>OY720162.1:29303497-31703497 GCA_963082805.1 Hemicrepidius hirtus
ATTCGTCTTAGGAATTGCGAAAAATACCGAGACCTGAAGGAATTCAGAGAAAAGTTTGGACAAGGGAGCCAAAAATGTTCTAATGAAAGAATTGATATGGTACGGCCATGCCAAGCATGGGAGAAGAGCAATTACCACTGAAACCCCTGAATTCGTTCGGAGAGAAGAAAGAGTCTGCCACTCAGAATACCCTGGGAAAAGTAAATGTAGACGAAAATGGAGGAAAAAATAAAGAAGGTGACGAAAGACCAAGAAGTGACTGAATTTGGATGGATGCGACAAACAACCTTCAAACATGCACTGCTTCTCTACTGGAAGAGCGTATCCCTATGTTGCACTGCACAATCGATGGTTCAAAAAAGATTGACAGAAACGACAATAGAATTCTTAGAAAGTGCAACGAGGATGAACAGATAACAGGAACTAAGTACATAGTGCGCATGCGTAAAAGCACCAGCTGTGGGCGTGGCGCTATGGACACCATTACCTAACAGCCAATTACCACGCCCCAAATTACCGAGCGCATGCGCAGAAAACACTAGATCTTCTTTGAGCTAATTACAAAACGGTATCCTCTTTCCATGAAGGACCCGTGTATGTTCGAAACAAAGGACAAACAAAAATAAATGGACACACAGCAGACAGCACAGGAAATTGTTAAAACTTTATGGACTTTCTCTACGAATACTTTTAAATGTTTATAACATGCAAGGGTGATTCATACCTGGGGGTGACAACTGAAATTTCATATTCTGCTTTATATTCCAAGTAAAAATATGAAAGTACTTTTTTTCTTGTTCAGACGTAGTACTTTCCGATTTATTTTCTTTTCCAGGAGTGACATCCCTTTTCAACTCAAAATCTTTAATAAATTATAGGCAAACGTATATTAGTTTTATAAATTAGGTTTGTTTGCTCGATTTACCTAAATGATAATTAACAAAAAAGGAAAAATAAAAAGACTGAAGTTGTAACAAATTATTATCGTCAGCGTGGATGTAAACAAGGCGTTTGTAGTTTTTTTCTAAAGTCTTGTTTGATTGCTGCTTTCTATTAATCACTGTCTGTTATGAATTTCTGCCGCTTAAACTAAATGTTTTAAAATTATTCTTACAGATACAACTTCCTAGGATTCAAACCCGGCGACGTAGGAGGCTATGGGACTGGAGCACTACAAATGCGTGGTATGTAGCTAACTATATTTTCTGTTTATTTTCTGGTATAAATCGGAATTTTTTTTCGTATTTTTCTCTTACCATTTTACTCCTAATATAAAGCTCAAATTTTTGCCGTTAGTTATGAGTCACCGTGTATACATAAATCGTTTACTTGATTATTAGTACACACCTAAGGGACACTACCTAAGAATTTTTTGAATAGAGAGTTGAATTATAATTTTTTTCTAGATCTAGGAGAGGGGGTAGATCTATAATGGATTTTTAAAAAATAATAAGTTCTTATAGATTTATTATTTACTATGTCTGATTATTTTTTATGTATTTATAATGAATCCGTTGATGAAGAAGCTTGAGTTTCTAGATGGTATGTATCTTGATGACATAATTCGAATTCTCCACAAATACAAATGTTATTAAAACGGTTCACTAATAGAAGTGGCTTTTAATTAAAAACCTTAATCGAGTAGATATTAAATCGAAGGGAATTTCTGGGGGAACCAAAATTACTTTCATATATTGTCATGTTTCTATCCCACGCCAATTATTCTTCCTCTCTTGTCCTTCGACAAGGAGCAGCAGCAGTAGCTCTTGGAAATTCTTTCTTATCCTAATCACGTCATATCCTTTGTTTCGCTTTGATTCAGGTTCGAACGTGAGCTTGGCGAGAATTTATATGTACGTCATAAACCATAAATTAGTCCTGGAGTGATTTAGTTCCAGGACCACTGCAGGTGTGTGATAAATAATGGATTCCACAACCTGTTTGAGTATATTGTTTTCGGTTTTGTTGGACACGGCTCCATCCGGATCTTTTTTTGTTCTACTATATTGGAGTGCTAAATAATTTCGGATAAAGGCTAAATAAATCTAATGCGCGAGAAGGGCGCTCGTGCGTTATACCCGCGCGCCATCTCTCAAGAGAACTCTTCGGTTCAAACATATTTTTGTATGTTTCGGGGGGATTAAGAAAATAGGAGCGAAATCCAGGAAATTGCCTCGGCGGGCCCTTTGTGCAAATTTAGACGGGGTGTGCGAAATTTCCTATAGGTCACTCCTATTCGGGGCGAGAGAGAGTTGTCGAAAGGGTAAAAACAAGGGAAGAGACGGCGTAATGAACGGTTTTAAATTAGATGCGGTTTAATTAGACCTTTGCACCTGCGTGTATTTTGTAATTAGACATACACGTGCTTTGTTTGCAACCTGCTTTGCTTGCTTCTGTTCTTTTGTCCCTTCTTTTTAAAATTCGCAATTAAATTCTAACACCCGGGCTCGGCACAAAGGGTTCCTCATGTTATTTCGGAATTATTCACAACACCAAAACCAAAACCCTGTTATTGTTGTTTCTGTGGCTTTAAAGATGGAAATATTTCTTTAATTAAATTTTTTCCAGCCACGTTCTATCTAGAAATACTCTCTTTCTCTAATATAACAATGTTTTCAGAGCTTGCTTTAGAATTCCTTATTATATTTACGTAATCCAAATTAGGGTAATATTTGATTAAAACATGTTTTTGGTGCCTCGAATTTTTCCATAACTTAAAAATACAAATGTCCTTTTGTTACTAATTATATTGGTAAGTCCAGGATTTTTTGATTAAAATATAGAATATTTTAATATTGTAAACGATGAAGAATTGGAGTAAAAAAGTTGTAATAAAAAGAGTGAAGTTAATATTTCCTTAATTAACCCAAGGGAATCAAAATATCGGTCTTTATTATTCATCACCAAACTTTAATCAGAATCGGTTCACAGTTGACCGAATTTAATAATCGTAAAACTGAAACGAAAACATTAAGAATAGAGTCGGGGAGTTGAGAGAGAATCAGCGGTGGGTGAATTCGTTATCAAATAATACGTTCATATTTCAACCCCTGAACGTAATAGATTCACGGATCGGTGTTGTAATTATTATTAACCGTGCAAAGTTAATAAAAGCTCCGCCAACATTCAAAAATCCCATTAAATTCGCACTGGAGAAATTAAAGCAAAATTTCAGAAAATCCTCACGGTTATAAATCCTCCCAGAAATATTACTTTGGTGCATCTACCTTTTAAAACAAATTTACAATGAAATACATCCCCTGCTTTTGATATTCTGTACTTTTGATGGTTACGTACCTGTTAGCTCAAAATAAAAAACAAATAGTTATTAGAGTGGTCTTCAGGTTTTCTGAAAAGTGGTATACACCCCTCCCACCACAGTTTTTAAAGAATTCTATCCTTTCCACGGTTAACCAAACAAGAGAACATCAAAATAATGCTTTCGAATTCAACCTCAAATTTTAAAAATATTAATATCCCTCAGATATTCCCACATCTGATTTCAAAATCAGATCCCTTATAGTTTTCCTACATTAATTAGACATAAGGATATTATGAGATTGCTCCTATACACAAAATGAACTTTTTGCATCGAAATTTTCGCTTCAAACACTTTTCCAGACCTGTGAAATTTTTTCATTTAATTTAAGGAGCGATCTTTCGATTCGGGTTTAACTTCCTGTTAAGCTAACCTATGATCAATTGTCATGGAAACAAAACAACGGTATCCATGACAACTGACCTAACGGTTTGATTAAAAATGGTCAGGCCTAAATCTAATAGAAACTACATACAGATGGGCCCATAATTAATTATAGATCGAGCGATCAAAAAGTTTTCAAATTATAGAGTGGCCTTAGAAATTTTTTTATTGTCTGAGACCAAAAACAATTAAATGTCACTGTCAGTTTTGAGGTTTGAAGCCAATTTTACATAACATCAGTAGCGTCAGCGTCACCCCCCACCTATTGGCAACCGACCAATGAAACAATTTTCGCGTCAAGCTATATGAATTTTATTGGTCAGCTGCTAGCGGGAAGAGGGGGGCGACGCTGACGCTACCCCTGTTATGTGAAGTAGGTTTTAAGTTTAATTCGCATAACAGCAGTAGCGTCAGCGTCACCCCCCACCTATTAGCAACCGACCAATGAAACAATTTCATTGGTCTGCTGCTAACGGGGCGGGGTGACGCTGACGGTACTGCTGTTGTGTGAAATAAACATAAGTTCACTTCCGTGTGCAAGTCAGTAACATATGAGTTACGACATGCCTTGTAACATACATACAGCCAACTCGATTTCAAAACTTTTTGATCGCCCCTTATAAGAGCAATGAGTGGAAGTAGTAAAAAAGATCATTCGCATGTGTATTGTGTAATTATGGTCCCATCTGTATAATTCCCTACATTTTAGTATACAATTTGAGGGGATGAAACATAAAGTTAGCTTCGGTATCCGTATAAGAACCAAATAAAATCAAAGGAACGTGTTTAGATTTCCGTTTTTCGATCGGTTCTGAAAATAAAAATAATAATAAAAAAGTAAAAGCAATTTTTACCTAGCGTAAAGTATGATTAGATGTGAACAAGAACCATCGTTATATAAGCTTGGATAATTACAGGTTGGCACCCCTGTGCGTCTGGCGCCGCGTACGCGATTGATTCCTGCTAATAATTGGTCTTGCATGGTTTTACCGTCGTTTCCAAAGCAACTGAAAGGTGTTTTTATTTGAAAAGGGGTTGAATTATAGCCGGGGCGAAGTCGTAAAATTTAGCAATTTCCGATTTTGGAGCTTCCACCCCAATTAATTAAATGTCATCAGTCACTCAGCTACTTCGAGAAGAATAACATCTGGCGATATCAGCATCACGTGTAAAATTATTAATGACACTCTGGATTTCAGGGGGAGAGAGAGATGATCGTGAGAATTGCAACACGAAAGGATTGTCTTTTGAAAGGGATGAGCTGATAAATTAAGGGCCAAATTGAGGGGCTACAGATTTATTTTTTCTCCATTCTAGACAAAAAAATATTTTCTCTCTAAATTCTCCTTTTGTTCCAATAAAGTTTTCTAAAATTTTTTGATACTTCCGATACACAGTTTTAAAATTTGTAACATCTCTAGACGATCGTTTTTTGTAGTACCTACTAGGTAGATGTAAAAAATTGAGGGAGACTTTAGATTATCTCTGTTTGTATCAAGACATAAATTAAGAATTTAATCTAGTAGCCATTTGTTTTAATAATCAAACTGAAGCATATAGTTAGAGCTCTAAAAATAACTGTTAACTAAACAGATTGCCCGTTTTCGTGTGGCTAGTTTTGAAGCTGACAATATATGAAAATAATTTTGTGGCATGTGATTAATATCCACTCGATTTAGGGTTTTAATTAAAAGTCACTTCTATTAGCGATCGGTTTTGATAACACTTTGTATTTGTGGAGAATTCAAAATATTCGATCAAGATATAATCAAGAAACTGAAATTTCATCAACGAATGTATTTCCATTATACATAAAACAAAAAAAAAAGTATAAATTAATCAGATTAAAAAAAATAATGGGAGTTTGTTAACAAAACCAGTTTTATTAATCGAATCGAAAATACGATATCAGATCTATGTTTTGCTAACTCGGAATGACAAAAAATGTAAATCTGAATGTAATCAAGCGGCCACGCAAGTAAAGGAAATGAAAGCGGGCCTCATTTATCAACAGAATTAAAATTAAAGATTCGACTCGATGAAAATATTCATATCATAGTGAACCACCCCTTTTTGTCATGCTGGTCACGATTGTTACCAACACCCTTCCCTAAACAATAATTCCTGTAATTAATATATTTCGGTTTGATTTTCCAAATTAAATTAACTCGTGAATAAATAATTCCTGAAAATTTACAGGACATAACAAAAGGGGTTTCCCTCTTGTCATTGGAACTTAATAAAGGTACGTGGGTACCATCAATGGGTGCTTAGATAAAGATATGAGTAAAGGGTAAAAGTGTAGATTTTAAAGTATCGACTAGTTTGTCGGTTTCGGGGTTGGTCGTAGAGAGGGCGATAATAAAATCGAGAGGACCGTAATAAAAGTCCAGACGCATTAAATTCGGAAAGCGACGTACGTACGTGTGAGTCGTGTGAAAAAATAAATATCCATCTAGCACGCCATATAATAATATAATATAGTAATAGGTCACTGCGTCACGAAGTCCGCTTGTCAAAAACGCAATTTGCATAAATTAAGCTGTAAGCTCGGCTTTAGATGGGACTGCGAGTTGATTCTAATGCGATAATGTGGGGGAGACCCTGAAATATGTGATTATGCTTTTTGCACAACGGAACAAAAACGTGTTTTTCAATTCAAAAGCGCACTTTTGAGTCCGTATTTTTTGTCCCGTAAAAAATGTAATTACACCCGAAAGCACCATGCGCTTTAAGCACACTTCTTTAAACCCATGCTAAATATATTCTAATGTATTCTTCTCTCTTTGATACATCAATTCCCTCTGTATTTCTCATGTTACACTCGCTAAGAAAACATTAACGCCCCTTTAACATGCAACTTTTTTATTTTACGATTTACAAAAATTTCTTCTTGAAATTCAAACTTAAAGAAGGTCTCATTGAAACTCACTCGCTTCACATTCTTGGTAACGCTTTACATCTTCTGAAAAGTTTTCGAATGAACTTCAATAATTTTCAAGCTGTTTATTAATTAAAAGTCTTGGTTTACCCAACGATTAAACAATTTAGAAAAAATGATGGAGGCGCCAAGAAGGAATTTTTGTTGCAAACGAACTTTAGGGTTTCATCCGGTAAACAGTTTCTTCTAAAATAATAACAAAGGGCTTGTTTTAGAAATAAAATAATAAAATCCCTTAAATAATCAGTCGTAGGTTAATTCCCAATGAATAATCTTTCCTGTCGAATAATTACAAAAAAATGGTGGAGGCGCCAAGAAAAAATTTTGTTGCAAACGAACTTTAGGGTTTCATTCGGTAAAGAGTTGGCTCTAAAATAATAACAAAGGGCTTGTTTTAGAAATAAAATAATAAAATCGTTTAAATAATCAGTCGTAGTTTAGTTTTCAATGAATAATTTTTTCTGTCGAATAATTACAAAAAAATGGTGGAGGCGTCGAGTACAACTCCTTGCATACAATACTCGTTGCTCACAATGCTCCCAGCCCCCAATACTCCTTGCCGCCAATTCTTCTTGCATACAAAGCGCGCCCCACCACAAACTGTATGGCGTAAGAATGCGACCTGCGTGCACTGAAGCTCGGCCGGCCTTTTGTATGCAAGAAGAAAGAGTGGTTTTAGATGGAAGGAGAAAACGCGGGTCTAGCTTTGTAAGGAAGAAGAAAGTATGAAATTAGATGCAAGAAGAACTGGATACCAAGTTCTTATTTATATATATATTACCTGCTAAGAGCAACTAACCTGAACACAGACTAAGGTGCCATGTGCACAGATCATCCAGTTCTTCTTGATCTAATTTCATACTTTCTTCTTCCTTACAAAGCTAGACCCGCGTTTTCTCCTTCCATCTAAAACCACTCTTTCTTCTTGCATACAAAAGGCCGGCCGAGCTTCAGTGCACGCAGGTCGCATTCTTACGCCATACAGTTTGTGGTGGGGCGCGCTTTGTATGCAAGAAGAATTGGCGGCAAGGAGTATTGGGGGCTGGGAGCATTGTGAGCAAGGAGTATTGGATGCAAGGAGTTGTTTCGGAGGCGCCTGGAAAGAATTTTTGTAGCACAAACGAGCTGTATGTCATGATAAACTATAGAATCTCATATTGGTCTCAACAATGTATGAAATTCCGTAATTAATGAGCTCTACCTTTACTAATTAAAAGTCTAGTTCCGGAAAACAATAAAATTATTACAAAAGAACGGAGGCGTCATCATGAAAATATAATTCTTGTCTGAAAATTAACTTTACTGCGTGATAGTCATTGTACGTAGGTTGGCGCCTAGTTTTTAAATTAATTCGGATGAGTTTAGTAATTTTCTGAGAAATTGTTTGGAACATTATAAAAGAAATTGCAGAGGTGCTTGGAAAATATTTTTATTATCCTGCTATCATTTGACCTATAGGTCAGTTAAGAATTAAAACATTCTAAAAATATTCGCCAAAAATTACTCTTATTAGCAAATTAAATTTTTTTTTTCGAAAATGTGAACAATAGATACATCAGAATTTTTTTTTCAACAACAAATACAAAATATATTCGATTTGAACCTTGACAACTTTTAAATTAAAGTTTTCCTGTTAGAGAACGTACTAAGGAAAAATAAATTCTGCTACCTGGATAACAAAGTCATATAAAAAGAGATAAAAGGAAGGAAATTCGAATTTAGAAATTGCATTGCTCAAGTATACGTTCGATCTTGTCCGTGTGCGGTTGATGTATTTCTTTTAGAATGCATTGCTGCTAGAATGCAGTTTGAATTTCCTGCTGGGTTAAGAACGTTAATGATTTTTACATCAACATTTACTCCTCATAAACTTGGGCAAACAAGACGTCCAAAGCTAGTCACGCATCCGTATATACACGCTCTGTCGTTTTATTATTATGGATCTAATTGCACCAGTTAAATGAAAGTTTTATTTTTCAACGTCAGATAAATACTGATAAACAAATTATGTCGTTTTGTCCTTTTTTAATTTAACCACAAAGGTAATAAAGAAAATACAACCAGGACTTATAATAAACCCAGACATTCCTCTATATTGGGAGACAGTCCTACAATATTTTATATACACCCTTTAGTGTAACGAAGTATTAGAAGGTACAAAGTCATATTATCGTTTCGTAGATTTCCCCCTTGGAACAAATTCATAAAATCGTATTCATTTATGGTTTCTAATACAGCGTAACGACCCCTAAGTCGCAAATCGAACCGCAAAAACCTCGTTACATTGCGGGGTGAATTTTATTGGAGTTGGTATGGAAACCTTTCTTCCAGAGATGCCCTATTGATTAACGCCGCGGACGTAACGTAAACCACGTCCTAATGATCTGCAAAACGCTTCATGTAACTTTTTTCCCGCAGTCATTAAAGGAAACTGCGAAACAAGAGTTTAGAGAAGGCCAACTGATTGCCAACCCCTGTTTGCTCAATGATGAATGAGCCCTAAACGTAACGCAATGCCAGATGAAAATTTTTAACATAACCAACCCACTGAAAGTTCTAGCATTCCAAACATACACAACTTTTTTATTAACATTGGATTAGATTTGTTTTTGAACATAAAACCTTCACTTTTACATGAGCGTGGGAACTGGAAATCCTGTAAAAACCATCTCTTGATGAATTAATTTAATCCACCTCCTTATGGAAAAATTTGGTAATAATTTTGATATTTTTTTACAGTTCGATTGCATAACAAAATCTTTTTCGTTCTGTCTCTAGATTTTTCTATAAGAGCGGGGTCTCTAATTACTGAGCTAAGACTATCTAATTAAAGAATCATCTTTTTGACTAATGCTTGTTAGCTACTTAGTACGAGGTAAAGGCCATTTCCACAGCAAACATTTTTCCAGGCGTATTTTCACCTCTCCTCTGTAATACTCAAAGTGCTTCCAAGAACAAGACTTTTAATTACTGAACGAAGGCTAATTAAATAAAGAATATTATCTTATCTTCTTTGGAGCAAGCTTTTCCCATATTTTTGTTTGGAATATTTTTAATTGTTTTCTCGTATATGACTTCTGATTACTAAACTATTATTAAGTAATTAAAGAATTAAGGGCAAGTTTGGTTGCACAACAATTTTCTTTTGAAGCTTCCACTGTCCTAGCTTGAAATATTCTGCCTGTGCATACAAGCACTTTAATTAGTGAACTATGACTAATTAATTAAAGAATTAATACACCTGTATGTTTTAGGTTATATCTTTAATTACTAAACTATGGCTACTTAATTAAAGAATTTTCTTACTTAGCTGTTTCTTCCGAAGTATAACTCAGTTAGACAACAACAACATTTTATGATGCTTCTGTATTTTTTTAGGTGTATGCCAGAACAGGTCCTTTAATTACTAAACGGTGGCTAATTAATTAAAGAATTTTCTTACTTAGGGACAAAATATGTTGGTTAGCTGTTTCTTCCGAAGTAGAACTCAGTTAGACAAGAACCACATTTTCTGATGCTTCTGTAATTTTTTAGGTGTATCCCTGTACAGATTCTTTAATTACTAAACGGTGGCTAATTAATTAAAGAATTTTCTTACTTAGGGACAAATGTTGGTTAGCTGTTTCTTCCGAAGTATAACTCAGTTAGACAACAACAACATTTTCTGGTGCCTCTGTAATTTTTTAGGTGTATCCCAGAACAGGTCCTTTAATTACTAAACGGTGGCTAATTAATTAAAGAATTTTCTTACTTAGGGACAAATGTTGGTTAGCTGTTTCTTCCGCAGTATAACTCAGTTAGACAACAACAACATTTTCTGGTGCTTCTGTAATGTTTTAGGTGTATCCCAGAACAGGTCCTTTAATTACTAAACGGTGGCTAATTAATTAAAGAATTTTCTTACTTAGGGACAAATGTTGGTTAGCTGTTTCTTCCGCAGTATAACTCAGTTAGACAACAACAACATTTTCTGGTGCTTCTGTAATGTTTTAGGTGTATCCCAGAACAGGTCCTTTAATTACTAAACGGTGGCTAATTAATTAAAGAATTTTCTTACTTAGGGACAAATGTTGGTTAGCTGTTTCTTCCGAAGTATAACTCAGTTAGACAACAACAACATTTTCTGGTGCCTCTGTAATTTTTTAGGTGTATCCCAGAACAGGTACTTTAATTACTAAACGGTGGCTAATTAATTAAAGAATTTTCTTACTTAGGGACAAATGTTGGTTAGCTGTTTCTTCCGAAGTATAACTCAGTTAGACAACAACAACATTTTCTGGTGCTTCTGTAATTTTTTTTGGTGTATCCCAGAACAGATTCTTTAATTACTAAACGGTGGCTGATTAATTAAAGAATTTTCTTACTTAGCGACAAATGTTGGTTAGCTGTTTCTTCCGAAGTATAACTCAGTTAGACAACAACAACATTTTCTGGTGCCTCTGTAATTTTTCAGGTGTATCCCAGAACAGATTCTTTAATTACTAAACGGTGGCTAATTAATTAAAGAATTTTCTTACTTAGGGACAAATGTTGGTTAGCTGTTTCTTCCGAAGTATAACTCAGTTAGACAACAGCAACATTTTCTGGTGCCTCTGTAATTTTTTAGGTGTATCCCAGAACAGGTCCTTTAATTACTAAACGGTGGCTAATTAATTAAAGAATTTTCTTACTTAGGGGCAAATGTTGGTGAGCTGTTTCTTCCGCAGTATAACTCAGTTAGACAACAACAACATTTTCTGGTGCTTCTGTAATGTTTTAGGTGTATCCCAGAACAGGTCCTTTAATTACTAAACGGTGGCTAATTAATTAAAGAATTTTCTTACTTAGGGGCAAATGTTGGTGAGCTGTTTCTTCCGAAGTGTAACTCAGTTAGACAACAGCAACATTTTCTGGTGCCTCTGTAATTTTTTAGGTGTATCCCAGAACAGGTCCTTTAATTACTAAACGGTGGCTAATTAATTAAAGAATTTTCTTACTTAGGGGCAAATGTTGGTGAGCTGTTTCTTCCGAAGTATAACTCAGTTAGACAACAGCAACATTTTCTGGTGCCTCTGTAATTTTTTAGGTGTATCCCAGAACAGGTCCTTTAATTACTAAACGGTGGCTAATTAATTAAAGAATTTTCTTACTTAGGGACAAATGTTGGTTAGCTGTTTCTTCCGCAGTATAACTCAGTTAGACAACAACAACATTTTCTGGTGCTTCTGTAATGTTTTAGGTGTATCCCAGAACAGGTCCTTTAATTACTAAACGGTGGCTAATTAATTAAAGAATTTTCTTACTTAGGGGCAAATGTTGGTGAGCTGTTTCTTCCGAAGTATAACTCAGTTAGACAACATCAACATTTTCTGGTGCTTCTGTAATTTTTTTAGGTGTATCCCAGAACTGATTCTTTAATTACTAAACGGTGGCTAATTAATTAAAGAATTTTCTTACTTAGGGACAAATGTTGGTTAGCTGTTTTTCCCTAAGTAAAGCTCATTTAGAGAACAAAAAATTCTGACCATTGTTGGACTATTACCAATTCCAATAATCCCTAAAAATTAATTTTAATTTAATTTTTTAATAATTAGATCGTCAGGATCTTATCTGTAGAACGATACCGAGTATGATAATTAATTATTGTACAAATTTAACATTTTTAGGTCACCGTCAGTAGTTAGCGGACCATTATTGTTGAATGACCGTGTTGTAATTATTTTTACCCATTCAATTAATTTAATTAATTAGAAATGCCACTGACATGAATTTGTACTATTTTTGGTTGAAACGTACAACCCGGACGTTGAATAACATTCCAGAGGGTTTAACCTGTCCTGTTAATCTCACTATTTTTAAATATCATCCAGATAAAGGTGACGAAATAATTTATGGATGAAAAGTGTGAATCATGGAGGCCGTTAGGGGGCGCTAGACATATCAGAGGGTGATGTACAGAGAGAAGTTTCCGATAGCGTGGTGGTCAGAAGTTTATTCACAGTTATATGTTAACTGGGGCATAAATTGTCCTGATAAGGCGTGCTTGATAACGAGAGAATTCTGGTTTTGTTTTCATTTGCACTTTAATTGTCTGAAAAAAGCGTGGTTAGTTCGTATTTGTTTATCTGGAAAAAAGTGTTGCGGTGGCTAAACGCGTTCCAGTGAACATCTCGATTTCGGGGACTTTATTTAAGGTTTTATCGAGTAGGGTTAAAAAAGGAAATTTTGCAAATCAAGTAAACTTAACTTTTCCTGCTATCCAATTTAAGAGGGTCCTTTGTCCATTGTCAAATCCAATAATGGAAAATAAGCAGTCACGTCACATTCGCTCTTGGGAATTCCTCGTAATACTATACAAATTTTTTTATTATCCTTTAGCTTGGCTTTCCAATTTTCTTTGACACCGACATGCTGCGTCCTCGCCCTTTTTGTTTATTAAAATATACCAAAATTCTTTGTTTCGATTTAAATTAAGTTGGTTCACTAGGTGTAGCTTTGATTTCGAAAGAGAAAACTTAAAAAAAATGCGAGGGTAAACCCTTGAAGTATTAAAGAAATTACGGATACTTATCAGGACATCAATCCGGGCCAATACAATTAGAAGCCGCTGGTCAAAGAAATCCGAGAACATCCCGGAGCACGTCAGCTCGAAAAACCGTTCCTTACCGATCACAAAAACACGTAATTCGATTACCACGCACCACCGAGCCACCCTTCGTATCCCTCAACCCTCACCTGTTACTATTGAATGTGGAACAGTGGGATGTAGCCGCTTTTGCTATTGAAAAGAAAACGATCAGGAATGGAGAAAATATACATTGAGCGAATATAAAAGGCGGTTATTTTGATACAAGCGAGATATGTAAGCTATACTCGGAAAATAAACATTTTTTTTAAGGCAAGGGAGAAACTTTCGCTCGATTTCGATTTACAAAGAAGCTTCTTTCCTATAACCTCAATCCAACGCACGAACTATTGTTAAGGGAAGTGTTCGTTTGGAACAATCGAGAAAACACGCATCATCCACGTAAACTCTATATTTTATTCTAAATGATGATGATCCAAAATAAAACATTTGTCCTTCTGATAGTCTACACGAATTAGCAGTCGTTGATTCAATTAGAACAAAAGAAAATAATTACGTCATCCCCTAGCAACAGGCAGATAGTTTCAAAACTCTTGTCATTATAAATCTAAACAAATTTTTTGCTGTCTCTTACACAACTATTTTAGAATAAAGGAAATTTTCTGCTACCCCTAACATTTTTAGAAGCCTCTTCTTTAAATTCGTTACCAGAATGTTTTGAAATATGTTAAAGGTCCTGCAAACCTGTCGCAGAAATAATTTTCACAAAATTCGCTGAAATTAAAAATTATCTCTTAAACAGAATTTTTTGCAATAAATAAGCTTCTGGGAAATCGGTCAAGAAAAAATTGGTACCTACCAATTATTCACAGAACTGTAGAACTTTTTGTTAATACTAACAGTTTCAGAATCTGATATAATCGAGACATCAAAAAGTTTTCAAATTAGAGTCGCCTCACTGTCAATTCTGAGGTTAATTCCTGTTAGTTCACCGTTCGAACATACACTGCCCCTTCACTGGAAAGATCATGCCTCCCTATACTGTACCGTACAACCGATGATTCAAAGAAGATGGACTGAAACGGCAATACAAGTCTTAGAAAGTGCAACAAGGTAAAAAAGAGAACAGGAATAGCTGTGGGCGTGGTGCTAAGGATATCGTCACGTAAGAGTCAATTACCGCGCGCATGCGCAAAAAATACTTGTTCCTGTTATATGTCTGTCCTTGTCAATCTTCTTTGAGCCAATTTCTTTCCATAATTGAGCAGTGAATGTTCGAAGGCTTCACCTCTGTCCTGGAGTACGTATTAATTACAAATGAGTTAAGACATGCCTTTTAGGATACACAGCCAACTCGATTTGCAAACTTGTTGATCTTTCCTTATAAAACCTTTAACGCCCATGAAACTCCATGGAAACAAGAAAAATTGCCTTTAATTATTTAAGACTAAAATAACTTAAACATTTTTCTAAATGTTTTTTTAGAAAGTTTTGATATTAGCTTCTGATATTTGAAAATTCTTCGGCAGAAAATTAATTGCCGTCAATCAGTTGCAAAATTTAAAATTCCTCAGGAAATCCTTCTGAAGTCTGTTAAAGGGAAAACCTAAATTTTCTGATTAAGAATAAATTGCTTGGTCATTTTAATGGGTGTCTGGAATAATTTGATGTACGAGATTAAAAATCTAGGAAGCTTGGCGTAGGTATACATCGCCTAATTCATTTCAGCGTATGTGTTTCCAGTCCCTTTTATTTTATTCGCGATTCATTTCTATTATTTCCGACAAGCATGGAGACTCGTAAAGCGAGTGACAGAGTGATCGAGGTGGAAAGAACATCCCAAGTCAAAGAAGAAAAGTGTCTTACATACGAATATACGCAAATGGTAAAAGCAAGTTCACAGACCTAAGTCTTCGTGCTTATCTCCTGATAAGAACCTTATAGGCGGACGTGCTCGCAATGCTTTATCAGGGACTAGCCGCTTTGTGTCGGGTATGATGATAATGATATTCTCCACGACTAAGAGAATTCACCATGAATCCATATTTTCAATTATCGATCACGGGGTACCTCGTCGCGACTGGGATGGGCAATTTCGTGGAATTTGTAGCTGAAATAACGAATCGGGGATGAAATTGGGCACCGCTGTTGTACTTATTCAGGGGAAACGGAGCTAAGATCCCTCGTTATACTAAACTTCTGGCACGTTATCTCACTGCATTGCTAAGGCTCGATTATCAAACTCCTCCTCGGCCCTCTCACTTCATAAACTATAAATTCTGATTTTATTAAAATGAAGCAGCGTTTTAGATCAATATTAATGAAGTTGAGGCATGGCGAGCCATAAAAAGAATGTCTATTAAGGGTAATAAATCGTGATTTTCAAATTCAATTTTTTGGTAAGGAAAAATCTAATATCAGTTTGGAAGTTTATATCTCATTATTTTTTTTCTGCCTTATTAGATTTTTTTAAATAACATTATCGATTTGTTCATGAAGTAATTTAATTATTAGCTACCAAATGAAATAGTTTAGGAAATATTTATTATTTGCAGATCATTTGGGTTATACTACAGTGTGGAATAAAAGCATGGAATAAATTCATTATTTCTAAAACGATGACGTTTCATGAAATTTCCTCGGACACGTCGATTTTGCTTTTTAAAAAGACCCCTGATCCCATACCTGTGCATTTTCGATGTTCATTTGTTTTCGCGTGATGACGTCATCGGATATTTTTTTAATGGAACCCCTATATTTTTTTAACGGATTCATGTACAGCTCAACTTCCTGAATTCGAAAATGTACCACTTTAATATTTTATTTCTACACCTTCCCGAGAAAAAAAAATAATTACCGATTCATAGTAAAAACAGCAAATTAATCAAGTCACCTAAGAAATTGTTTCCGGCAGCTAAACAAAATCTAATCAGAAACGAGTAATTAACAAATGAACAATTAACAACCGTTTCAATTACTGTCTGCAACAAAATGGTCATAATTTTGAACATTTAATTAATTAATTTATAAAATTGTCATGTTGCTATTGTTGAGCTGTTAATTTTTTAATTATTAGTTTATTAATTTTTAATTTGTTAATTGTTAATGTGTTAATTTGTCGATTCTGATTAGATTTTGTTTAGCTGCCAAAAACAATTTCTTAGGTAACTTTGATTTAATTTGTTGTTCTTACTACGAATCGGTAATTATTTTTTTTCTCGGGAAGGTGTAGAAATAAAGTATTAAAGTGGTACATTTTTGAATTCAGCAAGTTGAGTTGTACACGAATCCGTTAAAAAAATATAGGGATTCTATTAAAAAAATATCCGATGACGTCATCACGCGAAAACAAATGAACATCGGAAATGCACAGGTAGAGGAACAAGGGTCTTTTTAAAAATCAAAATCGACGTGTCCGAGAAAATTTCATGAAACGCCATCGTTTTAGAAATAATGAATTTATTCCATACTGTATAAGAGAATTTTTTGGGAAGCATGGGATTTTAAAAATATTTTGTATCTGTCACTGGGATAAATAAAAAACAGAGTTATTTTAAATTCTTAAACATTTTTAAAATTGCCAATCGAACAATCGAGAAACAGAACGAGTTTTCTGTCTGACAAAGTGATTGAAATACGATTTTTGGACACCTCCCTGTTACATCCCCATATTAGATTGCTGAGTCGTGCGTTCCTCCTCGTGGCAGCTCGCATTTATTCTGTGACTAAACCGAAAATTTTCTTTTTTTTGTCAAATTTTCTAAAATTTCCAATTTGAAATCAAAACTAATTTCCAAATCCCTAATTTACAGACGAAAACTTTTATTCACGAAAACTGTTCATCTGAAGCTTTTATCTACCTTTTAATTCTGTGGGTTTGCGTTGAAAAGCAAAAAAATCCTTCCTTTCTTTGAGCCTCGGTGTTCCCTTACGTGTAGATTCATGTGTAAATACAGAAGCCAGCTTGACCATCGACTTCAAATCATCATCAATCATTCCGCCGCGGCATCAAAGAATCCTAGTCGTTACCACGTCGTTAACCTTATCATATTATCAATGACCCCTCGAAGGTACTAGTCTCTCAATGATAGCCCCCCAGATAACGACGAGCCCTAAGAAATTGTACAGATTTGATAAATGATACTTAAGGCGGCACCATACACACGCAACTATTTGAGAGATTCTAGACCATTTTTCTTTTGTCCGGCCCTCGGTTTTCTTCTTCTCTCTGTGTGTATTTGATCTGATGGTGGGAAATGCTTCTTATGCTACTGGCTTTGGAAATTAATGAGGTGGTAGTTAAATTTCCTAGAACTCGCAAGAAATTAAGATAGTTTGTTTCTAGCTAACAAGAAGGCTATGACCTTAATGCTTGAATTACGAAAAGGTTCTGTTTATCCTGAAAATCCTAGGTTTGAAAGATTTTCAGGTAGCTCACATTTTTGATAACAATTTGGTTAGGTACCCATTAAAATTAGAAATAGGACTGATGAGGGTTAAAGAAATAAGAAACCTGTCAAAGTCTTAACTCTCCAATATTTATTAGAGACAACTTTTGAAACAAAAGTTTCTCCATTTTAAAATATTCAAAATTCGGTAATGTTCACGGATAATTGTTTTCAACTAAAGTAGAAGAGCGTTTAAGAAGAAGTTCTTTTGGATTTTCCCACCTCGATTGTAAAGGCAAGCGATTTGGTATGCGCGTGACAAGGGATGGCGGGAGAGAAAAAGCATGGCTCCTAACGCTCAAGCTGCATATATCTTTTTGATAAAATATTCAGGAAGGAGTACTTTATTTTACTATTTTATACGACCTCCCAGAGTCGTATGCGCTTTGTTGGCGGTAAATACTTTAACATCGCTGCAGCCGGTAGCATAAACATTATTATGTCGTGATATCTTATGACTTTTACCTAACCATATTTATATTTTACATAAGCACCGCGAATTAATTTATTTGATACCGTTTGAATATTAGTTTGCCTTGAATATTAGATAATTATGTTTTTGGACCTTCCAAGTCGATACAAGACGTAAGAACGCATCAGTCATTCAAACACCTTGAAAGATTATGATGAATGAATGGTGAGTGGTATCGATATAAAACTCAATTTCATAAATGTTTCTTCAAATATTTCAAGGTTTGAAATAATCCTGACACTTACTGATTCTTCCTGTTTTTTTTAGAAACCTGAAAATTTTCAAAAATTAGTTTAAAAAATATTGTGTGGTATAGAGTCCATCACGTATTGTAAACTATAACAATCTCATTATTTTCTTGTGTCTATAACGACCGTGTCTGATTTTTTGATAACCTGAAGTGTTTTCAAAATGCTGAGAGTCTTCAAAAAGTTATTTAAAAAAACAAGACTCAAAGTTTGCTGCTTGGGAGAAATCATCGCGTATTGCAAATTTCAGCATTTTATTGTCCCTGTACCTAACGACCTCTCTGATTTTTTGAAATCTGCGCTTTCCGGAGAATCCTGAAAGTCTTCAGAAATTATTTTTTTAAAGTACAAAGTCTCTGGAGTTGCTGCTTGGGAGAGACCATCGTGTATTGCAAATTTCAGGATTTTATTGTCCCTGTAACGACCTCTCTGATTTTTTGAAATCTGCGCTTTCCGGAGAATCCTGAAAGTCTTCAGAAATTATTTTTTTAAAGTACAAAGTCTCTGGAGTTGCTGCTTGGGAGAGACCATCGTGTATTGCAAATTTCAGGATTTTATTGTCCCTGTAACGACCTCTCTGATTTTTTGAAATCTGCGCTTTCCGGAGAATCCTGAAAGTCTTCAGAAATTATTTTTTTAAAGTACAAAGTCTCTGGAGTTGCTGCTTGGGAGAGACCATCGTGTATTGCAAATTTCAGGATTTTATTGTCCCTGTAACGACCTCTCTGATTTTTTGAAATCTGCGCTTTCCGGAGAATCCTGAAAGTCTTCAGAAATTATTTTTTTAAAGTACAAAGTCTCTGGAGTTGCTGCTTGGGAGAGACCATCGTGTATTGCAAATTTCAGGATTTTATTGTCCCTGTAACGACCTCTCTGATTTTTTGAAATCTGCGCTTTCCGGAGAATCCTGAAAGTCTTCAGAAATTATTTTTTTAAAGTACAAAGTCTCTGGAGTTGCTGCTTGGGAGAGACCATCGTGTATTGCAAATTTCAGGATTTTATTGTCCCTGTAACGACCTCTCTGATTTTTTGAAATCTGCGCTTTCCGGAGAATCCTGAAAGTCTTCAGAAATTATTTTTTTAAAGTACAAAGTCTCTGGAGTTGCTGCTTGGGAGAGACCATCGTGTATTGCAAATTTCAGCATTTTATTGTCCCTGTACCTAACGACCTCTCTGATTTTTTGAAATCTGCGCTTTCCGGAGAATCCTGAAAGTCTTCAGAAATTATTTTTTTAAAGTACAAAGTCTCTGGAGTTGCTGCTTGGGAGAGACCATCGTGTATTGCAAATTTCAGGATTTTATTGTCCCTGTAACGACCTCTCTGATTTTTTGAAATCTGCGCTTTCCGGAGAATCCTGAAAGTCTTCAGAAATTATTTTTTTAAAGTACAAAGTCTCTGGAGTTGCTGCTTGGGAGAGACCATCGTGTATTGCAAATTTCAGGATTTTATTGTCCCTGTAACGACCTCTCTGATTTTTTGAAATCTGCGCTTTCCGGAGAATCCTGAAAGTCTTCAGAAATTATTTTTTTAAAGTACAAAGTCTCTGGAGTTGCTGCTTGGGAGAAACCATCGCGTATTGCAAATTTCAGCATTTTATTGTCCCTGTACCTAACGACCTCTCTGATTTTTTGAAATCTGCGCTTTCCGGAGAATCCTGAAAGTCTTCAGAAATTATTTTTTTAAAGTACAAAGTCTCTGGAGTTGCTGCTTGGGAGAGACCATCGTGTATTGCAAATTTCAGGATTTTATTGTCCCTGTAACGACCTCTCTGATTTTTTGAAATCTGCGCTTTCCGGAGAATCCTGAAAGTCTTCAGAAATTATTTTTTTAAAGTACAAAGTCTCTGGAGTTGCTGCTTGGGAGAGACCATCGTGTATTGCAAATTTCAGGATTTTATTGTCCCTGTAACGACCTCTCTGATTTTTTGAAATCTGCGCTTTCCGGAGAATCCTGAAAGTCTTCAGAAATTATTTTTTTAAAGTACAAAGTCTCTGGAGTTGCTGCTTGGGAGAGACCATCGTGTATTGCAAATTTCAGGATTTTATTGTCCCTGTAACGACCTCTCTGATTTTTTGAAATCTGCGCTTTCCGGAGAATCCTGAAAGTCTTCAGAAATTATTTTTTTAAAGTACAAAGTCTCTGGAGTTGCTGCTTGGGAGAAACCATCGCGTATTGCAAATTTCAGCATTTTATTGTCCCTGTACCTAACGACCTCTCTGATTTTTTGAAATCTGCGCTTTCCGGAGAATCCTGAAAGTCTTCAGAAATTATTTTTTTAAAGTACAAAGTCTCTGGAGTTGCTGCTTGGGAGAGACCATCGTGTATTGCAAATTTCAGGATTTTATTGTCCCTGTAACGACCTCTCTGATTTTTTGAAATCTGCGCTTTCCGGAGAATCCTGAAAGTCTTCAGAAATTATTTTTTTAAAGTACAAAGTCTCTGGAGTTGCTGCTTGGGAGAGACCATCGTGTATTGCAAATTTCAGGATTTTATTGTCCCTGTAACGACCTCTCTGATTTTTTGAAATCTGCGCTTTCCGGAGAATCCTGAAAGTCTTCAGAAATTATTTTTTTAAAGTACAAAGTCTCTGGAGTTGCTGCTTGGGAGAGACCATCGTGTATTGCAAATTTCAGGATTTTATTGTCCCTGTAACGACCTCTCTGATTTTTTGAAATCTGCGCTTTCCGGAGAATCCTGAAAGTCTTCAGAAATTATTTTTTTAAAGTACAAAGTCTCTGGAGTTGCTGCTTGGGAGAGACCATCGTGTATTGCAAATTTCAGGATTTTATTGTCCCTGTAACGACCTCTCTGATTTTTTGAAATCTGCGCTTTCCGGAGAATCCTGAAAGTCTTCAGAAATTATTTTTTTAAAGTACAAAGTCTCTGGAGTTGCTGCTTGGGAGAGACCATCGTGTATTGCAAATTTCAGGATTTTATTGTCCCTGTAACGACCTCTCTGATTTTTTGAAATCTGCGCTTTCCGGAGAATCCTGAAAGTCTTCAGAAATTATTTTTTTAAAGTACAAAGTCTCTGGAGTTGCTGCTTGGGAGAGACCATCGTGTATTGCAAATTTCAGGATTTTATTGTCCCTGTAACGACCTCTCTGATTTTTTGAAATCTGCGCTTTCCGGAGAATCCTGAAAGTCTTCAGAAATTATTTTTTTAAAGTACAAAGTCTCTGGAGTTGCTGCTTGGGAGAGACCATCGTGTATTGCAAATTTCAGGATTTTATTGTCCCTGTAACGACCTCTCTGATTTTTTGAAATCTGCGCTTTCCGGAGAATCCTGAAAGTCTTCAGAAATTATTTTTTTAAAGTACAAAGTCTCTGGAGTTGCTGCTTGGGAGAAACCATCGCGTATTGCAAATTTCAGCATTTTATTGTCCCTGTACCTAACGACCTCTCTGATTTTTTGAAATCTGCGCTTTCCGGAGAATCCTGAAAGTCTTCAGAAATTATTTTTTTAAAGTACAAAGTCTCTGGAGTTGCTGCTTGGGAGAGACCATCGTGTATTGCAAATTTCAGGATTTTATTGTCCCTGTAACGACCTCTCTGATTTTTTGAAATCTGCGCTTTCCGGAGAATCCTGAAAGTCTTCAGAAATTATTTTTTTAAAGTACAAAGTCTCTGGAGTTGCTGCTTGGGAGAGACCATCGTGTATTGCAAATTTCAGGATTTTATTGTCCCTGTAACGACCTCTCTGATTTTTTGAAATCTGCGCTTTCCGGAGAATCCTGAAAGTCTTCAGAAATTATTTTTTTAAAGTACAAAGTCTCTGGAGTTGCTGCTTGGGAGAGACCATCGTGTATTGCAAATTTCAGGATTTTATTGTCCCTGTAACGACCTCTCTGATTTTTTGAAATCTGCGCTTTCCGGAGAATCCTGAAAGTCTTCAGAAATTATTTTTTTAAAGTACAAAGTCTCTGGAGTTGCTGCTTGGGAGAAACCATCGCGTATTGCAAATTTCAGCATTTTATTGTCCCTGTACCTAACGACCTCTCTGATTTTTTGAAATCTGCGCTCTCCGGAGAATCCTGAAAGTCTTCAGAAATTAATTTTTTAAAGTACAAATTCTTTGGAGTTGCTGCTTGGGAGAGGCCATCGCGTATTGCAAATTTCAGCATTTTATTGTCCCTGTACCTAACGACTTCTCTGATTTTTTTAAATCTGCGCTCTTCGGAGAATCCTGAAAGTCTTCAGAAATTAATTTTTTAAAGTACAAAGTTTCTGAAGTTGCTGCTTGGGAGAGAACATCGCGTATTGCAAATTTCAGCATTTTATTGTCCCTGTACCTAACGACCTCTCTAATTTTTTGAAATCTGCCCTTTCCGGAGAATCCTGAAAGTCTTCAGAAATAAATTTTTTAAAGTACAAATTCTTTGGAGTTGCTGCTTGGGAGAGACCATCGCGTATTGCAAATTTCAGCATTTTATTGTCCCTGTAACGACTTCTCTGATTTTTTAAATCTGCGCTCTGGAGAATCCTGAAAGTCTTCAGAAATAAATTTTTTAAAGTACAAAGTCTTTGGAGTTGCTGCTTGGGAGAGACCATCGCGTATTGCAAATTTCAGCATTTTATTGTCCCTGTACCTAACGACCTCTCTGATTTTTTGAAGTCTGCGCCCTCCGGAGAATCCTGAAAGTCTTCAGAAATAAATTTTTTAAAGTACAAAGTCTTTGGAGTTGCTGCTTGGGAGAGAACATCGCGTATTGCAAATTTCAGCATTTTATTGTCCCTGTACCTAACGACCTCTCTGATTTTTTTAAATCTGCGCCCTCCGGAGAATCCTGAAAGTCTTCAGAAATAAATTTTTTAAAGTACAAAGTCTCTGGAGTTGCTGCTTGGAAAAGACCTTCGCGTATTGCAACTTTCAGCATTTTAATGTCCCTGTAACGACCTCTCTGATTTTTTGAAATGTGTGTTCTCCGGAGAATCCTGAAAGTCTTCAGAAATTAATTTAAAAAGTAAGTACCTAGAAAGTCTATGAATTTGCTGCTTGGGTAGACCATCATCTATTCGGCGAGCTATGGAATATTTTATTGCGCTTGCAAGGATCTCTTTTATTTTTAAAAAATCTCAATAATTGTCCTCCTGAAAATCTTCAAAATTTAATTGCAGCAAAATTTCCCGCATGTGTGTAAATTGTTTGAATTTTTGAAAATGTACGGTGTCTGAAAACCTGAAAATAAATTAAAAAAAAACTAACTTGAGAGAAACCATCTCCAAACTATAACAGCCTCAATATTTTATTCTATAGTAACGACTTCTCTTCTATTTATTTTTTTGAAAATCTGTGTTTTAGTTCAAAAATCTTCTACTACTAATTTTGGGAGAGTGCATTACAAATTGTAGCTTTTTTTATTCGCTCTTTAGGGTATGAAAAACTTGAACAATAAAATTCTTCAATGAATCAGTTTATTATCTCTTTAGTTTTGCCTTGAATACAATCAGAAATATTAGGTAATTATGTTTTGCACCTCCAGTCTGCCTGGTCATGGTGATAAAGGTTTAAAGAATGCATTAGATATCAAAAACCTTGAAGATACGAATATCTGCCCAAAATAAAACGAACTCCAAATTTCATTCTTTCTGCATCACCTTATCTTACATCAATTATTATTGTTAGTTTACCGGCAACCTTTAATGTGTGCAGTGCTTGTGTGATTGTGAGTTCTTCAAATTATATTTGTGGGGGGATACTTCGTATTAGCAGGTAAATGATTGTTTTTACAAACTGTACACATTAACAAACGAATGCGAGTAGGATTTTGATTAAATTAGGGGTTAATTTTTTTGTGTCTAAAATTTTCTTATATTCCCTTTCGAAATAAACCCTTGGAGAACAGATTTGAAGTGATTCGTGTTCAGGATTTCTCCAGTTGTTTTGGAAAGCTGCGAAGTCCAGAAAAACAGTGGCTATTAGTTAACCTTCGACCCTCTCCTCTAGCCTGATAGACAGCAGGATTTTCCTTGCGTCCACAACATTTTCCACTTTGAAGTAACGTATTCTTTTCCCCCACGTG
Organism: Hemicrepidius hirtus; assembly: GCA_963082805.1. Taxonomy (NCBI): domain Eukaryota; kingdom Metazoa; phylum Arthropoda; class Insecta; order Coleoptera; family Elateridae; genus Hemicrepidius; species Hemicrepidius hirtus. The sequence continues at coordinate 29,327,899 of OY720162.1, forward strand.
AATGTGACCCTGCGACTATTTTTCACGATGACAGGTGGACAGAGGCTTGTTGATAAGAACGTGTTCAAACAAGGATATACTTCCACCGCGGTCGTCAGTGAAGATCAACCCGATAATGTCCACAGAATTTTTAATTTGTAGAAAGCTCCCGAGTTTAACAGAAAATTCCCCCAGGAGCAAGGGAAATTTTTTTTATGGGACGCTACGAGCGATGGGAGGGTTTTATTAAAAATTACGGGTCCCAGTTCTATTCGATTTTTGTCCCGAAAGTGGACGTGCGTGAAATAAAATAAGGAAATTTAACAACGCTTTTATTTCGGTCTGTGATTTGCGGGAAAGATTGAAATTAAGTCAAATTTACGGGCCATTATAAGCTATTTAGGTCCTCCCCAGTGACACCGCCTTATCTTTGAGGCTTTATTTTCTTTGTACGCAAATTAACTACAAGAATTGTGTTGGTGGAGTTGGTACCGAGTGTTTTAATCGACGCGCACGAACTTAAAAGGGAGCCGTTTCGTTTTAAAACTGCTTTTGATGCTTTTGACAATGCTTTGGTTGTGAATTTTATAGCTTCTGGTACACTAGACAGTTTTTTTTCAAAGCAAACAAACGACCTTCATTGCTTTTACTTTCACATCTGTTTGGACTTTATTATTTACGAAATTTAAAAAAATTCAACACGTTGTTGGCTGGGAGGTAATTAAAAAATATAGAGGTTGTCTAGTTTGATTCCCCTATTTCAGAATAAAATTTCAGGGCTATCGAGAGAATAGTTAAATAAGAATGCCTTTCACAGAACCAGACTATTAGCTCTTGGAAAGTTATTTTTATTTTTTTTAAGATACCTACCTAATATATTCAGAAAATCAAAGGGGCTGTGGTAGGGTCGATAGAATATTTAAGTTGTGAAAATTTGTAGATTTTGGCAGTCCCTGTAAAGGACTTAAAATTGTAACAGGATCGGACTATTAGTTTCTTGAAGGTACAGGGTGTCCAAGCGTATAGAGGACTACTACGATATCAAAACCATTTTGCGCTACTGCCTATAATAATCAAATTCCACAGGGAAATAGAAAACTGAAAATTAAAATTTTTCAGCTTGTACTGAAAACTGCGCACAATTTATTTAGAACTTGAATCGTGATCGTAGTAGTCCTCAGTACACTGAACATCTTTTCTCATTTAACCGAAGTTCTATCTCCTGCCGTTTACGAGATCCCCATGCATGCGCTCTTTATCTTGAACACTCTGTACATTCAAAAAATTAGAGGGGCTTTTGTAGGGTCAATGAAATGTTCAATAAAATTATAAAGGTCTGCAGATTGTAGTAGTCTCTGTAAAAGATTTTATCAGGACCGGAGGAACAGTTTTTTGAAAATTAATTTTGGAAACTTTTTACTTTTTTTTAAGATACCTAAATATATTCAAAAAATTAGAGGGGCTGTTGTAGAGTCAATAAAATGTTCAATAAAATTATGAAGGTCTGCAGGTTGTAGTAGTCTCTGTACAAGACTAAAATTTTATCAGGACCGGACTATCAGTTTTTTGAAAATTAATTTTGGAAAGTTTTTACAATTTTTTAAGATACCTAATACATATTCAAAAAATTAGAGAGACTGTTGTAGAGTCAATAAAATGTTCAATAAAATTATGAAGGTCTGCAGGTTGTAGTAGTCTCTGTACAAGACTAAAATTTTATCAGGACCGGACTATCAGTTTTTTGAAAATGAATTTTGGAAAGTTTTTACTTTTTTCTAAGATTCCTAATATATATTCAAAAAATTAGAGAGGCTGTTGTAGAGTCAACAGAATGTTCAAATTATGGAAGTCTGCAGGTTGTAGTTAGTCTCTGGAAAGGACTAAAATTTTATAAGGGCCGGACTAGCAGTTTTTTGAAAATTATTTTTGGGAAGTGTTTACTTTTTTTTTAGGATACCTTATACATATTCAAAAAATTAGAGGGGCTGTTGTAGAGTCAATAGAATGTTCAAATTATGAAAGTCGACAGATTGTAGTAGTCCCTATAAAGGACTAACATTTTATCAGGGCCGGACTATCAGTTTTTTGAAAATTAATTTTGGGAAGTGTTAACTTTTTTTTAAGATACCGAATATATATTAAAGAAATTAGAGGGGCTGTTATAGAGTCAATAGAATGTTCAAATTATGAAAGTCGACAGATTGTAGTAGTCCTTAATAAAGGACAAATTTTATCAGGGCCGAACTATCAGTTTTTTGACAATTAATTTTGGAAAGTTTTTACTTTTTTTAAGATACCTAATATATATTCAAAAAATTAGAGGGGCTGTAGTAGAGTAAATAGAATGTTCAAATTATGTAAGTCGACAGATTGTAGTAGTCCTTATAAAGGACAAATTTTATCAGGGCCGAACTATCAGTTTTTTGAAAATTAATTTTGGAAAGTTTTTACATTTTTTTAAGATATCTAATATATATTCAAAAAATTAGAGGGGCTGTTGTAGAGTAAATAGAATGTTCAAATTATGTAAGTCGACAGATTGTAGTAGTCCTTAATAAAGGACAAATTTTATCAGGGCCGAACTATCAGTTTTTTGAAAATTAATTTTGGAAAGTTTTTACTTTTTTTTAAGATACCTAATATATATTCAAAAAATTAGAGGGGCTGTTGTAGAGTAAATAGAATGTTCAAATTATGAAAGTCGACAGATTGTAGTAGTCCCTATAAAGGACTAACATTTTATCAGGACCGGACTATCAGTTTTCTGAAAATTAATTTTGGAAAGTTTTTACATTTTTTTAAGATACCTAATATATATTCAAAAAATTACAGGGGCTGTAGTAGAGTCAATAGAATGTTCAAATTATGAAAGTCGACAGATTGTAGTAGTCCCTATAAAGAACTAACATTTTATCAGGACCGGACTATCAGTTTTTTGAAAATTAATTTTGGAAAGTTTTTACATTTTTTTAAGATATCTAATATATATTCAAAAAATTAGAGGGGCTGTAGTAGAGTCAATAGAATGTTCAAATTATGAAAGTCGACAGATTGTAGTAGTCCCTATAAAGGACTAACATTTTATCAGGGCCGGACTATCAGTTTTTTGAAAATTAATTTTGGAAAGTTTTTACATTTTTTTAAGATACCTAATATATATTCAAAAAATTAGAGGGGCTGTAGTAGAGTCAATAGAATGTTCAAATTATGAAAGTCGACAGATTGTAGTAGTCCCTATAAAGGACTAACATTTTATCAGGGCCGGACTATCAGTTTTTTGAAAATTAATTTTGGAAAGTTTTTACAATTTTTTAAGATATCTTATATATATTCAAAAAATTAGAGGGGCTGTTGTAGAGTCAATAAAATGTTGAATAAAATTATGAAGGTCTGCAGGTTGTAGTAGTCTCTGTAAAAGACAAAAATTTTATCAGGACCGGACTATCAGTTTTTTTCAAAATTAATTTTAGAAAGTTTTTTACTTTTTTTTAAGATAGTACCTAATATAGATTTAAAAAAATAAAGGGGCTGCCTCATTGAGTAAAAATTTATGTTTTCGTTAAATCGTAATCGATTGTATATTTTTGTCCTTGAAATGTGTTCCTCACCCTAATATGCGTCAAAAGAGTTTCTTTTGAACATCAAAAAGTAATTATTAGCATGGTCGAAACTAAATTACCCGTGTGGTTGCCGAACCCAGTCTAGACTCGGGAAAATTTTCTTTGGTGTGTCGCATATGAAAATTTGGCGGGGCACTCCGGGTTACGTCCTGTTGGGGGCTACGTGTTATTGCTAAACCACCCCCTCGCTCACCAACGGCGATCGCACGCGACCAGTCACCTGTCACTTATATCTTATTGCGTGCTCCGCCACCTAGCACGTACAAGCCGCTTTCTTATTGGATCTCCCACCGTATACATTATACATTTTAGTTATATATACAAGATAAAATAACATGAATGCACGATTCACCCTATTTTATTTATTGCGATAGAAAAAAAATGGATCACCTTTTTGACGCACGTGCAACTCGAATGAATCTTTTAGTGCGGCGGTGGAATTCGAAATTGACAAGTAACCAGGGGCGCCAGCAGCAGGGGGAAGCCCCGGAACGTGCACCCTCGATTTCAATTTCATTAAGCTAATACTAGGGGTGAATTTCGATGTTTACACTACGTCCAACACTAAGAAAATTCTTGCTTTTCAAGATCCCCTTACAATAAACACAAAATTTTCTGAAAGAAAGGCTGCAAGAAATGAGAAAGACAAGCCAAAAAAAATTTAATTGATCAACATTGTAGTTTAATATTACTACCCTTATTTTCTATAAAATTTTTTCAACCCTTTAGGGCTACTAATACGCCGTCTATGAATTTTTGAAAATTATTTCATAAAAGCAGATGAAAAAAAATTGACAATAATTATCCCTAAATTATTTTCTGTTTCTGATACCACTCTTAATTTCTACAGTGTGTCTAATTTTCATCCCTAAAAAGTTACTATGACTTGTTAGAATTTTTTACATAATGTGTGGGAGGCACTTTGCTCTAAATATGATTAATCTGGGATATTCCCTCATTCCTGTCGGTTTATGCAAAAATGTGTTTGTCCAGCTTTGTTCTATTTAGAGAATTTAAAGGGTTTTTCAATGTTAAAAGTTAAAAAAGCCTTATCTCTAGATCAGTCTTTTTTCAAGTAACACAAAACGATTAATAAAAGTTACGGCTCGAGCTCCCTGCAACATCGTAAATAATACTTGAGACGTCATACCAGTACGAAATGTAAAGTGACATCGCGATAACCCTGCACAATATGGAGAAATAAAAACGCTAATAAAGCTATTTAAGGGTTGCGTGGTACGAATAAAAATTATAATTTCTAAATACTGAATAAGCAGCACCAGACGGAGCGCACGGTCCATAAATTACAAAACGATGCAATTTATTTCTTTTGAAGGCAAACGGACACGTTTGTATAAGTGCCACCTTTAAATCATCCCAAGTCGCTTTGTTACAATCATGTTAAGTAATAACGTCACGATTAGTCAGATATAAAAAAAGTTTTTAGCTTTTCATAATCAGAACTTGGAAGAAAAAAATACTCAAGGGTTAACTAGAAAAAAAATTGATAAAAGTGAAGCAAATCGTAAATAATATAAGAAGCTAAGATCTTTAACTGTGAATATTAATATTTATATACAGGGTGAGTCAATTAAGAGTAGGGGTGAAATTAATTCTGTATAACTGAAAGTTCATTTTCGTGCAATGTATTTGGAACGTAGGATTATAATTAAAGATGGAAAGAAAACTAGCTTTTGGCATAGAAAATATAAATAGAAGTAGAAATTTTCTCTCGGTTTGGATAATCAATAAGACGGAACTAATTCATGCAAGCCGGCAGTACGTGAATTGTATAAAACAGCGGATCCGTATTCAAATAGAGGCGAATTGACATATATTCAAATATACTTCGAATAAAAGATCCCATTTCCATCTGAATAAAGGAAAATAAACGTATCCTACTCAGCGTTATTCAAAAATCGTCGACTAGCAGTTTTTTAAGCAGAAAAACTTTTGTATACTACCGCATACGCTTTTGGGTTGAAAAAAAGGTCAATTCGAGGAGGAAAACGTTTTCTGAAAGAAAGTCTTAAATATACATTTAACGCAAGAAAATTCCTAATCAGATAAAGATCGTGCTGGGTACGACTAGGGTGGGGGGTTTGAGAAGAGAAGGGAGGAAATTAAGCGTCGCCCATGGCTTAAAAATTCATTATAGTTGTATCTTCTGTTAATTAAAATTTGGATTAAAAATGCAATATGTACCCAACGATAATTAACTTTCTTTGTTCAAATAATGAGTTACACGGCTTTGATATTATTAGCCACATTTTACAAAGCAGCCGAGGCACTCCTCGAAAATAAACATTGGCAGGAGTTTAAGGACCAATTCGCTTTCGTTCCGCCTCCTTGAAAACTCGAAACTCTCGTCCTGTACCAACCCTTTAATTAATGCCAACCCTTTCCTTATTGAAATTGACAAATTAAGCCACAATTAGTCTTAACTTCAATTAATTAAAGGAAAATAATTTTAATCAGACATAAACAACTTGAGAAAAATTACCCAAAATACTCGCGTACATTTGCTCTATTGCTCTTTTCCTTCTACTAATGCTTTTATTTCTTCCAACATTCTTTAAATTCTCTTAATAACATTTTTTTAAACTTAAACTTAAATTCAGAAACGTTATAGTTGAATGCTTCTTAAAAGTGTCGAGAAATGAATTTAAAAAAAAAAACATTTTTTTTACAAACCCCTGAATGTTGTATTAAGATTAAGGATCGATAATATAATTATTATAAAGTGCAACAAGGATGAACAGATAACAGGAACATCTGTGGGCGTGGTTCTGTGGATATTGTCACTTAACAGCCAATTACCGCCTCTTAAATTGCCGCGCGCATGCGCAGAAAATACTAGTTCCTATTATATATTTCTTCTTATTAATCTTCCTTGAGCCAATTTTAAATTGATATCCTCTTTCCCCTATAAGACTTCTGGTTCTCTTCTGGATGTTTTGGGCACATGACAGTATTGCCGTGGCTTCAATCTGGGCCAGAGTTCTAAGTAGGCTGTATTTCCTGGTCCTATCCTGTATATGGTCAAACCTGAGCCTCTTTCTTACTTCGACCCATGCTGATTCTCGAACTTGCATGATAAAATCCGCAAGCGATAAACGCAATTTCTCGCATAAGAATTAATCAACTGTCAGGAGAACAGCTTACTGATTGGTTCAATTTTTTTTATCGTACCTATGGGAATTTTTCGTGCAAGAGAATAGGTATCCTGCATCCTTGCAGAGGTCTCCACTTAGCTCTGAAAAATCATCTTCATTTCGGGGACGCGCTGTGGTAGTACTGCTGGAAACGGTTTCCGAAAGTCAAAAGATTTTTCCTCTTGCATCCGCTTCAACTTTTTAGATTTAGCGGGGGCAGATTTAGTAATGCTACCCACTCACTTATAGTCCATCTGCAAACTTTATATTTTGAAGTTACTTTGCAGCACCCACACAGCAATAGATCGCTTGCAGACTTCATCGAAACTGCAGGCCCTGTCGTCCGTGACTGTCGGCGAGAACTTTAAGTTGGTTTAATATTTTTTGGCTGGCCTCGGGGTATTCAGCGATGAAAGAAATCATTGCAGAATTTGTAAATACATTTACATAAAGCCTTCCTCCAAGTAAAATTAAATGCTATTCTGCCTCACCGGCCACGACATGTTAGTAGGTGCCTGTCGCAGTTAACAGTTCACGCCTTCCGTCCACAAGTGACAGTGCATGGTCTGGTAGTGAAGTGTAAGTGAGTAGGTACCAGTATCTTATTCGGCTCCTGTGGTAGATAATTTTCTTGTTTCTACCTAAACGGGTTAGTCTTCGAATTTGACTTGTTTGAATCATGTTTGGTTTCAGTCTCCACGTGTTGCCAAACATTCTCCAAGGCCCTCTTGGCTTTGTCTGTGATTCGCTCCAAATGACTTTTGAACATCATTTTAACAGGTATCTGAAAAAACTTCAAAGTATTTGACTTTCTGTATCATTTGTAGCGTCTTTAACACGAGAGTATCCGCATATCCTTGTATATGTGCATAGAGTCCTCCAATTATAGTCGTTCCACCACAAGGTACCACAACAAGAGTGATAGGTCTCTCCTCTGTGGGTATCTTCTGATGTCTGTCTGTACTTATCATTTGATTTCTCCATCTGCATAGTAGGCGATTGGATAGGCCATTGTGTTCTCTAGCTCGTTGGATGAATCTGAAGGAGATGTTGTTAAACGCTTCCTCGCCCCAACTCTAACATCTTTAGCCTGTGGTGTTTTTTCTGCTCTGCTGATTTGTTCACGATCAGCATGACCTTACCAGTTTCCAATTTTCCCTAGAAATTCTCTCTAAAGACAAGTTCAGATCTGCTTTCAAGTTTCAGCGGCTTCTTGGATAGTTACGCATTCGGGGAAGTGCGTCTGGTGTAAGATAGTTTCTTCCCCGTGATCCCACTCGTTAAAGAAGTGTTGAATGCAATATTAGTTCCTTTCATCGCTATTATGTGTTAGCAGTTTGGAAAATAAAAAAAAATGTGGGTTGAGAAATGAATTTTTAAAGACTTTCATTGGTACGAGACTGGAGAAAAGAAAAAAACATGAAATGTTCTTGAAGGACATCGAATAAATTACGATTTTAATTTTGTTCCACAATATCTTTTTAGGATTCATTTCGCAGAGTCACAAAGCCCTATCTGTGAGCTTAGTAAATCCATTTTACAGTAAAACGAAGCTCAAATTTGCTTCGTCATCACAATATGAGTGCTGGCACTTGAAAATCGTATTTAATATGGCGGGGAGTTTCAATTTCGTTTTAGTAGAGCGGTTTTTTTCCGACTGATTCTCTTCCTCGGTTGTGCACATTGACAGTGGCATTCGTAATTTAAAATTTTAAGGCCGATGCTAATACGCGTGATTTAATTTTAGTTGCCCAAAAATGAAAGCCTGTTTTATATCGAGGATTATCATAAAGTCGGCTTCTCTTCCTACAGCTACGACGAGATTGCCCTACTTTTCTCCAAACCTCAATCTCCGTCTACTGGAATTATTTCAAGAAAATTAGCCGTGCCGATTTTCTTCCCGAATAACTGACACTCTCGATTCGGCGTTTTTCCCCCCCAAGTGTTAACTTTTTCCAAGACTTCCATTCTTTTTTACACTTTTAAAATGTTTTTATCAGGATACTTTATTTAAAATTAAAAACATTCTTTAAATTCGGGTAAAAGCAGTAAGACATGATTGACTCGGTCATGATAGGTGACCGTAAACTTTTTCATGGCCTGCCTTATAGTACTGATTTTCTTTCCAGAGCTTTTAGATTCTCCTTTTCATCTTTTAATCAACACCTTGCTAATGTTTAATTTATGTTTTGCTTGTTTTAAGTATTTATCTTTGAAATTGCTTTGCTCTGTAATTAATTGTTTGCTTCTTTTTCAGTTTTATGGAGGACCAAAAGGGCTATACTACTGGAACTACTGGAAATAAATTTAAAGGTAAGTGGGACTCCAATAATCTATGATAAGGGGGCTGAGAACCTCAGTAACCAATGACCATAATAAATTAGATATCAGAGCTTGGGAAACTTTGCGTTGAGTCGACAATTTGCTAGTTTTATTGACTAAGAAAAAAAAAACAAAAATCGTTCTATAAATCCGACTGCGCTTCTAAAGAATTTTAACTTCGTCCTAGACCCAGTTTAAAGCGAGGGGAAATCCCGAGTGCCGGCTGGGACTAACACCGTTTTTCCTTCATCTCAGCTGGAAAAGTTCCTCTTTTTTATCAACGTCGCTGATTATTCAATATTTATGAGGAAAACTGTACTGTGTATGTGCCCCTAGGCGATTTAGAAATTGTCGATTGAACGAATCGCGCGATCGCGTGACCTCTTTGTTAGGTTACTTTTATCATTTAAATCGGATAATGAAAACAGCGTAATGGAACTTGATTCGCGCGAGTGCCTTGCATTTCTCACGAGACGCAACTTTTAGGATATTACAATAATAATAAAGTCCGACGCCCTCTTGAATTTAAACGAAAAATTCTTACTCATTTTCTTTTATTTAATTAAATTCTTCAAGGATAATCTTACATGGCATAAACACCACTTAACACATTACGACCATAAGACCCCATACACGTTTTAGTATTAGATTGTTGTGGCGGACAGCGACAGAACACCTGCGTGTAACGCATGAGCGTTCCAGAGATTCGTCGCGTTTGCGTCAAACGACTGTAAAATTAATTCGAATAAAAATTTTAAACATAAGGAGAAATACGTATGAGTATACGACAAGCCTTTTTTAGACTCGTTTAAAAAAATCTAGCCTCGCTCACTTGTTGCATAATGTACTGCTTTTGCCCTCGGATCCCAAATTATGCTTCTTCGAAATTTATCCAATTCATGTTGGTTCTCTTCTAATGGTGACGGGGGTAGGAACAGAGCAAGAAGATTACAAAGACGATTACTTTATATTGAATTAATTATCAAAGGGGAAGGGGAAATCGAGTTGTGGTTTTTCGTAAAAATATCCGTCCAGCAAACGTTCCTTTAGAATAATGGCTCATCTGAGTTGTTGGAAGTGATTAAAGACAATAGTGTGATCAATAAATCCAAGAGCCCCAGGGCTGCAAGCGCTTATTTGGCAAATTGGGCAGGTCGTTGTAATAAGGGTAGTGCAGATGCCATAATTTGCCTATGGCACACGGGGCCACTAAAAGCACCTGCATACTATGCACAATAAAGATATGTGTTGGCCTGCTTTGTGGTAGATAATCCTTTGTTCGTTACAACAGAGCTCCCTTAATTAATGTAATCTAAAAGAAATAAATTTAATTCCGTTTAGGGGATTTTTTTTTCAATAATCCGCTTTAAAAAAATTATTCTAAACTAAATCCCAGATTTAATGTATAATTTTAATGATGCACCTTTTGATCTTGAAAGGAAATAAATCTTTGATATTATATCTAGAAAGCTAAGGAAAATATAAATAAGAAATTTTTAAATGATTGGAAATTCCTTTTAAATCCTGAAAAGTTGATTGTTTAGTATTTACAGTCGCAGGAGATTTGATTTGAGAGTTATTATGTTTTTATTCTTCTTTTTGTTAGGGACGAAAATTTTTCCACCCCCTTTACCCCTGACCCCGCTTTCCCCTTTTCCATGTAGAAATTAAATTCTCTTTAGTTCTTAATTTGTCATCTCTCTTTTGACAATGCTGGTTTAGATATTCTGTTCCTTTCGCACCGATCCTATCCCTTATTATTTCTTTGAAATATATTTCCAGAAAGGTTATCTTTTCAAAAAGAAAATTCATTCAAGTAATACTGTTTACAGACATTTGCAAGAAAAATCCTCCTAAAACATAATCCTTTAAGGAGATTGCTATTCCTTAAATTTCTCATTTATCCAATTTCTTATCAGGTAAAAGTTTGAACTGTCTCTTTTCTCTCTGGTACATGTTCGCAATAGTATTGTTAATAAAATACAATCACAACTGATCCAAAGGGACGGTCTGGCTTGATGTAGTAAACTTGTACCAGTTGAATTATTAATATCTTCCCAATATTAAGGGTGGATTCGCCCCAACGAGTGTACTTTACGATTTATTCCTGTCCAAGGCTAAAATTTAATCAGCGACATCAATTTTATGGGGAATCTGTCTGTGTACAAGAGGAAAAATTCTTTGAATTGCACATCCACTCAGAAAATTGGAAATTGTATTTATGAGTGAGGGGCGTTAATTAGTAGAGAAAGCTTTTGGCTCTCCGTGTAGTCAAAACAATGCGAGCGTGTGAAATATGGATGCGTGAACACGTCACCTTCCACGTTAATCTTCTAAATGAATGGCACATAAAATAATAATCGACTGGGTAACACGAAAATACTTTTGCTTTGATAAGATTTCAAACGTTGACGTGCAAAAGGCTTGCTTGCTCGAAAATCGGTGACCCATTTTGTTAATATCGCTCCGCAATGGATAAAGAAAACCCTTCTTGCATAATATTTTTTTTATTACTGGCAGTGAGTTACTGAACAGATAGCGTGATTTTGCGGTTTTTATGGCCCGGATTTACAACAAGATTTGAATCTTTGACCATAATGATGTCTTATTTTACTTTCGAACAAGTTTCTTTGACAATATCGATATACAAGACAATAAATTCTAATCTACTTGATATACGAGCCCCCCTTTTTTTTCGCTATAGCGTATAGTCTTTACCAAATCAGTAAGGTTTGAGTCCCAGAATGGAAATCTACCACATAATTCTTCATTTACTATTTTTTTTACATCAAAATATTTTTCTTAGAATAAATTCTGACATAGATTCGAAACATTTTCCTCATGATTTCCAAATTCTGTCACGTGACACTTCCTCCCCATTCTTTATTAGGATGCCGGCCGCCTATTGTGACTTTTATTCTCAAATCGCTTCATTTCTCTTCCTCCCCCACATATCTCTGCCCCTCCTTTGCTATGCTAGGCTTGTTTTATTTTGTTGTATTTGCATTTTTTTTTCGCTTTCGGTGAAGGACGCTCCCCCATTAGATTATTAAATTTTTGTTGTATTTCCGAATCATCTTCTTCCTTTCTTTTCCCTCTCACTTCATCGGCAAGGTTCTTTGGTATTATCTTTTGTTTAATTTAATCCCCCCCCCCAAGTTCTCCATGCCTCTTTTTGAACTCCTTATTTCTGTTTACTTTCCTGTCTGTTGTACAAATGCTTCACAAAAAAGTCTTTCTTACCCCCTTTACATTCTTTCTACTTCCTTTATTTGTTTGTTGTACTCCCCCACTTCTTCTGTAGATCCCCTTATTCCTTTCACTTTGCGACTCTCCTTCCATTATTCCTCGTATATATTTTCGCCGTTGCTAGCTCCACGGCTGACGTGGATATAATTCTGACACAAAATCCACGGCATTACGTCATTATCATCGGGTGACGTTCATCGGCCGATTCGGCGCATGTCTGGGGACTTGGAAAATTATTTCAGCTTTCTGAGATTATAGGTACAGAGGTGCGTACGATTGGTTGCCTACTGCCAAGGCGTAAAAGTCTGTTTCTGAGAAATCTAATTATAATAATTATTAACTACAAACAAAATCAATCGCACGGAGTTAGAGAAACTTTACTCTAGTATTTTTTATTGGTCATATTCAACTTGAAAATTAATTAAAAATCAATTTAAAATATGAAAATGTTTGAAACTTTCATAATGGAATAATTTTGTCCCCGGACATGCGCAGTAGGTGCAGCTCGTATTCGCGTCGCCGAATTAATGACGTCACTCCATGACAATGACGTAATGCCGTGGATTTTGTGTCTAAATTATATCCACGTCAGCCGTGGAGCTAGCAAGGCGATATATTTTACTCATTTATTTTATTTAAAATCTTTCTTTCTCTTCTCCTCAAACCTTTTGCTTCTCGAATCTCGATCTCTTACGTTTATTTTATTTGGAATGTCTCTTGTACGTTTCTTAGTTGTCTGATTCTCTCGAATTAGATATGGAAAAAAAATCTATTAATATATATTCAGATAAGTATTTCTTGTATTAATTATGATGAAAGTAATTTTTCAAGATGAGTTTAAAATAATATTTTGCGGTTAGATTAGGGATTCATTTTGAAATATAATTTGATGAGGGTTAAAAAGGGTATCTTCGGGTCGTTGGATGTTAGTTTGGCGGTGTAAAATCAACGATTGCCATTATGAAAGACGGCCGTTTTAGAGCCAAGGTAAGGTATAAGGGATCCAAAATAAGATAATAAGATGGCTCGCGTGATTCCCGAACACTCATTAGCTCAAGGTGGTTCATTTGTGCCCAGAGTCCTAATTTATTCCTTCGATCGCAGGCCCCAACACGCAGAATTAAGCAATTTGTTTCTCATTTTGACGCCTTTGTTCCCCGAGAGGTGGGACTTTCATCTGATTATCCGCCCCGCGAAAGAAACCACAAGAATAATGATTTCGAAATCACGAGAAATGGTAATATTCAACAGATCCAGATATGAATTAAATTGGTATCTCTTCTTCATTAACTGCTTTTTTATTATTAGAACTTTCCTAAGTCCTTTTTTTTCCTACTTTAAGGGATTTACGGAAATTAAACCCTCTGGCATTAATGTAGGGGGAATACAGAGATCTTCAGAAAGGACCTTTTGATCTAAGTTCATTAAATAAAAAATTTAATCTAACAGAAAAAAAACTATATGCCGCTATTCTTTGCCTAAAAAAATAGTAAAATGATTTGTACCTGGTTAGTAGAATTTTTCATCTCATTTCAAGAGTTCAGGTTCGCTGAAATTTGAGTTTGCAAAATAAATTTTAATTTATTCTAAACAACTGTGTAAGGTTACATAACGTTCCCTTTTACACGGATTACATTTAATAGACCTCTAGGATAAACGTTATCTCTCTCTCCTATAATAACTCATTAGTACAAAGCATTAAGCATCATAATACCTGGATATGGAGCCATTATAATTTAGGTCGATTTAATTGTTGCACTACCATTATGCAAGATCGCATATTAGGGGGGTCTTCACTAGAAAGCTCTATTGTTCAGACCTGTCTTATTCACCGACTAGGCGGTTCAAGTCTGCAAATCCTCGCTTCATAAAAGGCAAGTTCACTTTTGGAGCATCCTTCATCTTAATAAACCCTCGAGAGAAAAATAAAATCATACGGGAATTTCCTGCGTGATTTTAATAATAATAATAATAGTAATAATCTTATGGAGAATAAACTCGGGTGGTAGGTACCTAATTTCCCCGAAAACGTTCGCGGTTTCCGAGGATCAATTCTGTTCTGGAGGGTTCTGTAGTTCAGTAGTACAAACATTTATAAACGTCAGGTAATAAGGAATCTTGTATGGAGAGGAGGGTTGTTGCCATATCGACAACAAGGCTCTAATCGTTTCCTTTCGGATATCCTTGCTGCTTTGCCCTGGAGTAATCTCCCCATCTAGTAGAAGGCTCGCAGACTGTCGGCGCTAATTACAAAGCTGAGGGTTTACCATACGCAGTTAGTCATGGTTGTCCTAATTATTATGTCACTGTTATTCCATCGGATTTGGGGAGGCGTGTTTAGAAAGAGGATTTCGCTAATAATGAGGGAAATACGTAGGTGCTTTGATGAGATCAAGGAATGTACACGGCGGCTCATGCGTTTAACGGCTCTTGAGGATTTGGATTTTGTAATAGAACATTGCGAAAACGGATGCAGCTAACTCAAATATAACCTACTACGTCGTCGTTTGGCAAACGTACACGGCCCGCGTTTCCGCAATTACGCCAGATTAATTTAAAGCAACAAAATGGTAAATACAGAAAGTCAAAGGAACGTTAAGGATATTACAAGCGTAACGAAATAAGATTAATCGTGAATAAAGAAAACACGAGAAATAGAAATTATTCAACATTTGAATTGTAGGACACCTTCAGGAGACGAGCGAGAGAATGGTTGAATACGATTTTTGGTGGCTAAAGTTTCTGTTATCTTTCTAAACATACAGAATTTTATCACGAAAATTCGATAGCATTTTACCGATTTCATTGAAAAATATTACCTTAAAGATTTGGAGAATAGTATATTATATTATTAGGAGTAGAAAGAGTTCTTTTTGTGTTGAGCTCATATTGCGGCCGAGGCGCACGCGCCGAGGCTGTGCAAGTGAGCGAAACACAAATAAGACGTTCTACTCCGAATAGTATATACTCTTTTTTCTTCAAGTGTAAAAATATTCTGTTGCTGTAAATAAATATTTCCTAAAAAGTCATTTCGACAGGACAACGCTCTCCCTTCTACTAACCTTGGGGGCGGAGCTATGGGCAAAATACTGTCTTTGCCATGGATACGTAAACACATTATTGTACTAGTAACATTATTTTCATTTTTTGACTACTAACAAAATGACTTCCTTCTACATAGCCAGTTCTGTACAACAATACGGATATTATGATACGCTTGAAGAAAAAATATTTTTTTCAATGGAAGGGTCAAATATTGATTATTTATTAGTGCAGATCAGGATCTGAAAATATTGATGTCCCAACTCATTTTGTTGAAAAAATATTCATGAAAAATTCTTGAAGATCAAGTTAGGTTTAGTTTGGTAAAGAAATTACTGAAGGTTCACTTTCTAAAAAGAAGTGATGTTTTCCAACTTCTACAGACCTGAAGAAATTTTTACAGGCGCCCAGCTTCTCTCACTTATCGGGTAAATAAATAATGAAGAATAATTTCCAAAATTTGGGAAACAGGACCAGGAGCGTTCATTATTTCTGTAGAAAACTATAGATACTTAATTATTCTTGAAGATTCGAAATCGTGCATCAAACAAAGGCACCAGTTTCTCCCATTTCGGTGGAGATATATTGAAGATGACTTATTAAAAAAAATTCCTGAAATTCTGAACCTGTTAAGAATCTTATTTCTGAAGACCTGAAGGCGCCAATTTCTCCGACATTGATGGAGAAACTTTGAAAAAGATTTCCTGAAATTCTGAACCCGTGTCAAGATTCCCATTTCTGAAGACCACCGAAGGCGCCACTTTCTCCGACATTGATGGAGAAATCTTGAGAAAGACTTCCTGAAACTCTGAACGTGTCACGATTCCAATTTCTGAAAACCTGAAGGCGCCACTTTCTTCGACATTGAGAAATCTAGAAAAAGACTTCCTGAAACTCTGAACACGTCAACATTTCCATCTCTGAAGACTTGAAGGCGCCATTTTTTCCGACATTGATAGGCAAATCTTGAAAGCGATTTCCTGAAATTGTGAACACGTCAGGATTCCCATTTCTGAGGACCTGAAGGCTCCACTTTCTCCGACATTGATGGAGAAATCTTGAGAAAGACTTCCTGAAACTCTGAACATGTCACGATTCCAATTTCTGAAAACCTGAAGGCGCCACTTTCTTCGACATTGAGAAATCTTGAAAAAGACTTCCTGAAACTCTGAACACGTCAACATTTCCATCTGTGAAGACTTGAAGGCGCCATTTTTTCCGACATTGATAGGCAAATCTTGAAAGCGATTTCCTGAAATTGTGAACACGTCAGGATTCCCATTTCTGAGGACCTGAAGGCTCCACTTTCTCCGACATGGATGGAGAAATCTTGAGAAAGACTTCCTGAAACTCTGAACATGTCACGATTCCAATTTCTGAAGACCTGAAGACGCCACTTTCTCCGACATTGGTAGAGATTCTTTGAAAAAGACTTCCTGAAATTCTGAACACGTCAAGATTCCCATTTTTGAAGACCTGAAGGCGCCACTTTCTCCGAAATTGATGGAGAAACTTTGAGAAAGACTTCCTGAAACTCTGAACACGTCAACATTTCCAACTCTGAAGACTTGAAGGCGCCATTTTTTCCGACATTGATAGGCAAATCTTGAAAACGATTTCCTGAAATTCTGAACACGTCACGATTCCAATTTCTGAAGACCTGAAGACGCCACTTTCTCCGACATTGGTAGAGATTCTTTGAAAAAGACTTCCTGAAATTCTAAACACGTCAGGATTCCCATTTCTGAGGACCTGAAGGCGCCACTTTCTCCGAAATTGATGGAGAAACTTTGAGAAAGACTTCCTGAAACTCTGAACACGTCAACATTTCCAACTCTGAAGACTTGAAGGCGCCATTTTTTCCGACATTGGTAGGCAAATCTTGAAAACGATTTCCTGAAATTCTGAACACGTCACGATTCCAATTTCTGAAGACCTGAAGACGCCACTTTCTCCGACATTGGTAGAGATTCTTTGAAAAAGACTTCCTGAAATTCTAAACACGTCAGGATTCCCATTTCTGAGGACCTGAAGGCGCCACTTTCTCCGAAATTGATGGACAAACTTTGAGAAAGACTTGCTGAAATTCTGAACACGGTAAGATTCTCATTTCTGAAAACCTGAAGGTGCCACTTTTTCTGACATTGATGGAGAAATCTTGAGAAAGACTTCCTGAAACTCTGAACATGTCAAAATTCTCATTTCTGAAAACCTGAAGGCGCCACTTTCTTCGACATTGAGAAATCTTGAAAAAGACTTCCTGAAACTCTGAACACGTCAACATTTCCATCTCTGAAGACTTGAAGGCGCCATTTTTTCCGACATTGATAGGCAAATCTTGAAAACGATTTCTTGAAATTCTGAACACGTCAGGATTCCCATTTCTGAGGACCGGAAGGCGCCACTTTCTCCGAAATTGATGGAGAAATCTTGAGAAGGACTTCCTGAAACTCTGAACACGTCAAGATTCTCATTTCTGTAGACCTGAAGGCTACTTTCTCCGACATTGATGGAGAAACTTTTTAGAAACTTCCTGAAATTCTGAACATGTTAAGGTTCCCATTTCTGAAGACCTGAAGGCGCCACTTTCTTCGACATTGAGAAATCTTGAAAAAGACTTCCTGAAACTCTGAACACGTCAACATTCCTATCTCTGAAGACCTGAAGGCGCCATTTTTTCCGACAGTAATAGGCAAATCTAGAAAACGATTTCCTGAAATACTGAACACGTCAGGATTCCCATTTCGGAGGACCGGAAGGCGACACTTTCTCCGAAATTGATGGAGAAATCTTGAGAAGGACTTCCTGAAACTCTGAACACGTCAAGATTCTCATTTCTGAAGACCTGAAGACGCCACTTTCTCCGACATTGGTAGAGATTCTTTGAAAAAGACTTCCTGAAATTCTAAACACGTCAAGATTCCCATTTTTGAAGACCTGAAGACGCCACTTTCTCCAACATTGATGGAGATTCTTTGAAAAAGACTTCCTGAAATTCTAAATACGTCAAGATTCCCATTTTTGAAGACCTGAAGGCGCCACTTTCTCCATCATTGATGGGGAAATCTTGAAAAGTCTTTCTGAAATTTGTTTCCCCTTTCTGCATCGGTCTTATCAATTTTTTTCAAAAATATTGAGTATTAATTTGGAAATTTGAAAACCCATACGCACCATGTGTTCCCACTTTGCTCGAGAAACCATTAAAGCAAGTTCCGGACATGTCGAAGTTTCTCAATCCTGAAAATGCATTTTATATTTTATTGCACTTGTTGATTAATTTGGAAGGTTCTGGTTCTTCACGATTAAAGGCCTAGAAAGAGGCATAACATTTTCCGATTTTGATGGGGAAATCGTGAAAATCAATTCCTGACGTCCTGGACATATCAATGTTTCTCATTCCTGAAAATTAATTCTTAACTATTTGGAGACACTGTTTTAAAATTGTAATTTTTTTTCTGAAAGCTTTGTGAACAATTTAGTTAGTAATCAGAGTAGGTGTGTTAAATGTAATCAATACGGGCATACATTAGTCGTTGCTGGACAAACGCCGCCGTGGTGTGTTAATGTTGATGAGTGGAAGCTGATGTTTTTCTTGAAAGCTGGTAATTATTTTACCAAAGGAAAATTACAAGCAACATTACTAGGGGGGAATAAGTAGAATATAAACCATCGTAATGCAATTTTGTTGTCACACTGCCATTATTAATGATCAAGTACATGTGCGAACCAGACCATATGTTGTTTTCCCATATCATGTGGAACAATTACTTGGTGAGGTCCTATTTTCTTGTTTCAAGTTACCCCTTGCTTTGATGTGCCCACGTGTAAAGCTCGGGTGCCACGATAAAACTGGCACATATTCTTGACGACCTGTTTGTGAACCAGAAAGGGCCCTTTATACCCTATATGCGCCCTACACTTTCACCAAGTTATTTGTTCAAAATTATCAATTTTCTTTCACTATCCCCATCCTTAATATAAAGTCATTGTTGGATTTACTATTTGGAAACCGTGAAGAAAATTGAAATTATAATTAAATAATCCTACTATAACTTAATTTTTGTAGGGATAATTGAAATTTCAAGTCTGTTTTGTTTTTGTTTTGGGAATAGGGATTAAATTTTTATTTTTGATGCATTGTTAAATTAACAAGGCAGGGTAGTATATAATTCAAAGAAATACGAATTAATAAAATTATAAATAAGTCAAGTCGGCTTTGTCACGCAGTCTATAAATAAATAGTTAGTGGTTAGTTTGTATCCAAAAAGAAAATCTCAAGGATTTGTTTCAAGTAAAGAAAGTTGCATTTATTGAAGGTTGGAGGAAATCTAAGTGGTTTAAGTAAGTTAATTAATTTATTGAGGAAATGCAATAATAATTGGAAAGGAATTTGATGTATTTCTAATTAAGTTAAATTTACGACAAATTATACAGAAATTGTTATTCATTGTAACAGGGAGAACCCCATTATTTCCTCACCTTTAATTAATGCTGTAAAGCTGATGTCGTAATTTTTTTCAATTAAGAGTGGAATAATGAAAATTTGCGCTTGAAAGTTGATTCGAGCACGAATTTTCATGCCATCAATTGCCGTTTCACTGCCCAATAAAATGGCGATTCGATCGCGATCTATCAACAGTTTTTCGAGTGGCCCAAATACAAACGACAAATAAATACATCAGTACAATCTGTTGAACTACAAATCTTGTCCAAATAATGGAGCCGCGTGGAACGCGCACTGCCAGTTTTACCAATTTCGTAATTAACTGCATTTAATTTGATTTATTGGTTTTGTTAATGCCGCAATCAAACGGAAAACAAATTCATCGCTTTATTTTACATGATTATTTGTCACGCTAATTATTATCACTTTTCCACGCTGAAAAGTATTCCTAAACCATATTTGTTATCAGTAATAATTGACGTAATTTGAAAAAAAAATAATGTTCCTTTACTGGATCATGTTGTTTTGAAATTTCTAACAAATATTGTTTTTTTGTTTTGTTAAATATTAAATGGAAATAGAAGTATAAATTAATACTGACATTTCATTTATTATTCCTGAGCTATGTCGCAATATTTTTCCATTAAATTTGCTTCATTTTATTTGCTGGTAAACATTTTTCCTTCAGAATAACAAGAATAATTTCTAAGCCGATTACAGAGCTTAGTTCGTATACTGATATGAGTTGTTTTATTCCATTTAACTTACAACAGATATTAAATATTTCTATCAATTTCTTATTTGAACCTTTAAACCTTTCTCTCAACCCAATTTAAAGAACAGTTCATAATATATAATATTATACTTAGCTGATTGAACTTTTGCTAAATTGACTAGACATTGACTTACAGAAAAATCGGTTTTGCTGAAGAATTAAGGGATCATAAAATATTAATTAACTCCTACCTTAGCTGATTGCCTTTTAAATTATGTGGGGATATAAATCAGCTAATTAGGGTATCTTCGTAAAAATTGCATCAAGCCATAACTTTTTTTAAAGAAATCAGTGATGCTTTGGAATTATCTAAACAAACAACATTCGCATTTAGTACATCTGTCATTACGGTTTGAAGTTTATAAACGATTATTAAATTCTATTATTTTTAAAATGTATTCATCGAAAGAAAAAGTAGAAATGATAAAGTGCCTTGTTTGGCGTAAAATATCCGAATAGGCAAATTTCAAATAATACAACGATTCACAGACTAATACATAAGTTTGAAGTTTGTTTTGTAAAATAAATATAATCTTGTTTCCTATTACCTACTCGTTTTATTGCTTCAAAAAAAAATGTAATGAGACAGAAATGTCAGTGCGTTTGTGTGATTTTATAATTCCATGGCATCACTGATTTTTTTAAAAAGACCATTTTTAATTTCTTTTATTTCTACGCTTCCGAAAAATGGAAAATTATAAATAATAGTATGAACAGATGCAGATTTTTTTTCTCTACAAAAAACCTCAACACACTTTTGCTCTAAAATAGTTAGGGGAGCCAATATTTGAACATTAAGAATTTACCATTGAAATTCCTATGCTGCGTCGGTCGCTCAAGTCACCACCCGTACGATGTTAAACTTTTTTATTTTAAATGGAACACCATGTATATTTTTACATATTTGGATTCAGGGTGGAATTCTGCATATAGTAATGTTTTTAATTTTGTATCCTAAAATGCTTGTGAGGGGAACTACTGCCCCCTGAAGGGGGCAAATAAAATTTCAATTTAAATTAATATCTCAAACACCCTTGAATATAAAGTAACGGAATTTGGCATACAGTTTAGTACTAGTATGTGTTACTATCTGACAGTATCCAAATAAAATTATTTAAACCAGGGGCGTTCCAAACGGGAGGGCTGAGCCATTTTTACTTCTTATTTTTGTAATGTTAAATTTTATTACCAATGTGAGTCAGTAATCTGATTCTACGTTAGAAAGCGCATAAAAATGGTACTCTTGATTTTTTTTGTACGACTAGTCATTTTCCATTAAAACTAAATTTAAACATTTTTCTGCTTCAGGTCGAGATATTTTTATTTAATTACTTACGGCCCCCCGTTTGGAACGTCCCTGGTTTAAATTTAAATTTTATTTGGATACTATCGGATAGTAACACATACTAATACTAAACTGTATGACAAATTTCGTTACTTTATATTCAAAGGTGTTTGAGATATTAAAATTAAAATTAAAATTTTATTCGCCCCGTTCAAGGGTCGGTAGCTCCCCTCAGAAGCATTTTAGGACACATGTTCATGGGAACTTTTTTTCTTAAAATGACCTAAGGAATCACCTCCCGAAGTTTTTCGGTGTTGTGCATATACACCCTGTATATTTTGGGGGGTCCAAAATTTAGAATAACGAAGTTATGGCTTGAGGCGTATGTTAGGTAACAGCCTGTAGGCTATTTAACTTTAGTGAGACAAAAATAGTTGGTCTAGATTAAAAAATGATTAATTGAAATAATAAATTACTTTTAGGATTACGTAATTAGGTAAATAATTTTCGGAATAAATTTGTGAAACCCTATAGGTATACATTCCGTTATTTTGAAACGTTACTCTTGGAATCTCTTGCCGGTTTAAGCCGTAGCTACACAAGCTAATGCATTAATTAACAACTTGATTAAGCCTTTGTACGTGCATCACAAACATATGGGTTCAATCAACGACATCCGCACTAATCAATACCACAATTAATACCTCCAGATACAAATTTCATGATCTCGTTGTTGATGATTCAGTTAAACGCTTTTGAAATAATAATAGACTAATTACAGAGCTTGGAGCACCACCTTTGTTGGTGTTATTGTTGTTTAGAATATTATAAAACCGCAAGGTTGGAGATTCAAACAGTGGAATAATTAACTTGAGGTGGATCGTATGATGATGTTCACGATAGGAATGAGAAAGTTAATAAATTTCAGCGTTTCGGTCGTTTGCGTTAGATTTAGCTTTAGCTTTGTCTTTCTAAGTGTCAAAATTTTGTTTTAGTAACCAAGGGTTGGTGTTTACACAGAAACCCAAAGTTTCGGGACTGAAAGTACACGTCGCTCGGACTAATACATTATCGCCGTTCTATTTACTTTATTAGTGCTGTGAAAATTCTGCCTCCACCTGCAATCCCTTGGTACTACGTTAAAAACCTTTTTATGTTCCGACCTGATGATGTTCCAACTTTAGCCGCATGGGATTAATTGTCCGAAGCACAAATGGACGTACTTGTTCTTCCTATATATAGCGCCGCCACCGTTCCCTTGCTTGCTTCCGATCATTTTACCCGCAAACAAAGAAAATCATTTCGTTTCCGAATCAAAACATGAAAGCGAACTTAATTTTTTTATTACTAATTATAAAAAAAGAAAAAAGTACTACTCGAATAAAAAACGACTAATTAGACCAATTACTTTTTTTTTTCTTTATTCCGAAAAGCAGCGAGAGCTTCAGTTAAGCGTATTTTCCTAGCGGTTACAAACAGAAAGTTTCCTTTTTGCGATCAAAGTATCTACTTTTATTGAATTCGGTCCCAAGAGACGTTCAGTCGGTGAACGATTCGGTTTTTTAATTGCTCTCCATAACTGAACCTTTAGGCTACGAAAAAATTAATATTAGACTCACGAGAATATCCCCTGCGATTGAAATGTTATTGGTGTGAATAAACACAAATTAATTTTTTATCGTCTACATACTCCGATTTTTTACGACCTGATGCATTCGCCGGAATGAATCAAAACGGATTTAATATTAATAACCATGTAGAGGCTCGCAATGCTTTACCTGTGCTTCTGTTTTTGTTTTTCTTTTCGTTTTTTCCATTTTTTAAATCCCCTGGTACTCGATTTTGAATTATTCACGTTATGTAAGTAGGGCGCAAAGTTACACCCGAGCTAATGTATAAAATTGTCACCGAATTTATTACTGTAATATGGGAAAAATAATGGTTGGGTTCACTTAGCTGAGTTCAGAGAGAAACGATGTGTGATATCTGTCATTCAAACACAGAAAACATCGAATGACAACCTGTCAAAGTGCGAATAACCAAACGTAAATGAAACAGTCTCATTTATAAAACAGCCGAGAGTATCGAGTAGTATTAACAGGAAGATAACTTTGTGTTACGAACCGTAATCAGCTAATTTGTCACATCCTTCTTTTTTTTTTTTGAATTATTAATACAAACGGCTACTGAACAGCATTAAATTAACAAAATTGCCAAAACATATTCATTTCATATGCAACGTAATCATTTAAAATACCTTAGAGTTAATAGCTGATTTAGAGAAAACCTCAAGATTAATAAAATTGCAGCTAAATCGTTAACGCTGTTATCTAAAAATCGCCTCCGAACCATAACTTCGTTATTTTAAAGTATGTTCAACTTTTCTATTTTAAATGGAACATCCTGTATATTTTAACATATTTGGATTCGGGATGAAATTCTGCATACAGTGGTGTGTTTCATTTATTTTTTTTATACGCAGATTTTTTTTAAATAATTGTTTTATGTTGCATCTAGACAGCCGTGGGCTACCATAAAACAAAACGATGTCGGTTCTGTTATCAACCAGGCGGCGGTAAATTTGAGCAATACTATTTTGTAGTTATATTTGAATATTTTTCAAATATTTTAACATTTTTGTTGTTTTCCATGGCACACTTGAAAATTTTATGTACGGCTACTTGATGGAATAATTTTAAAGTGGTTCCCTGGACTTTCCCATACTAAAAATATACATTTCGTTTTTGGTATTCAACAGTAGTTCGCGAGGCAGCATTGGAAATCATTTGAATGCGTAGCGAGAAACACCAGACTATACGGGTTCGATACGTACAGAAGAGAGACACGCATCTAATTTACTAACGCAGCCGAAGTTCGCGATTTTCTCATCAACCGTACATTTTAGCTATATGACTACCTTATACTATGTGATAGACAATTCAATTTTGCATTCAATTATATAATAATATACAGGGTGTTTCATTTAAAATAACAAAGTTGCTTATTGAACTGGGAAAACCAAACACCCTGTATACGTGATATAAATTTAGGTGAATGCAGAGCTATATACTGAATAAGTTTTATATTTAAACTTCTTTCATATTTTGATTAATAAAGAAGCTAAAGGAGCATCAATTTCTGATTTTCAAAACCTCGTAGAGGGCGCCACAGTGAAATTCTAACATTCATCAAAAAACGAAAATGTACCTAAGACCAAGCTGCATAAGTGTAGAAAATTTAAACAAAATCGTGTAGCTATTTTTTTTGTAATAATTTTTCAAAAATTTCAAAATTTTTGGAAGAGCGCCTTTGCAACCGTTTTTGGAGTTATTAAATAAATTTTCAATTGTGTAACTGAGTTGTGTATGTCGTAACAAATAGTCACATTTCAGTAATCTTTTAGCTTTCTTCTTCTTTAGTAATCGATTATAGTTCAACCTTATAATTATTGTTGGTGCATAAATGCTTTTTAATAAAAGTACCGGCTTGAAGCGGAAATGATTCATTATAGGTAATAGGAAAAAAATTGCACTATCAGTTTACACCGTTAATTAACGGTAAAGAAATAACTACTGCAAGTCCGGTCTCATAAAATACATATTTTCCTTGATTGATTGTGAATGTCCATTTACACAAATGTACTTTTTACGCAGCCGGTCATTAGGGTCGATTATTATATTTGACAACGCTGATAGGTTTTTAGCTACCATTTACACACACAACACATTTCAGGCTAAACGCCATTTTATTTTCGTATTTGGACATTAAAATCTGTAACGTAATAAAAAAGCCGCCACACAATGTATTACGTTGACATTGCCAGGGGGTGCACTTTAAAAATAACAAAAATGGATGGAACACGGTTGCTATGACTTCTTGTAATGAACTTCCGTTTCTTCTTGGATCCTGCACAACAAAACCAATTCCATTAGTTGCTCAACAAGACACACTCTCATATATGACTTACACGATGTTCAAAATCAAGGAGATACACAAAAACAGAAAAGACAAAAAGAAGATTTATGTTAATTTAAAGATTTATTTCTTTGAAGGATGTGGTTAATTAGGAAAGATTTAATTATTTATACTAATTACAGGCAATTAATTAAATTTAAGAATTAATTAAAAAAAATATTTTTGGACAAAAATCCTTCTTTGATTTTTAAAGAATTGGAAATTGGAATTCGTCTAATAAATTAATTAGAAATCTTATGTTTTGCTAATTTGGGAATAGTTTAAGGCAAAATCGAAGTTTTTCCTAATTAATTAATTAGAAAATTTTCTTTACATTTGAAGGTGACTTACCGGCACTGAAAAAATCATTTGAATCTTTAATTTATAAAAAATATTTTTCCTTTTGGGTTTATTCACTTTACGTTTCTAATTTAATTTCTGCTATACAGGGAAATATATTGAGACAAATGAAAAGCTCCATGGATACCGCCATCACAGCCACCCTAAGTCTATTATTGCAAACAAGAGGAATTTGTTGTAGCGAAATGTTTACACTTGTGGATGTGTGGGGGTGCGCGCGTGTAGATATATATTTGGTCCCATTTGATTCTCGCGTCATGGCAACACTGCATTGCCCTAGGGGCACTACGGACACCATAATTGCCAATTTGATTTATTTCATTATTGATTATTGACATATCCTTGATTACAACGCAAAGCACCCAGTGCTTCGTATTTACTTAGGATTGTGTTTATAATATGTCACGACGAATTAATTAGTAATTAGTAGCACTGAAGTGCTTTTAGCTTTGTTGGAGTTTCGGATAGGGTGCGTTAGAAAATTCTAGGAAAATGGAAAAAAAGGAAATAGAAGTAAAAGAGTTTTAAATTTGGAAATAATATGAAAAGAAAATAAAAGATTAAGTAAATATAGGGAAATATAGAATTATTCTGTACTAAGTGAAATTTATTGTGTGGCTTTATTCCAATAAACACACACATAGACTAATATTGTCCCATTACAGTAAATACATGATCATTTTGTACGATACGCTGGTAATGACCATGCTTTGTGCACGTACTTGAGTTCTCCATACATTTCGTTCCACAATAACTGAAATTGAGGCAGAGTTTCGGTCTACATGAATTTTTAAAACCCAATGTGGAATATAAAAATTGCTACTCGCTCTGATCATATCGTCCCTTTTTGCGTGACAAATTCTTTGCTTTGTTTACACAGAAATAAATTGGAAAATTTTACAAAGAACAAAAAATGTACCTAAAAACATGTTCAAAGCCCATTTGGATTTAGTTAACATAATTATAAGTAATTAATAATTTTTATGATTGGTAGGAAAAATCCCTAATAATAATAATAAATTATTCAAACCAGTCCCGTATTATAGGGGAATACAAAAAAAATTATTCTTTTTGTGCCAATAAAACAAAGCAGAAGTAATATTTTATTATTTGTTCTAAAAGCACGCTTTTATAAAAAAAATCCATTAGAAAACTTGAATTGAATAAAAAAAAGATTTAATAACGTTTAATAATAAATATCCTTACACAATTTTAATATTAAATAGGATACGCTTGGGAATAATTAATAAACACCATCCTTGCCTTTGAGAAATAATTAATTAGTTTTAATTTTAAGATTCGAGCTCAAGGAACAGAAAGTTTGTGTGAGAAATATAAACCCTTGTTGTCATTTTTAAAACAAAATTTTGATAAAGGTGTCTTTTCCTGTTACTATTTATTATTGAAATTAAACTTATAGAATCTTAAATTAATTACAACAAAATAAATTACAATTTTAATTATCCTTCAAATTAACCACACGTTTGTCCTCGTTGTAGGAGAATTAATTTAATTGTTAATTAAATCTAATTATACTGGGTGTTTCCTAAGTACGTGTAGAAAATGCAGGAGGTGATTCCTGGGAGAAAATTAAGGCTACTTTTTCGTATAAACTTGTAGCTAGGTATCCTAATATGCTTCCCTGAAGAGTTGCGCCTCTTCAAAAATGGAGTAAAAATTTGGTTTTTAATTTTTATCTCAAATTTGGGCAAAGATAGAAAAATACAAATAAGTGAACGTGTTTTACCAACAGGAAGGCTTTTTACAGACATTTTCTTTATCCATCTGTATTGTTAGAAGGGGATGAAACTTACAACCCCTGTTCATTTTTTTCTAGAAATTTTTAATGGACCAAAATTTTTAATTTAAAAAATATGTATGAGAAAGCCTAATTCATTTAGAAAATTATTTGTCTCTTTTAATTTTACCGTGAGACAAATAGTTTTCGAGTAAAAAATTAAAATCAATTGTAATGAGTGCACTTCATTTTTGCGAGTTGTACTAAATTTCTAAAAGAAAAAAGTCTAGGTAGGCGTTTGTGTATGTTTCCATGATCAATAATGTATGCAAACTTAAACAATTATTATAATCAAAAACAACGAAACACAAAAAGTGTAATCTGCCTACCTAGACTTTTTTCTTTTAGAAATTTAGTAAAACTCACAAAACTGAGGCGAACTTTCCAATTGATTTTAATTTTTTATTCGAAAAATATTAGTCTCACCGTAAAAATAAAAGAGCCAAATAATTTTCTAAATGAATTAGGCTTTCTCATGCATATTTTCTAAATTAAAAATTTCGGTCCATTAAAAAGTTCTAAAAAAAAATTAACAGGGGTTGTAAGTTTCATCCCCTTCTAACAATATAGGTGGGTAAAGAAAATATCCATGAAGATCCTTCCTGTTAGTAGAACACGTCCACTTATTTGTATTTTTCTATCTTTGTCCAAATTTGAGATAAAAATTAAAAACCAAATGTTTACTTCATTTTTGAAGAGGTGTATCTCTTCAGGGAAACATATTAGGATACAAGTTTATACGAAAAAGTAGCCTTAATTTTCGCCCAGGAATCACCTCCTGCATTTTCTAGACGTACTTAGGAAACACCCTGTATAATTAATATCATAATTTGCAAGCAATGTTGATAAACAGAAAAACCCAATAATTAATCTTTGCAGATAAAAGTTGGTATTAAAATCTCCTGTAATTACTAATTACCAGTATACTAATTAATTAGAAGTAAAATTCTCAATAGCAAATAATAATTTTCTGTAATTAGGATGGATAATGATTAAAATTGAAACATCTGTGAATAAATCTTGGGTAAAAAAGAAAGCAACAAGAATTCTAAGAGTAATTATAATAAAGTACGAGAATCTCTCGTTCGCCGGAGCGGCAATTTCAGCAAGTACAGTTGCATACACGTAATTTAAAACAAACACAGGCCACAAAGACAGCATAACTAACAGGGACTGGCATGAGAATATTAAACGAATCATTACCAGGGCCTGCCCTGGCTCTGAAGCATAACACAGTTTTGAAGTTTATGTTTGTGTTGCAACTTATTGCCGCAGGGAACAGGTAGGCAGACACACACCGCGAAATATTATAGAAACTTGCCACGTAACCTATACTCGAGCTTGTTAATACCCAACGTGTGAGTTTCGATTAGGAGAACAAAGCACCTACCGTGTCTATTCAAGGATAATTTCACCCCCTAGTCGAAATTAAGCTTTTGTCCCGAATTTTTTTGTGTATACTTACTTGTGTAGGCCTTTCTTGTAAAACAGTGGCGTAACAAGGCACGATTTTATTACATGTTGTTGAACAAGCCTTTTCAGATCGGTTTGCTAATTAAGCGATGGTTATTTTCTTCGTATAATGAGTGCATGAACAATGTTCTACTTGTGAATGTATAAAAACATGGGAATATCCAGCTGATACGTAAAGCACTTTGCATCCCGAGTTCTGCATGTTCTATCGTTTTGTTTGTATTTCTGATGAATATATGCACATAAATAAACAAGCGTTCCCACCGGCAATTAGGTTGCTCTAAAATGCACACACATCTCTGATTTATATGAGGCAGGTAAATAAATACGTTTCGGATCTGAGGGCGAATTAAATTCTGATTTATGGCGTCAAGTGCAGTTTGTATAAACTGACTTTCCTTAATGAAAATTCCATTCACTACATTACCTCTAGTATTTATTTTCATATTTGTGCTAAATATTTAGAATATTGACAAAATTCTGGATATATTGTGCATTTGGTGGAGGCGCCTCTCTTGGTAAAAAATAGGTCGTCTTCCCTGCCACGTATATATCTAAAAGTGCATTTGGTGGAGGCGCCTTTCTTGGTAAAAAATAGGTCGTCTTCCCTGCCACGTAAATATCTAAAAGTGCATTTGGTGGAGGCGCCTTTCTTGGTAAAAAAAATAGGTCGACTTCCCTGCCACGTAGATATATCTAAAAGTGCATTTGGTGGAGGCGCCTCTCTTGGTAAAAAATAGGTTGTCTTCCCTGCCACGTAAATATATCTAAAAGTGCATTTGGTGGAGGCGCCTCTCTTGGTAAAAAATAGGTTGTCTTCCCTGCCACGTAAATATATCTAAAAGTGCATTTGGTGGAGGCGCCTCTCTTGGTAAAAAATAGGTTGTCTTCCCTGCCACGTAAATATATCTAAAAGTGCATTTGGTGGAGGCGCCTTTCTTGGTAAAAAATAGGTTGTCTTCCCTGCCACGTAAAAATCTAAAAGTGCATTTGGTGGAGGCGCCTCTCTTGGTAAAAAATAGGTCGTCTTCCCTGCCCCGTAAAAATCTAAAAGTGCATTTGGTGGAGGCGCCTCTCTTGGTAAAAAATAGG
This sequence comes from Hemicrepidius hirtus, assembly GCA_963082805.1. NCBI lineage: Eukaryota > Metazoa > Arthropoda > Insecta > Coleoptera > Elateridae > Hemicrepidius > Hemicrepidius hirtus. The sequence goes on from OY720162.1 coordinate 29,358,447, forward strand.
TCGTCTTCCCTGCCCCGTAAAAATCTAAAAGTGCATTTGGTGGAGGCGCCTCTCCTGGTAAAAAATAGGTCGTCTTCCCTGCCCCGTAAAAATCTAAAAGTGCATTTGGTGGAGGCGCTTCTCTTGGTAAAAAATAGGTCGTCTTCCCTGCCCCGTAAAAGTCTAAAAGTGCATTTGGTGGAGGCGCCTCTCTTGGTAAAAAATAGGTCGTCTTCCCTGTCACGTAAAAATCTAAAAGTGCATTTGGTGGAGGAGCCTCTCTTGGTTAAAAATAGGTCGTCTTCCCTTCCACCTAAAAATCTAAAAGTGCATTTGGTGGAGGCGCCTCTCTTGGTAAAAAATAGGTCGTCTTCCCTGCCACCTAAAAATCTAAAAGTGCATTTGGTGGAGGCGCCTCTCTTGGTAAAAAATAGGTCGTCTTCCCTGCCACGTAAATATCTAAAAGTGCATTTGGTGGAGGCGCCTCTCTTGGTAAAAAATAGGTCGTCTTCCCTGCCACGTAAATATCTAAAAGTGCATTTGGTGGAGGCGCCTCTCTTGGTAAAAAAATGGGTTGTCTTCCCTGCCACGAAAAAACCTAAAAGTGCGTTTGGTGGAGGCGCTTCTCTTGGTAAAAAATAGGTCGTCTTCCCTGCCACGTAAATATCTAAAAGTGCATTTGGTGGAGGCGCCTCTCCTGGTAAAAAATAGGTCGTCTTCCCTGCCACGTAAATATCTAAAAGTGCATTTGGTGGTGGCGCCTCTCTTGGTAAAAAATAGGTCGTCTTCCCTGCCACGTAAATATCTAAAAGTGCATTTGGTGGAGGCGCCCCTCTTGGTAAAAAATAGGTCGTCTTCCCTGTCCCGTAAAATCTAAAAGTGCATTTGGTGGAGGCGCCTCTCTTGGTAAAAAAATACGTCGTCTTCCCTGCCACGTAAATATCTAAAAGTGCATTTGGTGGAGGCGCCCCTATTTGTAAAAAATAGGTCGTCTTCCCTGCCACGTAAATATCTAAAAGTGCATTTGGTGGAGGCGCCTCTCTTGGTAAAAAATAGGTCGTCTTCCCTGCCACGTAAAAATCTAAAAGTGCATTTGGTGGAGGCGCCTCTCTTGGTAAAAAATAGGTCGTCTTCCCTGCCACGTAAAAAATCTAAAAGTGCATTTGGTGGAGGCGCCTCTCTTGGTAAAAAATAGGTCGTCTTTCCTGCCACGTAAATATCTAAAAGTGCATTTGGTGGAGGCGCCTCTCTTGGTAAAAAATAGGTCGTCTTCCCTGCCACGTAAAAATCTAAAAGTGCATTTGGTGGAGGCGCCTCTCTTGGTAAAAAATAGGTCGTCTTCCCTGCCACGTAAAAATCTAAAAGTGCATTTGGTGGAGGCGCCTCTCTTGGCAAAAACAAACAAAGATTAGAATAATAAAAATAGAAAATTAAAAGAAACCTGAAATAACCTAAAGCGTACAGTGTTGGACAAAAATAATGTTCTTATAAATATTTTTACCAAAACATTTACCTTCAATAATAAGTTTTATTTTACTATAGTATTATATTTTTTAGGATAATAAATTCAAATACAGTAAGGCCCAAAGCTTTACCTTTGTGTAACTACATCCTTGATTGTGCTTAGTATAATAGAGGAAACTTGGCGAACCTTTAAATAATCATCAAGCTGTCGATAAACGTAATTAGTAGCTCGGAAGATTTACTAAATTATCAGATATTAGAGGTGTTTATTAAGAGATAGAGTAATTAGCAACAAAATTAACACAACGACATGATTATTAATAAAAATTAAAACTTAATACTTACCTTAAGTTTTAAACACTCCACTTAACTGGGATTAAAAAACTATCCCCTGCTCCCTCTTGTCCCCATTAAACTAAGAATTAAAACCACGTCAATAGAATTTTCCCTTTTATTATTCAATCAAAAATTTCTTACAATATTTGTTGTAGTTGTTAATATATCTAATAATTATAATGCCTAAATTTTTTTAGTAAACATAACCTTTACATTATGATTGATTGTTCACTATAAGATAATAATAATATTCGTAATGCCACATTTTTTTTTATTTACACCTTGTGCATAAAGCCTATGTACAGGTTTTGGAAGTAAAATATGCCACCGGATTTAAATACGCGAGAGTGATTTAAATTTGTACAGCAACTTATTATTTAATGCATCTCGTAAGGATAGATACAAAACTTATTGAACATGCCTCGTAAATATGATTTATGTTATAATGAAACATTCTTCGTAAAGTAATAATTTTTAATTAGATATTACTTTTTGAATGCACCTCGTAAAGTAATGCTATAAAAATAAAAATTTAAGTCCTGTTTTTATACAATATCTGAAAAGTATGAGAGTTTTACGGACCTAAAACTTTATGAATAATTTTTTCCGTGCAGATTATTATCAAGACCTTAAAGTTAAATTTTTTACGTTTCTTTTCATTTTTTATTATTTTAATTTCAAGCTAAATTAAATAAAGTGCGTGCTGGTATTTTTTCATGGATATTATTACTGAATATTTTAGTTGAATGCAGTGAAAGATTGAAGTTTAAAGAAGGGTGGACGCGTTTGAATTTGTTATAAGAACTCGATGGCATACTTTTAGGTTCCACAATAAATTTCTTATAATTAGACTGAAGTTTGCTACAGCAAATAGGTATAAGTATTTGACGTATCAATAACAGACAGGCAGAGAATAAAATATAGAAGCATCATCAATAGGTTACTTTACTTTTATAAAAATAAATTTAATGGGGCGCAGGTTCTAAAACTCAGCACAAGTTCACGATGTCGCTTTTCCCCATTATTACCTACTTCAATTCTGTTATTATGTACAATTCTGTTGCAACAGAACGCAATTTCCTGTGCTCAGTTTTAGAAACCGTCAAAATAACTACATCTAATTGTTATACTTTCTTTTCCTCTTTTTTATTACCCACCTATTTCTCTTTAAATATTTTATTATATTACGCAGTATTTTCATTTTTAAATTTTTGCATATCACTCATTTTGTTTAAAAAATTTGGGTTCTGAACACTTTTCTTTCTGTTACTCTAATCAATTCCTAAAGGGATAAAAATTTTGAAATTTCCAATTAATTTATTAAGACCTACATCACATTATCATTGATTTAAAAAATAATTCTCCTCAGGCAATTTTAGTTTAGGGGGAAAAAAACACAAATGGTTTGTTTGTTTGAAATAATTTCGTGTTTTAAGTATCCATAATGCGCTTATTCTTTGTTTAGGGGGGTATAATAAACGTTTATCACACTACTTTTACGGTTACAGATAATGATCACACATTATTAGGTCGTCATTTAAACGATTTTCCCCACAAAGTCATTAAACTCGACGTTAACTGTCTTGTCTGTCTTTAATGAGGTCTTTTCTGGCAACCAAAACTCATTTTGTATTATTTTATTTGCCGTTTTAGATCTCTCCACAATCGTGGAGTTAAAATGGGGTTATTATTAAACCAAGAATTATATTATTCTCTAGAAGAAGCATTAAGGAAAACGTTTCTCTTCTCGCTGCTAGGGTTCCATTTTGGTCTATTTTTTTTAATAACGAAATGGATTATTATTTGAATTTTTCAGACACTACTATTTATGATATGTAACTACTACAAATACGATGATAATTATAAATCACTTTTTTCTTGATTATAAATTGATTATTTTTTTTTTAAACAACACTGTTAAAATAATTTTTAATTGTCTGTATTTATAAAAAATGTTAATTATGTTAAGATGGCTGTTGCACATAAAATTAATAAGAAGGGCGCGTAACTCGTCGCTTTATGTCCGTTGCTTCTCACTGAAACAAGAGAAAACATCCAATAAATTACTGAAATGATGTTATTAACTTTAAAATAAAGAAGGCCATAAAACTTTACCTTTGTTTTTATTAAATCTTTATTGCATTTTTACCGAGTACTCTCTGTATTGCGTACCAGGGCAAAGCGCTTTGTATTTATTAAATTGGACATGATAAGGAAACGGAAACTCTATCCGCGCTATTGTGCTTTTACTACGTGTTTCTTGTTCATGTTAGATGTAAAGTGCTCACTTTAGACTCTTCTTACTCACATTTAGATATCTTTTCTTTTGAATTTGTTTACATTTCAGGACAGTGTTGGCCAATTTCACCTAACCGTCACTTTTTTCACGTACATTACCTATTTTAACATTCCTTTGTAATTTTCAGAAATAATATGCATTTCTAAGGCTCACCTTACGTGCATTTTCCTTAATTTACATCCTTTTCTGACATTTCATAATATTTTATTTAACAGTAAACTATTTTCTATTACCTTGCTTTCTCATGTTTATGTTAAATGTTTCACTCCAGTTTGCACCGTTTTCTATGGGGCGCCGCCGTTTCGGTCATAATTAGTTTTTTACATATATTTATATTTGAACTAAATATATATTTTATTTCGTTAAAATATATATTTTTTTTTCTTAAAAATATGTTTTTATAAATATATATTTTTTTTATTGGTATAAATATATTTTCTCTTAAAATATATATTTTATTTTAAAATTATATATATATTTTCTTAAAAATATATTTATATCAATAAAAAAATATATATATTTAGACGAAATAATATTTTTAAGAAAATATATATAATTTTAAAATAAAATATATATTTTAAAAGAAAATATATTTATATCAATAAAAAAATATATATATTTAGACGAAATAATATTTTTAAGAAAATATATATAATTTTAAAATAAAATATATATTTTAAGAGAAAATATATTTATATCAATAAAAAAATATATATATTTAGACGAAATAATATTTTTAAGAAAATATATATAATTTTAAAATAAAATATATATTTTAAGAGAAAATATATTTATATCAATAAAAAAAATATATATTTATAAAAACATATTTTTAAGATAAAAATATATATATTTTAACGAAATAAAATATATATTTAGTTCAAAAATAAATATATGTTAAAAAATAATTATTACCGAAACGGCGCGGCGCACCATAGTTTTCGGCCATTTCATAATATTCTACATTTAAAGTAGTTTTAGAGGCTGCTTAGGTTAGCATCTCTTTTTAACCATCATCATAATAATAATAGCACCTTTTGTGAATGTGTAGAAACTGAAGGTGGTATTAGGACAGCCTACCTTCTTACGTTAGAATTTTTTTTGCTCATGGAAAGTTTAAGATTTCTTTGTGAATTTATAGGAATTGTAAGTGATACGAAAATTTACTTCGTCTTGCTCACATTCGCTTAAATTAGATTCTTTTTGTAATTTTTTTTATATCACTTACATACCTTTCACATTAAACGTTAGAGAAGTCGACAGTTTAAATTTCAGGAGTGAATCAGTGGGCAAAATAAAGTCGAAAAGTTCCTATAAACGTAGGTCCGCGTTTCGTTATCGAGATACAGGGTGTTGCAACTTTTTTTTCATATATTCCGAAATGATTATTATTATTATTATATTTTACAAATAATGTTCAAAATGACGAACATTAACTTCAAGACAAGCTTCTATTCTTCGAACAAAATTTTGAGGCTAAAGGCGGTCATTATTCAAAAAACGGATTTGCAGAGTTATTTTTTTATTCGCATTTTTCATCTTTGAAGTGTGATTTACACGAAAACGGTTAATGGTAGGAAAAAATCTCAAGAGACTGTTTCAACCGTAAATTAGTTGAGAAATTTGAAAATTGTGTCAAAAATAAAAAAACAGTGGCGTACCATTTTTTCCTCCAGAAATATCCATGTACGCACCTGTACCTACGCCACTGGAGAAGGAAAAAACTAACTAATATGATCCACTTTAGTCACATGAACATACATATGTATTCCCAATCATTTCGGAATAAATAAGAAAAAAGATGTTTTTTTTTTAATTTTCAACACCCTGTATCTCGATAACGAAGCATTTGCGGACCCATGTTAATAGGAACTTTTCGACTTTATTTTGCGTGCTGATTCACTCCTGAGATCTACACGGTCAACTTCCCTAACACCCTGTATAATAGAGGCTGCTGTGATTCCTATTATTTTCGTTTTTCGTGGAAGTTTTGAACTTTTCCAGGAATTCTAGATATTCTAGGAATTTCTTACCCTTAACTGTTTTCGTTGAATAATCGTTCAGATTTATTTTTCATTTTACAAAAATTTTGGTGCAGTTATTTTCCGCCATTAAATTATTTTTAGATTAAAAGTTTAAGGTGAAGAAATCTTAAATCTAAAGTGAGATACTACAGAAAATTGGTGAACACTAAATCTAGCATGAACAAGAAACTATTATTGAATGTAGAATATTGAAAAATAGAAAGAGTAAAAAGTGATAAAAGTAGATGGAAAAATAAAAAATCAAGGATATTATTTATAGGAATTAATAAATTCCTTTTAGCGAAGAGAAAATAAGTCAGGCATGAGATTGTTGTTTGATCTAAATTTCTTATTTAAACTTATAGGTAAATTAGTTAGTAAACTTTGTCAAACTTGAAGTTGCTGTTTAAGTTTAGTACCTACATTAAGTTTAAAAGGCTTCATATAGGGTTAAGTAAAAAAAAATCAATATCTAACCTTCTCGCGTTGGAACCCTAAAAAATCGATTCCCCTTTTCAAATTAACAAAAGATATATTCAGGCACTTAACTTCCTTTTAACACGTTCCTAATATTTAAATTACAAGCAGTTTATCGCCTGTATTTTAAGCTAATCGAGTTTTTCATAAGCGCGCGCGTCCCGAATCGCCCTTAGATAATTGTTTTTTTTTTTTCTTAAAGTGGGACCGCGCGCTATTTTTAATTTTAAATCTGCTGTTATATGATGGTCGAGTTTTGTTGTAATCGAGAAAAAATGTGAAATATTGCGCTACATTTAAAAAGCAATTTCATACAAGCTGTGCATGGAGACAATGCTAATGATCGTTCTTCACGTTACAACACGGCCCCCCCTAAACCCTTAGCAAGAGGATATAATGCGGACCGAAGTGAAACATTAACGTTACGCTTTCCAGCGGTTTGCTTTTCTGAAAGAGGGAATGAAATATCATGATGCGAAAAGAATAAAAACACTTAACTAGCACCAAGGGGGTGGACCAAAATAATAAATTAAGAAATGTCCAAAAAAAAACGACGAGTTTTTTTTAACTCCGCGTCTCCGCGACTTTGCGCGAATGTAATTGAAATTTAATTTGAGTTTCATTAGGAGAATTTGCAGTTTTCAGGGAGCTTAAAAAATTAATTTTTCAGGAACGCTTCGCACCGGATTAAAACGCGAATGTTCCAGACTAAGGCCCGGTGGGTTTACTGCGGTTTGTCAATAACAATGTCCTGTTCCCATTTTTCATCGATAACAAGAACGTTAGCAACGGATGCCTGCTTTTCTATAACGTAGAGATTGCTTTTATATTAGAAATAAATTTAAGAAACGCTTTTTATCTTTCTAATATCCCACAATTCTAAACAATTTTATTTTAGTACCTACCCTTAGAATATCTTTAGAAATAAACCAACAAACCAACAAATTCCTTTTAGTCAGAAAAGCACTAACAATTTTTTCTGCGAATCAACCTGAACACCCACGCCAGCGAACTACCCCACTATAGACAGTTTTTAACCCACAACACAAGTATTTAAGAAAAAAATTTAGAGAAACTCGTAACTTCTTACCCAATCGGATATTTCCTTTGCTTTCATTACAAAACAAAGTATAGAAAAAAAACACTTAAGAAATACTTGAAAGAGATCTAAACTATACAAACCATGCCAAGGAAGGGTCCACTCACCAAGTAGTAGGGCTTCCCTCATGTCCTTTATGGGTAGACTCTGCACCACACTCTCCCTGTCCCCTTTCCAGAGCACCGGGGACACCGAAGCCACGCATTTTACCCTCATTGAACCCCCTAGGAAGTGGCGACTGCTCAGAGTGAAACGAAGCCCTAAGGTCACTGATACTAGCCCGTGCCTGTGTTGCACTTGGGGGTAGTATATTAGAGCTCCTGGACTTGCAACCTAAAAGAAAAGAAAAGGAAATTAATTTTTTTTTTGAATCCGATTTTAATTTTAATCCAATTGCGGCGAATCTAAACGAAAAGGGAAGGCATCAGAATTTTATGTAAATCGGATCAAAATAAAATATGAATCGAATTATCGGTTTACATCAAAATTCAAGCGGACTAGGACTTGAAGTGTCCTAGAATTTATTGTGGATCCAGTAGGCGATATATCGACAATCGAGAATTGAACGATGGTCGCGTAAACGTGGACTGCTATCGGGTTAGGTTCGAACTGAGTTTGGATTCGATCTACACGGACTTTAAATGTCCAACAAAAATAATTAAGGATTCAAGAATGCTCGCACGATGGCGGCATTGGGTGATTAGAGTTAAACTGAATCAAATTCGGATCGGATTAGGATCGAAAAAGATTAATAGTGGGAATTAATCAAAATTAAATGTGCATATAAAAGAGTCGACGTGGACGCGATTAGTGTTCAGGTTAGGCTTGAAATTGGATTGGATTAGGACTAATTTTGATCGCATTTGAATGCAAATTATGTTTCCAATAATTCTATGTGGAAAATTTGTTTAACGCATGCTAACGAGGTTAATACCTAATCTGGTGCAGAATTTTGTACCTATTGTAGTTTACATGTCAGTTTTAGCTTTTGCTAATATTTCATTGTTCTACATGGCCGATTGAATATAAAATCAAACGTGAATAAGTTGCTTTTATATAATAATAATAATAATACTAGTTTGACCTAATACATTAGGAACATCATCAGGGACATGGATGAAAAATATATGATTCTAATGTAGTTGTAATTGATAGGCTTTTAGTATAAAAATAAAATTCGTATCATTAGCTAATAGTATCGGAAGTTTTTTAGGGACAATTAAGGAAAAATACTTTACCTGTTGTTCGTTTATATACCAATGCAGGATTGGGGCTGGATGACTTTTTCCCGACGTGCAATTTAAATTGATTTCGTCCCCGATTTGGTACTGCATCTCTACCCCGGTTATAATCGGATCCTCTTTCGGTAGATCTATAACAAAAAGAAAAGGTAGTTGTAGAAAGAAGCAATTTTTTCCCGAATGAGATCTTTAAATTGTCAGTAAAAGGTGTTCAATTTCAATTCAATTCGAAAAGTTTTTTTCTTCGGTGGTTGTATAAGCTTGAGTAAAATCGTAACGCTCAGTTTACTTTGGCTCGTCTTCTGTTCTTATCTGAAAGAAAAACGCAAATATTGCCCTCACTTCAATAAAGCTGTTAAGAAGAAAAACACTCGTACGACACCGAAGCATTTCCTGAAATCGTTTGCGTTCCCCAAGCCAACCCAAAATTGTAGTGCTTTCAGGATTATTAGTTGCCTATTCCTTTCCATAAATTTTTTAGCCCGGAAACAATTTCCCTGGAATGAAAAATCTATTCGCTATTTGTCGAACAGCACCAACTGAAAACGTCAGATTTTGATAAATGATATCTACACGTTGTAACATACAATGTTTGCTCCAAATTATTCATGAATGAGTGGGAAACCAGCAAGAACACGATTGCCCGTGTGTGTTTTCCTGACACGTAGGGGTTTTCACCCTTCCGTCTAAACAAATTATCAATCAGAAAAATAACCAAACAAAATCAACAAAGCTGGTACTTTATTTTATGAACTCGGACAGGTCAAAATATTCTACCACAAATTAAAAAAGTGGTGGAGTGCGCACCTTCCCGGGACCTTTCCATACTAAAAAAATAAACATTTCGTTTTTGGTATTCACCAGTAGTTCGCGCGGCAGCATTGGAAATCACTTGAATGCGTAGCGATAACCACCAGACTATACGGGTTCGATACGTACAGAAGAGAGGCAGGCATCTAATTTTACTAACGCAGCGGAAGTTCGCGATTTTCTCATCAACCGTACATTTTAGCTATATGACTACCTTATACTATGTGATAGACAATTCAATTTTGCATGCAATTATATAATAATATACAGGGTGTTTCATTTAAAATAACAAAGTTGTTTATTGTACTGTGGAAACCAAACACCCTGTATACGTGATATAAATTTAGGAGAATGCAGAGCTGTATACTGAATAAGTTTTATATTTAAACTTTTTTCATATTTTGATTAATAAAGGAGCTATAGGGGCATCAATTTCCGATTTTCAAAACCTCGTAGAGGGCGCCACAGTCAAATTCTAGCATTAATCAAAAAACGAATATGTACCTAACACCAAGCTGCATAAGTGTAGAAAATTTAAACAAAATCGTATGGCCAGTTTTTTTTGTAATAATTTTTCAGAGATTTCAAAATTTTTGGAAGAACGCCGTTGCGACCGTTTTTGGATTTAATAAATAAATTTTTCTTTATGGTATAGTACCGCCAAAGGGCTTTCAAACAAGTTGTTGCTGAACCTGATCAGATAACTGGTTTTTGAGTTGTGGGGCGTTAAAGTCAAAATTTTGAAAAATTCATAGCGGCCGCCATTTTGAAGTTAGAGAGTCCGGTAAAAAACCGTTTCCCTTGAATTATGGCCTTCTTTCATATCGGCTACTCAGATTTTCAAAATTCTGCTTCTGAAGAAAATGCTACCAAAAAAACATGTACAACTTCCGCTTCCGGTTTCGGATTTTTTTGAAAAGCTTATTTTGTCGATGAATTTTCGATATACCCCTTCATGTCAAATTTCATCAAAATCGGTTCCCTAGTTTTTGCGTTAGAGGCGTTACATACACCCACACACAGACAGACATTTTTTCTAGATTTTCTAGATTAGACTTTTTTGGGTTTCTGGAGGTATGGGGTAGTAATAAAAATTAATTATAATTTTATACGGTGCTAAGGCTAATCACCAATGTATATTTTGTTTGCAAGCCTGTTGCTTTAGGAAAATCACGTTTTTTCATTCGGAAAATTCCTAAACACTTAAAGTAAGACCTTCCGGGGCAAATTAAATGAACATTTAAATGAATGAAAGCTCATTGATACGCAACGACGCTTGAACCCTTCAGCAAACACCAGTTTTAGTTAGCGATTCGATAGCACGTGTTATTACTACTAATTCTGTAATTAGAAAATAGTGCTGTGTAAACTAAGCTCTAAATGTTATAGCTTTCCAATTGCCAAAATGGTAATTGTAATTTGATTTTCATTTGAATGATGATAACTGTATTTATTGTTATGCTCGATTTAGCTTAGGAACAAGCTTTAAATGACAATAACAATACCCAAGCACGTTTTGAAGGGAAATCCCAATTCTATCCAAAATCTAATCAGGTTTGGATCGAAATTCGGATTTAAATTTGTGTTGGTATGAAGGAAAATAAATTAATTTTAAATTTAAGTGGATTCAGGATCGAAATGGGATTGAAATCGCGGAATCGGAGTTGTCTGAAAGAATTCTAAATGTAATGTTCAAGGTATGATCGAATATCTTCTTGTTAAAAATTCTCTGTGGAGTTTTTCTATGTAATGTTTGGATGTTACATTTACCTCCACTTAAAAGAAAAAAAAGCCAGAAAAAATTGAACAAAAGCGATTGCGTGGTTGCATGACACGCGATTCAAAATAAAATGATCGGTCATTCTCAAGGTTGCAAATGGCCGCCTTGACAAAATGCTACAAGCACACGAAAGAGTATTTGTTACATTCAAATATTGTTCATACTTTTTCTCCACACTTTCTTTGAGAGAGACGATTAATTACCCCTTTGTGGGGCCAGAAAAAGAAACACGCGCACCTCGAAATACTCGCGTGCGCTTTGTACTTATCACACTTATCAAATGACCACAATAAAACAGACGGCTTTTATTATATGTTTTGAAGTACGCTTGCTTACTCTTACTTACTTTGTAAGTATTAAGTTAGTAATGCTCGGCTTACTTCCTTCATTCTGTGTGATTTCTACGACGAAATCATAAAACATACTACGAAGCAGGCTTAACATTTTTTCCTCACCAACCAAAAACTCAAGTAGCGAAAAATGAGGAAAAAAGTTGTTCAGAATCAAAGAATCTTTAATTAATTTTTACACAAGCTACTCAACATTTATTTTAACGTTTCGTGTTAGCCAAGAATCAGAAAAAAAATTTTTTGAATCAAAAAACCTTATAGATATTATTTTTTAAACCATTTGTTGCTCCTTCAGTTTGGTATCATTTTTTGTTTTGACTTTAATTTTCACCTCTTTGTAATATTTTTTAATTTTCCCTTTTCCTTTGAATTTCGTCCTGATACGGTACATACATTCTACCCTTTTTCTGTGTATTCCCTTTGATTACTTCCCCTATCTTGTTTTCTGATAAATTTGTTGTACGAAAATATTGATTAAACTTTGTAGTATTTCCTTTAAGCAAAGCATCAATTTTCTGCGAGTTTATCTTTGGATTAAGATTGGGACTTATCTTGACGTTTAAAATTAATAACGTTAGGAAGGGGTAGGTATTTGGTAAATGGATGGGAAACAAGTACTTAGGAAATATTGACGTATCGGAGCGTGAAAAAGAACAGAAGGCAATTTTCCTTAGACGAAACAACAATTACATTAGAGTGGATATTTTCAATAATTTATGATTTGCACTTGCGACCCATTTCACGTGTAGTAAAACGTTCTAAAAGTCGAGCTATCCATCGACTAGATGTCCGATTGATCCCCATAAAAGTCCGTTCCGATCTGTTACACCCCATTTTAAAATACTCCCGGATCAACGTAACTTTTAAAATATTGTAAGGTTTTAGTGTAGGAGCCTGTAGTCAGATAAAACCATATTTCTATCGTTCTCCCTCGCTATATTTATTCATATCTAGAATAGGATTTATGCCCAGATTTATACGCAGGAATTGGTGGAAAACATTTTGTTTATATTTTTGCTGACAGCTCTTTCGTATTCCGCTTTTTACCTAAAGTATGATTTGTTAGAACTGTCAACGGAAATCATGCGAAAATAAAATGTACCCGGATTATTACAGTTGACTTTTGATTCGAATTGGGCACAACCCTCGGAGCCTCCATTATTTTTATTTTGGGGTCGCTACTTTCACGCACTCCATTAAAAGCCACATATGAGACGGATTTTCATTTATCTTGACTTTACAAGCCTATCCGTATACGCATCCTTTCTAACTGCAACCAAATTAATATATTAATAAAATTATGATCCGAAATTAAGTAAATATGCTGATCCATATTAAAATCCGGCTCCTATTTATGATTCGTATCTCCGTTGAATTCCTCATCTATAATAAATTCGGTCTCTAAACTAAGTTCGCAATTAAGGCTCGGACTCAAATAGAAATCGTACACTTAAGGTTACATACAATCAAGGCCAGTCAGAGATCTTCATTCAAATCCAGCTCTAACCTAAATCCGTAGTTCAAATTGAAATTCTAGATCCTAATTAAAATTCGGATCCAAATTACTATCCGTAATTCAATTAAGCTCCGGATTCAAATTGAAATCCTGCTCCAAAAATAGATGCGGCTTTCAATTAAAATTCTACTCCTCATTAAAATCCGGCTCCAAATTACTATCCGTGTCCGTCATTCTCATTCAATTAAACTCCGAATTCAAATTGAAATCCTGCTCCAGACGAAAATGCGGTTTTCAATTAAAATTAGAGTCGTCAGTAAAATTCGGCTCCAAATTACTATCCGTATCCGTAATTCAATTAAACTCCGAATTCAAATTAAAGTCCTGCTCCAAAAGAAGATGCGGTTTCCAATTAAAATTCGAGTCGTCAGTAAAATCCGGCTCCAAATTATTATCCATAATTCAATTAAGTTCCGGATTCAAATTGAAATCCTGCTCCAAAAGAAAATGCCGCTCTCAATTAAAATTCGACTCATTAAAATCCGGCTCCAAATTTATCCGTGTCCGTAATTCAATTAAACTCCGAATTCAAATTGAAATCCTGCTCCAAACGAAGACGCGGTGTCCAATTAAAATTCCAGTCTGTCAGTAAAATCCGGCTCCAAATTATTATCCGTAATTTAATTACACTCCGGATTTCAATTGAAATCCTGTTCCAAAAGAAGATACGACTTCCAATTAAAATTCGAGTCCTCGTTAAAATCCGGCTCCAAACTTTTAATCCGTAAATTCATTAAAGCTCCTGATTCAAATTGAAATCCTGCTCCAAAAAGTTGCGGCTTCCAATTACAATCCAGGCCTTCATTACGATCCGTGTTTAATTAAACTTTGCATACAAATTTGAAATCCTGCACCAAAAAAGCATGTTTTCAATTATAATCCGGATATTCATTCAAATCTGGCTCGAAATTAAGATCCAGATTCCAATTAAGGATGTTTCTGAATAGCATCACGCTGCCAATTAATATACGGATCTAAACTACAATCCGGACGGATCCAGATTAAGTTGTCAATTAAGACTCTGATTTAACTTTCAGTTCTGAACTATGGACTATTTAATTAATATAAGGATCCTAATTGATATCCATCTGGTTCCAAATTGATATCCGTAAACAATTAAGATCCAGATCCAGAGTAAAGTAAGTTCGAAAATAAAATCTGCTCAAAATTGAAACACAAATTCCCCTTTTAAGTTTCGATTTTAAATTTGATTGAGATTCGAATTGAGAACGGGAATATTTTCTTAATTTTTATTACAACATCCTGTATAAAAGAAAAATTTAATTACGCAAAAACAAGAAAGAGATTTCCATATCTACCAGTTAAAGTTTAAATACGGCCAGCCAGCAATAAAATCTAATACAAATAAAGTTTATGAACGGTGTTTTCCTTTATCAGCGGGTTTTATTGCCTCCCGTGAAAGCAAAGATAAATTTATGGGCGCACGTACAAAAAAATTAAGGCAATATAAGTTACAGGATTAAGAAAATAACGGTAAGAAAATTCAGATTATTAAGTTATTATCTTTAAAAGTTTACTGCTTTTGATTGATGATATTTATTATTGTACTGTTATGTAATGGTCGTAGATAGTACACAAGACGCCAACATTTTTGTGTAATTTTATTATTCAGGAAAAAACGTTTGCAAACAGTTACGAAAGCGCATACCAAAAGTTTGTAAAATATTTTTAAGATGGAGGAACCGGAAGGAAATTAAAGCAGAGTAGGTGCAGAATGGTTCCAAAAAAACAAGGAGCGGGGAAATTAAAGTAAGTCACTGTGGGACACTTTACGTGACATACAGAGAAGGGGTTGTTTGAACAGAAAGGGTAGCAATAAATTGAGGTGTGAAAAAATAGAAAAGGGAGTATCTGAAGAGGAGGGGACGAAGTATGGATAAGAATTTCCCGTACCTTTGAGGATAGGAAAATAGGGAGCGAAGACAATCAAATTTAAACTTTAAGAATCTGGCACCTTGTATTGGGGGGGGGGGTTGTATTAAAACTTCTTTGAATAAATTACGTGTAATACATAATTCTTAAGTAGAAAAAAAGAAAAACAATTACAAAGTACAAAAGCAAACCCTCTAATGACTCCTATGCATGTCTTGTACGCTTATCGAGCATTTCTCTACTTTTTCAGGTGTGCTTGTCCACTTTATTGTCCACTCTTTGTAATTACAAGCAGCGGCGGCAATAAAATAAAGGTTTTTCTTTTGTGATTGCATCTAGACTTTTATATCTTCAATTAAAATGCTAATGGCCCTTGCGAGCGCAATTGTTGATATGCAAAAATCTTTTTCTTAGAACTGATGTAGATAATCAATTTTATTTCGCACCACATTTTAAAAATTGAATTTTTCTTATACAATTCGTATATTACAACACCATACCGGATACGTTGCTCACACAATGATCAATATGACATTACCTGCACCAAGGAATGTCAATAAAATGGTGCAGTCAATAGTGTTCCCGACAGGAAGTTGTTATTTACTGCACGCATCAACAAACCCGAGTGCCTGTCTATCTCATTTATACCAAAAAAAAGTGGAATGAATCCACCCGCTAGCAACCAACTATTGACATACAAAGTTCGTTGAATATTGAGTGACAATTTCATCAGTTCGACCCCTTTTTTATGAATTATAGAGATTTTACATCGATTTTCTCAACCTGGCCAACTCTTTGTCTCTTTAGGAAATTGTTAACCCTTCACAATTTAATTGAAGAATAATTAATTAATTCAGGACTTTATGATTACCCCCTGTAGAATTATTATTGCTCCATACATTAACATAAAACTAATTATAGATCTTCCACAGCAATTAGTGTTAGTGGATTCGTTGAAATAAATCTTTAATCTTAAATAATGGTGGGGTTCAATATATCACAATAACTACATCATACAAAGTACTTAATTTATTGGATGAGTATTTTCAAGATTTACAAGCCCCTTTTAGGGGTTATTCAAGCAAATATCATCCCGAACCACGCACAATAAAGCGCGGATTCTATTCAGGCAAGCCGCAGAAGGAGAGAAGCAGCACCCTAAAAACCTCCAAACTTTTCTAAATATAACTTATCTTCCCTGTATCAAAATAACAGTCCTTTATATTCACCCAAAGTATATTTTCTCCACTGAGATCGTTTTCCTTTCAATAGGAAGCTGATACATCCCGAGTATTTGACATTCTGGTGGAGAGCGATGGGCGGCGCGGTGGTGCGTGGTAATCGAATTGCGTGTTCTTAGGATCAGCAGGAACGGTCTTTTGAGCCTAACGTGCTCCAGGATGTCTCAGATTTCTTTGATTAACCTCACTAATTGTGTTGCTGCAGATTGATGGACTAATTTGCTTAATGACGCCCAAACTTAGCTCTATTCGCGTGCAAAAATGTCAGGGAAAAGCGAAATGAAATTGACATTTTAATAAGAGAGGGTTGTAGAAAAGAAGAAAATTGGGTTTTATTTGAAATAAATTTGAAACATACGGGAATTTATTTCTACAAAAATAATGATTATTGTCATTGTGTATGAGACTGTAGTCTTTTAACTGCAGCTTATATTAATTTATGAAAAGTGAGGATGATTAATCTTAGGACTGCGTGACGGTTCAAACTGTGGCTGATGATTGTTTCAATGAATATTAAGGCCATGAGTCAGTGTTGTAGCTCTTCTAATAATCATTGATTGTTTTAAAATTTAAATATTACGGAAGTTAGTTAGATCTGAAGCTGTGACAACGATAATTGATTGTCGTAAATCTTAGGGCCATGAGTCAATGTCGAAGTTGTTTTAATGATCATTGATTGTCTTGATTCTTACTGATCTGCGAATCATGGCTGGCGCTGCATTAGCAATAATTAATCAGTAAACCATGGGCGAGATACTGATTGATTGATTTTTTGAAATCTTAGGACCACGAATCATAACTAAAACTGTTTGGATGATCACTGATTGTTTTTAATGACCGGACTGTGATTACTGATTAGGATACATTTTAGGACCACCGCCAATCCCAGCAACATTCTCCGATGATTACTTAAGATCATTTCTCTTAGGGCTTAGCTAATACAGCCCTGAGGACGAATCACGGAAAAAAAGCCATCCGGAAAAAAGTCACGGAAAAATAGCCCTCGGGAAAAAAAATCCCCCGGAATAAAATCCACAGGAAAAAAGTCACCGGAAAAAAGTCACCGGAAAAAGTCACCGGAAAAAAGTCACCGGAAAAAAGTCACCGGAAAAAAGGTCACTCGGAAAAAAATCACCAGAAAAAAGCCATCCGGAAAAAAGTCACGGAAAAATAGCCCTCGGAAAAAAGTCCCCCGGAAGAAGAGTCACCGGAAAAAAGGTGACGGGAAAAAATGTCACTCGGAAAAAAGTCACTCGGAAAAAAGTCACCAGAAAAAAAGCCATCCGGAAAAAAGTCACCGGAAAAGAAGTAACTAGAAGGTAACATTTTAAAAGTTGAACTTTTTTGGTGACTTTTTTACCGGTGACTTTTTTCCGGGTGACTTTCTTTCCGGTGGATTTTCACCCGGGTGACTTTTTTCTGGTAATTTTTTTCCGGTGGCTTTTCTTCCGGGTGACTTTTTTCCGGGGGCTTTTTTTCCCTGATTTTTTTGTCGGTGACTATTTTTCCGTTTACGCTGAGGACTATTGATTGGGTTACATTATACACCTATCAATATTATTTCTTGGGTTACTCCTTTGAATATTTTGGTTGCGCTAAACTGCTACAAGTTTGAGAAGTCTGAGTCACGGTTGAGATTGTTTTATTTTTTATAATATTCGGGATACCTAAAACTGTGGTTGGGGGTTTTGATGATCCTCGTTGGAAGTCATAATTCCTTTTCTTGGGGGTGTTAGCCACTAACTAATTATTATCTGGTTATAATCACAGTGAGACGAGAGCTGGTATTGTGCTGTGACTGTTTTGAAGTACAACCCGATGAATCATAACCAGGTATTATAATATGCTGCTGGTTATTGGGGTGTTTTTATGAGTAAGAACCTCAAGACAGGAGGATGAATAATCAGACGATGCAAATAATTAGTTTCATTAGTCATAGTTTTGGCGTAGGTATATATTTCTAGAATATTAGTGTACGCTTTATTAAATAATAATTGTGAAAACAGAAACTTTTCTAGATTTATAAAATTTTAATAATAGGGAAAATAGGTCGTTTACAGTGTAGACGTTGAAAACTTTCCGGGGGGCGTTAATAAAATATAAATCGGGTAACGAACTTCATATTATAAAAGGGTTGTTGCTTGTAGCAATAAAGTTTTCCGTATGTACGTTAAAATTTATTAAATTTTTCATGTAAAGGCTGGATGTGGTATATACGGGGTATTGTTGAAAATACAATACCCGTTTATTAAAACTTTAAACCTCGGACAACTATAAATCTATTTGTTAGGAAGGATAAGAAAAAACTCTGAAGACCCTTTTGGTATACGATTCTGTTTGTTGCGTTGAATTTCAGGTGAGCCGCAAAGCGTCTTATTTTATAAGAACGTAAATTATGAAAAAAATACACTCGGACAAGGTAACTTACGGCCCCGAAATTCCATGTATCATCGGGAAAGCTTTCGCGACGTCGTCTCGACCCGGTGAATTATATATCAACCAAACTACGGTAAAACTGCTAAAAAGCCAAATAATAAATTTATGAGGTCGCAATATCGGCGTACCGGCCAAGAACTTCACTAATATTTTAAATATATAACTTGTTTGGTGTGGTGTTTCACAAACTACCAACTGCTGCACTAAACCGCTTACCCTGTCTCTTTGTTTTTTGTGCTACGTTTAACAATTACGGGGTTTTTCTCCCGTGGTGGAATTAATGGCAACTGCAGTAGCAGGCACGACTCACTAACAAGCACCGTGTGTCAATTAATCCTTAATTGGGTTTGTTTGGATCGATGTTTAAATTTGGATAAAGTAAGAAACTTATTTCCTGGGTCCTTCCAATTTTTCTCTCCTTAAATCACTTAAAGGCGGATGCTTCAATGGTATTGTTGGCCGCTGCCAAATATTTTTGTGTATATTAAAATATACTGTTCGTCCAAAGTTTCTCGCCCAAGACAAACCTTGCTCTTTAACCACCAATTGTTCTTGGACATAATTTACTTTTTACGCGACCTCGTTTAAAACCAAAGCCTCCAAGTGCAATTATCATAATCTGATTATATTAGTATAACGGATTATATTTTTGGTGGTTCTGCAAACTTTGCAGCACTGAAACACGCGCCACCCTTTAGCATGCTCTAATATTAACGAAACTTACAAGGGATTGTTTTATGCTTTTCGTAGATTATAATGCAATTTGAGGTTATATTTATCCAGACATTCGGATTTTATCCTGTCTTGTGTTAAAAATAAACTAGAAATGATAGCTCAAATCATATGTGTGAGAGGTTGCTAAAGTGGAAATATATGTAAAAAGAAAACAGGTTTTCAAATTTTTGTTGAATTTTTAGTGCTATACACTCAACTAAATGCTTTAGTATTGACCTTTTTAATGTATTCTGTCTGTTACTCCGTTACACAAGGGACGGTAACAGTTGGTAATGGAATAGTAAGCAACCGATTGTTTTTGCAAGGGTTTTTACAGTTTTTAGTTTCGTGTTAAGAATCGTTTCGAAACAATTTAGTATTCCTAAAAAATTTAATCTTGTCTTAAGAGAACGGGGAAAATAATTTTTTCTTTTTAAAGTCGAGAAAATAGGGATGTATTTTAATAATTCGCAGAAACATGCAAATCGGCAAATAAGTTGCTCGAATTATCATCAAAACTTATCTCGTTGTTCAGTGCTGCAGAACTGCAGAACCACCAAACCTAAAACCCAATCAGAAATTCGGCATTCTACAAAAGTCGGTACGCGTCTATATTTATGTCGTAGTCAGTCAAATGAATATTGATATAAAGTGAAATTCCGTTAGTGGGGACCGTGAAGTCGCCTGTCTAACATCATTGTTCTGCAACTTGTCAAGACTTTTTAGATACATTCTTTATCTGATCAAGACAGATAACTCGTAGAACGTTAGTTTAAACAAAATTGCAAGCAAAAACTTTTCAGGATGATTTTTCAACTTCAAGCAAACTTTGTAAAACTTTTCTTCTTCCTACCGCCTAGTATTTTGGAATTTTCCCAAAGGAAAAATTCCCACTCTTCGTCGGACTCTGAGGAGGACATGTTCGTTGTTCTGTTCGGGGTTCAGTTCGCCGAAATGCGTATATCTAGACGCGCCTTAATATTTATTATCAGTAACGGAATTGTGTATCCGAGGGCCACTGGTTGCTAGTGGCGAAAATTGCTTATCTTATTTTAGAAAGTGCTTCCTATTATGATTACCAAATGTAGGAAACTCCGAAACTTGGAATGAAGATATATTTTAAACATTAAGTTATAATTA
Source organism: Hemicrepidius hirtus (assembly GCA_963082805.1). Lineage (NCBI taxonomy): Eukaryota > Metazoa > Arthropoda > Insecta > Coleoptera > Elateridae > Hemicrepidius > Hemicrepidius hirtus. Next base: position 29,379,246 of record OY720162.1, read on the forward strand.
TAATTCAACACATTACTCTTGGAAACTTTTCCAACAGTTGATAACAATATATGACAGTAGACACAAGTTTGATCGCGTAATATAAGCCTGTATTTGCTTGTTAAATAAAGTTTCTTACTTTGTGACGTAAAATGAGCTCTTGGCTTTTTTCTCTTGTTACGACAAACTTATGATTTTAAAATGGTTCACAATAAAATTGATTTTCCTTTTTGTTTTTGAAAATTGTGTTGATAAAATTTCATCATCGTCCCCTTGAAACAATTTCTAAATGAAATTTCGTTGGGGGAATTTATCCCGTAATAGCTGTTATGTTCTAAGGAAATTAATTGGTGCTTTGTTCTTTTTTTCAGGTAATGGTTTTTTAAACAACGTTAGTCGTTCAGGGTTGGGTTGCTGCGAAGAACAGACCTCAGCTGGAAAAGTGAGTGGATACGAGTATAATTTCATAACACGTACTCAAAAAAAAAAAATAAAACGGATTTTCCTTCTCTTGAAAAGTCATCTCTTACTAAAGCCATTTGTTTCAAACGTTAGGGTTAAGGAGGCTTTGAAGTGATGCTTTGAGCTTTTTGACTTTTCGTGCTTTGTGAGCACCTATTCAGAACCGTGTTTCAGGAGACTCGTCTCTGCGTTAAGCGACTCGTTTATAATCTGAATTATTTTGAATATACTCCTGTTTCTGAAAGATATCCCTGAATGCGCTGAAAGGCATTTATCTCCTTTCGGTACTCGCTTTTCCGAACCCCAGGAAAAACAAAGGATTTTTCCTCTTTTCGTGTGCTTTAATCGCGGAGGATTATTCAACGAAATCCGCGGTTAATAAAAAGAAATTAACTCGCTCTCAAAATTTCTTATTTGTTTGTAAATTCTTTTCATTGACGTTAACAAAAAGTTGTGTAACAAAGCGTACCCGTTTCCTCTTCCTGATATCTAGCTACTCTTGCTGCCTTTTCATCTTTCCTATAATCTCTCTTCTGTTTGCTTATGGCAATATTATTACCTTCGAGATAATTTAGAACGAATTTACAAATTCCTTTGTCATAAGAAACCTCTCGGAAAATCTGTTAGCATAAAGGTTACTAAATTTTAAGGTATTCTGCTTGTATTCCTTTTGCAATTAAAATACTAATAGGTATCCCTATGCTAGATATTAAAAGTTAGTTATTATAAAACTATTTTTTATTAATACAGTAGGGTACATACATTTGCTAGTACAAATTTTCGGAAAAAAATAAACATTCCGTTTTTGGTATTCAACGGTAGTTCGCGAGGTAGCATTGGAAATCACTAGAATGCGTAGCGAGAAACACCAGACTATACGGGTTCGATACGTACAGAAGAGAGACAGGCATCTAATTTACTAACGCAGCGGAAGTTCGCGATTTTCTCATCAACCGTACATTTTAGCTATATGACTACCTTATACTATGTGATAGACAATTCAATTTTGCATTCAATTATATAATAACATACAGGGTGTTTCATTTAAAATAACAAAGTTGCTTATTGTACTGCGAAAACCAAACACCCTGTATACGTGATATATATTTAGGAGAGTGCAGAGCTATATACTGAAGAAGTTTTATATTTAAACTTTTTTCATAGTTTGACTAACAAAGGAGCTATAGGAGGATCAATTTCCGACTTTCAAAACCCTGTAGAGGGCGCCACAGTGAAATTCTAGCATTAATCAAAAAATGAAAATGTAGCTAACACCAAGCTACATAAGTGTAGAAAATTTAAACCAAATCGTGTAGCCAGTTTTTTGTAACAATTTTTCAAAAATTTCAAAATATTTGGAAGAGAGCGTTAAAGTCAAAATTTTGAAAAATTCATAGCGGCCGCCATTTTGAAGTTAGAGATTCCTGCAAAAAATTGTTTTCCTTGAATTATCGTCTTCTTTTATATCCGCTACTCAAATTTTCAAAATTCTGCTTCTGAAAAAATGCTACCACAAATATATGTCTAACTTCCGCTTCCGGTTTCGGATTTTTTTGAATAGCTTATTTTGTCGATAAATTTTCGATATACCCCTTCATTTCAAATTTCATCAAAATCGGTTCACTAGTTTTTGCGTTAGAGGCGTTTCATACACACACTCACAGACAGACATTTTTTCTAAACCACTTTTTGGGTTCCTGGAGGCCCAAAGCACGTATTTCCGCGAAAATCTCAATTTCGAAATTTTTTATGATATCATCAATACTTCCCAAATACCAGTGGTGGTATGGGAAAGTAAAAGGTTTAGTTGTGGGGTTGAACATCAGAACAGGTGAATCCCTCCATACAGATCTAAGAAGTAATCCATTTAATCTAGAAAATATTGATAGAAGAGAGCTATGGAATAAATATTCAGATGATGTTTTGGTCGAAAGTAAAAGGACTCCATTATAGCCCTTACAGTAATTGTGTGAACTTTACCAAATTCTAAATTTTGTTAAAATTTAACAATGGGTGAAAGTGTCGAAATAATTTTAATTTACCGGAAATCAGTGTGCTTGGAGAACCGCTGCTATTTTCAATGAAAAATATCCGCATGTTTCGTCCAACGTTTTACAGTTGTTGGAAAATTCAGAGAAAGTGGTCTGTTGTGAATAAAAAAGAGGTTAGCCTGAAGGATGTGGCTGTGGACGTTGTGGTGGTTATAATTCATCCCCTCCTTTTACCTCGAACTGAGATCTCGGAACCCATCCCCTCTCTTTAATTATAAACTACATCCCCACCAGTTGAGCATTAAGTGGGGTTACGTGTTTCCCCCTCCTGTTTTAACCCTGAGCTTTCCCGTTTGTTTAATTTTTAAAGGCAATAGCGGTATTTCACAGGGAAACTTTTCAACTTGTTATTTTTGCTTACAATCAGGTTTGAACAGAAAATAATAGATTCCTATAAAAAATGTTACCGCATCCTTCATTAAAAAAAATTCGGACATGGAACAAAAATTGTTTTAACAATAGGTACCCTCTGTTATGTTTAAAAATAAAATTTCTCAATGTTTTATAAAAAGTGTTGGTTTTGTTTTTTTTTATATTTTACTGACCATTGTTGTATTCTCATGCAATTTAAATAATGAATGTGCTTTTAACATTTCTCCAATTTCCTCGAAAAAAAATGTTTTTTCCCGTAAAACTAATTGTTCTCGCTTATTTATTCCCAAATGCAATAACAAGTGTATAAAACTAGACTCGATTGATTAACGCGATATCTGTCAATACGTATCGACGGGTGTCGACGTTATTGCCTCACTAAATTGAAAATTTCTGAAATACCCGTCTATTCACCTCGAATTCCACACACAATGCTCGAATAATATTTAATACACACAAACGGTACATTTCATCGATATTACTATTTTTCACATTCGCACCGTTGTTAAATATTTCGGCCCGTTTCTATAGGAATGTATAGGATTTCTATCGGACCCTTAAAGGGACAAAACTGGTCTGCAGATAAGGCTATAAAGCGACTTTATTTGGAAAGTTAAGTCCGTCGAAACATGAAAACAAAACCAGGGCCATTATGGCCATTCGAAAATGATGTAAGCGGCATTTCCAAAAGGGAAAATCGAGTTGCGTCTCCCCGTTAGGTCTGAAAACGACGTGTTTTAGGGGTGCGTTATCATTCGGGGGGCTTTTGTCTATAATCCTGCGACACCTTGACTCCGGGTTATTTTAGGCGCACAGAGTTATCCGCTCTTCTAGCAAATTTCGGGTTACATTTTAAAGTTGTTGACGGCCGTCGGCGCCGACTTGAGGTCCCAGGTCTATCGTAAACATTTTTAGAAGCAAAAACAGACCGTAAAACACATATTTGAGGAAAATTGTATTGCAGAATTACGACCGCTGGTCTATCTACTTCTCCTCGTAGTAATAAACAGATTATTTTATAGAGAAACATGAAAATGTTGGTATCCGACGCGAAATGTTAAGCCGCTTACATACATTTATTACCCTATAATTTTACTCCTACTGTGTTTTCACCGTTGCTCGAGGTATTACAGGACTAACACACTTCCATCTACTAGAATTATTTACAGGGTTTAGATAACGAAAAGGATTAAAATTCTAATTGACAATATGATGAGGATGACTATTAAATTTTATCCTACATCCCTCTAAACCTTGAAAATGTTTGAAATTGAAAATATTATTCTTCGTAAGTACCCTCTTACCTACCTCTAAATAAATTGCCCTAGTTTTGTTGTTTTGTTTATTTTGAGATCACACTCTATAGCGTCTATGCAGCCTCAAATAATACTGGGAAGTCTGTCCTATCCACCTCCTATCAACTGATATCAGCTGGGAAATACCTTTTCCAGGTACCTACTAAGTTGGTACTTCCCGTTTAACATCCTGAAACACCCATCTTCTGAATAAACTTAAAAATTCCCATATGAGAGTTCGAAGTTAGTTCGAAACGGTTCTCATAATCATCCCCGCTTCAGCCCCCATCGCTACTGTACCCCTTATACAGGCTGTTACCTAAAAAACGCCTCAAGCCATAACTTAGTTATTTTAAATTTCGCCGTTGCTGTCTCCACGGCTAACGTGGATATAATTCTGACACTAACTCCACGGCATTACGTCATTGTCAAGGGGTGACGTCATTAATTCGGCGACGCGTACGAGCTGCACCTGCTGCGCATACGTCCTGGGACTTAACAAAATTATTCCATTATGAAAGTTTCAAACATTTTCATATTTTAAATTGATTTTTAATTAATTTGCAAGTTGAATATGACCAATAAAAAGTACTAGAGTAAAGTTTCTCTAAGTCCGAGCGATTGATTTTGTTTGTAATTAATAATTATTATCATTAGATTTCTCATAAACAGACTTTTACGCCTTGGGAGTAGGCAACCAATAGTACGCACCTTTGTCCCTATAATCTCAGGAAGCTGAAATAATTTTCCAACTCCCCAGACATGCGCCGAGTCGGCCGATAAACGTCACCCCAAGATAATGACGTAATGCCGTGGATTTAGTGTCAGAAGTATATCCACGTTAGCCGTGGACCTAGCAACGGCCTTTAAATTTTGGACCCCACAAACTATATATAATTTTAAATGGTAAGGCAAAAGCAATCTTTTGACACCACCCTTTCGTAAATATCCGTGTAGGTATAACTTTTTTATTTTAAATAGAACACCCTGTATATTTTTACATATTTGGATTCAGGATGAAATTCCGCATACAATAGTGTGTTTCATTTGTTTTTTTGATACGCAAATTTAATTTAAATAATTGTTTTATGTTGGATCTAGACATCCGTGCGCTACCATAAAACTAAACGATATCTGTTGTATTATCAACCAGGTGTCCAGGTGGCGTTTTTTAGGTAACAGTATAATAAAAACATTCATGGCTCCGCACAAACTTTATTTTTCTAATATAAATAGAAAAAAGTTAAAATAAACAAACTGGGACAACAGAGAATTTTATTTTAACAAAAACTGTAATTAATTTAACAAAACAAAGATCAAGCTAACATATTTTTAAGGTAAAATATAAAATGTCTGTTATCTTTTAGACAATAGGAGTTTACTGGTTTATAAAAAAATAACAAGGTCTAAAAAATTTGTATCGACCATGTTATACTCTTTTCAGTTTGGGGCTGTAGGTATTAATATTATTATAGTCGTGCTCGATATATTTTTTATTTGAATTATTTTCGAACAATCCATCATTGTTTAATGTTTGTTTAAGACAAACCGATTAAATTAAAATAATATGTATGAGAACTTCTTTTTGATATGAACAAAAGTTTTCTTTTAGCAAAATTAGTTCAAGTCTATGAAACTGGATCAAAGTGAATCGAAATTAATAATTAAAGTCTAATTCATTTTACCCTGAATTATAGAAACCGCAAAAAACAAGTTAAAACTTTAAATTACAAGCAAGTAACTTCAAGGATAGGAAACTAAACGTTGCTTAAAGTTTTATACTCAATTACCTCTTTGCTGATAATAGTTATTTAGGTAACAACTCACGAAAGTGTCACTTGTTTAAAGCAGACACTTTCGTGCTGTGATCCGTACACTATCTTCTTTCTGTAAGCACAAATAACAAAAAACAAATTGAGAATCAATGTTCAAGTAGCAAAACTTTCTAAATTAATTAAATCCATGCTTTATGTAGCTACGGGATTTAAAAAAAATATTAAAAAAAATTAGTGACAATCAGGATTTGACCCCGAGTCAGGACAGCGTCCAGGGTTTAATCGCATCGCTGTAACACATCGACCTAACGCGTTGGATAACTTTTACGTTTAAGCCATGATAACGACCTAAAGAATATGTAATCAGTTACTTTTTTGCTACAAAACAACGCAACGTCATTGGAATAAATAAAAATGTCAGTATAATTACAAGTTTCCATTCTTTAGGTTCCGATTAAGGTAGAAATGGCTAGTAGAAAACTTCAGATAAAATTCTAATTAGTTTGTTCTGCATCGCTACTTTAGAGATATCAATTTAAAACTTACCTTTATGTCTCCGATACACGCTATGTAAACATTGGAATTTATTACAGAAACATATCGCGATATCATAAAACAACTTTATATTTACTAATCGTCAGCGTTTCAAATATCCTAAAATTTATTTCTACTTTAATGTTATGAAGCCCTGAAGCTACTGAAAATCGCTGTTTAATTTTTCACCGGACGATTTATGAGCACAAATTTACCACATACAGTAAAACTCGGCTTTAAAAAACTCCCCTTCTTTTCAAGCTATAAATGCATGGAACTAGAACTCATTGATTAACACTGTTGCGTATACTAACCGATTTTATTGCTTTAAATTGGAATGTATTATATTGCTTGCGGAAATTGCAGTTTTTCATAAGCCTAAAGGGTTTTTGTATTTTTTGCAAGCACCCTATTTGTTTTCAAAGTTACGTTCAAAACCCTTTCGCGATTTGCATTGGAAAGACGAACATCAATGTCAACACCAACGTAGCGTCCGACTCTGGGACTAATTCGGTACCGAGCCCTTTATGAGTACTCGCCACATACAGTTAGTTAAGGTCTTAAGGATAAGGTTGCTGGTGGCTCAGGTGTGTGCATTGTATCGGCAAAACATAACTTCCGGTACAATCTATCAGAAAGTACGTGCAATGGAGTTTCAGTCGAAAGTTAAACAGGAAAAGATTGTATGCGTATTAGGGAAGGGACTGTACAGAGCCGAGATACGTTAAAGGTTTGCTTTAGTTCGCAGAGTGCGTGCTCTGAACTCTCTTCAACATCTTCATCTAATCCTTCCGGCAAAAAATTGCAGTACGTCTAGATTTCTAAAAGATACGACTGCGCAAACAGAGCGTGCTCTGGACTCTGCAAATAGTGTGCGCTAGCGCACCTTAAACGTCCGCAACAGGCATACGCAACTGCTTTGTGTCCTCAGCAGCGGTGCGTCTAACGTTTAAATTAAAAATAAGTCTTTAACATCGCCATCTAATACTACCGGAAAAAAATTGCAGTACATCTAGATTTCTAAAAGATACGATTCTGCGCAATCCGCATGCGGACTGCGCAAGCAGAGCGTACTCTGGACTACGCAAATGGTGTGCGCTAGCGCACCTTAAAAGTCCGCAACAGGCGTACGCAACTACTTTGGGTTCGCAGCAGTGGTGCGTCTAACGTTTAAATTAAAAGCAAGTCTTCAACATCTTCATCTAATCGTTCCGGCAAAAAATTGCAGTACGTCTAGGTTTCTAAAAGATACGATTTTGCACAATCCGCATGCGGACGGCGCAAGAGGAGCGTGCTGTGGATTCCGCAAATGGTGTACGCTAGCGTGCCATAAACTTCCGCATCGGGCGTATGAAACTGCTCTGGGTGCAACCAAGGTCCGTCAATACTCGAGGTTAAAAGTAGCATTGACGGACCTTGGGTGCAACTAGTCTGCAGCAGTGGTACATCTAACGCTCATATTAAAAATAAATCTTCATCTAATCTTTCCGGCAAAAAATTGCAGTACGTCTAGATTTCTAAAAGATACGATTCTGCGCAATCCGCATGCGGACTGCGCAAACAGAGCGTGCTCTGGACTCTGCAAATAGTGTGCGCTAGCGCACCTTAAACGTCCGCAACAGGCATACGCAACTGCTTTGTGTCCTCAGCAGTGGTGCGTCTAACGTTTAAATTAAAAATAAGCCTTTAACATCGCCATCTAATACTTCCGGAAAAAAATTGCAGTACATCTAGATTTCTAAAAGATACGATTCTGCGCAATCCGCATGCGGACTGCGCAAGCAGAGCGTACTCTGGACTACGCAAATGGTGTGCGCTAGCGCACCTTAAAAGTCCGCAACAGGCGTGCGCAACTACTTTGGGTTCGCAGCAGTTTTGCGTCTAACGTTTAAATTAAAAGTAAGTCTTCAACATCTTCATCTAATCGTTCCGGCAAAAAATTGCAGTACGTCTAGATTTCTAAAAGATACGATTTTGCACAATCCGCATGCGGACGGCGCAAGAGGAGCGTGCTGTGGATTCCGCAAATGGTGTACGCTAGCGTACCATAAACTTCCGCATCGGGCGTATGAAACTGCTCTGGGTGCAACCAAGGTCCGTCAATACTCGAGGTTAAAAGTAGCATTGACGGACCTTGGGTGCAACTAGTCTGCAGCAGTGGTACATCTAACGCTCATATTAAAAATAAATCTTCATCTAATCTTTCCGGCAAAAAATTTCCAAGCGTCTAGATCTCTAGAAGATAGACCACATGATGCTGCGCAATCCGTATGCGTAGCGAAATGCGGATTACGCAAGCGGAGTGCGCGTTAAGTTAGACCGTAGCTTGCGTTTCTCTTCGCCCTACTCGTTCTCGTTTAACGCATTCCCACCAGCTACCGTATCCTTGGCGTACTGTACAGGACGTAAAGAAGAGGTTAAAGGCGCCTGAAGAAACCTTGAATCCTCCACTTTGCAGACCTTTACCTTTCCTAGTACTTCCCTTCCACTGCTCTCCCATGAAATAGTATTCTACTGTTATAGGTAATGTAAAAAGATAGTAAGTTTGTTAATTTTTCTAAATCTGGTTCCTAAAGTCTTTAAAATTTAGTTTTGAAAACTGTTATAGGGGATACAAAAAATTATAAATTTATTAAAATGACTTACACACTACTTCCATTCGTGCTTCGCTTTGTGCTGATGAAAATGAAGGTGCTTCTGCTGACACTTCACATTTAAATAGTCCACTGGTTTTTAAGTTCACATTTTTAAGAACGACCTTTTTCCTGTCGGATAAGCCCATCTGGAACATAAGAGAAAACCGAAATGTTAAAAAACAATTCAAACTCAAAGTTAACAAAACCCTTAAGTAGAAAATTAATTACGTGTTGTAAATACGGAACAATGATTTCTAAGGGTATTGAAACAAAGCGAAAGGAAGATTTCTGTATAAATTGCGGTGTAAATATCATCTTAAAAGCATTACAATTTGGCATATTTGAAAGGCAGTTAGAGCGTGAAATCGTCCCCCTCCCCCATCATTTATAATGATTTTGGGGAGTTAAGAGGGCATTGAATAAGAGGCTGAAATTATTAAAGCGTTTCATTTCCGTTTTGAATTGAACAACACATCAAAGTTTACTGTCGGTAATAAAGTTTTAGCTTCGGTGTTGAGTTGACGGGAATCGATTGGGTTTCCTTCCTATCCAAGTCACATTTTAGCGATCAGGGCAAATTATCATTGAGCGAATGGCAAAAATATAGACTGAATTCAGAGTGTGTGAACGGCATCCCAACTACTAAACTCGCAACAACTTCTCCCTGACGCGAATAAAACAATTTCAAAAATAACTCCGACACGTATAATTAGGAAACCTTTCCACAAACTTACTTTTTTCTCTTCAATTATTTTTTTTTACGTTTTGATTATCCAGCGTAATTATTTACCATGAGATTACTATTACGATGACTGTGCCAGCAATAACAAACTATCTCCTCATTAATCATTTACATAAGTGGACTTGTCTTTTTTACATTACAGCAGGAAAAAATAATTGAGTATTAGGTATTCGCGTCATTAGTTTGTGTACAATGTTTCATACCACAATACGCTACACGATTCTTTTAAATTTTGTACAAGACAGGTGGAGACTAATAAAGTAATAAACCCTTCGAACGTACACTGCTCCTTGACTGGAAAGATCATATCCCTATCCTGTACTGCATAACCGATGGTTCAAAAAAGATTGACAGAAACGACAATACAATTTTAAGAAAGTGTAACAAGGAAAATAGATAAGAGGAACTAGTGCATAGTGCGCATGCGTAAAAGCGCTGTGGGCGTGGCGCAATGGATATCATCACCGCATGCGCAGAAAATACTAGTTCCTATTATATGTCTGTCCTTGTCAATCTTCTTTTGAGGCAATTTTAAAGCGGAATGCTCTTTCCATAAAGGAGCACTGTATGTAGAGTAAACCTAATTTTCTTTTCTTTTGTTTGAACTGCAGGGCTATAGTTAAACTCCCACCACTTTGTCAGGTGGAAAAATTTTCCCTAACCGTTCATTACGGAACAGAAGATCATGTTGTACAAGTAAGTGAACCGCCACTGCTTAATTATAAAAAAAATAAACAACCCCATTGGTTTAATGTTGGGGAATTTCATTCCCATTATTCTTCTGCAACACTACCCCTACCATTAGACAGTAAGACTGGGAACATGGAATATTTACTTCCCACTTTTTCCCCTATAGTACCACTTCCTCCAATTGACAATGCTACCCCTAAACTAAACCAAGGAACCAATCCGTACTATTCTCTAAATTTAGGTATCAAAGGATGGACTCTGAATTTTCTCCTCTGGTAAAGATTTTCCAGCATTTCTCATTGAACAGATAAATGGTGTTAGTGTTCTATTAGGCAGTTTTGTTAAAGAAAAAAAAAAAGGTTCAAACAGTGTATCCCTCTAATTTACTCCTCCATTGAGATAAAAATAGCTTTCCATTGATCTTGTAGCAGTGATCGAATGGCGTATTTTTGGCGGATATTTTACGAGAGAAAAGGCAGATGTGAAAACGTTAACGGTCTAACGAAGACGAATCCAAATATAAACTGCGGATTTGAGGGTTGAAAGTTATTGTCAGATATGTGTTTAATTCCCTAAAGCAATTTAAAATTCTGTACCGCAATATAAAAATATTTTCCATTCGGTTTATATTGCTGATAACAGCTCTTGTTTAGGGCTTATCTGAAGCTTCAAGTTTTACCAAAGAATGAATTTAGAGGGGATTCGGTAATTTTTATTGTTGCGGGAAGGAAAAAACCGCGACTCTCAGATCTTGGTAATAAATTTAAGAGTGTCTATCTCTCGGCATATTGCTCTCGGTCTACGTAAGAGCTTGTTTAAGCACGACTTGGATGTAACGCGCGGTTATTTTTAAGTTTATGCAGCTCCCGTTTCGTTTTTGCTGTATAAATATTACGAACTATATTATCCGCAACTCCCGGTGTATAAGAGATAGGAAAAGAGAAAGCCCCGCGGATACACTTTAGTTAAAATTCAAGAGTTGCGTTCTCGTCTGTGATATATTGAACCAATTTATGGAAACACAAAATGCAAAGTATACAGAAATATCAAGATACTGCTGAGTATATTTCTGTAAAAATTGGGGAAGATTGACAGCACGACGTGACTACTCCTCCCGGAAGATTTTTTTAAATTATTTTTTAATATTTTATACACGATAAACCAAACGTTATTTGTACAAGCCTCCAGGCGTAAAGATCTTTGATAAACAAAATAATTTAAATTAGTACTTCAACTCCAACCCTACACTTTATCTTTCTTGAACTTGGGTTGTTTATATCCATTGCCGGGGCACACAGTTGGCCACGACTCCTTCAACCCCCTAACTTTATTCATTCCCTACTCTTCCCAGATTCTATTCCTCATCACGTCAGAAATTCTTTTAACACTCCCAACACTTGATTACATAAACAGATATGTAATGGTTATAAAAAATTTCAAAAAGCAAGCAATCAACTCCAAAGCCAAACAACGAAAATCCTTCTTAAGCGTATTGCGCCAATTCTCCATGCATAGACTGTATCGTATTTCAGATAGCGCAGTAATTCTAACGCAGCTATTGCGCCACAGTTACCTTGCCCCAGTTCTAGAAACGCAGTTAGTTACCCCAGTTGTAGTAGGACAGAAATTTAATCAAAGAGCCTCCGTTATGGTAGCGCAGCAATTATCGTACAATTATGCAGTTAATGTGGCGCAACTATTGTGCCTGCTGTAGGGGTAGATTTAGTATGGCACAAATAGTTGTAGCAGTGCTTCTGTCATAGTACCACAATAACTGTGTTTCTTTGTTGTAAGTATAGTAATTGTGGCACAGTTTCTGCGCTTCAGTTATAGTGGTACATCTATTGTGATACAGATATGGTAGCAAAGTTATTGTGCTTCAGTTATGGTGGCACAGTTATTGTAAGGTATGGTAATAAAAGTTATTGTGACTCAGGTGTAGTAGCGCAGTTAGTGTACAGTTAGTGCAGCTATTGGGTCACAGACACAATAGCATTGTTAGTCTAGGCGCCCATTGAGACCCAGACAATAACTGTAACTCTTCTCGTGAGCTGCGCCTCAATTTGCGCTTGTAATATGTCGCCTGCGTAGTACAATTATGGGAGGGAAATTTATGATAATTTGTCATGAAGTGATGCACCCTCGCGTATTGTGGCGCAGTTACTGCGCTTCAGTTATAATGGCACATCTATTGTGATATAGATATGGTAGCAAAGTTTGTGCCTCAGTTATGGTGGCGCAGCTATTGTAAGGTATGGTAATAAAAGTTATTGTGACTCAGTTGTAGTGGCGCAGTTATTGTACTCCTGTTGTAGTGCAGCTATGGGGTCACAGACACAGTAGCATTGTTAGTCTAGGTTTCCATTGAGACCCAGACAATAACTGCAACTCCCGTCGTGACCTGCGCCTCAATTTTGCGCTTGTAATATGTCGCCTGCGTAGTACAATTATGGGAGGGAAATTTATGATAATTCGTCATGGGGTGATGCAATCTCGCGTATTGTGGCGCAGTTACTGCGCTTCAGTTACAGTGGCACATCTATTGTGATACAGATATGGTAGCAAAGTTATTGTGCCTCAGGTATGGTGGCGCAGTTATTGTAATGTATGGTAATAGAAGTTATTGTAACTCAGTTGTAGTGGCGCAGTTATTGTACTCCTGTTGTACTGCAGCTATTGGGTTATAAACGCGGTAGCATTGTTAGTCTAGGCTTCCATTGAGACCCAGGCAGCTGTAACTCTCGTCGTGTGCTGCGCCTCAATTTTGCGCTTGTAATACCAAGCCCCATTAATCACTAAAGACTGAATGTTGCCTGCGTAGTAGAATAATTATGGGAGGGAAATTTATGATAATTCGTCATAGTGATTCAATCTCGGGTATTGTGGCGCAGTTACAGCTATATCCATATTTTGACGTCGTGTTGTTTGAGTGCGAGTCGGATACTGTTAAGGGCAGTTACAATAAATGCGGTATAGAATTGTCTAATTGCTGTTTTGATTGCGCTTTTTATAAATTAATAATCTTATCAATTTAAAAGCAAACGAGTACCCAATGAAAGTTCAAGAAATACCCAGCCATGCCTGTATCTACTTAATGGAATTACTCAGTCTAAGAAAGTATCATAAATTTTTTCTACTTACATCAACATGAACTCCTTCCACTTTGTAACTGTTTGCCTGCGGGCGGGCCTTGGGGACGAATCTGTAGAACTCCTCGTGCTCCTTGTACCACTTGACGGCGTAGAGGGTGTCGTTCCCTAGGTCATAGTCGCACAGGAGTTGGGCCATCTCCCCAGGAGAACGGTACTGGGGCACGTTCACACGCACCCACTTCAAACCGCCTGGCACAGATGCTGCAAAAAATAAAAGCAGCTCTAAAGACCTCTCCGAAGTTGAATTTTTTATATGCTACTATTTATACGTCAAAATTGACCTTTTTCCAGGTTAAATTCCCACAAGTCTGACTTAACTTTTAGGTGATGGTTTGATACAACTTTTGAAAACCATAATTTTTCCTATCGTTTAATAAACTTAAGTTCCTCTTACGATAATTTAATTTGTGGAAAAGGGGCTGATTTTAACAACTTCGTAATTTTACTTCTGCAAACTTAACGAGTGTAGTTAGGAAAACTGAAAGAAAAACTTCTGTGTAACAGCTGACCATAAGATAATGATTTAATTTTTGTTTCAAGCCAGAGGGTGTAATTTTCCGGAAAGTTAGTCTTAAATCGAGGTTTAAGGATCCTGAATGGGGAAGAAGGGGGTGAGTTATATTTTTCTTCAATGTTTGCGGTTCTTTGATGTGGGAATTTTTTTCCTGTCGGTGGAAAGATTTTAGATCCTTTTTCATCTTACGCGAGAAATTTATTTCTGTAAGAAAACAAACACGTTCGATTTTTTTTCTACAACTAAAGGAAATTTATTTGTCGTTAAACTTGATTTTGGTTTAGAAATTTTAAAATAAAAATAAATATAAACTATTTTATAATTACTGAGCCTACATTTTTTAGTTTTATATTAAATTCCTGAAACCTAATGGGGGGGGAGTAACAGCAATTAATAGGTTTTCCCTCTTTTTGTTTTTCATTCTCGATGAGACCAGCCCTTATTCTCTGAAGAGAAGGAACAGAAGAAGTCTCTCTTTCAGAATCAATAGAAGAAGGAAAAATACTCTCTTTTAAATTTTCCACCTGTACCCAGAAGAGAGCAGACGTGATAGTATAAACTCCCCCTCTCAAGAATGTAAATTACAGAAGTCCTTCTTTTTAACCCTCCCCCCACCAAAAAATGTGTAGAACTATAATTATAGGACAATTGTCCTCGTTTTCAATTTTTGAAAGAACGAAAAGCGAGGGAGCGATTGGAGACGCAGAGGAGGGAGGGATAAAATCCCCTCTCTATTTTTTCTTTCGGTATGTGGGACTGCGTTGTAAGAGCTCTCAGTGCCATCTAAATTGATGATTATGGTTATTTTATAAGGAGAGTGGCAGGAGTCAGTTTTTGTCGCTTTAAAAGGGAATTTAGAAGCAGGATAAGTATTCTCTCAGGATAGTCTAGAAAGTTAGTTTAAGTTTGAATATGTGTCAGTCTGAGCATGTTACTTGTATAAATTTCATGTTTCTATTCAGGAAGTTGTCTTTACAAACTGAAACTTGTAATTTTCGTGTGTTCCCAGTTTAGCTAGCGGGGCCATAACACAAAGAGCCTATAATTTTGAAAAGTATTTGCGTATACATCTCGTAAGTGTCCGCAAAGCATTCAAGAAGCACTGCTTTGGGCCTGGAGAAAGGGGCATGAATCTGAGAGAGCACATTCCGGCCAAGTCATTCAAACTTAAGCCATTTCGTGTAATTGCTACTGTTAACAGCGTGCCGCGTGTGTCGGAAACAACCCCCCTTCATACTAATTAGTTGTTTGCTACAGAGATAAAGAACTCCATGTTTATTCTTTTTTATGGACTCGCGTTAATTATTCATTTTGTTGAAATATGCCTAATGAGTCTCGTAAAATCTTCTTCGCGTTTTTCTTTTCTTTAACATCCTCCAACTTAAATTGCCCGTGAAAATAAGTTGCTTTCTTTACGCAACAAAGCGAATTTTGAGTGAAACCATTTACTTATGTAATTCTTTAATTGTGTTAATGTTGATCGCATTGTTACCTTTAAAAAGAAATGATTTCATTTTTCCATGTTCTTTTTATTACCAACACTTGTAGAAAATAAAACATTGGGAATGGCAGTTAGATAAGGAACAAGAAACTACAACAGAACATAGATATGGAAAGCATTTGTTCCTCAAAGAAGAGGAAAAAATTTTATCTCTCGAATATGGGAATAGAAGTCAAACTTTCTCGATCTGGCGCTGTCTGTGTACATGGTGCCGAGGCTATTGTTTTTTTTCTTTCTTTTGATTCTTTTTGAAAATGTAGGCATATAGTCCGTTCCTATTCTGAGGGATAGAAATGGTAAGAGAAACTCTCTTGGGGGTAAATAAAAAATTAATTATAAAATTCTGGGTTAATTTTCAACATTTATTAAAGGTTTTAATATTTAATTTAGTAAGGTTTGTGTAAAATATACTGTCCAGATAAAAACTGTTCCTTACCTTGTATACATTCCGTGAGAACGACGTAATAAAACATTTGCATTAAAAACGTTCTCATTTTCCCAGATGTTCGCCCTTTTGGGGATGTCAGAGCACTCGCAATGTCACTATTGTTTAATACAAACGTGGGCTGCTAATTCAAATATTCAATTAAGCTGTGAAATAGGCCATTCGGGCGTCGTTAAAATTTCTAATCGGGATTCTTTCCATTCTGTTCGAGCGATTCGGTGTCCAGGGGATGTAAATAAACTCTGTCTATTTTAACTCGCACAACATTGTCGTATGAAGAAAGGAAGAGGAAGTAAGCGAGAGCGTTGCAGTTTTCGTTGATTTATTCGATTAACTTCTGCTGCCCCGAATTTTCTCCAGTGTCTGCCCAGCATGCGAGTTGAAAATTCTGTAAAATAAATTAGTCTTTAATCTCATTTCCCTAAATAAATTTAATCTCATTTTATTTATTGATTTACATTAAAAAATATATCATCATGAAATTTCTTTCAAGCTGAGCAAAATAACATCAAAACTTGCAATGCTTACACAGGAAGGTCTGCTATTTATCTCCCAAAGTTTATCAAACCTTCATTAAAAGGTTAAATTAATGCGTCAGTAGAAATTCATCGAATACGCAGCAGAACTGTAGCGAAATCTCGGAATATATCAAAACATTGAAATTGCGAACATTTTCCCTCGTTATAATCTGCTTACTGTAAAATTTCCTAAATTATCATAACTTGTTATGATGTAATTACAATAATTTCATTTCAACTTGGCTCTTTTGTAATATTCGAACTCTTTATTATTAATTTGCGTATTAATTCTTGCAAACATTTTTACTCGCAGCATCACTGTTCCAAAGAACAATAGAAAGTTAGGTACCTACTTGTAACTTTAAACAAGTGTAATAAACACAAACGTCTTACAAGTTTGTATAAATAATAATAATCGAATACTCCATTCAATTAATTACGCGATTTACTAATTATCAGATTTTTTAATCGAATTTACTTGGAGATGGACTAAACAATTAAATCCATAAACAATAATTGGGTTATTAAATATTTCTGCATTAGTGTTTAATTAATTTAAGGTAATTTTTATTTCATTAACTAATTAATCTCTAATTAGTTAGGTTAGGGTCTGTAATCGATTATTTGAAATTAATTAATAAAACAGTAATCAAAAATATTTAGATTAAATTATTAATTAATCGACATCTCAATTACGGATTTATTAGTGATACTATCTTTAATTCTAACAGAAATCGATTATCGATTAATTAATGAGGTGCTAATTCAAATATTTTCATTAATCGGACATCGATTAATTAATCACGTATTCAACTAAACCTAAGATTAATTAAACGGCTATTGGATATCGATTAATTAACTAATTATTCAACTAAGAATCGATTAATTGAACGAATATTAAGTATTGATTAATTAATGGAATATTTAACTAAACGTCGATTAATTAAACGAATATTAAGCATCGATTAATTAATGGAATATTTAACTAAACGTCGATTAATTAAACGAATATTAATTATCGATTAATTAATCGAATATTCAACTATACGTCGATTAATTAAACGAATATTAAGCATCGATTAATTAATGGAATATTTAACTAAACGTCAATTAATTAAACGAATATTAAGCATCGATTAATTAATGGAATATTTAACTAAACGTCGATTAATTAAACGAATATTAATTATCGATTAATTAATCGAATATTCAACTATACGTTGATTAATTAAACGAATATTAAGCATCGATTAATTAATGGAATATTTAACTAAACGTCGATTAATTAAACGAATATTAATTATCGATTAATTAATCGAATTTTCAGCTATACGTCGATTAATTAAACGAATATTAAGCATCGATTAATTAATGGAATATTTAACAAAACGTCGTTTAATTAAACGAATATTAAGCATCGATTAATTTGGAATATTTAACTAAACGTCGATTAATTAAACGAATATTAATTATCGATTAATTAATCGAATATTCAACTATACGTCGATTAATTAAACGAATATTAAGCATCGATTAATTAATGGAATATTTAACAAAACGTCGTTTAATTAAACGAATATTAAGCATCGATTAATTTGGAATATTTAACTAAACGTCGATTAATTAAACGAATATTAAGTATCGATTGATTAATCGAATATTCAATTAAAAGTCGATTAATTAACCCAATATTAATGATCGATTAATTAATCGAATATTCAACTATACGTCGATTAATTAAACGATATTGGCCGATTAATTAAATGAATAATTAAGTATCGATTAAATAATCGAATATTCAACTAAACGTCTATTAATTAAACGAATATTAAGTATCGATGAATTACCAAATATACAACTAAACTTGGATTAATTAAACGAATGTAAAATATCGATTAATTAATCGAATATTCAACGAAATATTGTTCCTTATGTAATGCACTGTACTATTGTTGAAATAATTAGTTCATTTATTGAGTTAGTCATAAATCGATCACCAGATTTAGGAATTAGCTACTAATTTGTTTCCTCAAATATTTTGACTAACTCGGTACATCATCGATTTTCCAATTAGGCGAACCACTGCAAGATTATGATCCTATAAATTATTAATAATTTTATGTCTTGATTCTATCACAAATTGAGTACAGAATACTTCGATTAAAGAATTAATTAATTGATTGAATATCGATTAATTAGTAACTTCATTCTCCATTTTGTTCATTAATCCTTTAATTAAAACATCCACAATGTTCTTGATTAGTTGGTTTAGAGAATACAATAATTATTATTGATCATCCTGATCCTTAATTAAACGATCCCTTGATCGTTTCAATTACTTCCATTACTCGATTAATTAATTCACGGATTTATCAATTCCCCAATTATATCCTTGTTTAATTGATCGCAACTATTTAGTTAAAACAATATATTTTGTTGAGTTGTTCGGAATTTCAAATAACGCTCCGGTTTGACGGAACTTGTCAATTTACAATTTTTTATCGACACTTGCGGCACTACAATTTAGGTAATTTAGCATGTTATCGTTCGTTACAGAATTTAATAAATATTAAATCCAATAAAAAAGTTCTGCTGAGTTGGAATTTACAAGACATTTACATTGTTTCGCTTACAAAACCAGTGACGTTCGGGAAGGTGTTATAGGATTTAGTTTTTATTAAAAAAAAATTTTAAATTACATTAGGTGTACTAAAAGGATGATATAATTTTTATTCATGTAACATCGTTGTGACGTGTAATATTTCCAAGAGAAATATTTTTGACTTATTTTACTTAAGACGTGCGTTAATTCCTGAACTGACCGTTCCACCCGTTACAAGTCCGAGTGTAAGAGGAGAAAAACAAAGCTTAAGTGCTCTGTTAGTGTTTCCATTGCGGAAAATGTTCCTGTCGGGGCGTGTTTATTGGGCCATGTCTGGAAATTGTTTGTAGGATAATGCAATAAGAAAAATTGGCTTCTTCAAAGACCAGGTATGCTTTCAGATTTTCCTTTTACGTTTACATTTATTTTTTAAAAAATTTAATTTTTTTGATCCGTTTCATTTATAATTTGTTTCTTGTCTTAGAGACAAGTGGGGTATTATTGTACGAAAATGGAGCCAATGAAAAGGTCGAAATAGACTTAATTAGTTATCGCTTCAGGATTCTACAAGAAATTGCGTCCGTAGACCCTTCACGCTTGTAATTTATGTGTTATGACTTACAGGGGAGATTCTGAAAATTTTTTGCCCTTATGGTTAAGTTTCTACATTTCTGGTTAATCGTCACAAAAACATGGTTTAATACGACCCTAAAGGGGTGCATTCCAAACCTAATTTTCAATTTAAATTTCAGATTTAGATACAATTTATTGTTAGTATGGAAATTATTGGGTTAGGAAAAAAATCATAGCTAGCTTAATTATAAAGTGCTGATCTTATTCGTGTTGGAAGTGAATGTAGTAGTAATATTTTGTAGAATCGATTTGGAATCGTTTATTTAAGACGGAGCTTTCTTTATCCTCGTTGTAATAAAATATTGGAATCTTTGAAGACAAGAGAGTCAAAGAGGATGCGGGCTAAAACCTTAAAGCACCCTGTATTTTATATCCCGAGCATTTCCCCGTATTGGCGCACTCGAATCTAGTGGTGCTTATCCCTTCAACTTCAAACGCTTTCCACCTTGACCGATATTAATTTAGCCTTAAGTTTTCCCGAAAACCAAACGGGGAAATCCAGCCAAGATATCGGGATTTATCAAAAGCACGACTGCTTCCTTCCAATAAATTTTTAAAGCTCGAGTTGGTTTCGGGATGTTAGTCATACTTTCCCTATTCTTTTGCATAAGCGCGCGAGTTTTACGACACGCTGTTTAAGAAGTGAATAATGAGATATGGCGCCTTGAGCGAAAAAAGTAATTTGCCTGATTTTGTCGCTATTTTGCGGTCGAAACGGAAACATTAGCGGACTGGAACTGCGAAAAAGAGTTAGTCTTAAAGACCCCGGGGTATAATTACCCTCGGTCCCAGTTGCGCCCTTATTAGTTTTCTGTCGAGCTCGGCTCGAGCTACTCTTTTTGCTATTTTGATTTTAAATCCCCTTTGTGGTGTTTGACATATTTCGAAGCTCAAAAGGATATTTTCAACCTTCACTAAACCGTATCCGTTGTTCTTCTCTTAGGGCTAATGTTTAAGGCTTTTATTCTCTTTTGTATAAAAATATACATCCAATTTAAAAATAAATCTCCTTTTAATTACAATCAATTTGTTTATTAAATATACCAGTAATTAATCACGCCTCCAAAATAGTAAATTTTTATTCAGTCTCGAAAGTGTTACTTTACGGAATGAACAAGTTTACACTTACACCTATAATTTTTTCTACAAGTGCTTGATTTAATAAAAAATTTCAGTCTTCAATATTCATCCTTTCGACCGACAGTGAAGACGGTATGATAAGATAAATAATTAAATAAATTGAATATGAAAACTTTCTAATTTAATTAAAATTCTGGCTATTTATTGAAGTAAGTTTTATTAAAAAAGTTAGTCGCAATCCGGATTTGAAACCCCGGTTTAATAAAGCATGCTGGGCTCAATCCCACCAGTGTAAACATATTGGTCTAGTACTTTTCTCTCTTTCCCCTTTCGTATACTTCCACCTCCATTATTTTTTCGTTTGCTTCAAACACTACCATAAACCCCCCCACTCTGTAACCCCTCTCATAAGTTATTCCTTCTCCGTCCATTATTTTTCTCTTGCGGTTTTTTCTTTCGGACCTCGATCACTATCATACGTAATCCACTATAAACCCCTCCATTATCAGGCAACCCCCCTCTCACACACCCCTCTATCCCTCCCAGTGTTGCGCAATCCCTTTTTTCTTACGCCGTTGCTAGCTCCATGGTCAACGTGGATATAATTCTGACACTAAATCCACGGCATTACGCCATTGTCATGGGGTGACGTTTATCAGCCGACTCGGCGCATGTCTGGGGTCTTGGAAAATTATTTCAGCTTCCTGAGATTATAGGGACAGAGGTGCGTACGATTGGTTGCCTACTCCCAAGGCGTAAAAGTCTATTTCTGAGAAATCTAGTGATAATAATTATTAACTACAAACAAAATCAATCGCTCGGACCTAGAGAACTTTACTCTAGTATTATTTATTGGTCATATTCAACTTGCAAATTAATTAAAAATCAATTTAAAATATGAAAATGTTTGAAACTTTCATAATGGAATAATTTTGTCCCAGGACAGCTCGTGTTCGCGTCGCCAAATTAATGACGTCACCCCTTGATATGGCGTAATGCCGTGGATTTAGTGTCAGAATTATATCCACGTTAGCCGTGGAGCTAGCAACGGCGTTTTTCTTACAGTTTCTGCGCCATGTTATTTAATTCCTGTAAATCTGTAGTCCTTGGGATTGCCTTATTTTCCATTAATTTCACTTTAGAACACATAAATTTTTACCTATCTCTCTCGGATCTACCCTTTTTTGCGCATGTTGCTTTGTTCATGGGCAAGTCTTGTTAATTTTAATAAAAAAATTGTTATTTTCAAGGTTGAAATTTATTCCATCCACAATTATTTTATTATAGGGTGGAACCGAACAGATCTGAACATGTAACGTTATTAATCAGACTTAATTTAATAAAGCGGGTGAAACGCGAATGTCGTCAATAATGACTGTTACATTAATCACAATTAGCAAGCATTTACTCATTAGGAATTTAACATTATTACACATAGTAATAGATTAATGCATTAGTGTTAAAAATTATTCAGGATTTGTAAAATTAGACACTGATTAATATTAAAGGTGGCAGCGCACTTGTTGTAAAGGACACGTTACATTGATTCATTTTTTGTGATCGGAGAGTTTTCCAGGTTCACATTTTTTGTAACTTGGTGCGAAAGCATAGCCTTTTGAAATAGACGATGCATACATATATCAAAGAAAATTATTTAGTACTTAACCAAAGAAACCTCTAAGGAAGTTTCCCTGGAAATTAAAATTTAAACGGACCAAAGGCAAACTGGGGGCATTTCTCAAACAAAGTCCCTAGTTACAAATCTTCAAGTGCAGCGAGAGATCTTTAAAAATAAACCTCTCGAAAATAATTAACCGTGCCGCCTTCAACTGCAAGGGTCGGCTTCCTCTTTATTATTTTTTGAACAAAATGCCGACAGGGTGTTTGAGAACGTCGAGATTTCGCGAGTGAAGTGACAGCTGTGCTACAGCAGCGATGTTCGTTATACAAACGAGACAGAGTCGTCACTCCATCAAAACGTTGTCCTGGCATTCGTCTCGAACACGATGGGGCGCATCTACAATACCGAAACATCCTGGAAGTTTCACTGAATTTAAAATGAAGACTATTCTTTGCTTAACATTCAACCAAACTTGTTTATTTCATATTCTTAAGAAGTTTAACTTGAATTTTTGACGAAAACTGAAAGTGTTTTTTCGCTTTTTTTTGCATAAAATTAATTAATCACGTTTGGTAACGTATTACGCATTAATTCAGAATTATATTAGAACGTGACCTTTCATGACTGACCTTTCAGAACCTCTAATTAACTCTGTTTATGTAGCACAAAAATTATTTATACTATAGTCTGTCCAAGATAAGAAGGAGCGCATGCATGCCGGATCTCAAAAATAGCAAGAGATAGAGATTCAGTTAAATTAGAAGAAATGGCCTCAGCATTTCTTCTCATTTTTTTCTGTTATCTTGGACACCCTAAAAATAAAATGAGAACCCTTCCCTTATCAAATATACTGTGTGTCCACGGATTGAGTGCATATAAGGTGTAAATGTCAACTTTTTTTAGAGTTGGATCTTCATATTCGGAGGATCGCTCCTGCTTAGTCTCAAACTAAGATATTGAAAAAATGAGCCAAATCAATTAATATACAGGGTGTTTTTTTGACCGAAATCTAAAAATTAGTCAAGAGTAAACTGTCTTTATTTTAGCAGATGTAACAAAAATGTATTAGAAAAAGTTGTTTAGAATTAAAAGTTATTGAAGATTTTCAACTTTTATACAAATCAGCCTACTTTAATTTTTTTCAACAAAATCCAATACTTTTGAACTCATGTTTGTAACAAATAATGTTTAGTATTTTTTTAATAAATAATTATTTGTTGTTCAAGTACTTTGTTTAATTACTCTTCATGCATGGGTCACTAAAACCACAAATAAAAAATCTCATGTTGATGAAAAAAATCAAAGTAGGCTGATTTGTATAAAAATTGAAAATCTTCAATAACTTTTAATTCTAAACAACTTTTTCTAATACATTTTTGTTATATCTGCTAAAATAAAGACAGTTTACTCTTGACTAATTGTTAGATTTCGGCCAAAAAAACACCCTGTATATTAATTGATTTGGCTCATTTTTTCAATATCTTAGTTTGAGACTAAGCAGGAGCGATCCTCAGAACATGAAGATCCAACTCTAAAAAAATTTGTCATTTATACCTTATATGCACTCAATCCGTGGACACACTGTATATGGAGCTTTAGAAAGCACATACAAAGGGCGTTAGAAAGTTGAAGCTTAAGACCGTTCCTGTAAAATCCAGCTGCTTAGATCGATCATTTAGAAACTTTAATATTTTTGAGAGCTTTTCGGAGGATTTTTGTTTTATTGAAAATTTTTTTAGGTGATCTAAAGCTCTCGATTAAGTCTTTAAAAAGTTCTAAAATGTTGATATTTTCCTGTCCACGGCCCCAGGTAGTCGCATTGCTCTTAAGCCTTAAATATTCAAATTGCTGCAAATTTATGCGCTAGACAAGCCAGACTTTCCACAGAGGACCAAAAGCACTATTTTGACTTTTTAAAGTCTGCTAGCAATGAATTTTTTTCATTAGCTTGCGGGTCTTTAAAAGCGTTTTTGGGTAGATTAAATTTTTTACAGGATTCTAAATTTTCTGTCCATGTAAAATTTTCAAAACTTAAACGTGCTAAGATTGCAGAAGTCCTTTGTTCGAAGAATTATCTAAATGTACATCTTGGGCGTTAGGAAGCTTGAAATGGCTGTTTTCTAAATCCCCAAATTTGTTTTAATCGTTAGTGTTATATGTTTACTTATACAAACCATAAAAAAACAAGAATTAATTTTTTTAAAATAGCCTTAAGCGTAATCCTCTTGCACGTAAAAAATTATAAATACAAATATTCTCAATCCCTGAAGCAGTAAACCAGGTTGTTAAACGAGGTAAAATTTTCAGAATTTAACATTTTCCTACGGAACTTATTAAAGATATTATTTAGTATTCAAATTCTACATAATTATAAACCGCCGGGCAACTCATATATAGGCCCTCATGAAATATGTAAATATAAAATTGAATATATTAGTAAAATGTTATTTAAGGGGTTGTGCGAAGGGGTAATTTTAGGATAAGCTAACAGGTACAAGCGAAATGTATACTTGGGTGTTGTAATCCCCATATTTGTTTGAAAGACGTCTTGTATTCGGAGACGTTGAGGTTCTAATCCGCCTGAACGAGGGCATTTGGATTAATTAAATCGCCGACTCGAGATGTCTCCAGTTCTCCCTTTACTTAACACAATTGGGGGACTTAGAAATTACACACCTCTCCTCATTTTAAACAGGTCAACCAGAATCTATAAAATTCTTTAATCCCGCACGCCACTGATGCGTGCGTTAATTTAAATCACAAGAGCGAAATCAGATTGGCCAACTTTTTTCTCGCTAATTTTATATTCTGAAAGTTTAAAACTCGATTTTTAAATTATGAAGCCGATCATTGAAAGTGTCTAGCAGGGCGTAATTGTACGAAAGTTCCTTAAAGAGGTTCCGGGTGGGAAGGGTTGTAGTATGTATGTGTCGTGTTACAGGATATTTCGTAATAGGGCCGTGTAGAAATGTTTTCTTATGCTAAACTACACAATACAAATGCAAATTTACTAGAAGTGGCTATTAGTCTAGGGGATAGTAGTTGTTAAAACGTTTTAACTATCCCTGAAATTTATGCAGTGAGAACATTTACTGACAATGCAAATTTGGTTTAGTACGAAATCATGATAATCCCGTTTTAAATAAAATTCTCTGTTTTGTTTTGCCCTATCGACACTTAACCCTTCGTGGATTAAAAATTACTAAAGGTTATAATTATTGTAAAGTACGTCCCTGTTGTCATCCCTACACAGTAGTCGCTTCTTAAAATATTAGTAACTTTCTTAAATCATTTTAAATCACATCTAGACCTGAGAATTTTTTAAAATAACCCCTTAAGACTTTAGACAACCGAACGATTCGGATTTAAAAGAAAAGCCAGAGCTTTCCAATACGTGTGACAAATATTCTCACTGATTAGAACTTTCTTAAAAGGTTTAACTTTCCAAGATCTGATGATAGACTATCGAATGCTCTAAAGCTTCTATAGAATAATTTGGAAATGAACAGAACATGAAGCTTATTACACCAATTTAGAAAATAAAAGCACTGGAACGTGTCATAATGGTACTTGGATTAGAAACTTGCTGGAGCTATTTAATACTTTAGAGAGAAAAGCTTTGGAAAATTGGGTTTTTAAAGTTTGTGTCCAACGTTTCTGAAGAAGGATAAAATGAATCTTTCTAATGTCACTTTAAGACAAAACTATAGTTTTGAAAGAAGAGTTTTCACACATTTATAGAAGGCCGTTGCTAGCTCCACGGCTAACGTGGATATAATTCTGACACAAAATCCACGGCATAACGTCATTGTCAAGGGATGACGTCATTAATTCGGCGACGCGAATACGAGCTGTCCTGGGACAAAATTATTCCATTATGAAAGTTTCAAACATTTTCATATTTTAAATTGATTTTTAATTAATTTGCAAGTTGAATATGACCAATAAAAAATACTAGAGTAAAGTTTCTCTAAGTCCGAGCGATTGATTTTGTTTGTAGTTAATAATTATTATCATTAGATTTCTCAGAAACAGACTTTTACGCCTTGGGAGTAGGCAACCAATCGTACGCACCTCTGTCCCTATAATCTCAGGAAGCTGAAATAATTTTCCAAGTCCCCAGAAATGCGCCGAGTCGGCCGATAAACGTCACCCCATGATAATGACGCAATGCCGTGGATTTAGTGTCAGAATTATATCCACGTTAGCCGTGGAGCTAGCAAAGGCCAAGAAAAAGCGAAGCTTTCGAAAGCAAAACTTTACAATTGTTGACAACAGTTGAAGCTTTAGAAAGCGAAACTGTAAATCATAATTATTTTTGACTATAGTTTTCGAGAAAACGAAATAGAAAAGGGGGAGGGAACTTTTCAAAGATATAGTGTAAGAAATGAGGATCAACTGAAAGCAGGCATACCAAGTCCCATTCGATTCTTTGCAAATGAAAATGTTGCCTAAAAGGCGAACAGCTTTAGGAAGCTCAGTTTTTGAGCTTTTAGTTCCTTGGGTTATCAAAAATATTAAAGATTAAAAAAGTGGTTACGTAGTCAATTTAAAATCCGCTCTTGTAAGCTATTAAAACAAACAAGTTCCTCGAGCTTTCCGTAGAAGCTCAAGCGAGTGATTTAAAAATTTCGATACATTTAGGAAAGCTTTATAAACAACAAATGTAAGCCAACTGCTAACACAAGTTTTATTGATTTTAGAAAAAAAATTGATTCAACAACATCTAGCATGCTGTAATTATTAATACTAGTAATACCTTTGAAACATTTTTTCCCTTTTGGTTTCTTGAAATATTACTCATCTTTAATTAAAAAGCAAAATGATCGGTTGCGTATAAAAAACAGTTAGATAAACTTTTTCTTTGCTTAGTGAGAAATATCTGCGTTGTGTAATATTTTTAACATTCCGATCTTTTTTCTAATCTAGTGTTCTGATTGCGTATCGAATCCTCAAAAGGGTTCTTACAAAGATCGAAGTCATTTGTGCTTTTTATCTTTGTCGCAGCAGAGTTCATCTAAAAGAACATGACATTATTTGCAAACAGAATATTGTTGTGATCGATATCATGAGGGCTCTTTTAAAAAATTCGTGCAACGTCCAATGAATATTTTATTACGCGAGAGAAAACAGTTTTAGCACCGCAGATTAAAGCAAATTGACTGTATCCCTCATTGTATTACCCGTTAAAATTAACGACAATGGGTCGGCGTTCCACACGAAAATTGCATTTTACTATAGCACGCGGGACACCTCCGCTATGGAATTTATAACACCTATGCATAGTTATAACTTTTAATTGCTTTATGTGGATGAGGTCGAAACCTCAACGCACACCAACTCTCGCCCTGTCGTCAGAGAACTCGCTTTTTAATTAATACTTAACAAACCGTGAAACATCGCTCACAATTCTAAAATACAATGGGCCCTCCAGCTGAACCTTGCTGCGCCACATTGCGCTTTCCTTCGCTACTTAAATAACCCCAGAACTTTTACATACAGAGTGATGATAAAGTATCGCACAAAAATCATATTCTGGTTATTTAATGGTTTTACGGAAAATCCTGACACCCGTCGATTTTTGTTTTTAAATTGCCATTCAGACATATAATTTTCAACCCCCCACCCCTCAACCCCTAAGTGCTAGCAACCCCAACTTTAAAAATTTAAATATAAAGATACCCTTTGTGATACCTCTTTTTATAGGTCTTTTTATTGTTAATATAACTAAAAAAAGTTTTTCAAAATCGATTGATAAATAACGGAGATATTTAACAAAATGTAATCAATGTAAAAAATGGGGTTGACATTCAACAAAAAATTATGACGTCACAGCGTAGAAATAATGGCACAAATCCTGAGACCCGTCAATTTTTGTTTTTAAATTGGCATTTAGGCAGGTAATTTTAATCCCCCCACCCCTCAGCCCCTAAGTGATAGCAACCCCAACTTTAAAAATTTTAATGGAAAGATACCCTTTGTGATACCTCTTTTGATAGGTCTTTTTATTCTTAATATAACAAAAAAAAGTTTTTCAAAATCGGTTGAAAAATAACAGAGATATTTAACAAAATGTAATCAATGTAAATAATGGGGTTGACATTTTAAAAAAATTATGACGTCACAGCGTAGAAATAATGGGCGATCAAAACCACACTTTTAGGTCAGGAAGTGCCCATTTTAATGTTACCATTTACGGCGTGTTTGAGCCGTTTCTTGTCGAATATTGACATTTTCATTGGATTACATTTTGTTAAATATCTCCGTTATTTATCAACCGAATTTGAAAAACTTGTTTTGCTTATATTAAGAATAAAAAGACCTATCAAAAGAGGTATCACAAAGGGTATCTTTCAATTTAAAATTTTAAAGTTGGGGTTGCTAGCACTTAGGGGTTGAGGGGTAGGGGGTTGAAAATTATATGTCTAAATGGAGATTTAAAAACAAAAATCGACGGGTCTCAGGATTTTCCGCAAAAACATTAAATAACCAGAATATGATTTTTGTGCGATACTTTATCATCACTCTGTATATTACCTATATGTGTCCGAGCACAAGGCTCTTGTACATTCTTACACTAAGTGCGAACCTTCTAGAAAAAAACATGTGTACAGTCATAGACAAAAGAAATGTCTCTCGCAATTTTATGCTTACCTATACAACACCTTTGACGGGTTGCAGTAATCTGAGATAACTATAATTTACAAAAAAAAATTCAAGAAAGACTGAGCTTTTAGTTAAGTACTGAAAAATTATTTTGGAATCGTCGGAAAAATTTGAAAATTTCAGAAAATTATAAGGGGTAGAACACAAGATTGGAAAATTTCATGTTTGTAGTCTATTACCACCCCCCATTCCTAGAAAAATATTCTAGAAGGTTAGTTTGTAGTTACAGAAATATTGTTTTTGAAATCCTTCAGAGAATTATCGTATTGCAACTTTCAGGATTTATAAGGGGTGGAACGATTTTATTTAAACCTCGGGGTTGGGAGAACCATATTACTAACCTTATCCATAGAAGATTTTGTAAGTTAGTTAAGTTCCTGGTTCCTGAAAAATTATTTTTAGATTCGCTGAAAAAATGTTTCTATCTGAAAATTTCAAAAACTCGTAGGGGTTGAAATAATTAAGTTGCAGGTTTGGAAAATCCATATTACAAACCTTATCCATAGAAGATTTTGTAAGTTAGGTTAGTTCTTGGTTCCTGAAAAATTATTTTTAGAATCCCTGAAGAAAAATATTTCTATCCGAAAATTTCAGAAATTCCTAGGGGTTGAAATAATTAAGTTGGAGGGTTGGAAAATCCATATTACGAACCTTATCCACAGAAGCTTTTGTAAGTTAGGTTAGTTTTTGGTTCCTGAAAAATTATTTTTAGAATCGTTAAAGAAATGTTTCTTTCCGAAAATTTCAGAAATTCGTAGGGGTTGAAATAATTAAGTTGCAGGGTTGGAAAATTCATATTACGAACCTTATCCATAGAAGATTTTGTAAGTTAGGTTAGTTCTTGGTTCCTGAAAAATTAATTTTAGAATCGCCGAAGAAATGTTTCTTTCCGAAAATTTCAGAAACTCGTAGGGGTTGAAATAATTAACTTGCAGGGTTGGAAAATCCATATTACGAACCTTATCCATAGAAGATTTTGTAAGTTAGGTTAGTTCTTGGTTCCTGAAAAATTATTTTTAGAATCCCTGAAGAAAAATATTTCTATCCGAAAATTTCAGAAATTCCTAGGGGTTGAAATAATTAAGTTGGAGGGTTGGAAAATCCATATTACGAACCTTATCCACAGAAGCTTTTGTAAGTTAGGTTAGTTTTTGGTTCCTGAAAAATTATTTTTAGAATCGTTAAAGAAATGTTTCTTTCCGAAAATTTCAGAAATTCGTAGGGGTTGAAATAATTAAGTTGCAGGGTTGGAAAATTCATATTACGAACCTTATCCATAGAAGATTTTGTAAGTTAGGTTAGTTCTTGGTTCCTGAAAAATTATTTTTAGAATCCCTGAAGAAATGTTTCTTTCCGAAAATTTCAGAAACTCGTAGGGGTTGAAATAATTAAGTTGCAGAGGGTTGGAAAATCCATATTACGAACCTTATCCATAGAAGATTTTGTAAGTTAGGTTAGTTCTTGGTTCCTGAAAAATTATTTTTAGAATCCCTGAAGAAATGTTTCTTTCCGAAAATTTCAGAAACTCGTAGGGGTTGAAATAATTAAGTTGCAGAGGGTTGGAAAATCCATATTACGAACCTTATCCATAGAAGATTTTCTAAGTTAGGTTAGTTCTTGGTTCCTGAAAAATTATTTTTAGAATCGCTGAAGAAAAATGTTTCTATCCGAAAATTTCAGAAATTCGTAGGGGTTGAAACAATTAAGTTACGAGGTTGGAAAATCCATATTACGAACCTTTATCCATAGAAAATTTTGTAACTTTGGTTAGTTCTTGGTTCCTGAAAAATTATTTTTAGAATCGCTGAAAAAATGTTTCGATTTGAAAATTTCAGAAATTCGTAAGGGTTGAAATAATTAACTTGCAGGGTTGAAAAATCCATATTACGAACCTTATCCATAGAAGATTTTGTAAGTTAGGTTAGTTCTTGGTTCCTAGAAAATTATTTTTAGAATCGCTGAAGAAAAATGTTTCTATCCGAAAATTTCAGAAATTCGTAGGGGTTGAAATAATTAAGTTGCAGGGTTGGAAAATTCATATTACGAACCTTATCCATAGAAGATTTTGTAAGTTAGGTTAGTTCTTGGTTCCTGAAAAATTAATTTTAGAATCGCCGAAGAAATGTTTCTTTCCGAAAATTTCAGAAACTCGTAGGGGTTGAAATAATTAACTTGCAGGGTTGGAAAATCCATATTACGAACCTTATCCATAGAAGATTTTGTAAGTTAGGTTAGTTTTTGGTTCCTGAAAAATTATTTTTAGAATCGCTGAAGAAATGTTTCTTTCCGAAAATTTCAGAAACTCGTAGGGGTTGAAATAATTAACTTGCAGGGTTGGAAAATCCATATTACGAACCTTATCCATAGAAAATTTTGTAAGTTAGGTTAGTTCTTGGTTCCTGAAAAATTATTTTTAGAATCGTTAAAGAAATGTTTCTATCCGAAAATTTCAGAAATTCGTAGGGGTTGAAAAAATTAAGTTGCAGGGTTGGAAAATTCATATTACGAATCTTATCCATAGAAGATTGAGTAAGTTAGGTTAGTTCTGAGTTCCTGAAAAATTATTTTTAGAATCCCTGAAGAAAAATATTTCTATCCGAAAATTTCAGAAATTCCTAGGGGTTGAAATAATTAAATTACAGGGTTGGAAAATTCATATTACGAACCTTATCCATAGAAGATTTTGTAAGTTAGGTTAGTTCTTGGTTCCTGAAAAATTATTTTTAGAATCCCTGAAGAAATGTTTCTATCCGAAAATTTCAGAAATTCGAAGTTGCGGAAATAACTAGAATTGTAGGGTAATTATAAAATGAAGATTGTATAACTATCAAAAGAATTTATTATTAACCCATTTATACTACGTTTCGTGAAGTATGACCCTGAAAAAGGTAGTTTTCTTGAAATTCTTAATTTAAAAAAAATTTAAATTAATATTCTTAATGTTTAAAGTTTTTCTATCTGAAAATTTCTAAAAGGGGATGAAAATATTAATGAGATATGAGTATAATTAATGTGGTAGCCAGGATGATTAGCAAATAACGCTAATATTTAAAGATGAGCTAATTGGTAGGAAGTTATGATATGTAGCGGTAATTTAGCACTAAGAGCCCTGTATTCCTTCCGTTTTAGCGGGTATTTTAAAGCCATAATCCGCTCTTAAAACTTTAAGACGTAGGTTAATTAATTTTATATTAGAGCTCCCGCTTCACAGCCCGAATATCATGGCAGTTTAAAATTTAAACTCATTCAACTTCGTTTAGCGGCAATTATTAACAACTTACTATTTTCCTAAAACGCTCCGCGATTCTTGATCCACGGAAAATTCTGACTGGGCTTATTAATTGTACCCGAATTCGCTTCTCTCGCATTCACAAACTTAAAATAATACCATTATGCTAAATAGTGTAGGGAAAAAAACAGAAAAAACAGGATTTCATTAATGATTCGAACAAAGAGCCCAAAAAGAATCCGACAAAATAAACAGAATTTTCATCGAACTACACAGCTGCAGATTTTCTCTTTACAGGAGGTATAATAAATTGTAGATATACAAAAAAAAGGTGTTTTTGCCACAAACTTAAATTAGAGGAAATTTTCGTTCAGGAATAAGACTATATTCAGGGATGGAAGTAATGTCTTGTCCATTTTCCCTACTACTATAATCCTATTGTTGGACATTCACTGTCCCCCTAAAGTTCCATCAGGAGGGTACATGATTACATACATGAATATTAGTGAGATAGTCACGCTTGTCCGTGTGCCATTCCATCTATAATGAATATATCAATTAGTGACCCGTGTAGTGCTATCAATGCTTGTTATTTGATTTAGAACTGTTTCCTATATATACCTGATGGCTGCACCTCCATCTACAATCACGTGATGTATGTCTGGTTGTTGGTCATGTGAAGGGCTGACAGGAACGCCATAATTTGCTTAATTTCCTGTCAGGATACTCAGTCTAAATACATTTGTGGTTAGCATTGTATGTGGAAAGAGGAATGCGGGAACGAAACTTGCAAAATAGTTGAATGTTCTATTCGGGAAAATTTAGACAAGTCATCCTGAAGATGATTCTCCTCCAATATTACTATCGAACAGGTTTCACTATACAGGACGTTACAGACAATTACGAAATAATGTTAGAATTATTATTTATTAGCTTCTGCTTTCACTGAAAACTTTTCAGTTATTACAAATTTTAACTTTGTTAGTTATCTGCCCTGAAGATGGTTCTTACGAAGAATATTTATTCCTGAAAATTATTCTAAATTTATTTATTTAATGAAGAACTTGTTGAGGAGAAAAATTTTCCTTAACTAATTTAATTTCTTCTACTTTCACTTTCGGCGCTGTAAGTGTTTTATATCTGAATGTGATAATTTTGAAGTTTCTCAACGAAACTAGAAGAACTAGTTGCGACCTTCGAACATACGCTGATTCTTGACTGAATGTTGCACAACCGATGGTTCAAAAAAGATTGACAGAAACGACAATACAGTTGTTAGAAAATACAACAAGGATCAAGAGATAACAGGAACTAAATGTATACTGCGCATGCGTAAAGAAACAAATGTGGGCGTGGCGCTGTCGACGTCATAACTTAACAGCCAATTACCGCGCTTCAAATACCGCACGCATACACCTATTAAACGTCTGTCCTTGTCAATCCTCGTTGAACCACTTTCAAAGCGGTATGCTCTTTCCATAAAGGAGCAGGGTATGTTCCAAGGTTTCAACTCTCACTTGCACTTCTTTTTAACCTTGAACGTGACTACTTTACAAGTATCACCGATTTCACCCCTAAAGGCCATCATTCACCCTTGAAGATAATTCTGAATTAATTCCGTGAAGAACCAGTTAAAGAGAACAATAATTTTTCTTTGTTAACCCCGACAGTTTCAGTTTCAATTTTCAACCTTCGAACGTTTCATCCCTGAATGTTAAAACAATTTTTTTTAGTTATCTTTTAAAATTCGCGTTTCAACTTTTGGATATCTTTTAAATCTTGACGTGAAAATCTTGCAGGGTTCGCCACATTCACCCCTAAAAATTGCCATAAACACAGTTCATCCCTGAAGATAGTTCGGAGTTCGTTCTGAGTAATATCTGTAGGGGAGGAGACATTTTTTATTGCCACTTTCCATATTTAAATTTTTTTAATTTCAGATTGTGACTCCCTTACAGGATTCGCTTTCCACTTATAATTTTTTTTAATTCTGAGACTGCCTTACAGGTTTCCCTTTTCACTCCTAAAGACGAAAATTCATCCCTAAAGATGATGAACTAAGACTGAGAAGAATTTTTCTTAGCTATCAGGTTTCTCCACTTTTTCCCCTGAAGATAATTACGGACTTGCTATGAGGAGCATTAATCCTGAAAGATGATTCTGAATTTTCTTTAACTTCAAACAGTTAAATTTTCTTAGATATAGGATTTATTAGGAAGAACCGTCATTCTTGGATACGATTCTGAAATAATTTGAAAACAAAATTTTTTTAACGTCTTAGAGCTTTCGGTAATTGTAACCTTTGCAAGTAACTTATTGGTCATTTTTATCCTTGAAGATGATTCTGAATAATTGTTGTAAAGCACGTTCACCCCTGAAGGCAAATCCGAATTTATTTATTCTGTGACGAATATACTCAAGTCAACATTTTTTTTCATCCCTTAAAAGTGATTGTGAATCTGCTTTGAAGAAGTTATCCCTCCCGTATTTAATCAGAAGGTTTAATCAATTTTATTAATAATCTCGTATTTCTTTCAACTTGAAAAGGTATATAACGTTTCAAGCGTTTTAATCCTGAAAATAAGGTTGTCTACGTTTAAAATGTTTTCAGATTATTCAAAGGAACTGCAATGGAAACAAATTAAGGGGTTTTTAATGTGCTCTAAGTTTTCGTATTTAAATTAAATTGCAACTTTATTGCTTGAAGTTGATAGAAAATCCATTAAAAAACTAGTACTTTCCGAATAAGTCCCAGGTGTTGCAATAAAATAGTCCATTATCAGGAGACCCAAACGAGTTTTCACGTGGCTCGTTAATTTATTCCATATTTCCGATACGGAAAAAGTATTTCGAACAAAAACTCTAGCGCTAATGCTAATGATGTCTAGGAACGATCAAAACATCCGAAGCGGAACCGGAATAATATTTATTCATAAAATCAGAGGTTTAAAAAAAAAGACGTAACCGCATGGGGTATAAACTGTTTATCTTGTACGAGGAGTAAAATTGGCATAAATATTCATAAAAATTAAAACCCGTCGATAAATCGAAATAAAGTGCCTAAAAACACGCTTGTTATTATTGGTTTTATGTATATCCCGGGACATTTTTAGTAGTCGGCGAACAGTAAAACGTAAAATATCTAATAAAATACGCATTAGCACAAAATTATTGGCAGATACACTACCCAGACCAATTGTTACAGTAGCGAGCTTTGTTTAAATGCAAATTGGACGTGCATTCGTAACAAAATGCAGTCACCGTTAATGTTTTATATTGCAATTGCAACATTCAGTGGAAGGAGGATTTGTTTAGGTATTTAAACACACAACCCCCTCACGTAATTGGAAATACATTCACGGTTTTGATTTTTCCCTCGGAAATTCTGAAATGCGTTCCTCCTCTGTTTATTGAATAAAATATTCAAATGATAAATAGCAATTTGAAGCGCTCGTCGATTTCGATCCGGATTTATTCAGCTTTAAATGGGGGTGGGGTTTATATGTAAGGGAGAATTTTAGCTTTACTTTCGATTTCATCTGCAACACTATAACCCTTTGTCCCAAAATTCCATGCCCACGCAAATATTGACGAGACATTCAGAATTATAACTGTTTACGTATTAAAATGCAAACACGATAAACCTGAAGCTAATGTATTGTTATAATTTATTTGAACATATAACATAAATATCTGTATTCCTCCCTTTATTGATATTAGTAATTATGTATAAGCGACACAAAAATCAATCACATATACCTACACAAATATTATATAACCCTTGACAATTTATTAACTTGATAGAATTATTGTGGGGTATGAATCACACTAACCATTGACATCTTCATATTTGGGTACAAATTAAAATTATTTTAAATAACCAACCTATCTTGCTATCTCTTTTCATAGAAAAATTTTTTAAGAAGGCCTTTCATTTAGTTACGGAATAATTATTTTGTGAAATTTCGTAATAGTTTGAGATTTCTTTCACATTTTGAACTTTCGGAAATTTATTGAGGGTAGCACAATTATAGTACGGGGTTGGACTATATCTAGATTTGTGGTGTATTGCTATCTCTATTCATGGAAAAAAGAAATTAAGAAGGCCTTTCATTTAGTTACGGAATAATTATTTTCTGAAATTTTAAAATATTTTGAAATTTCTTTCACATTTTTAATTTTCGGGAATTTTTTGGGGGTGGCACAATTATAGTACAGGGTTGGACAATATCTAGATTTGTGGTGTATTGTTGTCTCTATTCATGGAAAAAAATTTAAGAAGGCCTTTCATTTAGTTACGGAATAATTATTTTTTGAAATTTTGTAATATTTTGAGATTACTTTCACATTTTTAACTTTCGGGAATTTTTTGGGGGTGGCACAATTATAGTACAGGGTTGGACTATATCTAGATTTGCGATGTATTGTTATCTCTATTCATGGAAAAAAATTAAGTAGACCTTTCTTTTAGTTACGGAATAATTATTTTTTGAAATTTTGTAATATTTTAAGATTATTTTTACATTTTTAACTTTCGGGAATTTTTTGGGTGTGGCACAATTATAGTACAGGGTTGGACTATATCTAGATTTGTGGTGCATTGTTATCTCTATTCATGGAAAAAAATTTAAGAAGGCCTTTTATTTAGTTACGGAATAATTATTTTTTGAAATTTTGTAATATTTTAAGATTATTTTTACATTTTTAACTTTCGGGAATTTTTTGGGTGTGGCACAATTATAGTACAGGGTTGGACTATATCTAGATTTGTGGTGTATTGTTATCTCTATTCATGAAAAAAAATTTAAGAAGGCCTTCCATTTAGTTTTGGAATAATTATATTTTGAAATTTTGTAATATTTTAAGATTATTTTTACATTTTTAACTTTCGGGAATTTTTTGGATGTGGCACAATTATAGTACAGGGTTGGACTATATCTAGATTTGTGGTGCATTGTTATCTCTATTCATGGAAAAAAATTTAAGAAGGCTTTTCATTTAGTTATGGAATAATTATTTTTTGAAATTTTTGTAATATTTCGAGATTATTTTTACATTTTTAACTTTCAGGAATTATTTTGGGGTGGCACAATTATAGTACGGGGTTGGGCTATAGCTAGATTTGTGGGGTATTGCTATCTCTATTCATGGAAAAAAATTTAAGAAGGCCTTCCATTTAGTTACGGAATAATTATTTTTTGAAATTTTAAAATATTTTGAGATTTCTTTCACATTTTTAACTTTCGGGAATTTATTGGGGGTAGCACAATTATAGTACAGGGTTTGACTATATCTAGATTTGTGGTGTATTGTTATATCTATTCATGGAAAAAAATTTAAGAAGGCCTTTCATTTAGTTACGGAATAATTATTTTTTGAAATTTTGTAATATTTTGAGATTGCTTTCACATTTTTAACTTTCGGGAATTTATTGCGGGTGGCACAATTATAGTACAGGGTTGGACTATATCTAGATTTGTGGTGTATTGTTATCTCTATTCATGGAAAAAAATTTAAGAAGGCCTTCCATTTAGTTACGGAATAATTATTTTTTGAAATTTTGTAATATTTTGAGATTGCTTTCACATTTTTAACTTTCGGGAATTTATTGAGGGTGGCACAATTATAGTACAGGGTTGGACTATATCTAGATTTGTGGTGTATTGTTATCTCTATTCATGGAAAAAAATTTAAGAAGGCCTTTCATTTAGTTACGGAATAATTATTTTTTGAAATTTTAAAATACTTTGAGATTTCTTTCACATTTTTAACTTTCGGGAATTTATAGCGGGTGGCACAATTATAGTACGGGGTTGGACTATATCTAGATTTGTGGTGTATTGTTATCTCTATTTATGGAAAAAAATTTAAGAAGGCCTTTCATTTAGTTACGGAATAATTATTTTTTGAAATTTTGTAATAGTTTGAGATTACTTTCATATTTTTAACTTTCGGGAATTTATAGGGGGTGGCACAATTATAGTAAAGGGTTGGACTATATCTAGATTTGTGGTGTATTGTTATCTCTATTTATGGAAAAAAATTTAAGAAGGCCTTTCATTTAGTTACGGAATAATTATTTTTTTGAAATTTTATAATATTTTGAGATTATACTTTCACATTTTTAACGTTCGGGAATTTATTGAGGGTGGCACAATTATAGTACAGGGTTGGCGTATATCTAGATTTGTGGGGTATTGCTATCTCTATTCATGGAAAAAAAATTAAGAAAGCCTTACATTTAGTTACGGGATAATTATTTTTTGAAATTTTAAAATATTTTGAGATTTCTTTCACATTTTTAACTTTCGGGAATTTATAGGGGGTGGCAGAATTATACTACAGGGTTGGACTATATCTAGATTTGCGTTGTATTGTTATCTCTATTCATGGAAAAAATTTAAGAAGGCCTTTAATTTAGTTACGGAACAAATATTTTTTAAAACATTGTAATATTTTGAGATTATTTTTACATTTTAACTTTCGGGAATTTATAAAGGGTGGCACAATTATAGTACGGGGTTGGACTATATCTAGATTTGTGATGTATTGTTGTCTCTATTCATGGAAAAAAATTTAACAAGGCCTTTCATTTAGTTACGGAATAATTATTTTTTGAAATTTTGTCATTTTTTGAGATTATTTTTATATATTTTTTATCTTTCGGGAGTTTATAGGGGGTGGTATCTGTTCCTAACTCTATTTAAGAGGGTTAAATCTGACAGGGTAGTAAATCGAGCAATTAAATCTGATTTAAAAATAGTTCCCGATACTCTTTACACCCTTAACTGATTACCTCGTCCATTTTTATGATTCCTAACTAATTAACACCGTCCAAATTTTTTTCTCATACATTCAGTTTCAAAATAAATGTTTATCTTGTAAATTTTCTATGAAGTTTAATGCAATATTCACGAATTTTCTTGTCGAGGGTCTTGGTGAAGGTAGTAAGTTTGTGAAATTTAATGCCTCGACCTTTTGCGTTTCCCAAAAGCTTGAGTTTCTCGGCCTCACAATATAGTCGGCGAAAGTTTTCTTTTGCACACTTTAGCTACTAACATAACAAGAAGTTTAGTTTAATAGCGTGGGATCCTCAAGTACGAAATCCCTAAATTATACTGGAATATAAACGCATGATTGTTGTTTTACGAGTAGAGAATGCTATGAGAAGACTCCGAAATTATCTCTCGCTGTACGGGCCGTAATGAAAACGCCAAGCAAGCCTTACGCTACTACCGTACTTTTTACTAATAAAAAGGCCATGGTTGTTTTGTATTAAATTTTGTTTCAGAGAAATTCCTGAAAAGTATTGGAAGGCGAAGGATAAAATTAATAAAATGACCTTGAAACAATTTGTTAAGGACAAGGGGGTTAAAGAAAGTTAACTTTTTCAGTGGAATTTAATTTAGCAACTTGTAGATTTCTCCAACTAGCTTTCATTAGTTTAAGGCCCAAAGTTTCGTCAGTTAGAGTATTGAAGATGGTCCATATTTAAATATTACTTTGGAGGTATTTCGATTTTCTGTGTGTTTTGTGGTTGTTTCTGTTAAAAGTTGACAATGATATGGTAAAAAAAAAAAGATGGAGGGTAGTAACAAAGAACTCTTTGTCCTGTTAATTATTAATGCTTCATCAAATTGAGATCACAAGTAAGTATGTGTCACGAGACAAAAAAAGTTGCGTGTCAAGAGAAATGCTAGCTGACAATCCTTTGTTAAAGTATCTGACAGTTAAAGCGATTGCGAGTGAGTGAACTGAAAACTGAACTGCGTTAAAGGTTAGCAGAGTTTTGGTTAACAAAGGGAGTAGCGTAACCTCAAAGGAAGCGCCCCTGATTTTTTGTTTGTGAATATTTATTGAGTAACATTATTGATGAGCAGCTTGCATGTACTCGATCGGAATTTTTATCTACGTTACATGTATGTGTGTGTGTGTGACATTGATGTGCTTGTTAAAGCATTTTATTATTTATCTAGTTCATTTCCTAAATTACAACCGAAGGCAAATATTTTTCCAAAGCAAATCGAACTTTTTATTTTCCTTCCACCCCTACTCCCAAACTTGGGAACTTGGATTTTTCGTAGCGCAGGCGACACCATGAATGGGGCGGAAATGTATGGAAAAACAATTAATCATGTTCCTGTTTTGAAAGTTTGACAGAGTTATTTGTACCTGTGATTTTTTCGCTTTCACAATTACCTGAAATCGATGACGCCTTTCATGGCGTAAAGCTCCGCTCTGTTGGTGTCAATTTTCCATGAGGACAAATTACAGACTTGCCATTCAGTCTCATTATTCGACAAAAAAAAAACAGTTTTGTTACGGCTACGCTTCTATAATCAACCCTAATCGATCTTGGGAAAATAACCGATGTGCAGAACTGAAAACTTGCAGCTGTTGAAATATTCAAAAACTTAAAAAAAATCGGATCTTTTTGATCTTTGACGACAACACAATGGCGAATATTTAAAAGCATTAAATTTGTTTTCCTTACCCCGTTCAAAGCTTTCAGGCCATGCAAACGGAGGTGTCAAATCTGTTTTTAAAGAATGAAGTTCAGAATTTATCCTTTTCATTAACTGCACTGCTTAGGTTCGTTTTTCTTGAATTTTCCCAGTAGAAGGAAAGTTAATATAAGTTTTTAGAACGATTCTTAATTTAAAAAAAATGCCTCAAATCACGTAGTTGGCGACTAAAGGCAATTTGGCGAAGAAAGGCAAAAGGACTTTCCCATACTAAAAATAAACATTTCGTTTTTGGTATTCAACAATAGTTCGCGAGGCAGCATTGGAAATCACTTGAATGCGTAGCGAGAAACACCAGACTATACGGGTTCGATACGTACAGAAGAGAGACAGGCATCTAATTTACTAACGCAGCGGAAGTTCGCAATTTTCTCATCAACCGTACATTTTAGCTATATGACTACCTTATACTATGTGATAGACAATTCAATTTTGCATTCAATTATATAATAATATACAGGGTGTTTCATTTAAAATAACAAAGTTGCTTATTGTACTGTGAAAACCAAACACCCTGTATACGTGATATAAATTTAGGAGAACGCAGAGCTATATTCTGAATAAGTTTTACATTTAAACTTTTTTCATATTTTGATTAATAAAGGCGCTATAGGAGCATCAATTTTCGATTTTCAAAATCTCGTAGAGGGCGCCACAGTAAAATTCTAGCATTCATCAAAAAAAGAAAATATTTCTAACACCAAGCTGCATAAGTGTAGAAAATTTAAACAAAATCGTGTGGCCGGTTTTTTTGTAATAATTTTCCAAAAATTTCAAAATTTTTGGTAGAACGCCGTTGCGTCCGTTTTTGGATTTACTAAATAAATTTTTCTTGTATAGTACCGCCAAAGGGCTTTCAAACAAGTTGTTGCTGAAACCTGATCAGATAACTGGTTTTTGAGTTGTGAGGCGTTAAACTCAAAATTTTGAAAAATTCGTTCTAAAATATTAAGGCCCAGTTGTATAAGATTTCACTTTCAATTCAGCTGAATTACAATCGTACTATCCATGACAACTGATTGTGGATCAACTCTGAGAGTGAATTGTTTTATACAATTCGGTCTAAGGGTGCTTGTGTCAAAAGAAAAACTTGTTCATAATAATTTAAATAAATCAGTTTGTTACAATTGTCTAAGGCCCAGTTGTATAAAAGATTTGACTCCCAGTTCAGCTGATCCACTATCAATTGTCA
This sequence comes from Hemicrepidius hirtus, assembly GCA_963082805.1. Lineage (NCBI taxonomy): Eukaryota > Metazoa > Arthropoda > Insecta > Coleoptera > Elateridae > Hemicrepidius > Hemicrepidius hirtus. The sequence continues at coordinate 29,421,460 of OY720162.1, forward strand.
TGGATACCAATTGTTATAACAATCGTATCCATGACAATTGATCGTGGATCAGCTGAACTGGAAGTCAAATCGTTTATACAACTGGGCCTAAGGTGTAAAAAATTCAGGGGTTGAATATCAAACATAGATACATAATTAATTAAAAAAAAATTGAAAGGATTTTCATTTTATTTCTTTAACACCCTAACATATTTATCGAGAAACTTTTTCGGTCGGTTACAACGGTCATATTTAAATTTTCAGACCTTTTCAAACATTGACTTGACATGCACGTAATCCTTAACGAAAAAGTAACCCCCATTATAATGAGTTGTATTTATATACAATCGCATTTTGTTAGAAAGGGTGTTATTTTAAAAAGTGGTCGTTAAATATTCATCAATATTTTTAGGGTCTATTATTAATAAAGTCTTTAAAAAATTCAGTTTTATAGATTGCATGACTTGTTTTAGTTTTTTTAATACTTACGCAGTGGCGGGGTTAAAAAACAAAGCGAACCTTAATTTTGACTTCCAAGAGAAAAATTACCAAGATTTGTTACATTTTCTCGGCCATTAGTTTCTAAAAGTTGTAATATTAGGAAACCTTTTCAACTTTACATAACGTACAAAACGCGAGGTATGTAAAGGAATTAAGGAAACGGCTGTAAAAATGCTAACTACTTTTGTAATGCAGCAGGAATGCTAAACTCGACCCCTTTAACTCCATCTTCATGCCTTTTCCAGGGAAAATTTAATTCTTGCTGCAATTACTCATTATTATGAGTCTTTTTCATTGCAAAATTATTTTACGGCTTGAAAAACTGGGGCCCACTTTTATTTAATTTTTTTTTTCTTTTAAATAACAATTTCATAATCCGGACACGCTTTGCATTTAAAAGAGAATTATTTCAATTTAATTAATCACTTATACATTTACATTCACAAATCAGTGTTTAATAATTCAACCTTTCCTTAATTATCGGGGTGTTGCGTGGTTAATTAAATGTGTCAAAGAGGTGTCATTTATCATTTTTGCAACACCAATGTATGGTTTTATTATTTCACTTTCTGTTTCTCTTCAGGAAAAGTGGGAATATTAATTATTCCTTGTATTGGATTTCAAGCAATTATGGTTTCAGTAGCGTAACTAATTTTCAAGTTTTTTCAGTGTTTAAGCCCTTATTGCACGCCACTGCAACCATTTTATCAATAGTTGGTTCAGGGAGCGGTTCAGTACCGAACCAGTTCAGGAATTTTTTTGGAAGTTTTACTCATTGGGGATCGGTTCATTTTTCTTAAATATTTACGGATTTACTAAGCTTGAGGTGTTGGTCTTTCTTGTACGTAATTATGACCACAATTTACTTTTCTTTTTCTTTTCCTTGGAATTTTGGTTCAATTTTCTCTTAAGATTTTATTAAGCCTTTTAGTTCTTTTGCACGCGATCACAGATATTTTTGCTGTAAGCTAATCTAATACAGGACCAACATTAAAAATTAAAATAAAAGTTTTAAAACTACAGAGTTCAAAAATAATGTCCTGAATTGTTAATTTAGTGCAGTATTCTAGTTACAGGACAGAAGTTTAATTTAATTTTATCACTAACCCAAACAAAATTTATTTTTAGAACTTTATCAAATTTAATTGTTAAACCAACTTTTCCCTGCCTATCTGTACCTACTATATTTTAATCTTTTTTTTTTGTAAGAAAACTTTAATTTTATAATTAAGGAATGAGGAGGTAAAAGAGAAACTAAATTAATTATAGCATTGGCGAGCGGGTAAAGATAAATAATTAATGCTTGAATTCTAAATTTTCTTCTTACTTTGTTTTCTTCTTCATTGGTAGAGAAAAGGTAGGCACATAAAAAAGTTATTCACGACGTGCAAACAACGAGGTCGCTCTGAAGATTTCAAAATTTTATGTTATAGCTCTGATTATAAATATGTATGAATGGCGTATCGCCAACTTTACGACAGTTTTTTTTTATCCAGGTAAAGAAATGCGCGATTTTCTGGGTTTGTGTCTTACGTGCCTCCCTCACTTTCCCTATTCATCTTTATTTGAAACAAAAATTCTAAAGAGTTTAGAACGTTTAAGGAAATGCGCGTAGAGAAGAATTGGATCAAAAAAATTTAAAGCCATCTAGAAATTTTTTCCCAAAAATAAATGTCCAGTTTTGAAATTTTTTTAAGGTTTTTTTTCATAGGTTTCTGTTTAATTAAGGGATGAAAAAATGAAAACTTTATAGGAAACTTTCGCCATTAATCAATAATTTAAATTTTTCTAAACGAATTCCAATTTATATTTGGAATTTTTCAAAAATATTTTAAACTGGGGAAAAGCCTTCCAAATAACTTTTGCCATTAATCAAAAATCAGTTTTGAATTTTTTTTTTAAGGTTTTTTTTCCTAGGTTTCTGTTTAATTAAGGGATAAAAAAATGGAAATTTTATAGGAAACTTTCAAAAATTTAAATTTTTCTAAACCAATCCCATTCTATATTTGAAATTTTTCAAAAATATTTTAAACTGGGAAAAAGCCTTCCAAATAACTTTGCGTGTTTTTTTAACTGACTATAAAAAATTAGGGTTTATTTAATTATAGTCGTATAAAATGGAGAAATTAAATGAAAAAATACTAAAAAAAGCCTTCAGATTTTTTTTCCTAATTAAAGTATTTTCTTGCGTGATTAAACCTGTTCTACCATTTGATAAAATAACTCAAACTAGAAAAAACCTTTTAACTTTTTCCAATTAAAGCGTTTCTTTGCATGTCAGCAGTCCTTCCTTTATGTAATTGTATTTCCTTATCACAAATTTTATTAATTTATGTTTGACTATTAAAAAGCGAAAAATTACCATCAACTTACAAAAACAAATCACTTAACAGTACTTTTATTATTGTTTTAAAGTTTGTTTTGTTAATTATTAATTAAATAATTTCCAATATAGGTAATCACTTTTTAATCACCTACCACCACTTTCCAATTTTTCACCCCAAAAATAATCCAATCAATTTTTGTACCTTTTTCCATCTTCATATTTTTAGCACGTAACGCGTAACAATACGATCTCTCGGACACATCGCGACGCTAACGTTTTCGGCCGCGACGCCCGCCACCGGAGTTGAACTGCGGTACGGGACGTCATACCCGGAGTTGAATTGGAGGCCGGAGTTTTGACGCGTGCGCTTTGGTATGCCCACAGGTTGCGTGTATATCATTTAAAATATTGTTTATATAAATGTGCCTCTTTTTACTTGCATTTTGCTCTACGTGAGATACCGCACAACTCTCCGGATTCGTCCGGGAGAGAGAATAAACCCGAACCGGATTACGTGTAACTCCGACGCCGCGTTGTGGATTTACACACAACTCGTTTCTGGGAAAACTAAAGGATTAACTCCTGCATTTGCAACTAGAAAAGGAAACAGATTTATTTGTTAATATTTAAGCAAGAGAAAAACACGAAGAAGTTTATTCCTTTTCTGTTCCCGTTTCCACTGCATGTTGGTTCTAACTTACCCGATAAACAATTTGAAATAAGAATAGTAAGACCGGTTATGGACGAATTGGGGAAGCTGAAATGGTAAAACACGGGGCAGACTGAAGGGATTGGGGGGCTTAAACAGTCAGGACAGAAGGGTTATGATAGAAACAGGAAGGCAGATGAAACTCAAGAGGCAAAGTCAAAAAAACATGCTATATAGACAGAACAGAATGGAAAACCAGGAGAACCTGAAAAGATGAGAAGAGAGGACAGGTGTACGGGAGTCTGGAGACGACAGGAAGGATACGCTAAACCCAGGCCACAGGGTAGTAAGATAGAGAAAAAGAAAAGGATGACTATGACTAGAAAGCTGAATAATAAAAATAAATTCGTTGGAGCTGCATGTCAAGCTGGAGAGAGAGAGCTAGAGGGTAGGAAGAGATGTATGTTGCAAGAGGTATATCTGACTATAAAAGTGGGGTAGGATGGAGAGACTAAAACAGCAAAGCTAGGCTAGATTGGTTGGAGAGGCTGGACTGCAGGGACTTGGCAGGGTCAGAAAACAAATCCGAGCAAGCTACATGAGCCGGGGCTGACTGAAGGGACAAGAATGGTATAGGCGTTCGAAAGTCTGGGGAGGCTGGATAGACAACACAGGAAGGAGTTACTGAACTCTGAACAGTACAGTGGTAGCAGGAGAGCATTCAGAGGTTTCAGAAGCAGGAAATGTTTTTGGTGGTCGGGAAAAGAAAGGCGTTGGTGTGGTTTGAATCAGAAGACCGCAGACGATGCGGAGTGGTGGTCAGTTGGAGAATCTGGGTCATTAAAGAGAGGCTAGATACACTGACCAGAAACGGCAGGTTGCAGAGGCCGGACAGCAAGAAGACACTGAAAGCTGGAACATACAATCAAAGTAGAAGAAACTAGACGCGCAAGAGAGGCCAGATAGGCCACCAGAACTGATGCGGAAAGGTATAAGGGTATACAGGTTGAAGTTACTCTACAGACTAAACAGACAAGATGAACATCCTGGAAAGAACAGACAGACAGGAATGTTTAACCAATTAAAAGAGATTACACAAGACAGGAAAGGCTGAAAAAGTAGAACAGGGGCATGTTCTGCCTTTCAAGTTTTTCCCCTTTTCAATATTTCTGCTTCTCAGTCTATGGTGCGTTCCCCTCTGTGCAGGGCCTACTAGATTTTAGATGCGATAACACAGTAAACGTATTGGTACTGACAGTTTATCAAAATTTCATTAGAAAATTGTTTTGACAGTTGTCAATATTTTGTTAGCCTACTATTGAAAACTAATTGCGAAATTGGTAGTCACGAGAGTAATTTTAAACAATTTTTTTTACTACTCTTCGGTAATGGTAAGGTGACTTATTATAAGTACATCGTTGAACTCGGAAAAAAACGTATATATTCAGAATTACAAAAAATATACATAAGTCCCCATTTAAAAATAAAAAGTTGACTATCGCAGCTAAAATCTAGTCGGCCCTGAAAATGTTCTAACTACATCAAAACGTAGTATTTAATGACCCATTTCGATTGGCACGTCGACCGTAACAATCCGATCTTAATTAAAAGTTGTACTATAGCTCGAGGCGGATTTTATCATCCACCCTGTATATTATGTCAGCAACGCTTAGGGATTAAATGTTATGTGACGTGATTAATATTAATATTGCTGTTAAATGATGTGACTCGCTGTATTGATTATGTTCGATGACGTAACTTATACAAAACTAACGCAATAGGAAGGCAATAATTTATTTCGAAATAATTTACAAGAGAAACAGAAACCAACAAAAAAAATTATTTTCCTTTTACAACTTCAGATTTTCCTGGACATGGTAATTGACTAATAGGATTGTTTCCAGTTTTCCAAGTAATCCAAGGAGTAATTCCACGCACTTCCTTCTCAATATTATTTTGATAAATGTCGTATGCAATATCAGAAACCGGGATTTCTTTATCCGCAAGAGACATTTTGACCACCTCTGCGACATCTTTCTTTGCTTTCGTATCAATTTTCTGAAAGGGAATGTAAAGCGACATTTAAAAGTTGTAGGCTCGAAATCTGATGCACTCGAAGAGAGGAACCGAGAAACGAGGAATCGGAGTATGAAATCAGCGGGAATGTTGTCGGGGGTGAACCTGACCTGGATGCTCCAAATATCACGTGTCGGGCGCTGGGATTTAAGGGTATTTTTTGGTGAGAGGGTCTGAAATGGGGTTTGTGGGTTTCACACTTTGATGATATTGTTTGTTTGCCCAAAGCGTTATTGAATGAGTGGTTGGAATGTATGTACAAGCTCGGGAATTAAAATAATTTTAACAATTTTTCAGCTTGAATTTTTTTTAAGAATGTTTTTATGATATTCAGAAAAATTAAACAGCAAGGAATTTCATTAAATTAATTATTACTAGAACAAAGAAAAGGGAAGTTTTATGAATGGGGTTAGAGCAGTGGCGCAGGTTAAATTAATTGATTTAAAAAAATGTATTCAATTTTATTTGATACGGACCCTATTCAGTCTATATTATAAGTCCTTCAAAAAATTTCAAGTTTACCTGCAGAGGTAGAAGAAGACAATACTTACAAGGGCATAAAGAACAAATTCGGGAAATAGAACAAGCTGGAGATTCAGAACGGGTTATAGAGGTACAACTGCAGCAGACTACAAGAACATAAAAGCAAAGAGGCTGAGGACAGACTAGGACTAGAGATGCATACATAGCAGGAGAGGCAGGGTACGATAGACTGCGCCCAGAGAAGAGGATGGAGCTTGAAGGACAGTTTAAAGAGGAGTAAGAACCTGGAGAAGACAAGCCCTGTGATAGGCTGGATAGACAGAAGAGGGGGGAGCTTGAAGGACAGTTTAGAGAGGGGTAAGAATCTGGAGAAGCCAAGCCGTGTGATAGGCTGCATGGACAGAAGAGGGCGAAGTTTGAATGACAGTTTAGAGAGGGGTTAGAATCTGGAGAAGCCAAGCCGTGTGATAGGCTGCGTAGACAGAAGAGGGCGGAGCTTGAAGGACAGTTTAGAGAGGGGTAAGAATCTGGAAAAGCCAAGCCGTGTGTTAGGTTGCCTAGACAGAAGAGGGCGGAGCTTGAAGGGCAGTTTAGAGAGGGGTTAGAATCTGGAGAAGCCAAGCCGTGTGATAGGTTGCATAGACAGAAGAGGGCGGAGCTTGAATGACAGTTTAGAGAGGGGTTAGAATCTGGAGAAGCCAAGCCGTGTGATAGGCTGCGTAGACAGAAGAGGGCGGAGCTTGAAGGACAGTTTAGAGAGGGGTAAGAATCTGGAAAAGCCAAGCCGTGTGTTAGGTTGCCTAGACAGAAGAGGGCGGAGCTTGAAGGGCAGTTTAGAGAGGGGTTAGAATCTGGAGAAGCCAAGCCGTGTGATAGGTTGCATAGACAGAAGAGGGCGGAGCTTGAATGACAGTTTAGAGAGGGGTTAGAATCTGGAGAAGCCATGCCGTGTGATAGGCTGCGTAGACAGAAGAGGGCGGAGCTTGAAGGACAGTTTAGAGAGGGGTAAGAATCTGGAAAAGCCAAGCCGTGTGTGATAGGTTGCATAGACAGAAGAGGGCGGAGCTTGAAGGGCAGTTTAGAGAGGGGTTAGAATCTGGAGAAGCCAAGCCGTGTGATAGGTTGCATAGACAGAAGAGGGCGGAGCTTGAATGACAGTTTAGAGAGGGGTTAGAATCTGGAGAAGCCAAGCCGTGTGATAGGCTGCGTAGACAGAAGAGGGCGGAGCTTGAAGGACAGTTTAGAGAGGGGTAAGAATCTGGAAAAGCCAAGCCGTGTGTTAGGTTGCCTAGACAGAAGAGGGCGGAGCTTGAAGGGCAGTTTAGAGAGGGGTAAGAATCTGGAGAAGCCAAGCCGTCTGATAGGCTGGATAGACAGAAGAGGGCGGAGCTTGAAGGACAGTTTAGAGAGGGGTAAGAATCTGGAAAAGCCAAGCCGTGTGTTAGGTTGCCTAGACAGAAGAGGGCGGAGCTTGAAGGGCAGTTTAGAGAGGGGTAAGAATCTGGAGAAGCCAAACCGTCTGATAGGCTGGATAGACAGAAGAGGGCGGAGCTTGAAGGACAGTTTAGAGAGGGGTAAGAATCTGGAAAAGCCAAGCCGTGTGATAGGCTGCAGTGACAGAAGGTGAAAGACAGAAAAAAGGGCTAGTAGTAAAGGACAGACGCAATCGGCTAAGGTATGACAGACTGCAGAGATGAAAGTTGCCAGAAGCTGAAGGACAGAAAGGATGAGAGGCTAGAGAAGCATAACAGGCTTCAGATGAAAAAGAGGGGCCTATTGAGGCAGAATAGGTTAAAAAGATAGACGTCAGAGATGTCAGGGGTTTGAAATACAGAAGCGCGCGGGGCAAGTTATAATAGCACCCCTTAATCGAACTTCCCTTTTTTCCATGTAGCTCTTATTATTTCACTTTCATTTCTGTTTTGTTGTGTCCACAAGAATTAGTTACCCTGAACATTTTTTTTCCTATTTTATGTTTTATTATTTGTGTTGTTTTTCTAAATTTTTCCTTAACCGAATAAAATCACATTTATGTGGGTTTGGGTATCAATTATTCAACATTACTATTGTTTTTTGTTTGGAATTTCCCCCTTTTCCAAACCATCAATAAAAATAAAACTTCTTCAACATTAATTTACCTGGCGTATTGTTTATTCATAATAACCAGAAAGTTTAAACATTGCTTTCCCTTTGTTTTTTTTTTTTTCGGAGCAACCAACCTACATCGTTAAATCATTCTCGATAAACCCACTAATTTTGTTTCCTCTTGGAATTTATTTTTTTCCTACCACGCTACGCATGAAGGGTTAATTGGAGAATTAAAATTTATCTCTAGCAGAAAAAAATAGTATTATTTACGCGCCTTAAAAATCAGTGGGGTATTTAATTTTGACCCTTTCCAAGCGAATTCGAAATGTAGAGCAAGAAATTTTCAATGATGAAGGAATCAAGTGGTAAGTATCAGGAGTCAGGTGAGCGGAACCTTTAAATCGTTACCCAATTAAATGAATTATCGCGGATGATTAAAAACCTATTTTGGCATTACTTTGAAGTCTTCCTGTGTCCCGAATTGTGCCTTGATCATCCGCTCCTTGAATACCGTTAGAGGATCCTTCGTTTCCCTTGCAAGTTTCACTTCGTCTCGGCTCCTGTAGGTCGTGTCGGGATCAGACAAGGAGTGGCCCGTGAATCTGGAAGCGGCAAGTGGAAACAAATCTCGACTTTATCTCAGGATTTCTCCCTTTGATAGGGTACTTTTATTGAGGAAGCATTTTCTCAACAGCGCCCGTCATCTACGAGAGGGCTCTTTCTTACCGATAAGTGGATGCCTCCATCACGAGCGGTCCCTTTCCAGACGAACAATATTCGAATGCGAATTTTGCGGCCTCTCGAACAGTCAACACGTCCTTTCCATCTACCTGTTATATAAAACAGCTCGGATAAGACAACCAAAGAAATGGAATTGAATTCCCTTTGGGATATTTTCAATTTCTTTATTGGACCCCACAATCTTTTAATTTTTTTGTTATAAAAAACCTTTTCATTCCTTGAAACATCTCGAACGACGTTTCGTCCACGATTTAATGGAACACCAATAATTACAAACCGAGGACGGAACGTCTATTATCAATGTCCTATCTGTAACCCTTAAGGAGAAATTTATTATCCTTTCTAATATTATTCTAAAATTGTCTTACCCAAATTCCAGGAATGAATTGTCCTCTTTTATAAAATTCTTCAGTCCCCGCGTGTCTTGCAAGCGATGTACCCATGGCATACTGATTATTTTCACACAAAAAAAGGCATGGTAGGTTCCATAATTTGGCCATATTATATGTTTCAAATATCTGACCCTAAAGTTCAAGACAAATTTTAAATTTTATTTGGATGGTAATTCAAGACAGTTAGTTTTACTTGATTAGCTGCACCATCTCCATAACACGTTATGCATACACCACCGGTTTCCAAATATTTATGGGCCAAAGCTATTCCAGCCCCTACGGGTACCTAAATTTATTTTTATCAATTTTAAAAGGCGGGTATAGAAGAAATAGAACCTGAGCTCCAACGATGGCGTGTCCCCCAAATAAGCTTGCTTGGTACATATGCATAGATCCTCCTTTTCCTCTGCTAACACCAGATTTACGTCCTGCTAATTCGGCAATACAGCACACCACATTTTTGGTCATCAAATAGGCCCATGCATGGATCCGATAGCCCCCCATAATACAATCGACAGGACGCATTGCAGCTTTTATCCCCACTGCTACAGCTTCCTAAAGATAACAACGGTTACAACATATAATCCCTTGCAATTATTACACGTAAGGGTAGATCTTCCTTTTTTGGAGAGTTTTTTCACCCTTTGAGATCTCGTTAGGATTTTCCCAAAATGTTATTTGGAGGCCATACACTTAGTACCTAATTATTATCCAAACTTCCCTCATCCCTTCCTATCCGGTTAAAAAAATTTCAAAAATGGATTTCTTCTGAAAACTTTCTGAATTTCTTTGACTAGGTGGGAGGGGATGCAAGATGTTTGGCACATATTTACAAGTGTTTAGCCTTCATATTACATTTTGGAAATTTCCTAAAGAAATCAGGAAGATTGAGAAAAGTTGCGAGAAAAAAGGGAAGATTATAGCCTTGTCTTTTTTTTCCAAGCTTTCTGAATTTTATTACTAATTTTGTACTATAAAGTTGGTTGGCAAAGATATTTACAACTCATTTATAGTATAAAAGGTTTTTTATTGTCAATTTTTAGAAATAATATGCTGCACCCTGTATAATCAATTTTTTGAAATTTTACATGCGCCATCTGTCGGGATTATTGTGAATGGCTTGTTCAAATTGTGTTATTTCGTGAAATTCTTTATGTTCAATAGGTAAAGAAAGTTTCTTCCTTATCGACTTACAGCTCTGTCTAAATTGATGCCTGCCTTGAAATAATAAACTTAAAATAAATGTCTGCTTTTAATGATTTTCTCAAGTGAAAGTAACTGTTTATAATTATAATAAAATATAAAATTGCGAAAATCTGATTTGGGAAAGATAAACGTCTTGATTTTAGAGGTATTGTTTTGTTATACTCACGGCGGTGTATACTAAGCCACAGCCAACTTTGACGTTTGTGTCATCTGTCATAATAAAATTCTTTATTTAAAATGATTCCTTTATGTGGAATTTTGATCAAGTTCAAGATTTATAAAACAAGCAAGATGTTGGTAAATCAAAAACATATCGTATTGGGTGCTTGAATTATTTTTCTGGTAAGGTAAGTTGTTCAAATGTGAATCTCGTGGAGGTATCCGTTAAAACCTTTTCTTGCTGGTCTTTCAAGTTTCCAAATTTTCTGTTTGTATTAGAGAATTTACAATAACTGTGTTGCATCATTTTTATGTACCCTAATAGGGTGTTTTACTATTTTATATACATTACATTACATTATGTGTTTCAGATTAAAACCGTGAAGGAACGTCCTCACATCCAAGCGAAAAGACAAAAAAGCAGCTGAAGGTGTATTGCAAGAAGATCCCAAGTTGGAAACAACATACATGTGTCCTGTCCTGCAGGAATTAAACAATTTCCTGACCGTTCTGAACATTCCAGAGGAAACCTTCCCAACTAAGGAATGCTCACAATTTTATTTCTTCCCATTACCAGGGAATGTATTATTTCAGTGCTTTAGAATTAGATTTTTGATTAATTTATAAAATAAATGTTTTGTATGTAAATTAAAGACAAGTCTTACTTCCTCTATGCTGAATAAACATTATAAACCAAGTTATGTCTTGTTTTTTTTATTTCAAGAAGCAGGGGGTGATCTTTTCTATTTATTTTTTAAAGTAAATATAATATTGTAGCGCCTTACAGATAGGCAACCCAACGTACGCTCAAAAGTTACGGCTACTGCAGCGCCGTCAGACGGAATATCGCTCAACTAAATGGAAAACCTCATTCTAAATCAGTTTGCCGTCGCGTTAATTAACAGAAAACTTTCAATATTTTTTAAATGCAACGGCAAACTTGTTCAGAACCAGGTTTAGAAAAGTTGTTCTGAACAAGTTTGCCGTTGCGTACAGCTACAAAAATTTTCAAAAAAATATTTACGCAACGGCAAACTTGTGCAGAACAAGGTTTAGAAAAGTTGTTCTGAACAAGTTTGCCGTTGCGTACAACTACAAAAATTTTCAAAATATAAATTACGCAACGGCAAACTTGTGCAGAACAAGGTTTAGAAAAGTTGTTCTGAACAAGTTTGCCGTTGCGTACTGCTACAAAAATTTTCAAAAAATAAATTACGCAACGGCAAACTTGTGCAGAACAAGGTTTAGAAAAATAGTTCTGAACAAGTTTGCCGTTGCGTACTGCTACAAAAATTTTCAAAAAATAAATTACGCAACGGCAAACTTGTGCAGAACAAGGTTTAGAAAAATAGTTCTGAACAAGTTTGCCGTTGCGTACTGCTACAAAAATTTTCAAAAAATAAATTACGCAACGGCAAACTTGTGCAGAACAAGGTTTAGAAAAGTGGTTCTGAACAAGTTTGCCGTTGCGTACTGCTACAAAAATTTTCAAAAAATTAATTACGCAACGGCAAACTTGTGCAGAACAAGGTTTAGAAAAGTGGTTCTGAGCAAGTTTGCCGTTGCGTACAGCTACAAAAATTTTCAAAAAATAAATTACGCAACGGCAAACTTGTGCAGAACAAGGTTTAGAAAAATAGTTCTGAACAAGTTTGCCGTTGCGTACTACTACAAAAATTTTCAAAAATTATTTACGCAACGGCAAACTTGTGCAGAACAAGTTGAAGCGAATGCAGCGCCGCTGACGCGAAGCGGAATATCGCTCAACTAAAAGATTGCGTTTGGGACCGTTTTCAATTTTGCAGCGTGAAGCTTCTCTTAGGAAAAATCTTTCTTTAAAATTTTTGTTAGCCCTGTAAAGGACTGTTTTTATATTTGCATCCCTAAAAAGGGCGCTTCTCCTTCAGGACTGATGATCTTCGGCTACCTCCTGGAAAAAGTGGTGACGGCTTCCCCAGGATGAAATCGTCCGAGTCCTCCAGGGATCGACCTGAAACCAATTATTTACACCCTACTTTTAGGGCAGTGGGAAGGGATGGGGGAAGTTTGGCCAAATGTACACCCTCCAAATAACATTCTGGGAAAATCCTTCATATTACATTGGGGTCTTTGCTCATTTTTTGGAAAAAAATTTCACCCCTTCAGATCTCGCCCCGATTTTCCCAGAATGTTATTTGGAGGGTATACACTTGGAAATTATGGGGCAAACTTCCCTCACCCCTTCCCACTGCTCCACACCTGGCTAGGAAACGTTCAGAATTGGGTTGTTCCAGAAAACTCTCGGAATTTTTTTGTACCAGATCGGAGGGGATGGGGGATGTTTGGCACATATTTTTCAAGTGTTTAGGGTTCATATTACATTCTGAAATTTTCCTAAGGAAATCGGAGAGGGTCAAAAAATCTTCGAAAAAAAAAGGAAAGACTATAGTCTTTCCTCATTTTTCGGAAAAAAATTTCACCCCTTCAGATCTCGCCCCGATTTTCCCAGAATGTTATTTGGAGGGTATACACTTGGAAATTATGGGGCAAACTTCCCTCACCCCTTCCCACTGCTCCACACCTGGCTAGGAAACGTTCAGAAATGGGTTGTTCCAGAAAACTTTCGGAATTTTTTTGTACCAGATCGGAGGGGATGGGGGATGTTTGGCACATATTTTTCAAGTCTTTACCCTTCATATTACATTCTGAAATTTTCCTAAGGAAATCGGAGAGGGTCAAAAAATCTTCCAAAAAAAAGGAAAGACTATAGTCTTTCCTCATTTTTCGGAAAAAAATTTCACCCCTTCAGATCTCGCCCCGATTTTCCCAGAATGTTATTTGGAGGGTATACACTTGGAAATTATGGGGCAAACTTCCCTCACCCCTTCCCACTGCTCCACACCTGGCTAGGAAACGTTCAAAATTGGGTTGTTCCAGAAAACTTTCGGAATTTTTTTGTACCAGATCGGAGGGGATGGGGGATGTTTGACACATATTTTTCAAGTGTTTAGGGTTCATAATACATTCTGAAATTTTCCTAAGGCAATCGGAGAAGGTCAAAAAATCTTCGAAAAAAAAAGGAAAGACTATAGTCTTTCCTCATTTTTCGGAAAAAAATTTCACCCCTTCAGATCTTGCCCCGATTTTCCCAGAATGTTATTTGGAGGGTATACACTTGGAAATTATGGGGCAAACTTCCCTCACCCCTTCCCACTGCTCCACACCTGGCTAGGAAACGTTCAAAATTGGGTTGTTCCAGAAAACTTTCGGAATTTTTTTGTACCAGATCGGAGGGGATGAGGGATGTTTGGCACATATTTTTCAAGTGTTTAGGGTTCATATTACATTCTGAAATTTTCCTAAGGAAATCGGAGAGGGTCAAAAAATCTTCGAAAAAAAAAGGAAAGACTATAGTCTTTCCTCATTTTTCGGAAAAAAATTTCACCCCTTCAGATCTCGCCCCGATTTTCCCAGAATGTTATTTGGAGGGTATACACTTGGAAATTATGGGGCAAACTTCCCTCACCCCTTCCCACTGCTCCACACCTGGCTAGGAAACGTTCAGAATTGGATTGTTCCAGAAAACTTTCGGAATTTTTTTGTGCCAGATCGGAGGGGATGGGGGATGTTTGACACATATTTTTCAAGTGTTTAGGGTTCATATTACATTCTGGAATTTTCCTAAGGAAATCGGAGAGGGTCAAAAAATCTTCGAAAAAAAAAGGAAAGACTATAGTCTTTCCTCATTTTTCGGAAAAAAATTTCACCCCTTCAGATCTCGCCCCGATTTTCCCAGAATGTTATTTGGAGGGTATACACTTGGAAATTATGGGGCAAACTTCCCTCACCCCTTCCCACTGCTCCACACCTGGCTAGGAAACGTTCAGAATTCGGTTGTTCCAGAAAACTTTCGGAATTTTTTTGGACCAGATGCGAGGGGATGGGGGATGTTTGGCACATATTTTTCAAGTGTTTAGGGTTCATATTACATTCTGTAATTTTCCTAAGGAAATCGGAGAGGGTCAAAAAATCTTCCAAAAAAAAAGGAAAGACTATAGTCTTTCCTCATTTTTCGGAAAAAAATTTCACCCCTTCAGATCTCGCCCCGATTTTCCCAGAATGTTATTTGGAGGGTATACACTTGGAAATTATGGGGCAAACTTCCCTCACCCCTTCCCACTGCTCCACACCTGGCTAGGAAACGTTCAGAATTGGGTTGTTCCAGAAAACTTTCGGAATTTTTTTGTGCCAGATCGGAGGGGATGGGGGATGTTTGGCACATATTTTTCAAGTGTTTAGGGTTCATATTACATTCTGAAATTTTCCTAAGGAAATCGGAGAGGGTCAAAAAATCTTCCAAAAAAAAAGGAAAGACTATAGTCTTTCCTCATTTTTCGGAAAAAAATTTCACCCCTTCAGATCTCGCCCCGATTTTCCCAGAATGTTATTTGGAGGGTATACACTTGGAAATTATGGGGCAAACTGCCCTCACCCCTTCCCACTGCTCCACACCCGGCTAGGAAACGTTCAGAATTGGGTTGTTCCAGAAAACTTTCGGAATTTTTTTGGACCAGATGCGAGGGGATGGGGGATGTTTGGTACATATTTTTCAAGTCTTTACCCTTCATATTACATTCTGAAATTTTCCTAAGGAAATCGGAGAGGGTCAAAAAATCTTCCAAAAAAAAAGGAAAGACTATAGTCTTTCCTCATTTTTCGGAAAAAAATTTCACCGCTTCAGATCTCGCCCCGATTTTCCCAGAATGTTATTTGGAGGGTATACACTTGGAAATTATGGGGCAAACTGCCCTCACCCTTTCCCACTGCTCCACACCTGGCTAGGAAACGTTCAGAATTGGATTGTTCCAGAAAACTTTCTGAATTTTTTTGTACCAGATCGGAGGGGATGAGGGATGTTTGGTACATATTTTTCAAGTGTTTAGGGTTCATATTACATTCTGAAATTTTCCTAAGGAAATCGGAGAGGGTCAAAAAATCTTCGAAAAAAAAAGGAAAGACTATAGTCTTTCCTCATTTTTCGGAAAAAAATTTCACCCCTTCAGATCTCGCCCCGATTTTCCCAGAATGTTATTTGGAGGGTATACACTTCGAAATTATGGGGCAAACTTCCATCACCCCTTCCCACTGCTCCACACCTGGCTAGGAAACGTTCAGAATTCGGTTGTTCCAGAAAACTTTCGGAATTTTTTTGGACCAGATGCGAGGGGATGGGGGATGTTTGGTACATATTTTTCAAGTCTTTACCCTTCATATTACATTCTGAAATTTTCCTA
Source organism: Hemicrepidius hirtus (assembly GCA_963082805.1). Taxonomy (NCBI): domain Eukaryota; kingdom Metazoa; phylum Arthropoda; class Insecta; order Coleoptera; family Elateridae; genus Hemicrepidius; species Hemicrepidius hirtus. The sequence goes on from OY720162.1 coordinate 29,437,333, forward strand.
AGGAAATCGGAGAGGGTCAAAAAATCTTCCAAAAAAAAAGGAAAGACTATAGTCTTTCCTCATTTTTCGGAAAAAAATTTCACCCCTTCAGATCTCGCCCCGATTTTCCCAGAATGTTATGTGGAGGGTATACACTTGGAAATTATGGGGCAAACTGCCCTCACCCCTTCCCACTGCTCCACACCTGGCTAGGAAACGTTCAGAATTGGATTGTTCCAGAAAACTTTCGGAATTTTTTTGTACCAGATCGGAGGGGATGGGGGATGTTTGGCACATATTTTTCAAGTGTTTAGGGTTCATATTACATTCTGAAATTTTCCTAAGGAAATCGGAGAGGGTCAAAAAATCTTCCAAAAAAAAAGGAAAGACTATAGTCTTTCCTCATTTTTCGGAAAAAAATTTCACCCCTTCAGATCTCGCCCCGATTTTCCCAGAATGTTATTTGGAGGGTATACACTTGGAAATTATGGGGCAAACTGCCCTCACCCCTTCCCACTGCTCCACACCTGGCTAGGAAACGTTCAGAATTGGATTGTTCCAGAAAACTTTCGGAATTTTTTTGTGCCAGATCGGAGGGGATGGGGGATGTTTGACACATATTTTTCAAGTGTTTAGGGTTCATATTACATTCTGGAATTTTCCTAAGGAAATCGGAGAGGGTCAAAAAATCTTCGAAAAAAAAAGGAAAGACTATAGTCTTTCCTCATTTTTCGGAAAAAAATTTCACCCCTTCAGATCTCGCCCCGATTTTCCCAGAATGTTATTTGGAGGGTATACACTTGGAAATTATGGGGCAAACTTCCCTCACCTCTTCCCACTGCTCCACACCTGGCTAGGAAACGTTCAGAATTGGATTGTTCCAGAAAACTTTCGGAATTTTTTTGTGCCAGATCGGAGGGGATGGGGGATGTTTGGCACATATTTTTCAAGTGTTTAGGGTTCATATTACATTCTGAAATTTTCCTAAGGAAATCGGAGAGGGTCAAAAAATCTTCCAAAAAAAAAGGAAAGACTATAGTCCTTCCTCATTTTTCGGAAAAAAATTTCACCCCTTCAGATCTCGCCCCGATTTTCCCAGAATGTTATTTGGAGGGTATACACTTGGAAATTATGGGGCAAACTTCCCTCACCCCTTCCCACTGCTCCACACCTGGCTAGGAAACGTTCAGAAATGGGTTGTTCCAGAAAACTTTCGGAATTTTTTTGTACCAGATCGGAGGGGATGGGGGATGTTTGGCACATATTTTTCAAGTGTTTAGGGTTCATATTACATTCTGAAATTTTCCTAAGGAAATCGGAGAGGGTCAAAAAATCTTCGAAAAAAAAAAGGAAAGACTATAGTCTTTCCTCATTTTTCGGAAAAAAATTTCACCCCTTCAGATCTCGCCCCGATTTTCCCAGAATGTTATTTGGAGGGTATACACTTGGAAATTATGGGGCAAACTTCCCTCACCCCTTCCCACTGCTCCACACCTGGCTAGGAAACGTTCAGAAATGGGTTGTTCCAGAAAACTTTCGGAATTTTTTTGTGCCAGATCGGAGGGAATGGGGGATGTTTGACACATATTTTTCAAGTGTTTAGGGTTCATAATACATTCTGAAATTTTCCTAAGGCAATCGGAGAGGGTCAAAAAATCTTCGAAAAAAAAAGGAAAGACTATAGTCTTTCCTCATTTTTCGGAAAAAAATTTCACCCCTTCAGATCTTGCCCCGATTTTCCCAGAATGTTATTTGGAGGGTATACACTTGGAAATTATGGGGCAAACTTCCCTCACCCCTTCCCACTGCTCCACACCTGGCTAGGAAACGTTCAAAATTGGGTTGTTCCAGAAAACTTTCGGAATTTTTTTGTACCAGATCGGAGGGGATGAGGGATGTTTGGCACATATTTTTCAAGTGTTTAGGGTTCATATTACATTCTGGAATTTTCCTAAGGAAATCGGAGAGGGTCAAAAAATCTTCGAAAAAAAAAGGAAAGACTATAGTCTTTCCTCATTTTTCGGAAAAAAATTTCACCCCTTCAGATCTCGCCCCGATTTTCCCAGAATGTTATTTGGAGGGTATACACTTGGAAATTATGGGGCAAACTTCCCTCACCCCTTCCCACTGCTCCACACCTGGCTAGGAAACGTTCAGAATTGGATTGTTCCAGAAAACTTTCGGAATTTTTTTGTGCCAGATCGGAGGGGATGGGGGATGTTTGACACATATTTTTCAAGTGTTTAGGGTTCATATTACATTCTGGAATTTTCCTAAGGAAATCGGAGAGGGTCAAAAAATCTTCGAAAAAAAAGGAAAGACTATAGTCTTTCCTCATTTTTCGGAAAAAAATTTCACCCCTTCAGATCTCGCCCCGATTTTCCCAGAATGTTATTTGGAGGGTATACACTTGGAAATTATGGGGCAAACTTCCCTCACCCCTTCCCACTGCTCCACACCTGGCTAGGAAACGTTCAGAAATGGGTTGTTCCAGAAAACTTTCGGAATTTTTTTGTACCAGATCGGAGGGGATGGGGGATGTTTGGCACATATTTTTCAAGTCTTTACCCTTCATATTACATTCTGAAATTTTCCTAAGGAAATCGGAGAGGGTCAAAAAATCTTCCAAAAAAAAAGGAAAGACTATAGTCTTTCCTCATTTTTCGGAAAAAAATTTCACCCCTTCAGATCTCGCCCCGATTTTCCCAGAATGTTATTTGGAGGGTATACACTTGGAAATTATGGGGCAAACTTCCCTCACCCCTTCCCACTGCTCCACACCTGGCTAGGAAACGTTCAGAATTGGATTGTTCCAGAAAACTTTCGGAATTTTTTTGTGCCAGATCGGAGGGGATGGGGGATGTTTGACACATATTTTTCAAGTGTTTAGGGTTCATAATACATTCTGAAATTTTCCTAAGGCAATCGGAGAGGGTCAAAAAATCTTCGAAAAAAAAGGAGACTATAGTGTTTCCTCATTTTTCGGAAAAAAATTTCACCGCTTCAGATCTCGCCCCGATTTTCCCAGAATGTTATTTGGAGGGTATACACTTGGAAATTATGGGGCAAACTGCCCTCACCCTTTCCCACTGCTCCACACCTGGCTAGGAAACGTTCAGAATTGGATTGTTCCAGAAAACTTTCTGAATTTTTTTGTACCAGATCGGAGGGGATGAGGGATGTTTGGTACATATTTTTCAAGTGTTTAGGGTTCATATTACATTCTGAAATTTTCCTAAGGAAATCGGAGAGGGTCAAAAAATCTTCGAAAAAAAAAGGAAAGACTATAGTCTTTCCTCATTTTTCGGAAAAAAATTTCACCCCTTCAGATCTCGCCCCGATTTTCCCAGAATGTTATTTGGAGGGTATACACTTCGAAATTATGGGGCAAACTTCCCTCACCCCTTCCCACTGCTCCACACCTGGCTAGGAAACGTTCAGAATTCGGTTGTTCCAGAAAACTTTCGGAATTTTTTTGGACCAGATGCGAGGGGATGGGGGATGTTTGGTACATATTTTTCAAGTCTTTACCCTTCATATTACATTCTGAAATTTTCCTAAGGAAATCGGAGAGGGTCAAAAAATCTTCCAAAAAAAAAGGAAAGACCTGTCTTTCCTCATTTTTCCGAAAAAAAATTTCACCCCTTCAGATCTCGCCCCGATTTTCCCAGAATGTTATTTGGAGGGTATACACTTGGAAATTATGGGGCAAACTGCCCTCACCCCTTCCCACTGCTCCACACCTGGCTAGGAAACGTTCAGAATTGGATTGTTCCAGAAAACTTTCGGAATTTTTTTGTACCAGATCGGAGGGGATGGGGGATGTTTGGCACATATTTTTCAAGTGTTTAGGGTTCATATTACATTCTGAAATTTTCCTAAGGAAATCGGAGAGGGTCAAAAAATCTTCCAAAAAAAAAGGAAAGACAGTCTTTCCTCATTTTTCGGAAAAAAATTTCACCCCTTCAGATCTCGCCCCGATTTTCCCAGAATGTTATTTGGAGGGTATACACTTGGAAATTATGGGGCAAACTGCCCTCACCCCTTCCCACTGCTCCACACCTGGCTAGGAAACGTTCAGAATTGGATTGTTCCAGAAAACTTTCGGAATTTTTTTGTGCCAGATCGGAGGGGATGGGGGATGTTTGACACATATTTTTCAAGTGTTTAGGGTTCATATTACATTCTGGAATTTTCCTAAGGAAATCGGAGAGGGTCAAAAAATCTTCGAAAAAAAAAGGAAAGACTATAGTCTTTCCTCATTTTTCGGAAAAAAATTTCACCCCTTCAGATCTCGCCCCGATTTTCCCAGAATGTTATTTGGAGGGTATACACTTGGAAATTATGGGGCAAACTTCCCTCACCTCTTCCCACTGCTCCACACCTGGCTAGGAAACGTTCAGAATTGGATTGTTCCAGAAAACTTTCGGAATTTTTTTGTGCCAGATCGGAGGGGATGGGGGATGTTTGGCACATATTTTTCAAGTGTTTAGGGTTCATATTACATTCTGAAATTTTCCTAAGGAAATCGGAGAGGGTCAAAAAATCTTCCAAAAAAAAAGGAAAGACTATAGTCTTTCCTCATTTTTCGGAAAAAAATTTCACCCCTTCAGATCTCGCCCCGATTTTCCCAGAATGTTATTTGGAGGGTATACACTTGGAAATTATGGGGCAAACTTCCCTCACCCCTTCCCACTGCTCCACACCTGGCTAGGAAACGTTCAGAAATGGGTTGTTCCAGAAAACTTTCGGAATTTTTTTGTACCAGATCGGAGGGGATGGGGGATGTTTGGCACATATTTTTCAAGTCTTTACCCTTCATATTACATTCTGAAATTTTCCTAAGGAAATCGGAGAGGGTCAAAAAATCTTCCAAAAAAAAGGAAAGACTATAGTCTTTCCTCATTTTTCGGAAAAAAATTTCACCCCTTCAGATCTCGCCCCGATTTTCCCAGAATGTTATTTGGAGGGTATACACTTGGAAATTATGGGGCAAACTTCCCTCACCCCTTCCCACTGCTCCACACCTGGCTAGGAAACGTTCAGAATTGGATTGTTCCAGAAAACTTTCGGAATTTTTTTGTGCCAGATCGGAGGGGATGGGGGATGTTTGACACATATTTTTCAAGTGTTTAGGGTTCATATTACATTCTGGAATTTTCCTAAGGAAATCGGAGAGGGTCAAAAAATCTTCGAAAAAAAAAGGAAAGACTATAGTCTTTCCTCATTTTTCGGAAAAAAATTTCACCCCTTCAGATCTCGCCCCGATTTTCCCAGAATGTTATTTGGAGGGTATACACTTGGAAATTATGGGGCAAACTTCCCTCACCCCTTCCCACTGCTCCACACCTGGCTAGGAAACGTTCAGAATTGGATTGTTCCAGAAAACTTTCGGAATTTTTTTGTGCCAGATCGGAGGGGATGGGGGATGTTTGACACATATTTTTCAAGTGTTTAGGGTTCATATTACATTCTGGAATTTTCCTAAGGAAATCGGAGAGGGTCAAAAAATCTTCGAAAAAAAAGGAAAGACCACTTGGAAATTATGGGGCAAACTTCCCTCACCCCTTCCCACTGCTCCACACCTGACTAGGAAACGTTCAGAAATGGGTTGTTCCAGAAAACTTTCGGAATTTTTTTGTACCAGATCGGAGGGGATGGGGGATGTTTGGCACATATTTTTCAAGTGTTTAGGGTTCATATTACATTCTGAAATTTTCCTAAGGAAATCGGAGAGGGTCAAAAAATCTTCCAAAAAAAAAGGAAAGACTATAGTCTTTCCTCATTTTTCGGAAAAAAATTTCACCCCTTCAGATCTCGCCCCGATTTTCCCAGAATGTTATTTGGAGGGTATACACTTGGAAATTATGGGGCAAACTTCCCTCACCCCTTCCCACTGCTCCACACCTGGCTAGGAAACGTTCAGAATTCGGTTGTTCCAGAAAACTTTCGGAATTTTTTTGGACCAGATGCGAGGGGATGGGGGATGTTTCGTACATATTTTTCAAGTGTTTAGGGTTCATATTACATTCTGTAATTTTCCTAAGGAAATCGGAGAGGGTCAAAAAATCTTCCAAAAAAAAAGGAAAGACTATAGTCTTTCCTCATTTTTCGGAAAAAAATTTCACCCCTTCAGATCTCGCCCCGATTTTCCCAGAATGTTATTTGGAGGGTATACACTTGGAAATTATGGGGCAAACTTCCCTCACCCCTTCCCACTGCTCCACACCTGGCTAGGAAACGTTCAGAAATGGGTTGTTCCAGAAAACTTTCGGAATTTTTTTGTACCAGATCGGAGGGGATGGGGGATGTTTGGCACATATTTTTCAAGTCTTTACCCTTCATATTACATTCTGAAATTTTCCTAAGGAAATCGGAGAGGGTCAAAAAATCTTCCAAAAAAAAAGGAAAGACTATAGTCTTTCCTCATTTTTCGGAAAAAAATTTCACCCCTTCAGATCTCGCCCCGATTTTCCCAGAATGTTATTTGGAGGGTATACACTTGGAAATTATGGGGCAAACTTCCCTCACCCCTTCCCACTGCTCCACACCTGGCTAGGAAACGTTCAGAATTGGATTGTTCCAGAAAACTTTCGGAATTTTTTTGTGCCAGATCGGAGGGGATGGGGGATGTTTGACACATATTTTTCAAGTGTTTAGGGTTCATAATACATTCTGAAATTTTCCTAAGGCAATCGGAGAGGGTCAAAAAATCTTCGAAAAAAAAGGAGACTATAGTGTTTCCTCATTTTTCGGAAAAAAATTTCACCCTTTCAGATCCCGCCCCGATTTTCCCAGAATGTTATTTGGAGGGTATACACTTGGAAATTATGGGGCAAACTTCCCTCACCCCTTCCCACTGCTCCACACCTGGCTAGGAAACGTTCAGAATTGGATTGTTCCAGAAAACTTTCGGAATTTTTTTGTGCCAGATCGGAGGGGATGGGGGATGTTTGACACATATTTTTCAAGTGTTTAGGGTTCATAATACATTCTGAAATTTTCCTAAGGCAATCGGAGAGGGTCAAAAAATCTTCGAAAAAAAAAGGAAAGACTATAGTCTTTCCTCATTTTTCGGAAAAAAATTTCACCCCTTCAGATCTTGCCCCGATTTTCCCAGAATGTTATTTGGAGGGTATACACTTGGAAATTATGGGGCAAACTTCCCTCACCCCTTCCCACTGCTCCACACCTGGCTAGGAAACGTTCAGAAATGGGTTGTTCCAGAAAACTTTCGGAATTTTTTTGTACCAGATCGGAGGGGATGGGGGATGTTTGGCACATATTTTTCAAGTGTTTAGGGTTCATATTACATTCTGAAATTTTCCTAAGGAAATCGGAGAGGGTCAAAAAATCTTCCAAAAAAAAAGGAAAGACTATAGTCTTTCCTCATTTTTCGGAAAAAAATTTCACCCCTTCAGATCTCGCCCCGATTTTCCCAGAATGTTATTTGGAGGGTATACACTTGGAAATTATGGGGCAAACTTCCCTCACCCCTTCCCACTGCTCCACACCTGGCTAAGAAACGTTCAGAATTCGGTTGTTCCAGAAAACTTTCGGAATTTTTTTGGACCAGATGCGAGGGGATGGGGGATGTTTGGTACATATTTTTCAAGTGTTTAGGGTTCATATTACATTCTGAAATTTTCCTAAGGAAATCGGAGAGGGTCAAAAAATCTTCCAAAAAAAAAGGAAAGACTATAGTCTTTCCTCATTTTTCGGAAAAAAATTTCACCCCTTCAGATCTCGCCCCGATTTTCCCAGAATGTTATTTGGAGGGTATACACTTGGAAATTATGGGGCAAACTTCCCTCACCCCTTCCCACTGCTCCACACCTGGCTAGGAAACGTTCAGAATTGGATTGTTCCAGAAAACTTTCGGAATTTTTTTGTGCCAGATCGGAGGGGATGGGGGATGTTTGACACATATTTTTCAAGTGTTTAGGGTTCATAATACATTCTGAAATTTTCCTAAGGCAATCGGAGAGGGTCAAAAAATCTTCGAAAAAAAAAGGAAAGACTATAGTCTTTCCTCATTTTTCGGAAAAAAATTTCACCCCTTCAGATCTCGCCCCGATTTTCCCAGAATGTTATTTGGAGGGTATACACTTGGAAATTATGGGGCAAACTGCCCTCACCCTTTCCCACTGCTCCACACCTGGCTAGGAAACGTTCAGAATTGGATTGTTCCAGAAAACTTTCGGAATTTTTTTGGACCAGATGCGAGGGGATGGGGGATGTTTGGTACATATTTTTCAAGTGTTTAGGGTTCATATTACATTCTGAAATTTTCCTAAGGAAATCGGAGAGGGTCAAAAAATCTTCCAAAAAAAAAGGAAAGACTATAGTCTTTCCTCATTTTTCGGAAAAAAATTTCACCCCTTCAGATCTCGCCCCGATTTTCCCAGAATGTTATTTGGAGGGTATACACTTGGAAATTATGGGGCAAACTGCCCTCACCCCTTCCCACTGCTCCACACCTGGCTAGGAAACGTTCAAAATTGGGTTGTTACAGAAAACTTTCGGAATTTTTTTGTACCAGATCGGAGGGGATGGGGGATGTTTGGTACATATTTTTCAAGTGTTTAGGGTTCATATTACATTCTGAAATTTTCCTAAGGAAATCGGAGAGGGTCAAAAAATCTTCGAAAAAAAAAGGAAAGACTATAGTCTTTCCTCATTTTTCGGAAAAAAATTTCACCCCTTCAGATCTCGCCCCGATTTTCCCAGAATGTTATTTGGAGGGTATACACTTGGAAATTATGGGGCAAACTTCCCTCACCCCTTCCCACTGCTCCACACCTGGCTAGGAAACGTTCAAAATTGGGTTGTTACAGAAAACTTTCGGAATTTTTTTGTACCAGATCGGAGGGGATGGGGGATGTTTGGTACATATTTTTCAAGTGTTTAGGGTTCATATTACATTCTGAAATTTTCCTAAGGAAATCGGAGAGGGTCAAAAAATCTTCCAAAAAAAAAGGAAAGACTATAGTCTTTCCTCATTTTTCGGAAAAAAATTTCACCCCTTCAGATCTCGCCCCGATTTTCCCAGAATGTTATTTGGAGGGTATACACTTGGAAATTATGGGGCAAACTGCCCTCACCCCTTCCCACTGCTCCACACCTGGCTAGGAAACGTTCAGAATTGGATTGTTCCAGAAAACTTTCGGAATTTTTTTGTGCCAGATCGGAGGGGATGGGGGATGTTTGACACATATTTTTCAAGTGTTTAGGGTTCATATTACATTCTGGAATTTTCCTAAGGAAATCGGAGAGGGTCAAAAAATTTTCGAAAAAAAAAGGAGACTATATTCCTCATTTTTCGGAAAAAAATTTCACCCCTTCAGATCTCGCCCCGATTTTCCCAGAATGTTATTTGGAGGGTATACACTTGGAAATTATGGGGCAAACTTCCCTCACCCCTTCCCACTGCTCCACACCTGGCTAGGAAACGTTCAGAATTCGGTTGTTCCAGAAAACTTTCGGAATTTTTTTGGACCAGATGCGAGGGGATGGGGGATGTTTGGCACATATTTTTCAAGTGTTTAGGGTTCATATTACATTCTGAAATTTTCCTAAGGAAATCGGAGAGGGTCAAAAAATCTTCCAAAAAAAAAGGAAAGACTATAGTCTTTCCTCATTTTTCGGAAAAAAATTTCACCCCTTCAGATCTCGCCCCGATTTTCCCAGAATGTTATTTGGAGGGTATACACTTGGAAATTATGGGGAAAACTGCCCTCACCCCTTCCCACTGCTCCACACCTGGCTAGGAAACGTTCAAAATTGGGTTGTTACAGAAAACTTTCGGAATTTTTTTGTACCAGATCGGAGGGGATGGGGGATGTTTGGTACATATTTTTCAAGTGTTTAGGGTTCATATTACATTCTGAAATTTTCCTAAGGAAATCGGAGAGGGTCAAAAAATATTCGAAAAAAAAAGGAAAGACTTTCCTCATTTTTCGGAAAAAAATTTCACCCCTTCAGATCTCGCCCCGATTTTCCCAGAATGTTATTTGGAGGGTATACACTTGGAAATTATGGGGCAAACTTCCCTCACCCCTTCCCACTGCTCCACACCTGGCTAGGAAACGTTCAGAATTGGATTGTTCCAGAAAACTTTCGGAATTTTTTTGTGCCAGATCGGAGGGGATGGGGGATGTTTGACACATATTTTTCAAGTGTTTAGGGTTCATATTACATTCTGAAATTTTCCTAAGGAAATCGGAGAGGGTCAAAAAATCTTCGAAAAAAAAAGGAAAGACCTCCTCATTTTTCGGAAAAAAATTTCACCCCTTCAGATCTCGCCCCGATTTTCCCAGAATGTTATTTGGAGGGAATACACTTGGAAATTATGGGGCAAACTGCCCTCACCCTTTCCCACTGCTCCACACCTGGCTAGGAAACGTTCAGAATTGGATTGTTCCAGAAAACTTTCGGAATTTTTTTGTACCAGATGCGAGGGGATGGGGGATGTTTGGTACATATTTTTCAAGTGTTTAGGGTTCATATTACATTCTGAAATTTTCCTAAGGAAATCGGAGAGGGTCAAAAAATCTTCGAAAAAAAAAGGAAAGACTATAGTCTTTCCTCATTTTTCGGAAAAAAATTTCACCCCTTCAGATCTCGCCCCGATTTTCCCAGAATGTTATTTGGAGGGTATACACTTGGAAATTATGGGGCAAACTTCCCTCACCCCTTCCCACTGCTCCACACCTGGCTAGGAAACGTTCAGAATTGGATTGTTCCAGAAAACTTTCTGAATTTTTTTGTACCAGATCGGAGGGGATGAGGGATGTTTGGCACATATTTTTCAAGTGTTTAGGGTTCATATTACATTCTGAAATTTTCCTAAGGAAATCGGAGAGGGTCAAAAAATCTTCGAAAAAAAAAGGAAAGACCTCCTCATTTTTCGGAAAAAAATTTCACCCCTTCAGATCTCGCCCCGATTTTCCCAGAATGTTATTTGGAGGGTATACACTTGGAAATTATGGGGCAAACTGCCCTCACCCTTTCCCACTGCTCCACACCTGGCTAGGAAACGTTCAGAATTGGATTGTTCCAGAAAACTTTCGGAATTTTTTTGGACCAGATGCGAGGGGATGGGGGATGTTAGGTACATATTTTTCAAGTGTTTAGGGTTCATATTACATTCTGAAATTTTCCTAAGGAAATCGGAGAGGGTCAAAAAATCTTCCAAAAAAAAAGGAAAGACTATAGTCTTTCCTCATTTTTCGGAAAAAAATTTCACCCCTTCAGATCTCGCCCCGATTTTCCCAGAATGTTATTTGGAGGGTATACACTTGGAAATTATGGGGCAAACTTCCCGCACCCCTTCCCACTGCTCCACACCTGGCTAGGAAACGTTCAGAATTGGATTGTTCCAGAAAACTTTCGGAATTTTTTTGTGCCAGATCGGAGGGGATGGGGGATGTTTGACACATATTTTTCAAGTGTTTAGGGTTCATCTTACATTCTGAAATTTTCCTAAGGAACTCGGAGAGGGTCAAAAAATCTTCCAAAAAAAAAGGAAAGACTATAGTCTTTCCTCATTTTTCCGAAAAAAATTTCACCCCTTCAGATCTCGCCCCGATTTTCAAAGAATGTTATTTGGAGGGTATACACTTGGAAATTATGGGGCAAACTTCCCTCACCCCTTCCCACTGCTCCACACCTGGCTAGGAAACGTTCAGAATTGGATTGTTCCAGAAAACTTTCGGAATTTTTTTGTGCCAGATCGGAGGGGATGGGGGATGTTTGACACATATTTTTCAAGTGTTTAGGGTTCATCTTACATTCTGAAATTTTCCTAAGGAACTCGGAGAGGGTCAAAAAATCTTCCAAAAAAAAAGGAAAGACTATAGTCTTTCCTCATTTTTCGGAAAAAAATTTCACCCCTTCAGTTCTCGCCCCGATTTTCCCAGAATGTTATTTGGAGGGTATACACTTGGAAATTATGGGGCAAACTTCCCTCACCCCTTCCCACTGCTCCACACCTGGCTAGGAAACGTTCAGAATTGGATTGTTCCAGAAAACTTTCGGAATTTTTTTGTGCCAGATCGGAGGGGATGGGGGATGTTTGACACATATTTTTCAAGTGTTTAGGGTTCATATTACATTCTGAAATTTTCCTAAGGAAATCGGAGAGGGTCAAAAAATCTTCGAAAAAAAAAGGAAAGACTATAGTCTTTCCTCATTTTTCGGAAAAAAATTTCACCCCTTCAGATCTCGCCCCGATTTTCCCAGAATGTTATTTGGAGGGTATACACTTGGAAATTATGGGGCAAACTTCCCTCACCTCTTCCCACTGCTCCACACCTGGCTAGGAAACGTTCAGAATTGGATTGTTCCAGAAAACTTTCGGAATTTTTTTGGACCAGATGCGAGGGGATGGGGGATGTTTGGTACATATTTTTCAAGTGTTTAGGGTTCATATTACATTCTGAAATTTTCCTAAGGAAATCGGAGAGGGTCAAAAAATCTTCGAAAAAAAAAGGAAAGACTATAGTCTTTCCTCATTTTTCGGAAAAAAATTTCACCCCTTCAGATCTCGCCCCGATTTTCCCAGAATGTTATTTGGAGGGTATACACTTGGAAATTATGGGGCAAACTTCCCTCACCTCTTCCCACTGCTCCACACCTGGCTAGGAAACGTTCAGAATTGGATTGTTCCAGAAAACTTTCGGAATTGTTTTGTGCCAGATCGGAGGGGATGGGGGATGTTTGACACATATTTTTCAAGTGTTTAGGGTTCATAATACAGTCTGAAATTTTCCTAAGGAAATCGGAGAGGGTCAAAAAATCTTCCAAAAAAAAAGGAAAGACTATAGTCTTTCCTCATTTTTCGGAAAAAAATTTCACCCCTTCAGATCTCGCCCCGATTTTCCCAGAATGTTATTTGGAGGGTATACACTTGGAAATTATGGGGCAAACTTCCCTCACCCCTTCCCACTGCTTCACACCTGGCTAGGAAACGTTCAGAATTGGATTGTTCCAGAAAACTTTCGGAATTTTTTTGGACCAGATGCGAGGGGATGGGGGATGTTTGGTACATATTTTTCAAGTGTTTAGGGTTCATATTACATTCTGAAATTTTCCTAAGGAAATCGGAGAGGGTCAAAAAATCTTCGAAAAAAAAAGGAAAGACTATAGTCTTTCCTCATTTTTCGGAAAAAAATTTCACCCCTTCAGATCTCGCCCCGATTTTCCCAGAATGTTATTTGGAGGGTATACACTTGGAAATTATGGGGCAAACTTCCCTCACCCCTTCCCACTGCTCCACACCTGGCTAGGAAACGTTCAGAATTGGATTGTTCCAGAAAACTTTCGGAATTTTTTTGTGCCAGATCGGAGGGGATGGGGGATGTTTGACACATATTTTTCAAGTGTTTAGGGTTCATATTACATTCTGAAATTTTCCTAAGGAAATCGGAGAGGGTCAAAAAATCTTCGAAAAAAAAAGGAAAGACTATAGTCTTTCCTCATTTTTCGGAAAAAAATTTCACCCCTTCAGATCTCGCCCCGATTTTCCCAGAATGTTATTTGGAGGGTATACACTTGGAAATTATGGGGCAAACTTCCCTCACCCCTTCCCACTGCTCCACACCTGGCTAGGAAACGTTCAAAATTGGGTTGTTCCAGAAAACTTTCTGAATTTTTTTGTACCAGATCGGAGGGGATGAGGGATGTTTGGCACATATTTTTCAAGTGTTTAGGGTTCATATTACATTCTGAAATTTTCCTAAGGAAATCGGAGAGGGTCAAAAAATCTTCGAAAAAAAAAAGGAAAGACTATAGTCTTTCCTCATTTTTCGGAAAAAAATTTCACTCCTTCAGATCTCGCCCCGATTTTCCCAGAATGTTATTTGGAGGGTATACACTTGGAAATTATGGGGCAAACTTCCCTCACCCCTTCCCACTGCTCCACACCTGGCTAGGAAACGTTCAGAATTGGGTTGTTCCAGAAAACTTTCGGAATTTTTTTGTACCAGATCGGAGGGGATGGGGGATGTTTGGCACATATTTTTCAAGTGTTTAGGGTTCATATTACATTCTGAAATTTTCCTAAGGAAATCGGAGAGGGTCAAAAAATCTTCCAAAAAAAAAGGAAAGACTATAGTCTTTCCTCATTTTTCGGAAAAAAATTTCACCCCTTCAGATCTCGCCCCGATTTTCCCAGAATGTTATTTGGAGGGTATACACTTGGAAATTATGGGGCAAACTTCCCTCACCCCTTCCCACTGCTCCACACCTGGCTAGGAAACGTTCAGAATTGGATTGTTCCAGAAAACTTTCGGAATTTTTTTGTGCCAGATCGGAGGGGATGGGGGATGTTTGACACATATTTTTCAAGTGTTTAGGGTTCATCTTACATTCTGAAATTTTCCTAAGGAACTCGGAGAGGGTCAAAAAATCTTCCAAAAAAAAAGGAAAGACTATAGTCTTTCCTCATTTTTCCGAAAAAAATTTCACCCCTTCAGATCTCGCCCCGATTTTCAAAGAATGTTATTTGGAGGGTATACACTTGGAAATTATGGGGCAAACTTCCCTCACCCCTTCCCACTGCTCCACACCTGGCTAGGAAACGTTCAGAATTGGATTGTTCCAGAAAACTTTCGGAATTTTTTTGTGCCAGATCGGAGGGGATGGGGGATGTTTGACACATATTTTTCAAGTGTTTAGGGTTCATATTACATTCTGGAATTTTCCTAAGGAACTCGGAGAGGGTCAAAAAATCTTCCAAAAAAAAAGGAAAGACTATAGTCTTTCCTCATTTTTCGGAAAAAAATTTCACCCCTTCAGATCTCGCCCCGATTTTCAAAGAATGTTATTTGGAGGGTATACACTTGGAAATTATGGGGCAAACTTCCCGCACCCCTTCCCACTGCTCCACACCTGGCTAGGAAACGTTCAGAATTGGATTGTTCCAGAAAACTTTCGGAATTTTTTTGTGCCAGATCGGAGGGGATGGGGGATGTTTGACACATATTTTTCAAGTGTTTAGGGTTCATCTTACATTCTGAAATTTTCCTAAGGAACTCGGAGAGGGTCAAAAAATCTTCCAAAAAAAAAGGAAAGACTATAGTCTTTCCTCATTTTTCGGAAAAAAATTTCACCCCTTCAGTTCTCGCCCCGATTTTCCCAGAATGTTATTTGGAGGGTATACACTTGGAAATTATGGGGCAAACTTCCCTCACCCCTTCCCACTGCTCCACACCTGGCTAGGAAACGTTCAGAATTGGATTGTTCCAGAAAACTTTCGGAATTTTTTTGTGCCAGATCGGAGGGGATGGGGGATGTTTGACACATATTTTTCAAGTGTTTAGGGTTCATATTACATTCTGAAATTTTCCTAAGGAACTCGGAGAGGGTCAAAAAATCTTCCAAAAAAAAAGGAAAGACTATAGTCTTTCCTCATTTTTCCGAAAAAAATTTCACCCCTTCAGATCTCGCCCCGATTTTCAAAGAATGTTATTTGGAGGGTATACACTTGGAAATTATGGGGCAAACTTCCCTCACCCCTTCCCACTGCTCCACACCTGGCTAGGAAACGTTCAGAATTGGATTGTTCCAGAAAACTTTCGGAATTTTTTTGTGCCAGATCGGAGGGGATGGGGGATGTTTGACACATATTTTTCAAGTGTTTAGGGTTCATATTACATTCTGGAATTTTCCTAAGGAACTCGGAGAGGGTCAAAAAATCTTCCAAAAAAAAAGGAAAGACTATAGTCTTTCCTCATTTTTCGGAAAAAAATTTCACCCCTTCAGATCTCGCCCCGATTTTCAAAGAATGTTATTTGGAGGGTATACACTTGGAAATTATGGGGCAAACTTCCCGCACCCCTTCCCACTGCTCCACACCTGGCTAGGAAACGTTCAGAATTGGATTGTTCCAGAAAACTTTCGGAATTTTTTTGTGCCAGATCGGAGGGGATGGGGGATGTTTGACACATATTTTTCAAGTGTTTAGGGTTCATCTTACATTCTGAAATTTTCCTAAGGAACTCGGAGAGGGTCAAAAAATCTTCCAAAAAAAAAGGAAAGACTATAGTCTTTCCTCATTTTTCGGAAAAAAATTTCACCCCTTCAGTTCTCGCCCCGATTTTCCCAGAATGTTATTTGGAGGGTATACACTTGGAAATTATGGGGCAAACTTCCCTCACCCCTTCCCACTGCTCCACACCTGGCTAGGAAACGTTCAGAATTGGATTGTTCCAGAAAACTTTCGGAATTTTTTTGTGCCAGATCGGAGGGGATGGGGGATGTTTGACACATATTTTTCAAGTGTTTAGGGTTCATATTACATTCTGAAATTTTCCTAAGGAAATCGGAGAGGGTCAAAAAATCTTCGAAAAAAAAAGGAAAGACTATAGTCTTTCCTCATTTTTCGGAAAAAAATTTCACCCCTTCAGATCTCGCCCCGATTTTCCCAGAATGTTATTTGGAGGGTATACACTTGGAAATTATGGGGCAAACTTCCCTCACCTCTTCCCACTGCTCCACACCTGGCTAGGAAACGTTCAGAATTGGATTGTTCCAGAAAACTTTCGGAATTTTTTTGGACCAGATGCGAGGGGATGGGGGATGTTTGGTACATATTTTTCAAGTGTTTAGGGTTCATATTACATTCTGAAATTTTCCTAAGGAAATCGGAGAGGGTCAAAAAATCTTCGAAAAAAAAAGGAAAGACTATAGTCTTTCCTCATTTTTCGGAAAAAAATTTCACCCCTTCAGATCTCGCCCCGATTTTCCCAGAATGTTATTTGGAGGGTATACACTTGGAAATTATGGGGCAAACTTCCCTCACCTCTTCCCACTGCTCCACACCTGGCTAGGAAACGTTCAGAATTGGATTGTTCCAGAAAACTTTCGGAATTTTTTTGTGCCAGATCGGAGGGGATGGGGGATGTTTGACACATATTTTTCAAGTGTTTAGGGTTCATAATACAGTCTGAAATTTTCCTAAGGAAATCGGAGAGGGTCAAAAAATCTTCCAAAAAAAAAGGAAAGACTATAGTCTTTCCTCATTTTTCGGAAAAAAATTTCACCCCTTCAGATCTCGCCCCGATTTTCCCAGAATGTTATTTGGAGGGTATACACTTGGAAATTATGGGGCAAACTTCCCTCACCCCTTCCCACTGCTCCACACCTGGCTAGGAAACGTTCAAAATTGGGTTGTTCCAGAAAACTTTCTGAATTTTTTTGTACCAGATCGGAGGGGATGAGGGATGTTTGGCACATATTTTTCAAGTGTTTAGGGTTCATATTACATTCTGAAATTTTCCTAAGGAAATCGGAGAGGGTCAAAAAATCTTCGAAAAAAAAAGGAAAGACTATAGTCTTTCCTCATTTTTCGGAAAAAAATTTCACCCCTTCAGATCTCGCCCCGATTTTCCCAGAATGTTATTTGGAGGGTATACACTTGGAAATTATGGGGCAAACTGCCCTCACCCCTTCCCACTGCTCCACACCTGGCTAGGAAACGTTCAGAATTGGATTGTTCCAGAAAACTTTCGGAATTTTTTTGTGCCAGATCGGAGGGGATGGGGGATGTTTGACACATATTTTTCAAGTGTTTAGGGTTCATATTACATTCTGGAATTTTCCTAAGGAAATCGGAGAGGGTCAAAAAATCTTCGAAAAAAAAAGGAAAGACTATAGTCTTTCCTCATTTTTCGGAAAAAAATTTCACCCCTTCAGATCTCGCCCCGATTTTCCCAGAATGTTATTTGGAGGGTATACACTTGGAAATTATGGGGCAAACTTCCCTCACCCCTTCCCACTGCTCCACACCTGGCTAGGAAACGTTCAGAATTGGGTTGTTCCAGATAACTTTCGGAATTTTTTTGTGCCAGATCGGAGGGGATGGGGGATGTTTGGCACATATTTTTCAAGTGTTTAGGGTTCATATTACATTCTGAAATTTTCCTAAGGAAATCGGAGAGGGTCAAAAAATCTTCCAAAAAAAAAGGAAAGACTTATAGTCTTTCCTCATTTTTCGGAAAAAAATTTCACCCCTTCAGATCTCGCCCCGATTTTCCCAGAATGTTATTTGGAGGGTATACACTTGGAAATTATGGGGCAAACTTCCCTCACCCCTTCCCACTGCTCCACACCTGGCTAGGAAACGTTCAGAATTGGGTTGTTCCAGAAAACTTTCGGAATTTTTTTGTACCAGATCGGAGGGGATGGGGGATGTTTGGCACATATTTTTCAAGTGTTTAGGGTTCATATTACATTCTGAAATTTTCCTAAGGAAATCGGAGAGGGTCAAAAAATCTTCCAAAAAAAAAGGAAAGACTTATAGTCTTTCCTCATTTTTCGGAAAAAAATTTCACCCCTTCAGATCTCGCCCCGATTTTCCCAGAATGTTATTTGGAGGGTATACACTTGGAAATTATGGGGCAAACTTCCCTCACCCCTTCCCACTGCTCCACACCTGGCTAGGAAACGTTCAGAATTGGGTTGTTCCAGAAAACTTTCGGAATTTTTTTGTGCCAGATCGGAGGGGATGGGGGATGTTTGGCACATATTTTTCAAGTGTTTAGGGTTCATATTACATTCTGAAATTTTCCTAAGGAAATCGGAGAGGGTCAAAAAATCTTCCAAAAAAAAAGGAAAGACTTATAGTCTTTCCTCATTTGTCGGAAAAAAATTTCACCCCTTCAGATCTCGCCCCGATTTTCCCAGAATGTTATTTGGAGGGTATACACTTGGAAATTATGGGGCAAACTTCCCTCACCCCTTCCCACTGCTCCACACCTGGCTAGGAAACGTTCAGAATTGGGTTGTTCCAGAAAACTTTCGGAATTTTTTTGTACCAGATCGGAGGGGATGGGGGATGTTTGGCACATATTTTTCAAGTGCTTAGGGTTCATATTACATTCTGAAATTTTCCTAAGGAAATCGGAGAGGGTCAAAAAATCTTCCAAAAAAAAAGGAAAGACTATAGTCTTTCCTCATTTTTCGGAAAAAAATTTCACCCCTTCAGATCTCGCCCCGATTTTCCCAGAATGTTATTTGGAGGGTATACACTTGGAAATTATGGGGCAAACTTCCCTCACCCCTTCCCACTGCTCCACACCTGGCTAGGAAACGTTCAGAATTGGGTTGTTCCAGAAAACTTTCGGAATTTTTTTGTACAGATCGGAGGGGATGGGGGATGTTTGGCACATATTTTTCAAGTGTTTAGGGTTCATATTACATTCTGAAATTTTCCTAAGGAAATCGGAGAGGGTCAAAAAATCTTCCAAAAAAAAAGGAAAGACTATAGTCTTTCCTCATTTTTCGGAAAAAAATTTCACCCCTTCAGATCTCGCCCCGATTTTCCCAGAATGTTATTTGGAGGGTATACACTTGGAAATTATGGGGCAAACTTCCCTCACCCCTTCCCACTGCTCCACACCTGGCTAGGAAACGTTCAGAATTGGGTTGTTCCAGAAAACTTTCGGAATTTTTTTGTACCAGATCGGAGGGGATGGGGGATGTTTGGCACATATTTTTCAAGTGTTTAGGGTTCATATTACATTCTGAAATTTTCCTAAGGAAATCGGAGAGGGTCAAAAAATCTTCCAAAAAAAAAGGAAAGACTCCCTCATTTTTCGGAAAAAAATTTCACCCCTTCAGATCTCGCCCCGATTTTCCCAGAATGTTATTTGGAGGGTATACACTTGGAAATTATGGGGCAAACTTCCCTCACCCCTTCCCACTGCTCCACACCTGGCTAGGAAACGTTCAGAATTGGGTTGTTCCAGAAAACTTTCGGAATTTTTTTGTACCAGATCGGAGGGGATGGGGGATGTTTGGCACATATTTTTCAAGTGTTTAGGGTTCATATTACATTCTGAAATTTTCCTAAGGAAATCGGAGAGGGTCAAAAAATCTTCCAAAAAAAAAGGAAAGACTTATAGTCTTTCCTCATTTTTCGGAAAAAAATTTCACCCCTTCAGATCTCGCCCCGATTTTCCCAGAATGTTATTTCAGAATGTTATTTGGAGGGTATACACTTGGAAATTATGGGGCAAACTGCCCTCACCCCTTCCCACTGCTCCACACCTGGCTAGGAAACGTTCAGAATTGGATTGTTCCAGAAAACTTTCGGAATTTTTTTGTGCCAGATCGGAGGGGATGGGGGATGTTTGACACATATTTTTCAAGTGTTTAGGGTTCATATTACATTCTGGAATTTTCCTAAGGAAATCGGAGAGGGTCAAAAAATCTTCGAAAAAAAAAGGAAAGACTATAGTCTTTCCTCATTTTTCGGAAAAAAATTTCACCCCTTCAGATCTCGCCCCGATTTTCCCAGAATGTTATTTGGAGGGTATACACTTGGAAATTATGGGGCAAACTGCCCTCACCCCTTCCCACTGCTCCACACCTGGCTAGGAAACGTTCAGAATTGGATTGTTCCAGAAAACTTTCGGAATTTTTTTGTGCCAGATCGGAGGGGATGGGGGATGTTTGACACATATTTTTCAAGTGTTTAGGGTTCATATTACATTCTGAAATTTTCCTAAGGAAATCGGAGAGGGTCAAAAAATCTTCGAAAAAAAAAGGAAAGACTATAGTCTTTCCTCATTTTTCGGAAAAAAATTTCACCCCTTCAGATCTCGCCCCGATTTTCCCAGAATGTTATTTGGAGGGTATACACTTGGAAATTATGGGGCAAACTTCCCTCACCTCTTCCCACTGCTCCACACCTGGCTAGGAAACGTTCAAAATTGGGTTGTTCCAGAAAACTTTCGGAATTTTTTTGTACCAGATCGGAGGGGATGAGGGATGTTTGGCACATATTTTTCAAGTGTTTAGGGTTCATATTACATTCTGAAATTTTCCTAAGGAAATCGGAGAGGGTCAAAAAATCTTCGAAAAAAAAAGGAAAGACTATAGTCTTTCCTCATTTTTCGGAAAAAAATTTCACCCCTTCAGATCTCGCCCCGATTTTCCCAGAATGTTATTTGGAGGGTATACACTTGGAAATTATGGGGCAAACTTCCCTCACCTCTTCCCACTGCTCCACACCTGGCTAGGAAACGTTCAGAATTGGATTGTTCCAGAAAACTTTCGGAATTGTTTTGTGCCAGATCGGAGGGGATGGGGGATGTTTGACACATATTTTTCAAGTGTTTAGGGTTCATAATACAGTCTGAAATTTTCCTAAGGAAATCGGAGAGGGTCAAAAAATCTTCCAAAAAAAAAGGAAAGACTATAGTCTTTCCTCATTTTTCGGAAAAAAATTTCACCCCTTCAGATCTCGCCCCGATTTTCCCAGAATGTTATTTGGAGGGTATACACTTGGAAATTATGGGGCAAACTTCCCTCACCCTTCCCACTGCTCCACACCTGGCTAGGAAACGTTCAGAATTGGATTGTTCCAGAAAACTTTCGGAATTTTTTTGTGCCAGATCGGAGGGGATGGGGGATGTTTGACACATATTTTTCAAGTGTTTAGGGTTCATATTACATTCTGGAATTTTCCTAAGGAAATCGGAGAGGGTCAAAAAATCTTCGAAAAAAAAAGGAAAGACTATAGTCTTTCCTCATTTTTCAAAAAAAAATTTCACCCCTTCAGATCTCACCCCGATTTTCCCAGAATGTTATTTGGAGGGTATACACTTGGAAATTATGGGGCAAACTTCCCTCACCCCTTCCCACTGCTCCACACCTGGCTAGGAAACGTTCAGAATTGGGTTGTTCCAGAAAACTTTCTGAATTTTTTTGGACCAGATGCGAGGGGATGGGGGATGTTTGACACATATTTTTCAAGTGTTTAGGGTTCATATTACATTCTGGAATTTTCCTAAGGAAATCGGAGAGGGTCAAAAAATCTTCCAAAAAAAAAGGAAAGACTTATAGTCTTTCCTCATTTTTCGGAAAAAAATTTCACCCCTTCAGATCTCGCCCCGATTTTCCCAGAATGTTATTTGGAGGGTATACACTTGGAAATTATGGGGCAAACTGCCCTCACCCCTTCCCACTGCTCCACACCTGGCTAGGAAACGTTCAGAATTGGGTTGTTCCAGAAAACTTTCGGAATTTTTTTGTGCCAGATCGGAGGGGATGGGGGATGTTTGGCACATATTTTTCAAGTGTTTAGGGTTCATATTACATTCTGAAATTTTCCTAAGGAAATCGGAGAGGGTCAAAAAATCTTCCAAAAAAAAAGGAAAGACTTATAGTCTTTCCTCATTTTTCGGAAAAAAATTTCACCCCTTCAGATCTCGCCCCGATTTTCCCAGAATGTTATTTGGAGGGTATACACTTGGAAATTATGGGGCAAACTGCCCTCACCCCTTCCCACTGCTCCACACCTGGCTAGGAAACGTTCAGAATTGGATTGTTCCAGAAAACTTTCGGAATTTTTTTGTGCCAGATCGGAGGGGATGGGGGATGTTTGACACATATTTTTCAAGTGTTTAGGGTTCATATTACATTCTGGAATTTTCCTAAGGAAATCGGAGAGGGTCAAAAAATCTTCGAAAAAAAAAGGAAAGACTATAGTCTTTCCTCATTTTTCGGAAAAAAATTTCACCCCTTCAGATCTCGCCCCGATTTTCCCAGAATGTTATTTGGAGGGTATACACTTGGAAATTATGGGGCAAACTTCCCTCACCTCTTCCCACTGCTCCACACCTGGCTAGGAAACGTTCAAAATTGGGTTGTTCCAGAAAACTTTCGGAATTTTTTTGTACCAGATCGGAGGGGATGAGGGATGTTTGGCACATATTTTTCAAGTGTTTAGGGTTCATATTACATTCTGAAATTTTCCTAAGGAAATCGGAGAGGGTCAAAAAATCTTCGAAAAAAAAAGGAAAGACTATAGTCTTTCCTCATTTTTCGGAAAAAAATTTCACCCCTTCAGATCTCGCCCCGATTTTCCCAGAATGTTATTTGGAGGGTATACACTTGGAAATTATGGGGCAAACTGCCCTCACCCCTTCCCACTGCTCCACACCTGGCTAGGAAACGTTCAGAATTGGATTGTTCCAGAAAACTTTCGGAATTTTTTTGTGCCAGATCGGAGGGGATGGGGGATGTTTGACACATATTTTTCAAGTGTTTAGGGTTCATATTACATTCTGGAATTTTCCTAAGGAAATCGGAGAGGGTCAAAAAATCTTCGAAAAAAAAAGGAAAGACTATAGTCTTTCCTCATTTTTCGGAAAAAAATTTCACCCCTTCAGATCTCGCCCCGATTTTCCCAGAATGTTATTTGGAGGGTATACACTTGGAAATTATGGGGCAAACTTCCCTCACCTCTTCCCACTGCTCCACACCTGGCTAGGAAACGTTCAAAATTGGGTTGTTCCAGAAAACTTTCGGAATTTTTTTGTACCAGATCGGAGGGGATGAGGGATGTTTGGCACATATTTTTCAAGTGTTTAGGGTTCATATTACATTCTGAAATTTTCCTAAGGAAATCGGAGAGGGTCAAAAAATCTTCGAAAAAAAAAGGAAAGACTATAGTCTTTCCTCATTTTTCGGAAAAAAATTTCACCCCTTCAGATCTCGCCCCGATTTTCCCAGAATGTTATTTGGAGGGTATACACTTGGAAATTATGGGGCAAACTTCCCTCACCCCTTCCCACTGCTCCACACCTGGCTAGGAAACGTTCAAAATTGGGTTGTTCCAGAAAACTTTCGGAATTTTTTTGTACCAGATCGGAGGGGATGAGGGATGTTTGGCACATATTTTTCAAGTGTTTAGGGTTCATATTACATTCTGAAATTTTCCTAAGGAAATCGGAGAGGGTCAAAAAATCTTCGAAAAAAAAAGGAAAGACTATAGTCTTTCCTCATTTTTCGGAAAAAAATTTCACCCCTTCAGATCTCGCCCCGATTTTCCCAGAATGTTATTTGGAGGGTATACACTTGGAAATTATGGGGCAAACTTCCCTCACCCCTTCCCACTGCTCCACACCTGGCTAGGAAACGTTCAAAATTGGGTTGTTCCAGAAAACTTTCGGAATTTTTTTGTACCAGATCGGAGGGGATGAGGGATGTTTGGCACATATTTTTCAAGTGTTTAGGGTTCATATTACATTCTGAAATTTTCCTAAGGAAATCGGAGAGGGTCAAAAAATCTTCGAAAAAAAAAGGAAAGACTATAGTCTTTCCTCATTTTTCGGAAAAAAATTTCACCCCTTCAGATCTCGCCCCGATTTTCCCAGAATGTTATTTGGAGGGTATACACTTGGAAATTATGGGGCAAACTTCCCTCACCCCTTCCCACTGCTCCACACCTGGCTAGGAAACGTTCAGAATTGGATTGTTCCAGAAAACTTTCGGAATTTTTTTGTGCCAGATCGGAGGGGATGGGGGATGTTTGACACATATTTTTCAAGTGTTTAGGGTTCATATTACATTCTGGAATTTTCCTAAGGAAATCGGAGAGGGTCAAAAAATCTTCGAAAAAAAAAGGAAAGACTATAGTCTTTCCTCATTTTTCAAAAAAAAATTTCACCCCTTCAGATCTCGCCCCGATTTTCCCAGAATGTTATTTGGAGGGTATACACTTGGAAATTATGGGGCAAACTGCCCTCACCCTTTCCCACTGCTCCACACCTGGCTAGGAAACGTTCAGAATTGGATTGTTCCAGAAAACTTTCGGAATTTTTTTGGACCAGATGCGAGGGGATGGGGGATGTTTGACACATATTTTTCAAGTGTTTAGGGTTCATAATACAGTCTGAAATTTTCCTAAGGAAATCGGAGAGGGTCAAAAAATCTTCCAAAAAAAAAGGAAAGACTATAGTCTTTCCTCATTTTTCGGAAAAAAATTTCACCCCTTCAGATCTCGCCCCGATTTTCCCAGAATGTTATTTGGAGGGTATACACTTGGAAATTATGGGGCAAACTTCCCTCACCCCTTCCCACTGCTTCACACCTGGCTAGGAAACGTTCAGAATTGGGTTGTTCCAGAAAACTTTCGGAATTTTTTTGTGCCAGATCGGAGGGGATGGGGGATGTTTGACACATATTTTTCAAGTGTTTAGGGTTCATATTACATTCTGGAATTTTCCTAAGGAAATCGGAGAGGGTCAAAAAATCTTCGAAAAAAAAAGGAAAGACTATAGTCTCCTCATTTTTCAAAAAAAAATTTCACCCCTTCAGATCTCACCCCGATTTTCCCAGAATGTTATTTGGAGGGTATACACTTGGAAATTATGGGGCAAACTTCCCTCACCCCTTCCCACTGCTCCACACCTGGCTAGGAAACGTTCAAAATTGGGTTGTTCCAGAAAACTTTCGGAATTTTTTTGTACCAGATCGGAGGGGATGAGGGATGTTTGGCACATATTTTTCAAGTGTTTAGGGTTCATATTACATTCTGAAATTTTCCTAAGGAAATCGGAGAGGGTCAAAAAATCTTCCAAAAAAAAAGGAAAGACTTATAGTCTTTCCTCATTTTTCGGAAAAAAATTTCACCCCTTCAGATCTCGCCCCGATTTTCCCAGAATGTTATTTGGAGGGTATACACTTGGAAATTATGGGGCAAACTGCCCTCACCCCTTCCCACTGCTCCACACCTGGCTAGGAAACGTTCAGAATTGGATTGTTCCAGAAAACTTTCGGAATTTTTTTGTGCCAGATCGGAGGGGATGGGGGATGTTTGACACATATTTTTCAAGTGTTTAGGGTTCATATTACATTCTGGAATTTTCCTAAGGAAATCGGAGAGGGTCAAAAAATCTTCGAAAAAAAAAGGAAAGACTATAGTCTTTCCTCATTTTTCGGAAAAAAATTTCACCCCTTCAGATCTCGCCCCGATTTTCCCAGAATGTTATTTGGAGGGTATACACTTGGAAATTATGGGGCAAACTGCCCTCACCCCTTCCCACTGCTCCACACCTGGCTAGGAAACGTTCAGAATTGGATTGTTCCAGAAAACTTTCGGAATTTTTTTGTGCCAGATCGGAGGGGATGGGGGATGTTTGACACATATTTTTCAAGTGTTTAGGGTTCATATTACATTCTGGAATTTTCCTAAGGAAATCGGAGAGGGTCAAAAAATCTTCGAAAAAAAAAGGAAAGACTATATTTATATTTCCTCATTTTTCGGAAAAAAATTTCACCCCTTCAGATCTCGCCCCGATTTTTCCAGAATGTTATTTGGAGGGTATACACTTGGAAATTATGGGGCAAACTTCCCTCACCCCTTCCCACTGCTCCACACCTGGCTAGGAAACGTTCAAAATTGGGTTGTTCCAGAAAACTTTCGGAATTTTTTTGTACCAGATCGGAGGGGATGAGGGATGTTTGGCACATATTTTTCAAGTGTTTAGGGTTCATATTACATTCTGAAATTTTCCTAAGGAAATCGGAGAGGGTCAAAAAATCTTCGAAAAAAAAAGGAAAGACTATAGCCTTTCCTCATTTTTCGGAAAAAAATTTCACCCCTTCAGATCTCGCCCCGATTTTCCCAGAATGTTATTTGGAGGGTATACACTTGGAAATTATGGGGCAAACTGCCCTCACCCCTTCCCACTGCTCCACACCTGGCTAGGAAACGTTCAGAATTGGATTGTTCCAGAAAACTTTCGGAATTTTTTTGTGCTAGATCGGAGGGGATGGGGGATGTTTGACACATATTTTTCAAGTGTTTAGGGTTCATATTACATTCTGGAATTTTCCTAAGGAAATCGGAGAGGGTCAAAAAATCTTCGAAAAAAAAAGGAAAGACTATAGTCTTTCCTCATTTTTCGGAAAAAAATTTCACCCCTTCAGATCTCGCCCCGATTTTCCCAGAATGTTATTTGGAGGGTATACACTTGGAAATTATGGGGCAAACTTCCCTCACCCCTTCCCACTGCTCCACACCTGGCTAGGAAACGTTCAGAATTGGATTGTTCCAGAAAACTTTCGGAATTTTTTTGTGCCAGATCGGAGGGGATGGGGGATGTTTGACACATATTTTTCAAGTGTTTAGGGTTCATATTACATTCTGGAATTTTCCTAAGGAAATCGGAGAGGGTCAAAAAATCTTCGAAAAAAAAAGGAAAGACTATAGTCTTTCCTCATTTTTCGGAAAAAAATTTCACCCCTTCAGATCTCGCCCCGATTTTCCCAGAATGTTATTTGGAGGGTATACACTTGGAAATTATGGGGCAAACTTCCCTCACCCCTTCCCACTGCTCCACACCTGGCTAGGAAACGTTCAGAATTGGATTGTTCCAGAAAACTTTCGGAATTTTTTTGTGCCAGATCGGAGGGGATGGGGGATGTTTGACACATATTTTTCAAGTGTTTAGGGTTCATATTACATTCTGGAATTTTCCTAAGGAAATCGGAGAGGGTCAAAAAATCTTCGAAAAAAAAAGGAAAGACTATATTTATATTTCCTCATTTTTCGGAAAAAAATTTCACCCCTTCAGATCTCGCCCCGATTTTTCCAGAATGTTATTTGGAGGGTATACACTTGGAAATTATGGGGCAAACTTCCCTCACCCCTTCCCACTGCTCCACACCTGGCTAGGAAACGTTCAGAATTGGGTTGTTCCAGAAAACTTTCGGATTTTTTTTGGACCAGATGCGAGGGGATGGGGGATGTTTGGTACATATTTTTCAAGTGTTTAGGGTTCATATTACATTCTGAAATTTTCCTAAGGAAATCGGAGAGGGTCAAAAAATCTTCCAAAAAAAAAGGAAAGACTATAGTCTTTCCTCATTTTTCGGAAAAAAATTTCACCCCTTCAGATCTCGCCCCGATTTTCCCAGAATGTTATTTGGAGGGTATACACTTGGAAATTATGGGGCAAACTTCCCTCACCCCTTCCCACTGCTCCACACCTGGCTAGGAAACGTTCAGAATTGGGTTGTTCCAGAAAACTTTCGGAATTTTTTTGTGCCAGATCGGAGGGGATGGGGGATGTTTGGCACATATTTTTCAAGTGTTTAGGGTTCATATTACATTCTGAAATTTTCCTAAGGAAATCGGAGAGGGTCAAAAAATCTTCCAAAAAAAAAGGAAAGACTACCCAGCAAACATAAGTTTGAAACCTAAATGTAACTGTTACGTATCTTTGTTTCTTGTTTCGAAACAACATTCGAAACGAGAACGTAACAGAAACGTCGTGGTTTTGCCTTATGTCCGCCTCGGTTGCTTTTGCGTTAAACGAAACAAACGCGATTCTAAAGAAACGTAACAAGAAGGTAGTTTAGGATGCTTAACGGTTACGTTTCGGCTATGGTTTGTTTCGTCACTGATACCTTTTAGTTTCATTACTGTTGGAGGTCGATTCATTACTCTTACGTAGGCATTTCATTTCGATTTACGTTTTTAGTCTGTAATTGTTTTGTAAGAAAATCGTAACGTTTGCATCTTAGAATGAAACGGTTTCGTTTTAAAATACTCTCTTGTTACGTATCTGTTGCTATTTATTTTCATTAACATAATCGAGCTTTACTTCGTTGAAATTTGCATAAATAATAATAATAATAATAATAATAATTTATAAATAAAATAATTGATTGCTTGAACAATATAATATTTATTGAATCTTATATAATGTTTATATTTTTGAGAATGACATTTTTAAGCAATTCGGATACAATACATACAAAATTTGGTTATCTAATTTATTTTATTAATGTAAAATTACGGATATAATTAGTTAGTGATACAATGAGTAAAGTAAAACAAAAATTAATTATTTTTTCCATTTTTCTCTATTTCCCTTGTGTTCCTTTGGTTGCCACTGCTGTTTGAAATTCCTGCTCCTTACAGGAAATCAGGTTCTGGTGGAATCTGATACAAATAAATAATTTATTAGTATTACCAGCTCCATGTACCTACTGATGATGATGCTCTTCTTTGAGAATGTAAAATCAATGAAACGCGTAACATAAGATTGTTATTCTAATATAACACAACTCATTATAATTCCTATTAATTGTTTGTAATATGTATTATTATTTTTATTGGCTGCCTAATAGTTCCAAACCACCTTTAAATTATAAATCCTCTTTTATTTCAAATATAATACTATAAATAGTAATGTCTCACCTTGTATCACTTTAATAATTAAAGTGGCTGCGCACTTTTAAATTGCCATTTCTCCCTGTCTATGAACACAGAGGTGCAAGTTTGAAGTTGCAGGCTTTAAACACGTGATAAACAAATCGAACGTCCTTCCCTCTTACTGCTTTTAACATATCCTCCTATAAAAATTACAAAACTACTACAACTACTGTCCTCATTCCTAATGTGTATTTATTCAGTCCACAAAAGATACGAGAAAATTAAAATAAAACAGGGCATCTTATTTTGGATAATAAAGAACAAAGAATACAACTACTTAAGAATAATAACGTACGTGAATGCAAAAGATTACGATTATTTGAAAAAAGCAAATCTCTAGAATTATAAATCGGAATAATAACTCTGCAAAAGACAAACCACAAGTATCAGAATAACTCAACAACAAATTCTAAAGATTAGAATATTGAATTATAATTTCCTCAACCGTCTGTTCAAATAAAAAAGAATTCTTTTTAAAATGATATCAAACATGATCTATGTCCACTGAAATTTCAAATTTGTTTCCGGTTTATTCTAGCAGTGCCAATACATTCTTTGCATAATTATTATGCTTTGGTAATAAACATTTTGTGATCAACTTCATAGTTCGTCGCATTTCAACAATACAAGGGTGGTACGGGTGGTCTGAAACAACCGGAGGAACACCGTTTATTATTTAAAAAAACAGTATGCATCCAAACACAATTGGTTTCTTATGCACTAAAATTTACTTAAACAACATTACAAATGCGATATTATTAGAATATAACATATACTTACCAAGTTTTTAAAATCCAATATATACCTACGAGTATAATAAACTAATAAAATAACACACTGGCAAGCACAATCACTAGTATTATCAACAATAATTCAATATCTTCGTGAACACTACTGGGGTTTTAGAAATAGTCGGACAAGAAGTGTGTACTCAGTTGGTGTTACCCTGTGGAATTTTTAGAGGCCAGTGGCGCAACTAAATAGAAATTTGCATCTGCAATTACATATTTTTATTGTTTTTTTACGCACTATTTTGTTAAAGCATATCTGTTATCGCAAAATAAGTATTCAACTACATCATCCCATCAAAATGGGATACGCGGTAAAACATAGTACCTATAACACAGCAGACAAAGTTTTACACGATGACTGCTCCCGGTCACAGCAAAAACTGTAAACTTTGATAAAATTTGATAAAACTGGAATAGATTTAATACATTTTGATATTTAATCATTAGATACTTACTTTGAAACCATAAAGGCGGATTATGCTTTTAACCAGAATTATTGAAAACTCAATGTTAAAAAATGTTTAGTAAATTAATTTATTGTACGCCTATGTAAGGGATGGAAAGTTTTCGAGCTTCCACATGTTTAACAGATTCGAAATCCTAACCAGCTATTGGAAGTTTGTGGAGTTTTATTACCTATACCCCTAACCTTAGTCCCTACCATAAACTGCACTAAAATGCGAGCTAAAATGTCTAAAATTCGACCCAACGCACAATGGTCGAATTTTACAATCTAGTCGTGCAAAACTCCAAATTAAGTACCTATATTCTTAAATTCCAATAATTTTAATATTTTTCAGAGCACAAATAAGAAGTAACTACTGTGATACCAATACATATAAGTAGTATCGCCTTCTTCGAATTAAAAGCGATGGTACACAAACAAAGAGGGGTTTTATTATTATTATTGTCGTTGTTTTATTTTCTTCGTTAAATTAAACGCATTGTTTTCAACGACGCGACGCAGACAGTGGCCGAAAACTCAAATCTACTTAAATCAAAATGACCAAACTACTCCTGTACACATAAAATGTAATTTTTACATAAAATCGGGCACGTTACAAATCTGAACAGAACAACTGCAACGGTTTCGAAAATTTAACAACGACTCTGATATGGACACATAAACATGTAACTTATGCAGAAATACGGGTATGTTACGAAACATAACAAAATAATCGCAATGGTTTGGCAAATTTAGCAACGAAACTAATCCGTTCACACAAAAATGTAACTATTTCGTAATATTTGGTATGTAACAAAATGTGTACTTCTAAACCAAACTGTTTCGTAAATTACACAATGTAACAAAATCGAATGTGCAGAAATGTAATAGTTACCACAAATTCGGTACGTAACGTGACGTATCCTTCGTGCTGTAACTGTTTCGTAAATAACACAATGTATCGAAATCGAATGTGCAGAAATGTAACAGTTACAACAAATTCTGTATGTAGCGTAACGTATCCTTCGTGCTGTAACTGTTTCGTATCATAGTGGTACGAAGCCTAAACAACGTTTATGTTACGTTTTAGTAATGCAACTGCGTAACGTTACAAAAGTTTCTAAGTTGTAACGTTTTAAAACGTAACAGATTCGAACCATGTTTGCTGGGTATAGTCTTTCCTCATTTTTCGGAAAAAAATTTCACCCCTTCAGATCTCGCCCCGATTTTCCCAGAATGTTATTTGGAGGGTATACACTTGGAAATTATGGGGCAAACTTCCCTCACCCCTTCCCACTGCTCCACACCTGGCTAGGAAACGTTCAGAATTGGGTTGTTCCAGAAAACTTTCGGAATTTTTTTGTACCAGATCGGAGGGGATGGGGGATGTTTGGCACATATTTTTCAAGTGTTTAGGGTTCATATTACATTCTGAAATTTTCCTAAGGAAATCGGAGAGGGTCAAAAAAACTTCCAAAAAAAAAGGAAAGACTTATAGTCTTTCCTCATTTTTCGGAAAAAAATTTCACCCCTTCAGATCTCGCCCCGATTTTCCCAGAATGTTATTTGGAGGGTATACACTTGGAAATTATGGGGCAAACTTCCCTCACCCCTTCCCACTGCTCCACACCTGGCTAGGAAACGTTCAGAATTGGGTTGTTCCAGAAAACTTTCGGAATTTTTTTGTGCCAGATCGGAGGGGATGGGGGATGTTTGGCACATATTTTTCAAGTGTTTAGGGTTCATATTACATTCTGAAATTTTCCTAAGGAAATCGGAGAGGGTCAAAAAATCTTCCAAAAAAAAAGGAAAGACTATAGTCTTTCCTCATTTTTCGGAAAAAAATTTCACCCCTTCAGATCTCGCCCCGATTTTCCCAGAATGTTATTTGGAGGGTATACACTTGGAAATTATGGGGCAAACTTCCCTCACCCCTTCCCACTGCTCCACACCTGGCTAGGAAACGTTCAGAATTGGGTTGTTCCAGAAAACTTTCGGAATTTTTTTGTACCAGATCGGAGGGGATGGGGGATGTTTGGCACATATTTTTCAAGTGTTTAGGGTTCATATTACATTCTGAAATTTTCCTAAGGAAATCGGAGAGGGTCAAAAAAACTTCCAAAAAAAAAGGAAAGACTTATAGTCTTTCCTCATTTTTCGGAAAAAAATTTCACCCCTTCAGATCTCGCCCCGATTTTCCCAGAATGTTATTTGGAGGGTATACACTTGGAAATTATGGGGCAAACTTCCCTCACCCCTTCCCACTGCTCCACACCTGGCTAGGAAACGTTCAGAATTGGGTTGTTCCAGAAAACTTTCGGAATTTTTTTGTGCCAGATCGGAGGGGATGGGGGATGTTTGGCACATATTTTTCAAGTGTTTAGGGTTCATATTACATTCTGAAATTTTCCTAAGGAAATCGGAGAGGGTCAAAAAATCTTCCAAAAAAAAAGGAAAGACTTTCCTCATTTTTCGGAAAAAAATTTCACCCCTTCAGATCTCGCCCCGATTTTCCCAGAATGTTATTTGGGTTGTTCCAGAAAACTTTCGGAATTTTTTTGTACCACACCTGGCTAGGAAATGTTCAGAATTGGGTAGTACCTACTTTACACGGAATAATAAAAATTCCTGAAGCCAAACCAAAGGATCTGTTTTACCTTTCATTTTCAAAAACAATTTTCTTTCCTGCTTCTTATTTGTCTTTTTAACTGTTTAAAACCAATTTAATAAGACGAGGTGCACAGTTCCTTTGATTTGGCAACTACCTTTACAATATTTAAATTATGATGTAGTTGTGAGCTCAATTGCGTAAAGGGCTTAAAATTATATCCCAATCCCATAACAATACACGTTACATAAAAAAGATTTAATGGATACCAGGATACCTCCACGAGATTTACATTTTTACAACTTACGTTATCAGAAAAATAATTCACACACGCCATATGATGCGTTTTTGATCTATAAACATCTTACTTGTTTTATAAATCACGAAATTAATGAAAATGACACACTAAACAATCATTTTAAATAATACTTGTAATAATTTTATTATGACAGATGATAGAATGTCATCGTCGGCTGTGGCTTAGTACATACCGCTGTGATTATAACAAAACAATAGCTGCATAATCAAGACGTTTATCTTTCCTAAATCAGATTTTCGCAATTTTATATTTTATTATAATTACAAATATTTACTTTTACTTACCAAAGTTCCATAACCCTTTCCTATATGGTTAGAAAATTTTCAGAAATGGATTTCTTCTGAAAGCTTTCTGAATTTTTTTGACCACTTGGGAAGGGATAAGCGCTGAGCGATGTGAGTCACGAAGTAAGTTCCATTATACCATATACATACATATAATAGGTATAGCCACAACAATCGATAAAATGGCAGATGGTTTACTTCCCTTACGCATCAATTGTAAAAGTAAATTTTTTTATGTACTATAACCCTTAAAATACCTGTCCAATGTACAAATGGCAAAATCCTCTTATTTCCTTTCGACGATACATAGATTGTGCAGCATTTTCTATTTGCCTTATGTATGCCATTTCCGTATACATCTTAATCCCTTCATCTTTGCTCAATTTTACTTGAGCAGCGGGCGCTGTCTCTAATTTATACAGCTTGTAGGGCTAAGATAAAAAAAGAAGTCTAAGGATAATAATTTTACGATGTTAACGCAAGAAAATTATTTTTTACTGAAAAGTACTAAAAACTATTATATGAACCTTCGTCTCAAATGTGGCTTCTGTTGCAAACCTTCGAAATTTTCGCATAGGGATCTACAAAATTATTATTGTAGGTATTAATTGATTGAAGGTGTTTTTCAATATTTTGAACCTTTTCGCTTTGTTTCAGAAAATTTCTTAAGAAGAGGATCATTTTGATGGAAGTATTTTAAGATTCACTTGTTATGATTTTGAAGGATAATAATTATTGCCAACATATGTACCTAGTTTACTTGATCATAAATAAATTTACGTTAATTTTATTGTTTTTCTTTGACTATTATGATTCAAGACTCGCCTGAAAAAATTATACGAACTAGGTATGCAGGTTTAAAGTGGAGGTGCGTAGAGTGGATCGGACCACCCGCAAAAGAAGATTGAATCGGAGTATATACAGTACATTGGAAAATTGTAACATTACCTACATCCAATCAGCAAACAAGGTCGGGTAGAAATTACAAAGCAGGGGGAAGACCCGACACCGGTAGATTAGATTGGAAAAACTAAAAAAAAAGAGAAGTCTGATGAATATCTTGAAAGCTTTATTGTTATATCCAGATAATTTGATACAGAGGTTATGTTTCATAATAATTATTATAATAATATAATTCACATTGAGTTAAAACAAAGAAATATTTGCAAAAACATACACCATATTTTTTCCAATACAGTACGAAAATTGAGAAAACCACAAACCCATTTTCCGCGATGTTCTTATACGAACAGGAAAAATTGGAAAAACTATGTTGTAGTTTTAAAAAGTAAGCTATACCTAATACCTAAATTATTGAAAATTTTTTAACCTTTCTTGATCTTTCCATTTTATACAAATGCTTTTCCTGTTTTAACACCTTATAACAATAGGAAACGCATGGCATTTAGCAACAATAACAAAAATAGTTTTAAATGTACATTGGAAAAAATTTGTTCTTGTCATAAGGCGTTACCACAGAGTATCCGTAAACCTAAGTTCCTATAAGTACGATGCTCGCTAAAAATACACCTTTTAAGTATTCCAATGGCTTTTTTTTAAAACTTACTCATCAAAACATTAATTTGAACTACTATACCGGACAGAAGATTGCGTATTGGAATACCTAAAAGCCTTAAAAGGTGAAAAAGCTATTACATATCAAAACAAAACCATATAAAACATTTAATTTTGCTATTATTTTTTTCTGTGTAATCTACTATACGTATGTCATTTCTTGTTCAAGTGTGGATGAAGGAAAAGATCTGTGCAAGATTCTTCACCAAGCATGATTTTTTTTGACACACAAATAAGACTGTTGCAAAAGCAATACAAGACGGCGAAAGCTAAGGATGTTGATTGTGAAGTGGTGGATTCGTTCTGATACCTTTCGCGTTGGTAAAACGCAAGCTTTCGATGCCAATTATGTCATATTCAGGGTTTTTAAAGTCTATCAGGGTAAAATACAAGATTTTTTATTCGATAGGTAGTAATAAATAAAATAATTGTTTGTCTAAAATTTTGAAATTAAAAAGGAACTATAATAATAGCAGGTAAAAAATTACAAAAACATTTTGGGAATAATTTAATTTCTTTACTTCTTACTGTCTTCTTCCATTTCTTTAAGTAATTGTTTCATTTCTTCAGACAGTTGATGCTGATCCGAAGTGGATCTGAAATTAAAAAGAAATTTGCTAAAATTTCTTTGATACCAACTTTCCATCCAGAACATATTTTAGTTTCAAAATTTGGTATATTCCCTAGCAGACCCCTAAACAAACTTTTGATATATTATATGGGAAAAATTTTGGAACCATCTGGTACTATGTTCCAGGACCCGAAGATGAACCTTGTTACAATGGATGCAACACTACCCCTTCCCAAAACGCCAGTTTGTGTTCTTGAAGTTGGTTTCTTCCAATATCTACGTTTCGTCCACTATTGCATGGGATACTCACAGGGTTCTGGAATCATCCAACGTCAGGTTCCAGAATTAGAGCCCGAGGATATCTCTTACAGTAATAGACGAAAGGTTGAAAGTTCCAAAAGGTTAATTTATTGCCTCCCGAACAGATTTTCTTCTAGTTCCCAATATTTTGTCCACTTTTGATGTATGGGCAGAATTTTGGAATCATCTGATGGTATGTTCCAGAACCAGAACCTGAAGATAAACCTTGGAGCAATGTAGCAACAGTAGCCGTTCCCAAACTGTTACTTTTCGTTCTTGAAGTTTGTTTTTACGTTTCGTCTACTCTTATATGGGATATCCACAGGAATCTGGAATCATCTGACGTCATGTTCCAGAAATGGAGCTTGATGATCTCCCTTGCCATAATAGACGAAAGGTTGAAAGTCCCAAAAGGTTAATTTAGTGCCTTCCGAACGGCTTTTCTTCTAGTTTCAATATTTTGTCCACTTTTGACATACTGGCAGAATTTTTGAACCATCTGGTACTATGTCCCAAGACCGAAAGCTGAAGATAAACCTTGGAGCAATGGACGCAACCCTACCCGTTCCAAAAATGCTAGTTTTTGTTCCTGAAGTTTCTTCCAATGTCTACGTTTCGTCCAATCCTACATGGGATACCCACAGGGTTCTGGAATCATCTACCGCCATGTTCCAGAATTAGAGCCGGAGGATATCCTTTGCAGTACTAATAGACGAAACGTAGAGAGTTTCAAAAGTTTATTTTATTATCTTCTCAACCGTTTTCCTTCATGTGTTCTTCTATGATAAATCTTCAATATTGGATAACCTTCTGGTGTTACCAACAGGAACTCGAAGCTAAAGACGATGTTACCCTCCCTAGCAATGGAGCAAACGTTGGAACTTCCACAACGTAAGGCTTCAAGTTTTAAGATCGATTCATACTATAGTGCCAAGGTACAGGCAAGGTACGCGTTCGGCAAATTATTTTTTACGAAATCTATGCGGGGACGGGGGCATGGCCACCATCTCGCCAAAATATTCTTCGAAAATATCCGCACCTACAAGCGTACGACGATGCCCAAAATGTATGCGGCGGCGGGGGCATGGTCACCATCTCGCCAAAATATTCTTCGAAATAATCCCCATGTAGGAGCGTACAACGATTCCCCGCATAGATTTCATGAAAAATAATTTGCCGAACACGTGGCTTGCCTGTGTCTGGCACTGTAGCGTGAATCGAGCTTTCCTGCATCGTTTCGACTATTCCTGCATGGTAGGGTTTGTTCCATGACCAAAGCAGAGGATGTCCTTTACAATAGTGGATGCAAACCTTTAATGTTAAGGTTCCTAAACTATTGCTTCGTCTCATCCAGGCCTGTACGGTACGTACATGCTCAGAGTTCTGGTGTTGACGGACAAGAAGCTGAGAATATAGGTACCATACAGTAAGGGATGAAACGTTGAAAGTTCCCAAACGATAATATCCTTGAATTGTCTTACCGTTGTTGTGCTCCTGGTTGGGTAGATGGACCTTGAGTAGGAACTTCAGAGGTGCCTTCCTCGTGTCCAGCTGAAACATGGTATATGTATGAGTGTGTTGCAAGTCATCAAATAGAAAAGTTCATGCCAGAATGGTGCTTCAAAATTTGAAATGTGTTAGTGCACCAGAACTTGCTGTGATACCAACATACAAAATTGGCACATTTATAATATATCTTTAGTGCTTCGTAGTTCATCAGAAGAACGTTAAGTAATATAATACTCTTTATCTACATTAAAAATACATTTAACCAGAAAAAACTGTTGGGGAGAAGGGTTACGCAAATAAGATGCAACAAAGACGAACACTGTACATAAATACGAAACCTAGAGTTCAGAAAAATATTTACAAATTGAATATTTTTAAAACAGAAAAATTAACTACAAGCAAATATACAAAGGAATTTAACACGTCATAAGCCAAAAACATTTATAAATACTTAAAAAATTTTGTGCAAATAAAAAATGTTAAAGCTAATAAACTAAAGAGCTGTAGGGGTTTAGAGGGCACTTGTGGACTGACATCGAGAGTATGCTATCTACCATATTGAGGTAAGTTAAATCGCCAGTCGTGTTCCCTCGGGTCCACTTCAATTTGGTCGTCAACACTGATTTCGTAACGTAGAGGGCGTCTACGGGAGGCTTGTGCTAAGAAATAATTCCATCAGGAAAGAATTCTACTAACAATTATTCTTATATATTGTACGGGTCCACCAATACATTTATAACTCGACTCAACACACACCCAAACACATCAACGTTCAAAGGAATTGGATAAACTATGCTTAACTGGATAAGACCAAAGAGATCCTTGCTGCATGGTACAACAACTAACAACGGTCACACTCATCAAACTCATCATCCCATCAAACAAACCCCAACGCGTGTTCTTGAGTAAATCAACAGATGATCATCATCCCCTCCACAAGGACTTCAAATCTAAAAGATCAAATTTAAGACTTACCCCTGAAAGGAACTGGTGGTCGTGGTGAAACAGATTCGGTTGTAGTTGGCCAACTTCCTTCACCTAAACATAAAAAAACACTTACAAACCAAATCTTTCCAATATTGGATATCTCAGAAACATCTCTGGGGTGTTAAAAGAACAATTTAATAAAAAAAAACCGTTAGTCACTGCATTTACCAAAAGATTCATGCACCTTAAAGAAAAAACCCATGCAAAAATAAATTCGCAAACGAAAACTTACCCCAAATAAAAATCTGTGGATGTGCGATCATTTAAAATAGAAAATAAAGTAGAACTGTGAAAATTAATCGGGGTTTTTTTTTGGGGTTCGGTGAAGCGTATTAGAATCTACCTGCTCGTAACGTATTTGGTTCGAAATGTGATGAAGACGAACCTGTTGTATCTCCGGCAATTGAACTGAGCAGGCTGTGAACGGCTGAGGTAGAATCTTGGCCCTCCATTTGCTTCAAACCGAATTGTTGGGTGTAAATTGTCTTAGTACCCTGTCCGTCCATGTATGTCCGTTTGATAACACCTTGGCCTTCCCAATCGGTGCTTTTTTGTCCCAAGTCAGTTGGTTTTTCGTCAATTTTGTCATCTGATTTCACGATGTATCTTTTCTGAATTACCCTTTTTACGTGAACGTTACCATCTACGTCCACTTCTTCACTTTCTTGTACGTCTTCTCCTTCTCCAAAATCGTGAATGTACTGTTGGAGTTGTTGGTCAGCATCTGGTCCTCTAAACGTCACTTTTCTAACTTCTGGTGGTAATTCAACCCTCCTGTGAATAGTATGGGAATAAACCTCATCACCTTCGCAAGGTTCAATCACTTCAGTAACGTAAGGTTTGGAACTGTCATCTATATATTCCGTGGTGTAACGTTTGCCAGCCGCATCTGAATCGTCATCAAACCAAACCTTCCTAACCGCAGACGCTAAATCAACGGCTTCCCTTACGTGAGATCCAGTTGGATCTATGGTATCAGTGGAGGACACCATGGTATTTGAACCTCCACTTGTGAAGCTACCAGAAAATACAGAATCAGTTTCGTAATGGCAGGTTGCATGAGTTGCAGTAGAACTAGACACGTCGAGAGGGTCAAGTCCTTCAGGACCCCTAAATTCTGGTTGATCTTCCCTAACAGATGAACTAAAATCTTTACCAGTACTAGCACTGCTATAATCTTGTCCACCAATTCGGGAACCATCCTCATCAATTGAGTCACTTAAAAGCCCGGCAACTTGCGCACCCGTTCCTGTTGCTAACTCCAAAGAATCGCTTGAGACCATCATGTAACTTTGATCAGGAATATCTTTAAATTCAATACTATCCGTCATGATGGTATCCTTAGATTTTTGTTGGATTTGGAATTCTATCGAATCTGTACTTGCGGTCATAATATCAGCAGCTGTTTTTTGGTCTAAACTATCAGCACTATCGTGGCGACTCGGTTTGTCGGGTTTTAAATCCAAAGAATCCGTTGATGTAGCCATAACATCTTCTGTACCCGACCATTGAGCTTTACCAGAAGAAGTTTTAGGTAAAGGGGCGTCTAAATCCAAATCAGGAACTTTGGAAACTTCCTCTAAGGAATCTCCACGACCTATAGATTCAGGTTTGTCATCTTCCTTGATATCAATGAATTTTTCAACATTAGATTGTGCTTGCCTGATTATTTCGTCTATTTCAAACATGCGTTTTTCATAATCTTCTTCATCAGAATCTGGAATTAATTTTTTGTCCGTACCGGACATAGTTTCACAGCTTTCGGTTTCCGAGGCAATACTTTCTTGCCCCTCGTCAATTTGAGCTAACATAGCTTCCTCTTCCTTGACTTTCTGTTCTATTTTGGAAACGGCTATGCAAGCCTTTTCTAGACCTTCAAATTCTTTTAAGGAACTTACCGAAACGTCATCGCCTTGGCCGCTACGGCTTGCGTAATAACGCTTCCCGAAACTACCATTGCTGGATGAATCTTGTGAACCTTGATGGGCTCTACGGTTTTCTAAAGACATGGCTCGTTCAAGATTTTCAAATTCTTGTAAGCTCGACATGGAGACGTCATCGTGTTCACCTGATCGGGTAAAATATTTTCGTCCTGCCAATACATCATATTCGGGTGTGCTGGAAAAGGAGTCTTTAACGCTTCCTAAACTACCTCCTGATTCTTTTTGCGAGCCTACACTCCCAATTCGGCTTGAGGTTGGATCAAAATCGGTTACTTCTTCTTCTTTGATGTCTTCTAAAGGAGCTCGTTCGAATTCCATTTCGTAACCGTAACCAGCTGCCATCATAACGGCTTGATCGCCTTGGAATTGTTGTTCCATCCATTTTTTGTTGGCTTCCAATTCACGGTCGTATTCGTACACGTAATCACGTGGGCTTGATCCTGCTGAAGTTTTTGCTGTTACACCAGCATTCTTTTGATTAGCAGTTGGTGGACTGTCTTCAAATTCAAATCCAAGCTCATCACTAGAAGATCCAT
This sequence comes from Hemicrepidius hirtus, assembly GCA_963082805.1. NCBI lineage: Eukaryota > Metazoa > Arthropoda > Insecta > Coleoptera > Elateridae > Hemicrepidius > Hemicrepidius hirtus. Next base: position 29,478,197 of record OY720162.1, read on the forward strand.
CTGGGTAGTATTTGATTTCTGTCATTTTTGTTTGAGGTGATGTGGAAGATTTGATGAGGTATTCTTCAACTTCTTCATCGTGTTTTTTTATCGGTTTCTTACCTGAAGATATCCTAACGCTCTTGCCTTCAGTATCTTGTTCGAAGGCTTCTTTTCCTACTTCTTCAATTATGACGAAATCATCCATCAAATCGGGCTTTTCCAACATTTCAAAGGAATCACTGTTTGGGGATTCTGTTTGAGATTCTGTCCCTTTTCCCGCTTCGCGTACGGTTTTTTCTAAAACCGTTCCAGCTTCACTTTTAGATTCGGTCATGGCCTTTTCTGATTTTTCATCAAGAATACTACTTTCAGGTTCTTCAGGAATAGAAACTCCCCCATCATCTAAAACGTATTCTTTACCTTGATCGGTTTCCTCTGAAGTTTTGCTTGAATTCGACGCAGGAGTTTCTGGAGTTGATTTTTGCGTTTCCGTCTCTTGTTCTTCGAGTTCTAAATCTGGGTAACGGAAACCTCGATCAACAAGAGGGGTCATATGTTGTGTGACTTTAATGTCAGGTATAGCACCTGGACTATGATCTCGTAGTAACGCAGCCCGACGTTCTTCGAGTTCTTTTTGGGCTCGTTCCCTAGTTTCTAATTCGTGCTTTTCTGCGTCTTCATCTTCGAGGATGGGACAAATTTGTTTAACTTTGTGAGCAGGTGAAATGTGAGCAACCATGCTAAAAGCAGCCTCAGCTTCTGCTTCTTCGAAGCTTGATTTTTCGCTGGAACTTCCACTTATCCGTCCATGGGAATCGCGTTTTTCAAGAATATCTTTATGTTGGATTTTGTCTTCCTTCTTTTTAATGTCTGTTACGTGGGGTTCATGGGTTCTAGCAACAGCTGAGGAATATTCTTGTTCGAGTTCTCCAACACTAGCTTGAGCTTCCGAACTAAACTCAGGTGTATCGTCTTTAATTTCATATTCGTCGCAAGGTTCTGGTGAAACAGGTCGTTCAATCGGATCTGTGACTGCTTCGGAAGAACATTGTTTTGCTAACTCGACTAATTCGGAATCGGCTTTGCTAACTTGTGATTGTGGTCTAGATAGATCTTTAGTTTCGGTATCATTATCTTGATCGGATTCTGTATCTAAAAAGCGAGCTTCACGTTGATCTCGATGAAATCCTTGGTCTGCTTCGGTTTCGTAACTTTCTTCTCTTTCGGTTTCGTCGACATCCTTTTTCTCATCACTACTTACTTCTTTAAAACTCAATTCTGTGGTGTATTTATCACTTTCAGCTAAATCAGAGTGAAGTTTTCGTTCGAGATCCACTCTTGCAGTAGTTGGTTGTGGTGGTAACACAAACGAGCTTGTACTCTCGTGACGCCTATGACCTTTCTTCTTTGGTTCAACAACATCGTCGTATTCAGGGACGTAATCAACTTCAGTTGGTCCGTTTATTTGGGATAAATCTATATCTTCTTGTGAAGTAGGGGTATGTGTTCTTGAAGTAACTTGAGTGCTTACGCTTTGCACACCATTTTCTGCAATGACTGAGCTGGTAATTGTGACTGAACCTACGGGTAGGTCTAGGATTGCAGGATGGGTACTTGTGGCAGAATCAGTTGTGGCTGTTGGAGTGGGAGTGGAAGTATCAAACTGTAATAAATGTGAGCTCACTAAACTTTCTCGGCTACCTCGAGGTAAATTTTCCATGTCGTCTAAGCTTAATTGCTCTGAAGTACCTGACAAGTTCATGCTTTGTTCTTGACGTTCTGAATCTGCACGGGATAATTCGATTACAGTTCTTAGAGCTGCAACACTGGAAGTGCTTGAAACGCTCACGCTTAAGACACTACCTTCGTCTAAGCTTGTTCCAAATTTCTCATCGCCTTCTAAAGCGGTTTCAGATTGTGGGGATTCCGCTACCAAAACTTTAGGTTCTGGTTGAAAGGTCATCTCGTGTGAGCGTTTCATTCTTGATGGAACCTCTTCGATTGGTTTCGGTTCGGTACTGAATTCATCTTCTGAAACATCCATTGAGCCTTCAATATCTGGGTATGTTAACATATCGGAATCGCTTAGTTGGGTACCTTGCCTTATTGGTTGTTCAGACCAGTCTTTTGGACCGTCATCTTCGTCACCTTGAAATTCCAATTCGGATGCAACTAAAGTTTCTGAAACTTCGGAAATTTCAACGCTAGCTAAATTTCCTGAACTTTCACTATCAAGACTTTTCATACTTTCTTTGGAACTTAAGCTGCTTGCAGCTGTGTGGTATTCGGATATTGCGTGGGATCTTGCAGAGATATCTTGAGATGTTAAAGCGCTTTCGTATTCTGAAGAACCAGCCGCGATGAGGCCTTCGACGTCGGAAGAACAAGGTCTGCTCTTAGCACTGTCTAATTCAAAACTATGGTAATGGCTTTCGCCTGAGCTTGAATAAGCTTCGAAGTCAACACCTGATTTACGATCAGGTTTTAAATTTCCACTGCTACTACTTGTATCGGCATCTTTATGCCCTTTTGTTTTTCTTAAGATTACGTCATGTTTTTCGGCAGTTTTGCTTACGGTGTCTGAGTCACCTTTGCGTCCTGACGAACAAGTTGAGAATTGATCTTCGGGTGATTTGACCGATTCATCTTGGCTTGATTTTGAATCATCACTAAGAGTGCGTTTAACTTCTTCATGTGTGGTAATTGTTATTTCTTTGTCTTTGATTAATTTTTCAACGTCTTCTGCGTCTACGTCTCCTAGGATTTCGTTGGTGACTGTTTTTGTTTCGCGGTGACTTTCGTCAACCAATACGGAACTGCTTGAGATTTTGGTATGGGTTTTTTGAACCACTTCGGAAATTTCGATTTGTGAACCATCTTCATCTAACTTGCTTTTTTTAACATCGTCCACTTTTGATTCGACTTGTTTTTTGACAATACCTTCAGTTAGGCGTTTTTCAGTTCCAAAAATGTCTGTTGTTTTGTCATCAGATACTTGGTAGGATTTTTCTTCGGCTTCGTATTTACCTCCCACTTTTGAGATGTCTTCTCCGGTGACTTGAGTTGACGTTTGTGCGATAACTCCTGAATCGATTACTTTGGTAATTGTATCGCTTTTGTGATCTTCTTGCTCTGTAGTTACTGTTGTGCTTGTTTTGGTTGCGCCAAAGCCTTCGGCTTGTTTTTGATCGGTTTGTTTGATTAAAGTTTCTTTTTTGATAATTTCAAATTCTGATTCTTCACTGATAGCCTCAGCAGAAATCTCGTCTTCTTCAACGATTGTGTCTTTCTTGGATTTTTCAGATTTAATAGCTTCGGTTGTTTTCGAATGGATGTCAGTTTTTAAACCTGTTAGCTTTCCTTCTTCATAAACAACACTACTTCGACTTATGCTTGATTCATCTGTACGTATTTCATCTAACTTATCGGTTACCGTGGTTCTGTCCTCGTACTCTTTTTTCATGGCATGGAAAACACCTTCAATGTCCATTTTTTCAGCTTCTAGTTGTTCAAGGATATGTGCTTGACTTCCGGATGGGGAAAAGTCCATTTCGTTACCGCTATATTTCAAATCTTCGTCTGTTATCTCCATACTGGAGGCTTGAGTATCGTCACGCTTTAATTTCGCAAACTGTCTTTGTTTTCGTGCAAGAACTGATTCAACCAATTCTACTTCACGTGAATCCAAACCCTTGGTTTCGGCAAGTTGGCGTAAATATTCAGAAACCTGATTTCTCGCCATTTCTGGAGGAGGTACAGGAGGTTCTTCTAAATCTGTACCAATATTTTGTTGTCGCTTTAAAATTTCAATCTCAATATCTTCAACTAATTCAGCGGCGATCTTTCTTGCTTCATCTGGGGATATATTTTGATGCTGAAGACTTTCCAGAATTATTTGTTCAATCTCGCTGTGACTTTCGGATTTGACCCGATCTGATGCTAAAGATTCGGAATGGTCCAAATGAATTTCTGAACCTAAATCGGATTCATCTCGTACGCTTCCGCTGAATTCTTCGTCTTTAGTTATTTCTTTCTCCAAAGATATATCGTGTACTTTTTCAAAGCTTGGTTGAGACTGAACTGGAACTTCCCAAACGGTATCTTCAATGTGTTGTTCTGGATGATGAATCGGTGAGGTTACTTCGGATTTTTCGGCGATAGGACTGATGACTCGTACGTCTTGTTGTGGTTGTTGGTGTGGACCTTCATCAAAAGATTCTTCGCTATCTTCGCTGATCCTTCGTTGTTTACCTGATAAGGTTACAGTAATTTCAGGAATTTGATCATCAGATACTTTGGTTCCACCTTCACCAGCGTTAAGAGAATCAAGCGATTTTGTTTCTACATCTGTTGCATCTTGTTCATTATCAGTTATTTTTTCCGAATCTTCAACTTCGCTTTTGTCGACGTGTACTTCCATTGAATCTCCAGGTCTTGCAATACTGTCATCTTTTATTAATGGAGCTTCGGTTGATTGGGATTGTGATGGGATACCATCAACAAGTTCAGAAGATGAGCTTCTTTCTGATTCAGTAGAAGGTAGTTTAACTTGAGAACCAAGCTCAGCCCCTTTGTGCGTTTGTTCTTCTATTGGGTCTGCGACTTCGTCCTCGAATTTGTGCGTGGATGACACATCTGGTTTGTGCGTTTCCATTTTTTTTCCTGGTGCAACTTCATCGTCCAGTTTGTGCGTTTCTGTCAAATCTGGTTTGTGCGTTTGATCGATTTGACTCTGTACCTCCTCTCTTTTGTGCGTTATTCCGTCAGGTTTGTGCGTATCTTCATCTTCTTCAAATTTGTGCGTTACTTCAGATTTGTGGGATTCCCTTGAAAATTCCTTTTGTTCCATCATGAATCTTTCGGCGTATTCTTCAACTAACTTTTGTGTTTCTTCTTTGTCTGTTGGAGTTTTAGCTGGTTTATGCGGTTTCATATCGAAACCTTCACGTGTCAGTTTGTGAGCTTCAAACATGGTCTTGATATCGTTGAAGCTTTTGATTTCTTCTTCCACTTCAGTTTCTGGCTCAAACCCTTTGACAAGTTCTTTAACAGATTTTGGTTTTTTCTTTTCTTCTTTGGTTTTAACGTCAAATGCTTTGGCTCGATCTTTAACACTTTTTGTTTCTAAAGTATCGGAGTCTTCAGGCGCGCTTCTAGTTCCTGCTGGTTCTTCTTCCATAACTTGAAGACTGCTTAAGGTTTTGCGTTCAGGGGATGATTCTTCTTCAGATTCGGTTGCAAGTGATTCTTCGACCATATCTTTTCTAAGTTGTTCTTCGAAGTATTGTTTTCTTATCCTCATGGATTCTGAGATATCGTATAAGTCTTCGGTGGGTAAAGAGAATGATCTCTCGTAAATGCTCTTTCGTGCAGGGATGGCTGGTTGAAATACACTCATTTGTCTTGTTCTTATTTGTGGTACCCTATCTTCAATTTCAGAGTCTGAAATGTAGTGCTCAACATCTTCACTATCGGATATATAACCCTGTTCTTGAATAAGTGAGGCTTTTTCTGAATCAAAACTGTCTTTGGCTTGAGCTTCGAGTTTTGATTCAATGGATGGTTGTCTTGGGAAAGGTTTACGGTCAGGAATTACGGATGGGTCTTGGAATTGGGCTTGATATTCGCTCATAATTTTGGTGGAAGTTTCATCAAAGGAAATGTCACTACTAGATATTTTGGTTAGTTCGGTGTGGTGCAGTCCACTGCTGTCACTAGCAGTGGAATCGAACGAAACCCCCTTCACTGATTTTGTGGGCGCTTCTTCAATACTCTCTGATGGTTGTACTGTTGATCGAGGTTTTGGTATGGGTGGTGTAACAGGCCCTTCTTGTAATGAAACGTGTTTTTGGATAGTAGGCTTTTCTCTCGTAATTTCTTCGTGTAAACTCATCCGTTTGGTGGTTGTTATTCGAGGTTCAGAGTCCGTGGTCATGCTTTCCCAGAACTTCTTCTTATCGGTGTAAGTGGTAGGTTCTTCCATGGTAGTCGTTATAACGTCGGTGTCTAAAATATCGTCTCTTACCGGAGATTTTTGGGCGTCTCGGGGTATGTCAACGTCGGTAGTTTTAGTTACTCTAGGTTTGGGTTTTGGTATAGCCGTTGTTAAATGGGATTCACTCGTTGTTAGTTCCGCTGAAGTTTGTGTTAGTCCGTAGCTGGTGTCTAAAAATATGGGGTTAGATGTTAAGGCCGCCTAGCAGTTAGTACACAAACAATTACAAAGTAAATTGAGCCGAAAGCAATGAATGTTACACAAAGGGAGACATATGAGATTGGAATAGATTTTACGCTACCTGAGGTAACTAAAACTTACCGTAAATTATAAAATGTTAAGAAGGTCGTGGTTAAGAGGAAAACGAACAAAACTCATTCAATAAACGTGAAAACGGTAAACAAAACAAAAATCAGCCAAAGTTGCTTTTTGTGCAGACAATACTAAGTACCTGTAAAATGTAAAGCCAGTGTGTTAGTGTCTAGTGTTGTTGCATGCAAAAAATCAAACATATCGGGCGCCTGTCGGTTTCCTGGAATATTTCTATCTAGTGCCAATCGTTTTTCTCAGCTGTATTTACCTAAAGGAGACTGATCGAGTGTACAAGGTTCTCTTCTTGCGCGGCTCTTTTTAGATTTCTTTGCACTTCTCTTCTTGTTTTTAGCGTCGTCTGATACAAATATATCAGGAACCGTATGTTCTGTCCTGGAACGTTCTGCGTCACTTAATAGCCCCAAAGAAGCTAACGATTCACTGTCGTCTCCAATACTTATATTCAGATCCTGCGTGTCTGCAACACTAGCACAGCAACTGTCATGGTCTATTTGTTCCAACGAACCAAAAGGGCTTGCTTTATTTAACCAGCTTACGACAGCAGTTGTTAAACCTCCTTTCGACAACGAGTCAGTGCTACCAAGCGATCTTGCCATTCGTTGTTGGTCAACACTCATAACCGAACTGTCTAAAGATTCCATACTTCCAGCTTCGGATGTCTTACTTAGGAAAGTATTCGGATCTCGCTTTAAAACAGCGTCCAAAATACTACCTTTGGATCTATGCAAGTCTGGTAGGCTTCCGCGGTCAGCTTCGATTAAATCACGTGTGCAGTAACCAATCTCCGATCTGGGACGTTTAATTTTCGGTGTTGATGGTGGTATTGGTATCGGTATTGGTGATGGACAAGGACTGCGTCTTATTGGAATAACTTCAACCTCTATACCGGCTTTGTTAATTAAATGATCTTTATTTAAATTGACAGGGCCCATGTACACAACATCACCTACGAAATTAAATCTAGTAAGGATAGCTACTTGTTGTATAAATAGGTCCCGATATGTTTGTGGATGGTTACAATGAATTATACGATAAGTGATACCATGCTTAAGAGAGATAGATATATGCGAAACATCGAACTCGTGTACTTGAACCTACTAAGCTGTAATATTTAGTGTGAGTGGGAAATGAGAATTGTTAGCACCACATTTAATATCTACCTTGAGGCAGTTCTTGTACGTCAGCTTGACTGCCGGGTGTTTTCGCGCTTTTATCTTCGCTGGAAGACAAGATGTGATCATCCCACATGGCTGAATATTCCTTCTGTAAGTCTGAAAGTTCTTCCGTGCTTAACTGAGACACGATGGTACGAAAATCACACTCTCTTTTTTCTTCCATGTCAGGAGTTGATAATCTTTTGGCCTTAGCTTCTTCTTCTTCTTTGTCCATTGTTTCAGAAGCTAATCGTTCAAACTTGCGCTCAACCCTTTTTAATTTACGTTCAGATTTGGCATCATCTTCCAATTTCTGACTCAATTCTTGGTCTGCTTTCTCTAATGAACCTAACGCTTTGTCCAGATCCTCTAATTTTTTTTCTATAGCATCAACGTCTGATTGTAATTCTGGTTTAATACCAGATTTGCTAGCAACTTCACCACTGGTTTGTTTTACTAATTGATCCAAATCACGCGTTTGTGCTTCGGTTTGTTTTATTAAGAAATCGAAGTCTTGTGCACTAAGGGCTTCCAAGACGTTAGATTTCACGCTATCGCGTTTATGATCCTGTTCTGTACCGTAACTTAACAGGTCGTCTTCGGATTCCAAATGGAATAAAGGTTTTCGTTTAAGTTGTTGGGAAGGGTCATGTTTTGTCAAGTCATCGTCATCGTCTAAATCGGTAACTTGTACTGGAACTTTGCTTTGCGATAGTCCATCGGGATAATCCGCCGGTTGGACGATAACAAAACCATCTTCATCTTGTTCTAATTTGGCGAGGTAGTCCTCCATACTACCTACATCAATGTCTTCTAAATCGATATCTTTTGGATAATCCATTGGAGGTAACCGAGATAGATCCATATCTTGCTCAGAAATTGAAGCACGTTCTTGGTCGTCTCTGCGGGGTCTTCCAACACCGACGTTATCAGAAGCTGTACGTGTTATCGAAGTTTTCACTATAGCTTCTGGTTTAGATACATCAGTGTCGTCCTGAGATTTATCATGTTTTCTAAAGAACTCCACGTCATCCTTTATTTGACTACCCCAAGCACTAACCAATTCACCAGTTTTACCAGCTGCGCCATAAACGCCATCACTCACATCCTTTGCCGCTTTTTGTGTACCTTCAGCAACACCCTTCGCCAATTTCTTTGAATCAGCAACAAATTCGGAGGCTTTGTCTTTCGTTTTGTCCTTGGCACCTTTAGCAGAGTCCGCCACATCTTTTGTGGCACCAGTTATTTTGCCACTAAGAGCATCAAAGAACCCGGTAGTCTTGTCTGTTGCTTCTTCGACTCTTGTACCCACGCCTACAGCAACGCCTTGTGCCACCTTTTTAGTATCAGCAGCAAATTCTGAGGCTTTGTCTTTCGTTTTGTCCTTGGCGTCTTTAGCAGAGTCCGCCACATCTTTTGTGGCACCAGTTATTTTATCACCAAGAGCACCAAAGAACCCGGTAGTCTTGTCTGTTGCATCTTCGACTCTTGTACCCACGCCTACAGCAACGTCTTGTGCCACCTTTTTAGTATCAGCAGCAAATTCCGAGGCTTTGTCTTTCGTTTTGTCCTTGGCGTCTTTAGCAGAGTCCGCCACATCTTTTGTGGCACCAGTTATTTTGTCACCAAGAGCACCAAAGAACCCGGTAGTCTTGTCTGTCGCATCTTCTACTTTTGTACCCACGCCTACAGCAACGTCTTGTGCCACCTTTTTAGTATCAGCAGCAAATTCTGAGGCTTTGTCTTTCGTTTTGTCCTTGGCGTCTTTTGCAGAGTCCGCCACGTCTTTTGTGGCACCAGTTATTTTGTCACCAAGAGCACCAAAGAACCCGGTAGTCTTGTCTGTCGCATCTTCTACTTTTGTACCCACGCCTACAGCAACATCTTGTGCCACCTTTTTAGTATCAGCAGCAAATTCTGAGGCTTTGTCTTTCGTTTTGTCCTTGGCGTCTTTAGCAGAGTCCGCCACATCTTTTGTGGCACCAGTTATTTTGTCACCAAGAGCACCAAAGAACCCGCTAGTCTTGTCTGTTGCGTCTTCGACTCTTGTACCCACGCCTACAGCAACGTCTTGTGCCACCTTCTTAGTATCAGCAGCAAATTCTGAGGCTTTGTCTTTCGTTTTGTCCTTGGCGTCTTTAGCAGAGTCCGCCACATCTTTTGTGGCACCAGTTATTTTGTCACCAAGAGCACCAAAGAACCCGCTAGTCTTGTCTGTTGCGTCTTCGACTCTTGTACCCACGCCTACAGCAACGTCTTGTGCCACCTTTTTAGTGTCAGCAGCAAATTCTGAGGCTTTGTCTTTCGTTTTGTCCTTGGCGTCTTTAGCAGAGTCCGCCACATCTTTTGTGGCACCAGTTATTTTGCCACCAAGAGCACCAAAGAACCCGGTAGTCTTGTCTGTTGCATCTTCAACTCTTGTGCCTACGCCTACAGCAACGTCTTGTGCCACCTTTTTAGTATCAGCAGCAAATTCTGAGGCTTTGTCTTTCGTTTTGTCCTTGGCGTCTTTAGCAGAGTCCGCCACATCTTTTGTGGCACCAGTTATTTTGCCACCAAGAGCACCAAAGAACCCGGTAGTCTTGTCTGTTGCATCTTCAACTCTTGTGCCTACGCCTACAGCAACGTCTTGTGCCACCTTTTTAGTATCAGCAGCAAATTCTGAGGCTTTGTCTTTCGTTTTGTCCTTGGCGTCTTTAGCAGAGTCCGCCACATCTTTTGTGGCACCAGTTATTTTGTCACCAAGAGCACCAAAGAACCCGCTAGTCTTGTCTGTTGCGTCTTCGACTCTTGTACCCACGCCTACAGCAACGTCTTGTGCCACCTTTTTAGTATCAGCAGCAAATTCTGAGGCTTTGTCTTTCGTTTTGTCCTTGGCGTCTTTAGCAGAGTCCGCCACATCTTTTGTGGCACCAGTTATTTTGCCACCAAGAGCACCAAAGAACCCGGTAGTCTTGTCTGTTGCATCTTCAACTCTTGTGCCTACGCCTACAGCAACGTCTTGTGCCACCTTTTTAGTATCAGCAGCAAATTCTGAGGCTTTGTCTTTCGTTTTGTCCTTGGCGTCTTTAGCAGAGTCTGCCACATCTTTCGTTGTACCAGATATTTTATCACCCAAGGCACCAAAGAACCCGGTAGTCTTAGCTGTCGCATCTTCTACTTTTGTACCCACGCCTACAGCAACGTCTTGTGCCACCTTTTTAGTATCAGCAGCAAATTCCGAGGCTTTGTCTTTCGTTTTGTCCTTGGCGTCTTTAGCAGAGTCCGCCACATCTTTTGTGGCACCAGTTATTTTGTCACCAAGAGCACCAAAGAACCCGGTAGTCTTGTCTGTCGCATCTTCTACTTTTGTACCCACGCCTACAGCAACGTCTTGTGCCACCTTTTTAGTATCAGCAGCAAATTCAGAGGCTTTGTCTTTCGTTTTGTCCTTGGCGTTTTTTGCAGAGTCCGCCACTTCTTTTGTGGCACCAGTTATTTTGTCACCAAGAGCACCAAAGAACCCGGTAGTCTTGTCTGTCGCATCTTCTACTTTTGTACCCACGCCTACAGCAACATCTTGTGCCACCTTTTTAGTATCAGCAGCAAATTCTGAGGCTTTGTCTTTCGTTTTGTCCTTGGCGTCTTTAGCAGAGTCCGCCACATCTTTTGTGGCACCAGTTATTTTGTCACCAAGAGCACCAAAGAACCCGCTAGTCTTGTCTGTTGCGTCTTCGACTCTTGTACCCACGCCTACAGCAACGTCTTGTGCCACCTTTTTAGTATCAGCAGCAAATTCTGAGGCTTTGTCTTTCGTTTTGTCCTTGGCGTCTTTTGCAGAGTCCGCCACGTCTTTTGTGGCACCAGTTATTTTGTCACCAAGAGCACCAAAGAACCCGGTAGTCTTGTCTGTCGCATCTTCTACTTTTGTACCCACGCCTACAGCAACATCTTGTGCCACCTTTTTAGTATCAGCAGCAAATTCTGAGGCTTTGTCTTTCGTTTTGTCCTTGGCGTCTTTAGCAGAGTCCGCCACATCTTTTGTGGCACCAGTTATTTTGTCACCAAGAGCACCAAAGAACCCGCTAGTCTTGTCTGTTGCGTCTTCGACTCTTGTACCCACGCCTACAGCAACGTCTTGTGCCACCTTCTTAGTATCAGCAGCAAATTCTGAGGCTTTGTCTTTCGTTTTGTCCTTGGCGTCTTTAGCAGAGTCCGCCACATCTTTTGTGGCACCAGTTATTTTGTCACCAAGAGCACCAAAGAACCCGCTAGTCTTGTCTGTTGCGTCTTCGACTCTTGTACCCACGCCTACAGCAACGTCTTGTGCCACCTTTTTAGTGTCAGCAGCAAATTCTGAGGCTTTGTCTTTCGTTTTGTCCTTGGCGTCTTTAGCAGAGTCCGCCACATCTTTTGTGGCACCAGTTATTTTGTCACCAAGAGCACCAAAGAACCCGCTAGTCTTGTCTGTTGCGTCTTCGACTCTTGTACCCACGCCTATAGCAACGTCTTGTGCCACCTTTTTAGTATCAGCAGCAAATTCTGAGGCTTTGTCTTTCGTTTTGTCCTTGGCGTCTTTAGCAGAGTCCGCCACGTCTTTTGTGGCACCAGTTATTTTGTCACCAAGAGCACCAAAGAACCCGGTAGTCTTGTCTGTTGCGTCTTCGACTCTTGTACCCACGCCTATAGCAACGTCTTGTGCCACCTTTTTAGTATCAGCAGCAAATTCTGAGGCTTTGTCTTTCGTTTTGTCCTTGGCGTCTTTAGCAGAGTCCGCCACATCTTTTGTGGCACCAGTTATTTTGCCACCAAGAGCACCAAAGAACCCGGTAGTCTTGTCTGTTGCGTCTTCGACTCTTGTACCCACGCCTATAGCAACGTCTTGTGCCACCTTTTTAGTATCAGCAGCAAATTCTGAGGCTTTGTCTTTCGTTTTGTCCTTGGCGTCTTTAGCAGAGTCCGCCACATCTTTTGTGGCACCAGTTATTTTGCCACCAAGAGCACCAAAGAACCCGGTAGTCTTGTCTGTTGCATCTTCAACTCTTGTGCCTACGCCTACAGCAACGTCTTGTGCCACCTTTTTAGTATCAGCAGCAAATTCTGAGGCTTTGTCTTTCGTTTTGTCCTTGGCGTCTTTAGCAGAGTCTGCCACATCTTTCGTTGTACCAGATATTTTATCACCCAAGGCACCAAAGAACCCGGTAGTCTTAGCTGTCGCATCTTCTACTTTTGTACCCACGCCTACAGCAACGTCTTGTGCCACCTTTTTAGTATCAGCAGCAAATTCTGAGGCTTTGTCTTTCGTTTTGTCCTTGGCGTCTTTAGCAGAGTCCGCCACATCTTTTGTGGCACCAGTTATTTTGTCACCAAGAGCACCAAAGAACCCGCTAGTCTTGTCTGTTGCGTCTTCGACTCTTGTACCCACGCCTACAGCAACGTCTTGTGCCACCTTTTTAGTATCAGCAGCAAATTCTGAGGCTTTGTCTTTCGTTTTGTCCTTGGCGTCTTTAGCAGAGTCCGCCACATCTTTTGTGGCACCAGTTATTTTGTCACCAAGAGCACCAAAGAACCCGCTAGTCTTGTCTGTTGCGTCTTCGACTCTTGTACCCACGCCTATAGCAACGTCTTGTGCCACCTTTTTAGTGTCAGCAGCAAATTCTGAGGCTTTGTCTTTCGTTTTGTCCTTGGCGTCTTTAGCAGAGTCCGCCACATCTTTTGTGGTACCAGTTATTTTGTCACCAAGAGCACCAAAGAACCCGGTAGTCTTGTCTGTTGCGTCTTCGACTCTTGTACCCACGCCTATAGCAACGTCTTGTGCCACCTTTTTAGTATCAGCAGCAAATTCTGAGGCTTTGTCTTTCGTTTTGTCCTTGGCGTCTTTAGCAGAGTCCGCCACGTCTTTTGTGGCACCAGTTATTTTGTCACCAAGAGCACCAAAGAACCCGCTAGTCTTGTCTGTTGCGTCTTCGACTCTTGTACCCACGCCTACAGCAACATCTTGTGCCACCTTTTTAGTATCAGCAGCAAATTCTGAGGCTTTGTCTTTCGTTTTGTCCTTGGCGTCTTTAGCAGAGTCCGTCACATCTTTTGTGGCACCAGTTATTTTGTCACCAAGAGCACCAAAGAACCCGGTAGTCTTGTCTGTCGCATCTTCTACTTTTGTACCCACGCCTACAGCAACGTCTTGTGCCTCCTTTTTGGTATCAACTGCAATTTTGAATGCTTTGTCCTCTGATTTTTTGGTGGAATCGGCAACTTCCTGTGTTGTACCAAATAATTTATCGCCCAATGCAGTAAAGAATCCGGTAGATTTACTTGTTGCGTCCTTCACGCCACTATCTACATCTGTTACCAAGTCTTTTCCTCCGTTTTCTATATCGGCAACAATTTCGGACGTTTTGTCTTTTATATTATCTTTCATTTCTGTAGTAGAGTCTGTTAGTTTTTTCACTACAGCTTTGGATTCTTTACCTGCAGGTTTTACTATCTCAGATAAGTTATCCTCTGCATCATCTCTTAATGATCGTGCAGCTCTTGCGAGTTCTTCAGAGTCTTTGTCAATTAGTTCACTCCATTCGCTAGCGACTGCAACAGCTTTTGCAACAGCAACTTCGGCATCTGTCTTTAATTCGTCTGTTGAATCTTTTACAGTTTGTTCAACAGTTTCTTTAGCATCTTGCACAGCTTTCTCTGTATCTTTAGAAACTTGTGCTGTTGTATCTTTTACTTGCTTTTGGATATCTTTTGCATCATCCTGGGATTTTCCTAGTTTAAAGAAACCCGCTGATTTTCGAGCTACTTTTTTAGTTTCATCTTTAGCTTTCTTAGAACCTGCTTTGATTCCTCCTTTAACATCAGATGCTTGTTGTGATACTTCGTCTGAGACTGCTTTTGCCGTTTTGCCGACGCCCTGTTTTACATCTTTTGCTGTTGCTGCTGCAGATTCACCTGCGGCGGTAGTTTTCTCTTTAACTTTGTCTTTAGTCTGTTTTGTTTTTCCACCAATTTTAGTTCCTAGCTTGTTGAAAAATCCACCAGCCTTTTCTGCAGTTTCTTTTGCACCCTTTCCAACAGTTTTTGCGGTTTCTTTAACGTCAGCAGCTTTTTCTGAAACCTTTTCTCCGGCTTTTGCACTACTCTTTTTGATGTCTTTTTTTGTTTGCTGAATTTTTTCGGATGATTTATCTTTTGCATCCTTGGCAGATGATGCAACTGCACCAGCAACATGTTTCGAGGTTTGTTTAATACCTTCCTTGATGTCCCCAGCTTTTTCGGTTGTTTTAGCACCCACGCCTTTCATAACACGTTTTGTTTTATCTGCTACTGCAATAGATCGTTTTTTAACACCTTGTGCCACTTCCTTAGTACCTTCTTTTAATTCTTGAGTCTTCTGAGAGGTCTTATCTGCGACGTCTTCACAGAAATCTTTTGTTTTATCAGCAGCTTCAACTATCCCATCTTTGGTCGCATGTGCAGCATCTTTAGCGCCCTCTTTAAAATCATGTGCTTTCTGACTTGTTTTGTCTCCTACATCAACAAAGAAGTCCGTCGTTTTATCTGCTGCTTCAACTACTCCGGATTTTGCATCATGGGCAACATCTTTAGCCCCTTCTTTAAGGTCATGGGCCTTTTGGCTAGTTTTGTCTGCTACGTCAACAAAGAAGTCCTTGGTTTTACCAGATGCTTCAAGTACCCCTTCTTTGGTCGCATGTGCAGCATCTTTAGCGCCCTCCTTAAGGTCATGTGCTTTCTGACTTGTTTTGTCTCCTACATCAACAAAGAAGTCTTTCGTTTTATCTGCTGCTTCAACTACTCCGGATTTTGCATCATGGGCAACATCTTTGGCTCCTTCTTTAAGGTCATGAGTCTTTTGGCTTGTTTTGTCTGCTACGTCAACAAAGAAGTCCTTGGTTTTACCAGATGCTTCAAGTACCCCTTCTTTGGTCGCATGTGCAGCATCTTTAGCGCCCTCCTTAAGGTCATGTGCTTTCTGACTTGTTTTGTCTCCTACATCAACAAAGAAGTCTTTCGTTTTATCTGCTGCTTCAACTACTCCGGATTTTGCATCATGGGCAACATCTTTGGCCCCTTCTTTAAGGTCATGAGTCTTTTGGCTTGTTTTGTCTGCTACGTCAACAAAGAAGTCCTTTGTTTTATCTGCTGCTTCAACTACTCCGGATTTTGCATCATGGGCAACATCTTTGGCCCCTTCTTTAAGGTCATGAGTCTTTTGGCTTGTTTTGTCTGCTACGTCAACAAAGAAGTCCTTTGTTTTATCTGCTGCTTCAACTACTCCGGATTTTGCCTCATGGGCAACATCTTTGGCCCCTTCTTTAACGTCATGGGCCTTTTGGCTTGTTTTGTCTGTTACGGCAACAAAGAAGTCCTTGGTTTTACCAGATGCTTCAAGTACCCCTTCTTTGGTGGCATGTGCAGCATCTTTAGCGCCCTCTTTAAGGTCATGTGCTTTTTGACTTGTTTTGTCTCCTACATCAACAAAGAAGTCCTTCGTTTTATCTGCTGCTTCAACAACTCCGGATTTTGCCTCATGGGCAACATCTTTGGCTCCTTCTTTAAGGTCATGGGTCTTTTGGCTCGTTTTGTCTGCTACGTCAACAAAGAAGTCCTTGGTTTTACCAGAAGCTTCAAGTACCCCTTCTTTGGTCGCATGTGCAGCATCTTTAGCGCCCTCTTTAAGGTCATGTGCTTTCTGACTTGTTTTGTCTCCTACATCAACAAAGAAGTCCTTCGTTTTATCCGCTGCTTCAGCAACTACGGATTTTGCATCATGGGCAACATCTTTGGCCCCTTGTTTAAGGTCATGGGCCTTTTGGCTTGTTTTTTCACCAACATCTACAAAGAAGTCTTTGGTTTTATCAGCAGCCCCTACTATTTCTTCTTTAGTATCACGTGCTACCTCCTTTGTGCTTTCTCCAAATTCACGCAGCTTTTCATCAGTTTTATCTCCTACATCAACAACGAAGTCTTTAGTGGTTCCCATTGCACCTACCACTCCTTCTTTAGTATCATGCGTTATTTCTTTGGCACCTTCTTTAACCTCTTGAGTTTTTTGTCCCGCTAGATCACCAATATCGCTCATGAAGTCTTTAGTTTTGTCAACACCTTCAATTACGCCTTCTTTAGCTCCTCTTGCGGCTTTAGATGTTGTATCGGCAACAGTTTGAATGCCTTCGCCAACTTTCGTTTTAGCGTCATGTGCGAGTTGTTTGGTTCCATCTTTAACAGCTGCGGCAGCTTCAGTTGTAGATTCAGCCACCGTATCTGCTGCTTCCACTGTTTTATCTTTAATTTGATCTTTTGCTTCAACCACACTGTCTTTGAGTTCCAATGATTTTCCAGTTATTTTGTCACCGAGCTTTGAAAAGAATCCTCCACTTTTTCTTGCTGCTTTTTCCACCTCTTTTGCAGCTTCTTTTCCACCTTCCTTAACTTCTTCGGCTGCTTCTGAGACTCCAGTTTTGATTGCAGTACTAGTATCGCCTACTTTTTGTACAACATCGTCTTTAACTTCTTTCGCAGCTTCTTTTGCATCTTTCGCTGCTGTTGCTGCGTCCTCCGTTACTTTAGCAGCTTTATCTTTGACTTTTCCCTTGGTTTGTTTGGCACTGTCCTTAACTTTTTGAGTTTTTCCGCTTATTTTATCCCCTAGTTTTCCAAAGAATGAACCTGATTTTTGAGCTGCTTTTTCAGTTTCAGATTTGGCATCTTTGATGGCTTTGCCAGCTGATGCTTTAACATCTGATGCTTCTTTAGATATTTTGTCGGACGTTTCAAGAACTGTGTCTTTGATGTCTTTGGCAATATCTGTAGTAGTTTCCTTAGTTTTAGCAACTCCTGCTGCTAATTCTTTTTCGGCAACTTTGGCAGACTCCTTTGCTTCGCTTCCTTTTTCAGAAATCTTATCTTTTAATTCAGCGGATGCTTCTTTTAGTTCTTGCACACCATCTGTTATAAATTGAGATGTTTTGTCTTTAACTTCTTCAGTTGCCAGTCTTGCATCTTTAGCCTTTTCAGAAATTGCTGTTGAAGTTTGAGAAGATTTTTGCTCTATAACTTGAGCTGCTTCATGGATTTTGTCTTTTGCGCTGTCTAAACCATCAGTAATAGTTCTTTGGGCATCTGTTATTATTATTTTGGTAGAATCCTTTGCATCTTGTGCTTTTTCTGATGCTTTATCTTTGGCTGATGCAAGTGCTTCCTTAGATTCTTCCACAGCACCGTCAATTTTATGACTAATATCTTCTGTAGTTGACTTTATGCCGTCTTTGGTATCCTTCAGTACTTCCTTCGTGGAATCTTTAAGTTTTTCTGTCTTCGCAACAGCTGATGCTGTTACTCCACTTAAGAAATCCTTGGTTTTATCAGCACTTGCTTCTCTTGTTTGTTTTACATCTTTTCCAAAATCATCAAGAGCTTGTTTGGTGTCATGAACCGTTTCTCCCATTTGATCTTTTAATTTTTGGGCATCCTCTGCAGTTTCTTTTGCTAGATCAGCAGTTGTGTCTTTAATCTTGCCTTTGACTTCCTTTACACCGTCTTTTGCTTCTTGAGATTTTCCGCTGATTCTTTCTCCAAGTTTACTAAAGAATCCGCTACTTCGTTTTTCTGCATCTTCCTTCGCATCCTTTGCAGCTTTTTCTAGTTCCTCGACCTTATCTTTAATTTGTTGATCGACATCTTGTTCAGTTTGTTTTGCAACCTCTTCCGTTTTTGTTGTTTGTTTACCAATTGCGTCCTTGGTGGCTTCCAGTTTTTCTCCTGTTTCTTGCGCTGCTTTTTCCGTTTGTTCTTCAAATGAATCTTTTGTTTCGGATGCGGCCGTACCGATTTTTCGTCCAATTTTCTCGAAAAATCCAACCTTTTCAGCATCTCCAGTATCTGATTTTCTATGTTTCTTGTGTTTACGTTTTTCTGCTTTCGGACTAGATTGTTCCTTCTTTTTGGAGAATATTCCAAAGAGACCTGATTTTGTTACTAATTCGTCTTCACTTATTTCAGGTTCTTCCAGGGATTGAGTTGGTTTGATCACTGGTTTGGTGTCTTGGAAGTGAGCGATTTCTTCCTGTATGAAAGCGTCTGTTGCGCTTACAGCATCAGCAGGAACACCGGGTTTGGCTGGTAAAATCAATATTGCATGTTCTTCTCTTGGTTGTTCTAAAGGTGCAGCAATTTGGGTGTCTTTTGTTACTGTAGGTCCATGGTCGTATCTAACGATTTCTTCAGTTAGAAACGTTGCAGTGTCTAACATTTGCGATATTAGGCTTCCTGATAATGGTTGGGTTTCTACTTTGGGTACTTCTTCAGCAACGACTTTTGTTTCGACTGTTCCGTCTACTGGTTTGTCTTCATGACGTCTAGGCGCGGGCATTATTAAAATATCATCAAATACAGATATTTCCCGATTCAGGAAGTTTTCTGTATCTGAAATATTTCTTAAGGTATCTTCTGAAACAGCGGGTGGAACTTGAGGAAGAATTTCAACAGGACGTGCTGTTGACTCCAAGGTAGAATCTCGAAGAACAACTGTTTCAAATAAAGGAAGTTCAGGGACTGGTACAGGTCTAACCTGTACTCCTTCCAAATCAAACGCAACTGACTTCTCTTTGGGTTTGGGTTTTTCTAGTGGAAACCTTACGGGTTTAACATCCTCATATTTGCTGACTTCACCATGGAGGAAGTTATTTGCGTCGGTCATGTGCTGAAGAACTTCTGGTGATAACTGTGGAGGGGGACTCGCTACTTGTTTCTTTGGAGATTTAACAGCTTTTTCTTCAATGGATTTTTCCTTCTTTGGTTTCTTTTCGAAAAATCCAAAAAGACCACTCTTTCTATGTTCTTTTGTTTGATCTTCCGGTTCTACTTTAAGATCTTTCGTTGATTCTTTTGGCGGTCTAACATCTTCAAATCTTGAAACTTCTTCATTCAAGAAATTTGAAGAGTCGGCCATTTCTTGTTTAACTTCTTGTGAAATAGGTGGGGGTGGTTGACTAAGGGCGGTTTCTACTTCTTTAGCTATTTTTCTCTCAATGGAATCTTCTTTTTTGGGTTTTTTACTAAATACACTAAATAGACCACTTTTTCTTCGTTCTTTGCTTTCGTCATCTGACTCAGCTTTTTTATCTTTTCGTTCCTCGGAAGGTGGCCTTGGTTTAACCTCTTCAGTACCTTCGACCTTTTGTTCAATCGAATCTTCTTTGGTTGGTTTTCTACCAAACAAACCCATAAGACCACTTCTTCTACGTTCTTTGGTTTCATCGTCTGATTCGGATTTTCTGTCTTTTTCCTTTTTGTCTTTAGGACGTTTCCTGAGTTTTACAGGCTTGACGTCTTCATATCTTGTTACTTCTTCATTCAGGAAGTTTGAACTGTCAGCCATGTACTGGATAACTTCAGCCGAGAGAGGTTGTCGAGGAGAGCTAAGCGCAAGCTCGACTTCTTTCTCTATTTTTCTTTCAATGGATTCCTCTCGTTTGGATTTCTTTCCGAAAATTCCAAACAAACCACTCTTTCGTTGTTCTTTACTTTCTTCTTCAGAATCAACCTTTTTGTCCTTTTCTTGTGTTGTTTCTAAAGGTTGTTTTGGTGTTATAGGTCTAACGTCTTCGAATCTTGCAATTTCTTCATTTAGGAAATTCGAAGAATCTTCAATTTGTTGAACAACTTCATCTGAGAGAGGTGGCGGAGGGGAAGTGAGAGTTATTTCAATACCTTTCTCGATTTTTCTTTCAACAGAATCTTCCCTTTTGGATTTTTTACCAAACAGTCCAAAAAGACCTACTTTCTTTTTGTCGTCTTCTTCAAATTCTACTTTTTTGTCTTTTTTATCTTCTTTAGGTGGCATTACGTCTTCGAATTTTTCAATTTCTTCTTTTAAGAAGCCTGATGTGTCGGACATATGCTGGATAACTTCTTGTGAAAGCGGTGGTGGAGGAGCATTAAGTGCAGCTTCAACTTCTTGATTTATTTTCTGCTCAACTTCTTTTTGAAGGTTTCTTTCTACGGAATCTTCTCTCTTGGATTTTTTACCAAAGAGTCCAAAGAGCACGCCTTTTTTCTGATCTTTGCTTTCTTCTTCAGATTCAGTTTTCTTAGATTTCTTCTCTGGTGAAGTTTGTTTTGGTTTTGGAGGCATAACATCTTCAAATCTTGCAACTTCCTCTTTTAAGAAATCTGAGGTATCAGACATGTGTTGAATAACTTCTTGTGATAGCGGTGGTGGAGGAGCACTAAGTGCTGCTTCAACTTCTTGGGTAATTTTTTGTTCGACTTCTTTTTGAAGTTTTCTTTCCACAGAATCTTCACGTTTCGATTTTTTGCCGAATAATCCAAAGAGACCTTTCTTTTCTTTACCTTCGTCATCAGACTCTGCTTTTTTGTCTTTTTTGTCTTCTGTGAGTTTTTGTGACTTTGCAGGGATAACATCTTCAAATCTTGCTACTTCTTCTTTTAGAAATCCGGAAGTATCGGCCATGTGTTGAACAACCTCTTCCGAAAGTGGGGGCGGAGGTGCACTAAGAGCAGCTTCAACTTCCTGCGTTATTTTTTGTTCCACTTCTTTTTGAAGTTTTCTTTCAACGGAATCTTCCCTCTTCGATTTTTTACCAAATAATCCAAACAAGCCTTTCTTTTGATCTTTTCCTTCGTCATCTTTTTTGTCTTCTATGGGTTTTTGTAATTTTACAGGCATCACGTCTTCAAACCTAGCAACTTCTTCTTTTAGGAAACTTGAGGTATCTTCCATATGTTGCACAACTTCTTTAGAAAGAGGTGGTGGTGGAGCGCTAAGAGCGACTTCAACTTCACGATTTATTTTTTCTTCGACCTCTTTTAGAGCTTTTCTATCCAGCGAATCGTCTCTCTTGGTCTTCTTACCAAACAATCCAAAGAGACCTTTCTTTTGATCCTTTCCTTCGTCATCAGATTCAGCTTTTTTGTCTTTTTTCTCTTCTAAAGATCCTTTTGGTTTAGCAGGCATAACGTCGTGGAATCTTGCAACTTCTTCTTGTAAGAAGTTTGAGGTGTTGGTCATTTGCTCAACAACCTCTTGCGAAAGAGTTGGTGGAGGCGCACTAAGAGCAGCTTCAACTTCACGATTTATTTTTTCTTCAACTTCTTTTAGGGCTTTTCGGTCTAGCGAATCGTCTTTCTTGGTTTTCTTACCAAACAATCCAAACAAGCCTTTCTTTTCCTTGCCTTCATCATCAGATTCCACTTTTTTCTCCTTTTTCTCTTCTACAGGTTCTTTTGGTATTACTGGCATTACGTCGTGGAACCTGTCCACTTCTTCTTGTAAGAAATTTGAGGTATCCTCCATATGTTGGACAACTTCTTGTGAAAGAGGTGTAGGAGGTGCACTAAGAGCTGCTGCAATTTCTCGGTCAATTTTGTCTTCAGCTTCTTTGATGATTTTCCTGTCTAACGAATCGTCTTTTTTGGTTTTCTTGCCAAACAATCCGAACAAGCCTTTCTTTTCCTTGCCTTCATCATCAGACTCAACTTTTTTGTCCTTCTTCTCTTCTACAGGTTCTTTTGGTATTGCTGGCATTACATCGTGGAACCTGTCAACTTCTTCTTGTAAGAAATTTGAGCTATCCTCCATATGTTGGACAACTTCTTGTGAAAGAGGTGTAGGAGGTGCACTAAGCGCTACTGCAATTTCTCGGTCAATTTTGTCTTCAGCTTCTTTGATGATTTTCCTGTCTAACGAATCGTCTTTTTTGGTTTTCTTGCCAAACAATCCGAACAAGCCTTTCTTTTCTTTGCCTTCATCATCAGACTCAACTTTTTTGTCCTTTTTCTCCTCTACAGGTTCTTTTGGTATTACTGGCATTACGTCGTGGAACCTGTCCACTTCTTCTTGTAAGAAATTTGAGGTATCCTCCATATGTTGGACAACTTCTTGTGAAAGAGGTGTAGGAGGTGCACTAAGAGCTGCTGCAATTTCTCGGTCAATTTTGTCTTCAGCTTCTTTGATGACTTTCCTGTCTAACGAATCGTCTTTCTTGGTTTTCTTGCCAAATAATCCGAACAAGCCTTTCTTTTCCTTGCCTTCATCATCAGACTCTGCTTTTTTGTCCTTTTTCTCTTCTGCAAGATCTTTTGTTTTTTTAGGCATTACATCGTGAAATCTGGAAACTTCTTCCTGTAGGAAGTTTGTACTGTCAGTCATTTGTCCAACAACTTCTTGTGAAAGAGGTTGTGGAGGTGCACTAAGAGCAGTTTCAATTTCTTTGTCGATTTTTCGTTCAATAGATTCTTCACGTTTTGATTTTTTACCAAAAAGTCCAAATAGACCTCCTTTTTTGTGATCTTTTCCTTCATCATCAGACTCCACTTTTTTGTCTTTTTTCTCTGTTGGTGACTTTATAGGCATTACATCCTCAAACCGTTCAACTTCCTCCTGTAGGAAACTGTTGGTATCAAGCATCTGTTGAGCAACTTCCTCTGAGAGAGGTGGAGTAGGAGCCCGAATTGCAGCTTGTATTTCTTTGTTTATTTGTTCTTCAATTGCAGCTTCTTCTTTTGTCAGCTTCTTTCCGAATAAACCGAAAAGACCACTCTTTCTATGTTCTTTACTTTCATCATCAGAATCTCCTCCTTTGCGTTCTTTGCGTTTTTTGACAGGAGAAACTTGTTTTTGTTGCTTCAATTTCGTAGGTGAAAGTTGCTTTGCAGGTCTTACGTCTTCAAAGCGTTCAATTTCTTCTTGCAAAAACCTGTTGGTATCGGCTATTTTTATTTTGATTTCTTTTGAAAGAACTGGTGGTGGTGAACTAAGAGCTTTTTCTATTTCTTTCAGTATTTCTTGTTCTATTAATAATTCTTCCTTTTTGGTTTTTTTGGCAAACATTCCAAATAGACCACTCTTTTTGGTTTCCTTGGATTCGTCTTCACTTTCGGTTGGTTCTGATGGTTCACGTTTCTTTTCCTCTTTTGGTTCTGCTAGAATTTCAGGCGCCTTGGTCTTTAATTCGATTGTCGGTTCTGGAGTTTTAACAGGACGTGCATCTTCGTATTTGGCAACTTCTTCGCCTAAAAAGTCTGTGGTATCAGACATTTGTTTTTTGGTTGTTTCTGATAATACCATAGCAGCTGCTTCCTTTACATCTTTGAATGCCACGTCTTTAACTTCTGGGGTTTCATCTTTTTTGGATTTCTTTCCAAAAATACCAAATATTCCGCTGCCTTTCTTTCGTTCTTTACCTTCATCTACTGGTTCGACTTTCGTTTCTTTAACTTTAGGTTCCTCTGGAAGCTGGGGTTTAACAGGTTGTGTTGGTTTCGCTGGGCTTACGTCTTCATACTTTGCAACTTCAACACTGAGGAAGTTTCTGGTATCATACATTTGTTGCATAACTTCTTCAGATATTGGAGAAGGTGTTGGTAGAGGTGCAAAAGTTTCGGTTTTGGTAACTTCCTTTGCTGGTTTTTCTATTACAAGCTCTTCCTTTTTGGATTTCTTTCCAAAAATACCGAAAATGCCTTTCTTTTGATCTTTCCCTTCTTCATCCTTTTTATCCTTTTCCTTTACGTGTTCTTCTGGTTTCTGCACTTCAATTATTCGAATAACTTCAACTTTAAGTTCTTCGCGTGGTTCAACTTCTGGTTTTGCTTTGATTATAGGTTTTACATCATGGAAGCGCGAAATTTCAGTTTGCAGGAAGTTTGTGGTGTCAGACATTTGTTGCACAACTAAGTCTGAGAGAGCTGGTGGCGCGGAAGGCTGGATTGTTTCAGGAAGTTTAGGTACTTTGTCTTGCATTTGTTTAAATACCTTTTCTTCTTCCATGGGTTTTACAATAGCTTCCGTTGGAAGTGGTTGGACAACCTCAATTGGTTTTTCTTCTTTTGCTTCCTTCTTCTTGCCTTTTGGAGGTTTCGCTAAAAGTTTAGGTTCTTCAATCAATTTAGGCTCCTCCAGTAGCTTGATAATTTCAATCTGGACCGTTTGTTCGGGTTTAATAATGGGTTTGACGTCATGGTATCTTGAAACTTCTTCAGCCAAGAATAAATTGGAATCAACCATAGATTTTAAGACAGTTTCCGAAAGAACTGGTTTGGTTGCTTCTTCGGGTAGTTTTTCAGGTGATTCGGCAGTTTTCTTACCTTTCTTAAACTTCCCAAAGAAACCTCCTTTCTTTTGTTCTTCTCCTTCGCTTTCATCGGATTCTACTTTCTTCTTCTTCTTTTCTTTGGGTGTTTGTGGTTTGACTTTAGGTTCCTCTGATAACTTAGGCGCTTCCTGTATTTTAATTTCCTTTAATTCAGGTTTGATTTCTGCTGGTTTAATGATGGGTTTAACATCATGGAATCTTGAAACTTCTTCAATCAGGAACTGATTGGAGTCATCCATGGATTTTAAAACACTTTCGGATAAAACTGGTTTGGTTTTGTGGGTTTCTTCGATTATTTCTGTTATTTCAGGTTGAGGTACTTTTTCTGGGGATTCGATAGGTTTCTTGGTTTTCTTGAACTTCCCAAAGAAACCTCCTTTCTTTTGGTCTTCACCTTCACTTTCATCGGATTCGACTTTCTTTTTCTTTTTTTCTTTAGGTGTCTGTGGTTTTGTGATTTTAAGTTCTTCGGAAAGTTTTTCCACTTCTTTGGGCTCAAGTTTGATTTCCTCAGGTTTGATAATAGGCTTAACGTCATGGAATCGGGATACTTCTTCAGATAAGAAGTTTTTAGAGTCATCCATGGATTGTAAAACAGTTTCTGATAGAACTGGTTTGGTGGCTGATATTTCTTCAATTATTTCTTTGGGTGGTTGCTCGGGTTCGGCAGATTTCCTGCTTTTCTTGAATTTGCCAAAAAAGCCCTTTTTTTGTTCTTCGCTTTCGCTATCATCAGATTCGGCTTTCTTCTTCTTCTTTCTTTCCTTGGGTGTTTGTGGTTTATCTTTAGTTGTTGATTCTTTTGATAACTCTCTGTCGTGTTTTTCTATAATGCTATCAGATCGGTCCTCGTCAGATTCTTCAACTTCTTTGGATGATTTTTTAGCAAATAATGAAAGGAATCCACCTGATTTCCTTGAAGTTTTTGGTGTTTCCGTTGCTTGTTCTTCTAATTTTTGTGCTTGGGGTTTATAAATATTGTGCTGGTCATCAGACCAACCAGGAAAATATATCTCGTTTTGTATTAAATACGTTGTTGCAAGTTTAACATCACTTGGTACTTTATTGTCGATTTCTTCGTAAATATGTGCTTTTAGACGTGGAGGACGAATGGGGACTGTTTCGTCAATAACTGGTTTTGTGATAGCTTCTTCAGAAATTATTGGTTTCTTGGATAACATATCTTTTTCAACCTTTGTTACGTCGCCTTCTAAAACAAACGTAACCGTTTCGGTGGTTTTCTTCGGGACATCCCTTTTGTTCGGGTCGATTTCGATACGGAAATCAGCGTCTTCTATAACGGTGGGTTCATATGTTTTGGTGACTTGTTCTACAATGGTTATTTTTCGCATTTTCTTGGTTGGGGATGGGGATTTTTTATCGTCAATAATTTTATTTGCTGCAGTTTTACTATCGATAATTACGCCATCGATAATTTCATGTGCTTGGTCTTTGATACCTTCCAAATCACTGACTGGAGGTTCGCTTAAGGGTACCGGGGGTGGTAATTTTTCTTCAGCTTGGGTGTATTTTCCTTGGGGACTAAGATCTGTAAGGGAAGCCTCCATGAAAGGAATATCAGCGAATTCCTTACGTTCGTATGGAGGTGTTGGAAGTCTTGGTTTCCTAGGAGGTCTCGCTGGTGCTTCTGGGGGTAAACCGGTTGTGTCTTTAGGCTTCTTCTTCTTCTTATCTTTCCTCTTCTTTTCTTTTTTCGGGGATTTTTCAGATTCGGATGAATCCGATTCGAGTGATTTTCCAACGAATGTCTTGAGGGTTCCAAAGAAACCCCGTTTAGACTTCTTTTCATCTTCCCGGCTAGAATCCCGACTTACCGATTTTTCCTTGACCTTCCCAACAACTTTATCGCGTCTTGATTCGTGTTTATCGCTAACAAATTTCTTTGTTACTTCGTTGTAAGGTTCTGGTTTCGATTCGGATTGTATAAAAGCGTTAGTTTGTTCAACGACGGGCTTTATATCTTTAGAAAGCACATCTTGAACAATCGATAAACCAGTAACGGGTTGAGTATAAATAATTTTTGCGTCATCTACGATTGGTTGTTTAACTTCGTGTCTAGCTAAAGGTTTTGAGGTCGAGGTCGATATTCCTGCAAGAACATGCGTCTCCAACAAGCAGTCCTAACTACTATAGCTTCACCTTAATTACCGCTACTTGAAAATATCCTTACTGCAGTTCCGTATTATACGCGTGGTTAATGCAAATTATTCAAAAATATACACGAATTTTGCAAACAGAGTTAGTCTCAAAAACTAACTACAAAAAAAAAACTCCATGCGGATAAGTTTAGCACGGGAAAATTTCACATTACCTCCTTCTTGGTCTTCCGTTTGAGGAAGCCAATCGCAGTAGGCTTCGGGAATTTCAGAAGGATCATGGAAGGGGTTGGAAGTGAATTCTGTGAAAGGATTTACGTTAAGTGGTCGCACGGTAGACCTTGGACTATCATAGCACGGGAAAAAAGGACGATTTGCATAAAGATCGACTTTTTCATCTCCAATAATCACAGCTTTGGGGGTATTTTCTTCTCCATCCGATTCGTTTAAAAGTTCTTCATAACTGCTTACCATGCTTGAATCGCACTGTAACGGGTAATTCTTCGGGGAGGTAGCTAAGAGTTCAGTACGGCTACTGGACATATCCCTGGAAAGGTTAACCATACTTCCACCCATTGGTAACATTTCAGTTTCGGGTGGTCGAATAAAAAGTCTTTGAAGGGTAAACACAGGCTTATCATTTCTATTATTAGATTTTAATTTGTATTGGTTATCACCTAAACTTCTAGAAGTGCCTGGTAACGTGCTTGATTTTCCACTTCTACCACTTCTTCCGCTTTCTCCACTTTCACTGCTAGCTTTGGAACTTCCGTTTAGAAACTCACGAACTGAACGGATTTCAATTTCTTCCCTACCTCTATCAGTTGTTTTAACCAAAAGCTTTACCTCAGCTTTGACTGTTCTTTGATGCGTTTGGATTTCTTCGTCATCTGTACTTCCAGCACTAGAAGAATTGTTTGGACTCTCGCAGACCTCTTGATGAACCTTCCTTTCGAAAGGCTTCGCAGTGCTTGGAAAACTCTTATTGGAATAATTTCCGATCAAACTAACATTTTCTTCATCTTCTTCAGGAACCACACTTAAGTTTCTGTACGTTCCTTCCCACCATATGTCACTTATTTGGTCAAAACTATCGTGTAGATCACGCTGGGAGCTACTGCAAGGTTCTATAAGTTCGTAGGTATGGTCTTCGTTTGGATCTTCCCAACTTGATGGGTAATTATCAAGGGAGATGTCACTTGTGCTTTCACTTGAAGCTCGATGAGCCTTTTGGAAGTTGATTAATTCATACGGCCATTCATCTTCTTCTGGTCGATCCGGTTCATCTGTTTGAACATCCTGCAAGAGTTTATCCATAGATTCTTGAAGCTCTTTCAGATCTTCTGAAGGGTGTGGAACAGGGGTCGTTTCTTCTTCTTCTTCATCTAGATCTGTGATTTGGGTTTCATACCGACTCTGTTCTTCATCTTCAAAGGTGATTAAGTCTTCTGGAAGGTTCGGATTAGAATCCACTAGGATTTCATGGGTTGTTTCGTAACGTTTTGGTACCTTAAGTGATTTCTTTATTGGAATTTCTAGAAGAGCATCTGTGGATGGGACTAACTC
Organism: Hemicrepidius hirtus; assembly: GCA_963082805.1. NCBI lineage: Eukaryota > Metazoa > Arthropoda > Insecta > Coleoptera > Elateridae > Hemicrepidius > Hemicrepidius hirtus. The sequence continues at coordinate 29,506,458 of OY720162.1, forward strand.
CAAAGTGTTTATATAATGGTCTTCATTTTGGTCTAAAAGGTCGAGATCTAAGGCGAAGAGTTTTTCTTGCCGTTCTACTTCGTAAAGCATCCGATCTAACATTGCATCGATTTGGGTATACGAAGTCGTTTTATGGGTATATTCAGGATTTTGAAAGGGTAAGGAAATACTGCGATTGGGGCCCGTCAATAGGACGCTTTCATATGATAAACCACCCGTATCCACCGGTTTGGAATCTAGTAAACAGAGTTTTTGCGGATCCATCAACAAGTAAACAGTTTTTTTTAAGGTTGCATTAACCCTGCTCTGCTAGTAAGAATATTTAAGAACTAAAACTACTTTTAATAAATCCTAGAAATTTTGACTTGTTTGGGGGTTCTTGTTTTACGCTAACGCTGGCCAATGGTTGTGAATGACAACTAAAAATAAGATTTGGGCACAAACGTGATCAAAACCAATCGTTATAAACCAGAATAGTGAAGCAAAGCTAGCTTGCCATTAAATAAGCCCACATTTTACTAAAAGTCAGCATAAGCAACCGTAGAGAATTATTTTTTATTTTTTTTTTGTCCAGGATTGTTATGTGAGGGATTACAGAAGCCAACATGGGTTAATAAACTGCTCAATTATCTACCTATAATCACTGATCTAATTGGGAAAAAGAACACTGGTGACAACCTAATGTTGTTAGTTGATTAAACAACAAAAGCGGATTCTAATAATTAATGCAAACTCTTCTTTCTTCCTTCTTCTTATGGTGTTGCCCGTATTTTTCGTCCAGATTAATCTAAAAGCTACTCTACGATCATGCGCTCAAGCCACTCGTACTAAAAGAAAAGTGTTAGGTCTCATGTACTGCCATAGTGTCGTAAGTGAAAACCAATTATTAGTACTTCTTGGAATATTTACAGGAAAAAACACATTCCAAGAAGAACACAATAGAAAGAAAAGGTTAAACTAGATACTAACCACATCTGACCCATGCCCATGCATTTAGTTTTGTTTTGCTTGTGTTAACTGTGGATTTTGTTCTTAGTGTTACAACACACACATTAATAGCATTCTCTGGCTTTATAACGTGATGTAAGTGAAATAAAAAATTCAAATTAAAAGAGGATGGTTTTTGGTGAAAACCAATGATTCAAAATAAAATCAAACAAAAAAGATGAGATGATGGATATGCTCCTAGCTCTAATAACCGTTGCTTATTTATTTATTACCAAATTGTATCAAATAGCTTTCTATTTGCAATAAAATTCGGGGATCGCGTTTAATCTATCCCCCACCTGACACCAAAATAACTAAAATATTTTTTGCAATTAGAAAGAACTTCTTCTCCATTACTTTCTGGCCAGGAATGTACATTTTACATTAAATAATTTACACGAAAATCTTACCTTGTTGTACTGCGTCTACTGCTGGTGCCCCTTTGATGACGGAGATGGGCTCTTCCACAGATGACTTTCCTGAGGCATCCCATTCTGGAAAAAATAAATCTATGAGGAAATTGTTCTTTTAAGACCCGCAAAGTTTTGGCATTAGTTTTATAATATATACAGTGCTGTTTTTTCTGGCTACCTATCCTACATATATACGTTTCTACATGTGTGCTTAAACCACTCACCATACTCGTTCGAACTACCAACTACAACTTACCAACAAAACAAGAAGCCAAGCAAGTGTCTACTTACTCTTGGTTTAATCCACATAATTTTAGTCCATCACCAAGCTACCTTTACCTAATCTTTACCTGATTTTGAAACCAAAACTTCTTCTTGATTTCTTCCCTTTTCAAACCATGGACGTCGTCCTTGAAACCTTTCCACTAATTTGGAAATGAACCCATGCCGATCTTTAGTGAGTTCATCTAATTCATCCGGAAGCTTATGGATAAGGGATGTATTTCCAACCAAATACAATGAATCCTCCACGTAAGGAATACCAATATTAAAAGGAATTTCCCAATACAGAACCGTTACGAAAGTAGGACGTCCCGAATTAATATTAATAATAAATTCAGTGGTAAAAATTTTAGCTTTCACTGGCTCTACTAATAATTGCAAGCTTTTTCTAGCATCTACTTTCTGAATTTTACCTTTCCCTCCCTTGAAGCCCAAAACGGGACAATCCTTCAAATTCACACAAAGGCGTTTCATAGAAACTAAGACTTTATCATCGCCCAAGATATCAACGCTGACTTTCTTCTTACATTTGCATTCATGATCATCATCATCATCAGATACGTTCATGTCTTCAACATCTGTATGGACTTCTCGATAATATCCACCTTTAAGGTACATAACTTCCTCTGGTGCTTCCAAATCAATTTTTTTCGTATTATGGGCATGAACATTTGATGAAGAATTTTCCTCTAATTCTTTACGAATATCTATTGGGGTTGCTGTTTCAACCCTCGGTTCCTCATCACCTGATGCAACTAAATCTTCTGTATCTGTAAGCATTGGACTTGAAGGCGTGTTACGAATATAAGGAACGCGTCTGTTTAAACTTAAACGGTCCATAGCGGAAAAGCTCCCTGAACCTTCTTTCGAAAGAATAGTGGCTCCTCCCATTTCACGCATATGCGAAGGGGTTGATGATAAATCTCTTATTTTTTCACTGAAACATTCTTCATCTGACATAGGAATATTTTCGGTATCAGTTACACCACCGGCATCGTCTCCCCTTTGGGAAAAATTCCTTGAAGGTTCTTGGTCGCTCATATCAAGATCTTCAGTATCTGTTTTTGGATCAATTTCTATTTTGGTAACTGTTAAAAAATTACCACAAGGTACTCTTCTTGGTTTTGGGGCAGATAAATCAACTTCTTCGGAATCGGTAAGTAATTCCAAAATAGGTGGTATCGGTTTTAAGCTTGACCTGCGTCTCTTAAAGTTTTGAATGGTATCTTCGAAACTTCCATCGAAAATTGATAGTTCAGGGGTTGGTCCACGACTCATGTTTTCAACATAAAGCAAAGCTTCAGTTTCTGACATGCTTTCTTCATCCGTATCTCCAGTTTGATCAAAATTTGAATTTAAACCCATTACAGAAGTATCATCGAAGGCTGTTACTGTTACCAAGGGTCGTCCAGCTTCAGTTTCTCTTAAGGAAATGACTTTTCTGAAGGGTTGGGGTAAAGGAATATCTGGATATGTTTCAGCAACGTAGAACTCATCATCACTAAAAGATTCTTCATCCGTGGTGTTTTCCCTTCGATTTCTTTTTATAATTGCAACGGGAATACTTCCAGGAGATTCTTTTTCTTCTGAAGAAGAATTAAGGATTTCGGTATCAGTTTTATCATCTCCAATGAAGGGTTTTTTAGTTTTTAAGGGTTGCCCAATGAATTGTATATTGAAAGCTTCATGGTCGTTAGATCTTGGGATACATTCGTCACTGTCGCCCATTGGAGAATCGGTTTTGTAGTCATCACAGTCTGTATTATTTGGATCTTCATGCTTGGAATTCTTATCTGAAGCTTCTTGACCAGAAATTCCGACATCGTCCAAAAACTCTGCTTCTGTTAACGCCCCTTCATCATGGTCTACTATCAAACAATGTTTAGAAGGTTGTTTTTGTTTACGTGAATGTTTTTCTTCTTCATTGTCACTTTGATATGTAACAGAAGTTGATACGCACGGTTTTCTTGTCCCTTTTGGACAACTCTCTTGATTTCTAGAACCTCTTGGTTTTCTTCGTCTTAGTTTCTTCCCACTGTTATATTTCCGAATTTCTTCTTCATCATTCGAATCTGATTCCAAGTTTTCGGTATCGGTATGGGATTTAAAAGGTTTTGAAGAAACACCCAAATAAAGGGATTTTTGTCTTCCCTTTCTGATAGCTTCCTCTTCACCTTCGCTATGATATGGTGTCACTGCTGGAGACGGTTCTGGTTTATTTTCAGCGACATTATCTGAAATATACATGCTTGCTGATGCTTCAAACATTTCCTCTGTAAGCACAACTTCGGGATATTGTTCCTTGGGTTGATCATCATCAGACGTGTAACAGTCTTCAAAATCCGTTAACTCTGCCTTTATATCAGGACTGTCGAGCAAACTTGTGGTAGGATCGGTTACGGTTGAAGACTGGGTATGAAGCTTTTTCTTTCCTTTATTGGTTTTGCGTCTAATCTTATGGGATTCCTTAAAGTTTCCAGGGTCTAAATCTAGATTGTCCAAGGAAATTGGTTGCTCATGGGGATAGATCTTCACTTGTTCTTCATCTTCAGATCCTTCTATGTCTTCAATATCAGTTGTACCCCCGTCTGTTAATTTAATCTTCAGTTTTTGGCGAAAATATTTTTTTTCTTTTTTCTTTTCTGTTCCCATATCCATCATTTCCACGTCGGTTAGGGCTTCAGCAATGTCTAAATAATTATGGTCATCATCTTCTTCAGCTTCGGAAGTGATTGATATCACGGGAATGTTTACTTGGTTGTCAGACATTTTCTTCTAAATATTGGGATGGTCTGATTCCTAATTAGGAAAATGGAAATAAATCAGTGCAATATGAACAAGTGAAAAATCGCCATGTACCTGGTTTAGATTCTTAAGATTAGGTACTTACCATGCTGTCTTCTAAACGGAAATGGTACTAAAGTTAACTATTTTCTACTCTATTACTAAGCTACATATAGTTTGGGTATTGCTTTGATGACATTCGGCGAAACATTACGAAAAATTACAACTAGACAAGAAACATTTTCATTCATATACCTCGTCAGGTGATGCATTTCGAGAAGCCATGCTGCAAGAAGGCAGTGGGGATGATTTGGGCAACACATAAGTCGTGTTACCTGAAATTTTTCCAGGCTTTTCTTCTTCATCTTGGGTTGTTTTTTCGGCGGATTTATCTAAAATCATTTCAGTGACATCCAAAACTGGTAGGAACCGTTCTTGGGAGACTAAAGCTCCTTGTGGCCGTGCTTCTTTCTCAACACTATCTAATCTCTCTTTTTCTTCTTTGTATTGTGACATTAATAATTTTCGGGGAAGGGCAATGCACGCTTCCTCACTCATGGTATGCTTCAGCATTTGTTTTTTGGCCTCTTCCAAAGCTTTTAAGGTATCTGGACTAAGGTCTTCTGAATACATTACGAGATCGGACATACGATGTTTTCCTTCATAAATGGATTCCAAAGACTTTTTTGCCTTTGGGGATGTTGGTGTCACCGACTTCAAGCGACCATTTGCATCTGAACTCATGTCATGGTCGGAGAGGGAACTCGGCAAAGCCACTGATTCAGACAAACTTGAATCAGTTGTATCAATTAAAGATAGCTCACCTTCTGTCCTTATGCCTGATGGGACTTTTTTCAGATTTTCGTACGGCTGCCTGTAAATGACTTCAATGGAACCGGTCATGTCATGGGTTCGTTTGAAGACTTCCGAGGTGATGACTTGTTGACCATTTCCGTTTGCTGATCGAACTCTTCTGACTGGACTTCCAGGTAAGGAAGTTGGGGTTAAACTTCTTTCTATTAATTGACTTTCGACGGTTTTATCCAAATGTGAGGTTGGTATTACTGATTGACTGCGTTCTCGGTCGGAAATCTGGACGGTCGGTTCAAATTCTGACGGTTTTGTGGACGGTTCCTCTACTACTAAATCTTTTCTAAGTTGGTCCACAGGGGTTGCACGGCGGATTTTCGTTGGAGACGGAGATTCTCTTCGGATGTATTCGGATGCTGTCACACGACGGAGTTTCGGTGGTGACGGAATTTGTTTTGAACTTTGGGTTTGTGGAACAACCTTAACTTTTTGCATCCTGATAGCATCCTTTTCTTCATGGGTTACTGTTGATTCACCTTTGGTTACCTTAATTTTAGTTTTTGACGAAGAAACTCTAGTTATACTTGACATATCGGATTTTTTAACCTGTTTGGTTGATTTGGTATCATGGACATCGTAGGTTATTTCGGATTTTGCTACAACTCTTGTTTTGGCTATGTGCATCTTAGCGGTTGTTAAATCTGCTTTTAGGACTCCGGAGCCCTTAGCTTCCACAGTTGTAGCTTTTACTTTATATTTTGGACTTTCTTGGACTTCTTTAGCGTCTACCGTTATTGCCTTTTTTTCTACTGATTTAACAGGTGTGCCTTCTCGGGATGATACCTTTTGTTCTGAAGATATCGTTTGGCGTTCGTACGCGTACTTATAAGGACTGCTTGGTTTCTTTTCAGGTGTCCCTAAACGTTGTTTTTCAATTATTGACACTTTCGAAAGTTTCGTCCTTTCATTTATATTTTCAGTTTCGTGCTTATCTTTTGGTTTCTTTGGTTCGACTTGGGAAGTCATTCTAACATTTATTATTTCTTTTGCCCGCTTTTGGATTTCCCCCTTCCCTATTTTGAGATCTCTTGATAAAGTTGATTGCATGTATCCATGTATACGAGATTCGTGTTTTTTAACTACATAAGATTCAGGGGGAGGTTCTTTAACAATTGGTTTCTTTTTAGGAGTGGTTTGGTGTTCAGGAGTGGGAGATGATTCATGTTTGGTTTTGGATTTCTTTTTAGTTAATTGTTTAGCTTTGGAGGTATCAGTGGAAGCACTGTCGCTGCTTGATTTGGGTGCTGATTTTCTGTTATATTTAGGGATGTGGGACTCGACTTTTTTCTTACTTTCGGTGGTGCTGGTTGTAGTCGAACTTTTCTTAAACATTTTTTCTCTTGGTGCTTTCTTTCTTTCAATTTTTTCTTCATCAGAGCTTACATCTGCATCGCTATCAAGCTTAAGTGCTCTCATTCGAGGACTAGGTGAAGAAAAACTAACACTTTTACCTGTAGATGTTTCTTTTTCCGTAAAGGTTTTTCTGGTTATAGTATGTCTTTTTAAGGAAGTTGTTTGAGATTTAACCTTCTGGACTTTAGATTTTCCCATTTTTTGGGAAACCTCCTCTAGTGGTTCTTGGACAATATATTTACTGTCACTTTCTTCTATTTTGTCATCTTCTTTTGAATGCATAGTAATTTCCAATACATCATCGGTCATAATTATATCATCTGCTCCAACGTCATAACGTTTGGTTTGGGATTCTGATCTTCCTGTATCATATTGAGTGGTTTCGATGATGGATTCGATATGAGATTCGCTACATTCTGAATGTGGGGAAGTCACTTGATAAGCTGCAGGCTTAGAACTAAAACTCTTATCTGACATGCTTTCTATTTGGATTTTGAACGATGAGTCTGTTTCTGACGAAACAGGTTCGGCATCAGTTTCGGAGAATTTCGCTGAATCGCTGACGTGTAGAGAACTAACTTGGGAAACATCATCCAAAGACTCGCGTTTGTGGAGGATAGTTTCGTCCTGAGGAGTTTGTTTCATTTCTTTTTCCTGAACTAGTGAACCTGTTATGGTATCGCCTTCTAACTCATCTACGGTTATATCTATAGCACGGGTATGTGTAAGCAACTTCGTGCTAAAGCTCTCTACACTAGTCTGCTCTTGCTCTACTTTAACAAATGTCTCACCAGTATCTGGAGTTTTTGGAACGATCTCTTCGCCGACATCAGATACAGATGTTGAGCTTGGAGAATGTGATTTAACGCTAACTTGACTGGTAACATCTGTGATACTAGAACTTAATTCGGTTGGTGTTATTTTTGCCGAAGTTGTTTGGGGAGGAGTGGTAAGTTTATGAGCACCCGGAGGAGATATCTCATCGGGTGTGCCATAAAGTTTTGAATCAATTAATTTTTGGGATGTAGGTAATTCAAAACTTATTTTTCGGGGAGTTGGTCGAATTTTGTCGGAAACGCGTTCTTCTTCTACTTTTTGGATGCCATCAGTAACTCGAATCACTTCTCTTACAGATTCGTCGATTTTTCTTAACGCTTCGGAAGTTTCTTCTAAAGTTTCGCTTAATGTAAGTATACGTGATTTTTCCATCTTTTCAACTACTTGCGTCTCTGTTTCAACTAGAGGAATAGGAGAAGTTACTTTAGGTACTTGTTTTGCTTCGTCCACACGTGCTTCGGTCGTAATAATCTTAAGATGCTCGTCCTTTTCTAATTTAGTAGGTGTTATCTTGGGTCTTTTAACTTTAGTAGTGGTAACCTTAAGAGATCCTTTCTTAGTTGTGCTTTGTAAATCATGGACATCAACAACTTCGTCAGGAGTAGTAATGTCTTCTATTATCTCTTGACCACTTCTAATTTCTTTATCCTTCTCAGAAATACGCTGAGTAGGTTGTGGTTTAACTATTTCTCTTTCAGATGACACAGTCGATACGATTTTTGAGTGTAACATTTCTTCGCTGACTTCCCCGGAAAATAATTCTGAATCTTTCTTGGAAATTTTAACGAGTATTTCGTGTTCCACTAATTGTGATGCAGTATCTTGAACATCTTCAGCAAGTTTTGGAGATTCAGTATGGTCAGCTTCTTCATCAACCTTTGTTTCCGCAACTTCCCTAATTTCACACAAATGATCGGTAGACATGGAAGGAAGCATCATCATGAGTTGTCCTTCAGGTGTTGGTGTTAAGTCGGGTTTAAGTTTTCGGACATCGGCTCTTATTTGCTGACTAGCTTCGAGTACTTCTGATATAACTTTATCAAAATCATGACCTGGCTCAATTTCGGAAAGATGTAAATCTCCTTTCACGGAATCTCTCTTTACACGCTTTCTACTACGTGGTCTTGTTTCTGAAGTAGTAGATTCAACTGCACTTAAAGTGCGATCGGGAATAAAAGCAGTACCAATACTAGCTATAACTTGATCTCTTTCAGGAACTGTCGCTGGTAGAGCAATTGTTGACACAAGTTGAGTATGGGAAATTAAAGCTTCTTTAATGACAGCAGGAACGGTACTTTCAGATACACAACCATCCATATCTTCACAAGAAGAAAATACACTGTCATCCATAACCTTCGAGGCTTCCACTTCACTACCAGGTTCTTTTTCCATATATTCAGCAATTAGGTTTTCTTTGATATCCTCCACTTCTTTTGGTTCAGTAACGTCTACGTCTTTGTCTGTATGTTTAGTTACTGTCTCGGTAGGTATCTCTTTCACTTCTTCCTCAACCTTCTCCGGTTTTTCAGGTTCAGGTATTTTCTTTTCAGTTATTTTAGTTGTGACTTCCTCCAGAATAATTTCCTTTTCCGTAACCTTTGCAGTTACCTTTTCAGCTGGTTCTTCTTCAACTTCCTCTGGTTCTTCTGGTTCGGGAATGTCTTTGCCGGTAGGTTTAGTTACCGTCTCGGTAGGTTTCTCTTTCACTTCTTCCTCAACCCTCTCCGGTTGTTCAGGTTCAGGTATTTTCTTTTCAGTTATTTTAGTTGTGACTTCCTCCAGAATAATTTCCTTTTCCGTAACCTTTGCAGTTACCTTTTCAGCTGGTTCTTCTTCGACTTCCTCTGGTTCTTCTGGTTCGGGAATGTCTTTGTCGGTAGGTTTAGTTACTGTCTCTGTAGGTTTCTCTTTCACTTCTTCCTCAACCTTCTCCGGTTTTTCAGGTTCAGGTATTTTCTTTTCAGTTATTTTAGTTGTGACTTCCTCCAGAATAATTTCCTTTTCCGTAACCTTTGCAGTTACCTTTTCAGCTGGTTCTTCTTCAACTTCCTCTGGTTCTTCTGGTTCGGGAATGTCTTTGCCGGTAGGTTTAGTTACCGTCTCGGTAGGTTTCTCTTTCACTTCTTCCTCAACCCTCTCCGGTTGTTCAGGTTCAGGTATTTTCTTTTCAGTTATTTTAGTTGCGACTTCCTCCAGAATAATTTCCTTTTCCGTAACCTTTGCAGTTACCTTTTCAGCTGGTTCTTCTTCGACTTCCTCTGGTTCTTCTGGTTCGGGAATGTCTTTGTCGGTAGGTTTAGTTACTGTCTCTGTAGGTTTCTCTTTCACTTCTTCCTCAACCTTCTCCGGTTTTTCAGGTTCAGGTATTTTCTTTTCAGTTATTTTAGTTGTGACTTCCTCCAGAATAATTTCCTTTTCCGTAACCTTTGCAGTTACCTTTTCAGCTGGTTCTTCTTCGACTTCCTCTGGTTCTTCTGGTTCGGGAATGTCTTTGTCGGTAGGTTTAGTTACTGTCTCGGTAGGTTTCTCTTTCACTTCTTCCTCAACCCTCTCCGGTTGTTCACGTTCAGGTATTTGCTTTTCAGTTATGTTAGTTGTGACTTCCTCCAGAATAATTTCCTTTTCCGTAACCTTTGCAGTTACCTTTTGAGATGGTTCTTCATCGACTTCCTCTGGTTCTTCTGGTTCGGGAATGTCTTTGTCGGTAGGTTTAGTTACTGTCTCTGTAGGTTTCTCTTTCACTTCTTCCTCAACCTTCTCCGGTTTTTCAGGTTCAGGTATTTTCTTTTCAGATATTTTAGTTGTGACTTCCTCCAGAATAATTTCCTTTTCCGTAACCTTTGCAGTTACCTTTTCAGCTGGTTCTTCTTCGACTTCCTCTGGTTCTTCTTGTTCGGGAATGTCTTTGTCGGTAGGTTTAGTTACTGTCTCTGTAGGTTTCTCTTTCACTTCTTCCTCAACCTTCTCCGGTTTTTCAGGTTCAGGTATTTTCTTTTCAGTTATTTTAGTTGTGACTTCCTCCAGAATAATTTCCTTTTCCGTAACCTTTGCAGTTACCTTTTCAGTTGGTTCTTCTTCGACTTCCTCTGGTTCTTCTTGTTCGGGAATGTCTTTGTCGGTAGGTTTAGTTACTGTCTCTGTAGGTTTCTCTTTCACTTCTTCCTCAACCTTCTCCGGTTTTTCAGGTTCAGGTATTTTCTTTTCAGTTATTTTAGTTGTGACTTCCTCCAGAATAATTTCCTTTTCCGTAACCTTTGCAGTTACCTTTTCAGTTGGTTCTTCTTCGACTTCCTCTGGTTCTTCTTGTTCGGGAATGTCTTTGTCGGTAGGTTTAGTTACTGTCTCTGTAGGTTTCTCTTTCACTTCTTCCTCAACCTTCTCCGGTTTTTCAGGTTCAGGTATTTTCTTTTCAGTTATTTTAGTTGTGACTTCCTCCAGAATAATTTCCTTTTCCGTAACCTTTGCAGTTACCTTTTCAGCTGGCTCTTCTTCGACTTCCTCTGGTTCTTCTGGTTCGGGAATGTCTTTGTCGGTAGGTTTAGTTACTGTCTCTGTAGGTTTCTCTTTCACTTCTTCCTCAACCTTCTCCGGTTTCTCAGGTTCACGTATTTTCTTTTCAGTTATTTTAGTTGTGACTTCCTCCAGAATAATTTCCTTTTCCGTAACCTTTGCAGTTACCTTTTCAGCTGGTTCTTCTTCGACTTCCTCTGGTTCTTCTGGTTCGGGAATGTCTTTGTCGGTAGGTTTAGTTACTGTCTCTGTAGGTTTCTCTTTCACTTCTTCCTCAACCTTCTCCGGTTTTGCAGGTTCACGTATTTTCTTTTCAGTTATTTTAGTTGTGACTTCCTCCAGAATAATTTCCTTTTCCGTAACCTTTGCAGTTACCTTTTCAGCTGGTTCTTCTTCGACTTCCTCTGGTTCTTCTGGTTCGGGAATGTCTTTGTCGGTAGGTTTAGTTACTGTCTCTGTAGGTTTCTCTTTCACTTCTTCCTCAACCTTCTCCGGTTTTTCAGGTTCAGCTATTTTCTTTTCAGTTATTTTAGTTGTGACTTCCTCCAGAATAATTTCCTTTTCCGTAACCTTTGCAGTTACCTTTTCAGCTGGTTCTTCTTCGACTTCCTCTGGTTCTTCTGGTTCGGGAATGTCTTTGTCGGTAGGTTTAGTTACTGTCTCGGTAGGTTTCTCTTTCACTTCTTCCTCAACCCTCTCCGGTTGTTCAGGTTCAGGTATTTTCTTTTCAGTTATTTTAGTTGTGACTTCCTCCAGAATAATTTCCTTTTCCGTAACCTTTGCAGTTACCTTTTCAGCTGGTTCTTCTTCGACTTCCTCTGGTTCTTCTGGTTCGGGAATGTCTTTGTCGGTAGGTTTAGTTACTGTCTCTGTAGGTTTCTCTTTCACTTCTTCCTCAACCTTCTCCGGTTTCTCAGGTTCACGTATTTTCTTTTCAGTTATTTTAGTTGTGACTTCCTCCAGAATAATTTCCTTTTCCGTAACCTTTGCAGTTACCTTTTCAGCTGGCTCTTCTTCGACTTCCTCTGGTTCTTCTGGTTCGGGAATGTCTTTGTCGGTAGGTTTAGTTACTGTCTCTGTAGGTTTCTCTTTCACTTCTTCCTCAACCTTCTCCGGTTTCTCAGGTTCACGTATTTTCTTTTCAGTTATTTTAGTTGTGACTTCCTCCAGAATAATTTCCTTTTCCGTAACCTTTGCAGTTACCTTTTCAGCTGGTTCTTCTTCGACTTCCTCTGGTTCTTCTGGTTCGGGAATGTCTTTGTCGGTAGGTTTAGTTACTGTCTCTGTAGGTTTCTCTTTCACTTCTTCCTCAACCTTCTCCGGTTTTTCAGGTTCACGTATTTTCTTTTCAGTTATTTTAGTTGTGACTTCCTCCAGAATAATTTCCTTTTCCGTAACCTTTGCAGTTACCTTTTCAGCTGGTTCTTCTTCGACTTCCTCTGGTTCTTCTGGTTCGGGAATGTCTTTGTCGGTAGGTTTAGTTACTGTCTCTGTAGGTTTCTCTTTCACTTCTTCCTCAACCTTCTCCGGTTTTTCAGGTTCAGCTATTTTCTTTTCAGTTATTTTAGTTGTGACTTCCTCCAGAATAATTTCCTTTTCCGTAACCTTTGCAGTTACCTTTTCAGCTGGTTCTTCTTCGACTTCCTCTGGTTCTTCTGGTTCGGGAATGTCTTTGTCGGTAGGTTTAGTTACTGTCTCTGTAGGTTTCTCTTTCACTTCTTCCTCAACCTTCTCCGGTTTTTCAGGTTCAGCTATTTTCTTTTCAGTTATTTTAGTTGTGACTTCCTCCAGAATAATTTCCTTTTCCGTAACCTTTGCAGTTACCTTTTCAGCTGGTTCTTCTTCGACTTCCTCTGGTTCTTCTGGTTCGGGAATGTCTTTGTCGGTAGGTTTAGTTACTGTCTCTGTAGGTTTCTCTTTCACTTCTTCCTCAACCTTCTCCGGTTTTTCAGGTTCAGGTATTTTCTTTTCAGTTATTTTAGTTGTGACTTCCTCCAGAATTATTTCCTTTTCCGTAACCTTTGCAGTTACCTTTTCAGCTGGTTCTTCTTCGACTTCCTCTGGTTCTTCTGGTTCGGGAATGTCTTTGTCGGTAGGTTTAGTTACTCTCTCTGTAGGTTTCTCTTTCACTTCTTCCTCAACCTTCTCCGGTTTTTCAGGTTCACGTATTTTCTTTTCAGTTATTTTAGTTGTGACTTCCTCCAGAATAATTTCCTTTTCCGTAACCTTAGCAGTTACCTTTTCAGCTGGTTCTTCTTCGACTTCCTCTGGTTCTTCTGGTTCGGGAATGTCTTTGTCGGTAGGTTTAGTTACTGTCTCGGTAGGTTTCTCTTTCACTTCTTCCTCAACCCTCTCCGGTTGTTCAGGTTCAGGTATTTTCTTTTCAGTTATTTTAGTTGTGACTTCCTCCAGAATAATTTCCTTTTCCGTAACCTTTGCAGTTACCTTTTCAGCTGGTTCTTCTTCGACTTCCTCTGGTTCTTCTGGTTCGGGAATGTCTTTGTCGGTAGGTTTAGTTACTGTCTCGGTAGGTTTCTCTTTCACTTCTTCCTCAACCCTCTCCGGTTGTTCAGGTTCAGGTATTTTCTTTTCAGTTATTTTAGTTGTGACTTCCTCCAGAATAATTTCCTTTTCCGTAACCTTTGCAGTTACCTTTTCAGCTGGTTCTTCTTCGACTTCCTCTGGTTCTTCTGGTTCGGGAATGTCTTTGTCGGTAGGTTTAGTTACTGTCTCGGTAGGTTTCTCTTTCACTTCTTCCTCAACCCTCTCCGGTTGTTCAGGTTCAGGTATTTTCTTTTCAGTTATTTTAGTTGTGACTTCCTCCAGAATAATTTCCTTTTCCGTAACCTTTGCAGTTACCTTTTCAGCTGGTTCTTCTTCGACTTCCTCTGGTTCTTCTGGTTCGGGAATGTCTTTGTCGGTAGGTTTAGTTACTGTCTCGGTAGGTTTCTCTTTCACTTCTTCCTCAACCCTCTCCGGTTGTTCAGGTTCAGGTATTTTCTTTTCAGTTATTTTAGTTGTGACTTCCTCCAGAATAATTTCCTTTTCCGTAACCTTTGCAGTTACCTTTTCAGCTGGTTCTTCTTCGACTTCCTCTGGTTCTTCTGGTTCGGGAATGTCTTTGTCGGTAGGTTTAGTTACTGTCTCGGTAGGTTTCTCTTTCACTTCTTCCTCAACCCTCTCCGGTTGTTCAGGTTCAGGTATTTTCTTTTCAGTTATTTTAGTTGTGACTTCCTCCAGAATAATTTCCTTTTCCGTAACCTTTGCAGTTACCTTTTCAGCTGGTCCTTCTTCGACTTCCTCTGGTTCTTCTGGTTCGGGAATGTCTTTGTCGGTAGGTTTAGTTACTCTCTCTGTAGGTTTCTCTTTCACTTCTTCCTCAACCTTCTCCGGTTTTTCAGGTTCACGTATTTTCTTTTCAGTTATTTTAGTTGTGACTTCCTCCAGAATAATTTCCTTTTCCGTAACCTTTGCAGTTACCTTTTCAGCTGGTTCTTCTTCGACTTCCTCTGGTTCTTCTGGTTCGGGAATGTCTTTGTCGGTAGGTTTAGTTACTGTCTCTGTAGGTTTCTCTTTCACTTCTTCCTCAACCTTCTCCGGTTTTTCAGGTTCACGTATTTTCTTTTCAGTTATTTTAGTTGTGACTTCCTCCAGAATAATTTCCTTTTCCGTAACCTTTGCAGTTACCTTTTCAGCTGGTTCTTCTTCGACTTCCTCTGGTTCTTCTGGTTCGGGAATGTCTTTGTCGGTAGGTTTAGTTACTGTCTCTGTAGGTTTCTCTTTCACTTCTTCCTCAACCTTCTCCGGTTTTTCAGGTTCACGTATTTTCTTTTCAGTTATTTTAGTTGTGACTTCCTCCAGAATAATTTCCTTTTCCGTAACCTTTGCAGTTACCTTTTCAGCTGGTTCTTCTTCGACTTCCTCTGGTTCTTCTGGTTCGGGAATGTCTTTGTCGGTAGGTTTAGTTACTGTCTCTGTAGGTTTCTCTTTCACTTCTTCCTCAACCTTCTCCGGTTTTTCAGGTTCACGTATTTTCTTTTCAGTTATTTTAGTTGTGACTTCCTCCAGAATAATTTCCTTTTCCGTAACCTTTGCAGTTACCTTTTCAGCTGGTTCTTCTTCGACTTCCTCTGGTTCTTCTGGTTCGGGAATGTCTTTGTCGGTAGGTTTAGTTACTGTCTCTGTAGGTTTCTCTTTCACTTCTTCCTCAACCTTCTCCGGTTTTTCAGGTTCAGCTATTTTCTTTTCAGTTATTTTAGTTGTGACTTCCTCCAGAATAATTTCCTTTTCCGTAACCTTTGCAGTTACCTTTTCAGCTGGTTCTTCTTCGACTTCCTCTGGTTCTTCTGGTTCGGGAATGTCTTTCTCGGTAGGTTTAGTTACTGTCTCTGTAGGTTTCTCTTTCACTTCTTCCTCAACCTTCTCCGGTTTTTCAGGTTCAGGTATTTTCTTTTTAGTTATTTTAGTTGTGGCTTCCTCCAGAATAATTTCCTTTTCCGTAACCTTTGCAGTTACCTTTTCAGCTGGTTCTTCTTCGACTTCCTCTGGTTCTTCTGGTTCGGGAATGTCTTTCTCGGTAGGTTTAGTTACTGTCTCTGTAGGTTTCTCTTTCACTTCTTCCTCAACCTTCTCCGGTTTTTCAGGTTCAGGTATTTTCTTTTCAGTTATTTTAGTTGTGACTTCCTCCAGAATAATTTCCTTTTCCGTAACCTTTGCAGTTACCTTTTCAGCTGGTTCTTCTTCGACTTCCTCTGGTTCTTCTGGTTCGGGAATGTCTTTGTCGGTAGGTTTAGTTACTGTCTCTGTAGGTTTCTCTTTCACTTCTTCCTCAACCTTCTCCGGTTTTTCAGGTTCAGGTATTTTCTTTTTAGTTATTTTAGTTGTGGCTTCCTCCAGAATAATTTCCTTTTCCGTAACCTTTGCAGTTACCTTTTCAGCTGGTTCTTCTTCGACTTCCTCTGGTTCTTCTGGTTCGGGAATGTCTTTCTCGGTAGGTTTAGTTACTGTCTCTGTAGGTTTCTCTTTCACTGCTTCCTCAACCTTCTCCGGTTTTTCAGGTTCAGGTATTTTCTTTTCAGTTATTTTAGTTGTGACTTCCTCCAGAATAATTTCCTTTTCCGTAACCTTTGCAGTTACCTTTTCAGCTGGTTCTTCTTCGACTTCCTCTGGTTCTTCTGGTTCGGGAATGTCTTTGTCGGTAGGTTTAGTTACTGTCTCTGTAGGTTTCTCTTTCACTTCTTCCTCAACCTTCTCCGGTTTTTCAGGTTCACGTATTTTCTTTTCAGTTATTTTAGTTGTGACTTCCTCCAGAATAATTTCCTTTTCCGTAACCTTTGCAGTTACCTTTTCAGCTGGTTCTTCTTCGACTTCCTCTGGTTCTTCTGGTTCGGGAATGTCTTTGTCGGTAGGTTTAGTTACTGTCTCGGTAGGTTTCTCTTTCACTTCTTCCTCAACCCTCTCCGGTTGTTCAGGTTCAGGTATTTTCTTTTCAGTTATTTTAGTTGTGACTTCCTCCAGAATAATTTCCTTTTCCGTAACCTTTGCAGTTACCTTTTCAGCTGGTTCTTCTTCGACTTCCTCTGGTTCTTCTGGTTCGGGAATGTCTTTGTCGGTAGGTTTAGTTACTGTTTCGGTAGGTTTCTCTTTCACTTCTTCCTCAACCTTCTCCGGTTTTTCAGGTTCACGTATTTTCTTTTCAGTTATTTTAGTTGCGACTTCCTCCAGAATAATTTCCTTTTCCGTAACCTTTGCAGTTACCTTTTCAGCTGGTTCTTCTTCGACTTCCTCTGGTTCTTCTGGTTCGGGAATGTCTTTGTCGGTAGGTTTAGTTACTGTTTCGGTAGGTTTCTCTTTCACTTCTTCCTCAACCTTCTCCGGTTTTTCAGGTTCACGTATTTTCTTTTCAGTTATTTTAGTTGTGACTTCCTCCAGAATAATTTCCTTTTCCGTAACCTTTGCAGTTACCTTTTCAGCTGGTTCTTCTTCGACTTCCTCTGGTTCTTCTTGTTCGGGAATGTCTTTGTCGGTAGGTTTAGTTACTGTCTCTGTAGGTTTCTCTTTCACTTCTTCCTCAACCTTCTCCGGTTTTTCAGGTTCAGGTATTTTCTTTTCAGTTATTTTAGTTGTGACTTCCTCCAGAATAATTTCCTTTTCCGTAACCTTTGCAGTTACCTTTTCAGCTGGTTCTTCTTCGACTTCCTCTGGTTCTTCTGGTTCGGGAATGTCTTTGTCGGTAGGTTTAGTTACTGTCTCTGTAGGTTTCTCTTTCACTTCTTCCTCAACCTTCTCCGGTTTCTCAGGTTCACGTATTTTCTTTTCAGTTATTTTACTTGTGACTTCCTCCAGAATAATTTCCTTTTCCGTAACCTTTGCAGTTACCTTTTCAGCTGGTTCTTCTTCGACTTCCTCTGGTTCTTCTGGTTCGGGAATGTCTTTGTCGGTAGGTTTAGTTACTGTCTCTGTAGGTTTCTCTTTCACTTCTTCCTCAACCTTCTCCGGTTTCTCAGGTTCACGTATTTTCTTTTCAGTTATTTTAGTTGTGACTTCCTCCAGAATAATTTCCTTTTCCGTAACCTTTGCAGTTACCTTTTCAGCTGGTTCTTCTTCGACTTCCTCTGGTTCTTCTGGTTCGGGAATGTCTTTGTCGGTAGGTTTAGTTACTGTATCTGTAGGTTTCTCTTTCACTTCTTCCTCAACCTTCTCCGGTTTTTCAGGTTCAGGTATTTTCTTTTCAGTTATTTTAGTTGTGACTTCCTCCAGAATAATTTCCTTTTCCGTAACCTTTGCAGTTACCTTTTCAGCTGGTTCTTCTTCGACTTCCTCTGGTTCTTCTGGTTCGGGAATGTCTTTGTCGGTAGGTTTAGTTACTGTCTCTGTAGGTTTCTCTTTCACTTCTTCCTCAACCTTCTCCGGTTTTTCAGGTTCAGCTATTTTCTTTTCAGTTATTTTAGTTGTGACTTCCTCCAGAATAATTTCCTTTTCCGTAACCTTTGCAGTTACCTTTTCAGCTGGTTCTTCTTCGACTTCCTCTGGTTCTTCTGGTTCGGGAATGTCTTTCTCGGTAGGTTTAGTTACTGTCTCTGTAGGTTTCTCTTTCACTTCTTCCTCAACCTTCTCCGGTTTTTCAGGTTCAGGTATTTTCTTTTTAGTTATTTTAGTTGTGACTTCCTCCAGAATAATTTCCTTTTCCGTAACCTTTGCAGTTACCTTTTCAGCTGGTTCGTCTTCGACTTCCTCTGGTTCTTCTGGTTCGGGAATGTCTTTCTCGGTAGGTTTAGTTACTGTCTCTGTAGGTTTCTCTTTCACTTCTTCCTCAACCTTCTCCGGTGTTTCAGGTTCAGGTATTTTCTTTTCAGTTATTTTAGTTGTGACTTCCTCCAGAATAATTTCCTTTTCCGTAACCTTTGCAGTTACCTTTTCAGCTGGTTCTTCTTCGACTTCCTCTGGTTCTTCTGTTTCGGGAATGTCTTTGTCGGTAGGTTTAGTTACTCTCTCTGTAGGTTTCTCTTTCACTTCTTCCTCAACCTTCTCCGGTTTTTCAGGTTCACGTATTTTCTTTTCAGTTATTTTAGTTGTGACTTCCTCCAGAATAATTTCCTTTTCCGTAACCTTTGCAGTTACCTTTTCAGCTGGTTCTTCTTCGACTTCCTCTGGTTCTTCTGGTTCGGGAATGTCTTTGTCGGTAGGTTTAGTTACTGTCTCTGTAGGTTTCTCTTTCACTTCTTCCTCAACCTTCTCCGGTTTTTCAGGTTCACGTATTTTCTTTTCAGTTATTTTAGTTGTGACTTCCTCCAGAATAATTTCCTTTTCCGTAACCTTTGCAGTTACCTTTTCAGCTGGTTCTTCTTCGACTTCCTCTGGTTCTTCTGGTTCGGGAATGTCTTTGTCGGTAGGTTTAGTTACTGTCTCGGTAGGTTTCTCTTTCACTTCTTCCTCAACCCTCTCCGGTTGTTCAGGTTCAGGTATTTTCTTTTCAGTTATTTTAGTTGTGACTTCCTCCAGAATAATTTCCTTTTCCGTAACCTTTGCAGTTACCTTTTCAGCTGGTTCTTCTTCGACTTCCTCTGGTTCTTCTGGTTCGGGAATGTCTTTGTCGGTAGGTTTAGTTACTGTTTCGGTAGGTTTCTCTTTCACTTCTTCCTCAACCTTCTCCGGTTTTTCAGGTTCACGTATTTTCTTTTCAGTTATTTTAGTTGCGACTTCCTCCAGAATAATTTCCTTTTCCGTAACCTTTGCAGTTACCTTTTCAGCTGGTTCTTCTTCGACTTCCGCTGGTTCTTCTGGTTCGGGAATGTCTTTGTCGGTAGGTTTAGTTACTGTCTCGGTAGGTTTCTCTTTCACTTCTTCCTCAACCCTCTCCGGTTGTTCAGGTTCAGGTATTTTCTTTTCAGTTATTTTAGTTGTGACTTCCTCCAGAATAATTTCCTTTTCCGTAACCTTTGCAGTTACCTTTTCAGCTGGTTCTTCTTCGACTTCCTCTGGTTCTTCTGGTTCGGGAATGTCTTTGTCGGTAGGTTTAGTTACTCTCTCTGTAGGTTTCTTTTTCACTTCTTCCTCAACCTTCTCCGGTTTTTCAGGTTCACGTATTTTCTTTTCAGTTATTTTAGTTGTGACTTCCTCCAGAATAATTTCCTTTTCCGTAACCTTTGCAGTTACCTTTTCAGCTGGTTCTTCTTCGACTTCCTCTGGTTTTTCTGGTTCGGGAATGTCTTTGTCGGTAGGTTTAGTTACTGTCTCTGTAGGTTTCTCTTTCACTTCTTCCTCAACCTTCTCCGGTTTTTCAGGTTCACGTATTTTCTTTTCAGTTATTTTAGTTGTGACTTCCTCCAGAATAATTTCCTTTTCCGTAACCTTTGCAGTTACCTTTTCAGCTGGTTCTTCTGGTTCGGGAATGTCTTTGTCGGTAGGTTTAGTTACTGTCTCGGTAGGTTTCTCTTTCACTTCTTCCTCAACCCTCTCCGGTTGTTCAGGTTCAGGTATTTTCTTTTCAGTTATTTTAGTTGTGACTTCCTCCAGAATAATTTCCTTTTCCGTAACCTTTGCAGTTACCTTTTCAGCTGGTTCTTCTTCGACTTCCTCTGGTTCTTCTGGTTCGGGAATGTCTTTGTCGGTAGGTTTAGTTACTGTCTCTGTAGGTTTCTCTTTCACTTCTTCCTCAACCTTCTCCGGTTTCTCAGGTTCAGGTATTTTCTTTTCAGTTATTTTAGTTGTGACTTCCTCCAGAATAATTTCCTTTTCCGTAACCTTTGCAGTTACCTTTTCAGCTGGTTCTTCTTCGACTTCCTCTGGTTCTTCTGGTTCGGGAATGTCTTTGTCGGTAGGTTTAGTTACTGTTTCGGTAGGTTTCTCTTTCACTTCTTCCTCAACCTTCTCCGGTTTTTCAGGTTCACGTATTTTCTTTTCAGTTATTTTAGTTGCGACTTCCTCCAGAATAATTTCCTTTTCCGTAACCTTTGCAGTTACCTTTTCAGCTGGTTCTTCTTCGACTTCCTCTGGTTCTTCTGGTTCGGGAATGTCTTTGTCGGTAGGTTTAGTTACTGTTTCGGTAGGTTTCTCTTTCACTTCTTCCTCAACCTTCTCCGGTTTTTCAGGTTCACGTATTTTCTTTTCAGTTATTTTAGTTGCGACTTCCTCCAGAATAATTTCCTTTTCCGTAACCTTTGCAGTTACCTTTTCAGCTGGTTCTTCTTCGACTTCCGCTGGTTCTTCTGGTTCGGGAATGTCTTTGTCGGTAGGTTTAGTTACTGTTTCGGTAGGTTTCTCTTTCACTTCTTCCTCAACCTTCTCCGGTTTTTCAGGTTCACGTATTTTCTTTTCAGTTATTTTAGTTGTGACTTCCTCCAGAATAATTTCCTTTTCCGTAACCTTTGCAGTTACCTTTTCAGCTGGTTCTTTTTCGACTTCCTCTGGTTCTTCTTGTTCGGGAATGTCTTTGTCGGTAGGTTTAGTTACTGTCTCTGTAGGTTTCTCTTTCACTTCTTCCTCAACCTTCTCCGGTTTTTCAGGTTCAGGTATTTTCTTTTCAGTTATTTTAGTTGTGACTTCCTCCAGAATAATTTCCTTTTCCGTAACCTTTGCAGTTACCTTTTCAGCTGGCTCTTCTTCGACTTCCTCTGGTTCTTCTGGTTCGGGAATGTCTTTGTCGGTAGGTTTAGTTACTGTCTCTGTAGGTTTCTCTTTCACTTCTTCCTCAACCTTCTCCGGTTTCTCAGGTTCACGTATTTTCTTTTCAGTTATTTTACTTGTGACTTCCTCCAGAATAATTTCCTTTTCCGTAACCTTTGCAGTTACCTTTTCAGCTGGTTCTTTTTCGACTTCCTCTGGTTCTTCTGGTTCGGGAATGTCTTTGTCGGTAGGTTTAGTTACTGTCTCTGTAGGTTTCTCTTTCACTTCTTCCTCAACCTTCTCCGGTTTCTCAGGTTCACGTATTTTCTTTTCAGTTATTTTAGTTGTGACTTCCTCCAGAATAATTTCCTTTTCCGTAACCTTTGCAGTTACCTTTTCAGCTGGTTCTTCTGGTTCGGGAATGTCTTTGTCGGTAGGTTTAGTTACTGTCTCGGTAGGTTTCTCTTTCACTTCTTCCTCAACCCTCTCCGGTTGTTCAGGTTCAGGTATTTTCTTTTCAGTTATTTTAGTTGTGACTTCCTCCAGAATAATTTCCTTTTCCGTAACCTTTGCAGTTACCTTTTCAGCTGGTTCTTCTTCGACTTCCTCTGGTTCTTCTGGTTCGGGAATGTCTTTGTCGGTAGGTTTAGTTACTGTCTCTGTAGGTTTCTCTTTCACTTCTTCCTCAACCTTCTCCGGTTTCTCAGGTTCACGTATTTTCTTTTCAGTTATTTTAGTTGTGACTTCCTCCAGAATAATTTCCTTTTCCGTAACCTTTGCAGTTACCTTTTCAGCTGGTTCTTCTTCGACTTCCTCTGGTTCTTCTGGTTCGGGAATGTCTTTCTCGGTAGGTTTAGTTACTGTCTCTGTAGGTTTCTCTTTCACTTCTTCCTCAACCTTCTCCGGTTTTTCAGGTTCAGGTATTTTCTTTTCAGTTATTGTAGTTGTGACTTCCGCCAGAATAATTTCCTTTTCCGTAACCTTTGCAGTTACCTTTTCAGCTGGTTCTTCTTCGACTTCCTCTGGTTCTTCTGGTTCGGGAATGTCTTTGTCGGTAGGTTTAGTTACTGTCTCTGTAGGTTTCTCTTTCACTTCTTCCTCAACCTTCTCCGGTTTTTCAGGTTCAGCTATTTTCTTTTCAGTTATTTTAGTTGTGACTTCCTCCAGAATAATTTCCTTTTCCGTAACCTTTGCAGTTACCTTTTCAGCTGGTTCTTCTTCGACTTCCTCTGGTTCTTCTGGTTCGGGAATGTCTTTGTCGGTAGGTTTAGTTACTGTGTCGGTAGGTTTCTCTTTCACTTCTTCCTCAACCCTCTCCGGTTGTTCAGGTTCAGGTATTTTCTTTTCAGTTATTTTAGTTGTGACTTCCTCCAGAATAATTTCCTTTTCCGTAACCTTTGCAGTTACCTTTTCAGCTGGTTCTTCTTCGACTTCCTCTGGTTCTTCTGGTTCGGGAATGTCTTTGTCGGTAGGTTTAGTTACTGTTTCGGTAGGTTTCTCTTTCACTTCTTCCTCAACCTTCTCCGGTTTTTCAGGTTCACGTATTTTCTTTTCAGTTATTTTAGTTGCGACTTCCTCCAGAATAATTTCCTTTTCCGTAACCTTTGCAGTTACCTTTTCAGCTGGTGCTTCTTCGAATTCCTCTGGTTCTTCTGGTTCGGGAATGTCTTTGTCGGTAGGTTTAGTTACTGTCTCTGTAGGTTTCTCTTTCACTTCTTCCTCAACCATCTCCGGTTTTTCAGGTTCAGGTATTTTCTTTTCAGTTATTTTAGTTGTGACTTCCTCCAGAATAATTTCCTTTTCCGTAACCTTTGTAGTTACCTTTTCAGCTGGTTCTTCTTGAACTTCCTCTGGTTCTTCTGGTTCGGGAATGTCTTTGTCGGTAGATTTAGTTACTGTCTCGGTAGGTTTCAATTTCACTTCTTCCTCAACCTTCTCCGGTTTTTCAGGTTCAGGTATTTTCTTTTCAGTTATTTTAGTTGTGACTTCGTCCAGAATAATTTCCGTTTCCGTAACCTTTGCAGTTACATTTTCAGCTGGTTCTTCTTCAACTTCCTCTGGTTCTTCTGGTTCTGGAATGTCTTTGTCGGTAGGTTTAGTTACTGTTTCGGTAGGTTTCTCTTTCACTTCTTCCTCAACCCTCTCCGGTTGTTCACGTTCAGGTATTTTCTTTTCAGTTATTTTAGTTGTGACTTCCTCCAGAATAATTTCCTTTTCCGTAACCTTTGTAGTTACCTTTTCAGCTGCTTCTTCTTGGACTTCCTCTGGTTCTTCTGGTTCGGGAATGTCTTTGTCGGTAGGTTTAGTTACTGTTTCGGTAGGTTTCTCTTTCACTTCTTCCTCAACCCTCTCCGGTTGTTCACGTTCAGGTATTTTCTTTTCAGTTATTTTAGTTGTGACTTCCTCCAGAATAATTTCCTTTTCCGTAACCTTTGCAGTTACCTTTTCAGCTGGTTCTTCTTCGACTTCCTCTGGTTCTTCTGGTTCGGGAATGTCTTTGTCGGTAGGTTTAGTTACTGTCTCTGTAGGTTTCTCTTTCACTTCTTCCTCAACCTTCTCCGGTTTTTCAGGTTCAGGTACTTTCTTTTCAGTTATTTTAGTTGTGACTTCCTCCAGAATAATTTCCTTTTCCGTAACCTTTGTAGTTACCTTTTCAGCTGGTTCTTCTTGGACTTCCTCTGGTTCTTCTGGTTCGGGAATGTCTTTGTCGGTAGGTTTAGTTACTGTTTCGGTAGGTTTCTCTTTCACTTCTTCCTCAACCCTCTCCGGTTGTTCACGTTCAGGTATTTTCTTTTCAGTTATTTTAGTTGTGACTTCCTCCAGAATAATTTCCTTTTCCGTAACATTTGCAGTTACCTTTTCAGCTGGTTCTTCTTCGACTTCCTCTGGTTCTTCTGGTTCGGGAATGTCTTTGTCGGTAGGTTTAGTTACTGTCTCTGTAGGTTTCTCTTTCACTTCTTCCTCAACCTTCTCCGGTTTTTCAGGTTCAGGTATTTTCTTTTCAGTTATTTTAGTTGTGACTTCCTCCAGAATAATTTCCTTTTCCGTAACCTTTGTAGTTACCTTTTCAGCTGGTTCTTCTTGGACTTCCTCTGGTTCTTCTGGTTCGGGAATGTCTTTGTCGGTAGGTTTAGTTACTGTCTCTGTAGGTTTCTCTTTCACTTCTTCCTCAACCTTCTCCGGTTTTTCAGGTTCAGGTATTTTCTTTTCAGTTATTTTAGTTGTGACTTCCTCCAGAATAATTTCCTTTTCCTTAACCTTTGCAGTTACCTTTTCAGCAGGTTCTTCTTCGACTTCCTCTGGTTCTTCTGGTTCGGGAATGTCCTTGTCGGTAGGTTTAGTTACTGTCTCTGTAGGTTTCTCTTTCACTGCTTCCTCAACCTTCTCCGGTTTTTCAGGTTCAGGTATTTTCTTTTCAGTTATTTTAGTTGTGACTTCCTCCAGAATAATTTCCTTTTCCGTAACCTTTGCAGTTACCTTTTCAGCTGGTTCTTCTTCGACTTCCTCTGGTTCTTCTGGTTCGGGAATGTCTTTGTCGGTAGGTTTAGTTACTGTCTCGGTAGGTTTCTCTTTCACTTCTTCCTCCACCCTCTCCGGTTGTTCAGGTTTAGGTATTTTCTTTTCAATTATTTTAGTTGTGACTTCCTCCAGAATAATTTCCTTTTCCGTAACCTTTGCAGTTACCTTTTCAGCTGGTTCTTCTTCGACTTCCTCTGGTTCTTCTGGTTCGGGAATGTCTTTGTCGGTAGGTTTAGTTACTGTCTCGGTAGGTTTCTCTTTCACTTCTTCCTCCACCCTCTCCGGTTGTTCAGGTTTAGGTATTTTCTTTTCAGTTATTTTAGTTATGACTTCCTCCAGAATAATTTCCTTTTCCGTAACCTTTGCAGTTACCTTTTCAGCTGGTTCTTCTTCGACTTCCTCTGGTTCTTCTGGTTCGGGAATGTCTTTGTCGGTAGGTTTAGTTACTGTCTCGGTAGGTTTCTCTTTCACTTCTTCCTCAACCTTCTCCGGTTTTTCAGGTTCAGGTATTTTCTTTTCAGTTATTTTAGCTGTGACTTCCTCCAGAATAATTTCCTTTTCCGTAACCTTTGTAGTTACCTTTTCAGCTGGTTCTTCTTGGACTTCCTCTGGTTCTTCTGGTTCGGGAATGTCTTTGTCGGTAGGTTTAGTTACTGTCTCTGTAGGTTTCTCTTTCACTTCTTCCTCAACCTTCTCCGGTTTTTCAGGTTCAGGTATTTTCTTTTCAGTTATTTTAGTTGTGACTTCCTCCAGAATAATTTCCTTTTCCGTAACCTTTGCAGTTACCTTTTCAGCTGGTTCTTCTTCGACTTCCTCTGGTTCTTCTGGTTCGGGAATGTCTTTGTCGGTAGGTTTAGTTACTGTCTCTGTAGGTTTCTCTTTCACTTCTTCCTCAACCTTCTCCGGTTTTTCAGGTTCAGGTATTTTCGTTTCAGTTATTTTAGTTGTGACTTCCTCCAGAATAATTTCCTTTTCCGTAACCTTTGCAGTTACCTTTTCAGCTGGTTCTTCTTCGACTTCCTCTGGTTCTTCTGGTTCGGGAATGTCTTTGTCGGTAGGTTTAGTTACTGTCTCTGTAGGTTTCTCTTTCACTTCTTCCTCAACCTTCTCCGGTTTTTCAGGTTCAGGTATTTTCTTTTCAGTTATTTTAGTTGTGACTTCCTCCAGAATAATTTCCTTTTCCGTAACCTTTGCAGTTACCTTTTCAGCTGGTTCTTCTTCGACTTCCTCTGGTTCTTCTGGTTCGGGAATGTCTTTGTCGGTAGGTTTAGTTACTGTCTCTGTAGGTTTCTCTTTCACTTCTTCCTCAACCTTCTCCGGTTTTTCAGGTTCAGGTATTTTCGTTTCAGTTATTTTAGTTGTGACTTCCTCCAGAATAATTTCCTTTTCCGTAACCTTTGCAGTTACCTTTTCAGCTGGTTCTTCTTCGACTTCCTCTGGTTCTTCTGGTTCGGGAATGTCTTTGTCGGTAGGTTTAGTTACTGTTTCGGTAGGTTTCTCTTTCACTTCTTCCTCAACCCTCTCCGGTTGTTCACGTTCAGGTATTTTCTTTTCAGTTATTTTAGTTGTGACTTCCTCCAGAATAATTTCCTTTTCCGTAACCTTTGCAGTTACCTTTTCAGCTGGTTCTTCTTCGACTTCCTCTGGTTCTTCTGGTTCGGGAATGTCTTTGTCGGTAGGTTTAGTTACTGTCTCGGTAGGTTTCTCTTTCACTTCTTCCTCAACCTTCTCCGGTTTTTCAGGTTCAGGTATTTTCTTTTCAGTTATTTTAGTTGTGACTTCCTCCAGAATAATTTCCTTTTCCGTAACCTTTGCAGTTACATTTTCAGCTGGTTCTTCTTTGACTTCCTCTGGCTCTTCTGGTTCGGGAATGTCTTTGTCGGTAGGTTTAGTTACTGTCTCTGTAGGTTTCTCTTTCACTTCTTCCTCAACCATCTCCGGTTTTTCAGGTTCAGGTATTTTCTTTTCAGTTATTTTAGTTGTGACTTCCTCTAGAATAATTTCCTTTTCCGTAACCTTTGTAGTTACCTTTTCAGCTGGTTCTTCTTGGACTTCCTCTGGTTCTTCTGGTTCGGGAATGTCTTTGTCGGTAGATTTAGTTACTGTCTCGGTAGGTTTCAATTTCACTTCTTCCTCAACCTTCTTCGGTTTTTCAGGTTCAGGTATTTTCTTTTCAGTTATTTTAGTTGTGACTTCCTCCAGAATAATTTCCTTTTCCGTAACCTTTGTAGTTACCTTTTCAGCTGGTTCTTCTTGGACTTCCTCTGGTTCTTCTGGTTCGGGAATGTCTTTGTCGGTAGGTTTAGTTACTGTCTCTGTAGGTTTCTCTTTCACTTCTTCCTCAACCATCTCCGGTTTTTCAGGTTCAGGTATTTTCTTTTCAGTTATTTTAGTTGTGACTTCCTCCAGAATAATTTCCTTTTCCGTAACCTTTGCAGTTACCTTTTCAGCTGGTTCTTCTTGGACTTCCTCTGGTTCTTCTGGTTCGGGAATGTCTTTGTCGGTAGATTTAGTTACTGTCTCGGTAGGTTTCAATTTCACTTCTTCCTCAACCTTCTCCGGTTTTTCAGGTTCAGGTATTTTCTTTTCAGTTATTTTAGTTGTGACTTCCTCCAGAATAATTTCCTTTTCCGTAACCTTTGTAGTTACCTTTTCAGCTGGTTCTTCTTGGACTTCCTCTGGTTCTTCTGGTTCGGGAATGTCTTTGTCGGTAGATTTAGTTACTGTCTCGGTAGGTTTCAATTTCACTTCTTCCTCAACCTTCTCCGGTTTTTCAGGTTCAGGTATTTTCTTTTCAGTTATTTTAGTTGTGACTTCCTCCAGAATAATTTCCTTTTCCGTAACCTTTGTAGTTACCTTTTCAGCTGGTTCTTCTTGGACTTCCTCTGGTTCTTCTGGTTCGGGAATGTCTTTGTCGGTAGGTTTAGTTACTGTTTCGGTAGGTTTCTCTTTCACTTCTTCCTCAACCCTCTCCGGTTGTTCACGTTCAGGTATTTTCTTTTCAGTTATTTTAGTTGTGACTTCCTCCAGAATAATTTCCTTTTCCGTAACCTTTGTAGTTACCTTTTCAGCTGGTTCTTCTTGGACTTCCTCTGGTTCTTCTGGTTCGGGAATGTCTTTGTCGGTAGGTTTAGTTACTGTCTCTGTATGTTTCTCTTTCACTTCTTCCTCAACCTTCTCCGGTTTTTCAGGTTCAGGTATTTTCTTTTCAGTTATTTTAGTTGTGACTTCCTCCAGAATAATTTCCTTTTCCGTAACCTTTGTAGTTACCTTTTCAGCTGGTTCTTCTTGGACTTCCTCTGGTTCTTCTGGTTCGGGAATGTCTTTGTCGGTAGGTTTAGTTACTGTTTCGGTAGGTTTCTCTTTCACTTCTTCCTCAACCCTCTCCGGTTGTTCACGTTCAGGTATTTTCTTTTCAGTTATTTTAGTTGTGACTTCCTCCAGAATAATTTCCTTTTCCGTAACATTTGCAGTTACCTTTTCAGCTGGTTCTTCTTCGACTTCCTCTGGTTCTTCTGGTTCGGGAATGTCTTTGTCGGTAGGTTTAGTTACTGTCTCTGTAGGTTTCTCTTTCACTTCTTCCTCAACCTTCTCCGGTTTTTCAGGTTCAGGTATTTTCTTTTCAGTTATTTTAGTTGTGACTTCCTCCAGAATAATTTCCTTTTCCGTAACCTTTGTAGTTACCTTTTCAGCTGGTTCTTCTTGGACTTCCTCTGGTTCTTCTGGTTCGGGAATGTCTTTGTCGGTAGGTTTAGTTACTGTCTCTGTAGGTTTCTCTTTCACTTCTTCCTCAACCTTCTCCGGTTTTTCAGGTTCAGGTATTTTCTTTTCAGTTATTTTAGTTGTGACTTCCTCCAGAATAATTTCCTTTTCCGTAACCTTTGCAGTTACCTTTTCAGCAGGTCCTTCTTCGACTTCCTCTGGTTCTTCTGGTTCGGGAATGTCCTTGTCGGTAGGTTTAGTTACTGTCACTGTAGGTTTCTCTTTCACTTCTTCCTCAACCTTCTCCGGTTTTTCAGGTTCAGGTATTTTCTTTTCAGTTATTTTAGTTGTGACTTCCTCCAGAATAATTTCCTTTTCCGTAACCTTTGCAGTTACCTTTTCAGCTGGTTCTTCTTCGACTTCCTCTGGTTCTTCTGGTTCGGGAATGTCTTTGTCGGTAGGTTTAGTTACTGTCTCGGTAGGTTTCTCTTTCACTTCTTCCTCAACCTTCTCCGGTTTTTCAGGTTCAGGTATTTTCTTTTCAGTTATTTTAGTTGTGACTTCCTCCAGAATAATTTCCTTTTCCGCAACCTTTGTAGTTACCTTTTCAGCTGGTTCTTCTTGGACTTCCTCTGGTTCTTCTGGTTCGGGAATGTCTTTGTCGGTAGGTTTAGTTACTGTCTCTGTAAGTTTCTCTTTCACTTCTTCCTCAACCTTTTCCGGTTTTTCAGGTTCAGGTATTTTCTTTTCAGTTATTTTAGTTGTGACTTCCTCCAGAATAATTTCCTTTTCCGTAACCTTTGCAGTTACCTTTTCAGCTGGTTCTTCTTCGACTTCCTCTGGTTCTTCTGGTTCGGGAATGTCTTTGTCGGTAGGTTTAGTTACTGTCTCGGTAGGTTTCTCTTTCACTTCTTCCTCAACCTTCTCCGGTTTTTCAGGTTCAGGTATTTTCTTTTCAGTTATTTTAGTTGTGACTTCCTCCAGAATAATTTCCTTTTCCGCAACCTTTGTAGTTACCTTTTCAGCTGGTTCTTCTTGGACTTCCTCTGGTTCTTCTGGTTCGGGAATGTCTTTGTCGGTAGGTTTAGTTACTGTCTCTGTAAGTTTCTCTTTCACTTCTTCCTCAACCTTCTCCGGTTTTTCAGGTTCAGGTATTTTCTTTTCAGTTATTTTAGTTGTGACTTCCTCCAGAATAATTTCCTTTTCCGTAACCTTTGCAGTTACCTTTTCAGCTGGTTCTTCTTCGACTTCCTCTGGTTCTTCTGGTTCGGGAATGTCTTTGTCGGTAGGTTTAGTTACTGTCTCGGTAGGTTTCTCTTTCACTTCTTCCTCAACCTTCTCCGGTTTTTCAGGTTCAGGTATTTTCTTTTCAGTTATTTTAGTTGTGACTTCCTCCAGAATAATTTCCTTTTCCGTAACCTTTGCAGTTACCTTTTCAGCTGGTTCTTCTTGGACTTCCTCTGGTTCTTCTGGTTCGGGAATGTCTTTGTCGGTAGGTTTAGTTACTGTCTCGGTAGGTTTCTCTTTCACTTCTTCCTCAACCCTCTCCGGTTGTTCACGTTCAGGTATTTTCTTTTCAGTTATTTTAGTTGTGACTTCCTCCAGAATAATTTCCTTTTCCGTAACCTTTGCAGTTACCTTTTCAGCTGGTTCTTCTTCGACTTCCTCTGGTTCTTCTGGTTCGGGAATGTCTTTGTCGGTAGGTTTAGTTACTGTCTCGGTAGGTTTCTCTTTCACTTCTTCCTCAACCTTCTCCGGTTTTTCAGGTTCAGGTATTTTCTTTTCAGTTATTTTAGTTGTGACTTCCTCCAGAATAATTTCCTTTTCCGTAACCTTTGCAGTTACATTTTCAGCTGGTTCTTCTTTGACTTCCTCTGGCTCTTCTGGTTCGGGAATGTCTTTGTCGGTAGGTTTAGTTACTGTCTCTGTAGGTTTCTCTTTCACTTCTTCCTCAACCATCTCCGGTTTTTCAGGTTCAGGTATTTTCTTTTCAGTTATTTTAGTTGTGACTTCCTCTAGAATAATTTCCTTTTCCGTAACCTTTGTAGTTACCTTTTCAGCTGGTTCTTCTTGGACTTCCTCTGGTTCTTCTGGTTCGGGAATGTCTTTGTCGGTAGATTTAGTTACTGTCTCGGTAGGTTTCAATTTCACTTCTTCCTCAACCTTCTTCGGTTTTTCAGGTTCAGGTATTTTCTTTTCAGTTATTTTAGTTGTGACTTCCTCCAGAATAATTTCCTTTTCCGTAACCTTTGTAGTTACCTTTTCAGCTGGTTCTTCTTGGACTTCCTCTGGTTCTTCTGGTTCGGGAATGTCTTTGTCGGTAGGTTTAGTTACTGTCTCTGTAGGTTTCTCTTTCACTTCTTCCTCAACCATCTCCGGTTTTTCAGGTTCAGGTATTTTCTTTTCAGTTATTTTAGTTGTGACTTCCTCCAGAATAATTTCCTTTTCCGTAACCTTTGCAGTTACCTTTTCAGCTGGTTCTTCTTGGACTTCCTCTGGTTCTTCTGGTTCGGGAATGTCTTTGTCGGTAGATTTAGTTACTGTCTCGGTAGGTTTCAATTTCACTTCTTCCTCAACCTTCTCCGGTTTTTCAGGTTCAGGTATTTTCTTTTCAGTTATTTTAGTTGTGACTTCCTCCAGAATAATTTCCTTTTCCGTAACCTTTGTAGTTACCTTTTCAGCTGGTTCTTCTTGGACTTCCTCTGGTTCTTCTGGTTCGGGAATGTCTTTGTCGGTAGATTTAGTTACTGTCTCGGTAGGTTTCAATTTCACTTCTTCCTCAACCTTCTCCGGTTTTTCAGGTTCAGGTATTTTCTTTTCAGTTATTTTAGTTGTGACTTCCTCCAGAATAATTTCCTTTTCCGTAACCTTTGTAGTTACCTTTTCAGCTGGTTCTTCTTGGACTTCCTCTGGTTCTTCTGGTTCGGGAATGTCTTTGTCGGTAGGTTTAGTTACTGTTTCGGTAGGTTTCTCTTTCACTTCTTCCTCAACCCTCTCCGGTTGTTCACGTTCAGGTATTTTCTTTTCAGTTATTTTAGTTGTGACTTCCTCCAGAATAATTTCCTTTTCCGTAACCTTTGTAGTTACCTTTTCAGCTGGTTCTTCTTGGACTTCCTCTGGTTCTTCTGGTTCGGGAATGTCTTTGTCGGTAGGTTTAGTTACTGTCTCTGTATGTTTCTCTTTCACTTCTTCCTCAACCTTCTCCGGTTTTTCAGGTTCAGGTATTTTCTTTTCAGTTATTTTAGTTGTGACTTCCTCCAGAATAATTTCCTTTTCCGTAACCTTTGTAGTTACCTTTTCAGCTGGTTCTTCTTGGACTTCCTCTGGTTCTTCTGGTTCGGGAATGTCTTTGTCGGTAGGTTTAGTTACTGTTTCGGTAGGTTTCTCTTTCACTTCTTCCTCAACCCTCTCCGGTTGTTCACGTTCAGGTATTTTCTTTTCAGTTATTTTAGTTGTGACTTCCTCCAGAATAATTTCCTTTTCCGTAACATTTGCAGTTACCTTTTCAGCTGGTTCTTCTTCGACTTCCTCTGGTTCTTCTGGTTCGGGAATGTCTTTGTCGGTAGGTTTAGTTACTGTCTCTGTAGGTTTCTCTTTCACTTCTTCCTCAACCTTCTCCGGTTTTTCAGGTTCAGGTATTTTCTTTTCAGTTATTTTAGTTGTGACTTCCTCCAGAATAATTTCCTTTTCCGTAACCTTTGTAGTTACCTTTTCAGCTGGTTCTTCTTGGACTTCCTCTGGTTCTTCTGGTTCGGGAATGTCTTTGTCGGTAGGTTTAGTTACTGTCTCTGTAGGTTTCTCTTTCACTTCTTCCTCAACCTTCTCCGGTTTTTCAGGTTCAGGTATTTTCTTTTCAGTTATTTTAGTTGTGACTTCCTCCAGAATAATTTCCTTTTCCGTAACCTTTGCAGTTACCTTTTCAGCAGGTCCTTCTTCGACTTCCTCTGGTTCTTCTGGTTCGGGAATGTCCTTGTCGGTAGGTTTAGTTACTGTCACTGTAGGTTTCTCTTTCACTTCTTCCTCAACCTTCTCCGGTTTTTCAGGTTCAGGTATTTTCTTTTCAGTTATTTTAGTTGTGACTTCCTCCAGAATAATTTCCTTTTCCGTAACCTTTGCAGTTACCTTTTCAGCTGGTTCTTCTTCGACTTCCTCTGGTTCTTCTGGTTCGGGAATGTCTTTGTCGGTAGGTTTAGTTACTGTCTCGGTAGGTTTCTCTTTCACTTCTTCCTCAACCTTCTCCGGTTTTTCAGGTTCAGGTATTTTCTTTTCAGTTATTTTAGTTGTGACTTCCTCCAGAATAATTTCCTTTTCCGCAACCTTTGTAGTTACCTTTTCAGCTGGTTCTTCTTGGACTTCCTCTGGTTCTTCTGGTTCGGGAATGTCTTTGTCGGTAGGTTTAGTTACTGTCTCTGTAAGTTTCTCTTTCACTTCTTCCTCAACCTTCTCCGGTTTTTCAGGTTCAGGTATTTTCTTTTCAGTTATTTTAGTTGTGACTTCCTCCAGAATAATTTCCTTTTCCGTAACCTTTGCAGTTACCTTTTCAGCTGGTTCTTCTTCGACTTCCTCTGGTTCTTCTGGTTCGGGAATGTCTTTGTCGGTAGGTTTAGTTACTGTCTCGGTAGGTTTCTCTTTCACTTCTTCCTCAACCTTCTCCGGTTTTTCAGGTTCAGGTATTTTCTTTTCAGTTATTTTAGTTGTGACTTCCTCCAGAATAATTTCCTTTTCCGCAACCTTTGTAGTTACCTTTTCAGCTGGTTCTTCTTGGACTTCCTCTGGTTCTTCTGGTTCGGGAATGTCTTTGTCGGTAGGTTTAGTTACTGTCTCTGTAAGTTTCTCTTTCACTTCTTCCTCAACCTTCTCCGGTTTTTCAGGTTCAGGTATTTTCTTTTCAGTTATTTTAGTTGTGACTTCCTCCAGAATAATTTCCTTTTCCGTAACCTTTGCAGTTACCTTTTCAGCTGGTTCTTCTTCGACTTCCTCTGGTTCTTCTGGTTCGGGAATGTCTTTGTCGGTAGGTTTAGTTACTGTCTCGGTAGGTTTCTCTTTCACTTCTTCCTCAACCTTCTCCGGTTTTTCAGGTTCAGGTATTTTCTTTTCAGTTATTTTAGTTGTGACTTCCTCCAGAATAATTTCCTTTTCCGTAACCTTTGCAGTTACCTTTTCAGCTGGTTCTTCTTGGACTTCCTCTGGTTCTTCTGGTTCGGGAATGTCTTTGTCGGTAGGTTTAGTTACTGTCTCGGTAGGTTTCTCTTTCACTTCTTCCTCAACCCTCTCCGGTTGTTCACGTTCAGGTATTTGCTTTTCAGTTATTTTAGTTGTGACTTCCTGCAGAATAATTTCCTTTTCCGTAACCTTTGCAGTTACCTTTTCAGCTGGTTCTTCTTCGACTTCCTCTGGTTCTTCTGGTTCGGGAATGTCTTTGTCGGTAGGTTTAGTTACTGTCTCTGTAGGTTTCTCTTTCACTTCTTCCTCAACCTTCTCCGGTTTTTCAGGTTCAAGTATTTTCTTTTCAGTTATTTTAGTTGTGACTTCCTCCAGAATAATTTCCTTTTCCGTAACCTTTGCAGTTACCTTTTCAGCTGGTTCTTCTTCGACTTCCTCTGGTTCTTCTGGTTCGGGAATGTCTTTGTCGGTAGGTTTAGTAACTGTCTCTGTAGGTTTCTCTTTCACTTCTTCCTCAACCTTCTCCGGTTTTTCAGGTTCAGGTATTTTCTTTTCAGTTATTGTAGTTGTGACTTCCTCCAGAATAATTTCCTTTTCCGTAACCTTTGCAGTTACCTTTTCAGCTGGTTCTTCTTCGACTTCCTCTGGTTCTTCTGGTTCGGAAATGTCTTTGTCGGTAGGTTTAGTTACTGTCTCTGTAGGTTTCTCTTTCACTTCTTCCTCAACCTTCTCCGGTTTTTCAGGTTCAGGTATTTTCTTTTCAGTTATTTTAGTTGTGACTTCCTCCAGAATAATTTCCTTTTCCGTAACCTTTGTAGTTACCTTTTCAGCTGGTTCTTCTTGGACTTCCTCTGGTTCTTCTGGTTCGGGAATGTCTTTGTCGGTAGGTTTAGTTACTGTCTCGGTAGGTTTCTCTTTCACTTCTTCTTCAACCTTCTCCGGTTTTTCAGGTTCAGGTATTTTCTTTTTAGTTATTTTCGTTGTGACTTCCTCCAGAATAATTTCCTTTTCCGTAACCTTTGCAGTTACCTTTTCAGCTGGTTCTTCTTCGACTTCCTCTGGTTCTTCTGGTTCGGGAATGTCTTTGTCGGTAGGTTTAGTAACTGTCTCTGTAGGTTTCTCTTTCACTTCTTCCTCAACCTTCTCCGGTTTTTCAGGTTCAGGTATTTTCTTTTCAGTTATTTTAGTTGTGACTTCCTCCAGAATAATTTCCTTTTCCGTAACCTTTGCAGTTACCTTTTCAGCTGGTTCTTCTTCGACTTCCTCTGGTTCTTCTGGTTCGGGAATGTCTTTGTCGGTAGGTTTAGTAACTGTCTCTGTAGGTTTCTCTTTCACTTCTTCCTCAACCTTCTCCGGTTTTTCAGGTTCAGGTATTTTCTTTTCAGTTATTTTAGTTGTGACTTCCTCCAGAATAATTTCCTTTTCCGTAACCTTTGCAGTTACCTTTTCAGCTGGTTCTTCTTCGACTTCCTCTGGTTCTTCTGGTTCGGGAATGTCTTTGTCGGTAGGTTTAATTACTGTCTCGGTAGGTTTCTCTTTCACTTCTTCCTCAACCTTCTCCGGTTTTTCAGGTTCAGGTATTTTCTTTTCAGTTATTTTAGTTGTGACTTCCTCCAGAATAATTTCCTTTTCCGTAACCTTTGCAGTTACCTTTTCAGCTGGTTCTTCTTGGACTTCCTCTGGTTCTTCTGGTTCGGGAATGTCTTTGTCGGTAGGTTTAGTTACTGTTTCGGTAGGTTTCTCTTTCACTTCTTCCTCAACCCTCTCCGGTTGTTCACGTTCAGGTATTTTCTTTTCAGTTATTTTAGTTGTGACTTCCTCCAGAATAATTTCCTTTTCCGTAACCTTTGCAGTTACCTTTTCAGCTGGTTCTTCTTCGACTTCCTCTGGTTCTTCTGGTTCGGGAATGTCTTTGTCGGTAGGTTTAGTTACTGTCTCGGTAGGTTTCTCTTTCACTTCTTCCTCAACCTTCTCCGGTTTTTCAGGTTCAGGTATTTTCTTTTCAGTTATTTTAGTTGTGACTTCCTCCAGAATAATTTCCTTTTCCGTAACCTTTGCAGTTACCTTTTCAGCTGGTTCTTCTTGGATTTCCTCTGGTTCTTCTGGTTCGGGAATGTCTTTGTCGGTAGGTTTAGTTACTGTCTCTGTAGGTTTCTCTTTCACTTCTTCCTCAACCTTCTCCGGTTTTTCAGGTTCAGGTATTTTCTTTTCAGTTATTTTAGTTGTGACTTCCTCCAGAATAATTTCCTTTTCCGTAACCTTTGTAGTTACCTTTTCAGCTGGTTCTTCTTGGACTTCCTCTGGTTCTTCTGGTTCGGGAATGTCTTTGTCGGTAGGTTTAGTTACTGTCTCTGTAGGTTTCTCTTTCACTTCTTCCTCAACCATCTCCGGTTTTTCAGGTTCAGGTATTTTCTTTTCAGTTATTTTAGTTGTGACTTCCTCCAGAATAATTTCCTTTTCCGTAACCTTTGTAGTTACCTTTTCAGCTGGTTCTTCTTGGACTTCCTCTGGTTCTTCTGGGTCGGGAATGTCTTTGTCGGTAGATTTAGTTACTGTCTCGGTAGGTTTCAATTTCACTTCTTCCTCAACCTTCTCCGGTTTTTCAGGTTCAGGTATTTTCTTTTCAGTTATTTTAGTTGTGACTTCCTCCAGAATAATTTCCTTTTCCGTAACCTTTGTAGTTACCTTTTCAGCTGGTTCTTCTTGGACTTCCTCTGGTTCTTCTGGTTCGGGAATGTCTTTGTCGGTAGGTTTAGTTACTGTTTCGGTAGGTTTCTCTTTCACTTCTTCCTCAACCCTCTCCGGTTGTTCACGTTCAGGTATTTTCTTTTCAGTTATTTTAGTTGTGACTTCCTCCAGAATAATTTCCTTTTCCGTAACCTTTGTAGTTACCTTTTCAGCTGGTTCTTCTTGGACTTCCTCTGGTTCTTCTGGTTCGGGAATGTCTTTGTCGGTAGGTTTAGTTACTGTTTCGGTAGGTTTCTCTTTCACTTCTTCCTCAACCCTCTCCGGTTGTTCACGTTCAGGTATTTTCTTTTCAGTTATTTTAGTTGTGACTTCCTCCAGAATAATTTCCTTTTCCGTAACCTTTGCAGTTACCTTTTCAGCTGGTTCTTCTTCGACTTCCTCTGGTTCTTCTGGTTCGGGAATGTCTTTGTCGGTAGGTTTAGTTACTGTCTCTGTATGTTTCTCTTTCACTTCTTCCTCAACCTTCTCCGGTTTTTCAGGTTCAGGTATTTTCTTTTCAGTTATTTTAGTTGTGACTTTCTCCAGAATAATTTCCTTTTCCGTAACCTTTGTAGTTACCTTTTCAGCTGGTTCTTCTTGGACTTCCTCTGGTTCTTCTGGTTCGGGAATGTCTTTGTCGGTAGGTTTAGTTACTGTTTCGGTAGGTTTCTCTTTCACTTCTTCCTCAACCCTCTCCGGTTGTTCACGTTCAGGTATTTTCTTTTCAGTTATTTTAGTTGTGACTTCCTCCAGAATAATTTCCTTTTCCGTAACCTTTGCAGTTACCTTTTCAGCTGGTTCTTCTTCGACTTCCTCTGGTTCTTCTGGTTCGGGAATGTCTTTGTCGGTAGGTTTAGTTACTGTCTCTGTAGGTTTCTCTTTCACTTCTTCCTCAACCTTCTCCGGTTTTTCAGGTTCAGGTATTTTCTTTTCAGTTATTTTAGTTGTGACTTCCTCCAGAATAATTTCCTTTTCCGTAACCTTTGCAGTTACCTTTTCAGCAGGTCCTTCTTCGACTTCCTCTGGTTCTTCTGGTTCGGGAATGTCCTTGTCGGTAGGTTTAGTTACTGTCACTGTCGGTTTCTCTTTCACTTCTTCCTCAACCTTCTCCGGTTTTTCAGGTTCAGGTATTTTCTTTTCAGTTATTTTAGTTGTGACTTCCTCCAGAATAATTTCCTTTTCCGTAACCTTTGCAGTTACCTTTTCAGCTGGTTCTTCTTCGACTTCCTCTGGTTCTTCTGGTTCGGGAATGTCTTTGTCGGTAGGTTTAGTTACTGTCTCGGTAGGTTTCTCTTTCACTTCTTCCTCAACCTTCTCCGGTTTTTCAGGTTCAGGTATTTTCTTTTCAGTTATTTTAGCTGTGACTTCCTCCAGAATAATTTCCTTTTCCGTAACCTTTGTAGTTACCTTTTCAGCTGGTTCTTCTTGGACTTCCTCTGGTTCTTCTGGTTCGGGAATGTCTTTGTCGGTAGGTTTAGTTACTGTCTCTGTAAGTTTCTCTTTCACTTCTTCCTCAACCTTCTCCGGTTTTTCAGGTTCAGGTATTTTCTTTTCAGTTATTTTAGTTGTGACTTCCTCCAGAATAATTTCCTTTTCCGTAACCTTTGCAGTTACCTTTTCAGCTGGTTCTTCTTCGACTTCCTCTGGTTCTTCTGGTTCGGGAATGTCTTTGTCGGTAGGTTTAGTTACTGTCTCGGTAGGTTTCTCTTTCACTTCTTCCTCAACCTTCTCCGGTTTTTCAGGTTCAGGTATTTTCTTTTCAGTTATTTTAGTTGTGACTTCCTCCAGAATAATTTCCTTTTCCGCAACCTTTGTAGTTACCTTTTCAGCTGGTTCTTCTTGGACTTCCTCTGGTTCTTCTGGTTCGGGAATGTCTTTGTCGGTAGGTTTAGTTACTGTC
Source organism: Hemicrepidius hirtus (assembly GCA_963082805.1). Taxonomy (NCBI): domain Eukaryota; kingdom Metazoa; phylum Arthropoda; class Insecta; order Coleoptera; family Elateridae; genus Hemicrepidius; species Hemicrepidius hirtus. The sequence goes on from OY720162.1 coordinate 29,544,609, forward strand.
TCTGTAAGTTTCTCTTTCACTTCTTCCTCAACCTTCTCCGGTTTTTCAGGTTCAGGTATTTTCTTTTCAGTTATTTTAGTTGTGACTTCCTCCAGAATAATTTCCTTTTCCGTAACCTTTGCAGTTACCTTTTCAGCTGGTTCTTCTTCGACTTCCTCTGGTTCTTCTGGTTCGGGAATGTCTTTGTCGGTAGGTTTAGTTACTGTCTCGGTAGGTTTCTCTTTCACTTCTTCCTCAACCTTCTCCGGTTTTTCAGGTTCAGGTATTTTCTTTTCAGTTATTTTAGTTGTGACTTCCTCCAGAATAATTTCCTTTTCCGTAACCTTTGCAGTTACCTTTTCAGCTGGTTCTTCTTGGACTTCCTCTGGCTCTTCTGGTTCGGGAATGTCTTTGTCGGTAGGTTTAGTTACTGTCTCTGTAGGTTTCTCTTTCACTTCTTCCTCAACCTTCTCCGGTTTTTCAGGTTCAGGTATTTTCTTTTCAGTTATTTTAGTTGTGACTTCCTCCAGAATAATTTCCTTTTCCGTAACCTTTGCAGTTACCTTTTCAGCTGGTTCTTCTTGGACTTCCTCTGGTTCTTCTGGTTCGGGAATGTCTTTGTCGGTAGGTTTAGCTACTGTCTCGGTAGGTTTCTCTTTCACTTCTTCCTCAACCCTCTCCGGTTGTTCACGTTCAGGTATTTGCTTTTCAGTTATTTTAGTTGTGACTTCCTGCAGAATAATTTCCTTTTCCGTAACCTTTGCAGTTACCTTTTCAGCTGGTTCTTCTTCGACTTCCTCTGGTTCTTCTGGTTCGGGAATGTCTTTGTCGGTAGATTTAGTTAGTGTCTCTGTAGGTTTCTCTTTCACTTCTTCCTCAACCTTCTCCGGTTTTTCAGGTTCAAGTATTTTCTTTTCAGTTATTTTAGTTGTGACTTCCTCCAGAATAATTTCCTTTTCCGTAACCTTTGCAGTTACCTTTTCAGCTGGTTCTTCTTCGACTTCCTCTGGTTCTTCTGGTTCGGGAATGTCTTTGTCGGTAGGTTTAGTAACTGTCTCTGTAGGTTTCTCTTTCACTTCTTCCTCAACCTTCTCCGGTTTTTCAGGTTCAGGTATTTTCTTTTCAGTTATTGTAGTTGTGACTTCCTCCAGAATAATTTCCTTTTCCGTAACCTTTGCAGTTACCTTTTCAGCTGGTTCTTCTTCGACTTCCTCTGGTTCTTCTGGTTCGGAAATGTCTTTGTCGGTAGGTTTAGTTACTGTCTCTGTAGGTTTCTCTTTCACTTCTTCCTCAACCTTCTCCGGTTTTTCAGGTTCAGGTATTTTCTTTTCAGTTATTTTAGTTGTGACTTCCTCCAGAATAATTTCCTTTTCCGTAACCTTTGTAGTTACCTTTTCAGCTGGTTCTTCTTGGACTTCCTCTGGTTCTTCTGGTTCGGGAATGTCTTTGTCGGTAGGTTTAGTTACTGTCTCGGTAGGTTTCTCTTTCACTTCTTCCTCAACCTTCTCCGGTTTTTCAGGTTCAGGTATTTTCTTTTTAGTTATTTTCGTTGTGACTTCCTCCAGAATAATTTCCTTTTCCGTAACCTTTGCAGTTACCTTTTCAGCTGGTTCTTCTTCGACTTCCTCTGGTTCTTCTGGTTCGGGAATGTCTTTGTCGGTAGGTTTAGTAACTGTCTCTGTAGGTTTCTCTTTCACTTCTTCCTCAACCTTCTCCGGTTTTTCAGGTTCAGGTATTTTCTTTTCAGTTATTTTAGTTGTGACTTCCTCCAGAATAATTTCCTTTTCCGTAACCTTTGCAGTTACCTTTTCAGCTGGTTCTTCTTCGACTTCCTCTGGTTCTTCTGGTTCGGGAATGTCTTTGTCGGTAGGTTTAATTACTGTCTCGGTAGGTTTCTCTTTCACTTCTTCCTCAACCTTCTCCGGTTTTTCAGGTTCAGGTATTTTCTTTTCAGTTATTTTAGTTGTGACTTCCTCCAGAATAATTTCCTTTTCCGTAACCTTTGCAGTTACCTTTTCAGCTGGTTCTTCTTCGACTTCCTCTGGTTCTTCTGGTTCGGGAATGTCTTTGTCGGTAGGTTTAGTAACTGTCTCTGTAGGTTTCTCTTTCACTTCTTCCTCAACCTTCTCCGGTTTTTCAGGTTCAGGTATTTTCTTTTCAGTTATTTTAGTTGTGACTTCCTCCAGAATAATTTCCTTTTCCGTAACCTTTGCAGTTACCTTTTCAGCTGGTTCTTCTTCGACTTCCTCTGGTTCTTCTGGTTCGGGAATGTCTTTGTCGGTAGGTTTAATTACTGTCTCGGTAGGTTTCTCTTTCACTTCTTCCTCAACCTTCTCCGGTTTTTCAGGTTCAGGTATTTTCTTTTCAGTTATTTTAATTGTGACTTCCTCTAGAATAATTTCCTTTTCCGTAACCTTTGCAGTTACCTTTTCAGCTGGTTCTTCTTGGACTTCCTCTGGTTCTTCTGGTTCGGGAATGTCTTTGTCGGTAGGTTTAGTTACTGTTTCGGTAGGTTTCTCTTTCACTTCTTCCTCAACCCTCTCCGGTTGTTCACGTTCAGGTATTTTCTTTTCAGTTATTTTAGTTGTGACTTCCTCCAGAATAATTTCCTTTTCCGTAACCTTTGCAGTTACCTTTTCAGCTGGTTCTTCTTGGACTTCCTCTGGTTCTTCTGGTTCGGGAATGTCTTTGTCGGTAGGTTTAGTTACTGTCTCGGTAGGTTTCTCTTTCACTTCTTCCTCAACCTTCTCCGGTTTTTCAGGTTCAGGTATTTTCTTTTCAGTTATTTTAGTTGTGACTTCCTCCAGAATAATTTCCTTTTCCGTAACCTTTGCAGTTACCTTTTCAGCTGGTTCTTCTTGGACTTCCTCTGGTTCTTCTGGTTCGGGAATGTCTTTGTCGGTAGGTTTAGTTACTGTCTCTGTAGGTTTCTCTTTCACTTCTTCCTCAACCTTCTCCGGTTTTTCAGGTTCAGGTATTTTCTTTTCAGTTATTTTAGTTGTGACTTCCTCCAGAATAATTTCCGTTTCCGTAACCTTTGCAGTTACCTTTTCAGCTGGTTCTTCTTCGACTTCCTCTGGTTCTTCTGGTTCGGGAATGTCTTTGTCGGTAGGTTTAGTTACTGTCTCTGTAGGTTTCTCTTTCACTTCTTCCTCAACCTTCTCCGGTTTTTCAGGTTCAGGTATTTTCTTTTCAGTTATTTTAGTTGTGACTTCCTCCAGAATAATTTCCTTTTCCGTAACCTTTGCAGTTACCTTTTCAGCTGGTTCTTCTTCGACTTCCTCTGGTTCTTCTGGTTCGGGAATGTCTTTGTCGGTAGGTTTAGTTACTGTCTCTGTAGGTTTCTCTTTCACTTCTTCCTCAACCTTCTCCGGTTTTTCAGGTTCAGGTATTTTCTTTTCAGTTATTTTAGTTGTGACTTCCTCCAGAATAATTTCCTTTTCCGTAACCTTTGCAGTTACCTTTTCAGCTGGTTCTTCTTCGACTTCCTCTGGTTCTTCTGGTTCGGGAATGTCTTTGTCGGTAGGTTTAGTTACTGTCTCTGTAAGTTTCTCTTTCACTTCTTCCTCAACCTTCTCCGGTTTTTCAGGTTCAGGTATTTTCTTTTCAGTTATTTTAGTTGTGACTTCCTCCAGAATAATTTCCTTTTCCGTAAGCTTTGTAGTTACCTTTTCAGCTGGTTCTTCTTGGACTTCCTCTGGTTCTTCTGGTTCGGGAATGTCTTTGTCGGTAGGTTTAGTTACTGTCTCGGTAGGTTTCTCTTTCACTTCTTCCTCAACCTTCTCTGGTTTTTCAGGTTCAGGTATTTTCTTTTTAGTTATTTTAGTTGTGACTTCCTCCAGAATAATTTCCTTTTCCGTAACCTTTGCAGTTACCTTTTCAGCTGGTTCTTCTTCGACTTCCTCTGGTTCTTCTGGTTCGGGAATGTCTTTGTCGGTAGGTTTAGTAACTGTTTCTGTAGGTTTCTCTTTCACTTCTTCCTCAACCTTCTCCGGTTTTTCAGGTTCAGGTATTTTCTTTTCAGTTATTTTAGTTGTGACTTCCTCCAGAATAATTTCCTTTTCCGTAACCTTTGCAGTTACCTTTTCAGCTGGTTCTTCTTCGACTTCCTCTGGTTCTTCTGGTTCGGGAATGTCTTTGTCGGTAGGTTTAATTACTGTCTCGGTAGGTTTCTCTTTGACTTCTTCCTCAACCTTCTCCGGTTTTTCAGGTTCAGGTATTTTCTTTTCAGTTATTTTAGTTGTGACTTCCTCCAGAATAATTTCCTTTTCCGTAACCTTTGCAGTTACCTTTTCAGCTGGTTCTTCTTCGACTTCCTCTGGTTCTTCTGGTTCGGGAATGTCTTTGTCGGTAGGTTTAGTTACTGTCTCTGTAGGTTTCTCTTTCACTTCTTCCTCAACCTTCTCCGGTTTTTCAGGTTCAAGTATTTTCTTTTCAGTTATTTTAGTTGTGACTTCCTCCAGAATAATTTCCTTTTCCGTAACCTTTGCAGTTACCTTTTCAGCTGGTTCTTCTTCGACTTCCTCTGGTTCTTCTGGTTCGGGAATGTCTTTGTCGGTAGGTTTAGTAACTGTCTCTGTAGGTTTCTCTTTCACTTCTTCCTCAACCTTCTCCGGTTTTTCAGGTTCAGGTATTTTCTTTTCAGTTATTTTAGTTGTGACTTCCTCCAGAATAATTTCCTTTTCCGTAACCTTTGCAGTTACCTTTTCAGCTGGTTCTTCTTCGACTTCCTCTGGTTCTTCTGGTTCGGGAATGTCTTTGTCGGTAGGTTTAATTACTGTCTCGGTAGGTTTCTCTTTCACTTCTTCCTCAACCTTCTCCGGTTTTTCAGGTTCAGGTATTTTCTTTTCAGTTATTTTAGTTGTGACTTCCTCCAGAATAATTTCCTTTTCCGTAACCTTTGCAGTTACCTTTTCAGCTGGTTCTTCTTGGACTTCCTCTGGTTCTTCTGGTTCGGGAATGTCTTTGTCGGTAGGTTTAGTTACTGTTTTGGTAGGTTTCTCTTTCACTTCTTCCTCAACCCTCTCCGGTTGTTCACGTTCAGGTATTTTCTTTTCAGTTATTTTAGTTGTGACTTCCTCCAGAATAATTTCCTTTTCCGTAACCTTTGCAGTTACCTTTTCAGCTGGTTCTTCTTCGACTTCCTCTGGTTCTTCTGGTTCGGGAATGTCTTTGTCGGTAGGTTTAGTTACTGTCTCGGTAGGTTTCTCTTTCACTTCTTCCTCAACCTTCTCCGGTTTTTCAGGTTCAGGTATTTTCTTTTCAGTTATTTTAGTTGTGACTTCCTCCAGAATAATTTCCTTTTCCGTAACCTTTGCAGTTACCTTTTCAGCTGGTTCTTCTTGGACTTCCTCTGGTTCTTCTGGTTCGGGAATGTCTTTGTCGGTAGGTTTAGTTACTGTCTCTGTAGGTTTCTCTTTCACTTCTTCCTCAACCTTCTCCGGTTTTTCAGGTTCAGGTATTTTCTTTTCAGTTATTTTAGTTGTGACTTCCTCCAGAATAATTTCCTTTTCCGTAACCTTTGCAGTTATCTTTTCAGCTGGTTCTTCTTCGACTTCCTCTGGTTCTTCTGGTTCGGGAATGTCTTTGTCGGTAGGTTTAGTTACTGTCTCTGTAGGTTTCTCTTTCACTTCTTCCTCAACCTTCTCCGGTTTTTCAGGTTCAGGTATTTTCTTTTCAGTTATTTTAGTTGTGACTTCCTCCAGAATAATTTCCTTTTCCGTAACCTTTGCAGTTATCTTTTCAGCTGGTTCTTCTTGGACTTCCTCTGGTTCTTCTGGTTCGGGAATGTCTTTGTCGGTAGGTTTAGTTACTGTCTCGGTAGGTTTCTCTTTCACTTCTTCCTCAACCTTCTCCGGTATTTCAGGTTCAGGTATTTTCTTTTCAGTTATTTTAGTTGTGACTTCCTCCAGAATAATTTCCTTTTCCGTAAGCTTTGTAGTTACCTTTTCAGCTGGTTCTTCTTGGACTTCCTCTGGTTCTTCTGGTTCGGGAATGTCTTTGTCGGTAGGTTTAGTAACTGTTTCTGTAGGTTTCTCTTTCACTTCTTCCTCAACCTTCTCCGGTTTTTCAGGTTCAAGTATTTTCTTTTCAGTTATTTTAGTTGTGACTTCCTCCAGAATAATTTCCTTTTCCGTAACCTTTGCAGTTACCTTTTCAGCTGGTTCTTCTTCGACTTCCTCTGGTTCTTCTGGTTCGGGAATGTCTTTGTCGGTAGGTTTAGTTACTGTCTCTGTAGGTTTCTCTTTCACTTCTTCCTCAACCTTCTCCGGTTTTTCAGGTTCAAGTATTTTCTTTTCAGTTATTTTAGTTGTGACTTCCTCCAGAATAATTTCCTTTTCCGTAACCTTTGCAGTTACCTTTTCAGCTGGTTCTTCTTCGACTTCCTCTGGTTCTTCTGGTTCGGGAATGTCTTTGTCGGTAGGTTTAGTTACTGTCTCTGTAGGTTTCTCTTTCACTTCTTCCTCAACCTTCTCCGGTTTTTCAGGTTCAAGTATTTTCTTTTCAGTTATTTTAGTTGTGACTTCCTCCAGAATAATTTCCTTTTCCGTAACCTTTGCAGTTACCTTTTCAGCTGGTTCTTCTTCGACTTCCTCTGGTTCTTCTGGTTCGGGAATGTCTTTGTCGGTAGGTTTAGTTACTGTCTCTGTAGGTTTCTCTTTCACTTCTTCCTCAACCTTCTCCGGTTTTTCAGGTTCAAGTATTTTCTTTTCAGTTATTTTAGTTGTGACTTCCTCCAGAATAATTTCCTTTTCCGTAACCTTTGCAGTTACCTTTTCAGCTGGTTCTTCTTCGACTTCCTCTGGTTCTTCTGGTTCGGGAATGTCTTTGTCGGTAGGTTTAGTAACTGTTTCTGTAGGTTTCTCTTTCACTTCTTCCTCAACCTTCTCCGGTTTTTCAGGTTCAAGTATTTTCTTTTCAGTTATTTTAGTTGTGACTTCCTCCAGAATAATTTCCTTTTCCGTAACCTTTGCAGTTACCTTTTCAGCTGGTTCTTCTTCGACTTCCTCTGGTTCTTCTGGTTCGGGAATGTCTTTGTCGGTAGGTTTAGTAACTGTTTCTGTAGGTTTCTCTTTCACTTCTTCCTCAACCTTCTCCGGTTTTTCAGGTTCAAGTATTTTCTTTTCAGTTATTTTAGTTGTGACTTCCTCCAGAATAATTTCCTTTTCCGTAACCTTTGCAGTTACCTTTTCAGCTGGTTCTTCTTCGACTTCCTCTGGTTCTTCTGGTTCGGGAATGTCTTTGTCGGTAGGTTTAGTTACTGTCTCTGTAGGTTTCTCTTTCACTTCTTCCTCAACCTTCTCCGGTTTTTCAGGTTCAAGTATTTTCTTTTCAGTTATTTTAGTTGTGACTTCCTCCAGAATAATTTCCTTTTCCGTAACCTTTGCAGTTACCTTTTCAGCTGGTTCTTCTTCGACTTCCTCTGGTTCTTCTGGTTCGGGAATGTCTTTGTCGGTAGGTTTAGTTACTGTCTCTGTAGGTTTCTCTTTCACTTCTTCCTCAACCTTCTCCGGTTTTTCAGGTTCAAGTATTTTCTTTTCAGTTATTTTAGTTGTGACTTCCTCCAGAATAATTTCCTTTTCCGTAACCTTTGCAGTTACCTTTTCAGCTGGTTCTTCTTCGACTTCCTCTGGTTCTTCTGGTTCGGGAATGTCTTTGTCGGTAGGTTTAGTTACTGTCTCTGTAGGTTTCTCTTTCACTTCTTCCTCAACCTTCTCCGGTTTTTCAGGTTCAGGTATTTTCTTTTCAGTTATTTTAGTTGTGACTTCCTCCAGAATAATTTCCTTTTCCGTAACCTTTGCAGTTACCTTTTCAGCTGGTTCTTCTTCGACTTCCTCTGGTTCGGGAATGTCTTTGTCGGTAGGTTTAATTACTGTCTCGGTAGGTTTCTCTTTCAGTTCTTCCTCAACCTTCTCCGGTTTTTCAGGTTCAGGTATTTTCTTTTCAGTTATTTTAGTTGTGACTTCCTCCAGAATAATTTCCTTTTCCGTAACCTTTGTAGTTACCTTTTCAGCTGGTTCTTCTTGGACCTCCTCTGGTTCTTCTGGTTCGGGAATGTCTTTGTCGGTAGGTTTAGTTACTGTCTCGGTAGGTTTCTCTTTCACTTCTTCCTCAACCCTCTCCGGTTGTTCACGTTCAGGTATTTTCTTTTCAGTTATTTTAGTTGTGACTTCCTCCAGAATAATTTCCTTTTCCGTAACCTTCGCAGTTACCTTTTCAGCTGGTTCTTCTTGGACTTCCTCTGGTTCTTCTGGTTCGGGAATGTCTTTGTCGGTACGTTTAGTTACTGTTTCGGTAGGTTTCTCTTTCACTTCTTCCTCAACCCTCTCCGGTTGTTCACGTTCAGGTATTTTCTTTTCAGTTATTTTAGTTGTGACTTCCTCCAGAATAATTTCCTTTTCCGTAACCTTTGCAGTTACCTTTTCAGCTGGTTCTTCTTCGACTTCCTCTGGTTCTTCTGGTTCGGGAATGTCTTTGTCGGTAGGTTTAGTTACTGTCTCGGTAGGTTTCTCTTTCACTTCTTCCTCAACCTTCTCCGGTTTTTCAGGTTCAGGTATTTTCTTTTCAGTTATTTTAGTTGTGACTTCCTCCAGAATAATTTCCTTTTCCGTAACCTTTGCAGTTACCTTTTCAGCTGGTTCTTCTTGGACTTCCTCTGGTTCTTCTGGTTCGGGAATGTCTTTGTCGGTAGGTTTAGTTACTGTCTCTGTAGGTTTCTCTTTCACTTCTTCCTCAACCTTCTCCGGTTTTTCAGGTTCAGGTATTTTCTTTTCAGTTATTTTAGTTGTGACTTCCTCCAGAATAATTTCCGTTTCCGTAACCTTTGCAGTTACCTTTTCAGCTGGTTCTTCTTCGACTTCCTCTGGTTCTTCTGGTTCGGGAATGTCTTTGTCGGTAGGTTTAGTTACTGTCTCTGTAGGTTTCTCTTTCACTTCTTCCTCAACCTTCTCCGGTTTTTCAGGTTCAGGTATTTTCTTTTCAGTTATTTTAGTTGTGACTTCCTCCAGAATAATTTCCTTTTCCGTAACCTTTGCAGTTACCTTTTCAGCTGGTTCTTCTTCGACTTCCTCTGGTTCTTCTGGTTCGGGAATGGATTTGTCGGTAGGTTTAATTACTGTCTCGGTAGGTTTCTCTTTGACTTCTTCCTCAACCTTCTCCGGTTTTTCAGGTTCAGGTATTTTCTTTTCAGTTATTTTAGTTGTGACTTCCTCCAGAATAATTTCCTTTTCCGTAACCTTTGCAGTTACCTTTTCAGCTGGTTCTTCTTCGACTTCCTCTGGTTCTTCTGGTTCGGGAATGTCTTTGTCGGTAGGTTTAATTACTGTCTCGGCAGGTTTCTCTTTCACTTCTTCCTCAACCTTCTCCGGTTTTTCAGGTTCAGGTATTTTCTTTTCAGTTATTTTAGTTGTGACTTCCTCCAGAATAATTTCCTTTTCCGTAACCTTTGCAGTTACCTTTTCAGCTGGCTCTTCTTCGACTTCCTCTGGTTCTTCTGGTTCGGGAATGTCTTTGTCGGTAGGTTTAGTTACTGTCTCTGTAGGTTTCTCTTTCACTTCTTCCTCAACCTTCTCCGGTTTTTCAGGTTCAGGTATTTTCTTTTCAGTTATTTTAGTTGTGACTTCCTCCAGAATAATTTCCTTTTCCGTAACCTTTGCAGTTACCTTTTCAGCTGGTTCTTCTTGGACTTCCTCTGGTTCTTCTGGTTCGGGAATGTCTTTGTCGGTAGGTTTAGTTACTGTCTCTGTAGGTTTCTCTTTCACTTCTTCCTCAACCTTCTCCGGTTTTTCAGGTTCAGGTATTTTCTTTTCAGTTATTTTAGTTGTGACTTCCTCCAGAATAATTTCCTTTTCGGTAACCTTTGCAGTTACCTTTTCAGCTGGTTCTTCTTCGACTTCCTCTGGTTCTTCTGGTTCGGGAATGTCTTTGTCGGTAGGTTTAGTTACTGTCTCTGTAGGTTTCTCTTTCACTTCTTCCTCAACCTTCTCCGGTTTTTCAGGTTCAGGTATTTTCTTTTCAGTTATTTTAGTTGTGACTTCCTCCAGAATAATTTCCTTTTCGGTAACCTTTGCAGTTACCTTTTCAGCTGGTTCTTCTTCGACTTCCTCTGGTTCTTCTGGTTCGGGAATGTCTTTGTCGGTAGGTTTAGTTACTGTCTCTGTAGGTTTCTCTTTCACTTCTTCCTCAACCTTCTCCGGTTTTTCAGGTTCAGGTATTTTCTTTTTAGTTATTTTAGTTGTGACTTCCTCTAGAATAATTTCCTTTTCCGTAACCTTTGCAGTTACCTTTTCAGCTGGTTCTTCTTCGACTTCCTCTGGTTCTTCTGGTTCGGGAATGTCTTTGTCGGTAGGTTTAGTTACTGTCTCTGTAGGTTTCTCTTTCACTTCTTCCTCAACCTTCTCCGGTTTTTCAGGTTCAGGTATTTTCTTTTCAGTTATTTTAGTTGTGACTTCCTCCAGAATAATTTCCTTTTCCGTAACCTTTGTAGTTACCTTTTCAGCTGGTTCTTCTTGGACTTCCTCTGGTTCTTCTGGTTCGGGAATGTCTTTGTCGGTAGGTTTAGTTACTGTCTCGGTAGGTTTCTCTTTCACTTCTTCCTCAACCTTCTCCGGTTTTTCAGGTTCAGGTATTTTCTTTTCAGTTATTTTAGTTGTGACTTCCTCCAGAATAATTTCCTTTTCCGTAACCTTTGTAGTTACCTTTTCAGCTGGTTCTTCTTGGACTTCCTCTGGTTCTTCTGGTTCGGGAATGTCTTTGTCGGTAGGTTTAGTTACTGTCTCGGTAGGTTTCTCTTTCACTTCTTCCTCAACCTTCTCCGGTTTTTCAGGTTCAGGTATTTTCTTTTTAGTTATTTTAGTTGTGACTTCCTCCAGAATAACTTCCTTTTCCGTAACCTTTGCAGTTACCTTTTCAGCTGGTTCTTCTTCGACTTCCTCTGGTTCTTCTGGTTCGGGAATGTCTTTGTCGGTAGGTTTAGTTACTGTCTCGGTAGGTTTCTCTTTCACTTCTTCCTCAACCTTCTCCGGTTTTTCAGGTTCAGGTATTTTCTTTTTAGTTATTTTAGTTGTGACTTCCTCTAGAATAATTTCCTTTTCCGTAACCTTTGCAGTTACCTTTTCAGCTGGTTCTTCTTCGACTTCCTCTGGTTCTTCTGGTTCGGGAATGTCTTTGTCGGTAGGTTTAGTTACTGTCTCTGTAGGTTTCTCTTTCACTTCTTCCTCAACCTTCTCCGGTTTTTCAGGTTCAGGTATTTTCTTTTCAGTTATTTTAGTTGTGACTTCCTCCAGAATAATTTCCTTTTCCGTAACCTTTGCAGTTACCTTTTCAGCTGGTTCTTCTTCGACTTCCTCTGGTTCTTCTGGTTCGGGAATGTCTTTGTCGGTAGGTTTAATTACTGTCTCGGTAGGTTTCTCTTTCACTTCTTCCTCAACCTTCTCCGGTGTTTCAGGTTCAGGTATTTTCTTTTCAGTTATTTTAGTTGTGACTTCCTCCAGAATAACTTCCTTTTCCGTAACCTTTGCAGTTACCTTTTCAGCTGGTTCTTCTTCGACTTCCTCTGGTTCTTCTGGTTCGGGAATGTCTTTGTCGGTAGGTTTAGTTACTGTCTCTGTAGGTTTCTCTTTCACTTCTTCCTCAATCTTCTCCGGTTTTTCAGTTTCAGGTATTTTCTTTTCAGTTATTTTAGTTGTGACTTCCTCCAGAATAATTTCCTTTTCCGTAACCTTTGCAGTTACCTTTTCAGCTGGTTCTTCTTCGACTTCCTCTGGTTCTTCTGGTTCGGGAATGTCTTTGTCGGTAGGTTTAGTTACTGTCTCTGTAGGTTTCTCTTTCACTTCTTCCTCAACCTTCTCCGGTTTTTCAGGTTCAGGTATTTTCTTTTCAGTTATTTTAGTTGTGACTTCCTCCAGAATAATTTCCTTTTCCGTAACCTTTGCAGTTACCTTTTCAGCTGGTTCTTCTTCGACTTCCTCTGGTTCTTCTGGTTCGGGAATGTCTTTGTCGGTAGGTTTAGTTACTGTCTCTGTAGGTTTCTCTTTCACTTCTTCCTCAACCTTCTCCGGTTTTTCAGGTTCAGGTATTTTCTTTTCAGTTATTTTAGTTGTGACTTCCTCCAGAATAACTTCCTTTTCCGTAACCTTTGCAGTTACCTTTTCAGCTGGTTCTTCTTCGACTTCCTCTGGTTCTTCTGGTTCGGGAATGTCTTTGTCGGTAGGTTTAGTTACTGTCTCGGTAGGTTTCTCTTTCACTTCTTCCTCAACCTTCTCCGGTTTTTCAGGTTCAGGTATTTTCTTTTCAGTTATTTTAGTTGTGACTTCCTGCAGAATAATTTCCTTTTCCGTAACCTTTGTAGTTACCTTTTCAGCTGGTTCTTCTTGGACTTCCTCTGGTTCTTCTGGTTCGGGAATGTCTTTGTCGGTAGGTTTAGTTACTGTCTCGGTAGGTTTCTCTTTCACGTCTTCCTCAACCTTCTCCGGTTTTTCAGGTTCAGGTATTTTCTTTTCAGTTATCTTAGTTGTGACTTCCTCTAGAATAATTTCCTTTTCCGTAACCTTTGCAGTTACCGTTTCAGCTGGTTTTTCTTCGACTTCCTCTGTTCCTTCCGGTTCTGGAATGTCTTTGTCGGTAGGTTTAGTTACTGTCTCGGTAGGTTTCTTTTTCACTTCTTCCTCAACCTTCTCCAGTTTTTCAATTTCAGGTACTTTCTTTTCAGTTATCTTAGTTGTGACTTCTTCTAGAATAATTTCCTTTTCCGTAACCTTTGCAGTTACCGTTTCAGCTGGTTCTTCTGGTTCGGGAATGTCTTTGTCGGTAGGTTTAGTTACTGTCTCGGTAGGTTTCTCTTTCACTTCTTCCTCAACCTTCCCCGGTTTTTCAGGTTCAGGTATTTTCTTTTCAGTTATTTTAGTTGTGACTTCCTCCAGAATAATTTCCTTTTCCGTAACCTTTGCAGTTACCTTTTCAGCTGGTTCTTCCTCGACTTCCTCTGGTTCTTCTGGTTCGGGAATGTCTTTGTCGGTAGGTTTCTCTTTCACTTCGTCCTCAACCTTCTCCGGTTTTTCAGGTTCAGCTATTTTCTTTTCAGTTATTTTAGTTGTGACTTCCTCCAGAATAATTTTCTTTTCCGTAACCTTTGCAGTTACCTTTTCAGCTGGTTCTTTTTCGACCTCCTCTGGTTCTTCTGGTTCGGGAATGTCTTTGTCGGTAGGTTTACTTACTGTCTCGGTAGGTTTCTCTTTCACTTCTTCCTCAACCTTCTCCGGTTTTTCAGGTTCGGGTATTTTCTTTTCAGTTATTTTAGTTGTGACTTCCTCCAGAATAATTTTCTTTTCCGTAACCTTTGCAGTTACCTTTTCAGCTGGTTCTTTTTCGACCTCCTCTGGTTCTTCTGGTTCGGGAATGTCTTTGTCGGTAGGTTTACTTACTGTGTCGGTAGGTTTCTCTTTCACTTCGTCCTCAACCTTCTCCGGTTTTTCAGGTTCAGCTATTTTCTTTTCAGTTATTTTAGTTGTGACTTCCTCCAGAATAATTTTCTTTTCCGTAACCTTTGCAGTTACCTTTTCAGCTGGTTCTTTTTCGACCTCCTCTGGTTCTTCTGGTTCGGGAATGTCTTTGTCGGTAGGTTTACTTACTGTCTCGGTAGGTTTCTCTTTCACTTCTTCCTCAACCTTCTCCGGTTTTTCAGGTTCAGCTATTTTCTTTTCAGTTATTTTAGTTGTGACTTCCTCCAGAATAATTTTCTTTTCCGTAACCTTTGCAGTTACCTTTTCAGCTGGTTCTTTTTCGACCTCCTCTGGTTCTTCTGGTTCGGGAATGTCTTTGTCGGTAGGTTTACTTACTGTGTCGGTAGGTTTCTCTTTCACTTCGTCCTCAACCTTCTCCGGTTTTTCAGGTTCAGCTATTTTCTTTTCAGTTATTTTAGTTGTGACTTCCTCCAGAATAATTTTCTTTTCCGTAACCTTTGCAGTTACCTTTTCAGCTGGTTCTTTTTCGACCTCCTCTGGTTCTTCAAGTTCGGGAATGTCTTTGTCGGTAGGTTTACTTACTGTCTCGGTAGGTTTCTCTTTCACTTCTTCCTTAACCTTCTCCGGTTTTTCAGGTTCAGGTATTTTCTTTTCAGTTATTTTAGTTGTGACTTCCTCCAGAATAATTTCCTTTTCCGTAACCTTTGCAGTTACCTTTTCAGCTGGTTCTTCTTCGACTTCCTCTGGTTCTTCTGGCTTGGGAATGTCTTTGTCGGTAGGTTTACTTACTGTCTCGGTAGGTTTCTCTTTCACTTCTTCCTCAACCTTCTCCGGCTTTTCAGGTTCAGGTATTTTCTTTTCAGTTATTTTAGTTGTCACTTCCTCTAGAATAATTTCCTTTTCCGTAACCTTTGTAGTTACCTTTTCAGCTGGTTCTTTTTCGACTTCCTCTGGTTCTTCTGGATCGGGAATGTCTTTGTCGGTAGGTTTAATTACTGTCTCGGTAGGTTTCTCTTTCACTTCTTCCTCAACCTTCTCCGGTTTTTCAGGTTCAGGTATTTTCTTTTCAGTTATTTTAGTTGTGACTTCCTCCAGAATTATTTCCTTTTCCGTAACCTTTGCAGTTACCTTTTCAGCTGGTTCTTTTTCGACTTCCTCTGGTTCTTCTGGTTCGGGAATGTCTTTGTCGGTAGGTTTAATTACTGTCTCGGTAGGTTTCTCTTTCACTTCTTCCTCAACCTTCTCCGGTGTTTCAGGTTCAGGTATTTTCTTTTCAGTTATTTTAGTTGTGACTTCCTCCAGAATTATTTCCTTTTCCGTAACCTTTGCAGTTACCTTTTCAGCTGGTTCTTTCTCGACTTCCTCTGGTTCTTCTGGTTCGGGAATGTCTTTGTCGGTAGGTTTAATTACTGTCTCGGTAGGTTTCTCTTTCACTTCTTCCTCAACCTTCTCCGGTTTTTCAGGTTCAGGTATTTTCTTTTCAGTTATTTTAGTTGTGACTTCCTCCAGAATTATTTCCTTTTCCGTAACCTTTGCAGTTACCTTTTCAGCTGGTTCTTTTTCGACTTCCTCTGGTTCTTCTGGTTCGGGAATGTCTTTGTCGGTAGGTTTAATTACTGTCTCGGTAGGTTTCTCTTTCACTTCTTCCTCAACCTTCTCCGGTGTTTCAGGTTCAGGTATTTTCTTTTCAGTTATTTTAGTTGTGACTTCCTCCAGAATTATTTCCTTTTCCGTAACCTTTGCAGATACCTTTTCAGCTGGTTCCTTTTCGACTTCCTCTGGTTCTTCTGGTTCGGGAATGTCTTTGTCGGTAGGTTTAATTACTGTCTCGGTAGGTTTCTCTTTCACTTCTTCCTCAACCTTCTCCGGTTTTTCAGGTTCAGGTATTTTCTTTTCAGTTATTTTACTTGTGACTTCCTCCAGAATAATTTCCTTTTCCGTAACCTTTGCAGTTACCTTTTCAGCTGGTTCTTTTTCGACTTCCCCTGGTTCTTCTGGTTCGGGAATGTCTTTGTCGGTAGGTTCAGTTACTGTCTCGGTAGGTTTCTCTTTCACTTCTTCTTCAACCTTCTCCGGTGTTTCAGGTTCAGGTATTTTCTTTTCAGTTATTTTAGTTGTGACTTCTTCCAGAATAATTTCCTTTTCCGTAACCTTTGCAGTTACCTTTTCAGCTGGTTCTTCTTCGACTTCTTCTGGTTCTGGAATGTCTTTGTCGGTAGGTTTAGTTACTGTCTCGGTAGGTTTCTCTTTCACTTCTTCCTCAACCTTCTCCGGTTTTTCAGGTTCAGGTATTTTCTTTTCAGTTATTTTAGTTGTGACTTCTTCCAGAATAATTTCCTTTTCCGTAACCTTTGCAGTTACCTTTTCAGCTGGTTCTTCTTCGACTTCTTCTGGTTCTGGAATGTCTTTGTCGGTAGGTTTAGTTACTGTCTCGGTAGGTTTCTCTTTCACTTCTTCCTCAACCTTCTCCGGTTTTTCAGGTTCAGGTATTTTCTTTTCAGTTATTTTAGTTGTGACTTCCTCCAGAATAATTTCCTTTTCCGTAACCTTTGCAGTTACCTTTTCAGCTGGTTTTTCTTCGACTTCCTCTGGTTCTTCTGGTTCGGGAATGTCTTTGTCGGTAGGTTCAGTTACTGTCTCGGTAGGTTTCTCTTTCACTTCTTCCTCAACCTTCTCCGGTGTTTCAGGTTCAGGTATTTTCTTTTCAGTTATTTTAGTTGTGACTTCTTCCAGAATAATTTCCTTTTCCGTAACCTTTGCAGTTACCTTTTCAGCTGGTTCTTCTTCGACTTCTTCTGGTTCTGGAATGTCTTTGTCGGTAGGTTTAGTTACTGTCTCGGTAGGTTTCTCTTTCACTTCTTCCTCAACCTTCTCCGGTTTTTCAGGTTCAGGTATTTTCTTTTCAGTTATTTTAGTTGTGACTTCCTCCAGAATAATTTCCTTTTCCGTAACATTTGCAGTTACCTTTTCAGCTGGTTTTTCTTCGACTTCCTCTGGTTCTTCTGGTTCGGGAATGTCTTTGTCGGTAGGTTCAGTTACTGTCTCGGTAGGTTTCTCTTTCACTTCTTCCTCAACCTTCTCCGGTGTTTCAGGTTCAGGTATTTTCTTTTCAGTTATTTTAGTTGTGACTCCCTCCAGAATTATTTCCTTTTCCGTAACCTTTGCAGTTACCTTTTCAGCTGGTTCTTCTTCGACTTCTTCTGGTTCGGGAATGTCTTTGTCGGTAGGTTTAGTTACTGTCTCGGTAGGTTTCTCTTTCACTTCTTCCTCAACCTTCTCCGATTTTTCAGGGTCAGGTATTTTCTTTACAGTTATTTTAGTTGTGACTTCCTCCAGAATAATTCCCTTTTCCGTAACCTTTGCAGTTACCTTTTCAGCTGGTTCTTCTTCGACTTCTTCTGGTTCGGGAATGTCTTTGTCGGTAGGTTTAGTTACTATCTCGGTAGGTTTCTCTTTCACTTCTTCCTCAACCTTCTCCGGTTTTTCAGGGTCAGGTATTTTCTTTACAGTTATTTTAATTGTGACTTCCTCCAGAATAATTTCCTTTTCCGTAACCTTTGCAGTTACCTTTTCAGCTGGTTTTACTTCGACTTCCTCTGGTTCTTCTGGTTCGGGAATGTCTTTGTCGGTAGATTTACTTAATGTCTCGGTAGGTTTCTCTTTCACTTCTTCCTCAACCTTCTCCGGTTTTTCAGGTTCAGGTATTTTCTTTTCAGTTATTTTAGTTGTGACTTCCTCCAGAATAATTTCCTTTTCCGTAACCTTTGCAGTTACCTTTTCAGCTGGTTCTTCTTCGACTTCCTCTGGTTCTTCTGGTTCGGGAATGTCTTTGTCGGTAGGTTCAGTTACTGTCTCGGTAGGTTTCTCTTTCACTTCTTCCTCAACCTTCTCCGGTGTTTCAGGTTCAGGTATTTTCTTTTCAGTTATTTTAGTTGTGACTTCTTCCAGAATAATTTCCTTTTCCGTAACCTTTGCAGTTACCTTTTCAGCTCGTTCTTCTTCGACTTCTTCTGGTTCTGGAATGTCTTTGTCGGTAGGTTTAGTTACTGTCTCGGTAGGTTTCTCTTTCACTTCTTCCTCAACCGTCTCCGGTTTTTCAGGTTCAGGTATTTTCTTTACAGTTATTTTAGTTCTGACTTCCTCCAGAATAATTTCCTTTTCCGTAACCCTTGCAGTTACCTTTTCAGCTGGTTCTTCTTCGAATTCTTCTGGTTCGGGAATGTCTTTGTCGGTAGGTTTAGATACTGTCTCGGTAGGTTTCTCTTTCACTTCTTCCTCAACCTTCTCCGGTGTTTCAGGTTCAGGTATTTTCTTTTCAGTTATTTTAGTTGTGACTTCTTCCAGAATAATTTCCTTTTCCGTAACCTTTGCAGTTACCTTTTCAACTGGTTCTTCTTCGACTTCTTCTGGTTCGGGAATGTCTTTGTCGGTAGGTTTAGTTACTGTCTCGGCAGGTTTCTCTTTCACTTCTTCCTCAACCTTCTCCGGTTTTTCAGGTTCAGGTATTTTCTTTTCAGTTATTTTAGTTGTGACTTCCTCCAGAATAATTTCCTTTTCCGTAACCTTTGCAGTTACCTTTTCAGCTGGTTCTTCTTCGACTTCCTCTGGTTCTTCTGGTTCGGGAATGTCTTTGTCGGTAGGTTTAATTACTGTCTCGGTAGGTTTCTCTTTCACTTCTTCCTCAACCTTCTCCGGTGTTTCAGGTTCAGGTATTTTCTTTTCAGTTATTTTAGTTGTGACTTCCTCCAGAATAATTTCCTTTTCCGTAACCTTTGCAGTTACCTTTTCAGCTGGTTTATCTTCGACTTCCTCTGGTTCGGGAATGTCTTTGTCAGTAGGTTTAGTTACTGTCTCGGTAGGTTTCTCTTTCACTTCTTCCTCAACCTTCTCCGGTGTTTCAGGTTCAGGTATTTTCTTTTCAGTTATTTTAGTTGTGACTTCCTCCAGAATAATTTCCTTTTCCGTAACCTTTGCAGTTACCTTTTCAGCTGGTTTATCTTCGACTTCCTCTGGTTCTTCTGGTTCGGGAATGTCTTTGTCGGTAGGTTCAGTTACTGTCTCGGTAGGTTTCTCTTTCACTTCTTCCTCAACCTTCTCCGGTGTTTCAGGTTCAGGTATTTTCTTTTCAGTTATTTTAGTTGTGACTTCTTCCAGAATAATTTCCTTTTCCGTAACCTTTGCAGTTACCTTTTCAGCTGGTTCTTCTTCGACTTCTTCTGGTTCGGGAATGTCTTTGTCGGTAGGTTTAGTTACTGTCTCGGCAGGTTTCTCTTTCACTTCTTCCTCAACCTTCTCCGGTTTTTCAGGTTCAGGTATTTTCTTTTCAGTTATTTTGGTTGTGACTTCTTCCAGAATAATTTCCTTTTCCGTAACCTTTGCAGTTACCTTATCAGTTGGTTCTTCTTCGACTTCCTCTGGTTCTTCTGGTTCGGGAATGTCTTTGTCGGTAGGTTTAGTTACTGTCTCGGTAAGTTTCCCTTTCACTTCTTCCTGAACCTTCTCCGGTTTTTCAGGTTCAGGTATTCTCTTTTCAGTTATTTTAGTTGTGACTTCCTCCAGAATAATTTCCTTTTCCGTAACCTTTGCAGTTACCTTTTCAACTGGTTTTTCTTCGACTTCCTCTGGTTCTTCTGGTACGGGAATGTCTTTGTCGGTAGGTTTAGTTACTGTCTCGGTAGGTTTCTCTTTCACTTCTTCCTCAACCTTCTCCGGTTTTTCAGGTTCAGGTATTTTCTTTTCAGTTATTTTAGTTGTAACTTCCTCCAGAATAATTTCCTTTTCCGTAACCTTTGCAGTTACCTTTTCAGCTGGTTTTTCTTCGACTTCCTCTGGTTCTTCTGGTTCGGGAATGTCTTTGTCGGTAGGTTTAGTTACTGTCTCCGTAGGTTTCTCTTTCACAACAGCAGGTGTTATTATTTTCTTTTTAGTTACAATTGCTTCTTTGGATGATTCGCTAATCATCTTCTCGAACATGCGGGTTGCATCTTTTACAGTTTTAATTTGTATATCAGCTTCGTCTAAAGTAGTTAACGTTTCTCGTATAGTTTCAGAAACAGGCGTAGGATCCAAAACCTTTGTTACTGCGTGCTTGGGTTTTACTGTTTCTTTAATGAACGGCACCTCTTCCACTACGATTGGTTCTTCCATTCTTTTGGGTATCTCAACAGATTTAATTGTTTTAGCATGAAGTTCTTTCACTTCACCTTTGTCTACTTGTGTTTCTCTTATTTCTTTTTCATGTACTGTTATTTTTTTCTCGAATCTATCATATTTTCGTATTTCGTGTATGTCGGTAGTGGAGAGATCTCGTTCAATATGGTCTTGCTTTGATATTTTTGCAATCCTGTGTTTTATTACTTGCGGTGTTATTATGGGTTCTATTACCTTCGTTGCTCTTGTCGCCATTGTAGATACTTCTTTAATAATTTCATGTTCCTGAATTTCTTCTAGATGAATGTCGCTCACTTCTGCGGTATGGAGTTGTGGTTCAGTCTTAATCGGTTCACGCAATTTTTCTATTTCGAGTTTCTTTTCGGTGTCGAGAATTACCTCACTGATTATTGGTGTAGTGGTCTTAATAATTTCATGCGCTACTTTTCCATTTGCTACAACGATTTTCACGCAAGGCTCTTCTAAAATTTCTGGGGAATGTGGTTCAGCTTTTAAAACATCTACAGTTGATTTAATTTGAACATCCACAACTTCTGTTGGACCAGCACGTTCTTGTTTAATCGGTTGTTGTTCTGTTTGCGGTATTTCTGTTACAGTGGTTGGTTCAACAATTTCTTGTTCTTCAGGCTTTGCATCTAATTCGTCTTTAGGAATTCGATGCTCCACCTCACGCAGCAGGTCTTCTATTTCAACTGTCTTAAATATCTGGAATTTAGGAGCCGGTACTTTATGCTCGATAATAATTTTTTCACAAACCGGTTCTTGGCATGGTTCATCTGAAGGTTTCAGTAACTCCTTTTCGAAGCTATCGGAAAATTGTTTAACTAAAGCATCCTGCTCGGTTGGAATAAATTCTTGTATTATTTGCTCTTCAACTAAAGATACACGTCTCGCAATTTCTTCTGGAGGATATTCAACTTCTAATTCAGTTGATTTCTCTTGTGGTAGAGGAGGAGCTTCTAGAGGTTCTTCAGTCCGTATCACAACCTCAACTTCAATTGGTTCAGCAAGTTCAATCTTTTTGGGCTTTTTAACTGGAGTACCTTCTTTAGATGATTTGCTGATCATTTCTTCAAACATTTGTTTGGTATCTTTAACGGTTTTAAACTCGACTTCTTCTTCTTCTTCTTCTTCTTCTTGTACTTCGGTGGGTTTCTTTTCTTCTTGCACTGTTGTACTTTTAATGACTTCAATGGATTTGGTGACTTGTGCCTCGTCAGATTTTAATGGAAACTTTACTTTTCCAATGTGTTTTGGGGAAGGAACTGTTTTTTCAATATCAGTTTGAATTCGCTTTTCGATATTTCTAATTACGTCTGATATATGAGGAACAACATCAAAAACTGGGGGTTCTTCTTCAGTTCGTTGTGATGCCGTGGTTGTGGAGACTGTTGATGTTGACGATTTTTCTGTAACCTTTTTGGTTTTATAAGTCACAACCTTTTTAGGTACGTATTCTTCATCTGCACTGTCTTCATAATCGCTTGATTTGGAAAATATCTTCTGTAGTTCGGCTATCTTAGGTCCAATATGTTTGGTGTGAGATGGGGTTGAATGTAACTTCGATGTTTCTTCCGATTTACTAGGCACTTCTGAAGAAGCTTCTGAAACAGGAACTTCAACTCTTTCAGAATCGAAGATAGATTTTGTGTCGTCTTCTAATTGTGCTAAAGTTTCCGTGGAGCCTCTAAGAGCTTCTTCTTCTTTCAAGCTGGAAATTTCATCTTCAGAATCGACAATCTCACGTTTTCTTTTAATGAACTCCAAATGAGTTGGAGATTTAGACACGTGTTCTTCTATTAATTTAATTTTAGCTTTCACTTCTCCCGAGCTACGTCTCTTGCTTAAAATATCTTCATCTTCTGTTGTAACTCTTTCATCGGAAGTTTCATCAGGTCTAGTAGGGCTATTAGAAGCGTCTTTGGTTTCAATTTTGTCTGTAATCGTAGCAGCTTCTGAAGTATCCAAAGGAAATTCCATAGGACTTGTACCTGTGTCTGTAAATTGAGTCGCTTCTTCAAGATCTGCTTCTGTTTGAGGAACAACTTCATCGGCTAGAATTGGGCTTAAGCCAGCATCTGTTAATTCATTTTCTTCTTGTTCTGTAGTGTCGGAAATGAATCCGGTGGTTAAAGGTCCTGGAGTAAATCCAGCAGGACGTCTTAGGGGGCTCGTAATAGTATCAGTAATTGTACCGCGAGTTAAGGAAATTCCTGTATCGGTAATGTGATGGGAAATGCTTTCTTCAGAAGCAGGGGATTCCATATTGGAGTCAACTTTAGACTCTAAACTTTCATAAGTGTAAATTTGTTGGGTACCGCTGAAGTTTACGGTTTCTTCACGTTTCTTTACAGGAATTTCGGTTATAATTTCAGTAGGGGGGATTATGTAGACGTCTTGTCTTTCTGTTGGGGGTGTAGTCGGTTCTTCTTCTTCTCCCTCTTCTGGTTCAGGTGTGCGTGGTTCACCTGTACCTGCACTTGCGGTCATACCAACATCTACGCGTTCTGAAGTTTCTACGCCAGAACCATCACGACGAGTTGTGGTAACGGAAATGTGCGACTGTGACTTGATGGATATTTCAACGTCTCGAGTTCCGTACAGGGTGAGACGATTTTCGGCAATAGCTGAAGCTTCACGGGTACGTACTTCTTTGTGACCGATGATTAACTCTAAAGTTGGAGTGCCGTGTCTACCAGAGGAGGTTATAGGGGATGGGTCAGGGGTTGGAGTAATTCCTTTTTTGTCAATAGGTGATGTACCTCTACTAATTTGAGTTACATCTCCTTTTATAATATCTTTGGGAAAACCTTTTGAAATAATAGGAACTTTGTCACCTTTATCACTAACGCCCTTAGTCACATAAGTGAACTTGGATCCGTCTTTTGGGCCTGTGATTCCTGTTACTTCGCTGGTTTCTGCTTTAAAGATCACCGATTGGTGACCATCAGCTTGACTGAAGCCTAAAACTTCTCTTGTAATTGTAATGTCAGCACCTTTGTCTAAATCTGTGGTTTGTATATTTGGCGGTTCTTCTTTAAAAGTAATCCTAGTCTTCTTTTCCGGTGTGGTTTTAAGATAAGCACCATCTTCGGCTCGTTGCTTGTCCTTTTTACCAGCACCACCATGCAGTCTTTCAACTCTCCTTGCTTCCTTACGTTCCCAGTCTTCTGATCTCTTGGAATCTTTAGCACCTTTTTCCTCGGGCGAAATCACACTTCTTATTTGCAACATGGAAGGCCGCTCGGGATCACATTCAATAATCTTATAACTATCTAAACCTACGCGTACAACACCAGTTAAATCATCATAACCTAAGGGTTTGGAAGGCAATATCTTTGAGGTAGAATCTTCGCGTGTTTCAACCTTTTTTTCGGGGGTAACCAAACTATCCACGTCCAAGTCTTCCGTGGACGCGAGACGCTTGCGTTCTCCCGAAAATAATTTGGCTTGGTGTTGGTAATACTGACGAGCATCGTCGAAGGCTGTAACACCTTGCAAATCGATCTCGTCATCACCGACGCTTTGTCGGTCGTATTGATAATCGCCAAGATAAGAAGACCTGCCAGGTATCGCAGGGTCTTCTCCAGGAGTGGGGGTCTCTAGAAGATACTCATCTTCATGGAAACCGTCGGTATCCAAAGAGTCGTCGTCGTCTTGGGGCGACGCGCTGGCTGTTGACGTAAGGACAACAGTGAGGAAAAAGGAATGCAAAACCCGTGTGGCATATTAAAAAGGTATAAACAAAATATGTATGTGTGTACGTGTGTATTGTGCGTTTCATTTGTTTGAAACGCAACGTGCAATTTAATTTAACTTTGCCAATATTATTCAGAAAATAAATCACAAGAGGGGGTCGCACAACTCCACTCAGCACTCCCTCAAGATAAATGAGATGTGTATGAATGTAGGGGGGGGTCTTATCTGATTGGGGGAGGATAATGAGGAGGAAGTCGACAGCCATTTCTCATAATAATAAAGCCAGCTAGGCATTCCGCATTTCGGTAAGCATCTACTACCGTATTTTAAAGCAAATTACCCGCAAAATTGCGTCATCAGCAATACCCAAACTAACGTAAAAAATTTATAATAATAAAAGCTCCGAGGAAAATAAATTCAAGCTGCTAGAAAATCATGAAAAGCCAAAAATTATTTAAAAAAGAAAACAAAGGCTAAATTTACTTTCCCCCGAGCCGATTTTGACACTGACCTTGATATAGCCTTTGCTATATGATGCCCAATGACCGGATTGACTACTGAAATTTTTCCCACCCATTCTCATTACCCTTATTTTTTTTAATCCAAATTGAATGAATGTCAGTATACAAAAAAAATAAGTTTGGGTGGGATAATCTCATGCACACAGCACTGTATATTTTTTTTTTCAAAAAAAAAATAATAATCATGGTATTTACATTTTTTTTCCTCTCCCTAATTGACCTTAGAGTTTGCAATACGGTCCACCAAGCTGCGGGAAATTACACTAAAATATTAAGCCAAGGTGGGGGATTTTTGTGGAAACGTAGCTTCGAATATGAAACACTTAAAAAATTATTTTGAACATAATAATGAAACAAATTTCAAATTCAAAGCTATTTTTTGTGGTTTGGTGTAGAAATATAATGTACAATGAAGATTTACATATATTTAGTTGGTTTTTTTTAGACTCGATAGTTAGGTTAGCAAGAATTTTTATTTTAAAAAAAGAACATGCAAAGGGGAAATTTTAGAAAATTTTGCATACAAGAGAAAAATTATTTAACCCCTTTTTAAAAATAATTTTCCAACTAAATATATGCATTAAGTATAAATGGATTTAAAAACTTTATTATAAAAGTTTGTTAGAAATCCATTTACGATTTTTTTTAAATGAACATTTAACTTCACTCTCACATCACAAACACAGCAAAGGGAAATTATTTGCAAGGTTAATATATACAGAAAAAAGAAGTCTTTTAAAGTTTTCCAAAAAAAATCATGCTTCAACAAAAGCCAACAGCTGAAAATTTTTTAAACACTACTGAACTAAAAGCTGTGCTGAAATAATCATTAAACATTTGTGCTGACAGAGAAAAAAATTTTTGGCTACGAACATACAAGCACGACTCTAATAAGCACGTCGGGCTTCTTTCATATAAAAATTTGGGCGATATAATCACAGTTATTAGTATTAGAAATAATTATTGAGAATTAAGAAGATAGATTGAAAATATCGCCCTGAAATAATGATTTATTTTCTGTTTAGTTTTCAGAAATCTTAAGATTAATTTTTTGCAAATGCTAAAGCACGTAGCACATCGGGTTTAGTGTTAAAATGTTAATTGTTTGGATTAAGTGATGCAAACTGGCCTTTTTGTTAGTGAATATTAAAAAAGCAAGCAAGATCCATTTTGCACTTAATAAAACAATTGGGAAATTAGTAAGGAAAACAAGGATAGGGGACAAGGTTAAAAATTTCACAATACAACGTTCATATTTTATTTTTAATTTAATGAACGTTCTATGCTTTACAAAATATTATATTTCTAACCAACTAACTTGTTGTACCGGTTGCAAACCCCATTTTAAATGTAGCATATCATTCAATAATTAAATTCGTAGTACATGGCGATTTTTTAAATTAATAAACATTCATTAAAAAAAACTTACCACCGTTCGAATCGGGACGTTTCCGGTTGAACAAGAACAAACCACCAAAAAACCGTGTATTCCGGGTTAAAATCGCGCCCATACTGTTATATAAAACAAGTTTAATCTTTAAATGTAACTTAATCGAATTAGGAAGCCATACGATACGAAGAAAACATCGTCACGGTTAAGGAATATGAGGCAAACAACAGCAAATATTAATGCATTACGTAGGTCGGAAGAAATTTCATAGCTATTTATAAATAAACTATTACGAATCCTATTCTTTGTCATTCAATACTTTCGGGCAATTAAAACCGCAACACCTGCGTAACTACTTTAAATTAAATCTGTTGACACTAAAATCAAAAAACAGGTTGATCCTAATATTATTTGTCACAAAAAAATTAATGAGCAGCCTAAAACAAACAGATTTAAATAATTGCCCTTGTTTGCAACCTGTTTCATATGAACATTAAAATAAAAAACAACGAAGAAGTATTACAACTAAAAGATGCATTAAATAAGGGGAAGTAACATTGTCCGTCAGAATCGTAAACGAAATAGTGTAACCCTGTAATATTAACCACCTACTTTATAAATGAGCCCGAAATGTGAAAATTAATATTAGTAACGTAAATATTTACAATGGAATTTAAAAGGAGTGCCCCAAGGGAAGGGTGGTAGATCCACTACTATTTCCATTCCGAAAGTAAACAAGAATAACGAAAGTATTGACCCACTTTTTCATTTAACATACGTATTTGAAAGTTATTAGTTCAAAACGGAGTAAATAGCGAATCTTAGTTCAGACATGGGTGCGCCATAATATAAGGGTTGATAGCTTTGCTATTTCAAAGTCGAACCAAAACAAATATTTGTTGATATTCAATATCGAACGTAATGACCCACATTTGCATTAAAAATTTCTAGCCGTTACTAATTTTCAAACTGAAAATATTTGGTGAAAAGGGGTGCCCTATTTAAGGGTGGTAAGTCCACTGTTTCAAAATCTAACCCAAAAAAATGGTCATTGATATTCAGACTACGAACTTGATGACCCACATTTGCATTAAAAATTTGTAGCTGTTGCTAATATTCTCAAACTGAAAATATTTAGTGAAACGTGGTGCCTTATTTAAGGGTGGTAAGTCCACTGTTTAAAAATCTAACCCAAAAAATAGTTATTGATATTCAGACATCGAACGTGATGACCCACATTTGCATAAAAAATTTCTAGCGGTTAAGAATTCTCAAACTGTAAATATTTTATGTAAAGGGGGTACCTCAAGTAAAGGTGATAGCTACACTATTATTTTCCCTTAGAAGTTTAAACTAAAATCGCATTAATTTTTTAATTCATTTATGCCTAACACTTCCATGACCTACTTTCTGCAACAAAACTTCCTTAACAATAAATTAATAATAACAAAAGAAGGAAAATGGGGTGCCTCAAGAAAAGGTGCCAGGTTCATTATTTTTTAAAATTAAAAATCCTTCAAAAAAATTTTTTTTTCCGTTTTTAAAATCAAAGCTGGCGGTATATTGTTGCAAAAATAATTAATTTCGTCTGATATTTTAGACATTTTTATTCTAAGGGGTGCCTCAAGGGAAGGTGGTAGGTTCTCTAGTGTTTATATTTTAGAAGTTGCATGATTTATAAATTCCAGAATTGAAAAAAATTTAAAAACCGCTGGTAGGTAAGTCATTTTTATCAAAACATTACGCAAATGTTTCTTAATTTTTTTTGTTGTACTTATGAATCTCATTAAGTTCAACAGTTAACGACCTACAATATTTTCTCTTTTAATTTTAGTTTGCACAACAAAATAGCCGTATAAATCGAATTCGCAAGGTCGCGTTCAGGTACCGCACACATTTCACTGAAGGTCACTTCCTTTTACTTAACAAATCTGGTCAACACTTTGTGGGATTCCGTCTCGTCTTGGCCTCGTTTTTTGTTGCGCTTTGAATAATTATTATTATTATTATTTCTTGCTTTTCAGAGCAAATTTTATTTATTTTCAGGCGCTTAGAATGATATGCCACATTTTTCATACTCAAAACATATTTTATTTATTGGCTGTACGTTGTTATTTATTAAAAATATATTTTGAGTGCCGCAATTATTCAAAATTAAAGCTCTACAATAGAAAATTTGAAAATTCCTACCTTGGACCGCGGCTGCCTGTTCTTTAATTAAGAAATCTGCGGGACTTGGAGGTGGTGTCTTCGAAAGTTTCGGCGAATTCGGATCTGAAAATTTAAAATATTTCAAACAAGTCCCAAATTTGTCCCATTTAGATACAAGTCTTAAATGAGAGTAGGACTTAATTTTTTTGCAACCCCTGTAACGAATTTCCACCTTCCCCTCCCCCTTTTCCTCCTCACCGTTCTTCAATGACAAAAAAAATTAAACTTTATTTCCAACTTTTCAGCAGTTACCAACAATAATGATAGTATAGGCGTTCCCAGTCTAAAAGAGCGGACGATATTTCTCTTCTAGGGAAGCCCAAATTCCACCCTATGGCAAAGATTTTTTGTTTAGGCTTACCTTCTCCTGTTATCCTGGGCATAATCTTCTTGCCGGTTTCCAATCTCTGGGTAACCCCTTCCAATAGATCAGAATCTCTTCTATCGGCCGAAACTTGAATTTTTTCTAATGGTGGTTCAGTTGAGGGTAATTGTTCGCTTGTTGTGCGTACTTCTGTAATGGTTGTGGTGACTGTGGTAATATCAGGTTGAGTAGCAAATGTGTAGTCCATTTGGGGCTGTTGAGCATCGAGTGGTTTTGTGGTTTTCATTTGCTCAACAGATTCCATAATGATCCTACCATCAGGAGTGGTTGTGGTTTTAGTGGTTACGGTTTTCGTGGGTTCCTGCAGAGTTTTTTGTTTCTCTTCTACTTCAGCTATTTTGTCTTCTACGAGACTTTGGCGTTTGATTGTGCTAATTTCCTGGACAATTTCAACTCTTTGTGAAGAAGCCGGAATAGCTCGTTCGGCTGAAAGCCGTTTCTCGATTATATTGCGCCTTTCAGATACAGTCTTTTTAAAGTTTTCCTCATCTTCATCTGAAATTTCATCCACTATTTTTTCTTCCGCCGAGTATTTATCTTCATACCTTTCTCGTGTCTCAACGTGATCTGTAAATATCAAAAAATATTAAATCATTTTTAAACTTTTTAACCCTCCACACTTACCTTCAGCATCTATGAACCTCTCCTTATCATAATAATCTTTAGAAAGCCTGCTAACTTCATCTTTCCTATGTATATGCTCTACAGGTTCCACATTGAGGCACTGAGGTATGATGTCTTCCCTTCCTATTCTGATTAAGGCGTTTTCTAAGACATTTCCTTGTGCCCTGTTGCCGGATTGCGCTATCCACATCCTAAGCATGGATTGTGCTTGTTTCGCGACGCTGTCAGGGTATTCGGATTTTATCACATTTATTTCTGAGGTGGTAAGACCCAGTTGGTTAGCCAAAGGCACCCAATCTTCTCCCAAAAGGTTGCTCATATCAGCTAGTCTTGGATCAGGCCTGTAATACTCGTAACTGTCTTTCAAGAAACCTGGCCTCTTCCAAGACTCACTATCTGTGAGGGATATTGTTTCCGAAATGATATCATCTGGTAAAAC
This sequence comes from Hemicrepidius hirtus, assembly GCA_963082805.1. Lineage (NCBI taxonomy): Eukaryota > Metazoa > Arthropoda > Insecta > Coleoptera > Elateridae > Hemicrepidius > Hemicrepidius hirtus. The sequence goes on from OY720162.1 coordinate 29,573,488, forward strand.
TATATTTAAGATACATATTGGTTGTTGTGGTGGCTCTCCTTTGGCAATCTAGAAAAACCAAAGAGACCATACAAAATATATTCTATGTCCAACGGATGTCCAAAACTTACCTTCGCCTCTTTCATGAATAAACTTCTACCTACAGCCTCTGCATGTTGGTCCTTGACACGAACCGAAAACGGTAATCTGTTTTCTCTGAAAGCCCTAAAGGAAAATTGTAATTGCTCCCCACTTTTCGTTATTGGAACTAAGTTTCCGGCAAATTCTATATATTGTGGTTTTCCTTCCAAAACCTGTAAAACCACAAAATTAAATAATTTCGGTATGGGACTTTTCCCAAAATCGTTTACCTCAACATCACGACTCTTCGCAACTTCCGTGAAGTGTTCTTGGTGCTCTAACGTTTTATCTTCCTTATCATCAGTCATGCAGAACACCCTCAGTCTGGCTTCTAAAGGATCCACCCGTTTAGCAAAAACTACGAATTTGGCCATAAATGGTACATGTATGGCTTCCCTAAAATTCAAACATTTAACCCACTAGCCTTGAGGAAATTTAAAAAACATTACTTGTATAATTCGGTGGCCATTTTGGTAGCGTCTCCAATATTTCGGCAATCCATTAACCAGAACCTTGCCGATACAGTGGTCGTAAAGGAAACACAGTCATTGACAAAGGTCAAAGGCGTCGAACCGGTGACGTCCTCCCACTGAGCTCTAGTCGTTCCACCTTTGGGAAAATAGGATTCTTGAAGAATGTGTTATAGTTTAAATTTGTTAAACATCTCGATGGTACTCACGGGTCGGAGGACTTCAGAGCGATATAGAGATACTGCTTAAGCATGCCAAGTGCCATCAGCTAATTTATTGCTTAACAATGAGAATGATAAAAATTTTGATACCGTTGAATACATTTCTATAGAGTAGTTCGTTTATGGCTAAAAATGTTAAGCATATCAGCAAGATGTATATGCAAATGAATTGAGGAAGAGATGGTGTGGATGTCAGCAATTATGAAGAGACCAAGAAATGTTATGTGAAAAAATCAGGTAGGGAAAGCTGAATAGGCTAATGTTAAGAAAAGTAAATTTTTGTTTTGAATAGAACATTGGGAAGAAATTTTTTTCGAACGTATCCATTAATTTTTTTATGATGTATTCAGCGGTAGTTGCAAAAGCAAGAGTTTTGTATTCCAATCAAGCAAAAATGACATAGTTTTGTAATACTTCCAAATGGTATCTAGCGTGTCAAGCAAATGCAGTGTGGAAAAAGCAGCATAAGCAAAGCATGTACTCGAATGGTTTCAGAAAAGACCAGTCGCGGGGCAACTAACTTCCCGTTAAAATAATTTCATTATTTTCATCACATTCAAACGACTGATCTGACGAGAAATTTGAATAAAATTTAATAAAAATAGAAAACAAAAATTATGCAGCAAATCTAAAAAAGTGAAATTGCAACTTGTGTTTTTGTGACCTTCTTAATTTCAAACTAAACGACTAAAGGCGAAAAATAAAATTTATTCGTGGAAAATAATATTCCGGAAGGAAGCGCGCACATTTGGGCAATTTTTCACGCCACTTCCAAGTTTAAATAATTTTTCTCTGACCATGTCAAGCTTAGACAGAATTATTTAAATTTTGGAAACGTCCCGAAAACTACTTTGCACGCGCTCATCTTCCACAACCTAATTATAAGAATTTAAAATTATAAAAAAGATAGAATACATTCTAAGAGGGGGCAGCCCACAATATTTTAGTTAGTTACCTTTGAGAGATCTTTTCCGAAACACCCCTGGACCCCGCGTGAAAATGACCAAGTAGCGCATTAGTTTCTCTATTATGTTTTACATCATTGTGACATCCTAATATGAATGATATCACAATGTCTTCTTACATTTGTGACAACATTATGACATCACACGATTTACAGAACCCTTTAGACGGCCATGAATTTCGTGATTCACCCCTCTTGGTCCGGAAAAACTTTTGGGCACCCAATTTTGAATTAATGATGGTTTCATCATTAACAAACAATTAATTTTGAGAAAAATCCCTCTTGGTCTCAACCCTTAACAATCCCCCCAATTGGTGAAATGAATGGTAAGCATCAAAATATCTAATAATTACAAAACCCACCCCCTTCTCAAAGCCTAAAACTCTAAACGTTTAAGGGTTCTTAAACAAACAAGCTAATATGGTGATCAAGCGTCTTAATGTCGTCACTTAATAACAAGAAGCAGGTGGCTGGCAAACTATCCCTCTTCTTAATTTCGGGTGGGATGATTTAAAAAAAACAAGTAGGTAGTGATTAATCTACAAAGCAATTTGATGTAGGTAACTTTTTTCAGCGCCGCGCTAATTAGTTTGATCTCAAAGCATTTCTACATATTTTTTGATGATGAACTATAATAGCTACTGAAAGCCTAAAAAATTACACAGTACACCTATCTATGATATTGGTAACTTAAAGGTTTCATCTACGGCTTAGGGTCAAATCAAAAGTACTACTACCTACAATTTCTACCGCAAAAATACCAAGCTTGCCAACCCCTTAACAACAAATAAAGAGAGCTTACAAAGATACACAACACAACACTGTTCAGGAAAAACAAACTAAGAACACGTAAACAAACAGAAACACCTTCAAACTCGTGAGACACATGTGAAGGTAAGATAGAAAAAAAATTAGATATTGGACCAATGGTTTTCGTCAAAAAATAATACCTTGGTCCAACACCAGGCAAAAAAATTTGACACAGTGGCCTTACAAAAATTAAACAAGAAGACTTTCACCACACAAAAATACGTTTGATTTAAGCTACTAGTGTTATATGGTTTATGGGAAGGCTGCAAACTATTTACCTATGGCTTAATAACATTTCTAAATAATACGATAAGTTTGATTGAATTTTCTTCGTTATACTAAAACTAGATCGTTGCAATACCTAAACTTTTAGCAGGTAAGTAAGGTTGCAAAGTTCTGGTAAGTGGAAAAGAAGGTTTCAAAAACCTGGTAAATGGTAAGTTCCAAAGATCTGGTAAGTGGTAAGAAAGGTTAGAACGATCGGCTAAGTGGTAAGAAAGGTTGCAAAGTTCTGGTAAGTGGAAAATAAGGTTTCAAAAACCTGGTAAGTGGTAAGTTCCAAAGATCTGGTAAGTGGTAAGAAAGGGTACAACGAACGGCTAAGTGATAAGAAAGGTTGCAAAGTTCTGGTAAGTGGAAAATAGGGTTTCAAAAACCTGGTAAGTGGTAAGTTCCAACGATCTGGTAAGTGGTAAGAAAGGTTACAACGATCGGCTAAGCGGTAAGAAAGGTTACAACGATCGGCTAAGTGGTAAGAAAGGTTACAAAGATCTGGTAAGTGGTAAGTAAAGTTACAAAGATCTGGTAAGTAGTAAGTAAGGCTGACAGCAACTGAAAAGGTTGATATGATCTGATAATAAGCAGGTTTAAACAATGACGGTGATAAAATAACTGAGCTATAGGGGCAAGTAGGTAAGGTAAGGTAAGGTAAGTTATATGATCGGCCAGAATAGGTTAATCTTAACATTGGAGGTAGGCAACAGTCTGGTAATAAAGAACTGAGATTGGCAATGTCTTTAGCGATATCTTCAAAGCCAAACAGGCTTGATACGGTCCTTTAACAGGTAAAAGATTTAGAATAGGAATTGTTTGGGTTACAGAAGGATTGCAAGGCTTTTGTGTACAATTTGGTAATATTTTATAAAATATGATAACTTTGAACATCTAATGGTAAGCTCTTAGCTTTATGCAAATGGTATGCAGCAAGTAAGCGATGATTTTTGTAATGATTTTACAAAGCCTTTACATTATTGAGTGTGATCTGCAGAACTCCTTCTATGAGAAGGTAAGACCGGTTAGGGTTTAACAAAGAATGCCGAAAGACATCCTTTATATTAAATTAAATGAACAATGTGGTAAGTTTGATAAAATCTGATGGTAAGTAATTATTTTATTTTTTATAATTTACCCAGAAGAGTGTGTGTATTGGTAACCTTGAAGTGATTAACTCCTGATCCTGATCTATTTATCTAAGACTATGATAATTAAACTGATACACAAACAAAGATACATCAATACCACAACATAATAGAGCATTCAAAGTTTTTTTTGATATGATCCTTTGAAGGCCCCAAATTTTATATCGTAACAAGTTAAAAACAAAGTCTAAGAACAAACACTTACCAGTAATGGAGCAAAGTAATCGAAGAGTCGGTGCAGAACCTGAATACTGGTTGATCATACCCTGCGAGTGCGCTCGAGGCGCAGGCATGCTCAAGGTAATGGCCTTATGGAACTTGCGTCTTCGGGGCTCCACCGTAACAACTGGAGACACGGCAACGCCATGTCCCAGGAGCTTAGCTGTTAATTCTGGATCAATCGGTTGAGCCTGTATCAAGATTACAATGTTGGTGACTTTCGATGAAGCGTCGATGTTAATAAAATGATTTGCTGAACCACATGCCAAGAACGAAATGATGGAGAAAGCAAAGCCGATACTTACCACCAAGACTTACTAACCCACTTCACAGCTCTAATGAAGATGGGAGACAGGATAGGGCTGGGTAAATGACACAAAGCAGGTTCGAAAGCAACAAAACACAAACAAAACGGCGACTGAAAGTGCTAGAAAATGAGAAGCAATGAAAAAATGAGCACGCTCGAAAATGAGCGCCCAATAGACATAGTTAAACATAATTATTAGTTTATAATAATACAATGGTTATAATTTATTTAGAAAAGGTTTCGAACCGTGCTTTGCATTTTAGAGAGTCGGTATTCATAAAAAATTTTCGATAGTAAGCCAATTGTGTTAAGAATAAACAATCAAGAGAAGAAGTGCCCAAAATTGTTTATGAATACCGGATTAATAATTATTATAAATTAATAAGTTAGTGTGTTAGTTTAACTAAATTTTATTGGGCACTCTATATCTGGTATACAATGAACATTTTGAAGTGCAGATTAACCAGTGAAAACATACACAATATTATTAGTAATAAAGTAGACATACATTTTGTTAAGACTTAAGTTAAAATAAAATAAATATTAATTTGTTAGTCTTCATGTTAGTGTAAAGTAAGATTTTTCCTCAAAAAAAAATTCCTCAAAGTGAATACCTAGTACAGTAGTAACATTACCGAGGCTACTTTCAAACTTGAACATCAAAAGCCATTTTGTTAATCTTATTGTCTAAAAGTTATATAACGTTTATCTTAAAAATATATGAACTGTATAAAAATACTGGTCTGTTCAAAAATATTTTAACCACTACTTTCTTACACGTCATTTGATTTCTCTATGACGACAATGAAACTAACACCTAGTTAACTAATAAAAATTTGTACTTATGTACCAAAAATGGGAAGAAACTTGATGAGTAAGTACTTAGGCCACATAAAACTAACATTCTCAGACTAGCATTATGAATGTGACTAGACATTTAAAAATATGAACACCATTGTGTAAGTAAGTAAGCATTCTAACACGAAAAAAACAACTCTACCAAATCAACGACCAGCGCATTTTTTTGGGTATGTGGTTAACGGTAATTTTCCTCAATTTCTCAACAGGCACGCCTTTGCGAGGCTTAAACAAATTTACCTGAAGTCCAACTTTGATTTTCTTCGTCAAAGCACCCTGAGGGAATACCGCCTGCACTTGAGGCACAACCGTACTTGAAACCATTCCACCTTCTGGTCCAATTGCGTGGACTTCTTGACGAACACGTGATACCACAGCGAAATACTGAGGGAAGTCACTTGTTACAATCCGCGTTATTCGACCTGAAGCTGGATCTTCCATTTGACTTAAGTCTACAAATAGGAAGAGCATAATTAGATCAACCTCTTGGTAAGTTAGAACTAGGCAGAAAGGTAAAAGGTAACTGGGCCACCTGCCCCACGCCAGAGCCACAAAACTCCTTAATTTTTATATCAAATTGTTTAAAACAACTACCTACCCCTACTACATGCTATTGTACGCAACCCGGAATCTAGTACTAACTTATACAAGGGTCGGCCCGGTCACATCACCAAACGTAACCAAACATTCCACGTTCCCTTCCATCTGGTCAAAAAAAATTCAGAAAGTTTCCAAAAAAAAATGCAAGGCTTCCTTCTTTTTTGAACAATTTTCTCACCCCTTCCCAGAATATAATATGAAGGCTAAACACTTGGAAAATATGTGCCAAAGATCCACCATTCCCTCCCATCTGATCAAAAAAATTTTACAAGGCTTTTAGAAAAATCCAAAGGCCCACAGACGTTGTCCACTTTTTAGACATACCCGATGTTGCACCAAGGAACTTTAAAATGAAACTGGCGGGCCAGTACGTACAAAAAGTTGAGCTGCTTGTAACTTTTGGCCAGATACTGACGTCACCTAGCTGACGCCACTAAAGTTGTAATTGTAGAGGCGCAACCTTACATCTTACGTTAACAAATGTGAGGCATGAGTTCGGTAAAGATTTTTTGCTATTGTAAGGAGGAAATAACGCGTGACGGGGAACAACAACTATAGATTTTCTAAAATTTCTAAGAAAATTTATTACACTTTCAAAAACTTACCATCTGCCTCAAAGCTGTCACTTAAAACATCATTAAGGATGTCTTCAGGGGAATCAACAATATGTTCTCTCCACGTGTCCCCATTATCAGACCGAAGAATCACAATTTCCCGTTCTTTACCCCGAAGAGCAGCGAAATGTGGAACTTCAATTATCACAGGCCTGTCGAGAAAACCCCGATTAGCATATAAATAACCAAACTTCAAAAAACCGCCTTACCCCAAGAATTTAACTCCTACAGGTCCTAATTCTAAAACTCTGCTGGCCAAAGCTTCTCCCTCCATAAGTGGTGGAGGATGAGGTGTTCGCTGAGGTCGTACATATCGACATGTAATACGAGTAGGACTAGGAGCACAACGAGGTGGTACAATAACACGCACCCCTGAATGGCGACAACCCCGCATTGCACCTCCTCGTGCATCCACCAAAAAGGACACCAAGAAACTATAAAGAAAATAAAATTAGGAAAAAAATTAAAATTGAATCAATTAACATCGAAAAGAGAATTACGACACCGAAATATTTCGGACTTACTTCTTCCAGTGCAGCTTCCTGCAGCACGAAATAAAAATTGATTAGAAATTTCCCAATTTTATACAAAATCTGTATGAGATGGTTTAAAAATAAGACTTACCCGATGTTAATTGGATGTCTTGCAATATCCACGTTATCTGGCGCATATTTTCTTGCGTATTCGATATAATTTTGTTGGATATGTTGAGGACTAATGCTATCTTCAATGGCTTGAGGAGGTAAGATGTTGCTGTCCCCACTCGTAACCATCCTGTTGGAATCTATCCTCTCGTCCTTTGTTACATCAATGGGCAAAGAATCATCGCCAAGAGATTTCATTTCGTCTGCTGTTAGATAACGATAAGCGTGGTCACCCAATAACGTGTCTTCTCCTAAGGAATTAATGATTAAGTTATAAGGGTAGGTTTTCAACCCCAAAAAACACAAATGTGTTAATAAAATGAGCAGAGTGTTAGCTTGCAAATTAAAGAGCAAAACGAAAATGGAAACACCATGAAAAATGATCCTAACCATTCCCTATTGGTGTGTCCGATCAGATCTCTTCAACTTCATATTGGTAAGACCTTATGAAGTTGAAGAAATGGAAAATTCGAAGGGTGTAGTGTTGGTTTATATTCTTATAACGCTTAACTTACGAGTCAGCAAGGTTGTGCCGTTGAAATATGGAAGATAGACGTGCCGTTCGTGAGGTTCCTGACCATATCCATCCAATATGTCCTCGCCTGCTTACGCGAGCAAAAAGGTAGTTTTATATTTTATTTCACAATGAATATTTTTCCATTCACATACAAGAAGCGAAAAGCAGGGATATTATTTCCACGTCTTTATAAAACTGAACTGTTCTAAAACGCTGACCTAAGCTGCTCTAAAGGGGAACGTTTAGGTGATCTAACACATCCGATTTTTAAATGATTGTAGGTTTATGAAAATGAGATGATGAATCATGCATTGTGCAAAAAGCAAATAGGATTCATAAATGTAGTACTTAAATAATTTTTTTAATTTCCAACCCATTCATGAATCCATCATAAAGCAGTATGGCTTGAAATATTATTGGAACTGTTCTAAATTCGAGCTTCTTTTTCTATTGAACCCTTTAATTTCCGTTAACACCATTTTATTTAAAAAAACTAACCTCCTTCTTCTTCTGAATCCGACATAAAAGTCTCCTGCATGGCTTCAGGTGCAACAACGCGATATTTCTCTTCAGTAGTGCTAACCGTTGTGGTTGTGACCGTAGTCTCGGTTACCACTTTAAGAGTTTCTATTACGCTGATGTAACCTAACTTTTGCGCAATATTCAAAGGTGTTTGACCATTCTGAAACACCAAAAATCAAATTAAACCCATGAATGGTGTGAAATTTCCAAGACTTACCATGGTGACTGCATTAGGTTGAGCAGAATTTTCCAAAAGGACGTTAACAATATTGGTATGACCTTGCTGAGCTGCTTGATGGAGTGGCGTGTAACCAATTGAAGTAGTCGCTGTAACATTTGCTCCATTTCCCAGAAGAAATTTAACCATATTGGCTTGACCATAATGGCTAGCAACATGAAGGGGTGTGTAACCCCCTTTGGTTTGGGCGTCAATTTCAGCACCATTTTTGAGTAGGATTTCAGCCACAGGTACTCTGTCTTCTTGAGCACATAAATGTAAAGGTGTTAATCCATTCTTTGCCTGTTGGTTCGTATCTGCTTGATGTTCAATCAACAACGAAGACATATCCGTGTGGCCTTCTTGAGAACTCAAATGTAGAGGCGTAAAACCAGCCTTGCTTTCAGCATTCGGTTGAGCTCCGTATTCCAATAAAGTGTTAGCAATATCCATTTGGTTTTTCCTTGCAGCGATGTGAAGAGGGGTGTGTCCATTTTTAGCAGTAGCGTGCGGCGATGCGCCTTTATCCAAAAGCAAAAGAGCTACGTTCTGGTGGTCGTAATGTGAAGCAACGTGAAGTGGAGTAACGCCATTTTTTCCTTGGGCATCAACTGGAGCTTCTTTTTGAAGAAGTAACTTGGCTACTTTTATATTACCATATTTTGCAGCTAAATGTAGAGGAGTGAAACCCTTTTTGGTTGTTGCGTTTAGTGAGGCACCGTTGTCTAATAAAGCTGTTGCCACCTGTTTAAGCCCAAGACACTTAGTTGAAGGGAAAAAAACTTTACACCAAGAGACACATACACACACACATCTGAACCGAATGAAAAAATAAAGGGCTAAAGGTGAAAAGAAAAGACAAAATAAGAGAAAACCTACAAGGCCTTGGTCTTATAGATTTTCCCTTCTAAAAAAAAGTTAATTAAAATAATTTATTAACTAACGATGATGAAGATGACAAACAACAACAAATAATAATACCAAAACAAAAACTTGATAAAAGGGAACATCTAATACAAACTCAATCAAATATAAAATTCTTTATGTCTCATCCAAAACACTGCCATCAAGTACTCTTTGTCTATATAAGCCATCATTCTTCCGATTTCCAAAGAATTTACCTCGTCTTGGCCTTCCTTTGCAGCTATGTGAAGAGCAGTGTACATATCTTTGGTTGTTGTATCAACTTTTGCCCCATGTTGAAGCAGAAGCATAACTATATCAACATTTCCAAGCCTTGAAGCAATATGAAGAGGTGTTTGTTGTTCACGAGCACGAGCATCAACATTTGCCCCATTACGTAACAGAATTCTGATGATATCCGTCTAAACCAAAGACTCTCATTGGATAACCAACACAAAATAAAAGTCACGAAAACTTACCTGATTAGCTCTTGCAGCAAGATGTAAAGGAGTTTCACCACGAACTGTTGGGACATCTGGGTTAGCTTCATGTTGCAACAAATAAATTACAATATTCATGCACCCCATGAAGCTTGCTACATGTAATGGGGTGAGACCACTTTCAGTTGTAGCCCCAATACCTTCAAGAATAGCAAGTTAAGGTTAACAGATCAAAGAAAAAATAATAAAACATACTTGCACCATGTTTCAAGAGAAGCTCAACAACTTTTATTCTGTTCTTCTTACAAGCTATGTGTAGAGGAGTAAAACCATTAAGTGCCCTTGCATTTGCGTCTGCACCACGGTCTAATAAGAGTTTAGCAACCCTTGCGTGACCACAATGGGCAGCTACATGAAGAGCTGTTAGATAATCAACGGTGACTTCATCAACTGGTGCTCTATGGTAAAGTAAAATTCGTGCAGCGTCTACATGGTCGCCTTGGGCAGCCATATGAAGAGGTGCTAAACCATTCTAAAAAAAATTGTGAATAGAAAATAGTAGGACGTGCTGATCCAGGACATACCTTTGTTTTAGAACTGATGGGTGCTGAACGTTCCAAAAGCATATCCACAACTTGTTCGTGCCCGCTTCGTGCGGCACAATGTAAAGGTGTTAAGCCATCGCGTGTTTTAGACTCAATATTTGCACCTTTGTCCAGTAACAAAGCTACCATGTTCGTTTTGCCCCATTTAGCAGCAACGTGAAGGGGTGAGATATTGTGTTTTGCAGCATAATTAACATCGGCGCCTTTTTGTATAAGAAGGTTGGCTATGGATTCGTTACCGTAATGTGAAGCTATGTGGAGGGGTGTAAAGCCAGATTTGGAAGTAACATCCGGATTGTGCTCATTCTAAAAAATGTATTATAGAGAAGAATGTAAATATTTACTATGGGTTAGACTCACTTCTAATAAAAGTTTGGCGGCCTTGACGTCGTCCTTCTTGGCAGCGATATGGAGAGCGGGGAGTCTAACTTTTCCTCTTGTGTCATTTTCTAAAAGTACCGTGACTACCTTATCATGACCCTGCTGCATTGCCACTGCCAATGGTGTGAACCCATCCTAAAATTTTAATGATCAAAAAATTTGGAAACCCTTACAAACTCTAATTTTGTTTACCTCAGTAGCTAAACTTTGGTTAGCACCATTGGCCAAAAGGTACTTAACAACGTTATCATGATTTTCTTGGGCCGCCATATATAGGGGTGTGAAGCCATTTTGACTTTGGACATTAACTGAAGCGCCATGTTGGACGAGGAGCCTAACAACTTCCTCTTGTCCAGCTAAAGAAGCTATGTGTAGTGCTGTATTGCCCTTTTTGGTGGCAGCATCTACAGCTGCTCCACGTTTAAGGAGTTCTTCCACCACTTGAACGTGGCCATCTTTGGATGCCAGATGCAACGCATTCAGGCCATTCTATTTAAAAAAAATTAAATTCAAGAGCAGCTGTAATACATTTTATTGCGGAAAATCCAAAAGTTTACGATAGATGGAAATGTGCCAAGTTTGTAATTTTTAAATTTAAATTTAGTTTAAGACCAACCACATGGCGTATGCTTATCGAATTGTAAAGTTGTAAAACAGGCAGAACGAACTATTATGAAGTTCATTCTAGTATCCTATATAAACTAAATTACTAGGAAGAGTATTTTGAGAACCTACCGCATTGCTAGTGTTGATGTCTATGTTTTGTTTTAGATGTTCGAGGACTTTGTCGAGATGTCCAGCTCGCGCAGCGCGCAGAAAGGACGTATTGCCGTCAGACTGTAACAAAGATAGAAACTCCAATTAAATAAATTATATACAAGGAAAACATTCCTTAAAAATTTCGCTTCCATTTTCCAAAAAAATTTAAAACCCTTAACTGCTTTTAGGCGGAACACAATAGTTTCAGCTTCTTAATATTTTCCGTGAATTACTACACAGTTGACCTGCAAAATTTTGAATATCCGTGAATTAAACTTTTTTCAATTCTCTTGAAAATAACTTTCCAGTTTCAGGATATTTTGACTTAAAGTAGTTTCCCCTGAAAAATCACCTACTCCTTGCAAACTGCAAAAGAAGAAGAACTTTCACTGAAAACCAGCACAAATATACTAAATCATTTTGAAAACTTTTCCTGAAACAATAATCTAGCCCAGTTTTGCCTATCTTAAGAATATTTTCAAAACTAATTTTTGTCGCTTTCGTTTCTTAAATATACAAATGTTTCAGTTCCGTACTTTTCTCTGAAAATTATTTGAACAATCTTTTTCAGTTGAAACTAAATAATTCTGATATAAATAAAAACTGAACAAACTCAGCTTTGCTGAATATTTCTAAATTATTTCCTCGGCTACAGTTTCCTTGCAAAATTCTTGAAGACCAACACTAACCTATCTTACAATGTCCTAAATAAATCTGAAAACCTCGTAAAGTGTTTAAATGATGAAATAAAATGTTGAACCCAGCTCTTCTAATCCTGAAAAAACTTTAATCTTCCCTAGAGTACCACAATTTTATCGACATCCTGCAGGATTCTGAAAACGCATGAAATGACTAAATGCTGCTAAAATAATGGTCTAAATCTAAATCAACTTTTTATGTCCTAAAAAATTCCTGAATAGCCCTGAATTAAACTCATTTTCGTCTTGAAAATAAAAATTTTTCATTCTTCAGTTTTTTACATTTAAATTATTTGTTCCTGAAAAACTTTTTAAGTGTTTAATTATAACTGAAATAATTGTCTATTCGCGCTTTTCTTCTCCTGAAATAAAACTTAATAAACCCGGAATTAATTTAAATCCTTAGAGTTCCCTTGAAAAACAAGTTTTCGTAACTGAAACTTTCCCTGAAAACCACCTATAGTCTTAATAATAATTCTGAAAATTCTTTCAGATAGATAAATATTTCGTAGCAATGACTACAGCTTTCTGTTTGCTGAAAATTGTCTAACCAAGTTCTACAAACCCAACTTCTGAAAAAATATTTGTGGTATTTCTGAATTTATTTACTTTGCTGCTGCTCTGTTAATTATTGCTGAAATAATGAAAGTTTTATATATCCTGAAAAATCCCTGAATTGATACAATTCCCTACAATCCATTAAATATCTAAAAATTCAGTTTCAGGTACTTAAGGCTTATAGAACTTTTCTTAAAAAATATTTAACACAGCCCTCAGTACCTATCTAATTAAAAAATTAACTCCCCTGAGATGGTTAATTAACTTTCGTATAGATTAGATTAACACAAACTCTATTTATATTAAAATAGGTTGTAAGACTCTCAATGCAGTGATTATCAGCTGTTTGATCTTTAGGGGACCTACGAAAATAGGGTATCAGACGCTTAATAATAAATGAGGGTCATGATGCCAGCAGGGTGCATACTATTATGACGTCATGCGGTCCATAAAATTAACGCAGGGTTCTCCAGGGATTAGAATAATTACAATTTTATAAATATGTATTAAACGCACGTGTATTTTTAACCACAAGTATGGAAATTTTGTAATTTTGAGTGCAAAATAAAAAAAAAACTTATACAAATTATACTTCAGGGGATAGGACATGTTGAAGCGTGTATTATTTTACTATTACCCTAAGCGTTCCTATAATTTCTTCAAAAATTCAACTTGAATACGGGCACGTGTACATTATTAATTTGAGCGCATATTTATGTTGAAATTTTTGGAAGCTAAAATTTATTGCACGTGTCAAGGGGTGCCTGACACACCCTCGGAACGTGAGGTGGAACGTAACCCTCACACACTTTATACCCCTATTGTGAGAGACAAGTGCACGAACCTACTAACAATATCACTCACCTACCCCATATAACACTTCGTTTGCATGTGACAAACAACTAAAAGTACCGAAATTTTTCATGTCTCGAGTGTTTAACGTGAAGTTTTAAGTTTGTGGTTTTAGAAGACGTCTAGAAATGACTAAAATTTTTCAATTCCATTCAAGAACATTTTGTAAAGCTATAATATTCTAAATTTCGAAACAACCTAACCCAACGTTTCCGTCTTCAGCTGTACTGAAAAATCTTGAATTTTGTAACAAGTTAAAGCGTTTCTGAGATACAAAAGGTTTGTATTAAAATAATATGTTAAATACTTAAACATTACAAAAATGTTTCTCCCAATAATATTATTTGTGCAACAATAAACCTAAATGCTGAAAACTGCTGAAAGTTTTGCAAACCCATTGCAATTTAAAAATTTTAAGTACTTGTAAAAACTTTCTAAAACCACTCAGAACTGTTTTTCACAGTTCTGTAAGGTGGGGAAAACCGTGAAAAAGCACTGTCTGAAAATTGTTATTTTGGAAATGTTTTAAAAATGTTGATTTGATTTCATGCTTTTTAGGTTTTAATCCTGCAAACTGTCCCTGAAACTACAAAAAATTGAAACCAACCTAACTCTTAATTTTATTCTGAAACTTGTTGAAATTTTTGCAAACACGTTGGGTTTATAATTTTGAATAATAAAACATTCCAAAAACTTTGTTCGGTGTAAATCAGGCTAGACTTCTTGCGATTTTCAGGTTTTGGCAATTTTTATTTAAATCTGCTGAAATTTATGAAAAATGTAGGTAACCTAACCCAAGTTCTGTACGAAATCTACTAAACTGCGAAAGCATTCGTTTCAAATTCGATTTGAAGCTAGAATATTTCCTGAAAAGGGGTAGTATTCACGAATTTTCAGGAAAATAACATTTTGCTTCAAACAATTTTTCTGAATGAATTGTCTTGCTTTGCTTGCCCTACTTTTAAAAATGTTACAAATGACAGGAAAATTAGAAAAAATTTGAAACTAACCTATTACTCTGAAAACTGCTGAAATTTTTAAACCGACAATACTTCATCTCACGTTTACTACAGAAAGTATAAGATTTCCCGAAAAGGAGCTTTCAAGAACTTTCAAACCTTAACGGTTGCATGGACAATTTACATTTTCTATCTGGATGAATGATCTAATGCTAATTTTCTTTTTCCTCCTTTGTTTCCCAAGTATTACAAACCTGAAAGTTTTCTTGATCACCGTGAAATTTATGGAAAACTAAATCTAACTTCCGTTATACTCACACACTTACGGAAAAAATTTCTATGAATAAATGATGAAACTTTCCTTTCCCCCTCCTCTTAAACAAGAAACTGACAATTACTGAAGTTTATTTTTTAACAATGCATAATTTATTACACATTTTTGACGTCCTGAAAATTTTCCTGAAATTGAACCTAACCTTACCCAAGCTCCATTACGTTGTTTCTCTGTGTGAATGGTCTAACCCTTGCTTTCCATCTCCTCAAAGACTACTGAAATTTATTTCAGTTTAAGATCATTTTGAGAATCTAGATAATACACAATTTCAAGGATTTACAGTTCTGCAGAACTTCATAATTTTTATGACGTAACCTAAATGCCATTACTCAAAAGTCTGTTGAAACTTTTTTTCAGGACTAGTACGCGGTGAGGCATTCATAAAAAAAATTCTATCGTTTAATTTTAAAATTTCATCTGCTTTTTTAATTTCGTTCCTTTTCTCAGAACTTTATCATAAAATATCGGCGATAATGAAAAACTATCCTGAAGAACCTACAATACCTAAACACAACTCACATACTTTTTAAATGTCAAACTTAAAGTGCTTTTACTTGTACCAAAAAGAAGCTTAATCATTTTAAAACCTTCGAACAAAAACCCCAAATCCCTCAACATCTGTTAGATTCCACTGACACATTTACCCCATTTATCCCAAATCCACACATACATGAGACAAAAAGTAATCAAGTATAATGGACCTCAGGGTGTTAAATCGGGAGCGCCTCCCTTGCATTACGTAAGCGTTTGTATCTTATCCGGACGTTACAGGACACTAGGGAGCCAATCTCATAGAAATAGAACAAAGGGAAAAGGTCAAAGTTGGAATTTAGGAATTATGGAATAATTTATCCTAGATTGTTCGGTTTTGTTCTCACATCTGCCCTTTTCTTTGTTCAGGGTGTGGAAAATAGGGAATGTAATTAAGGGGTGAGATGACTTCACCATTAATTCATATAAAAGAAAGATTATTTTCCTGAAAAATTGTGGGGATTAAAATAAAATATTTGGATCTTGATTGCTCACAGCCAATAAAATTATGGAATAGCCAGAAAGACGGATATCCGCATGAGACAGCGAAAATGGAGATCGCAAAACAAATATCTGCTAAAGGGATTCTGAAAACCGGTGGTTTTAAAAGATAGATTACTTCTTCATGTTTATTTTTATGCTGAGAAAATGGAAAAAATATTTTTCAACCTCTTTCCAACGTTATCCCCATCCATAATTAGCACAACCTCCCCTACGTAATTATTATTACCATGTCAACCCCATCATTACTACCATTAGGGAAAATTCTGAAGAAACAGACTTACCATACAAGGAAGTTTAAAACACAAAGGCATTATAAACTAAAACCTTCCATTATTAAAGTTCTTATCACAAAAAAATGGAGACTTGGATGTCACTGCGCCTCATCTTAACTTAACCATTGAGAGATCCGCCATTTTGTTCCAGAATGGCAAATTACAATTCAACAGGTGACAAAATGAGAACCACTTTCCAAAATTCGTTTCAAAAAATATTTTCTTGTAAAAATTTCCAAAAAATATTCCTCATCTTAAAATATTTCCATATTAGTTCATCAAACAGTTTTTTCTACCCCACACAAACACACACATTTAAAAATTAGGCCTCCACTAAAGTAAATAGAAAAACGATCATTATAAAATATTAAAAGGCGCGATTAGGCGCGAATATATCATTATAGCAAAATCAAAACGATTTGAACACGCACGGAAGTCTTAAGAACGAAGAATCACAGCTCGAAGCACAACATAGATTTAATATTAAAACTCCCTCAGGAAGATACTTAAACGACTATAGATTATAAAACCACGACAGTCTTATTTGCAAAAGGAAAAAGAAGATGCATTTGGGGAGCCGACCACGCGTTCCGGCACCGCCTTGCAACGTCAGCGTTCAATACGAGCGTCGCGACGGCGCGTCTAGCTTGAACAACTACCCTTGGGTGCCACCGACACTTCCCCCTCCTATAACTCTCATCTCACACCCTCTGCTTTAACCTCGCGAAATTGAGGTCTCAAGGTTAGTTTGATATTACGAAACAACATTTGGAACAACTTGGAAAACTGTTAAAGGGGATTTGGAACAAAATTGAAGAACAATTGCCAATCAAACTGTAGTTTGGGGAGTAGGGGGAGGAAAAAATAAGATTTCACCAAAATACTTTGTTTTTGGCAAAAACATTCTTAGAAAAATTAATATCGCATCAATCAGAAAATTTTTCCAAACAAAAACATATTTTCAGGTCTCGGAACAATTTTCTGGAAATTTCCTTTCAGGAAACATTTCCCTAGGAAATACTCTATTATCCGTCCCTAAACTAAACAAGGAGGAATTTTACCAGAAATTTTCCAACAATTTCGTTTTTCTACACATGCATCTGTTTAAATATTCTTCAGATCACAACTTGTGTTTTCAGGATGTAAATAATTCAAGCTTTAAACCCCTAAAGTCTAAGCTAAGCAACGTGTAACACCTCTCAATATATATTCATGAGAGTAATTAAATGTTAAACTTAAATTTCCCTCAGGATAACACTGGAATTAGGAAATTCTTTGATGTTTCAGTTTTATTTTGAAAATTCTGAAAGTTACATATTTCTACTTTGATTATTCGGTAAGAATTAATTTAAATGTTTCCAGGTATTTATACTGAAAATTAATTTTCTTTGAAGCTTGAGAAATGATTTTGAATTCAGACTGATACTTGGGATTTATTTCAGGGTTTGGGTAATCTCTGTAATACTGGGTTTGTTGGGTAGCATTTTTTTCAGAAGCAGAATTTTGCAAATCTGAGTAGCGGATATGAAAGACCATAATTCAGGGGAAACAGCTTTTTACCGGACTCTCTAACTTCAAAATGGCGACCGCTATGAATTTTTCAAAATTTTGACTTTAACGCCCCACAACTCAAAAAACGGTTATCTGATCAGGTTCCGCAACGACTTGTTTGAAAGCCCTTTGGCGGTACTATTCCACGAAGAAACATTTATTTAGTAAATCCAAAAACGGTCGCAATGGCGATCTTCCAAAAATGTAGCTTGCTTATCGTTGTTACCACATTATCTTATCGTAACTTATAAAAATTTGTCAATTCATCGATTACCTACTAACTAAATTAGATTCTTCCACATAGTACACGAGAAACTTCTCGTTTAGCTTGCGAGAATCGGGAGAGACAGACCTTTCAAAGGCTATTCATTTTTTTCGAAATTTTCCTCACCCCTTCCGATCTCGCTAGGAATATTTTGAAGGCCATACACTTTATTGTACAACTCCTTTATATAACATTTACGTTATGTAGAAGCAGAGTTTTTCCATTTCAGTATGAATCATTATAGAGAGTCATCGATTTTTTGTTAGTTACATCTTCGATAATTCCGAGTAGGAAGGAGCTCAGTTTTGTTCTATATTTGTATTGTACGGATGTACATTTTAAATTTTTAAAACAGGACCTATAAAATGTGAGTGAGTGTTGTGTTTCCAGGGAGCTGAGAACTTCACCGGATAAATACTGAGTCATTGTTTAGAATTATTTGTAACGGGTTTGAAGCCTTTCAAGTTTACATTTATCTTTCAAAACAATATTTTGGCTTTAGTTAAATTTAAAAAAAAATTCTGTGTGTTATTAATGCAATAATTTAGAAATGGTCAACTAGTGCAGAGAATCACATAAATAGGTAGAATGAGTAATGGTTTTTAAAGTAGCCAATTTAATTATAAAATTTTTCCTACTTTTTTCTATATATGAAAAGAAATTCTAATCAATATATATAGAAAAAAGGAGATAAATGTCAAGTGGTACATATTAAAAATACAGAAATAAATAAAACAACACGTAGGTGACACTAGATGACATATTTAATTAGTTAACGTTTCGCGTTCATTTAATGCTTCTTCAGAACTTTTTTTTTTAATTTTTATATAAAAAAAAATTAAAAAAAAAACTTCCCCATACCACCACTGATATAATAACGCGTTATGATATTTCAATATAGGTACCTACTTCAAAACTTTTCAGGAGATTTTTCAGGATAATAAAGTTGGATTATTCTACGCTGGGAGGAAAACTTTCTCTAAAACTTTAAAACGAAAAATAAATAAAAGGACTTGAAACAAAATCTTCTATTTTTAAAATTTTGTATTTTTAGAATTTGTCAATAAGAAAAAGTCAGCATATTTTCAATAAAAACCGCCGCTGATAGCACCAGTAAACAGAACATGTTATGAGAAATTTCAGAAACCAAAAAAGAGAAAGTTTGCAACATTTTCAAACGCTCCGATTTAATACTTGAGGGTTTGTTCATTTTTTCAGAGAATTTTTTTTGACAATTCTTATTAATGATTTTTAAAATATTTTTACATCTTTCCAATTATTATAAAAAGAATTAATCCTATATTCCCGAAATCGTTAAAATATTTCAGTTTTAGTAGGTTTTTCAGGAAGTCAAACTCTTAATTAAAATATTTTTCAGCAAACTATTTCGTTTTGGAGAAAACATATACCTAGCTAATAAATCTTGAACGATAAGCCGGATTCTTTAAAATAGCTTTAACCTATCATAAATTACAGTATCTTTCAGGATTTCTTCATCGACTATTATTTGGAACATTGGAACAGCTAATATTTAGAGCGAAACGTTTCCAGAAATCAAAATTCAAAATTGCAGGGTTCATAAGAGCCCTAAGGATAAAATATCTCAGTATACTCAGAAACTGCAACAAAAATGAAAAGTGGGGTAGAGAACTATTTTTACGACGGACTTTCTGAATTTTTATATTTTAAAGAAAGCTAAGGACACACTTCTGAAATTTAAAATTTGAATGACTCAGGACAATGAAAATTGAATTGCGTGGTTTTTTCAGAAATGCTTTACTGTAAGATGTAAGAAGACCAACTAAAAGCTTCTGACTATAACATTACTCAATTTATTTTCAGCACCTTTTCAGTCAGTGGCGCCTGGGACAGCTCGGTTTTTAGGGAAGACAAAACTTTAAAATGAAAAACTAACCTCTGTACAAAAAGAAATAATCATTTTTCTTTGGGTATGGTAAACTTAGAAATATTTCAAAAACGTTTAGAAATTATGCAATAATTTTTTCAGTAGTATGGAAAAATGCCTTCGAAATATTTTAATTCAGATTCAAATTTTTACTAGCACAATAATCTAACCATTTAAAATTAAATGTAGCTCGTGGGGTCAAAAATTTAAAATAACGAAGTTATGACTTGAGGCGTTTTTTGGGTAAACAGCCTGTATTTTAATTTCTTTACATAAAGCAGACGTGTTCCTGAAAAAATAACTCTGCAACACGTTTGACTTCATTTGAAAATGTTCACATTTCTCAAAGTTAAAAATTTCATATTGATTTGAATAGTTAGACACACAAACATGAACTAACCCCTACTATTTGCAGGTAAACCACACATTTTGCAAGTACAGGAAGTAAGTTTATTTATGAGTTCCGTGCGGTTCTGTCGGAGCCAAAACACGCGATAAAATCGCGTCTGAAACTTCTAGTTCCGTGCATTTCAAACACAATTAACCTAATTATAAAGTTAAACAGTCCTGTCATTGACTTGTTTATTAATTAATTGGCTTCACTGGGACAATACAGAAACCCTTGATGACATAATTCAATTATTACGAAAAACATACGAGCTCTAACTATTTTATCCTCACAATTACCTTCACGATGGGTGTAGCAAGGTAATTATTTAAATTTATTGCTCCCCTTTCAGAAGGTTTCATGTAACCCAGTTTTGGTTTAATGAAGGTTACACCCGATCAAAATCAGTGCAACATGGATGATATAATAACTACCTAACATTAATTTGATTGATGTTACAACAGAAGTCTGTGATTAATGCACTCGGGTAGAGTATTTTTGGCAAACAGCCCAGTATGTCAACACGGCTATAAATTTTAAGGCAAAACTTGAAAATTCACAAAACAATCGTTAAAAAATTTTGGCAACGGTTTGGAATAATTTTAATATTAAATTTTGGCCAACTGGGAAGAAACGTGAAAGAAAAATCTCGAGGAAAAGGATGAGTACTTAATACTTATAACCCAACCCCTTTGAAATGTCAGAGGTGAGTTGATAGGGTTCGGCTGGAAACTGGAGGATTACAAAAAGCGCTAACCTCGTTCCAGCACGCAATTTCATGTCCCAGGTGGGAAATTACTGAACGAAATCAAATAAACTTTCAGCCTTACAAAAATAACTTTTATCATCTTAGCACTTATACAGTTTAGTTCGTATTTTTCTTGGCGAATTGGAAAATTATAGATTACTTAACCTTCGAAAGTTATCTTTCCGTAAAAGTAATTTTCTGACATGGCGAGTTGTTAAATATTTACATCAGTTCTATCTAAGGAATTACGTAGACACAAGACATTTAAGACAACCAATTTCACGCAAACAATTTGATAAAAGTTCAATCAATATCTGTGCGTCAGCTAACTATTTCTGGTCAAAATTTAATGAACTTAATGGATTATTTGGAGGATTAAAGGTGTGAAAAATTAATTGGGGTTGTATTTATCTTTAGGGTTAGTACTAAGTACCTAAAAAATATTGGGTTTGATATTAGATTATTACTGAACCTCATAGAAAATTTTTCCTGAAAATATTTCAGACAAAAATATTTTGTTAACTTCAAAAAAATGTTCTGAGGATAATTTTCTCATTTCTCAAGATTTTTTTCCTAGTCCCGAATATGCCATGTTGACTGTCAAAAGAAAAGCCAAAACACAATCAAATCTTTTAGCAGTCGAGGATAAAAACCAATTCCTGAACAATAAAAGTGGATTGGCAGAAAAAAATATGTTTCAATTTGTAATTGGAACCTTAGTCTGGACATTCAGTGAGGAATAGTTTGGATTGTTGCCAAATAATTTTGGACAACTGCCCAATTGGATTTTATTATCGATCTGCCTAACAAGACCTTGATATGCTGAATGAAATATATATTTTAAGACATCGGATGCGGTACTTCCTATTTAATAAAAAAATCGAATTTTTATGAGTTTAACTTTAAACCATAAAGAAAATCTAATTGGATTAGTGAGTATTCCAACTACAACTACTTATAGGTTTTTGTTTGGAAATAAAATAAAAAAGTTCTGAAACCGTTGCTAGCCAGGAAACTTTCGTAATATCGTTCATAATTTATAATTTTTCAATTTTTGGCTACGGTTCAAGTATTAGAGAAAAAGTTTAAAGGGGTTTAAAAGTTTGTTTCGTGGAAAATTATAAAAGTTACGGGAAAAAACTAGGACATACCTTTTAGGACTAATATTATTGAAACATTCTGGAAAAATCTCCTGAAACTGTGGAAAGTTTGTATAGCCTATAGAAATATAAACTTCGACTTCTGTGTTAACATTGATTCTAAAAGTTTCTAAGAATCTGAAAATCATTTAAAAAAATGTGACTAAAACTGTGATCTAACCCAGCTTTCATTATCCTGAGAAATATCCTGAAACTGTCAAGTTCGTGAATAAATACAAATGTACCTAATAGCTTCCTATTCTAACTCATTCAAGAATCTTTTAAAACATTGTCAGAAAATTTTTACTGAAATAATGATGCGTCACTCAAATTATTGCCCTGAAAAAAATTTGGTGACTAAAAGTTGTCATGTTTTTGGAAATACAGGATGGGTTTCCTAAATTATTTCAATATTTGCTTTGATACACACATCTGAAAATGTAATCAATCTCTTTATCCTGAAAACTCGCCTGAACTTGCAAAAGTTTTCATTTTTCTATAAACTTGTACTTCTCATTTATTTTCAATAATAATCCAAGAACTTACGAAAATCTGTTTCAAATATTTTGAAATAGTGACCTAACCCAATTTTCATTATCCTGAAAATTCCGCTGAAACTCTGAACGTTTTGATATCTTTTATAAATATAATCTTAGTGTTCTTGTTTATTTTTAAAACTGATTCAAGAACTTTCAAACAAATCTGAAAATCTGTTAACGCGTTGTCAGAAAAGTTTCACTGAAACAATATTAGGTAACTCAGCTATCTATATCCTGAAATACTTTCTGAAAGTGAAATTTTTGATGGCTTTAGAAATATAATGACACTTAATGAAACATCCTGAATACTGCTGAAAACATTGAATCTAAAAGTTTTAAATTTTTAAGAACAATTTCTTAAAATTAAAATCCTGAAAAATACCTTTATACTCTGAAATTTCTGAAAGATTTGAATCAATACCTGATTGTCTGAAAAATATTTCAAAAACTCCTAATCGACATAATGACCTAACCCAATTTTCATTATCCTGAAAATTTCTTAAATATGCTGAAATATATCTTTTCTATCGAAACTGTGTTTTTATAATTCGAAAATATCTTCAACGCCCTGAAAAAATACTTTCCATAAACAGAAATTATTTCTAAACACAAAAAAATTTAAAAACCTGGAAAAGCAACTTTACTGAAGACTATTGTGAAAATTCCTGAAACTTTCAATTATAAAACGTAAATTCAGATTCTCGATAGGGTATCCTGAATTAATTTTCTATAACGATAAAGTTAAGAATGATTTAAGACTTAATTAGTGCTTTGAAATTTGCGATTTTCAAGGGATTATTGAAAATACTAAATTTCCTGAAGGATAATTAGGAAATGTCTTGCCGAAGAAGTTACCCACTTAGGTTTATCGTTTAAATCGTTTCAGAACTTTTAAATTGCTAAATATTTCCATTTATTGCCGTTGATTGGGTTTATAAAAACGAATACGAAGCAAGCCTGAAACGTACTGAAAAAAATCCTCAAGTAAAGAAACTTAAGAAGAATCAAATTTTTGGTCATTTTAAGTTTTCAAAAAAAGGATTCATTATAAAAGTTTACTTTTTTGCGTGGGAGAAAACCCTGAGCGTTTTATTAAATTTTCTATTAAAAGGAGAAATGACAAAAATTTAAATTGAGAAAAATTTTTCTCAACAGCTGCTACGTATGAAAATTTTTCCAACAACATTTCGACAAATAATTATATTTCCGATTAAAAACCGCCCTTTCTCTTAATTTTTTTCCCTAAAAACAACAGGTCAACCCCTAAACCCAAAACGTCCTAATGACCTTGCGCAACATTCCTGCAGCAAAACTCCAAAACCCCAATTAACCCCTTTAACCCCATCACAAATAAAAAAATCAAAAAATTTAAAGAAAAATTCTAGCTCACCTGTCCATTTTCCGTAACCATTATTATTGGTCCCAAACCCACTATTTCTACCACGATTAAGAAAAGAGTTGAGCAAAATCAGACACTATGGAGCCGGCATTTCCCTGCAGTATGACCAGCACCTTGCCACTGCCATAGGAAAGCGAACCAATGGCACCGCTTGGCCCGAGTATCGAGCGGAAGGCAACTTTGATAACACAAACGGGGGTAGTTTTTCCTGGCCTGTTATGTTGCCGCCACTGCTACTTCTACTACTGCTGCATACAGACGGGGGTCGATATAAGGCAGTATTACATTCGAGAAATCTTTTCCCAAACAATTCATCCGCAACCTGTTTATGAATACTATAGCATCACGGGGGTGGGGGTGATATCAGGCGACGTCGTGTGAGGTTTAGTAACCCAAAAGGGGTGAAAGGGTTCGATGAATTATAGATAATTAGAAGAAAATTCTGATAATTTTTTGTTTTTATGAGAATTGGACAAAAAAAATTAATCCAGGAAGTCATTTGAATTATAGTATATCTAGGAGGGGGGAGCAGAAAAATTATATTAATTAATTGTAATTATATTTGTGACGTAACAGGGAGGATTTAAATTTGTGAGAAATAAATAATAAATCCTAAACCAAAAATCCGAATAATATAAAAGGGGGGGGGGTTCTAAACTAATACTAGATTATATGATAATTGCAGGTTCATATTCGCGTCGTAGCCAAGGGGACGGGGGTATATCACGAGAATCCTACAAATCACAAAACAATATTTTTGGTAACATCGTCAGAAGGGGGGGGGGGAATATTTCAAATACGTGCCTGAATTATCATAATTTTATCGATTATAGGGGAGCGTGTTCTTTGACCAATCACATCCCTACATTTAAAACTTTGCACCAATCAAATTAATTCTAAAAAAAATACGGACTTGCAAATTGATGCTTATCCGGATTAGTTTGCCACCCACTTAGAAACAATTGCTAACAATAACGCGGAACCTCGCTTTATTAAAAGCGACCGTCAACTGTTTTTTTTGTGTAGTGTATTAGGTCAGAATACAAATGTATTTTTAACCAGTGGTGTATAAAACAAGAAGACAAAAGTTTTTTACTCAAATGAAAAAAAATTGCTTTTGTTAGACAAAAGAACGTCGTAACACAACCTTACCGTACAACACGGATATTGAATTTTTAGATAAAAAAAACAATAAAAAATTCAATTTAAAAAAATAATTTAATCCTTTCAGTCTGAGGAAGGAAACAGTCCCTGACGCTATTCAAAGCTTATTCCTTCAGGACATCTCATGTGGCACTATTTAAGTAAAACACATTCCCGCCCCTCCATTGTGATGTGATAAAGACACTTGTTTCATCATCCATTCAGTAAAATTTCCTAGCAGACACTTCAGAGTGTAATACAGCCTTTTCAGGACCGCATCGCTTTCCTGCGATCAATATAGAGAGCAGGATGATTGTGGCTCAGTGGAGTAACGGGAAAACAGGGGTGACGAGGGTCGTGTTGGACGCTTGCGGCGCTAATAGGTATCGGGGTGCCCCCACAGTGGCGTACGTCAAACTATCACAACTTTTATGTCCGAGCTTTTAGGGCTAAGAAAATTGTTGTTATGTGAAGGCCCGAAGTACAAAGTTTTAATGGCTATGGAATTGGTTTTAGTAACCCCTTTGGGTTACACAGTGGCGTAGTAAAAATATTAACCTTAAAGGGATGTTTTTGGAATTAAATACAAACAGGACTAAGAAAATGGTTGTTGTTTGAAAGGTTGAAGTGCAAAGTTTCAAATAATTAGAGATGTTAATTGCTCTTTTGCGGAACACAGTGGCGTAGATATTTGTCACGATATTGACACCGAAGTGATTGTTACTTTTATTTACACAATCTAAATTACAACAGGAATAAGAAACTTGATGTTGTTTGAAGGGTTGAAGTTAATGACCAGGATGGGTATTAGTTGCCCTTTTATGTAACACAGTAGCGTAGGTTTTTTTCAGGATAATAACATTAAAGGGATTATTATTTAATTTAAAAAAAATAATTTAAAAACAAATAGGAACTTTGGGCTAAGTATTTTTCCCAACAACACAGTGCGGTACGTCAAATTTATAAATTGGATTAAATTACAGTGGCGTTCGTGGGTCTCTTCGGTTTACAAAAATATAACCTATCAATTATTTTGCTAGTTTACCCCATGCGTCAGTCTTTAGATGTTGCTTGAATTAATAATTAGGATAGAATGACAAAGTCTGGAAAATACAGTGGCGTGCGTGCGTGTTTCTTAAAAACTGTTTCTTGATAATTTCAAATCTGTTCAATGAATGTTTTAGGAGCGTACAGTGGTGTACAATTTTAGTGGATGTTTTAAACAAAAAAAAATATTCTTGGCGTAATTCTAACATAAATAAAATATTAACTGATTTATTGCTGAAGCATCGAAAGCTGAGTTTAAAATATCTTGGTTATTAGGAAATATCTAGGTTCTGTTTAACTTAAACTCTGCTCTCGAAAGTAAATTCTAAAAATAGTAATTAAAGCTCATCTTTAAATTAACTTTCGATTGAAAACGAGGCTTTTGACTACAAAGGCACCGTAAACGAGGTCACGTTCGCTCTTCCCTTACACTACACTCTCCTATCTATTTTTATAAAGCAGGTAAATATTTGCGCGTTTTAAAACTGAAATTAAGAGCATGCACAATATTTTCAACAGAATTGCTTTTAAATATTTATCAATCGATTAGTGACGACTAACCGGAGCTTTGTTTACTCCAAAAGAATTCCTTCGTAAAAAATCATACTTCATAGAAAATTTTTATTTCACAAGGGATCGGCGGTGGTTCGAATCTAGTATACCCGAAAACAATACAAATGAACCCTAAAAGTGAAATAATTTATTCAATATCGAACCTGCTGGTTATAAATATGATGTCATGATATTTAATGGGCCCACAAAGGATAAAAGGGGTGGAAAAGGCACGAAAAGGGGGAAAGTAAAAATACTAAAGAGGCCATGAGTCAGGTGTCTGTCTATCCCATCGTACACGTCATTTGCTCTCGCAATTTTAAATGTCAGCTAGAAATAATTTTAGGGTTCGTTTACACCCCTAAAGTACTATTAATATAATTATAGAAACAGAAAGGGGATGAATACAGGAAAAATTTATGAAAAAAATTACATAAAGACGGTTCAAAAATTCGTAGGGAACCAAGAAGGTCCTCTAATCGTAAACCATTCCATTATTTTCCTGAAGGTTATTATGAACAACCAAAAAATCTCGTTAAAAGTCGTTCCAAATGACGATGGCAGAAATCAATCGACCTAATTTTAAAAGAGCAGTAAAACCCGAGATATTGAACACATAAAAACGAAAATAAGCAAGGAACCAGGGGCATAAACCGGTAACCAAAGCAAAACACATTCAAGATTTTTCTACTTCATTTTGGCGTACTTCCAAATCAATCCTCACGACTAAATAAAATCAGATTGAGTCATTGCTATTAAAAAATCTACTCACTAGTTCGTATGCACTTCAACGCATCATTGATAAAATAAGAAGACAACAAAAATATTTATCCTATTGCCAAGTAAATTTTCGTACTCTGGTTACATTTATAAATATTCGGTACAGACTTAAAAGTCAAATTTTCATGATTCAAGTTTAAAAAGGCTTTTCCCCAGTTCCTCCACACAGGAATAATTTCAAAATAAAATTTTATTATAACCAAAAATCAATTCGTTTCAAGCTTTTTCTTCCCTTCTATGCAAATTAAAAAAATATCATAACCTAACCCTTATTGCCAATTAATTTTTGCAGTCTAGTCGGTTAAAATCGATTAGCAATTTACAGAGCGGAATATTTGATCCCGCAAAGGTCTAGTTTTATGGGGCTCGTGCACGAAAGCACTAACATTTTTACTATCGCGGACATCCGCGACATGCACTTGCATATTGCGGGGGTGTAGATGTATTGACAAGGGAACTCGAACTATGCGAGAGATGGGGTGAAATAGCAAACGTGCTTGTATGTCGACATAATGTATTTATCAGTGGTACTCTATCTAAATTGAAATGGGGCTGCTGTTGTTTCAAACAAATATTACTCTGAAATAGGGGTTGTATTTTATTATACTGTAGATTGTGTAGATTTTACTGCTTATAAAGTTGTTAATTATGCAATTAAATATTGTAACAAAAGGTTTTATGTTTTAAGAATACAGCATGGCATGGATTTAATTATCGCCGTATACCAGGCGCAGTTAGAAAAATATTAATCAGAGTATAAATATAATATAAATGCTTACCCCTAGACTAGAAAGGGAAGGAGACTTATCAGCCATCATTTTGAAAACTTATAAAAGTCTACACAAAATATAAAAAAATAACCACAACCACTACTCTTTGAATAATATTTCCACCACTTGTAATAATCTTCTTCCCACGTATTCTGTTAATAAAATAAGATCTTACCCCATTGTATTAAAATTATTTTCCTTACAAAATCAGGATTTAATAACATTTACACTTTAGGGGTTGGTTATAAACCTAAGGGCGGGAATAAATTTTTGATTTCCAAATTTAAAAGGCTTCTCCCCAATGTGTGCAAAATTAAAAATTTTCACCTCATTCTAAAACTTTTAATTTTTAAGGGTTTTTAATCTGTTCAGGGTAGTATACGGTATCGGTGATAAGCCGCAGTGACAGAACATAAATATTTTCAGCAAAACAATCTCTGAAACGTTAAGGATTTGTTATTGGATAGTAACAGGTTGTAATCAATGAAAATCTTCTGCTTATTGGAGCTTTAGTAATCTTATCAAAGTTACTCGCTTGGTTACAGCTTTCCGTGTACACGCCCGATTGCTTTTAGAATGGTATCCTGTTATCCTTTCCGCATTATCCTTGCACCCTTAAAGGCCTAGTAAATCATAACCGTAAAATAAACAACAATGGGTTATAATAGATTTTAATATAAAAAGAGGTCTTGTGTTTGGGTTTTTGGAAATAAAGTTTGATATTCAATTCCATTGTGTTTCAGACAATTAACTGCAGTAATTTAGCTTGAATTCCAACAAAAATTGCTACCAATTACGTAAAGCAAAATGCAAAAATGAACTGTAAATCTGCAAGGTTAGAATAATTATTATGGTCTAGGTCATGGGAATTGCTTCTTCCAACCGTAAATAGTATGTGATACTTGAAGGGTTACTCATCATTCTAACGCAGATGTAATTAATTATTCCTCGTTACCAGATGCATTCAGAAAATTCTTGAACATTCTTTTTAATCAAAACCAATTAACAAACATTTATTTTTTATGACTACCCCCTGTATCTAAGTAAATAATTTGTGACTTAATTTTTTTGTACACACCTTGTATAATAAGTTTTAATTTTGAACCCTCCGAATTTTCAATGAAACTTGTCAATTTTTTTCGCCTAAAAATATATTTTCTGAACGAAATACATCAGCCAGTCAGTCACACGTGTTCAAATATTTTGCGAGAATCTAAATTTAAATACTTCCTAGGGCGTTGAAACTAAGGCAATAAACTGAAATTTTTTGGTAAGCAGGAAGTAATTTATAGAAAGGATTTTTATGTTTGTGATGACAAACTTGACACATGTTCTAAGTCCCATCTGAAATAATTTACTAATATTTTGTGGCTCATTTAATTAAGGGACTATTTTTAATGGTTTATACGAGGGACGATCAAAAAGTCCATTTTGAAATTCACAACCAAACAGGTTGACAATGACAATGTTATACGGGGGTTTCTTGAGAAGTCCTTTCGGCTTTTTCCACAAATGTATTGTAACAGAAGAACCCCGCCACCCCCCACAATGAAGTAAGATCTTATTCAAGTACCCTAGGTGTGTCACCAACATAAACACAGCACAAAAAAATTATATCATACAATGAAACCCAAAATATTTTTCTTCACCAATTTCTGTTTCGTCTCACGTCTTATAAAACTTTTTTTTAATTAATTAACACACAACTATTATTACATCGAATTCTACAATTGCGGCCGTTTTTCTCCGTTTTTTTCGCAAATTTTCGAACTGTCGTGAGACGGGACAGTTTTGTAGGCCGCAGTGCAAAGGAAACTGGCGAATTGCGCGCGTATTTTTAGCGGTGTTCACATAAGCTATTTCTAAACTACAAGAGTAGAGGCGCACGTTTTTAATGGCACTGATATAAATAAATATTAAGATAGACTCTTGTCGTAAGACAATTGCGAAATATTAAAAAAAATTACATTGGAAACCCTATATTTAGTTCGATCGTTAAGGGTGGGTTGTGGGGGAAAATCAGGTTGCTAGATTATTTAAGATTTAAATGCGAAAACGTGTTAAGGTTTAAAAGTTTTTGAATTCTATGGTAAAAGAAAGGCTTGAGAAGGAAAATATTTATATCAAGTGGGATTTGAATTGGAATAAGATACATTTGGTTTGTTCTAGATGACAGAATTACGTGTTTCTTGATTCTCAGCACGTTTCTCTGGGTTATTAGTGATGGGGTATTTAAAAATAGCGAGAAAATTCCTAATGGTTTAAAATAAGAAATCGCATTTTGCCCTGGACTTTCTCATACTTCAAACCACTTAGTAATACAAACAGTCTATAAAAAATTTGACCCTAATATACAAATATTCAGAGGAAGTTACAATTGAACTAGAAAAATGGGAAAACGAGGTTTGTCGTAGTGCAGTCTCTATTATTATTAAAAAATAAAATTAAAGAAGAAGAAGAGCAAGAACTGCACAGAAGGGGGTTTCCTTTACCCTTTTCTGTTATTATGACACAAAAAATGCAACAAGATCGCTTGTGCTAATTTTTTTAATAAAAAATTCGTATAGGAAAAACAAAAATTCAGAGTCATAATTAATTGATCTACAGACTTCCAAAGGTCCAACAAAATCATGTACCTCACATATAATTTTTAATTTTTCTATAAGCAACTTCAAGAATCCATCGATCGTCACAATTGAACTAAAGAATTTAAGAAAAGGGTTCTGCGGAATCTGATTTTGTTTCTATCTGACAATCCGGATTTAGATCAGGGGCTGTAAGGTGACCTTCTCGATCCTAAACCTTACATCTCTTTATTTCTTCTTGTAGTACGTAATGGCAATTTTCTGAACCCTCACTGATAGGTATTAGTTACCATTTAGAAAACTTTCAGCAAAAAATGTATTTAAGGAAATTTAAAACGGGACAAGATTGTATTAGTTCTCTCTCTCTCTCATATTGAATGGAAGAGGAACCAGTGAATGCTATTTACCTACCTACGTAAAAAAAAGTAGATGAATGATTGCAAGGATAAATTATTATTGATATTCAAACCTGCTTCATGAAAGCGAAAAAATATTTTCTACTTACCAAATTCGGACTAATTGCGTCATTCATGTTGTTATATTTATCATATTATGTTTAAAAATATTAAATGTTTATGTCTAAGCACTAACATCAAAAACGCGGACAGGAAAGCACGGAATGGCATTATTATTATTAACCTAACTACCCTAAAACATTTTTAAATTTTTGAAAACTAAGCAAATTTTCACGAAAAAGCTCGAAGAAAATTTATTGATACTAAAGGTTGGTATCAGAGAAGACCAAATAATCACCATGAACTCCAAACTGAGACTCCGGAAGGCAACTGAAGAGATTCCGGTATACCTAACCTAGAAATCCGGGCCAACTCCGGGCCGCATTGCAGCTTCTATTTATTGCTCGTTTTGGGCAGCTTTTGCCAGACAACCCTCAACTCCAATTGGTTGGTGTTTGCCAACTCCGCCTACTTTTCAAGGTCACCCCCTGCGCCGTCTAATCAATGTCTCCAAGTAAAACCGGAGCGATAAAAGCTCCTGATAAAAATTCGCGATTCTGCGGATGTTCGGCTAAATTTACCCTTGAACTCTTTTCTGGACAGGATGAGAAAAAGTTTCCCAATTTTGAATGGCTTGTAAGTGCCAAATTGAGTTGTTTTTACAAGCTTTTCAGGTCTTACCACTAACAAGAAGTGATTTAAATGCAAGCTCCAAGTGCCAAATTTGAATACAGAAATTTTTGCCCAAGCAAAATTACTTAAGACTGAGTGCTTTTATAAAACGTGTGGTTCTTAAGGCTTAACCTGATTATTCTTTATTTTAAATAAAAAAAGTCTTCATAGTTTTGCCCACGAAATTTATTTATCCCTGTATTGCAAAATTTACCCAACCGGAAAAACAGACGAACTTATTTCCTGTATTATTTAAAAAAAAATAGATTACTTTAGTTTAAGAAATTTCCTGTTTTTAGCTGAAAATTAACATTTTCTCCTCATTTGCTTTTCGTGATATCCACCAAGGCTGTAAACACGTAATCCCTAGCTGTTTGTCTTGAAAAATATCCAGGGATTTGGCGAGGTTGTTTATAATTCAGATGTGGGATTTATAGGGTGAAGCAGCTGGGACTGATTTATAGATGGAATTTTTCAGGTCTTTATTATTTAACACGAAACCAGAGAAAACAAAACAAAATGTGATTAGGGTTGGAAAATAAATTAAATTTAATTGCATTCGTAATCAAATCCTTACAGATTAACTGGACAAGAAAATATAATTTCTTAGGCATAAATTTGAAATATAATTTTTTTTTCGTGGGCAAAAATTTGATTTTTTTTTTCTTTACGAGTTGCAAAATTGGTTTCTTAAGGAATCCCTTGCATAATTAACATTTTGTGAAGAAATTAAAATTATTTCATATGAGTACTTAGTAGATCGCATGACATTGAAATAGAAGCAACTAATAATCATCAAGTGAAGCCCACACCCGTTTTGATTGCAAGAATGCAGTTTATAGGTCATCATTAAAGCCGACTATAAAGTAATGTGTAAAAATAATTTCTGATGTTGATAATACTTGACAGATTTAGTCACCCAAGAATGTGTGCCTAGAATTTTTAATCATTCACAACCCGAATTAATTTTATTTTAAATAACTTTACCTAATAGCTTCTAGGACTACCTTTGCATATTAATTAATATTTACTAAACGTGTTGAATCTTAATTCGTACCCCAAATTACAGTAGAATAAAATTTCCAAGTAATTTAAAACTAATCAACGCGGAAAATTAGCAGAAATCTCAGGAAATCAACAGATTAGATCGAATTCCTTCAGTGTTAATTAAAAAGTGGGTCTGTTATATTTGAAAACCAATTGATGCTAAAAATAGAAACCAATAGAGCCAGGTTTATGTAGTTTGCACAGGCGCCATAAATATTGATCGAATCGTGGGCGTCGCGACGCATACTTTCCGCCATCTCTCCAAAGATATCTGAACTCTCCAACTTGTCCTATGTTGATAAGAAAAATAATGACAAAAGTTTTATCAGATGGCGTTCGTTATTGGAACGTCTAAAAGAAAACAGAAGCGCGATATTATAATTGACTTGGGAAGAAATTTAGATTTAAATCGGATTCAATCCTTAGATAGTAATTTTTGTATAAATCTATAATTTAACCGAATCCATCAGTTAAAAGGGATTTCAAATTAATTATTAATACCCTCTCGGGTTAAGCAATTGGATTTATTCATAAATAATGGATCCTACTTTATTCAAATCAATCAGAATTTAAGATTTAAAATCCTTCCATAAATTCAATTTTCCGAGACACCAAACAATTAAATGCTAATAAGACTAATAACTCTTGCTTTAAGCCATAGATAGTGGATTTTATCTTAAAACTGAATCTTTTGTTAAAGCAAATCGGACAAGTTTAAAATACCCCCGATCGCTCAAACTGATCCCTTAATTAAAACAAAAAGAATTGGATTAAAATTTAGGTTAGCTCGTGTTCCAATCCAAACTTTAATCTTTGAGCGAAAGAATTCCTTCACTCAACGTTTAATCCACATTTTTTTCAGCCTTGACAGACAAAATCTGTATTTAATTTAAATCTGTTTTTTTTTAATTAAATGACTTTTGTTTAGGATTTAAATCAAGTAAACAGCCGTATTCTGTAAAAAGTCGTTCACGAACGAGTGAAATTTACATTAGGTTAGGTTAGCAAATCTGATCCGGCAATCGGATTGAAAGAAGAAAAAAAATTTGAACTTGACCTTAAAATACCTACATAAGAATGCAGAAAACAAACAATAAAATTCCATTCAACACAAAACAACAAACAAAAACAAACTTTGTTACTTTAAAATAAAATAAATTCAGGCACCGTAAATTTATATAATGGAGACCCCGTCGGGGGTAGTCATTTCTTTAACCGCAAGAGCTTGCCGAACAAGTCGTAAAATTACTGAAAAGAGCTTTCGGCACAAAGCTGCACCTGCATAAAATATCATTAACATCCTATAAAGTTTTTTGGGTACGTGCAGTTCGTGGTTGTTGTTGATTTGTGATTCCTTTCTTACTCCCTAGTCAGAGTAACTTCATCCCTTATCTGTATATACAGGGTGTCCAAGATAATGAACGTATGTATGGGGATCGAATCTCTACCTCTTACCATTTACGAGATCCCCATGCATGCGCTTCTTATCTTGGACACCCTGTATTTATTTGCTATCGAAATGCGAATCTCATTAGATTAAGGAACTAAAATGTTTTTTGGAGCAATTTCTAATCTAATACTTTCACGAATACAACACCCTCTAAAAATATAGATATGTACTTAAGACAATATATTACTATTACGGATTCTTGTTATTTTCTTTTATTTTCTCGAGTATGTAATTATATTCGCAAAAAAATCATTACAAAAGCGAAACACTTACTTCCTATTCAAAATTCTGTGAAATTAAAAATATTGTTATCTCATCCCGTACACATGTGTTTTGCAACTCAAAAAATTAACCACAAACATTTTATTTTCCACGATAAAATTTATCAGTTTGTATTGTTAAAGCTAATAATCATTAGATCTAAAACTTGAGAACTAAAATATTCCAAGTGCTTGGATTAAAGTTCAAGTTAGCACGGAATAAAGAATAATAACGATAACAACTCATACGAGAGGCAAATGATCGAACACATTTTTCATACAATCTCAAGAATAATAAATGCTGGTGGATGTGATGAATATTTTAAGAAAACCCGCAGGCAAACAAAACTGTCATGATGTGAGATTAAAACTCTTTTGCTACTTTTTCCCAATAACCGTTTGGCGAAAACATTCAAACCTTCAGACATCTATAATAATGTAGATAAAAAGCTGCTAGCGCATTATTCAGAAGTGTAGATTGAAGGGTGAGTTACGTAAAATTTTAAAGTTTCATAAGGGAAAATGCAAAGGCGGATAAAAAGTTTCTAAATGTTCACACATCTGTGCAAGGAAAAAATTTTCAAAGCTCATAGAAATAAAAAAGCTTAAAGTATAGAGTTTTAAAAGTTCCAGACGAATATTACAGAGACGAACACTGAAAACTAACCATAACTTTTAACAGTCATAAGTTCTGGAATAAGGGTGGACTGCGTAAATAATGATTTCATAACAGAGGGTGGGTTGCAAAGAGTATCAACACTACGCAATAGAAAATCATGTCTCCAACATCCAAGGTATTAGAAAGTCTTTCAAATATTGAGTCATCCAGAGCTTAGAAGGGTGATCTGCGAAAGTTTTATAAATATTCATGTGCGTCAAGGCAGTCTACGAATATATTCCAGTACATACTTCAGAGGCTTGACCGCACATAAATAGGGGGGGCGACAGCTATGACGTAAGAAAAATGTTCAAAAATTCAGGCACCCTTAAATTCAGAAAAAAGTTGCGATTCGTATAACAAATCAAATATCGAAAGGGTGGGCTATGAAACTTTTACAGAAGATCAAATATATATTATATTAGCTAAAGGGTGGTCTGCGAATATTGTTCAGAGGTTTGGAAGGGTTCTAATAAAATGGGTTGCGAAAAATATCGGCCTATAATTTGGAAAATGCGCAAGAGTTGGCGGGGTTAGAGGGTATAGCTAATCTGCGAATCATATGCAATATTTATATTTTCGGCCCTAATGTTAGCCTGCCAATATACGGGGTGTCCCAAAAAGAAGAGGCATCCAGTTAAGAGCATGTTCCTTTCACGAAATTAAGAGGAAAAGTTCCTATTAACATGGGTCTGCAAATGCTTCGATATCGACATATTGAATTTTTTTTTCATATATTCCGAAATTATATTAGTATTATTATTATTTTACAAATAATGTTCAAAATGAGTGCCATTAGCTTCAAGACAAGCTTCTATTCTTCGAACAAAATTTTGAGGCTAAAGGCGGTCATTATTCAAAAAACGGATTTGCAGAGTTATTTTTTTATTCGCATTTTTCATCTTTGAAGTGTGATTTACACGAAAACGGTTAATGATAGGAAAAATTCTCAAGAGACTGTTTCAATCGTAAATTAATTGAAAAATTTGAAAATTGTGTCAAAAACAAAAAACACAGTGGCGTACCATTTTTCCCTCCTGAAATATTCAAGTAGTACGGACCTGTAGTTACGCCACTGGAGAAGGAAAAAACCGACTAATATGATCCACTTATAGCAAATATACATACATACGTATTGCTTAAATTTTAAAATTTAATTCTTAGTCATTTCCGAGTGAATGGAAAAAAGATCGATATTTTTTACTTTCAACACCCTGTATATCGGTAACGAAGCATTTGCGGACCCACGTTAATAGGAACTTTTCCTCTTATTTTCATGAAAGGAACAT
The DNA here is from genome assembly GCA_963082805.1 of Hemicrepidius hirtus. Taxonomy (NCBI): domain Eukaryota; kingdom Metazoa; phylum Arthropoda; class Insecta; order Coleoptera; family Elateridae; genus Hemicrepidius; species Hemicrepidius hirtus. Next base: position 29,610,428 of record OY720162.1, read on the forward strand.
GCCCTTAATTTAATTTTTGGGACACCCGCTGTATTTAGATCCTACAGGCCCCCTTTAAAAATTAAGAATGTCGCAGACACCGGCTGGAAAAATTTCAAACCCTAAAATATTTATAGGCGAATACAAAAGGGTGGGCTAAAATGTTAAAAGTTCGGATATCAATAAACATAGCATGGTGTTCTGCGACACCTCTATAAAAATTCAAACGTACCACATAACGTTATAAAAAGGGTCTCCAAATACATTTCAAAACCGCAGAGGTTGCCAAGCAGAAAAATAAGGGTGACTTGCGAAAAATATTACATCTAGAGCCTATAAAAAAACTCTTCTCAATCATCCATAATCGTAAACAGGCTATTGTTCTTTCAAAAAAAATTGTAAAGATTCCGATATCCTCGTAACATACTTCAAGATCGTAACATTTCTAACATTTTCACAATCAGCTTGGTTACAAGAAATAAATGATTTTTTCTTTAAAAAACGCTTGTTCCATGCGATGATAAAAACCCCGTAAAAACTACCCCTAACTACTGCGCAACTTTTATTATTGACCCAAGTAGGGAGACAAGTAAAGATCAAGAAAACAGATAGTTTTCCGGCTTTTTGCTTTTGTTTCGTGTGCGGGAAATGGACATTGTTGACAGAGATAAATGGAAGTACCGTTTCTATAAAAGTTTAGCGTCACGACGCGAAAAAATTCTAGATCCAAGATAAAAATCCTTTTTATAAACTCCTGAAAAAATAATTATCAGGAGACCCTAATATTAACCATATTCTGTTAAGTTACTAATAGCAGTAATGTTGATGAAAATTCCCGAAGCTTAAAAAGCTTTTCCCCTCGGACGTCTTTTCCCTGTTCAACGTCCAGTTCAATTAAAAGGAGAAGAAAAATGGAAGTCTAAGTGGATGAAACAAGACCGCCTGAGGGCTATAAAGGTCGTTTCACCCGGAGCCCGCCCGACGGGCTCCGGGAAGGCTCTCCGTAGTCTAGCTTGCATTTCGATATAATTGGCACATAAAATTGTGCTTTATGGCGCGTAGACGACTGTCTCGCATTGGGTGTGGTTCATATCAAACTGTAACATTATTGCTTTTAGGTCTTTTTTATCGCTTAAGACAATTTTCTTTAAACTGCCTGGTACTTATTTTAAATGAGTGCGAGATAAAATTATAAAAGAGGGAGATTAAGTAAAAAAAATTACCGGAAACATTCATTCCTGCGTTACTTTAAAAAAATTTCAAAGCCAAGTTTTGGTAAATAAATTTTCTGTTTTCTATAAACGAGAATATTTATTTATTTAATAATTATTATTTATTTAAACATTTCAAAAATTTATAGGGTACGACACAGAAACGTTAGGTTACTGCAATCTACCAGCCAAACAAATTCCTGTGGCTAGTTGGATGGATATATTTTTTGCAAGATCCTTAATATTTAAGGTAGCAAACGATTTAAATATTTCAAAAATTCACAGTCTTCATGGAAAGAGCATACCGCTTTGAAATTGGCTCAAAGAAGATTGACAAGGACAGACATATAATATGAACTAGTATTTTCTGCGCATGCGCGCTGTAATTTGGAGCTCTGTAATTGGCTGATAAGTGATGTCGTTCATAGCGCCACGCCCCCATCTGATTGTTTTTACGCATGCGCACTATGGATTAGTTCCTGTTATCTGTTTATATCCTTGTTGCACTTTCTAACAAGTGTATTGTCGTGTTCTGTCAATCTTCTTTGAACCATCGGTTGTGCAGTGCACCCAGCATACGGATATACTCTTTCCACTCAAGGAGCAGCGTATGTTCACTTCATAGGCAATTTATAACTCTATAAAGCAACTCAATTTAAAAAAAATCATTTAAGATGCTTTTTTTTAAACAAGAATCTTGACATTTACGGCAGCCAACGATTTAAAAAACATAAAAATTCCATAGGTTACGACACAAAAACGTCAATATATTGAGTTACGCATCATTTGGTAGCCCCATTTGAGGATGATTAATTTAGAAATACGTTGTTCAATTAGTCGATAAAATATATTCCTCCAAGAACGTAATTATTTAACACCAATTCATATATTTCAAAAATTCGTAGGATACGACACAGCCACAATGGGATCGCTATTCAAACTTACACTATTAGATAGGCAATTGGCAATTCTTTCAACCACCTTCCTTTCAAAACTATTATTTTATGCGTTATATTTTTTTACAGGAACGTGTTTTCAAAATTTCACCAATGAAAAAAATTAATTACTTTATAGGAAAATAATCCGGAAACCATAAGCTTACGATCTTGTTTATAGTATCTACGATTGCCTCAGAATTTGTTCCAACATGAAAAATGTTTTTTTGTAGTCGACTTATTTTTTTTAAAGAGCCCCAACAGCTAAAGTCATATGTTTCTCCATCTAACATTAAATCTAAGATGAAAGATGACGCGGTTTTACCGATTCCGCACCCGGATTTGACCCACCCGCGTTTATAGTCGCAGATTAAGAATCATTCGACTTTACCTCTGCGCTAAGCGGCCCCTCTGAATATATTCAATATTAAAATTTCGAAGATTCGCATTCTCTAAATACGTTGGGCTATACAAATTTTCATATTATGTTCCCATAATGAAAATTTTAATCCTTCAACCAATAATAAGGTAATAAGCCTTAGCAGCAGAAATCAACTCAGCCGTGTGTATAAAAAAAATAAACAAAAGAGTTGAAGTTCCTAACCACATTTAAACTTGTTAGAAAAATGGGTTTCCCGAAAAACGAGAAACTGTAAACAAATGTGTGGCTACAAATCGGAAACTTTCTGGGAAAAGATAAATTGAAAGGTTGGAATTCAAGGGAACAAGGGATTTCTGGACGTGTCGTGAAATATAACTTTTCCGACGACCACTATGAAATGTGACCAAATTCGCACCGTTTACTGTTACTGAAAATTGTATATTTCGCATGGCAACGAAACCGTGTGATATGAGCGTGTGCAATATATTTCACACGCTAGACGATAAAAAATAGTTGGCCACTTGGAAAATCGTCATTCATTTTATTAAAAATTAAATATTGAAACGTCAAATTGTAGCAAATGCAACGAAGTGCAGTACCTACTAGCGTGTTACTAGCCGAATGTTTGTTAAGAAAATTGGTAAATTGTAATAAATAAAAGGGGTAAATACATTTAATTCACATAATTTTACATTTTATTTAGTTTTGCTGTTGATATGGACGATATGGATGATAAAATTTTATAATTAATAATTTTTTTTATTTTGCCATTTTTAAAACAGAATTAAGTGGTGGTCGGAAAAGTTGTGGTCGTCGGAAAAGTACAGTGTACAACTCGTGCTGAATGGATATTTCAAACTCGTATGCTTAAGCCACTCGCCAAGGCTCGTGGCTCAAACTTTCATACTCGTTTGAAATATCCAATTTTCAGCACTAGTTATACAATATACTATTGGTTTCCAGTTGCTTTCCGAATCCTAAGCTAGGTTTTATATTTTTTGTTTTACAAATTTTACTAATATTGAAAAAAAAATAATAGTTTCCCGTTTTAAGTATATTCCATAAGTTTGCTGTGTTAATAAGGAATTTCCTTCTGATTTTCCTATGGAAAAATATTTGTTAATGTCATTTTTCCAATTTCTAACACAAGATTGGCGAATCGAAAATAAGACACCGAATCACAGAAATTCCCGTCTCCCTAACAGACTCAAGACAGTTCATGGATTTTCTCAATCAATTCAATTTCTATAGTTGCTAAAAAAATACGAACCCAACTAATTTTTCTTACCCAACAAAATATTAGATACTTTTTTTCATTCCTTTCCCCATATTCAGCCTTCTAGATAAACAGATTTACAACAAACCATCGACGTCGCAAAAACATAAATAAATCCCAAACAGGCTTACCCCTTTATTTTCCAAATTAATCGGATGTAGATCAATGTACTGAGGAGGGATAGGTCTCGAAACGCTTTCCTTATCACCAACATAATGATGACTTCTTTGCGACTTTTCATCCCCATCTTTCAGTTGCAAATCGGCGCTACCTTTACGATGACTATCTTTTTCTTTATGCTGACCATTTTTCTCCTTCGAATGACCATCCTTTTCCTTATGGTGTCCATTTTTCTCCTTTCCCTTATGATGGTCATCCCTGTACTCGTACACAAGAGCATGTCCTTCTGAATCCCTGTGGATACCTTGGGCATCAATAAAATGTAGCTGATACGAATGGGGAATCCCATGTGAGTCTACGTAAAGTCCAGAATCCTCAGAATGACTGCGGCTTTCACGTAATTGCCCATTATGATGCCCTTTTGAATGGTGAGCGTGATCTAGCTTAGGCATAAGTTTGGATAACTCGTCATAATGACCAGTATACGGGGAGTTATGATGGGAGCTAGGATGGGAGTCTTTTGGAAGCACGGGGAACTCCCTTGGGTGTCCTTGGTGCTTCTGCACGTCCTTAAGATGACTTGCCAGGTCTTCCTGGTGCATCTTATGATGGCTAAGAGTTTCCCTTTGATGTTCTTTGGATTTGCTATCTTTGTCCTTATGGTGATGGGGAACGTGATGGTGCGAAGCCTCCATCAGCGTGGGTTGAATATGAGTGACGAATTGCGCCATTTTGATAAGTTAACACGATAATTGTTTATTGTTTACATTTGCCACTTAATTATTGTCACAATAAATAAACTCGAAATAAAAATCCGAAACTTTCATCGAATTGTGTAAACATTGAACCCGTTCACAAAAATTGAAACCGGCAAGAAGAGGAGCGCTCTACCAACAACAGCAATTCGCTAAACCATTCTGGTCCAAGAACTCCAGAGGATTATGTGTTTTCCCTCTTTCTCTGAGGGAAGAAAGTATGGAGAATTGTAAGGGCGGCTCGTAATCGATACTTGGGAAAACCGGGTTAGCATCTTGGATGGTCGTTTTGTATCCAACCCGCTCTATATTTTCTTCTCCACCCTCTACTCACGCTGCCTGGGATTTGGACATGCGTGGTTTTATTTTGATTTTGTTTGTTTTGCGTTTCCGCTCGTTCGCAAAAATTAATTTTCGATCTAATTATTGTGTGTCTTCATTAACGCCAAACTGTTTTTATAAACCTAGCACGATTCGATAACAGAAAGGGTTGTTTTTGATTTTTGTATAAAGGAACAAGAACAGGTGGGAATTTATGAGTTTCCAGGCGAACTGTTGATGACAAATTGATTATCGTTAGTTATGTTATCGTTGTTATCAAGTAGCGCGCACCTGTGAAATTGATAAATGGAAACGAATTGTGAATAGCAGGTGTTGTTCGTGAATTATTTAATCGACTTGTCTAGACTTTACTTCTACTTTGCCGTTGATAGAAAATTAATGTTTCAGAATTTAAAAATTAAAACGGTCAGAACTTATGGCTAGTATTTCGGGATTTTAAAGATTTTTTCAGGTTTTCAGATATTAAGAATTATTACAAAAATTAGTGGACTTTTAAATTTAAATAACGACTTTTTGTTTTAAAATTTTAATACTTTTTCAGGATTTTCCATAAATAACAAATTCCTTATACTGTTTTTCAGAACCCACCCTAAATAGTAAATAAACAATAATTGATGAAGACATTATGTTAGGGAGGTATAGAAATTATTCAATTTAGAAATAGTTTTTCAGGATCTTCAGTTTCATAAATAAGGACAGGACTAATCTAATGGAAATGTGTATATTTTTATGAAAATAAAATACAAAAGTTTCCTGAAACAAAATTCAGTGATCATGAAAGTTATTTCCACTGTTTTCAGTAACTACTTAGTATTCAGAACCTTGCTACGTTTAAGTTGAAAAAATTATTATGTAAAACTCTGCTGGAGCTCTTTAAATTAAAATTCTCTTTCCAGAATCTTCGAATGATTTTCAATTTCATGAAATTTGCTCTAATATATTTTCGACGAATGTTCTCACCTGCCGAAAGGTAATATTCTTTCTTTGGGAAAATAAAAAAATCTTAAAATTACAATTTAAGAAAAAAAATTATGGTAAAAATATTGGAACAAACTTTAAATTAAAAATACTTTTAAAAAGTTTTGTTTGATAAAAAAATTCCCAAATATTTTAAAGCCGAGTTTTATACTGAAAAAGCTCCCTAAAACATTTTCCTGGCCCTTCCCTAAAGTGTAATTTGCTGTTTAGTATTTTAGATCTAAAGCATTTATTAACTTTCTTGGAAGTCGATATCTTAATGGAAACTCAGTCGAAATTGTTCAAAAAATTTGTCTCTGCTGTCAGGGTGACGATAAAAATTTCTGAAACATTTCACTAAACAAATTTCAGGGAAACCTTTCAGTTGGTAAACTAATATGTAAGAAGGTGTAGAGGAAAATTGTTTTAAAGTGAAATTGCTTTTATACGGGATTTTCGTTTTAAGGAGAAAGTTTCCGAATATTTTTCAGGTTCGCGTAAAATTGTGTAAGAAGTTTTAGCAACACTTTCAGCGAATATTCATTATCCAAGATAGCAGACACAAAATAAACATTTATACAACCTTTCAGTTGCGAAAAAGTAAAAAAAAAAGTGGAGTTGCGTCCCCTGGACTTTCTAAAAATAAACATTTTGTTTTTGGTATTCAACAGTAGTTCTCGAGGCAGCATTGGAAATCACTTGAATACGTAATGAGAAACACCAGACTATACGGGTTCGATACGTACAGAAGAGAGACAGGCATCTAATTTACTAACGCAGCGGAAGTTCGCGATCAACCGTATTTTCGGTTAGTTTTTCAGGATGTAATAATATGATAAACTATTCTAGAAAACATCACCCTACGCTTATAACCTTTTTTATCTAAAACTTAAATATTTACTCACTATCATCTCGATTAGATAGTTAAACAATCCACACATGAGTAATTCTACGAATCGATACATCCCAAATCTTAAATCTACGAATAATTACCGATTAATGATTTTCTGAAAACTTGTAAACTATATTCTTAAAAAAAATTAATTTCCATTAAAAGTAATTTTCTGAAACGGATAACGAAGCCACAAAAGATTGCTGATCCCTAACTAATTAATATTTATGAATTTCGATCGCTGAGTTTGGTCAAGCAACCCTAAATTCTCAGTAAGTTTTGGGATTTAAGAAGAGTATGTTCGGTTAAATTCATCTCTTATTGTTTCAAACTAATTTAGTTTATAATGAAAGAACAAATTTTAAAATAAATTCAGTTTATTAGTTACAGTGTAATTTTGAACAATTTTTGGACTGTATGAAGGGGGAAGATACAAAGGGTTAAAACTATTGTGTGTAACAAGTAAAATTAAGAGGAAAATTGGAGCAAATCTGTTGGATGCGAGGACGAAGCTATTGATTTAGTGTCATTGCTGTTGAATACAGCATTCAGGACGAGTAAGTCAAAATGTTGACGGGGGGTGAAATGGGACTAACGTAGCTGAGAAGGGTTTTAAAAAAAACAAAAAGATAGTAATTGAAAATTCAATTGGAAACATTGATAGAAAATTAAAAATCATGAAAACCATAAAAAATTAGGAACCCAAAAGTATCATAATTTTTTTCTTCGTTTACTAACCCTCGAAAAATATAATTATTTTTATAGATATACTATTAAATATTTTTAAAAGTAGTACTCTTAAAACAAATAATAGGAACTCAATTCTTATCACTTCAGTGAAATTATTCAACGTTCAAATAACCTTTCAGTTTTGAATCAGATAATCACTTATCACAAGCTTGACGTAAATATTTTGCAAAAAAATTATACATCCTGGGAAACTAAAAAAATTAGCTTTTATTTTTATTCAGATTATTATTTAAATTTTCAAGCTATTCCAATTAGCGCCAAAACAGATTAATCATATGATTCAGTATTCTAAGCAATAACCTACACCGCACTAGCGATAAAACCACATACAGTTAGAGTGTAGACGTTATCTTATCAATTTGATACCAACAAGTGGCAAAGTAACGTCTAGTTACACGTCCAGTGTATTTAAAACGTTCTTGTGACCTGTTTCTTAATTAACTCTCTCCTAACACAAATAATTTAAACATTTTAACATCAGCAATTTTTTTTTAATTCCCGGAGCAAAGTGGAGACTCTGTTAGAGAAAGATATGGAATTAAAAAAAAAGACCAAAAGATAACAAAAGAGCTTATAGTGAAGTGAACACAAACATGAAGTGACTAAATTAAGTGCAAATCAAATTAAAATGTTCAACCCCCCCTTCTTTTCCATTTAATCACTTCCCTCAAGAAAAAAAATGTCAGAGGAACAAAATGAAATCAATGACTCCTCCCGTAATCAAAAAGTTCGGCATACCCTTCAACCAAAAACGAGTAACGTTAATGATGTTGCAACGCGTCCCAGATCGCAAAGTTACACCCAGAAGTCGCAAATTATTCTCCAACCCCCTATCCCTGAAGGTGAAGAAGAAGAAACGGAGGGAAAGCTAGAGGATAATGGAACCGCTACAAGGATGAGTTTCACCAAAAAACCACCCTCTAGGTCTAATAGTGTTGTCGGGGTGAAAGCCAAAATAATTGAAGTTCGAGGGTACGATAACGGAGGCTTTGAAATTAATGGGAATGGGAATCATGGGAATTTTCAAAGAGGATATGTTGATAGCACAAGGTCTTCTGCACATGAAAGCGTTCAGAGTTTACAGTAAGTTTTTTTTATATATTTTCAAATAGGGGACAAGTAAAACAGCAGCGTAGCATGAATGTGAGACATGGGATCTAAACAATATTCGCGCAATTAAAACATTCCCCCTTCCACCCTGAAACTCGTTTAAATTTATAATATTATTATACCTACAGTAAATTATGTTTCTGTTGTAAAAAGTAAATTAAAGATAAGGGTTTAATAAGTAATTGACTTTGATCAAAACAGTGGCGTATCATACAAGCGGAAGGAGAAGTCTAAAAATTCTACTTCAATGACGTAACGAGTGGAAGAAAGTCCCATCCATTCGAAATCAGTTGAATTTTTAGTTTTTTCTATAAAGAATTAAAAAGTATGAGAGCTGTGGCGTAACATAAGCATAAGATTTAATGGACACGTGGTTAGTTCGGTGTACATAATCTGGATAGTTCCGGAAGATCTGTTTTTAACTATTTTAACTACAGGGAAAGTCTGGGTAGGCCAGGGACGCCTAGGTAGTCTATAGGTAACGTAAGGGGAAGTCTGGGAACAGTTTAGCGACATCCAGAAAAAGTCTGAATAGCCCCAGGTAAGTTTGGGTAATTCCTGTGAAGTCTCGGTAATTACAGAGAAGTCTCAGGAACTCTCAGATGCGCCTGATGGGTTAAGGTGAGGTCAGGTAGTCCAGGGCAAGCGTGAGGAAGTTCGAGGAAAATTTTCTGGAGTCCTGAGAGTAGTGTTAGGGGAGTTTAGGTAATTCCTGTGAAATCTCGGTAATTCCAGAGAAGTCTGAGGAAGTCTGGGGAAAGTTTTCTGAAGTACTGAAGAAGTTTGAGTAGTCTCAGGAAGGTTGGGTAATTCCGAAATCTCGGTAATTACAGAGAAGTCCGAGTCTGAATAAATCTCGGGGAAGTTTGGTGGGTCCAGGTAAAGTGTGGGTAGTCTCTCTGAGGAAGTCCTGAAAAATTCAGAGTAGTTAAGTACTTCCTGAGAAGCTTCGGTACTTCCGAGAAAGTCTGGGTAGTTCTGCGAAAGTCTGGGTAGATCCGGGAAAGTCTGGTGGTCCCTGGCAAGTTTAACTTATCCCTGGAAAGTCTCAGATGTTCGGGAGAAACTTAGGCAGTCTCAGGAAAGTCTGGGAGACCTTGGGTAATCTATCTAAGAACTTGGGAACTGTCGGGAAATACCGGATAAGTTTGGGAAGTCTACTAAAATATTGAAACGTCTAAGAAAATTTCAGGAAAGTCTGGGTGGTCTTGCGGAAGTCTGGAATAAATCTAAATAGTCGCTCAAATTGGGTAGTTTACTGTACACAATTAATTTATAAAATTTTGTATTGAATCTGAAATACATTGGCGTAGGTAAAATGCTTGTGCGAGATGGAATCTAAACATGTCAATATAAAATAAAAGACCTAATGGATGGACCCAAAACAACTCCCCACAAAAACTGTAAAATATTTAAGAAAATTATATAACGGATAATTATCAGAAATAAAATTAAACAAGACAGTGACGTAGGAGAGGTAGAAAATTTATTCGTAAAGTCAATAAAAATAATTTATTATTATATAACTCAGTGGCGTAACAAAACACTTTTTAAAATCCTAATGCAAATATTATTTTTTAATTAACGCAGTGGCGTAACCTTTTGATATTTTTATTTTTTTTAATTCTTGTTACTTTCTCGATACTCTCAATATACTTCACTACTTTCCCATCTTTTTAATAAAATCTAACAGCTCACAACAAAGAAATTAAAAAACAGGGTACATACAATTTAACAATAAATTGGACTCAAATAGGTTAGATCATAAAATCTTACCTTATTCAGAAGCAGGAACAGGAACAGTCATTTGGTCTTCGACCCCGATTTTGGGCCACCGTAGGCTTGGTCGACGGCATCCCTGTATCGGCAACTCTTTATCCTGTGCTGGTAATTTCAGAAATTTCACCTCCGCTCTCCGCATAAACTCCGCTTCCCCGATTTCTAACTCAATCATCAGATTAGTATTATGAATATTTTTGAGTAGCAAAGTGTTCTCAAGTATTGCAAATCCAAAAGATATTAATTAATCTCAAGTCTTTCTTTACACTAATCGTTACAATTAATAAAATTACGATCGCGGACGCGGACGCGGACGCGACTGTACACATTCACTAAAACTATTATTGTAATACAACCCACAAATGTTACAAGACCAACCCGGATAAAAATATACCACTATGATAAAAAGGTAATAAAAATCAAAGGCGTTTTGGATAAGACCAGATGCGTTTTATTATCTACAATCTGCTCGGGGTTTTTCGGTTATGCGGATAGGTAAGACGTAGGTATATGATTAACAAAAACTTCATTCATTGGAGATGTACAATTCAATTTACCTAATAATTTATAGAAACATGATGTACACGGTGTTCATAAAAATGTAAAACGTAAAAACGAATTTATTCAAGAAGTATAAAAAATTAATTAACGGCAAAAAAAAAAACATTAAACCTCTTTAAACAAATATCTTAAAATTATGTGTAAAACGAAGCGAGGTAATCAATATACAAGGTGCTTCAGATTAAATTTGATATTATTCTGACGAACATTTTAAAATACAATATAGCTAGAAAAATAGTTGGGCGACTTATATTTGAATCTTTTATTAAAACAATACAAGTTTTAATTTAATTTACCGTTATCTTATTTTTCTCATTTCAAAAAATTGTAACAACACCTGAACTATTATTAGATAAGAAATTAAGAAATGCATTGATCCAATAGGAACAAGGTTCTAAATTTAATTTGTTTGCTAAACAAGTCTTATCTTTTGTTGTCATTCTAACTGCACGCCATTAACACAAACATTGCATTGTTTGAACATAACAATGAATGAATCAGAGAAATGAAATTACAGATGTTCTTTGTAGGCCTTCCGAACTAGTTCCATACATAGTGTTACATAATTAAAAAAATTTTACCTCTTTTTAGATTTAGATAAAAACATTTTATTATCATATCACGCATTGTTGTAATACATTGGGGATAATACGCGGACATAATCTGGTATAAGCATAAAACGAAATAATTTTCTGGAGGTTAGGATTTTAGCAAACAAATATTTTCCTTATTTCCATTAAAATCCAATTAAACATTTAATTGAGATAAGAAGATTTTCAAGGTTTTCGTTTTATTGATAAATAAAATAATCAAATCTCTTATGTAATTAACGCTTCCCATAAACACTCAGTGAATAGTAAAAAATGATAATGCTTTAATCAATTTTGATTGTCATAGCTGTTAAGATTAGATTCCGACAACATCTATTTTTATTTAGAAAAAAATTGAATTACCTTTTAGAACTCTGACACTGTTTTTAATTCACCCTGTATATACAAATAACCCATTAAAAGATTTTTTTTCCTTAGCCTTGGGTGCCTTGAATCTGATCTGTATGAGTAACGGTGCGAACAACTTTCGTCCTTTCTCTACTTAGAAGGAGAAACAAATTTTTCATCTCTGTCAGTTCAGTAACTTTTAATATACAATTGTTTTAAATATATTGGGTAGATATGTCAAATAGAAATAGTTCTATATGTCAAGTCCTAACCCTAAAGCCTATATCACATAACAGCAGTAGCGTTAGCGTCACCCCCCACCCATTACTAACAGACCAATGAAACAATTTCCGCATCCACTAATATGGAATTTCATTGGTCTGCTGGTAACGGGTGGGGGGTGACGCTGACGCTACTGCTGTTATGTGAACTAGTCTTTACTCATACAACTCTATCAGTATGTATCATCCAAGGCATAATAAATAAATATTTTACTTAGGTATAATAATATTTTCATTGTACAACCTATTGTAGACACCCTGTATAATAATTCAATCCTAAATATTCTTGAAAATGCCCTTAAATTTTTAAATTCTTGTTTATCCAAATTTCTTAACAACTTCTCCTTTTTTTCAGGGTTCAACGAGAGCAATACTGTTGTTTTTCAAGATGGTCGCCATTTGAGAGAAGGCTGGCAACTTCAGTAGGAATTTTAGCGGGAGTGATAGTGGGACTTGTTATAGCAGTGGGACTATTAGCTCGTGGAGGTGCATTATAGACGAAAAATTTGTGTGGAAACCTTAACTTATTTTGTATTATTGTTAATATTAATGTATTTATTATTACTTAGTAATTGTTATTACTGCGTACTTAGAATAAAATTAATTCTTATAGGTAAATCGGATTTAATTTTTCCAATAAGTATCTCGAACATTCGAATAAGAATTATTTCCAATTAATTCTGCTAATAGTAATACTAAAGTCCTTATTTGAAAGCAAAAACATCTTTGTAAGATGTGTAACGGGTTTACACATACTTGATGTACACGAGCCAGTTTCACTCGATTAGTTTTATAACAAAACATATATACCGTTCATAGTTCAATTCTAATGTGCAGTTTGTTTCCAGAATTCCATACAGTGGCATACTTGTAACCAGAGTCGGATTAACAAACGATTCTAAAGGTTCTATCGACATTTAATTTTTCTCATAACATTGAAAACTATGAAAATAAATAATCAATACGGAAAAACAACATCCCTAATGGATTTCTTCGAAGCGTATAAATAACGAAAAATGATTCGTCTGCCTTTCCCACCTTTCTCTCTTACATCCCCCCGGGGTCTCTCTTATTTTCTCTTTTTATTTTCTTATTTCTTTCCTTCCCCTTCAATTTCCCCAATTCTGATTTGTTCAAAAAATTATGATTTAAATTTGTCGCAAGAACCGGCATGGCTTAGCGGGTTGAGAATTTGGCTTCAAAAGTTCATTGGGCCCCCATAAATTAAAAAAAATTGTAACATGGTAAAGATCGTTCCCAGCACAAAAGGCCATCCTAATTATGTTCCTGTCTTTTGGATCTTATTTTCCTTCAAGTCGACTCTTTCGTTAGGGGCTCAGGACTCCAACGGTTTTCTTGTCTCTTTTCTTATCCCTTCTTCGACTTCTTCATCTACAACTGGTTCTGCCTGGTCTCCTGTTCCATCTGCTGCCTCTTTTTCCTGCTACCTACATAATTATCCAACCTTTTCTTGTCTCTTTTCCTTTCCTATCTGTTGTTACTTCTTCTACCTCTTCTCACATTTTTCTTCTATCCTTTATGATCCACACTCCTTCTGCTTTCGTCTCCTGTTACATATCCTGCTACATCCTTTTTTCTGACCTTGACTCCGGTCTTTGCCCTACAATTTCTCCTGATACTGCCTCGTTCCCTACATTTTCTGCTTTCTTTCTGAGTCCCCCCCCTTCCATATTATACTATAATTTTTTAGTATGACATAACGGAATCTATTGAATTTCATTTACAAGTTTATGATTCATGAGAAGTGCAAGTGAGAGCTGCAATATTTAATTCAACCAGCGACGTAAGATTCTAAATCCAGCCCTGAAAGTGATATTTTTGCTTAATTTCCAAGGCATGTGATTCTATTACAAATTCCATTGAAAACTTTCCTGGTTATAAATATTATAATAAACTTTATGATATTGTAATTTTCTTATCAATATTGGAAGTAACAAAGGTTAAATATAAAACTAAAAATAATAATTATTTTAATCTCTTTAATGTTTATTTATTCAAACTTATAAATAAACAGTTTAAAGATTAAATGTTGTTTTTTTATTAACATAATTGACTTAAAAATTAGGAAGGCGTTATCTGAAATTCATGGTTGGAAAATCCACGTTTGAACTGGCAAGAGTAATTTAAATTAAATTCCAAGCTAAACATTGCTTTTCCTCACATTACTCTTTATTAATGTTGTACAGCTATTCGTATGTGTACTCATACTCGTACCTACAAACATAAATCCACAAATTATCAGTGGAAGTTAGTTGACCGCGGTCATTCTTAATAGATAAAACGTCTTTTAAGAGGGGGCATAATAGTTAAGTTTCTTCATCTCTATATCAGTAAGTTCAAGTGTGTTAAACCAAGAAGATTAGTGAAATTAAACATTACCGGTTCATTTTTATGGTAATTTTATAAAATCAAGGTTCATTGTCAAGGTTTTCCATTATTTCTCTACAATATTGTTAAACACGATTACGAAAATTTAATATTTTATTGTAGTTTTAAAAATAAATATTTCGAATTAAATTTCTAGAGAAAAAGACTTATTATCCATATCCTTGTTTAATAATAATTTATTTTAATAGAATATTCTTAATAAGAGCGCGTTGTTTGTTCGGATCAGGATTGGATTAAGGTAGAAAAATCACATCAATATCGCTTTTGTTTATAAAAAAAATAACCCTACTCCTCTATTTTATTTAAGAGGGGTTAAAATTAATTCTAATTATGTAATTACTTCTAACAGAGATACGTGGGGGTGTGTTTAATAAAATATGGGATTAAGAAAAGTACTGCAAGTACTTGCAGCTGCATCCCTTTGTGTAGCTGCAATTCCTACAGAACCAATTTTTGAAAATAATCCTGAAGTTCAATGTGGATATGAGGTTAGACAAATTTAAAATAATTATCATATTTTCTCACAAGAATAATCTTTCAGTCATGTCACCCAACAAAAGATGGATTCGTTAACGTTCATTTGGTACCACATACCCATGACGATGTAGGTTGGTTAAAAACTGTTGATCAATACTATTATGGGAGTAAGTTTTCTGTAACATTAAAAAAAAAACATCCTTAATCGTAATTTAATTTTAAAATAGCCAGATCTAACATTCAAAAAGCAGGAGTCGAAAATATCATCGATTCGGTGCTTGCAGAACTGAAAAAAGACGTCAATCGAAGGTATTTTTTAATTGTTGATCCTTAGTTCAAATCCTCCTTCTCTAATAAAATTATTTCTATCCCATTTAATAAATAACTCGATATGAGGAGATAGCCCCAAAAGTCCAATCTTTGGATATCTTTTTCCCTTCTTCTTTGAACCCAATACGTCCCAGCACTGTTTATTTCAATAATCCAATCAAAATTAAATTTGCAGATTCATTTACGTAGAAACCTCTTATTTGTGGAAATGGTGGAAAAGACAACACGATGTTGTTAAGCACCAGTTCAAAAAATACATCAAAAATGGGCAACTTGAAATAATTGGAGGGGCTTGGAGCATGAATGACGAAGCGGCCACCCATTACCATTCAATAATCGATCAATTTACTTGGGGATTAAGGTAACTTATAGATCCATGGTTAGCTTAACAATGAGTTAACTAGACATACAATTTTCACAGGAGACTGAATGACACTTTTGGAAAATGTGGCCGTCCTAAAGTTGGTTGGCAAATAGACCCATTTGGTCATAGCAGAGAAATGGCTTCCATTTTCGCCCAACTTGGTTTCGATGGGCTTCTCTTAGGCAGGATTGACTACCAGGACAAGAAGACACGATTCAAAACAAGAACACCTGAAATGCTTTGGCAAGCAAGTCAAAACCTAGGTAAAAAAATTTTACCAGCAAACTTGACGTAATTACAATTTTTTCTTTAGGGTTACAACTTTTTACAAGCGTCATGTACAATACCTATTCACCTCCTCCAGGATTTTGTTTCGATATTTTATGCTCGGATGATCCAATAATTGATGATAAAAAAAGTCCTGAATATAACGTAATGAAAAGGGTAAGTAAAAAAATTTGATTAACAAAAAACCTCATTATTCACGCATTCTGCTTATTGCATGTTTCGACTTGCTTGTTAAATCATCATCAGTGGGAGAAATTTGAAACATTCATCAATTGGCAAGCAAATACCTATAAAACCAACAATATTATTGTAACAATGGGTGGCGACTTTACATACATGCAAGCTGGGTTTTGGTACAACAATTTAGACAAACTTATAAGGTGCGTATTTTTTCCCTTAGGTTCAAGATTTCTTCGAGTATGTCAAAAATATCACAGACGTTTATGCTACAAATCAAGTAATCATTACTATGGGGGAAGATTTTAATTATCAAGACGCTCATGTCTGGTTTAAAAATATTGATAAACTTATTCTGTAAGTAAGCCTTAAAATTTCACCACCCTGTATATAAAATTTACTATATAGACGTAACAATCATTTTTTCTTCTAAACTTTAGCTATGGAAATCAGCTCCAAAATAACGGTTCAAAATATAACTTATTGTATTCCACACCTTCTTGTTACTTAAAAGCTGTACACGATGAAGCCCAAAAGGCGAAAATTAAATTTCAAGTCAAAACAGACGACTTTTTCCCATATGCTTCCGATCCAAATGCTTATTGGACTGGCTACTTTACTTCCAAGCCAACCATCAAACGATATGAAAGATTAGGGAACAATTTCCTCCAGGTAATAATACGGTTCTTGGTAAGCCATGACTTACCACACTTCTTGGTCTATAAAACCCCAGATTTAAACTTCAAACTTACCATCAAATATTTTCTAGGTTTGCAAACAACTCTACGCTTTAACAGATTTGGGCCCTGAAGATTGGGCAGATCTAAACGTTTTGAGGGAAGCTATGGGTGTCATGCAACACCACGATGCTATAACGGGAACCATGAAAGAACACGTAGCCCATGATTACGCAAGAATTTTAAGTAAAGGGTTTGAGGAATGCGAGTTTACAGCAGCAACTGCTTTGAGGTACCTAACACCAATTTATTATCTCTTGTATTTTTGTGATTGATGCCTTAATTACAGCAAAATCGTAACCAACAACTGGAAAAGAATTCCTGATCAAGATCCAGCCCCAGAAATTCCCTTCACGTCTTGTCTTCTAGCTAACATAAGTCAGTGCGAGTTTACTGAAAGTTCTGATAACTTTATTGTAACAGTTTACAATCCCTTGAGTCGACCTGTTCACAATTATGTTCGCTTACCGGTTTCTGGACAAAACTATAAAGTAACAGACCCTGATGGTAAGTTATAAAGGAAATAAATAAATAATTATAAGAATTTGAGGGTAAGTATGAAGTTGAGTAATGGTAGGTTATCAGAATTTTGATTAAGATAAGCTACAATTTTATTGGTAAGCATCCAAGTTACGGTCAAAATTTTTGAAGGTAAGTATTTTGTAACATTCCTGGTAGTAAAGGTAAGACGGCGATAATTAGAAGAAAACTTGAATTCTAGGTCAAAGCTTGCCTGTCCAAATAATTCCTGTAGCCGAATCCGTCCAGAATATACCAGGAAGGCAAAGCAAATCAGCTCTTGAAATCGTCTTTTTGGCAACCTCGATTCCTCCTTTGGGATTCAAATCATATTATGTCTCTAAAAGTGCCAAAACAAACGTTCAAAAAATTTCTGAAAACCAAAGTGACGAGGTAAACCCAGAAAATCTAAACTATAACAAACTTACCTTCAAATTTTTTAGGACGTAAGTATCAAAATAGATGAGAACACTGGTCTAATTTCCGAAGTAACCATGAATGGAAAAACGATTCCTTTGAAACAAAATCTTTTATATTATCGTGGGACTGTTGGTGATAACAAAGCCCCAGAAAATAGATCATCTGGGGCCTATATATTTAGACCAAATGGTACGGAACCGTACAAGATTACCCAAAAACCGGCAGTAAAAATAATCAAAGGCGATATAGTAACAGAAGTGCATCAAGTGTTCGACAGTTGGGCAAGTCAAATAATCAGACTTTATAATTCAGAAAATTTCATTGAATTTGATTGGCTTGTTGGTCCAATACCAATGGAGTAAGCACAAAGAAACATTTGGTAAACCCTAGCCTAACAATTTTTTTTACAGCGAGTTAAGTGGAAGAGAAGTTATTTCCCGTTTCTCTACCAACCTTAATTCTGAATCAACTTTTTACACCGACTCTAATGGTCGAGAAATGTTAAAAAGGGTAAGAAACTTTAGACCAACCTGGAAACTCAATGTAACAGAACCAATTACCAGCAATTATTACCCGGTTACCTCTAAAATTCTTATTCGTGACCCCAATCAAGATCTTGAAGTTGCAGTTTTAACCGATCGGGCTCAAGGAGGAGCTAGTATTAGGGATGGAGAAATTGAATTGATGGTAAGTGTTTAGATATTGAAGCTTCGAGTTTATTGTTTGGAAAATTTAGGTCCATAGGAATTGTCATCATGACGACGCCTTTGGAGTTGCAGAACCTTTAAATGAAACCGCCTTTGGTGTTGGTTTGGTTGCTAGGGGATCGCATTATTTGGTTGTAGGACCTTACCTTAACGGATCTGGAGGTAAGTCTAATAAGATTTCCCAAAAACCGATTTGCTGAGTAGGTTTGTTTAAAGCTAAAAGCCTGGCAGCCCAAGAACGTGATTTAGCCCAAAGGAAACTTTTAGCAGCTTGGACCTTCGTGTCACCAACCAATAACTTACCATTTGAACAATACAAAGCAAAATACAAAATGCAGGTAAGAATTAATAAAAGTCGATCAAGGGAAAATCCTAATCTTTTATTTTAAAGTACTCGGGATTAAAACGAGCCCTCCCAGATAACGTCCAAATCCTAACCCTGGAACCATGGATTGGAATGAACTTCCTCCTAAGATTGGAACATGTTTTGGAAAAAAATGAAGACCCGAATCTCTCGAAACCCGTCAAAATTGATTTGAAGGTAAGCTCAACGGAATATCCAAAGTACTCGTAGTAGTTTTAATTTTTTAGGGTTTATTCACACCTTTTGAAATACTTTCCATAAGGGAAACCACTCTTGGAGCAAACCAATGGTTGGATGAGAATCACAGATTGAATTTCACTGCAGGAGAAAAAATGGAAGACGCAGCTGCAATTTACGAATGGGAAAAAGAACGTTACGAGTATGGTGCTTTTCTCTACCCAAATTATAATGATCTGTTTTGGGAAAACGGTTGGAAAAATTGGAGAAGAAGTCAACAAGAAAGTAATGACGTGGATATTGATGTTTTTGAAAAATTCCAAAAAGTTGCAGAGGAAGAAGAAACTAAAGACTCGCAATTCGTTGTAACCCTTAGTCCAATGCAGATCCGTACTTTTGTTGTAGATGTCAAAAAAGCTTAAAATAAGAGAGAAATGTCATGTGTTTATATTACTATGTATTCATGTAATAATAAAATATTTCTTTTGATTAATTAATTTATTACCAAGCTCTGGTTGGTATGGAAAAAAATAAAATCGTGTCGGCTCGTACCTGTTGAACGAAAGTAAATATTCCAACTATGCAAAAGGAATCGAGAATTTGTCTGCAATGGATGTATTTTTTGCTTCCGTCTTCTACGGGTTGTTTCCTTACTTTTGTTATGTTAGTGTTATGGGAAAAGATCACCAAGGAGCTTCTTGTGGATATGACGTAAGAATTAAAAAAAATTATGGTTTTGTATCTACAAAATATTTCTAAATCTTAGTCTTGTCATCCTACTAAAGAAGGTTACGTAAATGTTCATATTTTGGCACACACCCATAATGATGTAGGATGGCTTCAAACCGTTGATGATTACTACAACGAATTGGTAAATAATATTTTGACTTCCAGTGTTGAATCCTTACAGAGAAATAAAAACAGAAGGTAAGAAAAGGTATGCCAGAACTGTAGAATAATTGAAGAATCGCCCAATCATGATATTTCCTTTTATTCGCCCAAACCCAATGAGTATCAGTTTGCTGTTCCAGGTTTATGTATGTAGAATCTGCGTATTTGTTCAAATGGTGGGATAATCAACCATGGTTTATTAAGAATCAATTCAGGGAATTAATTAACAACGGGCAGTTTGAACTTGTAAGTGGTGGATGGTCAATGAATGATGAAGCTACCACCAATTATCAATCTATTATTGATCAAATGACCTTGGGATTAAGGTAATTTTCGCATTAGATTTCCCATCAGCCTTCTATTCGTTTTTTTCCTTGATCTTGAATCCTTTCCATGAAGGCTTCCACAAACCAACGCGGCCGTGGCGGCGGCGGTAGCGAAATCGGCTACGGTGGGGACAGATGTAACAAATCCGGAATCCATTATTCTTCAGTTTAATTGTCTAGCCAGTTTGGCCCTTTTCCTCTTTAGTCGATTTTCTTCTTTTTCTTGAATGTTTTCAACCCCGTTCTGTTGTAATTTTGGGCTTATTTTATCTTGGCCCCGTTACAGTGAAATAAATAAAACGTTTGGTCCTTGTGGTCGTCCAAAAGTTGGTTGGCAAATAGATACCTTTGGGCACAGCAAAGAAATGGCTTCAATTTTTGCCCAACTAGGCTTCGATGGATTATTTTTAGGTAGAATTCACTATCAAGATAGAAAAAAAAGATTTAAAAACCAAACAGCCGAAATGATATGGAAAACAAGCAATACTTTGGGTAAATATTAAATCGTATCCACAAAAACCATTAATTGGGGAAAAAAATTTTAGGTCAAAAATCGGATATTTTTACAAGCCTTCTATATAATTTATATTTCCCCCCTCCTGGAATGTGTTGGGACATACTCTGCAATTCAGATTTTCACCCAGAAAGCGATCAGGTAAATAAAACGTCTTTCTTTTTTCCCCCTCCAAATTCTAATATTTTAATCCTAGTGGATAAAATTGGTGAAATTTATGGATAAACAAGTCAAGGTTTATAAGACTAATAATATAATCTTAACCATGGGAGGAGATTTTCATTATAGCGTCGCTGAGCAGTGGTTTACAAACTTAGACGGATTGATAAAGTAAATTTTATTTTATATTATCCTATTCTCGTCCCAAAAAAAATATTCTTACAGTTACGCTAACCAACAACAACGAAAAGGATCAAAATACAATTTAATTTATTCAACCCCATCTTGTTATTTGAAAGCAGTTCATGAAGAAACTGAAAAGAACAAAATAAAATGGCCCATTATGACTGAAGATTTTTTCCCATATGCCACCAGTAATGTTAATTATTGGACAGGATTTTACACGTCCCGACCAACATTAAAAAGATTTGAAAGGATTGGAAACAATTATCTACAAGTAACTATATTTTTTTTTTCAAGTTTTCTTCTAACCCAAATATATATTTTGTTAGGTTTGCAAACAATTATATGTCTTGGCAAACTTAGAAAGGAAATATTTGGAGGAAATAAAATCCTTAAAAGAAGCAATGGGTGTTCTCCAACATCATGATGCAATTGCTGGAACAGAACAACAACACGTTGCTAATGACTACACGAAAATTCTTAGCACGGGGATTGATAATTGTGAAGTGGTAACTTACAACGCTTTAAAGTATAAATTAAACCCTTTCCACAAACCCTTTATTACAGTAAATTTTTTCAGTATTTTATTTTCAAAACATGGGGCCGGTTCCAGACGTGTTTTTCCTTTCTCCTCTTGTCTTCTAACAAATATAAGTCAATGTATGTTCACAGAAGAGTTAGGACGATTCGTTGTAACAATTTACAACCCCTTGAGCAGAACAATTGATTATCATGTTCGTGTTCCTGTAGTGGAAGGGTATTACTCCGTAGGAGGACCAAATGGTACAGTTTTTATTTAAAATTAAACCTAGTTCGCAATTTATAATTTCCAGGTGAAAGCCCAACAGTTCAAACAATTCCAATCCCTAAACAAGTGTTAAATATTCCTGGAAGAAATAGTAACGCAACCTTTGAGCTAGTCTTTAAAACCACTAAGCTTCCTCCTTTGGGATTCAAGTCTTACTACGTTAAAAAACTATCCAAGCCTGCTTATACTGGGTTTATAAAGCAAAATGTTAAAAAGGTAATGATTCATTTCTTTAGTCTTCGAACATACACCGCTCCTTTGTGGAACGTACCACTTTGAAATTGGTTTAAAGAAGATTGAGAAGGATAGACATATAATAGGAACTAATATGTTCTGCGCAGGCGCACGGTAATATGGGGCGCGGTAATTGGCTGTTAAGTGATGACTGATGATGTCCTTAGCGCCACACCCACAGCTATGTATTTAGTTCTCGTTATCTGCTTATCTTTGTTGCACTTGCTATCAGTTGTATTGTCCTTTCTGTCAATCTTCCTTGAACCATCCGTTGTACGGTCCAGTCAAGGAGTAGTGTATGTTCGAGGGTTTTAATCATAAACCACGATATTAAGCAATTATTTAATAAAGGTAGCAATTAAAATTGGAGAAAATGGTTTGCTGAGTGAGGTCACCATGAATGGAAAAACAATTCCAATTAAACAAGAATTTTTCTATTACCAAAGTGTTAAAAATGATTCAAATCCTTCAGGCGCTTATGTTTTCCATCCTGAAGGAATAGAACCAATAAAAATCACAGAAAAAGTTAAAACTGAAGTTCACGATGGACCTGTCATGAAAGAAATTCATCAAAGTTTCAACGAATGGGTCAGCCAAATTATTAGAGTTTATCCTGACGAAAACTTTGTTGAATTCCAATGGCTAATTGGACCTTTACCAAATGATGGGTGATTTTTTTATACTACCAAACTATTACCTTAAGGTTTTAAAATTAAAATTTCAGAACACCATCAAAGGAAGTAATTTCACGATTCACAACCAACCTTAACTCAAAATTAACTTTCTATACTGATTCCAATGGACGCCAAATGTTAAAAAGGGTTAAAAATTGGAGACCAACATATGAGTTAATACAATCCCAACCTATATCCGGAAATTATTATCCAGTTACATCAAAAATTCTTATAAGGGATCCTTTAAAAGATGTGGAGGTAGCAGTTTTAACGGATAGGTCCCAAGGTGGTACAAGTTTAAACAATGGGGAGATCGAGTTAATGGTATGTACCAAAGACATAACTAATTGATGTTTTATTAAAGTGGGGGTTATAGATTCATAGAAAGACTTTGTATGATGATACATGTGGAGCACTTCAGCCTTTAATAGAAGAAGCTTTTGGAAAACCTTTGGTTGCACGAGGAACCCATTATCTTGTACTTGGAGGTTATATGAAAGGGTCGAATGGTATAAAACATTGTCTTAATTAATATTAAATGTGTAGGACAAAGATAATGTTACAGAATCACTTGCATCAATCGAAAAAGATATTGCCCAAAGAAAACAACTCGAGGCTTGGACTTTTATTTCCCCTCCCCATTCCCATCACTACGAAACCTACAAAACCTTATACAACCTTGAAGTAAGTCTTAAGATATCCTCTTTTTTTTTGACTTAACATGAATAATTTACAGTTTTCAGGATTAAACCATGATTTGCCAAAAAACATCCACCTTCTAACTCTTGAACCATTAGAGGATGATCATATCCTTCTCCGATTGGAACATGTTTTTGAAAAGGATGAAGATCCTATTTTATCTAAACCTGTAGATGTTGACCTTGAAGTAAGATTAAAGTTCCTTGGAAATTTCTTCTAATTTTATTTGTTTCAGAAACTTTTCGTGGTGTTCAAGATCGTTGATTTACGGGAAACTACACTCGGTGGAAATCAATGGTTGGACGAGAACAAACCCATGAAGTTTGAACCTTCTGATGAGGGTTCGAAATATACCGAAAATGAAATTCATAAATTTATAATTACTTTATCTCCTATGCAAATACGAACTTTTGTTATTAAAGTTCAAAGAAATTCCTAAAAATACTAGGAGGATATGTAGTAATTTGAATGATAATAATAATTTATAGTAACTAAGCAACCGTCTTGTTTTGTTTTCTTTTTGGTTATTTTTTTAATAGTCGTCTGCGTTGATGTGTTCCATGCTTCTAATTCCTTGAAAATTCCTTGTTTAATGGGATGGGATGGTTTTCTTCTAGGGATGGGTTTAACTAAATGGTGCTAAGTATGGAAAATTATTTAACCATTAAAAGTGTATTTAGTAGTTTTCCACTTCAAAAATAATTAATTGACGTTTTGCAAACGTCATTATTATTGTCACGTGAAGTGCTGTCTACGATATTAATTTTTGACTAAATTATATTTTTCCTAAAGGTGGATCCACATCTAACCCATCACAAACTAAAGGAGCACGCGCACTTGTTCGGTTCGGTTCCGGTCAGTTCCGAACCGTCCGATCGGCAAAATTCAAAATACATGGAAAGAATGACAGCCTGCGCATTACGTCGGTCGGTTCGGTACGGCACCATCCTTTTGTCCCGTTCGGTTCAGTCCAAGTATACTATAGATGGCAAAAAATTCCGAAAGTCCGATCAGTCTATAGGTTAGAACGAGACCAAAAGGATGGTACCCAGAGATAACTTAACCTATTAAATATATACGCTGACAGTCAGGTGTTTTGTGATGGTACCGTACCGAACCGACGTAATCCGCGGGCTGCCATTCATTTCCATGTATTTTGATTTTTGCCGATCGGAGGGTTCCGAACCGAACCGAACAAGTGCACGTGGTTCTTAATAATATTACCAATACTAGTCCCTGATTGGTTAGATGCGACGTAACGCGCCAATTTCGGTTCCACCTTGACGCGTCTGTTGCGGATCCACCTTTACGGAGTAGGCGTTGCTCGAATTGTGTCACGTGAGTCAAGAGCGATTTGATTAGTTGGAGTCAAACTCCTACTGTTCTAATTGGTTCTGATCATGTTCTCATTGTATAGAATCTAAAGGTGGACTTGGAGTGCAAAATCGAACGCAACTGTAGTTCCATTCCTTATTCTTTTTTCTTCTTCTATTCCCACTTCCTCTTATTCGCTTCTGAACCGTTTCCTCCTCCCTTCCTATTGTCTTATGTTCTTGTTCCTTTCCTCATTGGGTCGTTTTCTTTTATTTTTTCTGCCCTCTTTCTTTTGTCCTATTATACTTCCCCTTCTCTTACGTTAACCTTCTTCCCATGTTACGCCATTTCTAATTAAATTTTTATTATAAAAAAATTTAATTATGACCATAAATTAAAACAATAATGAATTAAAAATAATTTTGGTCTTTCGCAATACAATTTACGATATTTTTATTATTTAGGCAATAAAATATGGGTTTTAATTTAAAAAAAATTATTTGGTAATGGTACTTGTACCTCTACTGCGTTAAGTATGGTGCGAATAAATGTTAAAAAAATTTTAATCGTGTTATGTACAATATTACACTTGGGTAATTCAAAAAAGCATTGTGGATCAAATGTAAGATTTAAATCTTGCAAAAAGTTACAGTTTTCACTTTTGGTTGTTTTAGGCTTGTCACCCAACCGATGATGATCTTATAAACGTACACGTCATTGCACATACACATGATGACGTGGGATGGACCGCCACGGTGGAAGAGTATTATAAAGGTTACTCTCCAGCTCCAGCTAGTGTCAAAAGAATTATATCCACCAGTTTGGAAGCCTTAAGAGACAATCCTGACAGAAGGTATTCTGTTAAACTTTCACGAGTGATATAATCTTATACCTAATGCGGTTTTCAGATTCATGTACGTCGAATCTGCATTTTTGTTCAAATGGTGGGACGAACAAACTCCACATACAAAAAACCATTTCAAGCAACTGGTTACCAATGGACAATTAGAACTTGTTAGCGGTGCATGGTCAATGAATGATGAAGCCACTACAAATTATCAATCTATTATTGACCAGTTTACTTTAGGGTTAAGGTAATTTCTAGTTTTGGGGAGAATTATTCCATTTTTCAAAATTTCATTTTTTTAGAAAAATCAACGAGACCTTTGGAGAATGTGGCCGTCCAAGAATAGGGTGGCAAATAGACCCATTTGGGCACAGTAGTGAAATGGCATCCATTTTTGCTCACCTAGGATTTGATGGGTTATTTTTAGGGAGAATTGATTATACAGATAAAGAACACAAATTTAGAACAAAAAAGGCTGAAATGATATGGCAAGGATCTAAATCTTTGGGTACCTAGGGAAAATCTTTAAATTAAGATAACGTTTCTTGAATTTTTTGTTTTAGAAAGAAGATCGCGAATTTTTACAACAATTTTGTTTAATACATATTGGCCACCTGAAGGTTTCTGCGTAGATTGGCTTTGTAGTTACTCACAGGTTGATAATCTCGACAAATATGTAAATATTAACCTTCCAAATCTGATATTTTAATAATTAAATCTTTCTTAGTGGCCGGTCTTGGTTGACTTTTTAAAAAACCAAGCAAAAGTATATAGAACCAACAACATAATGTTAACTATGGGTGGTGATTTTCATTTTTCAAGAGCCGGATATAATTTTGAAAAACTCGAGAAACTAATAAAGTAAGTTCGTTTTAAATCATTGCCTAATTGAATCAAAATATAAATTTTCGCAGATACGGAAATAATAAAAAGGCGGATGGTTCTAAATTCAATTTTATTTATTCAACTCCTTCGTGTTATCTAAAGGCCGTTAAGAGATCAGCTAAAAAAGCCAAAATTACGTGGCAACTGATGGAGGGCGATTTTCTCCCGTATGCCTCCAATCCTAATAGATATTGGACAGGGTTCTATACTTCAAGACCAACACTGAAACGATTTGAAAGAATTGGAAATAATTTCTTGCAGGTACAACAAAACAAAACACTTTTTTTAAATAATCTCTGATGATGCCTTTGTTAGGTGTGCAAGCAATTATCTTTTCTTGCCAACGTGACAAATCTAAAGAAAATCGAAACTCTTAAGGAAGCCATGGGTGTGATGCAACATCATGACGCTATTACAGGAACAGAAAGGCAACATGTTGCACGTGATTACTCCAGAATGCTCTACAAAGGATTATATAATTGTAGTAACGTTACAGCGGTATCTTTAAAGTAATTTTAAACTTATTTTTAATCAACCATGAATGAATTTAATTACTTTGCAGTAAATTATTAATGAGTAACCCAGAAGATGAGTACAGCTACCCGAATATTCCATTCAAATCGTGCTTCTTGGCTAACATAAGTCAATGTTATCTCACAGAGGCATCAGATAGGTTTGTGGTAACGGTTTACAATCCTTTAAGCCGAATTGTTAATCACACGGTTCGCATCCCTGTAACTGACGCATACTATTTAGTACAGGATCAAAATGGTAAACCAAAGAATTAAATGAATTCAGAATAGGTAACTAACCATATGTTGCAGGTCAATTACCATTTATACAAATGGTACCAATCCCCAAACATGTATTGAATATTCCAGGGCGAAACAGTAATGCTACAATGGAACTAGTTTTTCTCGCCAAGAACTTACCACCTTTGGGTTTCTTATCTTACTATGTTATAAGGCGTTCAAAATTCAAAGCCAAATCTGTAAAGGTTTCTAGGGATCAGGTAAACTAATCAACCTATCGGTCCTTGGTATTAACCAAGAACCGTACTTTCTAGAGAAAGGTGATCGTAAAATTGGATGAAGAAACTGGCTTTTTGAATGAAATCATTGTAAATGACGAAACCATACCAATAAGTCAAGAATTTTTCTATTACGAAGGAGTGTCCCGGCAATCAGATAATGATGGTGCTTATATTTTTCGCCCAACGAGTCAAAGCGCGACTAAAATATCCAATAGTGCTCACATTAAAATATACGAAGGGCCAATTCTTACAGAGATTCATCAAACTTTCAATGATTGGCTAAGCCAAGTCATCAAAGTTTACCATACAGAAAGCTATGTTGAGCTTCAATGGGTTGTTGGACCTTTACCAGATTACCATTAGTAAGTTTTTAATTTTTATTATTAAACCCTGTTTAATGAAATATTTCAGCAAATCAAAACAAGTAATTTCCCGTTTTACAACAAACCTAAACACAAAATCAATATTTTATACCGACTCCAATGGACGCGAAATGATCAAAAGGGTCAGAAATTCAAGACCCACATTTAAATTAAATGTAACGCAACCTATATCCGGTAATTACTATCCTGTTACATCGAAAATTCTTATAAGGGACGAAAAGAAATGGCTAGAAATGGCAGTTTTAACAGATAGAGCCCAAGGAGGATCCAGTTTGGAAGATGGAGAAATCGAATTGATGGTAGACGATTCTAGGATTCGAACATACACCGCTCCTTGACTGGAAAGAGCGTATCCCTGTGCTGCACTACACAACCATGATGGTTCAAAGAACATTTACAGAAACGACAATAGAATTGTTAGAAAGTGCAACAAGAATAAACAGATAACAGGAACTAAATGCATAGTGCGCATGCGTAAAAGCAAACAGCTATGGGCGTGGCGCTATGGAAAGCCAATCACCGCGCTCCAAATTGCCGCAGGCATGCGCAGAAATACTAGTTCCTATTATATGTTTATCCTTGTCAATCATCTTTGAGCCAATTTCAAAGGGGTATGATCTTTCCATAAAGAAGCAGTGTATGTTCGAAGATTTTACGTCACACCTGTATAATGTTGGTATAACCTTCATCTTCTAGCTACATCGAAATTGTGCAAGCGATGATGGTCTTGGTGTTGATGAAGTTTTAAGAGAAGAAGCGTTTCACAGACCTTTGGTAGTCCGTGGTACCCATTATCTTATCGCAGGAACAACCAAAAAATCAGGAAACGGTGAGAATATCCAAACTTTAGAAGACATCAATCTTAACGATTTTTTTTTAATTACAGCAAGCCTTGCACAAATGGAGAAAGATTTAGCCCAACGAAAATTATTAGAAGCTTGGACCTTTTTCTCTCCAATGAATGACCTGTCTTACAGTGATTATAAAGCATTATTCAAGATGAAGGTACCTCATAAGAATCAATGTAGCACTGATAAACAATAATGCAATTTTATTATTTTTAGTATTCAGGTCTGATTCGAGCGCTTCCCAAAAACCTCCAAATTATAACGCTTGAACTATTGAATAAAAATCAGTTTCTTCTAAGGTTGGAACACGTTTATGAAAAGGGAGAAGATTCCGTATTGTCTAAAACCGAAAAACTTGATCTAAAAGTAAATTTTCCAAATTTCCCCACAAGTCTTTAATTATTGATTCTGTTTCAGAAAGTTTTCAGGGGCATCAGGATTGTAAATGCAAAGGAAACAACCCTTGGTGCAAATGAATGGCTCAGCGACAGAAAAAAAAGAAAAATGGGAGAAACTCAATTTGAAGCAAAAATAAAGAAAAACGATAAAACAGCTAAGCTTCTACATACAAGAAAGACAGAACATTCGAAAAAGACCAAGAAATCTGGAAAACGTCAAAGAAGGACAAAAATATCTGAACATCTACGCATAAGAAGGGCAGATGAATCTGAAGATCTACAGGAAAAGGAGGGTCTTGATGGTGAGGGTCTTGGTGGGGAGGCTCTTGCAGAGGAGGGACGTTGGATATACATGTATCCACACCAGATTCGCACGTTTATTCTAACATTTAAAAGATTGTCTACTTAAGACGGAAATGAAGAAAACACTGAAATAAAATTTCATTGTTTGAATAAATTCTATGGTACAAGTCTTTTTTTATTTAACATTTAATATAAAATATTTTAGAACACCCTTGAAAATTAACATTTAGGTCCAATCCTCCTTCCACCATAGACTTCTTAAGGAGCATCATTCGTGCCCAACCCATATGTGCTCAGTGAGGGTGCTTAGCTGTTCCCAGTTCCTTACTGTTTTATTCCCACCTTTCTTCAAGTCATACCCTCCTCATAATATAACTTCAGAAACGCGATGGCCGTCCGTAAGTAAAACAAAGACAACAGAGAGTAGTACGACGTCGTAAACGATTCATTCGGGGATGGGAATCGTGGAGTTGCTAAAGGCAGCGATTCTTCAGCGAACCTTCAGGTGGCCAATATGTATAAAATAAGGTCGTTGCTAGCTCCACGGCTAACATGAATATAATTCTGACACAAAATCCACGGCATTACGTTCAGCGCATGTCTGGGGAGTTGGAAAATTATTTCAGCTTCCTGAGATTATAGGGACAGAGGTGTGCACGATTGGTTGCCTATTCCGAAGGCGTAAAAGTCTGTTTCTGAGAAATCTAATTATAATAATTATTAACTACAAACAAAATCAATCGCTCGGACTTAGAAAAACTTTACTCTAGTATTTTTTATTGGTCATATTCAACTTGCAAATTAATTAAAAAGCAATTTAAAATATGAAAATGTTAGAAACTTTCAGAATGGAATAATTTTGTCCCCGGACATACGCAGTAGATGCAGCTCGTATTCGCGTCGCCGAATTAATGACGTCACCCCCTGACAATGACGTAATGCCGTGGATTTAGTGTCAAAATTATATCCACGTTAGCCGTGGAGCTAGCAACGCCCATAAAATAAACCGTTGTAAAAATTCGCGATATTTTTTCTAAATCAAAAAATTCAAAAAACGTTTTCTTAATTTAAAGATATTTCCTACCCAAAGTTTTAGATCTGCCATATCATATATTTCAACCTTTCTCGTTATAAATCTGTGTCCTTTATCTTGATAATCAATTCTAACGAAAAACAACCCATCAAAACCTAGTTGAGCAAAACTAGATTCCAGTACATTATTTGGGATAATTTCTCATTCTCTTATAAGATTCAGGTAGAATGTATATAGGCAAAAGGTCCAAACAGTTATCGAATACTAGCAAACATTTGATCAAAATCACAGGAAATACAAAAAATCTATTTACAGATACAACACTAGCAAGTCATTTTTGTTTCAAAGTTCATTATTTAAACTAATAAAAGAAAATATTCTTAGAAATATTTTCCAAAGATTAAAAATATTTCTATGGAAAGACAATATGAAACTGCATCGAAAGTTCGAAACGAAAATCTAAACTTATAAAGCAATTGTTTAATGTACCTGCCCATTTTTTTTTGTTTGATAATTATGAAAAGTGGACAGATAAAGAAAATTTCTTCATACAACCTGTTGTTACCTCTTTCAAAGATCGCTTATTAATCAGATTAGTATTATCTAAAAATACGATCATCAAAACAAGTCGCCAAGCACTTGATATAAGGCTCACACCTTTGATTTATTACAGGCCCGTATTCAGTATTAATTTTTAAATCAGAAACTAAGGGCGGTCTATCAACTTCCTGTTAAGTTAACCAACGATCAATTGCCATGGATACGAATTAAAACAAGCCTCGTATCCATGACAGTTGATCGTTAGTTAGGTTAACAAGGAGTTAAGTATGGATTGATAAACTGGCTCTTAAGCATAGGTACGTATTTGAGAATTGGAGGCGAAAAACGCTACCGCACTATAATATTGTAAGGTCAATGATAAATAAAATATAAACAGTACAACCCTGTGTTTATAAACTGTAACAATGGTATATATAACAACCTTTGATAAATCTCATTAAGTTTGTTTTCATGCTTTTAATTATCAATAATTGAAACTGGAAAAACACTTTTCGTAAGTGATTACAATCATTGGTTACATTGTAGGCAATCATAATTTCGTTGCTCCAGTTAGTTTTAACTGTAGGTCCTCTTACAGGATTTACAAAGGTAAGTCAAAATTTATTACTCCTTCGGATAGTAATTCCAGTAAATATCAATTTGAAAATTTGTGAACATTGAAAAGCCCGAATCCAATACAGAAATGTATTTCTTTTATTTTTAATTTTTTCAAGTCATCAAGTGTAGGAAAAAATTTAATCTGATTTTTTATATGCTACCCCATAACGCTTTCTTTGAATTTTTGAAAATTAAAAATCTTTCCTTAGAACCTTTCAAGCTTAAATTTTTTCAAAATATCCAAGTTTTTTGAAATTTTGACGGATATACAAATGTTTGGACGTGATAATAAATAAATTCCACCAAAACCACGGCAAATTTAAATTCTAATGCTCTAAACCTCGATTAACATTAACATAATTTAAAATTTATTTATGGAAGTAGTTCACAACCCATACACATTTTTTTTTAATTTTTAGGGCACAAAATGCGGTGCAGTATTATAATTTTACTGTGCCTAAGTCTACAAGCTTTATCTTTAAATACTTCAAAGCAAAAATGTGGATACGTGGTAAGTCAACCTAATTTCCAATCAAAAACCAATATTTAAAAAAATACTCCTAGGCTTGTAATGGAACCGACCCTAACGCTCTAAACGTACATTTAGTTGCCCATTCCCATGACGATGTAGGGTGGTTGAAAACTGTGGACCAATACTATTATGGAAGTAAGTTTACACGAGAAAGTTTTTTTAAAATTAATTTTGATTTTCTTGTTAGGTAACAGCAGTATACAGTTGGCTGGGGTCCAATATATTATTGATTCGGTTGTTATGGCCCTAAAAGCAAATCCAGAAAGAAAGTAAGAACTTCTTTCCTTCAACCTTCTTCCTAATTAATTTTTCTTCCGATTACTTAACAGATTCATCCAAGTAGAAAGTGCATTCTTATGGAAATGGTGGCGCGAACAAACCAACGAAAAACGCAAAGATTTCTTAGATCTAGTCAACAATGGACAATTAGAAATAGTTGGAGGTGCTTGGAGTATGAACGACGAAGCTGCAGTCCATTACCATTCAACCATCGATCAATTCACTTTTGGTTTGCGATTTGTAGATGAAATTATTGGAAAATGTGGACGCCCAAAAATTGGTTGGCAAATCGATCCTTTCGGTCACACCAGAGAAATGGCTTCTATTTTTGCCCAATTGGGTTATGACGCCTTATTTTTCGCCCGTTTAGATTGGAGGGATAAAGGTGAAAGACTAAAAACCAAAACTGCTGAGATGTTATGGAGAGGAAGTGCAAGTTTAGGTAAAGAAATTTTTATTTGATTTGAGGAAAAAAACTAAATTATTCTTTTTCCAGGAAATGAATCCTTATTATTCACTCATGTCTTATACAACCATTATAGTCCACCTCCTGGTTTTTACTTCGATGTTTTAAGCAATGATGATCCACTAATTCCAGATCCAGAAAGTCCTGAATACAATATGAAAGCTAAGGTTTGTTTTTATTTAGGCCAAAGGAACAAAATTTAAAGATTTACTCCTTTTAGATTAAAGACTTTGCTGCGTATGTAGAAAAACAATCAAGGAATTATTCGACCAATAACATCCTTATAACCATGGGTAATGATTTTACCTACCAAGACGCTCATTATTCGTTCAAAAATTTAGACCTCCTCATCAAGTAATATTCAAGGCTTCCTTCTATAAAGGACTTCTTATTAAACACAATTATTTCCAGGGGTTTTAGAGAAGAAAATCCCAAAGACAGTCAAGGAAGAAGAATTAACTTGCTCTATTCAACCCCTGCGTGTTACCTCAAAGCGGTCAATGAAGATGCTACGAAAAAAGGAATCAGTTTTAAAGTTAAAACCGATGACTTTATTCCTTACGCTTCTGACCCCCATACCTATTGGTCCGGATATTTCACCTCCAGGCCTACACAGAAGAGGTTCGAAAGACAAGGAAACAATCTTTTACAGGTCAGTCAAAGACATTTTGTAAAATTATTAGGCAATTGTTTTTAATTATGAAAGACAAGTCGATACAATTTGAAGGTAAGTTCATAATTTGAAGATAAATCGATAAAAAGTGGAGGTAAGTTGATATTTTGAAGAGAATTCAACAAAATTTGAAGGTAAACTGATCAAAATTTGAAGGTAAACTGATCAAAATTTGAAGCTAAGTTGAAACCTTGGAGAACATCCAGCAAACTTTGAAGGTAAGTCGATCAAAATTTGAAGGTAAGTTAAAACTTTGGAGAACATCCAACAAAATTTGAAGGTAAACTGATCAAAATTTGAACCTAAGTTAAAACTTTCGAGAACATCCAACAAACTTTGAAGGTAAGTCGATCAAAATTTGAAGGTAAGTTAAAAATTTGGAAAAAATGCAACGAAATCAATCAAAATTGGAGAAAATCTAACAGAATTTAAAAGTAAATCACTCAAAATTTGACCATAAGTTGATAATTTGAAGGTAAGTCGATCAAAATTTGAAGGTAAGTTAAAAATTTGGAGAAAATCTAACAAAATTTAAAAGTAAATCAATCAAAATTTGAACATAAGTTGATAATTTGAAGGTAAGTCGACCTAAATTTCAAGGTAAGTTGAAAATTTGGAGAAAATTCAACGAAATTTAAAGATTAATAAATCACAATTTGAACTTAAGTTGATAATTTGAAGGAAAATAGATCAAGATCAGAAGGTAAGTTCATAATGTGTAAAGAAATTAACAAAATTTAAAGGTAAATTGATCAAAATTTGAAACTAAATTAAAACTTTAAAGAACATCCAACAAATTTTCAAGGTAAGTTGATCAAAATTTGAAGGTAAGTCGATCAAAATTTGAAGGTAAGCTTCTCGAAATTCGTTGCTCATCGCTAACTTTCCATTCTCACATTTTTCATCAAATTTTTAAACATAATTTTTCTGCTCTAGGTAACAAAACAATTAACAGCATTTACTGGCCATTCTGCAGCCAGCATTGACCAACACCTCTTCAACCTTAAATCAGCCATGGGAATAATGCAGCATCATGACGCGATTACAGGAACAGAAAAACAACACGTTGCGCAAGACTACGCCCGATTATTCATGAAAGCCATTTCAAGATCACACGAAAGCGTAAACCTAGCAATTCCGTAAGTTTACAATTTTTCCTCAATTAACTTGGTAACCATTCCCAAAATTTTCAGAAAACTCCTGAGCAAAACCAACGAGAAACTAAACTTAACATTCGAATCGTGCCTTTTGTCTAACATCAGTCACTGCGAACCTTCACAAGCAAAAAGATTTTCTGTGGCCATTCATAATCCTCTTAGCCGAAAAGTGTCCCATTACGTTAGGTTACCAGTAAATTCAAGGAAATTTAATATTACTGGACCAAATGGTGCGTTAAGTGTCCCCAAATCTAAATTTCACTTCATAATCTTTCTTTTTAGGAACACAAATTGAATATCAAGTCCTTCCAAGCATAGATCGATTCGATAACGTACCAAACATTACACCCTCTAGATTTGAGCTGGTATTCTTAGCCAAAAACTTACCACCCCTTGGTATACAATTGTATTACGTCACAGATGAAGGGAATGGCCAGTTCCCTGAAGACATTCAACCTAACAACACTTTTGTTTTAGGAAATGATAATGATGTTAGTTTACCAGAATAAAATCATCCCTTAACGTAATTAATTCAAAATTATTTTAGAACATAACGGTTCAGCTTAATCCAAACACGGGTTTCATGCATTCTGCTTCCATCAACGGATTAAGTCTTCCAGTTCGACAAGAATTAATGTATTACGTTGGAAACCAGGGTAACAACATGATTTTCGCAAACCGTTCTTCTGGAGCTTACATATTTAGACCAGATCCTAAAAATCCAGAAGCTATAGCTTTTGCCACGAACTTAACAAAAACAACGAAAGTTTACAAAGGCAAACTAGTTGATGAAGCTCATCAAACTTTCAATGAGTGGAACAAACAAATTATCAGAGTTTACAAAGAAGAAAATCATATCGAGTTTGATTGGCTTGTAGGACCTATCGATATAAGGTAAGTCTTTGGGTAAAATCAAGGTCTGCGCAATATTAAATATTTTTTTTAGTAACGGACAAAGCAAGGAAGTTATTTCGCGTTTCCAAACCAATATTTGGGGAGATTTCTTCACTGATTCGAATGGACGTGAAATTTTAAAAAGAAAAAATGATTTTCGGGCGACTTATAATTACACCAAGGAAGAAAAAGTTGCCGGTAATTATTATCCTATTACTTCTGGAATTAGTATAAAGGACGTCCAAAAAGCAGTGGAATTTGCTGTTTTGACCGATCGTGCACAAGGAGGTGCTAGTTTGGGTGCTGGACAAATAGAATTGATGGTAAGTAAGAATTCTTCAATTAAAACAGAGTTTCAAAAAAAAATTCAAGGTCCATAGACGTTTATTAAAAGATGATGCTTTTGGTGTTGGAGAAGCCCTTAACGAAACAGAATTTTTCAACCAAGGAATGGTTGCAAGAGGTCAACATTTTCTTACTTTTGGTGGCACAACCAATAATGGACAATCAGGTAAGTTTAAGCAAAAGTTTTATGACAAAACTAATTTTAATCTTGAAGGGTATACTAGAAGGAAACAAAGGGAAATTGCCCAAAGGAAAATTTTATCCCCATGGGTGTTCATTGCTGACGCTTCAGCTAAAGAACATTCCTTGGAAAACCTAAAAGCGAAACTTAATTTGGAGGTAAGTACCTACTATACCCGACTTCTTACCTTGAAGGATCAAAAATAATCAATGGAATTTTTTTAGTATAAAGGACTAACCAGAAGCTTACCAGATGATATCCAAATATTAACTTTGGAACATTGGGATTACGAAACAATTCTTCTAAGGTTTGAAAATATTCTTGAGGCTCAAGAAATAGGAGCACAAAACATCACAATTGATCTAAACGTACGTTATTTTAATATTTAAGTGGAAAAGTTTTTAATTTTTGCTTTTAGGGGTTATTCACGTCCTTTGAGGTAGTTTCCTTGAACGAAACCACTTTAGGGGGAAATCAATTATTGGCAGAAAATAATAAATTAAAGTGGAATATTGGGGATTGCCTTACAGGTCTTGATGATTGCAGGAATTCGTATACTCCTAAAACTAGGGGTAATGAAGAAGATCGGGATGCTTTGAAGGCGTTATTGGTTACACTTTCCCCCATGCAGATACGCACATTTTTGGCTAAAGTTAATTTTCTTTAATTAATTCATAATTAAATTTTATTTCTTTGTATGTAAATAAATACTGTACAGATTTTAGTCATAATAAAAAATAACATGCGAATGGGTCTCCAATTTCGAATTTTAAAAAATGTGGAGATGCAAAAAACAAGGCCGTTGCTAGCTCCACGGCTAACGTGGATATAATTCTGACACTAAATCCACGGCATTGCATCATTGTCAAGGGGTAACGTCATTAATTCGGCGACGCGAATACGAGCTGCACCTATACTGCGCATGTCCTGGGACAAAATTTCAAATTTCAAAGTTTCAAACATTTTCATATTTTAAATTGATTTTTAATTAATTTGCAAGTTGAATATGACCAATAAAAAATACTAGTGTAAAGTTTCTCTAAGTCCGAGTGATTGATTTTGTTTGTAGTTAATAATAATAATTATTAATTATTATTATTAGATTTCTCAGAAACAGCCTTTTGCGCCTTGGGAGTAGGCAACCAATCGTACGCACCTCTGTCCCTATAATCTCAGGAAGCTGAAATAATTGTCCCCAGACATGCGTTGCGTATGACGTAATGCCGTGGATTTAGTGTCAGAATTATATCCACGTTAGCCGTGGAGCTAACTACGGCCAAAAAATCATTAATGGACTGCCTGTGTAACAATATAGCCGTTTGGAATATCCCATCAAATGTCCAGTAACGATAGAAGAGAGTGAGAGAACTTTGAAAAGAGGGTCCGGAATGGTATGATTGATTCAAACCATCGAGTCGAGGTCTCGGCATGCGAAACACTGGCAGCTCACTATATCTACAAGCGGATAACACTTACGCCTACAGGGACCCAGCAGCTGAGCGTATATATTCACAAGTTCACTGGACTTGTGGAAAATAGTGAAAAATAATTCACCGACTGGAACTAACCTAAAGTCAGTGGCGCCCCAATGACTTTAGGTTAGTTGCAGTTTGAAATTTTTTTTCACAAACCCAGTGGACTTGTGAAAACATACGCTCAGCTGCTGGGTCCCTGTAGTCGCAAGTGCTATCCGCTTGTACTACATCTAAGCTAGCTGTGACCCATTTTGAATAATTCAAAGGCTATTTATTAAGATTTTTACTTAGACTTAGATTTTTCTTTTGAAATTTTCCTCACCCCTTTCGATCTGGTTATTTCTAGCCCTTCCGATCTCCTTAGGAAATTGCCAGAATGGGACTTAAAATTTGAATTTAGGCGGTAAAATTAGAATTCATTATGAATGACGCTTACGAATGACTGTCAGTTTTTATGAACCACACACATTGAAGTGTTTACTACGCAGGCGTACTACACGTCAGTATTTATCATTAAACAGCTGTTCTGTCACAAGATATCGACAATTAATTTTATTTTGTGGAATTTTAGTCCAAGAAGCCTTTAAAACCAACAATTTTAATAAAAATCACAACAATGGAAGTAAATAAAGACGAAGCAGAACGATGTATACAACTTGCAGAAGGTCATATTAAAGAAAAAAATCGTGAAAAAGCAGAAAAATTCTTGCACAAGGCTGAGCGTTTGTACCCAACCCAGAAAGCTAAAGGTCTGTAATTAGATTCTCAATTTCTCATCCTGACGTGTACTTTTTAATTAAAAATTCGAGGTTATGTAAGTTATAAAATTTTAGAATTACTTCTACAAATCCAACTAATGGCACCTGCCGCTCCGGAACAAGAACAGCAACCTAAAAAACGTAAGGTTACACCCAAAACCGAAGAACCTGCAGCACCCCAATACACTAACGATCAACTTGAAGCTGTTAAACGTATCAAAAGTTGCAAGGACTATTACGAAATTCTTGGTATTAATAAAGACGCAACCGATTCAGATATTAAAAAGAATTACAAAAGGCTTGCTTTACTATTACATCCTGATAAAAATAAATGTCCAGGGTCTGGAGAAGCTTTTAAAGCCATTGGTATGCATATTAACTTCACCTTACAATTAGTTTTGAAGTTTACAATTTTTTTTATTAGGAAATGCTGTGGCAGTACTTACGGATCCAGAAAAACGTAAACAATATGACTTGTATGGTTCAGAAGAAGAAAGGGTGTCGAGGAGTCATCATCAACGTCCGTACACTTATACAAGGGGATTTGAATCAGATGCCACGGCAGAAGAGCTGTTTAATATGTTCTTTGGAGGAGGGTTTGGAAATTCTAACGTTTTTGTAAGACGGAATGGTCGGGTTTATAGACAAAATATGAATGCTGGGGAATCCCATCATAGCCATGGTCAGCGTGAGGTAATAATATTAATACAGGACTTGGAAACTTGGAAATTAGAATGTTTTTCTTTTAGCAACAACAACAAAGCAGTTTTGCAGCTTTCTTTCAACTTTTGCCTATACTTTTGGCTATTTTATTGTCGATGGCTTCAAGTCTTTTTATTTCCGATCCTGCATACAGTTTGCAATCTACAGCGTAAGTAAAACTTTTTTTAAGTTTATCTTAAGTTTGATTAATATTTGATTACAGAAAATATACAGTGCTAAGAAAAACAGAAAATTTGCGTGTGCCATACTTTGTGAAAGATAATTTCCATACCGAATATCAAGGTTCCGTTAGAAGACTTGAAGTTTCCATTGAAGAAGAATATTTAACTAATCTAAGACATGCTTGTTATAGAGAAAAGAATTACCGTAATTTTTTTTTTCTTGAACCTTTTGAAACCTTTTATTATGATTTATTTTTACAGGTGATTCTATGATGTGGAAAGCAAGAAACTTTGGAGATCGTGACCTATTCCAAAGTGCCCAAAATATAAAAACACCATCATGCGAGAAACTTCAAAATTTACGTAATCATGGAGCATAATCTAGTCCAGTTTAAATCCTAGCTTAAGATTATCACTATAAAGAAGTGTTCAGAAAAAGGGGGGGATGTCAAGTTAGTTGTGATTTCCTTGACCCCCTTTATTTTTGAATACCAGATACAATGCGTCTTATTATATTA
Source organism: Hemicrepidius hirtus (assembly GCA_963082805.1). Classification (NCBI taxonomy): domain Eukaryota; kingdom Metazoa; phylum Arthropoda; class Insecta; order Coleoptera; family Elateridae; genus Hemicrepidius; species Hemicrepidius hirtus. The sequence goes on from OY720162.1 coordinate 29,650,517, forward strand.
GCACCCCACACAGTAATGTGTTTGCCAATTTTAGGGATGTTTAGACCAAAGTAATTGTTGTTTTTTCATATAATTATGGTAAGGGCGCTTAAGGGTTGAAAGGACGTACGCATGTCGTTTTTGCAGTACAAAATATTATTGTGATTGTATAAAAAATGGGTATTGATATTTATTTTAAACAATAAATTATAAACCAGGCTGAAAATCGTGAAAGTTTTATTAAAACTGAAAATATTTATTATTGTACTACTAGGTATTTTTTTTAACAATAAAATGTTGATTTTTATTTAAAACTTATCAGTTTCTGTTGTTAATAAATCAAATACATATTTGTTAGTTTGTGTAAATGCAAGTATTTATCTGTATTTAACCTTTTAAACATTGTAAATTTTATTAAATCCAATAAATATATACTGCTACGTAATGATACCAAATTACTGGTCGGTTGCTCGGGGTTGAGAAAACGCAGGCACCCACACTCGCGTTCAGTCGTTCCGGTCGGTAGCCTTTCTGTGTAGAATCTCGACATTGTACACTCAGCAGCAGCAAATATTATAAGACGCATCTGAAGTCTTAAAGCGGAATAGTTATGAAATGTTTATTCTCTTGAGTGTACAACAACCCCCACGCTCCTGAATTTACCAGAGCCAAGTGCAACTTTTTCTCAACCCTGAGCGGCCGACCAGTACATAATTTAAATTGATAAAGAAACCTACGTTGCTGTAACAAAAATATGCTCCCGACTAACAAAAAAGAATTTTAAAAAAAATACGAATCATATTAAAATTGCAATGGAGTTAAAATCAAAAAAATTTATAACAAAAAAAAACCTTTGAGAATACTTTACATGAAACAAATTACTACTGTTTTAATTAATAATAAAAACCTTGCCAACAAGAACTTAAATTATGACTTACCTTGTATATAAGCTGTTTTCAAATTTCTTGTCTTTTCATTTGGGCAGACGCTCACAACAACCCCCATGCTCCTGAATTTACCAGCGCCAAGTGCAACTTTTTCTCAATCCTGAGCGGCCGACCAGTACATAATTTAAATTGATAAAGAAACTCACGTTGCTGTAACAAAAAAGAATTTTAAAAAAAATTACGTATCATATTGAAATTGCAATGGAGTAAATCAAAAAATTTAGAACAAAAAAAAACCTTTTGACAATACTTTACATGAAACAAATTACTACTGTTTGTTTTAACCAATAATAAAAACCTTTCCAACAAGAACTTAAATTATGACTTACCTTGTATATAAGCTGTTTTCAAATTTACATCTGGTCACACACTAATTATTTTAAGTTTCACACAGGACTTGGCATTTTGGGGTTAAATCACCCAATTCTTTTTTAATTCTTTAAGTTTCTACATCATTAATTTTTACCAAGTGACGCTCTTTTTTTCATCTTCGTTATATAACCTCGGTATCGTAGTCATGGTTACTGACAACAAACTACCATCTCTTCTCAGAAATTGTTAAAAAAAATTGAATCTCGAAATTATTTCAAATGTCTAAATCTTTAATTAATCATATCTTTTAGATGCTTTAAAATTTTGAAAATCTAATATTAAATTTGAAATCCTGGAATTTTTATCTTTCGTTTGATACCCAACTTGATCTATTTCTGAATTAATTAATTTTGTTAATTTTTCCATTTTCTAATTAACTTTTCTTAATTAAAAACTATCTGTGTTCTAATTGTCTTTATCTAAATTTGTTCTCCTTTGTATTCTCTTTCTTCGTATCCAAAAACTATCTTTCAACTTTCCTTTCTTAACATTTTAACTTATTTTTTAGACCCACGTCCAGTACCTATCGTTATTTTTAACAACTTTAAATAAAGCGAAATTTTGAAGTGTACTATTTGGAGGAAACCAATTAATATGATAACAAGCTTAAAGCTTGTATTAAAATTTAGTTTTTAAATGAATTTAATACCAACCAACACATACCCAAGACCAGACGATAATAAAATACGAAAAACTATAAGCAAAGTTTACGAACAAAAAAAAACTAACTCACATGAGTTAATATTTATTGTAATTCAAACATTGCTCCAATGTTCCAAAATAACACAGCAATACATTAAGTAGATACAGAAAAAAAATATTTATCTCCTACTCTTGAATAAAAACATTGAAAATTCTAATTAGGTACTACTTTTTACAAGAATTTCTTCTGGGAAAAGTGCTTGGTTCTTGTTATTCCATACTACAAGCTGTATTTTAAAAGCTTTTCACTTTTTGCCCGATTTTTCTTTACAAGAAGCTGTTGGAACGATTTTTTCTAAGGGCCAAACCAAACCAATGTCTCTGGCCGCCTTACGCTTATGCAACCCCTTTAACAGTTGCGGTAATCTGAACACAAAAACATTATTCGAACGGCAGAGACGCACTCAGGAGTAAATCCGAGTAGTACTAAGTTGTTCCAAGTAGCACGGAGTAGCTCCGAGCTACTCTAGCGCTTAATTGAGCGGCAATTAGCAAGAAAACGGGTGTCGCTGTCTACTCCAACTCATTAAAGAGGATGTAGAAGCAAAAAACGGCGAGGGACATTACTCTTGTCCATAAGCTACACAGCAAACTTTCCAATATTGACAAATTCTTCTTCAATGGATTTCTTGTAGAGGAGAAGCTTACTTGCTTCTGGATTTTCGATCAACGGACACAAAACATCTTCTAGTTCTGGAAAGGAGTTCTTATGGCTGCGATGCTTGATTCTCATATGTCCATTCTACAGATCTTCAGCTTCTTCTGTTTCTTCCTAATTGTCTGATTATTCAACGGCCTAGATCCAATAACTGCAAGCTTTTCTTGCAAGGATTCCTCCTAGAAGAAGGTCTAGGTTCTGCCGATTAGTTCCTACCACGGCAACTAAATATTTTCGTCAGTGTGCGAGAGAGACAGAAAACTAGTGTAAAAAGCCAAATTACTGTAATTATTGACTCTACTAATTACTTTCAAGCAAAATACTACAGGAATAATTTGTAGAGAATTTCAAATTGCATCTAATGCACGATACTTCAAAACAATTAAAAGGCAACGTTCCCAACATCAATAAATCTCAATTAATAATATTTTTATTTCTTTACAACTTTTATACAAATGACTAGATACAAAACACTTATCCATATAATACTAAAGACAATACAACGTACAAAAAAAAATTAAAATAATAACATTAATGTTTTTCTTCTTCTCCTCTTTGTGCATCATTTTCCGTCTCTTCTAAATCTACTTGAGCTTCATAAGTTACATCCTCAACCCTATCCTGAGCTTCAACACCATCAGCATTATTATTATTATTATCATCAGCACCATCATCCGAAGAATCTGAGCTTTCTCCATATCGATCGTGTAGTTTGTTTAACTTCCTCCAAATCTGTACATTTCTTAAAGAATTCCTTCGAGCTTTACTTACTAACTGTTGGGCTTGTTCTTCCATTTGCTGTAAACGTTCTTCTCTTCTTGCAAGGATTTCTTCTGGAGTCCTAGTGGAAGATGTACTTGGTTCTGGATCTTCTTCCAATCTACAAGTTGAGTCTTCAATGTTTTCCTGTTCTTTTATTTCGTTTTGCTCCAATTTTGATATTTCTCCTCTTGGAGATTGATCGACCAACACTTCTTCTAAACATTTCAAACGTTCTTCGTTAGCAGCTAAGATTTCTTCAGTGTTTCTACTTTGCCTAGACGTTGATGGGTATTCTTCCCCACCTTTAGTTTTTTTAATGGTTTGCAGAATATCTTCCTCAAGTTTTTTGTATATATCATCGATATCTTTACGTCTACTTTTTTGATCACCCCCGTATTGTTGATGGAGATCATCCAATTTGGTACAAATCTCCACACTACGGTTTGAAGTGTTGGTCCTTTGAGTTATGAGATCCTTTGCTTGTTCTTCGAGCTTCTTCAAGCGTTCTTCACGAGCTATAAGGATTTCTTCATGGGTTTTAGGTGCTTCTTTTTGTACTTCTTGGTTTTGTACTAAATCAGTCTTTAATGTTTCCGTCAAATGCACTTCTTCTTTTTCGCTGCCGTCTTCCAATTTCTGATCCATAGTGGATGATGTTGGAAATACGTTAACTATTGATGAATCTACCTCTTCGTTGTCCTTTTCGGTTTGTACCATTAATGGTGTAACGATTTTATTTCCCTCGTCTAATGATGCTGATGATAATGGATCTTCCATTACACCGTCCTCTTCAATTTGTACCATTAGAGAAGATGATGTAGATGCCCCATCAACCACGGCTGATGCCAAGTCTTCTTGAATTGGTGCTGGAGTCAATGCTTGGTCAACCATATCTGATGGAGAAGATGATGTAGAGGCCCCATCAACCGCCGCTGATGCCAAGTCTTCTTGAATTGGTGCTGAGGTCAATACTTGGTCAATCATATCTGATGGAGAAGATGATGTAGAGGCCTCATCAACCGCCGCTAACGCTAAGTCTTCTTGGTTAACCAGATCTGATGAAGGTAGCGCTGATTCTTCCGGTTCAATACTTTTTACACTGTCTTCTTCAGTTTGTACCATTAAAGAGGGCGTTGTAAGGATTTCAGGAACTGATGGAGAATCTCCCATTATTCTTTCTTCTTCAGTTTCTACCATTGAGGTTAATATTTGATCAACCGAGTCTGATGAAGGTGATGATGTATTTTCCAATCCAATGTCTTCTGATACAAAAGATGTGTCCTCTGTTAATAATGCAGAAGATAAATCACAGTTTTCTTCTATGGTTGAAGCTACTATAGCCTCACTGGTTGATGGTATGTCGTTGGAAGATGTAGAAGGATAGTTCTCAATGCTGATTGCTTCATTTTTCTGTGTTTCTTCCTCTTGTTCTGTAGAACCACTTTCCTCCTGCGTCGATGTACTTGCTTGAGGGTTGTTTTCAATTTTGGCTATTTCTTCTTTTACTACCTTCAAGATTGTTTGATTCCCTTCTTCTGGAATTGATGAATCATCTACACCTTCACCTTCTGGAATTTTAGGGGTCTTATCTTCTTCTACATCATCCTCACTACTAGATTCACGATCATCACTATAACCACTTTCCACACTGTTGTTTAAATCTTCGCTGACGGTGTTTTTCCTTGCAGCAAATTCATTACGAAGTTGTTTCCACTGTTCTTCGGTGGTGGAGTTTTTTTCCCTTGCCTGCATCCATTTTTCCCTGCAGTATTCCAATTCCTCCTTGAGTTCGTTTAGAAGTTTACGCTTTTGGGCGAGTTCATAACGCAAGATTTTTTCTTGCGTATGTAATTGTTGGTGTTGTTTTTGCATTTTTCCAACCTGAAATTAAACTTTCAGGCTTGACCCAAACTATAATATTCAAAACTTACCACATGCCATGTCTTAGAAAGTTCGTGCGAAACCATCTCCAAACGCTTTTCTTGATCCTGCAAACGCGTTTCCAAATGGGTGTTGAGTTGTTTCAAACGTGTTGTTTCTTTTTCCAAAGATTTTTTCTCGACGATTAAATTCTGAAAGTTTTTTTTTTATAAAAGTTACTCAAGATCGGATTTTTTGATTTACCTTAAGACGTATAAAGGTTTTGCTGACACTTATGGCCATGGCAGGTCCTGTGGGGGTTTCCACAGATTTATAACAAGGGTTGATATCGGGTTGATCATTATTTTCATTTAAAACGCTAATGGGTGCGGTTTGATGACTTAAAAGTTCTGTGAGGATTTTCCAAACCTTTGGGAGGTTTTGAACAATCTCTGAAGCACTACTCAAAGAATTTTGTTGGGTTGAAGAAGTTTGCGATTCTATTTAAAGAAATAAAACTGATAAATGAAGGAGTTTTAATTTTGGGGTAGGGTCCTTACCAGATTCCTCGTTTATTGTTTCAAGGGCTAAACCTTGTTCCGAGTTGGTTTCTTCTTGAGGGTTGATTGGAAGATTTAATTTTGATTTTTCGTTAACTTGACTTACTAGATCTAATAAAACCTTAGGAAGAGCTGATGATTCGTTTGATTCCTCATTGATAACGATTTCTGTTAAAAGATCATGATTTTCTTCCAATGTTTTTATTAACTTGTCCATATCAACATCTTGGCCGTTGTTGAAACCCAAAAGTATTTGGGAAAATAACTGTAAATTAATTTTTTCTTCATGACGCAAACCAACACATGCTTTAGGGATAATAAAAATTAATTTTGACATGCCAAAATACTTTCAGAATTTATTTTGGCTTAGTGCCCATTTAATGACCTTTAAATTCTTTACACCCTCTTTGTTTCCAAAATACAATTTAACCCTTGGACTTTACCTGATTAATGACAGACATCTCAGCCCTTAATTCCCCACATTCTGCTTTGGTTAATCCCAATTGCGACTCCAAATTAATAAGGGTGTCGTATTTATTTGAAGTGTCTTTTTCTAACTCGTCAACCCTTTCTTGAAGTTCACTGAAAAAAAATCATTTAGATTTTTTTTAAAAACCATCGAAAAAGTTCTTACGTATTTTTTGTTTCTTGAGTTTTAAGGGAACTTTGGGCTTCCTCTAGTTGGGATTTAAGATTATCCCTTTCTGTTTTATCAGCCCTTTGACGTTCCTCGTAAAGACCCCTAAGTTGTTTAATATTTTGCAATTGTCTTTGATATTCTTGACGAAGATCTTCTGAAAATGTAAGACGCTCCCTTTCAGCGAGGGACGCTTGAATTTCTGTTAGTTTCTGGGCTTGCTACAAAAAAAATGTTTAATTATTTTTTTTTAGAGAAAAAATTAAGACTTACCTCTTTAATTTGTTTTTCTCGCATTAAAAGAAGTTGTTTAGAAACTGTAATAATATCCTTTAATGCTGTTACGTGTGTTTTATATTCCTTTCTTTCAGTTTCAAACGCTGAAAGTTCTGAATTTGCACTTTGAAGTTCTTTTTGTATTTCTGCGATGTTTATTTGAAGTTCTAGGTTTTTTCCCTTGATTTTTCCTAATTCTTCTGGATCTAATCCTCCTGGTACTTCAAACGTTTCAGTTTGTAGGCTTACATCAATTTTTGTTGTATCCCACTCCTGAATTGGTGGTTCGTACCCTTTTTCCGTTATAAATTCCTTTAATTCCTCGTTCTGTTTTTTATGCCTTGCCAGTTCTTGTCTTAATCCATCCATTTCTTTTTTCTTTTCGGCAATTAATCGAAGACGTTTTTCATGTAAACTTGAAATTTCTTGTTTAATCTCCTCCATTTTTGCCTCGTTCGCTTTGTTAATCGTTTGTTGATTTATTTGAACAGCTTCAGGTTCGGTTTGATCGTTGTTCCACCACAAATCAACACTGACTGGTTCGAAAATTTCACTCCTCGTATTCCCCATTGTTTGTTCGGACTCGTTTCGTCTAAAATAGGACGAAAATGCGCGTTAAGGAAAAACACGTAAAATGTTGACACGACACCAAAATATCATAAAGAAAAAAATTAAGTTTTGATGTTAAACCAAAGCAGGTTGCTATGACTCTGAGATTTTCATGATCGAAAACACCTTCTGCTTTTCAGAAAGGATTTATTTTTAGGTATTGGCTAAGAATTACATTCACACACGAATTTTTCTTTGCCAAAAAGTCTGGCGCACTAAGGTCCTTTACCGGGAAATAAGCGATTGCACTGCATTTTATTTCTAAAAATAAAAATGTGAATCGAGGTGTTTGGGGAAAACCGTTCACCTACACAAAATATTTTCATATTTACTCTCTAATAGTCACTAATCTGGTGTTTTTGACACCGACTACATTCTTTGTCTTATTTTATTTTGGTTACTATTTTTAGAAATACTTTATAAATTTTTTTGAGAAATTTAAAAGACATTCAGATCGTAATTTAACAAATGAATCACTGGTTTTTACTCACTTACTTTTTGTATTTATGTAACACTATTTTTTTAAGCGATGAGTACATAGTCCGAAATACGTTTAACCAGCACGTTGCAAATTAGTTTCAAAATTCATAAACTTTCTAGAATATCGTTTCTTAGAATATTGTACATCACTCCAATAATCAAAAAATATTACAGATATTTTGATAAAACCAACCAGAACTACTGTTTGGTGGCAGTTGCGAAATCTGCACAATGTCCCCCCCTTTCTAAAATCTACACACCAATACTTTACAAATTTTTATATTAAATGCCCTAAAACTAATCTGTGTCTAAACTTTTGACAAAAAGTCTATATAATATTAAGAATGACCTTTATTTTGGCACATCCCTTAAAGTTCTAATATTTATAATACGTTCCAAGGGATGAAAAAATTTTATTTATCGTAGACCACAATTCTGACGTTATTTTTAAGGATTAGGTGGATCCTAAAGTGAGGATCATCTGAATACAATAACAGGTGGGTGGAAATTCTGGAAAATTAAAATGATTTCCTAGCCAACTTAATTGCACCGAACCCGTTGTAATCGAGAAAATTATCTTTTACAGTGAAGTGTTTATAATTATTCTAAACACCTGTTGTTTTTATGATTTGGGTTAGGTTAGCTCTCAAAATAAATTTTGTAAACTAAACGAACGCTCAACTTTGAAAAAGTTGGCATCTCAAATTTGAAGAAAAAATTTCGTTCGAATAGAAAAGCTCTAAATTGGAGCTTTTACAAACCTTAATTGTAAAAAAGTGTAGTTAAGAAAAAAATATTTCGGGAAGCCTTAGGGAAAAACTTTTTTAGTTCTGTAATACTCTTCAGAAAGAAATATTTTGCCAAAGCAAACTTTTTATAGGAATTTGCAATGCGTATACAATGGGAAATCAATTTCTTAAAAAAAAATTACATTTAATGTTGTAGGTACCTACTCAAAAGGATAAAATATGATGATCCTATTCCTCCATGCTACTGCAGATCAAATTGCAGTGCAATCTTAAATTGCGTCTTGGGAGAAATCTTTCAGGACCTTTCTTTTTTTAATATCAACACGAATTAAACATTCAGAAGAATTGTTTTTAAAAAATAAATAAAAGTGGGTGATGGGGGTAAACCTGGAAGTTATTGTAGACAAAAGTTTAACTTCCACGCTCACGTCTTCCAACTGTGAACGAACAGGCAACTATTTTGGCAAACTAAGAGTTAAAAACCCACAATGGTAGACTGGCTATGTACCAAAATGGGATTACCTGTAGTAACCTATGCATCATTAATTTGGTGACACAATCCCAAAAACCAGCTAAATGACTAAACTGGGCAAAGTACAACGGTAATGACCACTACATTCTCTCCGCTACATCTAGTAGTCAAAACAGGATTAGAAAGACGGGTTTCAAACAAAAATCTTTCAAAGAATTGAAAACTGCATGTTACAAAAAATGTAAACAAATGAAATAGTCACTTCTTGAAACCTTCTACTGTGATTATTTTTAGAGTAGGCAGAATAATTCATATAGAAGAGGGATCACTGGTCTCCAGAAACAGAAGCTTCGCTTCGCTCCGCTCCATTTGCAATGAACCCGACCACTATGGAACTATTTCCTACCCAGATGGACTGGGAGATCTATGAAAATAGTACAGGAAATGAGGTAAAAATGAGGTAAAATCTGGCCCGGTATGCTCACTGTCTCATAGGCAAGTCCTAAAAGTCCCTGACATATTCTCTGAGGTGGGTACCTATCAAGACATAGCAGGAAGATGCACTAAACTCTGTAAGATTGGTACAGAGCACACCTCCTGAAAAAAGGAATTATTAAAAAATTGTTAGGGATCCATCCAGGCAAGTTACAACACAGATCTTGAATCGAGACCGCTAAGTGGATAAAAAATCATCCGAATCCACTTAGCAACCTAAAGGACTCGCGGTTTTGGAGACATAGGAACTCTAGGTTATCTCCCTCTCTTCAAGAACATCCTGGACCTTATAAAATATTCAGAGAAATAAAAGAACAATTTGCGCAGCGGGCACAATGGGTCTTTTTAATACAGTTGGCTTGAACTTGGAAGAACAACATGAGAACAAAGTTTAGTTTCGTAAAACGAAGGTTGGAAAAGGGTGAAAAATATCGGGAAATCTATTTTTAGGCATTCGCCCTAAAAATTGCATGCGTTTTGCAGGCCTTACTTCTGTACTACATTGTCGGTCAAATTCCCAAGCACGTACTCAACGTAAAATCACAATTTTCTGAGGAAAAGTTTCAGGGAAAACGCTTCATGGGTTTATTTGTTCCTTCTTTGCAAATTTATACGAAAACGTGCCTGATTACCATTCTTACTAACGTGTGACGTTTAAAATAATCCCTTAAGATGGACGTCTTCGTCAAATTTGTGTGGAAATATACAGTAAGCAAGAAACTAATATTACAGCAAGCTCAAACGGAGTGGAGGTTGTTTTGGAAAGAAACTTTAACCAAAAAAGGAAAAAGTCGTTTGCATTTCAACGAAACACAAACATAATCGGGGATTTAGAAACAAACGAATGGAGTTCATAACCCTCCACATAAAAGACGAAGGTTCGGTAAAATATTCAGTTCAGTTCAAACTTCTTTCAGAAAATATGCTTTAAGCGAAAAGCCTTTCGTGAAGTTTCAGGAAGAGCACTATAAGGAGGAAGAGGAAGAGGGAGAATAATTTATTGTTCCAAATCCCTATAAGATACTTCAAATTTAAATTTTTTGTTTCGGGCAAGCAATTCTGACAATTCTGATATTGTTAAGAACGAATGAAGGGTATAGCCTTCCACATGTCCCTGCAAACAAGTATCACAATTGATTTTTCAATGTTAGAAGCCTCGTTGAGATGGAATGTTCAAAAAAAAATTCTTTTAGATTGTGTGGGGGAAAACTCTTCTAATTTAAAAAAAAAAAACTTCCGAGCAAGAGGTTTATATACAGTGTGTCCACGTATTGAGTGCATATAAGGTATAAATGACAATTTTTTTTAGAGTTGGATCTTCATGTTCTGAGGATCGCTCCTGCTTAGTCTCAAACTAAGATATTGAAAAAATGAGCCAAATCAATTAATATACAGGGTGTTTTTTGGCCGAAATCTAAAAATTAGTCAAGAGTAAACTGTCTTTATTTTAGCCGATATAACAAAAATGTATTAGAAAAAGTTGTTTAGAATTAAAAGTTATTGAAGATTTTCAATTTTTATATAAATCAGCCTACTTTGATTTTTTTCATCAACATGAGATTTTTTTATTTGTGGTTTTAATGACCCATGCATGAAGAGTAATTAAACAAAGTACTTGAAAAACAAATAATTATTTATTAAAAAAATACTAAACCTTATTTGTTACAAACATGAGTTCAAAAGTATTGGATTTTGATGAAAAAAATCAAAGTAAGCTGATTTGTGTAAAAGTTGAAAATCTTCAATAACTTTTAATTCTAAACAACTTTTTCTAATACATTTTTGTTATATCTGCTAAAATAAAGACAGTTTATTCTTGACTAATTTTTAGATTTTGGCCAAGAAAACACCCTGTATATTAATTGATTTGGCTCATTTTTTCAATATCTTAGTTTGAGACTAAGCAGGAGCGATTCTCAGAACATGAAGATCCAACTCTAAAAAAATTTGTCATTTACACTTTATATGCACTCAATCCGTGGACACACTATAGATAGTAAGCCTCTAGGATATTAATCACGAAGTGTATTATTTGAAAAATGCTCCCTAAGAAGGGAGAAGAGCTTTTATAATGTGTACTAGTATTTGGAAAAATTTTGCTTTCCCAACATTTTTTATTCTAAACTTTGTTACTTTCACATTTAAACGTTTCCTTCTAATGTGTACGTACTAATATTAGAATAAGTTTTCAGTATCTTGCGTACAATGAGCAAAACCTTCTTTCCCGGTGACGTAGAATAAAAAAAACCTGTTTCATTAAAAGAAAACAAACCGAAATTGTGTCAACGAAATAAAATCTTTAAATTCAAATACAACCTGCCCTTAGTGACGCCACTGGCACAATTCCAATGCAATAACTTAACGCAAAAATACGCATTTCACTCTCTTACAAACACCAAAGATAGTCATCACATCCCGTTTTCATTTAAACACACAAACTCATACATATCAAACAAATTCCCAACACTTGGATCAAAATTTAAGGCACTTACAGAAAACAGAAAAAAAATTCGTTATACTGAAAAGTTTCAGCGATCTTTCAGGATCCCTCGGTCTACTGGCGTCGATACTATAAATTTAAGCCTGTTCTAATTATAAATAAATTTTATTTATCCTGTACGTCAGGGCATAGTCTGATTGGATAGAGAAGTCTGCCAAAATTTATAAATAACAACTAGCACGTGCTTTTGCCCCTTGTTTCAAACTCGAGTTGGAAAAGGATAAAAGATTAAAGAATCGACAAGTTCAAATACGCATTCTTTCAAAAAATAAATTATGAATACATTTTTTTGTTTAATAAATAAACAGGATTTAAATTTAAAAAGAAAAGTTTAGAAAATAACACAGAAAAAAAATTTCCCCACCACTTAAATCTGTCAAAGTGTTCTAAAATTAGTTCTAAAAGTAAGACTCATTTTTAAGCTGCACTTTTAAAAGTTCTAGTCGTGGTATATTACACCTGTTATGTTCGTTAGAATTATCCCAACAACTTAGTTCGAGCTCATAGCTAATATTAAACAATGTTTATTATTTAACTTAGCTCGGCCATTAGGAATAGATCAGCAGATTGCAGGCGCAGGCTTGGTCCATAAACAAAGTCCGAAAAGTAATAAAAATTTCCCAAAAAATGAGGTGAGCATTTTTATCAGTAAAACTTTTAACGCGTCAGGCTTAAAAATAATTTTTTAAAAATATTTTTCAAACTTTTTCAGGATATCTATTAATTTTATTTTTATCCTGATCACGTGCTCTGTATTGAGACTAGATTTAGTTGGAGCTGAAAGAGGGGATAAAAATCGACAAGTAAGTGAAAAAATAGAAGGTCAAAAATTATCAAGAAAAATCCTTCAAGGTGAAAACAAAAAATATGTTAATAAATATAAAGATAGTGAAGAAGATTCGGACGAATCCGATGAAGAACCTCCACGTAAAAAATATAAAATAAGTGTTAAGGAAGAAAAACCTAAAAAATTAAAAGCGGATAATGAAGAAGATAAAGAAAGATGGAATGCTAATTTTAAAAACCCTAAAAATGTACATTTAGAAAAAGAAACTAAGGCTAAGTTTACAACTTTTCAATCTGGTAACAAAAATCGAGCTAAAAAAGATGATTCTCAAGAAGAAGAAAATACAAAAATTGGAAATAAAAAAAATTCTATTGACAAGGAAGGAGGAAAAAAATATCTAAAATCAAAGAATGAAAAAAATCCAAAAGAATCCAAGAAAGTTCAGAAGAAAAATCAAGACAGTGAAGATAGTAGTGAAGATAGTAGTGAGGAAAGTAAAATGAAGTCAGTGAAGAAAACAAAACCGGCCGAAGATGATCTAAAACCGTTTGCGAAAGTTAGGAAAAGTAATGTAGTTAGAAAAGAAAGACCAAAGAAAATTCAAGAAAAAGATGATGAGGATGATGATGATGATGATGACAGCGACAGTAAAGAGTAAGTAACTTTAATTAAATTAATAAAACAGTCTTAACGGAACTGTATTAATTTTCTTAAGCAGGCAAGAAAGCAAAAGCAAATCAAGTGATGATGATGATGACGACGATGGTGATGATGACTCAAAGAATACTGAAGAAAGTAATGTCGAGGATGATGAATCGGAAGATAATTTACAGTGCGATTCATCTGAAGAAAAATGCGACGGTTAATCAACAAGAACAGTATTTATGCACTACTCTGTATATTAATTACCCTCTTTAGTATTACCCTAATATGTAGCACCTAAGTATTAGAGTTTCGTAATAACAAAGTAATAAGCAAACTTGCAGTATTTTTTATTTACGAATTAATGACGCACAAAGAAATTTACATAATCGTCTGGTGGTGGTAATACAACAGTGTGAAACCCTATCTTTCCCGCAACACCCGGTATATCTTTTGATATGTGGATGTATCTAATTCTCCTCTATCTAAAAGTGTTGAACGACCCTTTCAAAATAATTACAAATAACCGAGTTAAACCACATTTTGTGGCTTGCTCCGCTCTCAGGTAGCTCTTTTCAGATTTTACGTTTTACTCGCATTGAAAATTTACATGAAAATTTACAGCCCTTAACTTTTTTGTTTATAAAGATACGAATACGATTAAATAAGCAAAATTGTAGTATTTTTTATTTCTGATTCAATGGCGCACATAATAATCTGATAAAATGACTCGCTGCGGAGTTACAGCCCTTTGATTCTTTGTCTTTTTGTTTTTTCCGTAGCGCCCTGTATATATTTTGATGATTACATGTATCCAATTGTTCTCTATCTAAAAGTCTTATGTGACCCTTTCGAAATAATTACAAATCACCGAGTTAAAGCATATTTTGGGCCAGCTCCGCGCTGAGGTTTTAAGAACTTTTCTGATTATGCACAGGGCCGTTCTAACCAGTTTCTGGTTGGCTACCCTATCGTCCGTCTCTGGTAGTAATTTGAAATAATTCCACTGCCGCGTTTCAATATTACTTCATCCTGAATTATTTCCAGCGATTTCGCCCGTACGCGTTTTAAGATTATTTCTGTTTATGTACAGGGCCGTTCTAACCAGTTTCTGGTTGGCTACCCTATCGTCCATCTCTGGTAGTAATTTGAAGTAATTCCACTGTCGCGTTTCAATATTACTTCATCCTGAATTATTTCCAGCGATTTCGCTCGTACGCGTTTTAAGAACTTTTCTGTTTATGCACAGGGCCGTTCTAACCAGTTTCTGGTTGGCTACCCTATCGTCCATCTCTGGTAGTAATTTGAAGTAATTCCACTGTCGCGTTTCAATATTACTTCATCCTGAATTATTTCCAGCGATTTCGCTCGTACGCGTTTTAAGAACTTTTCTGCTTATGTACAGGGCCGTTCTAACCAGTTTCTGGTTGGCTAGCCTATCGTCCATCTCTGGTAGTAATTTGAAGTAATTCCACTGTCGCGTTTCAATATTACTTCATCCTGAATTATTTCCAGCGATTTCGCCCGTACGCGTTTTAAGAACTTTTCTGTTTATGCACAGGGCCGTTCTAACCAGTTTCTGGTTGGCTACCCTATCGTCCATCTCTGGTAGTAATTTGAAGTAATTCCACTGTCGCGTTTCAATATTACTTCATCCTGAATTATTTCCAGCGATTTCGCTCGTACGCGTTTTAAGAACTTTTCTGCTTATGTACAGGGCCGTTCTAACCAGTTTCTGGTTGGCTAGCCTATCGTCCATCTCTGGTAGTAATTTGAAGTAATTCCACTGTCGCGTTTCAATATTACTTCATCCTGAATTATTTCCAGCGATTTCGCCCGTACGCGTTTTAAGAACTTTTCTGATTATGCACAGGGCCGTTCTAACCAGTTTTTGGTTGGCTAGCCTATCGTCCATCTCTGGTAGTAATTTGAAGTAATTCCACTGTCGCGTTTCAATATTACTTCATCCTGAATTATTTCCAGCGATTTCGCTCGTACGCGTTTTAAGATTATTTCTGTTTATGTACAGGGCCGTTCTAACCAGTTTCTGGTTGGCTACCCTATCGTCCATCTCTGGTAGTAATTTGAAGTAATTCCACTGTCGCGTTTCAATATTACTTCATCCTGAATTATTTCCAGCGATTTCGCCCGTACGCGTTTTAAGATTATTTCTGTTTATGTACAGGGCCGTTCTAACCAGTTTCTGGTTGGCTACCCTATCGTCCATCTCTGGTAGTAATTTGAAGTAATTCCACTGTCGCGTTTCAATATTACTTCATCCTGAATTATTTCCAGCGATTTCGCTCGTACGCGTTTTAAGAACTTTTCTGATTATGCACAGGGCCGTTCTAACCAGTTTTTGGTTGGCTAGCCTATCGTCCATCTCTGGTAGTAATTTGAAGTAATTCCACTGTCGCGTTTCAATATTACTTCATCCTGAATTATTTCCAGCGATTTCGCCCGTACGCGTTTTAAGATTATTTCTGTTTATGTACAGGGCCGTTCTAACCAGTTTCTGGTTGGCTACCCTATCGTCCATCTCTGGTAGTAATTTGAAGTAATTCCACTGTCGCGTTTCAATATTACTTCATCCTGAATTATTTCCAGCGATTTCGCCCGTACGCGTTTTAAGAACTTTTCTGATTATGCACAGGGCCGTTCTAACCAGTTTTTGGTTGGCTAGCCTATCGTCCATCTCTGGTAGTAATTTGAAGTAATTCCACTGTCGCGTTTCAATATTACTTCATCCTGAATTATTTCCAGCGATTTCGCCCGTACGCGTTTTAAGATTATTTCTGTTTATGTACAGGGCCGTTCTAACCAGTTTCTGGTTGGCTACCCTATCGTCCATCTCTGGTAGTAATTTGAAGTAATTCCACTGTCGCGTTTCAATATTACTTCATCCTGAATTATTTCCAGCGATTTCGCTCGTACGCGTTTTAAGAACTTTTCTGTTTATGCACAGGGCCGTTCTAACCAGTTTCTGGTTGGTTACCCATTCGTCCATCTCTGGTAGTAATTTGAAGTAATTCCACTGTCGCGTTTCAATATTACTTCATCCTGAATTATTTCCAGCGATTTCGCCCGTACGCGTTTTAAGAACTTTTCTGCTTATGTACAGGGCCGTTCTAACCAGTTTCTGGTTGGCTAGCCTATCGTCCATCTCTGGTAGTAATTTGAAGTAATTCCACTGTCGCGTTTCAATATTACTTCATCCTGAATTATTTCCAGCGATTTCGCCCGTACGCGTTTTAAGAACTTTTCTGATTATGCACAGGGCCGTTCTAACCAGTTTTTGGTTGGCTAGCCTATCGTCCATCTCTGGTAGTAATTTGAAGTAATTCCACTGTCGCGTTTCAATATTACTTCATCCTGAATTATTTCCAGCGATTTCGCCCGTACGCGTTTTAAGATTATTTCTGTTTATGTACAGGGCCGTTCTAACCAGTTTCTGGTTGGCTACCCTATCGTCCATCTCTGGTAGTAATTTGAAGTAATTCCACTGTCGCGTTTCAATATTACTTCATCCTGAATTATTTCCAGCGATTTCGCCCGTACGCGTTTTAAGAACTTTTCTGATTATGCACAGGGCCGTTCTAACCAGTTTTTGGTTGGCTAGCCTATCGTCCATCTCTGGTAGTAATTTGAAGTAATTCCACTGTCGCGTTTCAATATTACTTCATCCTGAATTATTTCCAGCGATTTCGCTCGTACGCGTTTTAAGAACTTTTCTGTTTATGCACAGGGCCGTTCTAACCAGTTTCTGGTTGGTTACCCATTCGTCCATCTCTGGTAGTAATTTGAAGTAATTCCACTGTCGCGTTTCAATATTACTTCATCCTGAATTATTTCCAGCGATTTCGCCCGTACGCGTTTTAAGATTATTTCTGTTTATGTACAGGGCCGTTCTAACCAGTTTCTGGTTGGCTACCCTATCGTCCATCTCTGGTAGTAATTTGAAGTAATTCCACTGTCGCGTTTCAATATTACTTCATCCTGAATTATTTCCAGCGATTTCGCCCGTACGCGTTTTAAGAACTTTTCTGATTATGCACAGGGCCGTTCTAACCAGTTTTTGGTTGACTAGCCTATCGTCCATCTCTGGTAGTAATTTGAAGTAATTCCACTGTCGCGTTTCAATATTACTTCATCCTGAATTATTTCCAGCGATTTCGCTCGTACGCGTTTTAAGAACTTTTCTGATTATGCACAGGGCCGTTCTAACCAGTTTTTGGTTGGCTAGCCTATCGTCCATCTCTGGTAGTAATTTGAAGTAATTCCACTGTCGCGTTTCAATATTACTTCATCCTGAATTATTTCCAGCGATTTCGCCCGTACGCGTTTTAAGATTATTTCTGTTTATGTACAGGGCCGTTCTAACCAGTTTCTGGTTGGCTACCCTATCGTCCATCTCTGGTAGTAATTTGAAGTAATTCCACTGTCGCGTTTCAATATTACTTCATCCTGAATTATTTCCAGCGATTTCGCCCGTACGCGTTTTAAGAACTTTTCTGATTATGCACAGGGCCGTTCTAACCAGTTTTTGGTTGGCTAGCCTATCGTCCATCTCTGGTAGTAATTTGAAGTAATTCCACTGTCGCGTTTCAATATTACTTCATCCTGAATTATTTCCAGCGATTTCGCCCGTACGCGTTTTAAGATTATTTCTGTTTATGTACAGGGCCGTTCTAACCAGTTTCTGGTTGGCTACCCTATCGTCCATCTCTGGTAGTAATTTGAAGTAATTCCACTGTCGCGTTTCAATATTACTTCATCCTGAATTATTTCCAGCGATTTCGCCCGTACGCGTTTTAAGAACTTTTCTGCTTATGTACAGGGCCGTTCTAACCAGTTTCTGGTTGGCTAGCCTATCGTCCATCTCTGGTAGTAATTTGAAGTAATTCCACTTTCGCGTTTCAATATTACTTCATCCTGAATTATTTCCAGCGATTTCGCCCGTACGCGTTTTAAGAACTTTTCTGATTATGCACAGGGCCGTTCTAACCAGTTTTTGGTTGGCTAGCCTATCGTCCATCTCTGGTAGTAATTTGAAGTAATTCCACTGTCGCGTTTCAATATTACTTCATCCTGAATTATTTCCAGCGATTTCGCTCGTACGCGTTTTAAGAACTTTTCTGTTTATGCACAGGGCCGTTCTAACCAGTTCCTGGTTGGTTACCCATTCGTCCATCTCTGGTAGTAATTTGAAGTAATTCCACTGTCGCGTTTCAATATTACTTCATCCTGAATTATATCCAGCGATTTCGCCCGTACGCGTTTTAAGATTATTTCTGTTTATGTACAGGGCCGTTCTAACCAGTTTCTGGTTGGCTACGCTATCGTCCATCTCTGGTAGTAATTTGAAGTAATTCCACTGTCGCGTTTCAATATTACTTCATCCTGAATTATTTCCAGCGATTTCGCCCGTACGCGTTTTAAGAACTTTTCTGATTATGCACAGGGCCGTTCTAACCAGTTTTTGGTTGGCTAGCCTATCGTCCATCTCTGGTAGTAATTTGAAGTAATTCCACTGTCGCGTTTCAATATTACTTCATCCTGAATTATTTCCAGCGATTTCGCCCGTACGCGTTTTAAGATTATTTCTGTTTATGTACAGGGCCGTTCTAACCAGTTTCTGGTTGGCTACCCTATCGTCCATCTCTGGTAGTAATTTGAAGTAATTCCACTGTCGCGTTTCAATATTACTTCATCCTGAATTATTTCCAGCGATTTCGCCCGTACGCGTTTTAAGAACTTTTCTGATTATGCACAGGGCCGTTCTAACCAGTTTTTGGTTGGCTAGCCTATCGTCCATCTCTGGTAGTAATTTGAAGTAATTCCACTGTCGCGTTTCAATATTACTTCATCCTGAATTATTTCCAGCGATTTCGCCCGTACGCGTTTTAAGATTATTTCTGTTTATGTACAGGGCCGTTCTAACCAGTTTCTGGTTGGCTACCCTATCGTCCATCTCTGGTAGTAATTTGAAGTAATTCCACTGTCGCGTTTCAATATTACTTCTTCCTGAATTATTTCCAGCGATTTCGCTCGTACGCGTTTTAAGAACTTTTCTGTTTATGCACAGGGCCGTTCTAACCAGTTTCTGGTTGGTTACCCATTCGTCCATCTCTGGTAGTAATTTGAAGTAATTCCACTGTCGCGTTTCAATATTACTTCATCCTGAATTATTTCCAGCGATTTCGCCCGTACGCGTTTTAAGAACTTTTCTGCTTATGTACAGGGCCGTTCTAACCAGTTTCTGGTTGACTAGCCTATCGTCCATCTCTGGTAGTAATTTGAAGTAATTCCACTGTCGCGTTTCAATATTACTTCATCCTGAATTATTTCCAGCGATTTCGCCCGTACGCGTTTTAAGAACTTTTCTGATTATGCACAGGGCCGTTCTAACCAGTTTTTGGTTGGCTAGCCTATCGTCCATCTCTGGTAGTAATTTGAAGTAATTCCACTGTCGCGTTTCAATATTACTTCATCCTGAATTATTTCCAGCGATTTCGCTCGTACGCGTTTTAAGAACTTTTCTGATTATGCACAGGGCCGTTCTAACCAGTTTTTGGTTGGCTAGTCTATCGTCCATCTCTGGTAGTAATTTGAAGTAATTCCACTGTCGCGTTTCAATATTACTTCATCCTGAATTATTTCCAGCGATTTCGCCCGTACGCGTTTTAAGATTATTTCTGTTTATGTACAGGGCCGTTCTAACCAGTTTCTGGTTGGCTACCCTATCGTCCATCTCTGGTAGTAATTTGAAGTAATTCCACTGTCGCGTTTCAATATTACTTCATCCTGAATTATTTCCAGCGATTTCGCCCGTACGCGTTTTAAGAACTTTTCTGATTATGCACAGGGCCGTTCTAACCAGTTTCTGGTTGGTTACCCATTCGTCCATCTCTGGTAGTAATTTGAAGTAATTCCACTGTCGCGTTTCAATATTACTTCATCCTGAATTATTTCCAGCGATTTCGCCCGTACGCGTTTTAAGAACTTTTCTGCTTATGTACAGGGCCGTTCTAACCAGTTTCTGGTTGGCTAGCCTATCGTCCATCTCTGGTAGTAATTTGAAGTAATTCCACTGTCGCGTTTCAATATTACTTCATCCTGAATTATTTCCAGCGATTTCGCCCGTACGCGTTTTAAGAACTTTTCTGATTATGCACAGGGCCGTTCTAACCAGTTTTTGGTTGGCTAGCCTATCGTCCATCTCTGGTAGTAATTTGAAGTAATTCCACTGTCGCGTTTCAATATTACTTCATCCTGAATTATTTCCAGCGATTTCGCTCGAACGCGTTTTAAGAACTTTTCTGTTTATGCACAGGGCCGTTCTAACCAGTTCCTGGTTGGTTACCCATTCGTCCATCTCTGGTAGTAATTTGAAGTAATTCCACTGTCGCGTTTCAATATTACTTCATCCTGAATTATTTCCAGCGATTTCGCCCGTACGCGTTTTAAGATTATTTCTGTTTATGTACAGGGCCGTTCTAACCAGTTTCTGGTTGGCTACCCTATCGTCCATCTCTGGTAGTAATTTGAAGTAATTCCACTGTCGCGTTTCAATATTACTTCATCCTGAATTATTTCCAGCGATTTCGCTCGTACGCGTTTTAAGAACTTTTCTGATTATGCACAGGGCCGTTCTAACCAGTTTTTGGTTGGCTAGCCTATCGTCCATCTCTGGTAGTAATTTGAAGTAATTCCACTGTCGCGTTTCAATATTACTTCATCCTGAATTATTTCCAGCGATTTCGCCCGTACGCGTTTTAAGATTATTTCTGTTTATGTACAGGGCCGTTCTAACCAGTTTCTGGTTGGCTACCCTATCGTCCATCTCTGGTAGTAATTTGAAGTAATTCCACTGTCGCGTTTCAATATTACTTCATCCTGAATTATTTCCAGCGATTTCGCCCGTACGCGTTTTAAGAACTTTTCTGATTATGCACAGGGCCGTTCTAACCAGTTTTTGGTTGGCTAGCCTATCGTCCATCTCTGGTAGTAATTTGAAGTAATTCCACTGTCGCGTTTCAATATTACTTCATCCTGAATTATTTCCAGCGATTTCGCCCGTACGCGTTTTAAGATTATTTCTGTTTATGTACAGGGCCGTTCTAACCAGTTTCTGGTTGGCTACCCTATCGTCCATCTCTGGTAGTAATTTGAAGTAATTCCACTGTCGCGTTTCAATATTACTTCTTCCTGAATTATTTCCAGCGATTTCGCTCGTACGCGTTTTAAGAACTTTTCTGTTTATGCACAGGGCCGTTCTAACCAGTTTCTGGTTGGTTACCCATTCGTCCATCTCTGGTAGTAATTTGAAGTAATTCCACTGTCGCGTTTCAATATTACTTCATCCTGAATTATTTCCAGCGATTTCGCCCGTACGCGTTTTAAGAACTTTTCTGCTTATGTACAGGGCCGTTCTAACCAGTTTCTGGTTGGCTAGCCTATCGTCCATCTCTGGTAGTAATTTGAAGTAATTCCACTGTCGCGTTTCAATATTACTTCATCCTGAATTATTTCCAGCGATTTCGCCCGTACGCGTTTTAAGAACTTTTCTGATTATGCACAGAGCCGTTCTAACCAGTTTTTGGTTGGCTAGCCTATCGTCCATCTCTGGTAGTAATTTGAAGTAATTCCACTGTCGCGTTTCAATATTAATTCATCCTGAATTATTTCCAGCGATTTCGCTCGTACGCGTTTTAAGAACTTTTCTGTTTATGCACAGGGCCGTTCTAACCAGTTTCTGGTTGGTTACCCATTCGTCCATCTCTGGTAGTAATTTGAAGTAATTCCACTGTCGCGTTTCAATATTACTTCATCCTGAATTATTTCCAGCGATTTCGCCCGTACGCGTTTTAAGAACTTTTCTGATTATGCACAGGGCCGTTCTAACCAGTTTTTGGTTGGCTAGCCTATCGTCCATCTCTGGTAGTAATTTGAAGTAATTCCACTGTCGCGTTTCAATATTACTTCATCCTGAATTATTTCCAGCGATTTCGCTCGTACGCGTTTTAAGAACTTTTCTGATTATGCACAGGGCCGTTCTAACCAGTTTTTGGTTGGCTAGCCTATCGTCCATCTCTGGTAGTAATTTGAAGTAATTCCACTGTCGCGTTTCAATATTACTTCATCCTGAATTATTTCCAGCGATTTCGCCCGTACGCGTTTTAAGATTATTTCTGTTTATGTACAGGGCCGTTCTAACCAGTTTCTGGTTGGCTACCCTATCGTCCATCTCTGGTAGTAATTTGAAGTAATTCCACTGTCGCGTTTCAATATTACTTCATCCTGAATTATTTCCAGCGATTTCGCCCGTACGCGTTTTAAGAACTTTTCTGATTATGCACAGGGCCGTTCTAACCAGTTTTTGGTTGGCTAGCCTATCGTCCATCTCTGGTAGTAATTTGAAGTAATTCCACTGTCGCGTTTCAATATTACTTCATCCTGAATTATTTCCAGCGATTTCGCCCGTACGCGTTTTAAGATTATTTCTGTTTATGTACAGGGCCGTTCTAACCAGTTTCTGGTTGGCTACCCTATCGTCCATCTCTGGTAGTAATTTGAAGTAATTCCACTGTCGCGTTTCAATATTACTTCTTCCTGAATTATTTCCAGCGATTTCGCTCGTACGCGTTTTAAGAACTTTTCTGTTTATGCACAGGGCCGTTCTAACCAGTTTCTGGTTGGTTACCCATTCGTCCATCTCTGGTAGTAATTTGAAGTAATTCCACTGTCGCGTTTCAATATTACTTCATCCTGAATTATTTCCAGCGATTTCGCCCGTACGCGTTTTAAGAACTTTTCTGCTTATGTACAGGGCCGTTCTAACCAGTTTCTGGTTGGCTAGCCTATCGTCCATCTCTGGTAGTAATTTGAAGTAATTCCACTGTCGCGTTTCAATATTACTTCATCCTGAATTATTTCCAGCGATTTCGCCCGTACGCGTTTTAAGAACTTTTCTGATTATGCACAGGGCCGTTCTAACCAGTTTTTGGTTGGCTAGCCTATCGTCCATCTCTGGTAGTAATTTGAAGTAATTCCACTGTCGCGTTTCAATATTAATTCATCCTGAATTATTTCCAGCGATTTCGCTCGTACGCGTTTTAAGAACTTTTCTGTTTATGCACAGGGCCGTTCTAACCAGTTTCTGGTTGGTTACCCATTCGTCCATCTCTGGTAGTAATTTGAAGTAATTCCACTGTCGCGTTTCAATATTACTTCATCCTGAATTATTTCCAGCGATTTCGCCCGTACGCGTTTTAAGAACTTTTCTGATTATGCACAGGGCCGTTCTAACCAGTTTTTGGTTGGCTAGCCTATCGTCCATCTCTGGTAGTAATTTGAAGTAATTCCACTGTCGCGTTTCAATATTACTTCATCCTGAATTATTTCCAGCGATTTCGCTCGTACGCGTTTTAAGAACTTTTCTGATTATGCACAGGGCCGTTCTAACCAGTTTTTGGTTGGCTAGCCTATCGTCCATCTCTGGTAGTAATTTGAAGTAATTCCACTGTCGCGTTTCAATATTACTTCATCCTGAATTATTTCCAGCGATTTCGCCCGTACGCGTTTTAAGATTATTTCTGTTTATGTACAGGGCCGTTCTAACCAGTTTCTGGTTGGCTACCCTATCGTCCATCTCTGGTAGTAATTTGAAGTAATTCCACTGTCGCGTTTCAATATTACTTCATCCTGAATTATTTCCAGCGATTTCGCCCGTACGCGTTTTAAGAACTTTTCTGATTATGCACAGGGCCGTTCTAACCAGTTTTTGGTTGGCTAGCCTATCGTCCATCTCTGGTAGTAATTTGAAGTAATTCCACTGTCGCGTTTCAATATTACTTCATCCTGAATTATTTCCAGCGATTTCGCCCGTACGCGTTTTAAGATTATTTCTGTTTATGTACAGGGCCGTTCTAACCAGTTTCTGGTTGGCTACCCTATCGTCCATCTCTGGTAGTAATTTGAAGTAATTCCACTGTCGCGTTTCAATATTACTTCTTCCTGAATTATTTCCAGCGATTTCGCTCGTACGCGTTTTAAGAACTTTTCTGATTATGCACAGGGCCGTTCTAACCAGTTTTTGGTTGGCTAGCCTATCGTCCATCTCTGGTAGTAATTTGAAGTAATTCCACTGTCGCGTTTCAATATTACTTCATCCTGAATTATTTCCAGCGATTTCGCTCGTACGCGTTTTAAGAACTTTTCTGTTTATGCACAGGGCCGTTCTAACCAGTTTCTGGTTGGTTACCCATTCGTCCATCTCTGGTAGTAATTTGAAGTAATTCCACTGTCGCGTTTCAATATTACTTCATCCTGAATTATTTCCAGCGATTTCGCCCGTACGCGTTTTAAGAACTTTTCTGATTATGCACAGGGCCGTTCTAACCAGTTTTTGGTTGGCTAGCCTATCGTCCATCTCTGGTAGTAATTTGAAGTAATTCCACTGTCGCGTTTCAATATTACTTCATCCTGAATTATTTCCAGCGATTTCGCTCGTACGCGTTTTAAGAACTTTTCTGATTATGCACAGGGCCGTTCTAACCAGTTTTTGGTTGGCTAGCCTATCGTCCATCTCTGGTAGTAATTTGAAGTAATTCCACTGTCGCGTTTCAATATTACTTCATCCTGAATTATTTCCAGCGATTTCGCCCGTACGCGTTTTAAGATTATTTCTGTTTATGTACAGGGCCGTTCTAACCAGTTTCTGGTTGGCTACCCTATCGTCCATCTCTGGTAGTAATTTGAAGTAATTCCACTGTCGCGTTTCAATATTACTTCATCCTGAATTATTTCCAGCGATTTCGCCCGTACGCGTTTTAAGAACTTTTCTGATTATGCACAGGGCCGTTCTAACCAGTTTTTGGTTGGCTAGCCTATCGTCCATCTCTGGTAGTAATTTGAAGTAATTCCACTGTCGCGTTTCAATATTACTTCATCCTGAATTATTTCCAGCGATTTCGCTCGTACGCGTTTTAAGAACTTTTCTGATTATGCACAGGGCCGTTCTAACCAGTTTTTGGTTGGCTAGCCTATCGTCCATCTCTGGTAGTAATTTGAAGTAATTCCACTGTCGCGTTTCAATATTACTTCATCCTGAATTATTTCCAGCGATTTCGCCCGTACGCGTTTTAAGATTATTTCTGTTTATGTACAGGGCCGTTCTAACCAGTTTCTGGTTGGCTACCCTATCGTCCATCTCTGGTAGTAATTTGAAGTAATTCCACTGTCGCGTTTCAATATTACTTCATCCTGAATTATTTCCAGCGATTTCGCCCGTACGCGTTTTAAGAACTTTTCTGATTATGCACAGGGCCGTTCTAACCAGTTTTTGGTTGGCTAGCCTATCGTCCATCTCTGGTAGTAATTTGAAGTAATTCCACTGTCGCGTTTCAATATTACTTCATCCTGAATTATTTCCAGCGATTTCGCCCGTACGCGTTTTAAGATTATTTCTGTTTATGTACAGGGCCGTTCTAACCAGTTTCTGGTTGGCTACCCTATCGTCCATCTCTGGTAGTAATTTGAAGTAATTCCACTGTCGCGTTTCAATATTACTTCTTCCTGAATTATTTCCAGCGATTTCGCTCGTACGCGTTTTAAGAACTTTCCTGTTTATGCACAGGGCCGTTCTAACCAGTTTCTGGTTGGTTACCCATTCGTCCATCTCTGGTAGTAATTTGAAGTAATTCCACTGTCGCGTTTCAATATTACTTCATCCTGAATTATTTCCAGCGATTTCGCCCGTACGCGTTTTAAGAACTTTTCTGCTTATGTACAGGGCCGTTCTAACCAGTTTCTGGTTGGCTAGCCTATCGTCCATCTCTGGTAGTAATTTGAAGTAATTCCACTGTCGCGTTTCAATATTACTTCATCCTGAATTATTTCCAGCGATTTCGCCCGTACGCGTTTTAAGAACTTTTCTGATTATGCACAGGGCCGTTCTAACCAGTTTTTGGTTGGCTAGCCTATCGTCCATCTCTGGTAGTAATTTGAAGTAATTCCACTGTCGCGTTTCAATATTACTTCATCCTGAATTATTTCCAGCGATTTCGCTCGTACGCGTTTTAAGAACTTTTCTGTTTATGCACAGGGCCGTTCTAACCAGTTTCTGGTTGGTTACCCATTCGTCCATCTCTGGTAGTAATTTGAAGTAATTCCACTGTCGCGTTTCAATATTACTTCATCCTGAATTATTTCCAGCGATTTCGCCCGTACGCGTTTTAAGAACTTTTCTGATTATGCACAGGGCCGTTCTAACCAGTTTTTGGTTGGCTAGCCTATCGTCCATCTCTGGTAGTAATATGAAGTAATTCCACTGTCGCGTTTCAATATTACTTCATCCTGAATTATTTCCAGCGATTTCGCCCGTACGCGTTTTAAGATTATTTCTGTTTATGTACAGGGCCGTTCTAACCAGTTTCTGGTTGGCTACCCTATCGTCCATCTCTGGTAGTAATTTGAAGTAATTCCACTGTCGCGTTTCAATATTACTTCTTCCTGAATTATTTCCAGCGATTTCGCTCGTACGCGTTTTAAGAACTTTCCTGTTTATGCACAGGGCCGTTCTAACCAGTTTCTGGTTGGTTACACATTCGTCCATCTCTGGTAGTAATTTGAAGTAATTCCACTGTCGCGTTTCAATATTACTTCATCCTGAATTATTTCCAGCGATTTCGCCCGTACGCGTTTTAAGAACTTTTCTGATTATGCACAGGGCCGTTCTAACCAGTTTTTGGTTGGCTAGCCTATCGTCCATCTCTGGTAGTAATTTGAAGTAATTCCACTGTCGCGTTTCAATATTACTTCATCCTGAACTATTTCCAGCGATTTCGCTCGTACGCGTTTTAAGAACTTTTCTGTTTATGCACAGGGCCGTTCTAACCAGTTTCTGGTTGGTTACCCATTCGTCCATCTCTGGTAGTAATTTGAAGTAATTCCACTGTCGCGTTTCAATATTACTTCATCCTGAATTATTTCCAGCGATTTCGCCCGTACGCGTTTTAAGAACTTTTCTGATTATGCACAGGGCCGTTCTAACCAGTTTTTGGTTGGCTAGCCTATCGTCCATCTCTGGTAGTAATTTGAAGTAATTCCACTGTCGCGTTTCAATATTACTTCATCCTGAATTATTTCCAGCGATTTCGCTCGTACGCGTTTTAAGAACTTTTCTGATTATGCACAGGGCCGTTCTAACCAGTTTTTGGTTGGCTAGCCTATCGTCCATCTCTGGTAGTAATTTGAAGTAATTCCACTGTCGCGTTTCAATATTACTTCATCCTGAATTATTTCCAGCGATTTCGCCCGTACGCGTTTTAAGATTATTTCTGTTTATGTACAGGGCCGTTCTAACCAGTTTCTGGTTGGCTACCCTATCGTCCATCTCTGGTAGTAATTTGAAGTAATTCCACTGTCGCGTTTCAATATTACTTCATCCTGAATTATTTCCAGCGATTTCGCTCGTACGCGTTTTAAGAACTTTTCTGATTATGCACAGGGCCGTTCTAACCAGTTTTTGGTTGGCTAGCCTATCGTCCATCTCTGATAGTAATTTGAAGTAATTCCACTGTCGCGTTTCAATATTACTTCATCCTGAATTATTTCCAGCGATTTCGCCCGTACGCGTTTTAAGATTATTTCTGTTTATGTACAGGGCCGTTCTAACCAGTTTCTGGTTGGCTACCCTATCGTCCATCTCTGGTAGTAATTTGAAGTAATTCCACTGTCGCGTTTCAATATTACTTCTTCCTGAATTATTTCCAGCGATTTCGCCCGTACGCGTTTTAAGATTAGTTCTGTTTATGTACAGGGCCGTTCTAACCAGTTTCTGGTTGGCTACCCTATCGTCCATCTCTGGTAGTAATTTGAAGTAATTCCACTGTCGCGTTTCAATATTACTTCTTCCTGAATTATTTCCAGCGATTTCGCTCGTACGCGTTTTAAGAACTTTTCTGATTATGCACAGGGCCGTTCTAACCAGTTTTTGGTTGGCTAGCCTATCGTCCATCTCTGGTAGTAATTTGAAGTAATTCCACTGTCGCGTTTCAATATTACTTCATCCTGAATTATTTCCAGCGATTTCGCTCGTACGCGTTTTAAGAACTTTTCTGTTTATGCACAGGGCCGTTCTAACCAGTTTCTGGTTGGTTACCCATTCGTCCATCTCTGGTAGTAATTTGAAGTAATTCCACTGTCGCGTTTCAATATTACTTCATCCTGAATTATTTCCAGCGATTTCGCCCGTACGCGTTTTAAGAACTTTTCTGATTATGCACAGGGCCGTTCTAACCAGTTTTTGGTTGGCTAGCCTATCGTCCATCTCTGGTAGTAATTTGAAGTAATTCCACTGTCGCGTTTCAATATTACTTCATCCTGAATTATTTCCAGCGATTTCGCTCGTACGCGTTTTAAGAACTTTTCTGATTATGCACAGGGCCGTTCTAACCAGTTTTTGGTTGGCTAGCCTATCGTCCATCTCTGGTAGTAATTTGAAGTAATTCCACTGTCGCGTTTCAATATTACTTCATCCTGAATTATTTCCAGCGATTTCGCCCGTACGCGTTTTAAGATTATTTCTGTTTATGTACAGGGCCGTTCTAACCAGTTTCTGGTTGGCTACCCTATCGTCCATCTCTGGTAGTAATTTGAAGTAATTCCACTGTCGCGTTTCAATATTACTTCATCCTGAATTATTTCCAGCGATTTCGCCCGTACGCGTTTTAAGAACTTTTCTGATTATGCACAGGGCCGTTCTAACCAGTTTTTGGTTGGCTAGCCTATCGTCCATCTCTGGTAGTAATTTGAAGTAATTCCACTGTCGCGTTTCAATATTACTTCATCCTGAATTATTTCCAGCGATTTCGCTCGTACGCGTTTTAAGAACTTTTCTGATTATGCACAGGGCCGTTCTAACCAGTTTTTGGTTGGCTAGCCTATCGTCCATCTCTGGTAGTAATTTGAAGTAATTCCACTGTCGCGTTTCAATATTACTTC
Organism: Hemicrepidius hirtus; assembly: GCA_963082805.1. Classification (NCBI taxonomy): domain Eukaryota; kingdom Metazoa; phylum Arthropoda; class Insecta; order Coleoptera; family Elateridae; genus Hemicrepidius; species Hemicrepidius hirtus. Next base: position 29,680,009 of record OY720162.1, read on the forward strand.
ATCCTGAATTATTTCCAGCGATTTCGCCCGTACGCGTTTTAAGATTATTTCTGTTTATGTACAGGGCCGTTCTAACCAGTTTCTGGTTGGCTACCCTATCGTCCATCTCTGGTAGTAATTTGAAGTAATTCCACTGTCGCGTTTCAATATTACTTCATCCTGAATTATTTCCAGCGATTTCGCCCGTACGCGTTTTAAGAACTTTTCTGATTATGCACAGGGCCGTTCTAACCAGTTTTTGGTTGGCTAGCCTATCGTCCATCTCTGGTAGTAATTTGAAGTAATTCCACTGTCGCGTTTCAATATTACTTCATCCTGAATTATTTCCAGCGATTTCGCCCGTACGCGTTTTAAGATTATTTCTGTTTATGTACAGGGCCGTTCTAACCAGTTTCTGGTTGGCTACCCTATCGTCCATCTCTGGTAGTAATTTGAAGTAATTCCACTGTCGCGTTTCAATATTACTTCTTCCTGAATTATTTCCAGCGATTTCGCTCGTACGCGTTTTAAGAACTTTCCTGTTTATGCACAGGGCCGTTCTAACCAGTTTCTGGTTGGTTACCCATTCGTCCATCTCTGGTAGTAATTTGAAGTAATTCCACTGTCGCGTTTCAATATTACTTCATCCTGAATTATTTCCAGCGATTTCGCCCGTACGCGTTTTAAGAACTTTTCTGATTATGCACAGGGCCGTTCTAACCAGTTTTTGGTTGGCTAGCCTATCGTCCATCTCTGGTAGTAATTTGAAGTAATTCCACTGTCGCGTTTCAATATTACTTCTTCCTGAACTATTTCCAGCGATTTCGCTCGTACGCGTTTTAAGAACTTTTCTGTTTATGCACAGGGCCGTTCTAACCAGTTTCTGGTTGGTTACCCATTCGTCCATCTCTGGTAGTAATTTGAAGTAATTCCACTGTCGCGTTTCAATATTACTTCATCCTGAATTATTTCCAGCGATTTCGCCCGTACGCGTTTTAAGAACTTTTCTGATTATGCACAGGGCCGTTCTAACCAGTTTTTGGTTGGCTAGCCTATCGTCCATCTCTGGTAGTAATTTGAAGTAATTCCACTGTCGCGTTTCAATATTACTTCATCCTGAATTATTTCCAGCGATTTCGCTCGTACGCGTTTTAAGAACTTTTCTGATTATGCACAGGGCCGTTCTAACCAGTTTTTGGTTGGCTAGCCTATCGTCCATCTCTGGTAGTAATTTGAAGTAATTCCACTGTCGCGTTTCAATATTACTTCATCCTGAATTATTTCCAGCGATTTCGCCCGTACGCGTTTTAAGATTATTTCTGTTTATGTACAGGGCCGTTCTAACCAGTTTTTGGTTGGCTAGCCTATCGTCCATCTCTGGTAGTAATTTGAAGTAATTCCACTGTCGCGTTTCAATATTACTTCATCCTGAATTATTTCCAGCGATTTCGCCCGTACGCGTTTTAAGATTATTTCTGTTTATGTACAGGGCCGTTCTAACCAGTTTCTGGTTGGCTACCCTATCGTCCATCTCTGGTAGTAATTTGAAGTAATTCCACTGTCGCGTTTCAATATTACTTCATCCTGAATTATTTCCAGCGATTTCGCTCGTACGCGTTTTAAGAACTTTTCTGATTATGCACAGGGCCGTTCTAACCAGTTTTTGGTTGGCTAGCCTATCGTCCATCTCTGGTAGTAATTTGAAGTAATTCCACTGTCGCGTTTCAATATTACTTCATCCTGAATTATTTCCAGCGATTTCGCCCGTACGCGTTTTAAGATTATTTCTGTTTATGTACAGGGCCGTTCTAACCAGTTTCTGGTTGGCTACCCTATCGTCCATCTCTGGTAGTAATTTGAAGTAATTCCACTGTCGCGTTTCAATATTACTTCATCCTGAATTATTTCCAGCGATTTCGCCCGTACGCGTTTTAAGAACTTTTCTGATTATGCACAGGGCCGTTCTAACCAGTTTTTGGTTGGCTAGCCTATCGTCCATCTCTGGTAGTAATTTGAAGTAATTCCACTGTCGCGTTTCAATATTACTTCATCCTGAATTATTTCCAGCGATTTCGCTCGTACGCGTTTTAAGAACTTTTCTGATTATGCACAGGGCCGTTCTAACCAGTTTTTGGTTGGCTAGCCTATCGTCCATCTCTGGTAGTAATTTAAAGTAATTCCACTGTCGCGTTTCAATATTACTTCATCCTGAATTATTTCCAGCGATTTCGCCCGTACGCGTTTTAAGATTATTTCTGTTTATGTACAGGGCCGTTCTAACCAGTTTCTGGTTGGCTACCCTATCGTCCATCTCTGGTAGTAATTTGAAGTAATTCCACTGTCGCGTTTCAATATTACTTCATCCTGAATTATTTCCAGCGATTTCGCCCGTACGCGTTTTAAGAACTTTTCTGATTATGCACAGGGCCGTTCTAACCAGTTTTTGGTTGGCTAGCCTATCGTCCATCTCTGGTAGTAATTTGAAGTAATTCCACTGTCGCGTTTCAATATTACTTCATCCTGAATTATTTCCAGCGATTTCGCCCGTACGCGTTTTAAGATTATTTCTGTTTATGTACAGGGCCGTTCTAACCAGTTTCTGGTTGGCTACCCTATCGTCCATCTCTGGTAGTAATTTGAAGTAATTCCACTGTCGCGTTTCAATATTACTTCTTCCTGAATTATTTCCAGCGATTTCGCTCGTACGCGTTTTAAGAACTTTCCTGTTTATGCACAGGGCCGTTCTAACCAGTTTCTGGTTGGTTACCCATTCGTCCATCTCTGGTAGTAATTTGAAGTAATTCCACTGTCGCGTTTCAATATTACTTCATCCTGAATTATTTCCAGCGATTTCGCCCGTACGCGTTTTAAGAACTTTTCTGATTATGCACAGGGCCGTTCTAACCAGTTTTTGGTTGGCTAGCCTATCGTCCATCTCTGGTAGTAATTTGAAGTAATTCCACTGTCGCGTTTCAATATTACTTCATCCTGAACTATTTCCAGCGATTTCGCTCGTACGCGTTTTAAGAACTTTTCTGTTTATGCACAGGGCCGTTCTAACCAGTTTCTGGTTGGTTACCCATTCGTCCATCTCTGGTAGTAATTTGAAGTAATTCCACTGTCGCGTTTCAATATTACTTCATCCTGAATTATTTCCAGCGATTTCGCCCGTACGCGTTTTAAGAACTTTTCTGATTATGCACAGGGCCGTTCTAACCAGTTTTTGGTTGGCTAGCCTATCGTCCATCTCTGGTAGTAATTTGAAGTAATTCCACTGTCGCGTTTCAATATTACTTCATCCTGAATTATTTCCAGCGATTTCGCTCGTACGCGTTTTAAGAACTTTTCTGATTATGCACAGGGCCGTTCTAACCAGTTTTTGGTTGGCTAGCCTATCGTCCATCTCTGGTAGTAATTTGAAGTAATTCCACTGTCGCGTTTCAATATTACTTCATCCTGAATTATTTCCAGCGATTTCGCCCGTACGCGTTTTAAGATTATTTCTGTTTATGTACAGGGCCGTTCTAACCAGTTTCTGGTTGGCTACCCTATCGTCCATCTCTGGTAGTAATTTGAAGTAATTCCACTGTCGCGTTTCAATATTACTTCATCCTGAATTATTTCCAGCGATTTCGCCCGTACGCGTTTTAAGAACTTTTCTGATTATGCACAGGGCCGTTCTAACCAGTTTTTGGTTGGCTAGCCTATCGTCCATCTCTGGTAGTAATTTGAAGTAATTCCACTGTCGCGTTTCAATATTACTTCATCCTGAATTATTTCCAGCGATTTCGCCCGTACGCGTTTTAAGATTATTTCTGTTTATGTACAGGGCCGTTCTAACCAGTTTCTGGTTGGCTACCCTATCGTCCATCTCTGGTAGTAATTTGAAGTAATTCCACTGTCGCGTTTCAATATTACTTCTTCCTGAATTATTTCCAGCGATTTCGCTCGTACGCGTTTTAAGATTATTTCTGTTTATGTACAGGGCCGTTCTAACCAGTTTCTGGTTGGCTACCCTATCGTCCATCTCTGGTAGTAATTTGAAGTAATTCCACTGTCGCGTTTCAATATTACTTCATCCTGAATTATTTCCAGCGATTTCGCCCGTACGCGTTTTAAGAACTTTTCTGATTATGCACAGGGCCGTTCTAACCAGTTTTTGGTTGGCTAGCCTATCGTCCATCTCTGGTAGTAATTTGAAGTAATTCCACTCTCGCGTTTCAATATTACTTCATCCTGAATTATTTCCAGCGATTTCGCTCGTACGCGTTTTAAGAACTTTTCTGTTTATGCACAGGGCCGTTCTAACCAGTTTCTGGTTGGTTACCCATTCGTCCATCTCTGGTAGTAATTTGAAGTAATTCCACTGTCGCGTTTCAATATTACTTCATCCTGAATTATTTCCAGCGATTTCGCCCGTACGCGTTTTAAGAACTTTTCTGATTATGCACAGGGCCGTTCTAACCAGTTTTTGGTTGGCTAGCCTATCGTCCATCTCTGGTAGTAATTTGAAGTAATTCCACTGTCGCGTTTCAATATTACTTCATCCTGAATTATTTCCAGCGATTTCGCTCGTACGCGTTTTAAGAACTTTTCTGATTATGCACAGGGCCGTTCTAACCAGTTTTTGGTTGGCTAGCCTATCGTCCATCTCTGGTAGTAATTTGAAGTAATTCCACTGTCGCGTTTCAATATTACTTCATCCTGAATTATTTCCAGCGATTTCGCCCGTACGCGTTTTAAGATTATTTCTGTTTATGTACAGGGCCGTTCTAACCAGTTTCTGGTTGGCTACCCTATCGTCCATCTCTGGTAGTAATTTGAAGTAATTCCACTGTCGCGTTTCAATATTACTTCATCCTGAATTATTTCCAGCGATTTCGCCCGTACGCGTTTTAAGAACTTTTCTGATTATGCACAGGGCCGTTCTAACCAGTTTTTGGTTGGCTAGCCTATCGTCCATCTCTGGTAGTAATTTGAAGTAATTCCACTGTCGCGTTTCAATATTACTTCATCCTGAATTATTTCCAGCGATTTCGCCCGTACGCGTTTTAAGATTATTTCTGTTTATGTACAGGGCCGTTCTAACCAGTTTCTGGTTGGCTACCCTATCGTCCATCTCTGGTAGTAATTTGAAGTAATTCCATTGTCGCGTTTCAATATTACTTCATCCTGAATTATTTCCAGCGATTTCGCCCGTACGCGTTTTAAGAACTTTTCTGATTATGCACAGGGCCGTTCTAACCAGTTTTTGGTTGGCTAGCCTATCGTCCATCTCTGGTAGTAATTTGAAGTAATTCCACTGTCGCGTTTCAATATTACTTCATCCTGAATTATTTCCAGCGATTTCGCCCGTACGCGTTTTAAGAACTTTTCTGATTATGCACAGGGCCGTTCTAACCAGTTTTTGGTTGGCTAGCCTATCGTCCATCTCTGGTAGTAATTTGAAGTAATTCCACTGTCGCGTTTCAATATTACTTCATCCTGAATTATTTCCAGCGATTTCGCCCGTACGCGTTTTAAGATTATTTCTGTTTATGTACAGGGCCGTTCTAACCAGTTTCTGGTTGGCTACCCTATCGTCCATCTATGGTAGTAATTTGAAGTAATTCCATTGTCGCGTTTCAATATTACTTCATCCTGAATTATTTCCAGCGATTTCGCCCGTACGCGTTTTAAGAACTTTTCTGATTATGCACAGGGCCGTTCTAACCAGTTTTTGGTTGGCTAGCCTATCGTCCATCTCTGGTAGTAATTTGAAGTAATTCCACTGTCGCGTTTCAATATTACTTCATCCTGAATTATTTCCAGCGATTTCGCTCGTACGCGTTTTAAGAACTTTTCTGATTATGCACAGGGCCGTTCTAACCAGTTTTTGGTTGGCTAGCCTATCGTCCATCTCTGGTAGTAATTTGAAGTAATTCCACTGTCGCGTTTCAATATTACTTCATCCTGAATTATTTCCAGCGATTTCGCCCGTACGCGTTTTAAGAACTTTTCTGATTATGCACAGGGCCGTTCTAACCAGTTTTTGGTTGGCTAGCCTATCGTCCATCTCTGGTAGTAATTTGAAGTAATTCCACTGTCGCGTTTCAATATTACTTCATCCTGAATTATTTCCAGCGATTTCGCTCGTACGCGTTTTAAGAACTTTTCTGTTTATGCACAGGGCCGTTCTAACCAGTTTCTGGTTGGTTACCCATTCGTCCATCTCTGGTAGTAATTTGAAGTAATTCCACTGTCGCGTTTCAATATTACTTCATCCTGAATTATTTCCAGCGATTTCGCCCGTACGCGTTTTAAGATTATTTCTGTTTATGTACAGGGCCGTTCTAACCAGTTTCTGGTTGGCTACCCTATCGTCCATCTCTGGTAGTAATTTGAAGTAATTCCATTGTCGCGTTTCAATATTACTTCATCCTGAATTATTTCCAGCGATTTCGCCCGTACGCGTTTTAAGAACTTTTCTGATTATGCACAGGGCCGTTCTAACCAGTTTTTGGTTGGCTAGCCTATCGTCCATCTCTGGTAGTAATTTGAAGTAATTCCACTGTCGCGTTTCAATATTACTTCATCCTGAATTATTTCCAGCGATTTCGCTCGTACGCGTTTTAAGAACTTTTCTGATTATGCACAGGGCCGTTCTAACCAGTTTTTGGTTGGCTAGCCTATCGTCCATCTCTGGTAGTAATTTGAAGTAATTCCACTGTCGCGTTTCAATATTACTTCATCCTGAATTATTTCCAGCGATTTCGCCCGTACGCGTTTTAAGATTATTTCTGTTTATGTACAGGGCCGTTCTAACCAGTTTCTGGTTGGCTACCCTATCGTCCATCTCTGGTAGTAATTTGAAGTAATTCCACTGTCGCGTTTCAATATTACTTCATCCTGAATTATTTCCAGCGATTTCGCCCGTACGCGTTTTAAGAACTTTTCTGATTATGCACAGGGCCGTTCTAACCAGTTTTTGGTTGGCTAGCCTATCGTCCATCTCTGGTAGTAATTTGAAGTAATTCCACTGTCGCGTTTCAATATTACTTCATCCTGAATTATTTCCAGCGATTTCGCTCGTACGCGTTTTAAGAACTTTTCTGCTTATGCACAGGGCCGTTCTAACCAGTTTCTGGTTGGCTACCCTATCGTCCATCTCTGGTAGTAATTTAACGACCCTTTCAAAATAAAGTCAAATAACCGAGTTAAAGCACATTTTTGGCTTGCTCCGCTCTCAGGTAGTACCTCTTTTCAGATGTTACGTTTTACTCGCAATGAAAATTTACATGAAAATTTACTGCCCTTAACTTTGTTGTTTGTAAAGATACGAATACGATTAAATAAGGAAAATTGTAGTATTTTTTATTTCTGATTCAATAGCGCACATAACAATCTGATAAAATGACTCGTTGCGGAGTTATAGCCCTTTGATCCTTTTGTCTTTTTGCTTTTTCCGTAACGCGCTGTATATATTTTTGATGATTTTATTTCCTCTCTAACCCTTCTCTTCCTTCCTCTTCCCTAATCCCCCATCTCGCCCCTACACCCTGTCTGCTTATTCCACTCCCTCTGCATCAGTTTCTCTCCAAACCCTTTTCCACATTCTTACCCATCTTCTATCACCCAATCTTATCTTATCTCTTTTCACTTCTCTAATTCATATCCGTCAAAACTTAATTAAGATAAAATATATAAACAAGACGGAAAATAAAAAACCTTTATGGCGTGAGACTTGATATCCCATGATGCTATTAGCAATATTATTATCTGCAATCACGCAATTCAAACAGAATTGAAAACTAATCTTAAGCATTTTAAACTGAGGTTACATATTAGCGCATTAGATAACAAAGAACATCCAAAGTACATCTGTAATTAGAGGGAATTATATGCACGAAAGGAGAGTTACGTTCAAGTTTATAAAAGAAGAAACTTAGAAATCGGTTTGTAGAAAATTGGTTGCTTTAAGGTGTCGTATTTTGCTTTGGAAATGGGACCTACAAACGGTAAGTTTCAATTTTTTTAAATATTCTTCAAGAAGAAATAAGAATTAAAAAAATTTAGACAATGAAGATTGCAAGAAAATTATTACAAGTCCGGATCTGGAATACAAGCTAGACCCTGGAGGAATGGGAAAAATATTTTTCTCCAAAATGAAAAGTTATGGAAACGCAATAGCTCAGGTAATTTTTTTTATGTCTTAAACTTTTTGATGGGTTGGATAAACTGGGTTCAGAAATCAGAAAAATAATAATCCGACACCCTAAAGGTGTTTTAGAAGAAACTGTTTGAAACCAAAAGATTTTTTCGGCCTTTTTTGTGTTTTCAGATCGATGGAATAACTGGGGAAAAAGATCCTTACAACTCTCTCCTCCAACGCTCTACCCGTACAGCTATCAACATGCGTTCAAAAGGAATCACCCCTAAAGATATAATAACGATCTGTTCCTTCAACCACCTAAACAGTTGCGTCCCTTTTATAGCTTCTTTATTCCTGGGTGTCAAATCAGCAAATTTGGACCCAACAATTTCCCTTCCCGATACGATTTTTCTTCTAAAACAAGTTTGCCCGCAAATGATATTTGTTGGTCTGGAAGGTGTTAAGCTCATAGAAGATGCAGTTCGCGAATCCCAGATTGATAGCAAAATCGTAGTTTTTGGAAAGTCTACGTCTCATTTGGAATTTGAAGAATTTTTGGAACCATCAGTGGAAGAAAATTACTTTAGTCCAGTGGAAGTGAAAGATATTAAGGATACAGCTGTTATTTATTTTAGTAGTGGGACGACAGGGTTGCCAAAAGGGATTTGTATCACCCATTATGGATTGTTAAACCAAGCTTCTGTGTTTACGTGAGTTTTATGGCTGTTGGGGTATCAACAACCCTTAAATAATTAATTACAGGAACACGGGTTTCAATATGGACGCCTTCCTTGCTTTTTCATCAATGTACTGGATTTCTTCAGCTTTGATTATAACGGCTTGTGTTACGTCCAAAGGTTGTCGTGTGGTTGTCCCCAAATATGACCAAACAATAATTTGGAGCTTACTAGATAAATTTAAGGTAACACCCAAACTTTATTTTTCCAAATCTAAAAGTAAGTTTTAGGTTACTTCAATGTTTCTTGCCCCAACTCAAGCAGTTGCCATGTATAAAAGAGGAAAACCCAAAGGAATAGACACATCGAATTTCGAGGTATTCCTGATCGCTGGTGGGCCTCTTTCCAAAGATCAAATGGAAGCTCTAATGGAAATCTTACCAAATACAAAAATACTGTTGGGGTATGGTTTAACAGAAGTAACAGGAATTTCAACAATTTTTAAAGCTAATGTACCAAAAGATATGATTTTGGCTCGCGAAAAACCTGGATCAGCCGGAAGACCCATTGCAGGATTCTCTTACAAGGTTAGTTTTTTATTCTTCTTTGATTTAATTACCAACCCTTTGGTTTTTAGATTGTCGATCTTGAAACAGAAAATATCCTAGGCCCAAACCAAAGAGGAGAGTTACGAATGAAAACAAATTTCCAAATGAACGGTTATTACAACATTGACTCTTCAAATGCTTGGGACGATGATGGTTGGCTTAAAACAGGCGACGTTGGTTATTACGACGAAGACGTTTGCTTTTTCATAGTTGACCGTGTTAAAGAAATGTTAAAATTTCAATCGTGGCATGTTCCTCCAGCCCAATTAGAAAGTGTTTTATTAACCCACCCTGCAATTGAAGCAGCTGTGGTGGTAGGATTACCACATCCTGAAGATGGTGACCATCCTATAGGAGTTGTGGTGTTGAAAAAATCTTTTACAGGAATGCTTAGCGAATTGGAAATTGAAAAATATGTAGAAGGCAAGGTTCATGATCGAATGAGGTTGCGTGGAGGGGTTAAAATAATTGAAAGCATACCTTTAACCCCTACTGGTAAAATAAAGAGGAGGGATATTAGAGATATGATAACTAGGGGAGAAATTTAATTATTGCTAGAATGGATAGTATCAAAGCTTCCGTTATTAAGGTAAAATAAATATTTTTTTGGGCGACTGTAACACAAACAACCGGTTTGCGTTTCTTTTAACAACTGTAAAATGTCATTTTGTAATATGTATTTGTCAATGATTATTTGACGGCTACATTTACTTCAAGACTGCGTTTATGTCACGGAAATGTGGCCGTGCGGTCGTGAAGCAAATGCGGCCATGAAGTAACTTCGGCCAAAAAAGTAGTGAACGACATACGTAATTTTTTTTCATTTTCACTACTGACTGATCTTCTACCGATCAACTCTCCTTCCTTCTACATTCGTGCTTCAACGCTTCTCTCTCCCACTTCCACGTATATTACTACCCCCTCCGAATGGATGTATTTCCTTTTTTCATAAGAGCCACTCTCTACCAGAATTATATCTCAATATTTCCTCTTCAATTCCACTACCTTTGCCTTAACCCCATCTCTCATACTTTCTCTTTCCTTGATCCCACTCTTCTCTACCTTAAACTGGTAGTTCCCTTGCTTTATTTCAGATACTGCCCTGTTCTGGACTTCAAACATAGCTACACTGCTTCTTATTGGAAGTATCAATCCCTATGCTGCACTGCACAATCGACGGTTCAACGAAGATTGGCAGAAAAGACAATACAATTGTTAGAAAGTGCAACAAGGATAAACAGATAACAGGAACTAAATAGATAGTGCGCATGCGTAAAAGCAAATAGTTGTGGGCGTGGCGCTATGGACATCATCACTCAATAGCCAACACCCTTGCGCATGCGCAGAAAATACTAGTTCCTATTATATCTGTCATTGTCAATCTTCTTTGAGCCAATTTCAAAGCGGTACGCTCCTTCCATAAAGGAGTAATGTAGGCTCGGAGGTTCTACTCCCTAACCCTACTATCCTACTACTACTCCCACACAATTTTCCGTTTTTCCCCACTCTCCATCATTTTTTTCCTTTCCTCATTATTATTTTTTGGTACTTTTTGGTCATTTTTCTTAATCTTATACTCCCTCTCATGGGACATTAACTCCATTGGGCTAACCGCGAATATTCCTACTCCAGCCCCTATCCTGCTTTTTGAATCGTCCATATACCAGATTTTACTTCAATTCCTAACTGGATTCTGCCCTCTTGATACTACACTGGATTGTTACCTCGTAGGGTGTAGCTATGAGTGATTTTTGGTTGCCCCATTCAAACTTCCCCTTACCGGTGTCATTCTTATCTCTTCACTCTTCATACCCCATTAACCCCAAGTTTCTCTTACATTGGCCGTACCGCTTCTCACCATCTTTCCTCCTTTCAGAAGTTCATTCTACTGCTGTTATTTCCCGTCCTTACCTGTTCTCTGCCGTTACTTCTCTATATTTGACCTTATCCCCGCCCTCCTCCAGCTATAACTGCCACGTATCCTATACCCCATTCAAAGTAATTTATTTCCAGTTTTCCTCCCACCCCTTTAAAATTTTTCTTAAGAATTCGGCGTTATTCTTCATTCCTTTTGCTCCTCTTCCCTTCACCCAAGCACTCTTCTACTACTCTCGTGTATCCTACTACCCCTACTTCAAACATAAATATATCGCCAGTTTTCTTATCACTCTTTTCTTTTCTCTCCTCTCCCTCTTTTCGATTCCCCTTAATAATTCCATCCTACTGGTATTATTTTTCACTCTTACAACTTCACGCCTTCTACTCTTCTAACCCCCACTCAGTTTCCCCTATACTCTACTCTCTTTTTCCGATTATCTTGTTTGTCATTAATTTTCCAGTTTTTCTTGCCCTCCCCTCAATTCCCAACTATTCCCTGGCCTACTTCACAACTTTATTAAATTTTCCTCACAGTTCCTCCCCTTTCTTTTGCCTTCCCCGTCTATCTCTAATGCCCCTACCGCAAGAAATTATTGAAATTAATTTTAATTTGTTGCTCTTTTAGTCAATGTACAGAGTGAGTCGACAAGGCACTCTACATTATTTTCTTGGCCGTTGCTAGCTCCACGGCTAACGTGGATATAATTCTGAAACTAAATCCACGGCATTACGTCATGCGCATGTCTGGGAAAATTATTTCAGCTTCCTGAGGTTATAGGGACGTAGGTGCGTATGATTGGTTGCCTACTCCCAAGGCGTAAAAGTCTGTTTCTGAGAAATCTAATGATAATAATTATTAACTACAAACAAAATCAATCGCTCGGACTTAGAGAAACTTTACTCTAGTATTTTTTATTGGTCATATTCAACTTGCAAATTAATTAAAAATCAATTTAAAAAATGAAAATGTTTGAAACTTTCATAATGGAATAATTTTGCAAGGCCCCGGACATGCGCAGTAGGTACAGCTCGTATTCGCCTTTGACAATGACGTAATGCCGTGGATTTTGTGTCAGAATTATATCCACGTTAGCCGTGGAGCTAGCAACGGCCTATTTTCTTTCTGTTCGGCATTTAAAACTATTATTAATCTTCCTTATTCTGTAAGCCGTAACGACTCGTTCACCAACAATTGTCGATTTTTCGCTAAAGTTATTCTAGTCGCAAACGATTGTCGTCAGTTAAGGAGTCGTTCCTGAACGGCATTTTACAGAATAGGGTTTAGTACATATTTTTGTTTTTGTACAACTTCTTGCATTATACAAGTCTAAACTGCATTGTCACGGTGTTTATTATCAAATGCGTGACGCAATAAGTATTACCAGTCAATGTACTTCGATCTAATCATATATAAACAAGATATAATTGTAAAAGAATTTTATTGTTTATTTATAATATTATTTTTTTATAAATCATACAGTCATGCATTACTAGTAAGGTCAATGTTCCCCATCTAACCCTTATACGAATGGCAACCAACCATGACGAGACCGGGATCTGAACCTGAGGCCTTTAAAATACCTATTGTTAATAAATAATAAATAAAATTTTAATGAACATTTTTTTTAAATAAAAGTCGAATATTTTCCTATCTACGTAACTCATATCTCGAATCAAAACAAGTACCTAATAGTAATTCTCACTGTTGTGCATCTTTATTAGTAAACAAAGATTTATCAGACGTACTGCAACACATATAAAAGATTATCCAAGATTCTAGAAAAGTTCAGTGCGTTCTTTCAACTACAGAATGGAAAACAGTAAGTTCTTGTTCTCTTTTTAATTTAAATTCTTTCTGGTTTATTTTTTAGAAGATAAAATTATCAGGATGCCTAACGTGGATTATACTCCAGATCCTGGAGGACTAGGAAGTGTATTTTTTAAAAAAATGTCAAGTTATAAAAATACAATCGCGCAGGTAAAATATTTTTCTTGTTTCTTTCTTCTTAATTTTATTTTCCCATATCCCCTAGATAGATGGTTTGACAGGCCAAAAAGACACATATAACTCGCTTTTGCAACGCAGTATCCGCACAGCAATCACCATGCGTTCAAAAGGAATAACCTCCGAGGATATCATAACAATCTGTACCTTCAATCACCTTAACTGTAGCGTCCCTTTCATAGCCTCCCTTTTTTTGGGTGCTAGAACCGCAAATCTTGATCCAACAATTAATTTAAAAGACACCATTCATCTTTTAAAGCAAGTTACCCCAAAAATGATCTTCGTAGGACCGGAAGCTATTAATCTCATCGAAGAAGCTCTTCGCGTGACGGGAATTGATTCCCAAATGGTTATATTTGGAAAATCAAAAAACCATTTAGAGTTTGAGGAATTTTTAAACGAATCCCCTGAAGAAGAAAAATTTAAACCAGTGGAAGTGGAGGATATTAAAGACACGGCTATAATTTTTTTCAGTAGCGGTACAACTGGGTTACCAAAAGGTATTTGCGTGAACCATTTTGCTTTACTCACTCAAGCACATTTGTATGGGTAATTTTTTCTTTAAAGACTTGTCGATTTAATTCATTTAACAAGAATTTTAGGGAAAGAGGCTTCGAACCGAAAGTTGTATTGGGATTTGCTTCAATGTATTGGATCTCTTCGGTTATAACCATAACAACATGTTTGCTCCATCAAGGACATCGTATTCTGATTCCTAGATTTGATCCAAACATTACTTGGAAATTAATATCAGACTATAAAGTAATACAAGAAATTTTTCTTGGTCTTTTAATATCTACCCGTAATATTTTTAGGTCACATCAATATTTATAGCACCGAGTGATTTGATTGCATTATGTAAAATGGGACGTCCTGAAGGGATAGATACCAGAAATCTTCATAATTTAAATACAGGAGGTGCTCCTCTAGCAAGAGAACAAATCATAGAAGCTCGGAAGATTTTTCCAAATACAATAGTTACATTGGGTTATGGTCAAACTGAAACAGTTGGGGGTTCAGTACTTTTTTCTCCAAACATAAAAGAAGATATGGTGTTAACAGAAAAAAAACCTGGAGCTTCTGGAAGAGCTCTACAAGGATTTTGGTATAAGGTAATTTTTCTTTCCCCACTTAATTTTCCGTAAAATTTAATTTCGTTTCCTCTTAAGATAGTAGATCCGGAAACAGAAGAAATTCTAGGACCAAACCAAAAAGGAGAACTCCGGGTAAAAACAAAAATCCAAATGAATGGTTACTACAACCTCAAGTCATCAAATGCGTGGGATGATGATGGTTGGCTCAAAACAGGGGACGTTGGTTATTACGACGAAGATCATTGCTTCTTCATTGTAGACCGTATTAAAGAAATGTTGAAGTATCGTTCTTGGCACGTACCACCTGCGTTAATAGAAGGGGTTCTTTTAACCCATCCCCAAATTAAAACAGCTGTGGTAATAGGAATACCTCACCCTGAAGATGGTGATCATCCAATGGCTGTGATTGTATTAAATAATAGTTCGAATGGACTCAGCGAAGAAGAAATTGAACGATATGTGGCGCAAAGGGTTGATGATAGACAAAAGTTAAGAGGTGGGGTTAAAATTGTTGATAATATTCCTTTTACACCGACAGGAAAAATTAACAGGGGTGAAGTTAAAAATTTAATTTTAAAAGGTTATGGTAAATAAAATTTTTTTTATTGGTATGTGGTGTTTTATTTGGATACGTTTTACCCTCCAGAGTTTCTAGCAACCTTCTCCGTCATCGTAACGTTTATCCACCGGGTTTTTACACTTCCCAAGGTCTCCACCACGTATTACCTCAAACATCTTATAATGACAATCTTATCACGCCCTTGAAATAAAAACCAAAATCAAAGTACAAGCAGTTATTGAAGGGCGCAGTAATCAATATCGAGCAAAGGGACGTAATGAGTAAAAACCCAAAAGTGAATTAAAAATAATTCTCTTCAACCTCCCTACCCGCAGAAGAAAGAAAGAAAATTAAATTAACCTGTTCTGTAATAACTAAATTTAATCACAGCCTACGCAGATTTAATGTTCTATATTTTTTTAAATTGTAACTAAAAAAAATGCTCATTGTACCCTACTTACTCTAATCTGAGATAACGAAATGTTTGCCAAAAACAATTTTCGATGACTTTACATATTCTATTTGGATCAATAATTTTAGTATATAAAGGAACGTCATTATTATCTCATAGTTAATGTCGAGGAAGTATAAACAGCGCGTGCATGTCAGGAATTTTTTGTTAACTTCCTAAGTTCAGTGACAAAAATAGATAAAGTGGGTAGCTTCGTTTGTAGCATTTTTATTTTTTTTTAACGTGAAAATATTCGTTTCAGAAATGGAAGAAATTCAGAATAATGGTAACGTTCTTAGTGTTCCTCCTCTACCACTTCGATACAAGGGAGGGGTTGGAAAAGTTCTTTTTGATAAAATGACTGAAAATAAGGATTACATTGGACAGGTATTTATTCTTTGTTTCCCAATCAGATCTTCACATCTTTCTCACCTTATTACCCAATCCTTCTCCTTTCTTTAGTAAACGAACCTCGAAGGACTCTGCACTCCCCCTGCTTTACATATAATTTTTATCTTCCTTTCTCCTTTTCTTCTTCCTGATTCTTTCTCCATTTTTCTTCTCTTTAATCCCCCTCCTCATACATTTCCTTGATTTGGTTCTTCCACTCAAATTACTACCATCGTCCCATGATCTCTCTCCATATCTCTTTCTCACCCTATTATCCAATCCTTCTCCTTTCTCTAGTAAACGAACCTCGAAGGGCTCTTCACCTCCATGCTTTAAATATAATTTTTTATCTTCCTTTCTCCTTTTCTTCTTCCTGATTCTTTCTCCATTTTTCTTCTCTTTAATCCCCCTCCTCATACATTTCCTTCATTTGGTTCTTCCACTCAAATTACTACCATCGTCCCATGATCTCTCTCCATATCTCTTTCTCACCTTATTATCCAATCCTTCTCCTTTCTCTAGTAAACGAACCTCGAAGGGCTCTCCACTCCCCCTGCTTTAAATATAATTTTTTATCTCCCTTTCTCCTTTTGTTCTTCCTAATTTTTTCCCCATTTTTCTTCTCTTTAACCCCTCTCCTCATACATTTCCTTGATTTGGTTCATCCACTCATGATCCTTCCAAGGTTCCATAATTTCTTATTAAACTATTTTTTATTCTTATCCATTACAGATAGATGGATTGACTGGCGAAAAAGATTCCTTTGGATCGATCCTACAAAGAAGCATCCGTACAGCAATTACCATGCGATTAAAGGGCATCACCTCGAAGGACATTATAACAGTTTGCAGCTTCAATCATCTCGACACAAACATTCCAATCTACGCAAGTTTATTTCTTGGTGTTAAAACAGCATCCACAGACCCATCCCTGTCTTTAACAGACACAGTTTATTTGCTCAAACAAGTCCGACCTAAAATGCTGTTTATAAGCCCAAACGCTGTTAAACTCATCGAGGATGCTCTTCAGGAAATCGGGCTTGATTCCGAAATTGTAGTATTTGGAGAAACAGAAAAACATACTAAGTTCGCGGAATTTTTAGTTGAACACCCTGAGGAAAAAACATTTTCTCCTGTGGAGATTACAGATCTTAAAGAAACAGTCTCGATTTTCTTTAGTAGTGGGACATCTGGAATGCCGAAAGGAATTTGTGTAAGCCATTTTGCGTCTATGTCCCAAATTCCTAGCGAGAAGTATGTGTAAGTTTATAAAAATATTACATAGTATCTAAAATAAATTTTGTTTTAGGGAAGCAGCAGCTTTTAGTGGAATAAATGCTTTGACATATTCTTCCCCATACTGGATTTCATCATTTGGGCTTGCCATAACTTTCATTACCACCAGAGGGTGTCGAATAGTTCTCCCTGATTTTGATCCAACAATCATCTGTAACATGATTGAAACATACAAGGTTTGCGTAAACCAAACTATAAAACTTGCTTTAAATAATTATCCATTTTTTTTTAGATTCTTTTAATGTTTTTATCACCAAGCAATATTGCAGGAATATTAAGCAATGGAAACCCAGATAATTTAGATTTATCAAGTGTAAAGTTTTGTATAATAGCAGGTGCTCCAATTTCTAAAGAGAAATTAGAGGAAACAAAGAGATTCCTTCCAGGGGCTCTTGTTGCTAACGGATACGGCCAAACAGAACTTGGTGGGGGTGGAAATTGTTTCAACTTTAAATTCTTTTCCAATCCAAAAGACTTACAGTTATTCTTAAAAAATCCGACTTCATGCGGGAAACCACAAGCAGGATATGCGTGCAAGGTACTGTATTCGCAAAAATAATTAAACAGAATTATAAGAAAAAAATAATTTACAGATCGTTGATCCAGAAACTGAAGAAATTCTTGGTCCAAACCAAAAAGGGGAATTAAGAATCAAAACAGATTATCAAATGAGCGGTTACTACAACATGGATTCATCAGACGCTTGGGACAAGGATGGTTTCCTAAAAACTGGAGACATAGCTTACTACGATGAAGATTACTGTTTCTTTATTATAGATAGAATTAAAGAACTGTTAAAGTTCCAATCTTGGCAAATAGCTCCAGCTAAATTAGAAGGAGTTTTGATGAACCATCCAGCAATTGAAGGTGCTGTGGTAATTGGCCTACCACATCCTATTGATGGTGATCATCCCCTAGGAATAGTTGTGTTAAAGAAATCTGGTATCAAAGTTACTCCAGAAGAGATTGTAAAATACGTGGAAGAAAGAGTTGATGATAAACAAAGATTAAGGGGTGGAGTAAAAATTGTGGAAAACCTTCTAGTTACTCCAACTGGAAAGTTTAAGAGAAAACTGATGAGGGATTTGATACTTGAAGGAAAATTTTAATTTTATTTTACTTTGTTTATATTATTTTTTATGGAATTGCTGTAAAAGAAAATAAATTTCTTTTCAACTAACACTCACTAGGTTGAATATTTTTTGCTTTCACTATTGCGAGATTTCTTTCCATTACATGAACTAACTGAAGACGTAATCCTTGTTTTATAGTCATAGGCGAAACTAGAGTATTTTATTTGGTAGTGCCAGCTAGAATTAGAAACCAAGCGTTGACTTGTATCAATGTAGCATCGTTTTTCCAGAATCTCTTTACAAAAAGGCACCGACTATTCAAAAGTAAATAAAATGAATTTTTATTAAATAATAATCTTATAAACAAAAACGAACATATATTTCAGAATCGGTCTTTTTTTCATTGTGGCCTCTTAGAGGACGCCCTCCTATAGCCAAACACAGAACAATATTTATAAGTCTTTCGAATAGTTGGTGGTTTTCGATTCGCTTTTGCTCTTCTTTCGAAATAAAATCGCGTTTAGTTTGATCTAACAAAATATCAATCGAGATCCCGTTTTCATAATGGTTCCATGAAGAAATACTAAATACTATGCATATGCACAGTAGTTCGTTCTTTCATGATTCTTAAACGCTTCAATGGCCCTATGCCAATTATTAAAACCTTTCTTTGTAAATGCAGTATGACCCGTATATGAGGCGTCGTTTGACCCAAAAAAACGACAATGGAAACAGAATGCTGAATCCAACTGCTGGCTGTATTCTAGCCATTTGAAAGAATCATACCAATTTTTCTGAAAGTTTCTGAATTTTGAGCCTATTTTTCTACGCGGAAATATCGTCAAAGTGGGTTGATATGGTAGCTTTATTAAAAAGTGGAGGTGCAAACCTCCCCTGGACTTTCCCATACTAAAAATAAACATTTTGTTTTTGCTATTCAACAGTAGTTCGCGAGGCAGCATTGGAAATCATTTGAATGCCTCGCGAGAAAAACGAGACTATACAGGTTCGATATGAACGAAAGAAAGACACCTAGATACGCATCTACCTGTACTCTGTAGTAGGTACCGGCTAGAAATTACAACTGGCGAAGCTGGACGATCGCTATCGACCGACCGACGTGCCGTTCTCGTTCGGATCAGATCGGCTAACATCGGGTTTCGCTCACTACTCCCTTATCCTTGGAGCTACGATGCTGAAACTCGGTAGGTAGACTATTCACGTCTCCGTCTTTCAAACGCCGTCGAGCAATTAAAGCTACGACGTGCCGTTCTCGTTCGGATCAGATCGGCTAACGTCGGGTTTCGCTCATAACTCCCTTTTCCTTTGAGCTACGATGCTGAAACTCGGTAGGTAGACTATTGACGTCTCCGCCTTTTCAACGCCGTCGAGCAATTTAAGCTACGACGTGCCGTTCTCGTTCGGATCGGATCGGCTAACATCGGGTTTCGCTCATAACTCCCTTATCCTTGGAGCTACGATGCTGAAACTCGGTAGGTAGACTATTGACGTCTCCGCCTTTTCAACGCCGTCGAGCAATTTAAGCTACGACGTGCCGTTCTCGTTCGGATCAGATCGGCTAACATCGGGTTTCGCTCATAACTCCCTTATCCTTGGAGCTACGATGCTGAAACTCGGTAGGTAGACTATTGACGTCTCCGTCTTTTCAACGCCGTCGACCAATTTAAGCTACGACGTGCCGTTCTCGTTCGGATCAGATCGGCTAACATCGGGTTTCGCTCATAACTCCCTTATCCTTGGAGCTACGATGCTGAAACTCGGTAGGTAGACTATTGACGTCTCCGTCTTTCAAACGCCGTCGAGCCATTAAAGCTACGACGTGCCGTTCTCGTTCGGATCAGATCGGCTAACGTCGGGTTTCGCTCATAACTCCCTTTTCCTTTGAGCTATGATGCTGAAACTCGGTAGGTAGACTATTGACGTCTCCGCCTTTTCAACGCCGTCGAGCAATTTAAGCTACGACGTGCCGTTCTCGTTCGGATCGGATCGGCTAACATCGGGTTTCGCTCATAACTCCCTTATCCTTGGAGCTACGATGCTGAAACTCGGTAGGTAGACTATTGACGTCTCCGTCTTTTCAACGCCGTCGAACAATTTAAGCTACGACGTGCCGTTCTCGTTCGGATCAGATCGGCTAACATCGGGTTTCGCTCATAACTCCCTTATCCTTGGAGCTACGATGCTGAAACTCGGTAGGTAGACTATTGACGTATCCGTCTTTCAAACGCCGTCGAGCAATTTAAGCTACGACGTACCGTTCTCGTTCGGATCAGATCGGCTAACATCGGGTTTCGCTCAAAACTCCCTTATCCTTTGAGCTACGATGCTGAAACTCGGTAGGTAGACTATTGAGGTATCCGTCTTTCCAACGCCGTCGAGCAATTTAAGCTACGACGTACCGTTCTCGTTCGGATCAGATCGGCTAACATCGGGTTTCGCTCAAAACTCCCTTATCCTTGGAGCTACGATGCTGAAACTCGGTAGGTAGACTATTGACGTCTCCGCCTTTTCAACGCCGTCGAGCAATTTAAGCTACGACGTGCCGTTCTCGTTCGGATCAGATCGGCTAACATCGGGTTTCGCTCATAACTCCCTTATCCTTGGAGCTACGATGCTGAAACTCGGTAGGTAGACTATTGACGTCTCCGTCTTTTCAACGCCGTCGACCAATTTAAGCTACGACGTGCCGTTCTCGTTCGGATCAGATCGGCTAACATCGGGTTTCGCTCATAACTCCCTTATCCTTGGAGCTACGATGCTGAAACTCGGTAGGTAGACTATTGACGTCTCCGTCTTTCAAACGCCGTCGAGCAATTAAAGCTACGACGTGCCGTTCTCGTTCGGATCAGATCGGCTAACGTCGGGTTTCGCTCATAACTCCGTTTTCCTTTGAGCTACGATGCTGAAACTCGGTAGGTAGACTATTGAGGTATCCGCCTTTTCAACGCCGTCGAACAATTTAAGCTACGACGTGCCGTTCTCGTTCGGATCGGATCGGCTAACATCGGGTTTCGCTCATAACTCCCTTATCCTTGGAGCTACGATGCTGAAACTCGGTAGGTAGACTATTGACGTCTCCGCCTTTTCAACGCCGTCGAGCAATTTAAGCTACGACGTGCCGTTCTCGTTCGGATCGGATCGGCTAACATCGGGTTTCGCTCATAACTCCCTTATCCTTGGAGCTACGATGCTGAAACTCGGTAAGTAGACTATTGACGTCTCCGCCTTTTCAACGCCGTCGAGCAATTTAAGCTACGACGTGCCGTTCTCGTTCGGATCAGATCGGCTAACATCGGGTTTCGCTCATAACTCCCTTATCCTTGGAGCTACGATGCTGAAACTCGGTAGGTAGACTATTGACGTCTCCGTCTTTTCAACGCCGTCGACCAATTTAAGCTACGACGTGCCGTTCTCGTTCGGATCAGATCGGCTAACATCGGGTTTCGCTCACTACTCCCTTATCCTTGGAGCTACGATGCTGAAACTCGGTAGGTAGACTATTGACGTCTCCGTCTTTCAAACGCCGTCGAGCAATTAAAGCTACGACGTGCCGTTCTCGTTCGGATCAGATCGGCTAACGTCGGGTTTCGCTCATAACTCCCTTATCCTTGGAGCTACGATGCTGAAACTCGGTAGGTAGACTATTGACGTCTCCGCCTTTTCAACGCCGCACAGTGGTTCCAAATCGTCAAATCGTGGACATAGAAATCAAATTCAAGTTTTTGGTTTGAAATATTTTTTTTCTTATAGAGCATCACTGTCTGAACAACATTTTTAAATAAACTTTTTTTATATTATGACGGTAAGTGGGTCAATTGTTTTTTTATCGATAATCAAAAAAATCAAAGTAATTTTTTTGATTTCTAATATTTTTTTCATGATAGAAGATGGTTATACCTACATTATTTCCCAATAGCATTTTTTTGTATTTTGAAGTTAAGATGGCGAAAGAAGTTATTATCGAACCTTGAAAAAACATTTTTTGCGATTTTTTGCGATTTTTTCGAAAGGTTTTAAATTGCCAGGGCTGACACTGTAACTGTATGTAGAAGAAGGTGTTTTACAGAACATAGGCGAAAAAGTATCCGGATATCCTTGCGTCCGTGGTAGTAATAGCTCGAGGATCAATTTTTATCGATGAAAATAAAAATCAAAGTGAATCAAAGTCATTTGTTTGAGTTCTCATATTTTTTTCATGATAGAACATGGTTATACCTACATTATTTCTCAATACCATTTTTTTGTATTTTGAAGTTAAGATGGCGAAATAAATTATTATCGGACATTTTTGTTAATCTCAAAAAATCGCAAGAAATGTTTTTTTAATGTCCGATAATAATTTATTTCGGCATCTTAACTTCAAAATACAAAAAACTGGTATTGGGAAATAATGTAGGTATAACCGTCTTCTATCATGAAAAAAATATGAGAACTCAAACAAATGACTTTGATTTTTATTTTCTTCGATAAAAATTGATCCTCGAGCTATTACTACCACGGACGCAAGGATATCCGGATACTTTTTCGCCTATGTTCTGTAAAACACCTTCTTCTACATACAGTTAGAGTGTCAGCCCTGGCAATTTAAAACCTTTCGAAAAAATCTCAAAAAATCTCAAAAAATCGCAAGAAATGTTTTTTAATGTCCGATAATAATTTCTTTGGCCATCTCAACTTCGAAATACAAAAAAATGGTATTGGGAAATAATGTAGGTATAACCATGTTCTATCATGAAAAAAATATTAGAACTCAAAAAAAAAACTTTGATTTTTATTTTCATCGATAAAAATTGATCCTCGAGCTATTACTACCACGGACGCAAGGATATCCGGATACTTTTTCGCCTATGTTCTGTAAAACACCTTCTTCTACATACAGTTACAGTGTCAGCCCTGGCAATTTAAAACCTTTCGAAAAAATCGCAAAAAATCGCAAAAAATGTTTTTTCAAGGTTCGATAATAACTTCTTTCGCCATCTTAACTTCAAAATACAAAAAAATGCTATTGGGAAATAATGTAGGTATAACCATCTTCTATCATGAAAAAAATATTAGAAATCAAAAAAATTACTTTGATTTTTTTGATTATCGATAAAAAAACAATTGACCCACTTACCGTCATAATATAAAAAAAGTTTATTTAAAAATGTTGTTCAGACAGTGATGCTCTATAAGAAAAAAAATATTTCAAACCAAAAACTTGAATTTGATTTCTATGTCCACGATTTGACGATTTGGAACCACTGTGCGCCGTCGAGCAATTTAAGCTACGACGTGCCGTTCTCGTTCGGATCAGATCGGCTAACATCGGGTTTCGCTCATAACTCCCTTATCCTTGGAGCTACGATGCTGAAACTCGGTAGGTAGACTATTGACGTCTCCGTCTTTTCAACGCCGTCGACCAATTTAAGCTACGACGTGCCGTTCTCGTTCGGATCAGATCGGCTAACATCGGGTTTCGCTCATAACTCCCTTATCCTTGGAGCTACGATGCTGAAACTCGGTAGGTAGACGATTGACGTCTCCGTCTTTCAAACGCCGTCGAGCAATTAAAGCTACGACGTGCCGTTCTCGTTCGGATCAGATCGGCTAACGTCGGGTTTCGCTCATAACTCCCTTTTCCTTTGAGCTACGATGCTGAAACTCGGTAGGTAGACTATTGAGGTATCCGCCTTTTCAACGCCGTCGAACAATTTAAGCTACGACGTGCCGTTCTCGTTCGGATCGGATCGGCTAACATCGGGTTTCGCTCATAACTCCCTTATCCTTGGAGCTACGATGCTGAAACTCGGTAGGTAGACTATTGACGTCTCCGTCTTTCAAACGCCGTCGAGCAATTAAAGCTACGACGTGCCGTTCTCGTTCGGATCAGATCGGCTAACATCGGGTTTCGCTCACTACTCCCTTATCCTTGGAGCTACGATGCTGAAACTCGGTAGGTAGACTATTGACGTCTCCGTCTTTCAAACGCCGTCGAGCAATTAAAGCTACGACGTGCCGTTCTCGTTCGGATCAGATCGGCTAACGTCGGGTTTCGCTCATAACTCCCTTATCCTTGGAGCTACGATGCTGAAACTCGGTAGGTAGACTATTGACGTCTCCGTCTTTTCAACGCCGTCGACCAATTTAAGCTACGACGTGCCGTTCTCGTTCGGATCAGATCGGCTAACATCGGGTTTCGCTCATAACTCCCTTATCCTTGGAGCTACGATGCTGAAACTCGGTAGGTAGACTATTGACGTCTCCGTCTTTCAAACGCCGTCGAGCCATTAAAGCTACGACGTGCCGTTCTCGTTCGGATCAGATCGGCTAACATCGGGTTTCGCTCACTACTCCCTTATCCTTGGAGCTACGATGCTGAAACTCGGTAGGTAGACTATTGACGTCTCCGTCTTTCAAACGCCGTCGAGCAATTAAAGCTACGACGTGCCGTTCTCGTTCGGATCAGATCGGCTAACGTCGGGTTTCGCTCATAACTCCCTTTTCCTTTGAGCTACGATGCTGAAACTCGGTAGGTAGACTATTGACGTCTCCGCCTTTTCAACGCCGTCGAGCAATTTAAGCTACGACGTGCCGTTCTCGTTCGGATCGGATCGGCTAACATCGGGTTTCGCTCATAACTCCCTTATCCTTGGAGCTACGATGCTGAAACTCGGTAGGTAGACTATTGACGTCTCCGTCTTTTCAACGCCGTCGACCAATTTAAGCTACGACGTGCCGTTCTCGTTCGGATCAGATCGGCTAACATCGGGTTTCGCTCATAACTCCCTTATCCTTGGAGCTACGATGCTGAAACTCGGTAGGTAGACTATTGACGTCTCCGTCTTTCAAACGCCGTCGAGCAATTAAAGCTACGACGTGCCGTTCTCGTTCGGATCAGATCGGCTAACGTCGGGTTTCGCTCATAACTCCCTTTTCCTTTGAGCTACGATGCTGAAACTCGGTAGGTAGACTATTGAGGTATCCGTCTTTCCAACGCCGTCGAGCAATTTAGCTACGACTGTTTTCCAACACTTCTTTTCAAGACGTTTCAGACAATTCTAAAAATGGGGGAAGCTTTTCGAAAATTTTTCTAAGCCCGTGCAAGAAAACATTTTCATGTCCGAACCTAACCTAACCGGCAAGGCGGCAACAAAGTTTTTCTTACTCGCCAAGCCACGCCCTTTCCAACGACGCCAAGCAATTTGAGCTACGACGCTCGATCCGTTTCCATCAACAGTTCAACCTAAATATTCAAAATTCACGAATTTTTCATTAACCGTACATTTTAGCCATATGAACACCTTATACTATGTGATAGACAATTAAATTCTGCATTCAACTATGTATATAATAATATATAGGGTGTTTCATTTAAAATAACAAAGTTGTTTATTGTACTGTGGAAAGCAAACGCCCTGTATACGTGATATACATTGAAGAGAATGCAGAATTATATACTAAATAACTTTTATATTTAAACTTCTTTCATATTTTGACTACTAATAAAGGCGCTATAGGAACATCAATTTCCGATTTTCAAAATCTCGTAGAGGGCGCCACAGTGGAATTCTGGCGTTCATCAAAAAGCAAAAATGTAGCTAATACCAAGCTGCATAAGTATGGAAAATTTAAACAAAATCCTTAGACCAGTTTTTTTGTAATAATTTTTCAAAAATTTCAAAATTTTTGGAAGAGCGCCGTTGCGACAGTTCTTGGATTTAGTAAATAATTTTTCTTGGTGTAGTAGAGCCAAAGGGCTTTCAAACAAGTTGTTGCGGAACCTGATCAGATAACAGGTTTTTGAGTTATGGGGCGTTAAAGTCGAAATTTTGAAAAATTCATAGCGACCGCCATTTTGAAGTTAGAGAGTCCGGTAAAAAACTGTTTCCCTTGAATTATGCCCTTCTTTCATATTCCCTACTCAGAATTTCAAAATCCCGCTTCTGAAAAAAATGATACCAAAAAAACATGTCTAACTTCCGCTTCCGGTTTCGGATTTTTTTGGAAAGCTTATTTTGTCGATGAATTTTCGATATACCCCTTCATTTAAAATTTCATCAAAATCGGTTAACTAGTTTTTGCGTTAGAGGCGTTACATACACATACACACACACACACACACACCCACACACACACACACACACACACACACCCACACCCACCAACAGACAGACATTTTTCTAGACCACCTTTTTGGGTTCCTAGGGGCCCAAAATACGTATTTCCGCGAAAATCTCGATTTCAAAAATTTTCATGATATCAATACTTCCCTATACCAGTGGTGGTATGGGAAAGTAAAAACCGATCAATTTTCGACTTAAAAGTTTAAACTGCAACATCCAAAGCGGGTTTTCGAATGTGTAAAAGAAGACTGAGAAGGCAAAATACTTACAGCAATCAATATTGAATAGTCTAATAACGATTTACTATTCATAAGCATTGGTGTAATTTTCGACGCGGTGGCGAAATGCTGAAATTAATACTTACGGCGACGTATTACCGTACTAGAGCAAATTCTCGAAAGTGATAGCGGTCGTCTTTATAATATTTAATATACCTATTACGTAAGTTTCCGGTGACCCCTTAAATATTGTTGAGATCAAGTATCGAAGACATAATAAATACTCTTTCCGTTTTTTAGGCCGCTTGCATTTTCAGTTTTACTTTCTTTAGGTGGTGCCCGGGCACACCCGGCACCACCCGTAGTTTCGCCTATGTTTATAGTGCATCACAATCAAAGCCAAAAGTAAATTATATGAGCACTTTAGGCCACAACGACCAATGAGCATAACGGGCAACTGTTATTTTGTCCCAATTTTGTACATAACGCTAACAGCGCTTGCATAAAACCACAACGGCCAACTTGACCATATATTCGACTCTAACAGCCACCATGACCGTAATTGCAAATCTAACCCCGTCCCACATGTTTAGACGTCGCTGAAGACGTTGGCCACATTGCCAAAAATATACACAACGGAAACTTTGACCATCTACTCAACCCTAACAGCCACCATGACCGTAATTGCAAATCTAACCCCGTCCCACATGTTTAGACGTCGCTGAAGACGTCGTCCACGTTGCCCAAAATATCCACAACGGCCAATTTGACCATCTACTTGACCCCAACAGTCACCATGACCGCAATTGACAAATCTAGCCCCGTCCCACATGTTTAGACGTCGGTGAAGACGTCGGTCACATCGCGCAAAATAATTACAACTGCCAACATTTGACCATTTGACCCTAACAGCCACAATGACCGTAATTGCAAATCTAACCCTGTCCCATATGTTTAGACGTCGCTGAAGACGTCGTCCACATTGCCCAAAATATCCACAACGGCCAATTTGACCATCTACTTGACCCCAACAGCCACCATGACCGCAATTGACAAATCTAACCCCGTCCCACATGTTTAGACGTCGCTGAAGACGTCGTCCACATTGCCCAAAATATCCACAACGGCCAATTTGACCATCTACTTGACCCTAACAGCCAGCATGACCATAATTGCAAATCTAGCCCCGTCCCACATGTTTAGACGTCGCTGAAGATGTCGTCCACATTGCCCAAAATAATTACAACTGCCAATTTGGCCATCTACTTGACCCTAACAGCCACAATGACCGCAATTGACAAATCTAACCCCGTCCCACATATTTAGACGTCGCTGAAGACGTCGGCCACATCGCCCAAAATAACCACAACGGCCAAAATTGTAGAGCGTGACGACAACAGCTAAAATGACCATACCACCTGCACACAAAGTAATCCCTGGACCCACCATTATAACTACAACCCCCAAAAGTTGTCTGTCGTCGACATTTTAGCTGTTGCGGTCACGCGCTACAGTTGGCCGTTGTGGTTATTTTGGATGATGAGCTGGATGACGTCAGCAAAGCCTAAATATGTGGGGCAAAATTTTAATTCGGCCATTGTGACCATAATGGCTGTTAGGTCTGGTTGGGCGATATGGTCTAATTGGCCGTTGTGGTTATTCGGGCGCTGTTGGCCGTTATGGTCACAATATTGTCCGTTATCGACCAAATTGGGCCAAAATAGCAATTGGTCATTGTGGTCATTGACCATTGTGGCCAGGGCCCTTTGATTCAATTTCCTCTTCCTTGGTTCTTCTTCCGCTCTTCCCTACTAAAAGTTTTCCCTAATTCTTTCTTTCCTCTCGTCTCCATCCCTTCTTAATTCTACTCTTAATATCCATTTTCTTCTTCGTTATCTTTTATTCCTCCACCTGGTCTTAGAAGTTATACAAAATAATTGCCTGTACAGATTTTGTTTTGGTATCAGAATTTCCCATCCTTTTTTTTTTATCTACGGCAGAAACTTTTCCTAAGCGATTCCATATATTTCCCCTTACTACCTGAAGAGGCACCCGAGCGATCCTCCTCGACATTTTATTCAATTAAAGAACTTGAGAAAAACTTTCAGCTATCGCAGAAGAATTTATACACCCAACGTGGAATATCTAACCCACAATGGCCGTGGGTTCGACTACAGTGCAAATCATTTTTTTAATCCACCTCATCTATTAATATACTGAACTCATTTTATATGCAACGTAATGATTATAAAGCATTTTTTAGACTTCCGTTATAAACAAAATAGTATCCATTGAAATATTTATCTAAGATAGCTTATACTACGCATTTCTAGATAACAATCATCTAATGACACTACAAGTAAAGGGGGCCATAGAATAATTTCTATATAAAAGGGAACATATCTCCTAAGAGCTCATAAATAACTCAGCAGTGTTGCTGTAATTTTTATTATCACAATTAACCAGACAACAGTTTTTGTTAAGTGCTTTGAACTAGATAACAGACTTAAATTAAACTAGAGTGCGTTTTTCAAGAAACTTTTTATTTTCCAATTATTTTTAAAAAATATAATTGCAGAAATGGGAGAAATACAAAATAATGGCAACATTCTTAGCGTTCCTGCTGTTCCACTTCAATACAACACAGGAATTGGAAAACTTCTTTTCGACAAGATGATTGAAAACAGGGATTCCATTGGACAGGTACCTATAGTACAATTACAAGGATTTAATAAATAAAAAATCGTTTAATTTTTTACGTTAATTTTCAAATCCATATCCCCATCCTTTTCCCTTGTCTCACTCCAAGGGTTTGTTCTTCCAACCCTCTTACCTTAAAATTTCCTAACGCCTCAAATATTTTTACAGATCGATGGACTCACCGGCCACAACGATTCCTTTGGCTCTATGTTACAAAGAAGTATTCGTACAGCAATCACCATGCGATCTAAGGGCATTACACCAAAAGATATTATTACCGTTTGTAGCTTCAACCACCTCGATACCAACATTCCAATCCTTGCAAGTCTTTTTCTTGGGGTTAAAACAGCCTCCACGGACCCTTGCCTGTCTTTAACAGACACCGTCTTTTTACTCAATCAAGTCCGACCGAAAATGGTGTTTGTAAGTCCAGATGCTGTTAAACTAATCGAAGATAGTCTTCGAGAAAACAAACTTGATTCCGAAATTGTAGTTTTCGGTGAAACAGAAAAACATACTAAGTTTGAGGATTTTTTGAGGGAATCCCCGGAGGAAAAGAATTTTACTCCTGTGGATATAAAGGATCTTAAAGAAACACTTTCAATTTTTTTTAGTAGTGGTACATCTGGATTGCCAAAAGGAATTTGCATAAACCATTTGCAAGTAACATCCATGCTTCCGGCTAACGAGTATGTCTAAGGTTTTCTTAAAATTTGTGGTAGCAACTTAACTTTTATTTTAGGGAAGCAGGTGCCTATGGTGGTTTAGTATTATTGGCATATTCCAAACCATATTGGGTATCATCCTTTATATTTTTTATATTTGCAATTGTTTGCAAACAAAACCGAATAGTCCTCCCAACTTTTGAAACTAGTAATATTTGGAATATGATAGAAAAATATAAGGTAAGCTTTAAAAAAATTAAAATACAAATATTATCGCACTTTTTTTTTAGATATCCATGATTTATTTATCGCCGAGTCAGATTGCAACATTATTAAGTAACGGAAGACCAGATGGTGTGAATGTTTCCAACGTAAAGATTTTCCTAACAGGCGGTGCCCCTATCCACAAAGAACAATTAGATCGCATTCGAGAAATATTTACAGGAGCATTTGTTGTTGCTGGTTATGGACAAACTGAAGTAGCTGGTGCCATTAATTTTAAGTTTGCTTCCAATCCGAAAGATTTACCATTAGCCCTAGAAAGACCCACTTCATGTGGTAGACCACAACCAGGATATTCAATCAAGGTACCGTATTAGATAACACAAACAAATCTTATTGTATTAATCGGGATATTTCAGATAGTTGATACAGAAACTGAAGAAATACTTGGTGTAAACCAAAGAGGGGAATTACGAATTAAAACTGAATACCAAATGAATGGATATTACAACTTAGACTCATCTGGGGCATGGGATAAAGAAGGTTTTTTAAAAACAGGCGATATAGCATACTACGATGAAGATTATTGCTTCTATATTGTTGATCGGCTTAAGGAAATGTTAAAATTCCAATCCTGGCAAATAGCTCCCGCAAAAATAGAAGGAATTTTATTAACCCATCCAGCAATTGAAAGTGCCGTCGTGATAGGCTTACCACATCCTGCTGATGGTGATCATCCCTTAGCAGTAATTGTGTTAAACAAATCTGGTATCAAACCTACTCCTGAAGAGATTGAAAAATACGTGGAAGAAAGGGTCGATGATAAGCAAAGATTAAGGGGTGGCGTAAAAATTGTTGAAAAAATTCATGTAACTCCTACAGGGAAATTTCAGAGAAGACATATGAGGAATTTAATACTTCAAGGGAAGCTTTAAAATTGTACTTTGTTTATTTTTGTTTTGTTTTTGAATTATGTTAAAGATTTTTTTTGTGGTTACATTTTAAATGTAACCGTTACAACCAAAGAATTTGGGTTAAAAAACAAATTATTTTGCACAGCAATGCTTGTGATGACATGACCGTCAATAAAATGTTCCTGTCCACTTGAGTAAAATTCTATTATAAATCTAAAGCACCAATCTAAAGTAAGTTCCAGATAACATAGGAACTTAGTTGACAACCAACGTAACTTGGATGCAATCAGAGCAGCAGACTTTAAAGTTTATGGATTTTTTCTAAACACTTTCAGAATTTTGTTTTTGTCAGATGGGAGGGGATGGGGATGTTTAGCACATATTTTCTAATTGTTTAGCTTTCATATAACGTTCTGGGAATTTCCTATAGAAATCAGAGAAAGTGGGAAAAATTGCGAGAAAAAAGGGAAGACTTGTCTTTTTCTCTAAAAACTTTCAGAATTTTTTTTGACCAGATGGGAGGGGATGAGGGATGTTTGGCACATATTTTCCAATTGTTTAGCTTTCACATTACATTTTGGGAATTTTCTAAAGAAATCGGAGAGGGTGGGGAAAGTTGCGGGAAAAAAGAAAAGACTTGCCTTTTTGTCTGAAAACTTTCAGAATTTTTTTTGACCAGATGGGAGGGGATGGGGATGTTTAGCACATATTTTCTAATTGTTTAGCTTTCATATTACATTTTGGGAATTTTCTAAAGAAATCGGAGAGGGTGGGGAAAGTTGCGGGAAAAAAGAGAAGACTTGCCTTTTTGTCTGAAAACTTTCAGAATTTTTTTTGACCAGATAGGAGGGGATGAGGGATGTTTGGCACATATTTTCCAATTGTTTAGCTTTCATATTACGTTCTGGGAATTTCCTAAAGAAATCGGAGTGGGTGGGAAAAATTGCGAGAAAAAAGGAAGACTTGCCTTTTTTTCTGAAAACTTTCAGAATTTATTTTGACCAGATGGAAGGGAAAGGGGGATGTTTGGTACATATTTTTCAAGTGTTTAGGCTTCATGTTACATTTTGAAAATTTTCTAAGTAATTCGGAAGGGGTAAGAAAAATTGCCAGAAAAAAAGGGAAGACTATAGCCTTCCCTTTTGTTCTGAAAACTTTCTGAATTTTGTTGACCAGATGGGAGAGGATGAGGGATGTTTGGCACATACTTTTTAAAGTGTTTAGCCTTCATATTACATTCTGGGAATGTAAAGAAATCGGAAAGGGTGAGCAAAGCAAAGACTATCTTTTGGATTTTTTCTGAAAATCTTCTGATTTTTTGACCACCGGGTTGTTTGTCGCCAATGATTGTGCGTTTAAACGATTTTTCATTCTATAATTATTCTGAAAATATAAGATAGTCGCTAACGGATCATTCGTAAACGACTTTTTACAGGATATGGGTTATGACATTTTTAACACCCAGACCCAAACTTTCCATACGCACACCGTCTTACCGAGATCCACCCCCTTTATTCCCCTAGAAACTCAAACAGAAATAACAAAATTTAAATAAACGTTTTTAATTTACCTACAAACATTTCATAATAGATAAGAATCCTGGTTTATTTTTATGTATGTAACGCAATACATTTTATTTGCACAACGCAAACACATCGAGCAAAAAAAAGTTTTAGTCAAAGAAACGTTTTTATGTAAAAGAACTCGAATGTTGTTGTTATGATGTAGTTTGAATGAGCTAACGCTCATTTATTTTATTAATCGCTCGCCTTAAAGAACTTTTAGGCATATGTAGTCACAATCAGACCCTTGATTTATGCAAAAACATTTTCAATTTGTATCCTTCTTCCTAATTGGTAATCGGAGAGGGTGATAAAAGTTCCAAAAAAAAGCAAACTAAAGGTTTTGGATTTTTTTTGAAAATTATCTGATTTTTTGACCAGATAGCAGGGGCTGAGGGATGTTTGGTACATAAGTGTTTAGCCTTCATATAATATTCTGGGAATTTCCTAAGGAAATCGGAAGGGTTTTTTCAATTTTTCGTTCTAAAATTATTCTGAAAGAATACGAGAGGCGCGACCGACGCGTCGTTCGTGAACGACTTTTTACAGGATATGGATTATGACACTTTTAACACCCAAACGCACATTCTTACCGAGATTCACACCCTTAGTTCTCCATTTCCAACCCTAAACACCAACCAAACCAGAAACAATAAAGTTTAAATAAAAATATATTTGTTTCCAATCCGGAATAAAGTGCCACTTTATTCCCTCGTTTTTGATTAATAATGTACTGCTTTATTCCTTAGGGAATAAAATAAAAGGAAGTCCAGATTTTCATTTTCATTTATTAATATTAACATTTACATTTGCAGTAATGACCAAACGTATATCAAAATTTTCTTCGTCGCTGTTTATTTTCTTCATTTCAACTGATTTTTACTTTGGAATAAGCTCTAACATGACACACGGCCGTAACGGATTGGCTGTTATCTGAAAAGAAGGAAATTTAATGTTCTACAACTTCCTTTCTCAAGAGTTTTGTGTAAAATGTAAGGAAAAAGAGTTGCAAGGACAAACTTGACGAAAAACGTGAGACGCTAGAAATTGTTTTACACATTTTCGTTTTTCATCGGCTCATATCTCGGAGGTGATAACACATAGAGATAAATGTAATACATCATTTTGTAGAGAATTTAATAACCTTTAATTTTAAAAAGTATAAAATTTGCTGTGCGACGCACTGTTTTCGAGATATGCGCCAAAAACTGAAGAAAGGGAACTTTGAACCTTCCGCCTTCCCGTGCGGCAACTGAAATCGATGGGACTTTATTGACCGTTTCAGGAGGACTTTTCCCTACACATTCCTGAAACTTTTAGAACTACAAAAAAATCTAATTTGACTGGACTAAAAGTGCAATTTAATGAATTGAATATTTCGAGTTTTTTTTTGCACATAAACAAACTCGCGTTTCCTTGACAACCGTCATCCAACAATTAGATATCTGTACCGCGCAGTCATTATTTGAAAAAAAATATCATTTTCTTCTGTAATTATTAATGAAGGCCGTTGGGAAGAAAGTTTTGTATCCATATCTGGGTTAAACAATCGTTAAAGTAATTGTTGATTCCCTTGATGTATAAATAACTAATTTAATCTACCTACTGTAGTTTCATAAGCCCCATAGCTAAGGTGTTTTTTGACATCACTTTTTGGTTCAGGAGTGTTGCGTAAGTGGTCAAAGGTTGATCATCCATAGGTAAAAAAGCTCATATTATAAGGCCATATAGCATAATAATTATTATATGATACGCAATTAAAGTAAACGTCATTCCCAGATACCATGACTACCATGTAAACAAAACCACGTGACACATGGCCGTAGCAGGATCTGTGATTGGTTGCTTGCTTGTGCGGGCTGCATGCAACCAATCACATATCCCATAATTATGTCACATGGTTTTGTTTACTTGCTAGTCGCGATCTCCGGGAATGACGTTTAATCATTTTTTTAATATAACCAAAGTTTCTTTGTTGTCAGGACTACAAATACCTTGAAATGCTCTTTGACGAACTTGGAAATTTTCTTTATCGTTAATTAAATATCTATTGTTTCCCAACGCTTTCTTGATCTCATAAGGACCCTTCAAGTTTCTTGTTTACATTTGGAGTCACATCAAAATTTCTTATCAGTACAATATCTCCATAGCAGTACCTAGTTTTAATTTAAAAAAAAGTGGCGTTTAACAAAAAAGTATTATACCACTGAAATTATTATTACGGAAAGGTTAAATTTATCTAATAAAAAAATGGAGATGATAAATTAAAACGTACTACACTACAAATATTCCATAACAGATAAGAATCTTATTTTATTTATAGGTATATGTAACGTAATTTACACAACACGTGTTATAACTTTAAAATCATTTCTTTGTACACAAAGAAGCATTAAAATTTCCACAACATAGAAGAAATGGCGCGGTATTTGAAAAAAGTCCATAATTTCAGGTTTTGGATTATTTCTGAAAAGTTTCTGATTTTATTTTGACCAGATGGGAGAAGATGAGGGATGTTTGGTACACATTTCCCAAATGTTTAGGCTTCATATTACATTCTTGGAATTTCCTAAAGAAATTGAAAAAGCAAAGACAACCTTTGGATTTTTTCTGAAAACCTAATTTTTTTATCAGCGATTGGTTTGCCAATGATTGTCGGGGGTTTAAACGATTTTTCGTTCTAAAATTATTCTGAAAGTATAAAAAAATCGCTAGCGTATCATTCGTGAACGGCTTTTTACAGGATAAGGCTTATGACTTTTAACACCCAGACCCATGCCCTTTTATACGCACACTCTTACCGAGATCCACCCCCTTTGTTCCCCTCTAAACTTACACAGAAACAATAAAATTTAAATAAATATGTTTGTCATCTGCTTAGAAACATTACATAATAGATAAGAATCCTAGTGTATTTTTATTTAACGCAATACATTTGCAAAACACTTCTCATATCTTTAAAATCATTCCTCCTGTGTACTACACGAAGGACCATCAAAATTTCCACAAGATGGGAGATATAGGGCAATATTGGAAAAAAGTTCAAGAAGGTGTTTTATTAAACACCAACGCCGAAGGAATAGAAAAAAATATCCTCAGCGTTCCTGCTTTAGAAATGCCCAAATTTAAAGGATTGGGAAGTACCTTTTTCTACAAGATGTTGGAACACAAAAATGAAATCGCACAAGTAAGTAAACTCGGTCTTGGGTATCGGAAGGCATAAGGGACCGGTTTATCCTAATTTTTCTAGACTTACGCAACTACAAGTGAACAACAAACTTATGAGTTGGTATTACAAAAATCAATTCGGGTAGCCATCGCAATGCGTTCAAAAGGCCTAAAACCAAAAGACATTATCACAATTTGCAGTTACAATCACCTCGATTATTTAATCCCATACTACGCAAGCTTATTTTTGGGAGCCTTATCTGCAAACTTGGATCCTGCCGTACCATTATCCGATACCATTCACGTCTTAAATCAAGTTCGTCCGAAAATAATATTCGCTGTCCCGGAAGCAGTCAAACTCATGGAAGATACCCTTCGGGAAACCCAAAACGATGCCCCCATTGTTGTTTTTGGAGACACCAAAAATCATTTGAAGTTCTCAGAATTTTTAAATCCATCTCCAGAAGAAATTAATTTTGTTCCATACGAAGTAGAGGATCTTAAAGAAACGGCCGCTATCGTTTTTAGTAGCGGAACCACGGGATTATCAAAAGGAATTTGTTTGTCCCATTATGGAATCTTAGGAAGCACTTACCATGGAATGTAAGTTTGTAATAAAATAATTCCTAGAGTTAATTTAAACTTTTAAAGGCCACCAGCAACACCAGGAACATCATTTTTGGTCCTTTCAAATCTTAATTGGATCTTAGGATCAACATGGACGGCTTATATTATTTTTTATGGTTTAAATCGAGTGATGTGTAGGGAATTTAACCCAGACTTAGGTTGGGATATAATTAAAGAAAATAAAGTAAACATGGTTTCTTTAATTCCGCTACAATTCATGAGGATGTTTAAAAATGGGCGACCACAAGGAGCGGATACGTCAAGCTTAAAATTTGTTCTCCTTGTAGGGTTTTTTATTACAAAAGATTTGATAAGACATGTAAGGAAATGTTTACCAGGAGCTTTGGTAATGAATAGTTACGGCCAAACAGAATTATTTGGAAGGGCTTTGTGTTTTAGACCTGACATAATACTAGAAGATAAAAAATTGGTTGAAACTAAACCTACATCGGTTGGAAAACCAATGCCGGGTTATACCTACAAGGTACTGCTAAAAAAACGTCTTTCTTGATTTAATTTTAAAACAATTTGCAGATAGTTGATCCAGAAACCGAGCAAATTTTAGGCCCAAACCATGAAGGTGAACTTCGTGTCAAAACCGAATTCAAAATGAACGGTTACTACAATATGGATTCTTCGGAAGCTTGGGATTCTGATGGATTCTTAAAAACCGGGGACGTAGCTTATTACGACGACGACCATTGCTTCTTCGTGGTAGATCGCATCAAAGATTTAATAAAGTACCAGGTTTGGCATATTTCTCCATCAAAATTGGAAACTATTTTTCGTACCCATCCCGCTGTTGAAACGGTCGTTGTTACTGGGATACCTCACCCCATTGATGGAGACAACCTCATGGGACTTGTCGTATTGAAGGAATCAGTAATTGGTAAAATCAGCGAAGAGAAATTACAGAATTATGTGAACGATAGAGTTGCGCAACAGGAAAAAATTAGAGCTGGTGTGAAGTTTGTGAAAAGCATCCCAGCAACTGTTTCGGGAAAACTCAAGAGAAGGGT
This sequence comes from Hemicrepidius hirtus, assembly GCA_963082805.1. Taxonomy (NCBI): domain Eukaryota; kingdom Metazoa; phylum Arthropoda; class Insecta; order Coleoptera; family Elateridae; genus Hemicrepidius; species Hemicrepidius hirtus. The sequence goes on from OY720162.1 coordinate 29,717,370, forward strand.
GATAAGACAAATGGTAATAGATGGTAAACTGTGAAGATTTTTTTGGTGTAATTCAAAGAATCTTGGGTTTTCTGTAAAGTAGTATGGCAGATAGAGATTGTTTTAAATTTAGTAAACAGTGTAGCTGAGATCAGGGGAGATGTCATAAAAAGATGTATTATACAAAGATTAATAATAATAATTAAAAGTATTATAAATATTAAATATATTAAATGAGATATAACAGTTAAATGATATAACGCACTATATTTTCATTATTTTTGTGTTTATTGCATGAAATTCATCAAAGAAATACTTAAGAAATTTATTTAATACAACTAACATTGGTATCATCCTAATAAATACGAAAAACTGTATAGAAACCGTATTTTTGTAATTATTTTATTTATTTCATTCCTAACCATTCATTCCCGCCAGGTCCCTTTAAATTTTACTACGTTTACTATAAAAGTGGAGGGGAGAACGACCTTGCCTATTGTTGTCCTAACATTCCTATAGCTGCAATCAATGATTTTACACCTTCTAATATTTAAAATTAAATTTTAATAAATAAACCTGCGATTTCAATGTTGTAAACCATTTATAATATCAATACTGAATATATTATATCATCTAAGACTAATATAATCTTTAAAAACGCAAATACATTATAATAATTTCGTATATAAACATTGAACGCAACCATAGCAATCTTTGACGTTTACACTGACAGATTATTCAACATAACCCTAAAAGTATATTTGAAATTAATTTGTAAGGAGGTACTAAAGCTACAAATAGATGTAATTTTACCTCCAAATATTATATTAAAGCTTAACTGATTATTTTGAACAAAAAAACTCCATTGGAATAAATTTCAATTTCCGAATAAAAATGGAGCGAAAAGGTAGGTATTTTCACATATCTTCATTAAATAAGGGATAAAAGCAATGATATCTTTCAGAAAAAACTACAGAAAAGGATAAAAATATTATTATTTGTCCCCAGCTGGCTATGCCAAAGTTACGAGGATTAGGAAGCACCCTTTTTTACAAAATGTTAGAGCACAAGGATAAAATATCTGTGGTAAATACTTTGTACAAGCTAAAAATAGACAAAAACAACATCAAACTTCTTTCTTGCAGACATGTGGGCATACTGCCCATAATGAAACCTACGAACAACTTCTAAAAGATTCGATTCTAGTAGCAAGTACAATGCGCCGTAAAGGAATCAAACCAAATGATGTAATATCAATCTGCAGCCACAATTATCCAGATTGTTTAAGTGTCTACTGTGCAAGTTTATTTTTAGGTGCCATTTCGGCAAATATTGACCCAGACCTATCGATATCCGATATTGCAGGGATGTTAACACAAATCCGCCCAAAAATGATATTCGTCGATTCCCCACACATAAAATTAATGAAACTTTCACTTCGGAAAAGCTCATTTGAAGCACCACTTGTAGTTTTTGGAGATCCTGAAATGAACATTCCGTTTTCACAATTTTTTTTATCAAGTCCGGAAAAAGATTTTATTCCCGTTGAAATTGAAAATCTTAAAGAAACAGCTTGTGTTGTTTTTACTAGTGATGTTACAGGAGTAGCAAAAGGGGTTTGTCTTACACATTATGGGTTATTAGGACATATTTATAGTTCAATGTAAGTCAAGCCAAAAATTAAAGATTTTGGTAATAATTTTTTTAAGATTTTAGGTCTAATATTCAATGTGGACTAAAAGTTTTGATTTTTTCCAATTTGTATTGGTTGTCTTCAATTACTGTAACAATTTATTCGATTATAAATGGATGCAACCAAGTTCTTTTTCCAAATTTTGATCCCGATTTTGTTTGGAATTTAATAACGGAGCATCAGGTTTGTAAAGAAATAACATTTAAAGAGAGAGGGGAGAGAAAATAGATTTTGCTGTTTACTTCTTCCCTCTCGACCTTCCCATATCTAATTTTATACTTCCTTAGCCTAATTTAATGTTTTTAACACCAAGCCAATTACTGGAATTTGTAAAAATGGACGACCAGAAAATGCAGACACCTCAGCCTTACAATTTGTGTTCTTAACAGGAGATCCGATAAGCAAAGAACAAGAAATAAATCATGTTCGAAAATATTTTCCTGATACTTTAATTATGAATTCTTATGGATTAACAGAACAAAATGGTTCGGTTTTAGCATTTACCCCTACTACTGATAAGAAATTAATGGAAGAAAAGCCCAATTCTGTTGGAAAACCCATACCGGGTTATAGTTACAAGGTATAAAATTCATTTTAATCTCGTATTGTATCAAAAAATGTTTTTATTACAGATAGTTGATACAGAAACTAAGGAAATTCTAGGCCCAAATCAAGAAGGTGAGCTTCGTATCAAATCTGAATTTTCAATGAACGGTTATTATAAAACGGATTCCTCTCATGTCTGGGACTCTGATGGGTTTTTCAAAACTGGAGACATGGCTTATTATGATAACGACCATTGTTTTTTTATAAAGAATAGAATTAAAGATTCAATAAGTTATCTGAATTCTTTTGTTTCTCCTGGTTAAGGAAATAGGTCAGGACAAAAAACTAAAAAAACTTTATGTATTATTTTATTTACACTAAGTTGGAAAAAAATTCAAAATATGATTTATAGCCACATATTTTTCAAACAGATCTATACTAAATAATTCATAATTTCATTTAAAAACCAAATTTAAACTAACTTTTGGAATTCATTTGGTACAATAAATTGATCATCCTGTACAGTTCAGTTCAAATAAAAAAGGAAATGCTGGACACAAAAACCAGGCAGAAAAACATTTAGGCCCATATTTATGCCGCAGCTTCTCTTAGAGGCGTCCTGATGTCGCAGGCTTGTGGTCCAAGAGGAATATCTAGTTAAAAAAAGTCAAAAAGGTTTCAGAAATAATTCAAAATGCTATGCGCTTCTTTTCACAACTTCTCGCACTCCTTCCGATTTCCTAAGGAAATTCCCAGAATGTAATACAACTTGTTTACAGTATTAAAGGTTTTTTATTGTTAATTTAAGGAAAAATAAGCCGCACCCTGTATAACAATAAATTTTTGCCTGATTGCATGCGCCATCTGTTGGAATTACTGTGAATTCCTTGTACCAATTGTGTTATTTCGTGAAATTCTTTAAGCACAATAGGTAAAGAAAGTCTCTTCTTTATCGACTTACAGCTCTGTCTAAATTCATGCCTTCCTTAATATAATAAAATAAAAATAAAAATCTGCTTTTAATGGTTTTTCCAACTAAAAGTAACTATATATAATTACAATAAAATAGAAAAATTGCGAAAATCCGATTTGGGAACCATAAACGTCTTGATTTGGAAGTATTGTTTTGTTAAACTCACTGCGGTGTATACTGAGCCACATCCAACTTTGACGTTTGTGTCATCTGTCAAATTAAAACATTTTATTTAAAATAATTCGTTTGTGTGGAATTTTGATTAATTTCAGAATTTCTTCTTCTTATTAAATCGGGTTTATAGAGTTAAAAAAACCAATAACAAGAAGGGAGCTGTGAAATTCTGTTTTTGAACACGAAAGGTAAAACAGATTTGACTTGAATTTTTGTTATTCTTTGTCTGTCAGCGTATATATTTAATATAAGCACAGAACGGACACTTCCGTTTTGAACGTTTGAACATGGTTGCGCCATCCCATTAACTTGGGGTGGACTATTATATTTATTTTATTTCTGTTAGATGGAGCAAAATTCAGTATTTGATACAGTAACCTTCTTTAAAATAGCGCGAATACTTTTTTCAAATAAAACTTACATTAAATAATAGTAATATTTATTATTAACTGAAATTACAAATATTTTAATTAATTAGATTTGTTAAAAATTGAATCTAGTATTAATTAATATAATAAGATTCCTACGGTTAGTAATATCATTAATAAAAGTGCGATAGGTACACACTTTTACCGTTGATTGAAGGAAGGAACTCCTTTAATCAACGCTTTTACGCAATCTAAAATCCTTGGTGTCCTGACAATATTTCGTATCTTTCACTACGGAGGTATTTTTAAAAGGGTGGTAAGAAAGACTCGATAATTTAACGCATTTTGCAGATTAAAAAAATACTAAATTAACGATAAAAAAATAAAAGATGCAGGATAAAATAATAGAAAATGCCTTGTTTTTAAAGTAATTTACAATATAAAATATACCATTTGCACACTAAGTTTTGGTCGGTATTTTAATCAAATCTGCACCATAAAAAAATATAAACGTTCGATAACTCAAGCTCACTGTTAAATCAAAGGTTGTATGATAAATAATATAATAATATGAAATGCTCGAGGAGGAAAAAGACGTGGAAAAATGAATAGGTATTCAGTAGCGAAGTCTTAGTTCTAAAATCAGTGGAGGACTAACAAAATTTACCAACTCCACCATTCAGTATAACCAAGAAAACATTAAAATTTTATGAATTATATTTATCGAGCGTTTCTTTCGGCAATTTAGTAACATAAGCAATTTTTTAGTAGAATAGGAGGTAGTATTGTCAGGTCACTAACGAAATTACAGTTTAAGATTGTTATTTAATTATTTAAATGGTTGTTGTATACTTTACGCTTAAAAAGAGATCCTTTGAGCTAACTATAATTTTGTTGTTGTATGAATTCTATTCTTCGACTTCCTCTCGCGGTTTACCCCTCTATTCTTCCTTCAAGTTTGGTTTGTAATATTCCTTGTCTCCCGTGTCTCATGATATGCCCCCCAACTCGTCTTGCTTTTTTGTATTTGCATCCATAAACTTCTCTTTTCTTTCTCTTCATTTGATATCATGTCTTCTATAGTCTCCGCCTTTAATTTTTTCCTCACCTTCGGTTTCACCCATGTTTCGCATCTCACATCTGTACAATAATGAATTCCAAACATATGTTTCTTCTTTCTAATTGATTAATGCTATTTTATGTCAGCAGATACTACTTCACTTTATTGAAAGCCGTTTTCTGTTTGTCAGCTAGTATTTATATGGTGTTCATATCTTCTGTGCGTTGTTATACCCTAATGCTCCCTAGATAGCAGAATTCCCTTACTTCTTCTACCACCCCCCTCATTTTCTATACTTATTTCAGTATTCAGTCTGTCCATGCCCATGCTTCCCACATACCAAAGTCTCTATCTTTGATTTATTCATACATTTTAACTATTATCACTGAATGTACCTACGTATCCAGTAACTTAATTTTGAAATAGCAACTTTCTTTACTGTTACAAATTTTTAACTTTGAGGGTTTCGTGTAAGTTCAGGAAGCCTTTTGGGTGGAGTAGTACATGGAGTCGTAGACGTTGGAATAGGCAGTTCAGCAGCTAATGGTAAATCCACAGCAACCTTAACTTCATTCACCGTATCAACCACATTACCTTGTTTAACATCTGGTATATTTTGCTTCAATCAATCTACAATTACATTATATTATTTAAACTCCTTAATTTATTGATATAGCAATCTAACCAGATGTAAATAGCATTGCTAGCGTCGGATACTGTTGCTGGATATCAGGTACAGCTGTACGCAATAGACTATTATTCCTTCCAAAGTCAGTATCTTTAAAATGATAGCCGCAGACACGATAATTATCAAACACTGCTGCTGCCGGTTTAATAAATAATTCTTTATTATCCCAAACTTCCAGCCACTTCATAAAAATACCTAAATCTTTTGCGGGGTTTGGAAATCTATGCATGCCAGCTTTGCTGTTGTAACAATCTCTAAAGCAACATATACTTGGCATGTTAAAGGCTAAAAAGAAATCAAAAAAGAATGAAACTGAAGTGAATTACAGGAAAAGTTCGTGACGGTACATACCTATTTCTGACAAAATTTCCACGAACACCAAAGACCAACCAACACTTTTAATACCTACGTTAACTAGTAGGTATTTAACAAAGAACTTTTCAAATAATAACAACGAAACACAAAGAAAAATTAATTATTACTGTAATTGAGTAAAAATTGAATTTCCAGTGAAAAGAAACGTCAGAAATTTAAATTTAAACAAAGTCAGTCGATGTTTAAGAAACAATCGACAGGTTTTGAACTAAGATAAGAGGTTTGTTCGTTTGTCTGCACTAAACTGCTCCGAACAGGAAACAGAAAAAGATGGCTACATACGGCGTTGGTGCATTAAAAAGAGATAGCATGTTGTTTGTTTCCTGTTCCATGCAGTTTAGTGCAGACAAACGAACAAGCCTAAGGTTTTGAATTTAAAATACTACACTACAGCCCTCTGGGCGGTTTGGGGTGAAACAAAATCATGAATCAAATGGGCCAACCCCAGTGTCCGTTCTATCCTATTTATTAATAAACAGGTTAAGTTATCTCTGGTATCTTTAAACATTAAGAACCCCCCCCCAGGGTTTTGTGGTAAAGCAAAAAAGAGAGGAACCAAGATATTATGTATAAAACAGTGATAAAATAATAGTATAGATTATTATTTTAGATATGAGCGATTTAACGGTTATGATGTACGAGTTCCTTCAGTTGCAAATTGAACGTTGTCGGCAATACCGATTTAAAAAAAAGGTGAAACAAATGGAACTGTTCAAAAATGTTCTCATCCAAGGTGCTAGAAAATTCGTTGCAACAATTATAATAAATCAAAGGCTGGCAATAACAATTTTGCCCGTCCAACCTGATGAAGCAAGTCCGGAAGTTATTCGGCCCGAAGATATCATAACATTTGATTCCGGTGTAGATCATGTAACAATTAATTTGGTGAATGAACAACGACTAGACCCATTCATGATTTTTACCTCACCCGATGAGTCAAACCGTTTTGTTGTCTGTCTTCGTTATTTCTTGGATTATAGGTAAGAAAATACCCATCAACATAAAGTATCTAAAACTTTTTTTATAGCAATCCTGAAGGAAATGGAAATTCTAACCAAGTTGACCAAACCGAACCTAACCAGGGCAGCTGATGGGGATTCGGGAAGGGAATCGCTGAACTCAAATGAACGTAATTAAAAAATTATATTACAATTATTGTGTTTGATAAAGCGTTCAGTTTTAAATTTTCATGTCAGAAATGTCATTCTGTGGATGTGGCTACAGTACCAATTTAAGATAATTCAATTTCACAGCCTACCCTAATTGGTTTTTTTATTGATCTCTCATTATGTGGTCTTGATATGGTGATCTCCGGGTCGTGGATATTTCAGATACAGGTGCGCTGGACGACTTCTCTAGTGTTGCATCCAAGGAGGAAGTGAGTCAACTAAATACTACAAATGGACAGGGAAAACCCACCCACGGGGGTGAGTTTTAGATGTAAGGGTTGAAAACGCGGTTTTTTGGGTGCATATTGCTGTTTGTTTGTGATAACACTTGCACCTGCCTTTTAGTTTATGTATTGTGTCTCTATTATTGTAATAATCATTTGTTACTATCTGTAATGTTAATTAGAATATTTCCTGTACAAAAATAATTGTAATTCTTCCCTGTTGTAAATAATAAGTGTATAAAAGTAATAAATAAAATCGCAATCGTTTTAATTTATTGTTTCTTTTCTGCTGCTGCCAAAACATTTACCTACACGTGGACTATATCTACAATCAGACAGAATTTGCGTTTGGGATCGTTTTCAATGTTTAGTAAATTTCTTGGCGCCAAGCGTTTAGGAGCGTTTTCACCGGCTTACGTCATCACTTAAAAATTCAGACAAAATTTGCGTTTGGGGCCGTTTTCAATTTTGCAGCGTTACCTACGCTTCTCTTAGGAAAAAACCTTTCTTTAAAATTTTTGTTAGCCCTGTAAAGGACTGTTTTTATATTTGCATCCCTAAAAAGGGCCGCCTCTCCTTCAGGACTGATGATCTACGGGTACCTCCTGCAAGAAGTAGGCGACAGCTTCCCCAGGATGAAATCGTCCGAGTCCTCCAGGGGATCAACCTGAAACAAATTATTTACACCCTACTTTTACGGCAGTGGGAAGGGGTGAGGGAAGTTTGCCCCATAATTTTCTAGTGTACACCCTCCAAATAACATTCTGGGAAAATCGTGGCGAGATCTGAAGGGGTCAAAAATGTTTCCAAAAAATGAGCAAAGACTATAGTCTTTCCTTTTTTTTTTCGAAGATTTTTTCACCCCCTCCACCTTTAGCAAATACATTATGCAGTGTGAATGCACCTTTAGCAAATAAAAGTTGCTGTGTGAACGCACCTTTAGCAAATAAATTATGCAGTGTGAACGCACCTTTAGCAAATAAAAGTTGCTGTGTGAACACACCTTTAGCAAATAAATTATGCAGTGTGAACGCACCTTTAGCAAATAAAAGTTGCTGTGTGAACGCACCTTTAGCAAATAAAAGTTGCTGTGTGAACACACCTTTAGCAAATAAAAGTTGCTGTGTTAACGCACCTTTAGCAAATAAAAGTTGCTGTGTGAACGCTCCTTTAGCAAATAAAAGTTTCTGTGTGAACGCACCTTTAGCAAATAGAAGTTGGCGTGTGAACGCACCTTTAGCAAATAAAAGTTAGCGTGTGAACTCGCCTTTAGCAAATAAAATTTGCTGTGTGAACGCACCTTTAGCAAATAAAAGTTGCTGTGTGAACGCACCTTTAGCAAATAAAAGTTGCTGTGTGAACGCACCTTTAGCAAATAAAAGTTGCTGTGTGAACGCACCTTTATCAAATAAATTATGCAGTGTGAACGCACCTTTAGCAAATAAAAGTTGCTGTGTGAACGCACCTTTAGCAAAAAATTATGCAGTGTGAACCTACCTTTAGCAAATAAAAGTTGCTGTGTGAACGCACCTTTAGCAAATAAATTATGCAGTGTGAACACACCTATAGCAAATAAAAGTTGCTGTGTGAACGCACCTTTAGCAAATAAATTATGCAGTGTGAACGCACCTTTAGCAAATAAAAGTTGCTGTGTGAACGCACCGTTAGCAAATAAAAGTTGCTGTGTGAACGCACCTTTAGCAAATAAAAGTTGCTGTGTGAACACACCTTTAGCAAATAAATTATGCAGTGTGAACGCACCTTTAGCAAATAAAAGTTGGCGAGTGAACGCACCTTTAGCAAATAAAAGTTAGCGTGTGAACGCGCCTTTAGCAAATAAAAGTTGCTGTGTGAACGCACCTTTAGCAAATAAAAGTTGCTGTGTGAACGCACCTTTAGCAAATAAAAGTTGCTGTGTGAACGCACCTTTACCAAATAAAAGTTGCTGTGTGAACGCACCTTTAGCAAATAAAAGTTGCTGTGTGAACGCACCTTTAGCAAATAAAAGTTGCTGTGTGAACGCACCTTTAGCAAATAAAAGTTGCTGTGTGAATGCACCTTTATCAAATAAATTATGCAGTGTGAACGCACCTTTAGCAAATAAAAGTTGCTGTGTGAACGCACCTTTAGCAAATAAAAGTTGCTGTGTGAACGCACCTTTAGCAAATAAAAGTTGCTGTGTGAACGCACCTTTATCAAATAAATTATGCAGTGTGAACACACCTTTAGCAAATAAAAGTTGGGGTGTGAACGCACCTTTAGCAAATAAAAGTTGGCGTGTGAACGCGCCTTTAGCAAATAAAAGTTGCTGTGTGAACGCACCTTTAGCAAATAAAAGTTGCTGTGTGAACGCACCTTTCACAAATAAAAGTTGCTGTGTGAACGCACCTTTAGCAAATAAATTATTCAGTGTGAACGCACCTTTAGCAAATAAAAGTTGGCGTGTGAACGCACCTTTAGCAAATAAAAGTTATTTGCTAAAGGTGCGTTCACACAGCAACTTTTATTTGCTAAAGGCGCGTTCACACAGCAACCTAATTTGCTAAAGGCGCGTTCACACGCCAACTTTTATTTGCTAAAGGTGCGTTCACACGCCAACTTTTATTTGCTAAAGGTGCGTTCACACTGCATAATTTATTTGCTAAAGGTGCGTTCACACAGCAACTTTTATTTGCTAAAGGCGCGTTCACACAGCAACTTTAATTTGCTAAAGGCGCGTTCACACGCCAACTTTTATTTGCTAAAGGTGCGTTCACACGCCAACTTTTATTTGCTAAAGGTGCGTTCACACTGCATAATTTATTTGCTAAAGGTGCGTTCACACAGCAACTTTTATTTGCTAAAGGCGCGTTCACACGCCAACTTTTATTTGCTAAAGGTGCGTTCACACTGCATAATTTATTTGCTAAAGGTGCGTTCACACAGCAACTTTTATTTGCTAAAGGCGCGTTCACACGCCAACTTTTATTTGCTAAAGGTGCGTTCACACGCCAACTTTTATTTGCTAAAGGTGCGTTCACACTGCATAATTTATTTGCTAAAGGTGCGTTCACACAGCAACTTTTATTTGCTAAAGGCGCGTTCACACAGCAACTTTAATTTGCTAAAGGCGCGTTCACACGCCAACTTTTATTTGCTAAAGGTGCGTTCACACGCCAACTTTTATTTGCTAAAGGTGCGTTCACACTGCATAATTTATTTGCTAAAGGTGCGTTCACACAGCAACTTTTATTTGCTAAAGGCGCGTTCACACGCCAACTTTTATTTGCTAAAGGTGCGTTCACACTGCATAATTTATTTGCTAAAGGTGCGTTCACACAGCAACTTTTATTTGCTAAAGGCGCGTTCACACGCCAACTTTTATTTGCTAAAGGTGCGTTCACATGCCAACTTTTATTTGCTAAAGGTGCGTTCACACTGCATAATTTATTTGCTAAAGGTGCGTTCACACAGCAACTTTTATTTGCTAAAGGCGCGTTCACACGCCAACTTTTATTTGCTAAAGGTGCGTTCACATGCCAACTTTTATTTGCTAAAGGTGCGTTCACACAGCAACTTTTATTTGCTAAAAGTGCGTTCACACAGCAACTTTTTTTTTACCCCCTCCGATTTCCTTAGGAAAATTTCAGAATGTAAAATGAACCCTAAACATTTGAAAAATATGTGCCAAACATCCCCCAACCCCTCGCATCTGGTCCAAAAAAATTCCGAAAGTTTTCTGGAACAACCCAATTCTGAACGTTACCTAGCCAGGTGTGGAGCAGTGGGAAGGGGTGAGGGAAGTTTGCCCCATAATTTCCAAGTGTATACCCTCCAAATAACATTCTGGGAAAATCGGGGCGAGATCTGAAGGGGTGAAATTTTTTTCCAAAAAATGAGGAAAGACTATAGTCTTTCCTTTTTTTTTCGAGGATTTTTTGACCCTCTCCGATTTCCTTAGGAAAATTTCAGAATGTAAAATGAACCCTTAACACTTGAAAAATATGTGCCAAACATCCCCCAGCACCTCCAATCTGGTCCAAAAAAATTCCCGAAGTTTTCTGGAACAACCCAATTCTGAACGTTTCCTAGCCAGGTGTGGAGCAGTGGGAAGGGGTGAGGGAAGTTTGCCCCATAATTTCCAAGTGTATACCCTCCAAATAACATTCTGGGAAAATCGGGGCGAGATCTGAAGGGGTGAAATTTTTTTCCAAAAAATGAGGAAAGACTATAGTCTTTCCTTTTTTTTTCGAGGATTTTTTGACCCTCTCCGTATTCCTTAGGAAAATTTCAGAATGTAAAATGAACCCTAAACACTTGAAAAATATGTGCCAAACATCCCCCAACCCCTCCAATCTGGTCCAAAAAAATTCCCGAAGTTTTCTGGAACAACCCAATTCTGAACGTTTCCTACCCAGGTGTGGAGCAGTGGGAAGGGGTGAGGGAAGTTTGCCCCATAATTTCCAAGTGTATACCCTCCAAATAACATTCTGGGAAAATCGGGGCGAGATCTGAAGGGGTGAAATTTTTTTCCAAAAAATGAGGAAAGACTAGTCTTTCCTTTTTTTTTCGCAGATTTTTTGACCCTCTCCGATTTCCTTAGGAAAATTTAAGAATGTAAAATGAACCCTTAACACTTGAAAAATATGTGCCAAACATCCCCCAACCCCTCCAATCTGGTCCAAAAAAATTCCGAAAGTTTTCTGGAACAACCCAATTCTGAACGTTTCCTAGCCAGGTGTGGAGCAGTGGGAAGGGGTGAGGGAAGTTTGCCCCATAATTTCCAAGTGTATACCCTCCAAATAACATTCTGGGAAAATCGGGGCGAGATCTGAAGGGGTGAAATTGTTTTCCAAAAAATGAGGAAAGACTATAGTCTTTCCTTTTTTTTCGAAGATTTTTTGACCCTCTCCGATTTCCTTAGGAAAATTTCAGAATGTAAAATGAACCCTTAACACTTGAAAAATATGTGCCAAACATCCCCCAATCCCTCCAATCTGGTACAAAAAAATTCCCGAAGTTTTCTGGAACAACCCAATTCTGAACGTTTCCTAGCCAGGTGTGGAGCAGTGGGAAGGGGTGAGGGAAGTTTACCCCATAATTTTCAAGTGTATACCCTCCAAATAACATTCTGGGAAAATCGGGGCGAGATCTGAAGGGGTGAAATTTTTTTCCAAAAAATGAGGAAAGACTATAGTCTTTCCTTTTTTTTTCGAAGATTTTTTGACCCTCTCCGATTTCCTTAAGAAAATTTCAGAATGTAAAATGAACCCTAAACACTTGAAAAATATGTGCCAAACATCCCCCATCCCCTCGCATCTGGTCCAAAAAAATTCCGAAAGTTTTCTTGAACAACCCAATTCTGAACGTTTCCTAGCCAGGTGTGGAGCAGTGGGAAGGGGTGAGGGAAGTTTGCCCCATAATTTCCAAGTGTATACCCTCCAAATAACATTCTGGGAAAATCGGGGCGAGATCTGAAGGGGTGAAATTTTTTTCCAAAAAATGAGGAAAGACTATAGTCTTTCCTTTTTTTTTCGAAGATTTTTTGACCCTCTCCGATTTCCTTAGGAAAATTTCAGAATGTAAAATGAACCCTAAACACTTGAAAAATATGTGCCAAACATCCCCCATCCCCTCGCATCTGGTCCAAAAAAATTCCGAAATGTTTCTGGAACAACCCAATTCTGAACGTTTCCTAGCCAGGTGTGGAGCAGTGGGAAGGGGTGAGGGAAGTTTACCCCATAATTTTCAAGTGTATACCCTCCAAATAACATTCTGGGAAAATCGGGGCGAGATCTGAAGGGGTGAAATTTTTTTCCAAAAAATGAGGAAAGACTATAGTCTTTCCTTTTTTTTTTCGAAGATTTTTTGACCCTCTCCGATTTCCTTAGGAAAATTTCAGAATGTAAAATGAACCCTAAACACTTGAAAAATATGTGCCAAACATCCCCCAACCCCTCCAATCTGGTCCAAAAAAATTCCGAAAGTTTTCTGGAACAACCCAATTCTGAACGTTTCCTAGCCAGGTGTGGAGCAGTGGGAAGGGGTGAGGGAAGTTTGCCCCATAATTTCCAAGTGTATACCCTCCAAATAACATTCTGGGAAAATCGGGGCGAGATCTGAAGGGGTGAAATTTTTTTCCAAAAAATGAGGAAAGACTATAGTCTTTCCTTTTTTTTTCGAAGATTTTTTGACCCTCTCCGATTTCCTTAGGAAAATTTCAGAATGTAAAATGAACCCTTAACACTTGAAAAATATGTGCCAAACATCCCCCAACCCCTCCAATCTGGTCCAAAAAAATTCCCGAAGTTTTCTGGAACAACCCAATTCTGAACGTTTCCTAGCCAGGTGTGGAGCAGTGGGAAGGGGTGAGGGAAGTTTGCCCCATAATTTCCAAGTGTATACCCTCCAAATAACATTCTGGGAAAATCGGGGCGAGATCTGAAGGGGTGAAATTTTTTTCCAAAAAATGAGGAAAGACTATAGTCTTTCCTTTTTTTTTCGAAGATTTTTTGACCCTCTCCGATTTCCTTAGGAAAATTTCAGAATGTAAAATGAACCCTTAACACTTGAAAAATATGTGCCAAACATCCCCCAACCCCTCCAATCTGGTCCAAAAAAATTCCCGAAGTTTTCTGGAACAACCCAATTCTGAACGTTTCCTAGCCAGGTGTGGAGCAGTGGGAAGGGGTGAGGGAAGTTTGCCCCATAATTTCCAAGTGTATACCCTCCAAATAACATTCTGGGAAAATCGGGGCGAGATCTGAAGGGGTGAAATTTTTTTCCAAAAAATGAGGAGTCTTTCCTTTTTTTTTCGAAGATTTTTTGACCCTCTCCGATTTCCTTAGGAAAATTTCAGAATGTAAAATGAACCCTAAACACTTGAAAAATATGTGCCAAACATCCCCCAACCCCTCCAATCTGGTCCAAAAAAATTCCCGAAGTTTTCTGGAAAACCCAATTCTGAACGTTTCCTAGCCAGGTGTGGAGCAGTGGGAAGGGGTGAGGGAAGTTTGCCCCATAATTTCCAAGTGTATACCCTCCAAATAACATTCTGGGAAAATCGGGGCGAGATCTGAAGGGGTGAAATTTTTTTCCAAAAAATGAGGAAAGACTATAGTCTTTCCTTTTTTTTTCGAAGATTTTTTGACCCTCTCCGATTTCCTTAGGAAAATTTCAGAATGTAAAATGAACCCTTAACACTTGAAAAATATGTGCCAAACATACCCCAAACCGTCCAATCTGGTCCAAAAAAATTCCCGAAGTTTTCTGGAACAACCCAATTCTGAACGTTTCCTAGCCAGGTGTGGAGCAGTGGGAAGGGGTGAGGGAAGTTTGCCCCATAATTTCCAAGTGTATACCCTCCAAATAACATTCTGGGAAAATCGGGGCGAGATCTGAAGGGGTGAAATTTTTTTCCAAAAAATGAGGAAAGACTATAGTCTTTCCTTTTTTTTTCGAAGATTTTTTGACCCTCTCCGATTTCCTTAGGAAAATTTCAGAATGTAAAATGAACCCTTAACACTTGAAAAATATGTGCCAAACATCCCCCAACCCCTCCAATCTGGTCCAAAAAAATTCCCGAAGTTTTCTGGAACAACCCAATTCTGAACGTTTCCTAGCCAGGTGTGGAGCAGTGGGAAGGGGTGAGGGAAGTTTGCCCCATAATTTCCAAGTGTATACCCTCCAAATAACATTCTGGGAAAATCGGGGCGAGATCTGAAGGGGTGAAATTTTTTTCCAAAAAATGAGGAAAGACTATAGTCTTTCCTTTTTTTTTCGAAGATTTTTTGACCCTCTCCGATTTCCTTAGGAAAATTTCAGAATGTAAAATGAACCCTAAACACTTGAAAAATATGTGCCAAACATCCCCCAACCCCTCCAAGCTGGTCCAAAAAAATTCCCGAAGTTTTCTGGAACAACCCAATTCTGAACGTTTCCTAGCCAGGTGTGGAGCAGTGGGAAGGGGTGAGGGAAGTTTGCCCCATAATTTCCAAGTGTATACCCTCCAAATAACATTCTGGGAAAATCGGGGCGAGATCTGAAGGGGTGAAATTTTTTTCCAAAAAATGAGGAAAGACTATAGTCTTTCCTTTTTTTTTCGAAGATTTTTTGACCCTCTCCGATTTCCTTAGGAAAATTTCAGAATGTAAAATGAACCCTAAACACTTGAAAAATATGTGCCAAACATCCGCCAACCCCTCCAATCTGGTCCAAAAAAATTCCCGAAGTTTTCTGGAACAACCCAATTCTGAACGTTTCCTAGCCAGGTGTGGAGCAGTGGGAAGGGGTGAGGGAAGTTTGCCCCATAATTTCCAAGTGTATACCCTCCAAATAACATTCTGGGAAAATCGGGGCGAGATCTGAAGGGGTGAAATTTTTTTCCAAAAAATGAGGAAAGACTATAGTCTTTCCTTTTTTTTTCGAAGATTTTTTGACCCTCTCCGATTTCCTTAGGAAAATTTCAGAATGTAAAATGAACCCTTAACACTTGAAAAATATGTGCCAAACATCCCCCAAACCGTCCAATCTGGTCCAAAAAAATTCCCGAAGTTTTCTGGAACAACCCAATTCTGAACGTTTCCTAGCCAGGTGTGGAGCAGTGGGAAGGGGTGAGGGAAGTTTGCCCCATAATTTCCAAGTGTATACCCTCCAAATAACATTCTGGGAAAATCGGGGCGAGATCTGAAGGGGTGAAATTTTTTTCCAAAAAATGAGGAAAGACTATAGTCTTTCCTTTTTTTTTTCGAAGATTTTTTGACCCTCTCCGATTTCCTTAGGAAAATTTCAGAATGTAAAATGAATCCTTAACACTTGAAAAATATGTGCCAAACATCCCCCAAACCGTCCAATCTGGTCCAAAAAAATTCCCGAAGTTTTCTGGAACAACCCAATTCTGAACGTTTCCTAGCCAGGTGTGGAGCAGTGGGAAGGGGTGAGGGAAGTTTGCCCCATAATTTCCAAGTGTATACCCTCCAAATAACATTCTGGGAAAATCGGGGCGAGATCTGAAGGGGTGAAATTGTTTTCCAAAAAATGAGGAAAGACTATAGTCTTTCCTTTTTTTTCGAAGATTTTTTGACCCTCTCCGATTTCCTTAGGAAAATTTCAGAATGTAAAATGAACCCTAAACACTTGAAAAATATGTGCCAAACATCCGCCAACCCCTCCAATCTGGTCCAAAAAAATTCCCGAAGTTTTCTGGAACAACCCAATTCTGAACGTTTCCTAGCCAGGTGTGGAGCAGTGGGAAGGGGTGAGGGAAGTTTGCCCCATAATTTCCAAGTGTATACCCTCCAAATAACATTCTGGGAAAATCGGGGCGAGATCTGAAGGGGTGAAATTTTTTTCCAAAAAATGAGGAAAGACTATAGTCTTTCCTTTTTTTTTCGAAGATTTTTTGACCCTCTCCGATTTCCTTAGGAAAATTTCAGAATGTAAAATGAACCCTTAACACTTGAAAAATATGTGCCAAACATCCCCCAAACCGTCCAATCTGGTCCAAAAAAATTCCCGAAGTTTTCTGGAACAACCCAATTCTGAACGTTTCCTAGCCAGGTGTGGAGCAGTGGGAAGGGGTGAGGGAAGTTTGCCCCATAATTTCCAAGTGTATACCCTCCAAATAACATTCTGGGAAAATCGGGGCGAGATCTGAAGGGGTGAAATTTTTTTCCAAAAAATGAGGAAAGACTATAGTCTTTCCTTTTTTTTTTTCGAAGATTTTTTGACCCTCTCCGATTTCCTTAGGAAAATTTCAGAATGTAAAATGAATCCTTAACACTTGAAAAATATGTGCCAAACATCCCCCAACCCCTCCAATCTGGTCCAAAAAAATTCCCGAAGTTTTCTGGAACAACCCAATTCTGAACGTTTCCTAGCCAGGTGTGGAGCAGTGGGAAGGGGTGAGGGAAGTTTGCCCCATAATTTCCAAGTGTATACCCTCCAAATAACATTCTGGGAAAATCGGGGCGAGATCTGAAGGGGTGAAATTGTTTTCCAAAAAATGAGGAAAGACTATAGTCTTTCCTTTTTTTTCGAAGATTTTTTGACCCTCTCCGATTTCCTTAGGAAAATTTCAGAATGTAAAATGAACCCTTAACACTTGAAAAATATGTGCCAAACATCCCCCAATCCCTCCAATCTGGTACAAAAAAATTCCCGAAGTTTTCTGGAACAACCCAATTCTGAACGTTTCCTAGCCAGGTGTGGAGCAGTGGGAAGGGGTGAGGGAAGTTTGCCCCATAATTTCCAAGTGTATACCCTCCAAATAACATTCTGGGAAAATCGGGGCGAGATCTGAAGGGGTGAAATTTTTTTCCAAAAAATGAGGAGTCTTTCCTTTTTTTTTCGAAGATTTTTTGACCCTCTCCGATTTCCTTAGGAAAATTTCAGAATGTAAAATGAACCCTTAACACTTGAAAAATATGTGCCAAACATCCCCCAACCCCTCCAATCTGGTCCAAAAAAATTCCCGAAGTTTTCTGGAACAACCCAATTCTGAACGTTTCCTAGCCAGGTGTGGAGCAGTGGGAAGGGGTGAGGGAAGTTTGCCCCATAATTTCCAAGTGTATACCCTCCAAATAACATTCTGGGAAAATCGGGGCGAGATCTGAAGGGGTGAAATTTTTTTCCAAAAAATGAGGAAAGACTATAGTCTTTCCTTTTTTTTTCGAAGATTTTTTGACCCTCTCCGATTTCCTTAGGAAAATTTCAGAATGTAAAATGAAACCTAAACACTTGAAAAATATGTGCCAAACATCCCCCAACCCCTCCAATCTGGTCCAAAAAAAATCCGAAAGTTTTCTTGAACAACCCAATTCTGAACGTTTCCTAGCCAGGTGTGGAGCAGTGGGAAGGGGTGAGGGAAGTTTGCCCCATAATTTCCAAGTGTATACCCTCCAAATAACATTCTGGGAAAATCGGGGCGAGATCTGAAGGGGTGAAATTTTTTTCCAAAAAATGAGGAAAGACTATAGTCTTTCCTTTTTTTTTCGAAGATTTTTTGACCCTCTCCGATTTCCTTAGGAAAATTTCAGAATGTAAAATGAACCCTAAACACTTGAAAAATATGTGCCAAACATCCCCCATCCCCTCGCATCTGGTCCAAAAAAATTCCGAAATGTTTCTGGAACAACCCAATTCTGAACGTTTCCTAGCCAGGTGTGGAGCAGTGGGAAGGGGTGAGGGAAGTTTACCTCATAATTTTCAAGTGTATACCCTCCAAATAACATTCTGGGAAAATAGGGGCGAGATCTGAAGGGGTGAAATTTTTTTCCAAAAAATGAGGAAAGACTATAGTCTTTCCTTTTTTTTTCGAAGATTTTTTGACCCTCTCCGATTTCCTTAAGAAAATTTCAGAATGTAAAATGAACCCTAAACACTTGAAAAATATGTGCCAAACATCCCCCATCCCCTCGCATCTGGTCCAAAAAAATTCCGAAAGTTTTCTTGAACAACCCAATTCTGAACGTTTCCTAGCCAGGTGTGGAGCAGTGGGAAGGGGTGAGGGAAGTTTGCCCCATAATTTCCAAGTGTATACCCTCCAAATAACATTCTGGGAAAATCGGGGAGAGATCTGAAGGGGTGAAATTTTTTTCCAAAAAATGAGGAAAGACTATAGTCTTTCCTTTTTTTTTTCGAAGATTTTTTGACCCTCTCCGATTTCCTTAGGAAAATTTCAGAATGTAAAATGAACCCTAAACACTTGAAAAATATGTGCCAAACATCCCCCAACCCCTCCAATCTGGTCCAAAAAAATTCCCGAAGTTTTCTGGAAAACCCAATTCTGAACGTTTCCTAGCCAGGTGTGGAGCAGTGGGAAGGGGTGAGGGAAGTTTGCCCCATAATTTCCAAGTGTATACCCTCCAAATAACATTCTGGGAAAATCGGGGCGAGATCTGAAGGGGTGAAATTTTTTTCCAAAAAATGAGGAAAGACTATAGTCTTTCCTTTTTTTTTCGAAGATTTTTTGACCCTCTCCGATTTCCTTAGGAAAATTTCAGAATGTAAAATGAACCCTAAACACTTGAAAAATATGTGCCAAACATCCCCCAACCCCTCCAATCTGGTCCAAAAAAATTCCCGAAGTTTTCTGGAACAACCCAATTCTGAACGTTTCCTAGCCAGGTGTGGAGCAGTGGGAAGGGGTGAGGGAAGTTTGCCCCATAATTTCCAAGTGTATACCCTCCAAATAACATTCTGGGAAAATCGGGGCGAGATCTGAAGGGGTGAAATTTTTTTCCAAAAAATGAGGAAAGACTATAGTCTTTCCTTTTTTTTTCGAAGATTTTTTGACCCTCTCCGATTTCCTTAGGAAAATTTCAGAATGTAAAATGAACCCTTAACACTTGAAAAATATGTGCCAAACATCCCCCAACCCCTCCAATCTGGTCCAAAAAAATTCCCGAAGTTTTCTGGAACAACCCAATTCTGAACGTTTCCTAGCCAGGTGTGGAGCAGTGGGAAGGGGTGAGGGAAGTTTGCCCCATAATTTCCAAGTGTATACCCTCCAAATAACATTCTGGGAAAATCGGGGCGAGATCTGAAGGGGTGAAATTTTTTTCCAAAAAATGAGGAAAGACTATAGTCTTTCCTTTTTTTTTCGAAGATTTTTTGACCCTCTCCGATTTCCTTAGGAAAATTTCAGAATGTAAAATGAACCCTAAACACTTGAAAAATATGTGCCAAACATCCCCCAACCCCTCCAATCTGGTCCAAAAAAATTCCCGAAGTTTTCTGGAACAACCCAATTCTGAACGTTTCCTAGCCAGGTGTGGAGCAGTGGGAAGGGGTGAGGGAAGTTTGCCCCATAATTTCCAAGTGTATACCCTCCAAATAACATTCTGGGAAAATCGGGGCGAGATCTGAAGGGGTGAAATTTTTTTCCAAAAAATGAGGAAAGACTATATAGTCTTTCCTTTTTTTTTCGAAGATTTTTTGACCCTCTCCGATTTCCTTAGGAAAATTTCAGAATGTAAAATGAACCCTAAACACTTGAAAAATATGTGCCAAACATCCGCCAACCCCTCCAATCTGGTCCAAAAAAATTCCCGAAGTTTTCTGGAACAACCCAATTCTGAACGTTTCCTAGCCAGGTGTGGAGCAGTGGGAAGGGGTGAGGGAAGTTTGCCCCATAATTTCCAAGTGTATACCCTCCAAATAACATTCTGGGAAAATCGGGGCGAGATCTGAAGGGGTGAAATTTTTTTCCAAAAAATGAGGAAAGACTATAGTCTTTCCTTTTTTTTTCGAAGATTTTTTGACCCTCTCCGATTTCCTTAGGAAAATTTCAGAATGTAAAATGAACCCTTAACACTTGAAAAATATGTGCCAAACATCCCCCAAACCGTCCAATCTGGTCCAAAAAAATTCCCGAAGTTTTCTGGAACAACCCAATTCTGAACGTTTCCTAGCCAGGTGTGGAGCAGTGGGAAGGGGTGAGGGAAGTTTGCCCCATAATTTCCAAGTGTATACCCTCCAAATAACATTCTGGGAAAATCGGGGCGAGATCTGAAGGGGTGAAATTTTTTTCCAAAAAATGAGGAAAGACTATAGTCTTTCCTTTTTTTTTCGAAGATTTTTTGACCCTCTCCGATTTCCTTAGGAAAATTTCAGAATGTAAAATGAATCCTTAACACTTGAAAAATATGTGCCAAACATCCCCCAACCCCTCCAATCTGGTCCAAAAAAATTCCCGAAGTTTTCTGGAACAACCCAATTCTGAACGTTTCCTAGCCAGGTGTGGAGCAGTGGGAAGGGGTGAGGGAAGTTTGCCCCATAATTTCCAAGTGTATACCCTCCAAATAACATTCTGGGAAAATCGGGGCGAGATCTGAAGGGGTGAAATTTCTTTCCAAAAAATGAGGAGTCTTTCCTTTTTTTTTCGAAGATTTTTTGACCCTCTCCGATTTCCTTAGGAAAATTTCAGAATGTAAAATGAACCCTTAACACTTGAAAAATATGTGCCAAACATCCCCCAACCCCTCCAATCTGGTCCAAAAAAATTCCCGAAGTTTTCTGGAACAACCCAATTCTGAACGTTTCCTAGCCAGGTGTGGAGCAGTGGGAAGGGGTGAGGGAAGTTTGCCCCATAATTTCCAAGTGTATACCCTCCAAATAACATTCTGGGAAAATCGGGGCGAGATCTGAAGGGGTGAAATTTTTTTCCAAAAAATGAGGAAAGACTATAGTCTTTCCTTTTTTTTTCGAAGATTTTTTGACCCTCTCCGATTTCCTTAGGAAAATTTCAGAATGTAAAATGAAACCTAAACACTTGAAAAATATGTGCCAAACATCCCCCAACCCCTCCAATCTGGTCCAAAAAAAATCCGAAAGTTTTCTTGAACAACCCAATTCTGAACGTTTCCTAGCCAGGTGTGGAGCAGTGGGAAGGGGTGAGGGAAGTTTGCCCCATAATTTCCAAGTGTATACCCTCCAAATAACATTCTGGGAAAATCGGGGCGAGATCTGAAGGGGTGAAATTTTTTTCCAAAAAATGAGGAAAGACTATAGTCTTTCCTTTTTTTTTCGAAGATTTTTTGACCCTCTCCGATTTCCTTAGGAAAATTTCAGAATGTAAAATGAACCCTAAACACTTGAAAAATATGTGCCAAACATCCCCCATCCCCTCGCATCTGGTCCAAAAAAATTCCGAAATGTTTCTGGAACAACCCAATTCTGAACGTTTCCTAGCCAGGTGTGGAGCAGTGGGAAGGGGTGAGGGAAGTTTACCTCATAATTTTCAAGTGTATACCCTCCAAATAACATTCTGGGAAAATCGGGGCGAGATCTGAAGGGGTGAAATTTTTTTCCAAAAAATGAGGAAAGACTATAGTCTTTCCTTTTTTTTTCGAAGATTTTTTGACCCTCTCCGATTTCCTTAAGAAAATTTCAGAATGTAAAATGAACCCTAAACACTTGAAAAATATGTGCCAAACATCCCCCATCCCCTCGCATCTGGTCCAAAAAAATTCCGAAAGTTTTCTTGAACAACCCAATTCTGAACGTTTCCTAGCCAGGTGTGGAGCAGTGGGAAGGGGTGAGGGAAGTTTGCCCCATAATTTCCAAGTGTATACCCTCCAAATAACATTCTGGGAAAATCGGGGCGAGATCTGAAGGGGTGAAATTTTTTTCCAAAAAATGAGGAAAGACTATAGTCTTTCCTTTTTTTTTCGAAGATTTTTTGACCCTCTCCGATTTCCTTAGGAAAATTTCAGAATGTAAAATGAACCCTTAACACTTGAAAAATATGTGCCAAACATCCCCCAACCCCTCCAATCTGGTCCAAAAAAATTCCCGAAGTTTTCTGGAACAACCCAATTCTGAACGTTTCCTAGCCAGGTGTGGAGCAGTGGGAAGGGGTGAGGGAAGTTTGCCCCATAATTTCCAAGTGTATACCCTCCAAATAACATTCTGGGAAAATCGGGGCGAGATCTGAAGGGGTGAAATTTTTTTCCAAAAAATGAGGAAAGACTATAAGTCTTTCCTTTTTTTTTTCGAAGATTTTTTGACCCTCTCCGATTTCCTTAGGAAAATTTCAGAATGTAAAATGAACCCTAAACACTTGAAAAATATGTGCCAAACATCCCCCATCCCCTCGCATCTGGTCCAAAAAAATTCCGAAAGTTTTCTTGAACAACCCAATTCTGAACGTTTCCTAGCCAGGTGTGGAGCAGTGGGAAGGGGTGAGGGAAGTTTGCCCCATAATTTCCAAGTGTATACCCTCCAAATAACATTCTGGGAAAATCGGGGCGAGATCTGAAGGGGTGAAATTTTTTTCCAAAAAATGAGGAAAGACTATAGTCTTTCCTTTTTTTTTCGAAGATTTTTTGACCCTCTCCGATTTCCTTAGGAAAATTTCAGAATGTAAAATGAACCCTTAACACTTGAAAAATATGTGCCAAACATCCCCCAACCCCTCCAATCTGGTCCAAAAAAATTCCCGAAGTTTTCTGGAACAACCCAATTCTGAACGTTTCCTAGCCAGGTGTGGAGCAGTGGGAAGGGGTGAGGGAAGTTTGCCCCATAATTTCCAAGTGTATACCCTCCAAATAACATTCTGGGAAAATCGGGGCGAGATCTGAAGGGGTGAAATTTTTTTCCAAAAAATGAGGAAAGACTATAGTCTTTCCTTTTTTTTTCGAAGATTTTTTGACCCTCTCCGATTTCCTTAGGAAAATTTCAGAATGTAAAATGAACCCTTAACACTTGAAAAATATGTGCCAAACATCCCCCAACCCCTCCAATCTGGTCCAAAAAAATTCCCGAAGTTTTCTGGAACAACCCAATTCTGAACGTTTCCTAGCCAGGTGTGGAGCAGTGGGAAGGGGTGAGGGAAGTTTGCCCCATAATTTCCAAGTGTATACCCTCCAAATAACATTCTGGGAAAATCGGGGCGAGATCTGAAGGGGTGAAATTTTTTTCCAAAAAATGAGGAAAGACTATAGTCTTTCCTTTTTTTTTCGAAGATTTTTTGACCCTCTCCGATTTCCTTAGGAAAATTTCAGAATGTAAAATGAACCCTAAACACTTGAAAAATATGTGCCAAACATCCGCCAACCCCTCCAATCTGGTCCAAAAAAATTCCCGAAGTTTTCTGGAACAACCCAATTCTGAACGTTTCCTAGCCAGGTGTGGAGCAGTGGGAAGGGGTGAGGGAAGTTTGCCCCATAATTTCCAAGTGTATACCCTCCAAATAACATTCTGGGAAAATCGGGGCGAGACCTGAAGGGGTGAAATTTTTTTCCAAAAAATGAGGAAAGACTATAGTCTTTCCTTTTTTTTTCGAAGATTTTTTGACCCTCTCCGATTTCCTTAGGAAAATTTCAGAATGTAAAATGAACCCTTAACACTTGAAAAATATGTGCCAAACATACCCCAAACCGTCCAATCTGGTCCAAAATAATTCCCGAAGTTTTCTGGAACAACCCAATTCTGAACGTTTCCTAGCCAGGTGTGGAGCAGTGGGAAGGGGTGAGGGAAGTTTGCCCCATAATTTCCAAGTGTATACCCTCCAAATAACATTCTGGGAAAATCGGGGCGAGATCTGAAGGGGTGAAATTTTTTTCCAAAAAATGAGGAAAGACTATAGTCTTTCCTTTTTTTTTTCGAAGATTTTTTGACCCTCTCCGATTTCCTTAGGAAAATTTCAGAATGTAAAATGAATCCTTAACACTTGAAAAATATGTGCCAAACATCCCCCAACCCCTCCAATCTGGTCCAAAAAAATTCCCGAAGTTTTCTGGAACAACCCAATTCTGAACGTTTCCTAGCCAGGTGTGGAGCAGTGGGAAGGGGTGAGGGAAGTTTGCCCCATAATTTCCAAGTGTATACCCTCCAAATAACATTCTGGGAAAATCGGGGCGAGATCTGAAGGGGTGAAATTTTTTTCCAAAAAATGAGGAAAGACTATAGTCTTTCCTTTTTTTTTCGAAGATTTTTTGACCCTCTCCGATTTCCTTAGGAAAATTTCAGAATGTAAAATGAACCCTTAACACTTGAAAAATATGTGCCAAACATCCCCCAACCCCTCCAATCTGGTCCAAAAAAATTCCCGAAGTTTTCTGGAACAACCCAATTCTGAACGTTTCCTAGCCAGGTGTGGAGCAGTGGGAAGGGGTGAGGGAAGTTTGCCCCATAATTTCCAAGTGTATACCCTCCAAATAACATTCTGGGAAAATCGGGGCGAGATCTGAAGGGGTGAAATTTTTTTCCAAAAAATGAGGAAAGACTATAGTCTTTCCTTTTTTTTTCGAAGATTTTTTGACCCTCTCCGATTTCCTTAGGAAAATTTCAGAATGTAAAATGAACCCTAAACACTTGAAAAATATGTGCCAAACATCCCCCAACCCCTCCAATCTGGTCCAAAAAAATTCCCGAAGTTTTCTGGAACAACCCAATTCTGAACGTTTCCTAGCCAGGTGTGGAGCAGTGGGAAGGGGTGAGGGAAGTTTGCCCCATAATTTCCAAGTGTATACCCTCCAAATAACATTCTGGGAAAATCGGGGCGAGATCTGAAGGGGTGAAATTTTTTTCCAAAAAATGAGGAAAGACTATAGTCTTTCCTTTTTTTTTCGAAGATTTTTTGACCCTCTCCGATTTCCTTAGGAAAATTTCAGAATGTAAAATGAACCCTAAACACTTGAAGAATATGTGCCAAACATCCGCCAACCCCTCCAATCTGGTCCAAAAAAATTCCCGAAGTTTTCTGGAACAACCCAATTCTGAACGTTTCCTAGCCAGGTGTGGAGCAGTGGGAAGGGGTGAGGGAAGTTTGCCCCATAATTTCCAAGTGTATACCCTCCAAATAACATTCTGGGAAAATCGGGGCGAGATCTGAAGGGGTGAAATTTTTTTCCAAAAAATGAGGAAAGACTATAGTCTTTCCTTTTTTTTTCGAAGATTTTTTGACCCTCTCCGATTTCCTTAGGAAAATTTCAGAATGTAAAATGAACCCTTAACACTTGAAAAATATGTGCCAAACATCCCCCAAACCGTCCAATCTGGTCCAAAATAATTCCCGAAGTTTTCTGGAACAACCCAATTCTGAACGTTTCCTAGCCAGGTGTGGAGCAGTGGGAAGGGGTGAGGGAAGTTTGCCCCATAATTTCCAAGTGTATACCCTCCAAATAACATTCTGGGAAAATCGGGGCGAGATCTGAAGAGGTGAAATTTTTTTCCAAAAAATGAGGAAAGACTATAGTCTTTCCTTTTTTTTTTCGAAGATTTTTTGACCCTCTCCGATTTCCTTAGGAAAATTTCAGAATGTAAAATGAATCCTTAACACTTGAAAAATATGTGCCAAACATCCCCCAATCCCTCCAATCTGGTACAAAAAAATTCCCGAAGTTTTCTGGAACAACCCAATTCTGAACGTTTCCTAGCCAGGTGTGGAGCAGTGGGAAGGGGTGAGGGAAGTTTGCCCCATAATTTCCAAGTGTATACCCTCCAAATAACATTCTGGGAAAATCGGGGCGAGATCTGAAGGGGTGAAATTTTTTTCCAAAAAATGAGGAGTCTTTCCTTTTTTTTTCGAAGATTTTTTGACCCTCTCCGATTTCCTTAGGAAAATTTCAGAATGTAAAATGAACCCTTAACACTTGAAAAATATGTGCCAAACATCCCCCAACCCCTCCAATCTGGTCCAAAAAAATTCCCGAAGTTTTCTGGAACAACCCAATTCTGAACGTTTCCTAGCCAGGTGTGGAGCAGTGGGAAGGGGTGAGGGAAGTTTGCCCCATAATTTCCAAGTGTATACCCTCCAAATAACATTCTGGGAAAATCGGGGCGAGATCTGAAGGGGTGAAATTTTTTTCCAAAAAATGAGGAAAGACTATAGTCTTTCCTTTTTTTTTCGAAGATTTTTTGACCCTCTCCGATTTCCTTAGGAAAATTTCAGAATGTAAAATGAACCCTAAACACTTGAAAAATATGTGCCAAACATCCCCCATCCCCTCGCATCTGGTCCAAAAAAATTCCGAAATGTTTCTGGAACAACCCAATTCTGAACGTTTCCTAGCCAGGTGTGGAGCAGTGGGAAGGGGTGAGGGAAGTTTACCCCATAATTTTCAAGTGTATACCCTCCAAATAACATTCTGGGAAAATCGGGGTGAGATCTGAAGGGGTGAAATTTTTTTCCAAAAAATGAGGAAAGACTATAGTTTTTCCTTTTTTTTTCGAAGATTTTTTGACCCTCTCCGATTTCCTTAGGAAAATTTCAGAATGTAAAATGAACCCTAAACACTTGAAAAATATGTGCCAAACATCCCCCATCCCCTCGCATCTGGTCCAAAAAAATTCCGAAAGTTTTCTTGAACAACCCAATTCTGAACGTTTCCTAGCCAGGTGTGGAGCAGTGGGAAGGGGTGAGGGAAGTTTGCCCCATAATTTCCAAGTGTATACCCTCCAAATAACATTCTGGGAAAATCGGGGTGAGATCTGAAGGGGTGAAATTTTTTTCCAAAAAATGAGGAAAGACTATAGTTTTTCCTTTTTTTTTCGAAGATTTTTTGACCCTCTCCGATTTCCTTAGGAAAATTTCAGAATGTAAAATGAACCCTTAACACTTGAAAAATATGTGCCAAACATACCCCAAACCGTCCAATCTGGTCCAAAATAATTCCCGAAGTTTTCTGGAACAACCCAATTCTGAACGTTTCCTAGCCAGGTGTGGAGCAGTGGGAAGGGGTGAGGGAAGTTTGCCCCATAATTTCCAAGTGTATACCCTCCAAATAACATTCTGGGAAAATCGGGGCGAGATCTGAAGGGGTGAAATTTTTTTCCAAAAAATGAGGAAAGACTATAGTCTTTCCTTTTTTTTTTCGAAGATTTTTTGACCCTCTCCGATTTCCTTAGGAAAATTTCAGAATGTAAAATGAATCCTTAACACTTGAAAAATATGTGCCAAACATCCCCCAACCCCTCCAATCTGGTCCAAAAAAATTCCCGAAGTTTTCTGGAACAACCCAATTCTGAACGTTTCCTAGCCAGGTGTGGAGCAGTGGGAAGGGGTGAGGGAAGTTTGCCCCATAATTTCCAAGTGTATACCCTCCAAATAACATTCTGGGAAAATCGGGGCGAGATCTGAAGGGGTGAAATTTTTTTCCAAAAAATGAGGAAAGACTATAGTCTTTCCTTTTTTTTTCGAAGATTTTTTGACCCTCTCCGATTTCCTTAGGAAAATTTCAGAATGTAAAATGAACCCTTAACACTTGAAAAATATGTGCCAAACATCCCCCAACCCCTCCAATCTGGTCCAAAAAAATTCCCGAAGTTTTCTGGAACAACCCAATTCTGAACGTTTCCTAGCCAGGTGTGGAGCAGTGGGAAGGGGTGAGGGAAGTTTGCCCCATAATTTCCAAGTGTATACCCTCCAAATAACATTCTGGGAAAATCGGGGCGAGATCTGAAGGGGTGAAATTTTTTTCCAAAAAATGAGGAAAGACTATAGTCTTTCCTTTTTTTTTCGAAGATTTTTTGACCCTCTCCGATTTCCTTAGGAAAATTTCAGAATGTAAAATGAACCCTAAACACTTGAAAAATATGTGCCAAACATCCCCCAACCCCTCCAATCTGGTCCAAAAAAATTCCCGAAGTTTTCTGGAACAACCCAATTCTGAACGTTTCCTAGCCAGGTGTGGAGCAGTGGGAAGGGGTGAGGGAAGTTTGCCCCATAATTTCCAAGTGTATACCCTCCAAATAACATTCTGGGAAAATCGGGGCGAGATCTGAAGGGGTGAAATTTTTTTCCAAAAAATGAGGAAAGACTATAGTCTTTCCTTTTTTTTTCGAAGATTTTTTGACCCTCTCCGATTTCCTTAGGAAAATTTCAGAATGTAAAATGAACCCTAAACACTTGAAAAATATGTGCCAAACATCCGCCAACCCCTCCAATCTGGTCCAAAAAAATTCCCGAAGTTTTCTGGAACAACCCAATTCTGAACGTTTCCTAGCCAGGTGTGGAGCAGTGGGAAGGGGTGAGGGAAGTTTGCCCCATAATTTCCAAGTGTATACCCTCCAAATAACATTCTGGGAAAATCGGGGCGAGATCTGAAGGGGTGAAATTTTTTTCCAAAAAATGAGGAAAGACTATAGTCTTTCCTTTTTTTTTCGAAGATTTTTTGACCCTCTCCGATTTCCTTAGGAAAATTTCAGAATGTAAAATGAACCCTTAACACTTGAAAAATATGTGCCAAACATCCCCCAAACCGTCCAATCTGGTCCAAAATAATTCCCGAAGTTTTCTGGAACAACCCAATTCTGAACGTTTCCTAGCCAGGTGTGGAGCAGTGGGAAGGGGTGAGGGAAGTTTGCCCCATAATTTCCAAGTGTATACCCTCCAAATAACATTCTGGGAAAATCGGGGCGAGATCTGAAGAGGTGAAATTTTTTTCCAAAAAATGAGGAAAGACTATAGTCTTTCCTTTTTTTTTTCGAAGATTTTTTGACCCTCTCCGATTTCCTTAGGAAAATTTCAGAATGTAAAATGAATCCTTAACACTTGAAAAATATGTGCCAAACATCCCCCAATCCCTCCAATCTGGTACAAAAAAATTCCCGAAGTTTTCTGGAACAACCCAATTCTGAACGTTTCCTAGCCAGGTGTGGAGCAGTGGGAAGGGGTGAGGGAAGTTTGCCCCATAATTTCCAAGTGTATACCCTCCAAATAACATTCTGGGAAAATCGGGGCGAGATCTGAAGGGGTGAAATTTTTTTCCAAAAAATGAGGAGTCTTTCCTTTTTTTTTCGAAGATTTTTTGACCCTCTCCGATTTCCTTAGGAAAATTTCAGAATGTAAAATGAACCCTTAACACTTGAAAAATATGTGCCAAACATCCCCCAACCCCTCCAATCTGGTCCAAAAAAATTCCCGAAGTTTTCTGGAACAACCCAATTCTGAACGTTTCCTAGCCAGGTGTGGAGCAGTGGGAAGGGGTGAGGGAAGTTTGCCCCATAATTTCCAAGTGTATACCCTCCAAATAACATTCTGGGAAAATCGGGGCGAGATCTGAAGGGGTGAAATTTTTTTCCAAAAAATGAGGAAAGACTATAGTCTTTCCTTTTTTTTTCGAAGATTTTTTGACCCTCTCCGATTTCCTT
The DNA here is from genome assembly GCA_963082805.1 of Hemicrepidius hirtus. Lineage (NCBI taxonomy): Eukaryota > Metazoa > Arthropoda > Insecta > Coleoptera > Elateridae > Hemicrepidius > Hemicrepidius hirtus. The sequence goes on from OY720162.1 coordinate 29,747,194, forward strand.
AGGAAAATTTCAGAATGTAAAATGAACCCTAAACACTTGAAAAATATGTGCCAAACATCCCCCATCCCCTCGCATCTGGTCCAAAAAAATTCCGAAATGTTTCTGGAACAACCCAATTCTGAACGTTTCCTAGCCAGGTGTGGAGCAGTGGGAAGGGGTGAGGGAAGTTTACCCCATAATTTTCAAGTGTATACCCTCCAAATAACATTCTGGGAAAATCGGGGTGAGATCTGAAGGGGTGAAATTTTTTTCCAAAAAATGAGGAAAGACTATAGTTTTTCCTTTTTTTTTCGAAGATTTTTTGACCCTCTCCGATTTCCTTAGGAAAATTTCAGAATGTAAAATGAACCCTAAACACTTGAAAAATATGTGCCAAACATCCCCCATCCCCTCGCATCTGGTCCAAAAAAATTCCGAAAGTTTTCTTGAACAACCCAATTCTGAACGTTTCCTAGCCAGGTGTGGAGCAGTGGGAAGGGGTGAGGGAAGTTTGCCCCATAATTTCCAAGTGTATACCCTCCAAATAACATTCTGGGAAAATCGGGGTGAGATCTGAAGGGGTGAAATTTTTTTCCAAAAAATGAGGAAAGACTATAGTTTTTCCTTTTTTTTTCGAAGATTTTTTGACCCTCTCCGATTTCCTTAGGAAAATTTCAGAATGTAAAATGAACCCTAAACACTTGAAAAATATGTGCCAAACATCCCCCATCCTTTCGCATCTGGTCCAAAAAAATTCCGAAAGTTTTCTTGAACAACCCAATTCTGAACGTTTCCTAGCCAGGTGTGGAGCAGTGGGAAGGGGTGAGGGAAGTTTGCCCCATAATTTCCAAGTGTATACCCTCCAAATAACATTCTGGGAAAATCGGGGCGAGATCTGAAGGGGTGAAATTGTTTTCCAAAAAATGAGGAAAGACTATAGTCTTTCCTTTTTTTTCGAAGATTTTTTGACCCTCTCCGATTTCCTTAGGAAAATTTCAGAATGTAAAATGAACCCTTAACACTTGAAAAATATGTGCCAAACATCCCCCAATCCCTCCAATCTGGTACAAAAAAATTCCCGAAGTTTTCTGGAACAACCCAATTCTGAACGTTTCCTAGCCAGGTGTGGAGCAGTGGGAAGGGGTGAGGGAAGTTTGCCCCATAATTTCCAAGTGTATACCCTCCAAATAACATTCTGGGAAAATCGGGGCGAGATCTGAAGGGGTGAAATTTTTTTCCAAAAAATGAGGAAAGACTATAGTCTTTCCTTTTTTTTTTCGAAGATTTTTTGACCCTCTCCGATTTCCTTAGGAAAATTTCAGAATGTAAAATGAATCCTTAACACTTGAAAAATATGTGCCAAACATCCCCCAACCCCTCCAATCTGGTCCAAAAAAATTCCCGAAGTTTTCTGGAACAACCCAATTCTGAACGTTTCCTAGCCAGGTGTGGAGCAGTGGGAAGGGGTGAGGGAAGTTTGCCCCATAATTTCCAAGTGTATACCCTCCAAATAACATTCTGGGAAAATCGGGGCGAGATCTGAAGGGGTGAAATTGTTTTCCAAAAAATGAGGAAAGACTATAGTCTTTCCTTTTTTTTCGAAGATTTTTTGACCCTCTCCGATTTCCTTAGGAAAATTTCAGAATGTAAAATGAACCCTAAACACTTGAAAAATATGTGCCAAACATCCGCCAACCCCTCCAATCTGGTCCAAAAAAATTCCCGAAGTTTTCTGGAACAACCCAATTCTGAACGTTTCCTAGCCAGGTGTGGAGCAGTGGGAAGGGGTGAGGGAAGTTTGCCCCATAATTTCCAAGTGTATACCCTCCAAATAACATTCTGGGAAAATCGGGGCGAGATCTGAAGGGGTGAAATTTTTTTCCAAAAAATGAGGAAAGACTATAGTCTTTCCTTTTTTTTTCGAAGATTTTTTGACCCTCTCCGATTTCCTTAGGAAAATTTCAGAATGTAAAATGAACCCTTAACACTTGAAAAATATGTGCCAAACATCCCCCAAACCGTCCAATCTGGTCCAAAATAATTCCCGAAGTTTTCTGGAACAACCCAATTCTGAACGTTTCCTAGCCAGGTGTGGAGCAGTGGGAAGGGGTGAGGGAAGTTTGCCCCATAATTTCCAAGTGTATACCCTCCAAATAACATTCTGGGAAAATCGGGGCGAGATCTGAAGAGGTGAAATTTTTTTCCAAAAAATGAGGAAAGACTATAGTCTTTCCTTTTTTTTTTCGAAGATTTTTTGACCCTCTCCGATTTCCTTAGGAAAATTTCAGAATGTAAAATGAATCCTTAACACTTGAAAAATATGTGCCAAACATCCCCCAATCCCTCCAATCTGGTACAAAAAAATTCCCGAAGTTTTCTGGAACAACCCAATTCTGAACGTTTCCTAGCCAGGTGTGGAGCAGTGGGAAGGGGTGAGGGAAGTTTGCCCCATAATTTCCAAGTGTATACCCTCCAAATAACATTCTGGGAAAATCGGGGCGAGATCTGAAGGGGTGAAATTTTTTTCCAAAAAATGAGGAGTCTTTCCTTTTTTTTTCGAAGATTTTTTGACCCTCTCCGATTTCCTTAGGAAAATTTCAGAATGTAAAATGAACCCTTAACACTTGAAAAATATGTGCCAAACATCCCCCAACCCCTCCAATCTGGTCCAAAAAAATTCCCGAAGTTTTCTGGAACAACCCAATTCTGAACGTTTCCTAGCCAGGTGTGGAGCAGTGGGAAGGGGTGAGGGAAGTTTGCCCCATAATTTCCAAGTGTATACCCTCCAAATAACATTCTGGGAAAATCGGGGCGAGATCTGAAGGGGTGAAATTTTTTTCCAAAAAATGAGGAAAGACTATAGTCTTTCCTTTTTTTTTCGAAGATTTTTTGACCCTCTCCGATTTCCTTAGGAAAATTTCAGAATGTAAAATGAACCCTAAACACTTGAAAAATATGTGCCAAACATCCCCCATCCCCTCGCATCTGGTCCAAAAAAATTCCGAAATGTTTCTGGAACAACCCAATTCTGAACGTTTCCTAGCCAGGTGTGGAGCAGTGGGAAGGGGTGAGGGAAGTTTACCCCATAATTTTCAAGTGTATACCCTCCAAATAACATTCTGGGAAAATCGGGGTGAGATCTGAAGGGGTGAAATTTTTTTCCAAAAAATGAGGAAAGACTATAGTTTTTCCTTTTTTTTTCGAAGATTTTTTGACCCTCTCCGATTTCCTTAGGAAAATTTCAGAATGTAAAATGAACCCTAAACACTTGAAAAATATGTGCCAAACATCCCCCATCCCCTCGCATCTGGTCCAAAAAAATTCCGAAAGTTTTCTTGAACAACCCAATTCTGAACGTTTCCTAGCCAGGTGTGGAGCAGTGGGAAGGGGTGAGGGAAGTTTGCCCCATAATTTCCAAGTGTATACCCTCCAAATAACATTCTGGGAAAATCGGGGTGAGATCTGAAGGGGTGAAATTTTTTTCCAAAAAATGAGGAAAGACTATAGTTTTTCCTTTTTTTTTCGAAGATTTTTTGACCCTCTCCGATTTCCTTAGGAAAATTTCAGAATGTAAAATGAACCCTAAACACTTGAAAAATATGTGCCAAACATCCCCCATCCCCTCGCATCTGGTCCAAAAAAATTCCGAAAGTTTTCTTGAACAACCCAATTCTGAACGTTTCCTAGCCAGGTGTGGAGCAGTGGGAAGGGGTGAGGGAAGTTTGCCCCATAATTTCCAAGTGTATACCCTCCAAATAACATTCTGGGAAAATCGGGGCGAGATCTGAAGGGGTGAAATTGTTTTCCAAAAAATGAGGAAAGACTATAGTCTTTCCTTTTTTTTCGAAGATTTTTTGACCCTCTCCGATTTCCTTAGGAAAATTTCAGAATGTAAAATGAACCCTTAACACTTGAAAAATATGTGCCAAACATCCCCCAATCCCTCCAATCTGGTACAAAAAAATTCCCGAAGTTTTCTGGAACAACCCAATTCTGAACGTTTCCTAGCCAGGTGTGGAGCAGTGGGAAGGGGTGAGGGAAGTTTGCCCCATAATTTCCAAGTGTATACCCTCCAAATAACATTCTGGGAAAATCGGGGCGAGATCTGAAGGGGTGAAATTTTTTTCCAAAAAATGAGGAAAGACTATAGTCTTTCCTTTTTTTTTCGAAGATTTTTTGACCCTCTCCGATTTCCTTAGGAAAATTTCAGAATGTAAAATGAACCCTAAACACTTGAAAAATATGTGCCAAACATCCCCCAACCCCTCCAATCTGGTCCAAAAAAAATCCGAAAGTTTTCTTGAACAACCCAATTCTGAACGTTTCCTAGCCAGGTGTGGAGCAGTGGGAAGGGGTGAGGGAAGTTTGCCCCATAATTTCCAAGTGTATACCCTCCAAATAACATTCTGGGAAAATCGGGGCGAGATCTGAAGGGATGAAATTTTTTTCCAAAAAATGAGGAAAGACTATAGTCTTTCCTTTTTTTTTCGAAGATTTTTTGACCCTCTCCGATTTCCTTAGGAAAATTTCAGAATGTAAAATGAACCCTTAACACTTGAAAAATATGTGCCAAACATCCCCCAACCCCTCCAATCTGGTCCAAAAAAATTCCCGAAGTTTTCTGGAACAACCCAATTCTGAACGTTTCCTAGCCAGGTGTGGAGCAGTGGGAAGGGGTGAGGGAAGTTTGCCCCATAATTTCCAAGTGTATACCCTCCAAATAACATTCTGGGAAAATCGGGGCGAGATCTGAAGGGGTGAAATTTTTTTCCAAAAAATGAGGAAAGACTATAGTCTTTCCTTTTTTTTTCGAAGATTTTTTGACCCTCTCCGATTTCCTTAGGAAAATTTCAGAATGTAAAATGAACCCTAAACACTTGAAAAATATGTGCCAAACATCCCCCATCCCCTCGCATCTGGTCCAAAAAAATTCCGAAAGTTTTCTTGAACAACCCAATTCTGAACGTTTCCTAGCCAGGTGTGGAGCAGTGGGAAGGGGTGAGGGAAGTTTGCCCCATAATTTCCAAGTGTATACCCTCCAAATAACATTCTGGGAAAATCGGGGCGAGATCTGAAGGGGTGAAATTGTTTTCCAAAAAATGAGGAAAGACTTTCCTTTTTTTTCGAAGATTTTTTGACCCTCTCCGATTTCCTTAGGAAAATTTCAGAATGTAAAATGAACCCTTAACACTTGAAAAATATGTGCCAAACATCCCCCAATCCCTCCAATCTGGTACAAAAAAATTCCCGAAGTTTTCTGGAACAACCCAATTCTGAACGTTTCCTAGCCAGGTGTGGAGCAGTGGGAAGGGGTGAGGGAAGTTTGCCCCATAATTTCCAAGTGTATACCCTCCAAATAACATTCTGGGAAAATCGGGGCGAGATCTGAAGGGGTGAAATTTTTTTCCAAAAAATGAGGAAAGACTATAGTCTTTCCTTTTTTTTTCGAAGATTTTTTGACCCTCTCCGATTTCCTTAGGAAAATTTCAGAATGTAAATTGAACCCTAAACACTTGAAAAATATGTGCCAAACATCCCCCATCCCCTCGCATCTGGTCCAAAAAAATTCCGAAAGTTTTCTTGAACAACCCAATTCTGAACGTTTCCTAGCCAGGTGTGGAGCAGTGGGAAGGGGTGAGGGAAGTTTGCCCCATAATTTCCAAGTGTATACCCTCCAAATAACATTCTGGGAAAATCGGGACGAGATCTGAAGGGCTGAAATTTTTTTCCAAAAAATGAGGAAAGACTATAAGTCTTTCCTTTTTTTTCGAAGATTTTTTGACCCTCTCCGATTTCCTTAGGAAAATTTCAGAATGTAAAATGAACCCTAAACACTTGAAAAATATGTGCCAAACATCCCCCATCCCCTCGCATCTGGTCCAAAAAAATTCCGAAAGTTTTCTTGAACAACCCAATTCTGAACGTTTCCTAGCCAGGTGTGGAGCAGTGGGAAGGGGTGAGGGAAGTTTGCCCCATAATTTCCAAGTGTATACCCTCCAAATAACATTCTGGGAAAATCGGGGCGAGATCTGAAGGGGTGAAATTTTTTTCCAAAAAATGAGGAAAGGCTATAGTCTTTCCTTTTTTTTTCGAAGATTTTTTGACCCTCTCCGATTTCCTTAGGAAAATTTCAGAATGTAAAATGAACCCTAAACACTTGAAAAATATGTGCCAAACATCCCCCAACCCCTCCAATCTGGTCCAAAAAAAATCCGAAAGTTTTCTTGAACAACCCAATTCTGAACGTTTCCTAGCCAGGTGTGGAGCAGTGGGAAGGGGTGAGGGAAGTTTGCCCCATAATTTCCAAGTGTATACCCTCCAAATAACATTCTGGGAAAATCGGGGCGAGATCTGAAGGGATGAAATTTTTTTCCAAAAAATGAGGAAAGACTATAGTCTTTCCTTTTTTTTTCGAAGATTTTTTGACCCTCTCCGATTTCCTTAGGAAAATTTCAGAATGTAAAATGAACCCTTAACACTTGAAAAATATGTGCCAAACATCCCCCAACCCCTCCAATCTGGTCCAAAAAAATTCCCGAAGTTTTCTGGAACAACCCAATTCTGAACGTTTCCTAGCCAGGTGTGGAGCAGTGGGAAGGGGTGAGGGAAGTTTGCCCCATAATTTCCAAGTGTATACCCTCCAAATAACATTCTGGGAAAATCGGGGCGAGATCTGAAGGGGTGAAATTTTTTTCCAAAAAATGAGGAAAGACTATAGTCTTTCCTTTTTTTTTCGAAGATTTTTTGACCCTCTCCGATTTCCTTAGGAAAATTTCAGAATGTAAAATGAACCCTAAACACTTGAAAAATATGTGCCAAACATCCCCCATCCCCTCGCATCTGGTCCAAAAAAATTCCGAAATGTTTCTGGAACAACCCAATTCTGAACGTTTCCTAGCCAGGTGTGGAGCAGTGGGAAGGGGTGAGGGAAGTTTGCCCCATAATTTCCAAGTGTATACCCTCCAAATAACATTCTGGGAAAATCGGGGCGAGATCTGAAGGGGTGAAATTTTTTTCCAAAAAATGAGGAAAGACTATAGTCTTTCCTTTTTTTTTCGAAGATTTTTTGACCCTCTCCGATTTCCTTAGGAAAATTTCAGAATGTAAAATGAACCCTTAACACTTGAAAAATATGTGCCAAACATCCCCCAACCCCTCCAATCTGGTCCAAAAAAATTCCCGAAGTTTTCTGGAACAACCCAATTCTGAACGTTTCCTAGCCAGGTGTGGAGCAGTGGGAAGGGGTGAGGGAAGTTTGCCCCATAATTTCCAAGTGTATACCCTCCAAATAACATTCTGGGAAAATCGGGGCGAGATCTGAAGGGGTGAAATTTTTTTCCAAAAAATGAGGAAAGACTATAGTCTTTCCTTTTTTTTTCGAAGATTTTTTGACCCTCTCCGATTTCCTTAGGAAAATTTCAGAATGTAAAATGAACCCTTAACACTTGAAAAATATGTGCCAAACATCCCCCAACCCCTCCAATCTGGTCCAAAAAAATTCCCGAAGTTTTCTGGAACAACCCAATTCTGAACGTTTCCTAGCCAGGTGTGGAGCAGTGGGAAGGGGTGAGGGAAGTTTGCCCCATAATTTCCAAGTGTATACCCTCCAAATAACATTCTGGGAAAATCGGGGCGAGATCTGAAGGGGTGAAATTTTTTTCCAAAAAATGAGGAAAGACTATAGTCTTTCCTTTTTTTTTCGAAGATTTTTTGACCCTCTCCGATTTCCTTAGGAAAATTTCAGAATGTAAAATGAACCCTAAACACTTGAAAAATATGTGCCAAACATCCCCCATCCCCTCGCATCTGGTCCAAAAAAATTCCGAAATGTTTCTGGAACAACCCAATTCTGAACGTTTCCTAGCCAGGTGTGGAGCAGTGGGAAGGGGTGAGGGAAGTTTACCCCATAATTTTCAAGTGTATACCCTCCAAATAACATTCTGGGAAAATCGGGGCGAGATCTGAAAGGGTGAAATTTTTTTCCAAAAAATGAGGAAAGACTATAGTCTTTCCTTTTTTTTTCGAAGATTTTTTGAACCTCTCCGATTTCCTTAAGAAAATTTCAGAATGTAAAATGAACCCTAAACACTTGAAAAATATGTGCCAAACATCCCCCATCCCCTCGCATCTGGTCCAAAAAAATTCCGAAAGTTTTCTTGAACAACCCAATTCTGAACGTTTCCTAGCCAGGTGTGGAGCAGTGGGAAGGGGTGAGGGAAGTTTGCCCCATAATTTCCAAGTGTATACCCTCCAAATAACATTCTGGGAAAATCGGGGTGAGATCTGAAGGGGTGAAATTTTTTTCCAAAAAATGAGGAAAGACTATAGTTTTTCCTTTTTTTTTCGAAGATTTTTTGACCCTCTCCGATTTCCTTAGGAAAATTTCAGAATGTAAAATGAACCCTAAACACTTGAAAAATATGTGCCAAACATCCCCCATCCCCTCGCATCTGGTCCAAAAAAATTCCGAAAGTTTTCTTGAACAACCCAATTCTGAACGTTTCCTAGCCAGGTGTGGAGCAGTGGGAAGGGGTGAGGGAAGTTTGCCCCATAATTTCCAAGTGTATACCCTCCAAATAACATTCTGGGAAAATCGGGGCGAGATCTGAAGGGGTGAAATTGTTTTCCAAAAAATGAGGAAAGACTATAGTCTTTCCTTTTTTTTCGAAGATTTTTTGACCCTCTCCGATTTCCTTAGGAAAATTTCAGAATGTAAAATGAACCCTTAACACTTGAAAAATATGTGCCAAACATCCCCCAATCCCTCCAATCTGGTACAAAAAAATTCCCGAAGTTTTCTGGAACAACCCAATTCTGAACGTTTCCTAGCCAGGTGTGGAGCAGTGGGAAGGGGTGAGGGAAGTTTGCCCCATAATTTCCAAGTGTATACCCTCCAAATAACATTCTGGGAAAATCGGGGCGAGATCTGAAGGGGTGAAATTTTTTTCCAAAAAATGAGGAAAGACTATAGTCTTTCCTTTTTTTTTCGAAGATTTTTTGACCCTCTCCGATTTCCTTAGGAAAATTTCAGAATGTAAAATGAACCCTAAACACTTGAAAAATATGTGCCAAACATCCCCCAACCCCTCCAATCTGGTCCAAAAAAAATCCGAAAGTTTTCTTGAACAACCCAATTCTGAACGTTTCCTAGCCAGGTGTGGAGCAGTGGGAAGGGGTGAGGGAAGTTTGCCCCATAATTTCCAAGTGTATACCCTCCAAATAACATTCTGGGAAAATCGGGGCGAGATCTGAAGGGATGAAATTTTTTTCCAAAAAATGAGGAAAGACTATAGTCTTTCCTTTTTTTTTCGAAGATTTTTTGACCCTCTCCGATTTCCTTAGGAAAATTTCAGAATGTAAAATGAACCCTTAACACTTGAAAAATATGTGCCAAACATCCCCCAACCCCTCCAATCTGGTCCAAAAAAATTCCCGAAGTTTTCTGGAACAACCCAATTCTGAACGTTTCCTAGCCAGGTGTGGAGCAGTGGGAAGGGGTGAGGGAAGTTTGCCCCATAATTTCCAAGTGTATACCCTCCAAATAACATTCTGGGAAAATCGGGGCGAGATCTGAAGGGGTGAAATTTTTTTCCAAAAAATGAGGAAAGACTATAGTCTTTCCTTTTTTTTTCGAAGATTTTTTGACCCTCTCCGATTTCCTTAGGAAAATTTCAGAATGTAAAATGAACCCTAAACACTTGAAAAATATGTGCCAAACATCCCCCATCCCCTCGCATCTGGTCCAAAAAAATTCCGAAAGTTTTCTTGAACAACCCAATTCTGAACGTTTCCTAGCCAGGTGTGGAGCAGTGGGAAGGGGTGAGGGAAGTTTGCCCCATAATTTCCAAGTGTATACCCTCCAAATAACATTCTGGGAAAATCGGGGCGAGATCTGAAGGGGTGAAATTGTTTTCCAAAAAATGAGGAAAGACTATAGTCTTTCCTTTTTTTTCGAAGATTTTTTGACCCTCTCCGATTTCCTTAGGAAAATTTCAGAATGTAAAATGAACCCTTAACACTTGAAAAATATGTGCCAAACATCCCCCAATCCCTCCAATCTGGTACAAAAAAATTCCCGAAGTTTTCTGGAACAACCCAATTCTGAACGTTTCCTAGCCAGGTGTGGAGCAGTGGGAAGGGGTGAGGGAAGTTTGCCCCATAATTTCCAAGTGTATACCCTCCAAATAACATTCTGGGAAAATCGGGGCGAGATCTGAAGGGGTGAAATTTTTTTCCAAAAAATGAGGAAAGACTATAGTCTTTCCTTTTTTTTTCGAAGATTTTTTGACCCTCTCCGATTTCCTTAGGAAAATTTCAGAATGTAAATTGAACCCTAAACACTTGAAAAATATGTGCCAAACATCCCCCATCCCCTCGCATCTGGTCCAAAAAAATTCCGAAAGTTTTCTTGAACAACCCAATTCTGAACGTTTCCTAGCCAGGTGTGGAGCAGTGGGAAGGGGTGAGGGAAGTTTGCCCCATAATTTCCAAGTGTATACCCTCCAAATAACATTCTGGGAAAATCGGGACGAGATCTGAAGGGCTGAAATTTTTTTCCAAAAAATGAGGAAAGACTATAAGTCTTTCCTTTTTTTTCGAAGATTTTTTGACCCTCTCCGATTTCCTTAGGAAAATTTCAGAATGTAAAATGAACCCTAAACACTTGAAAAATATGTGCCAAACATCCCCCATCCCCTCGCATCTGGTCCAAAAAAATTCCGAAAGTTTTCTTGAACAACCCAATTCTGAACGTTTCCTAGCCAGGTGTGGAGCAGTGGGAAGGGGTGAGGGAAGTTTGCCCCATAATTTCCAAGTGTATACCCTCCAAATTACATTCTGGGAAAATCGGGGCGAGATCTGAAGGGGTGAAATTTTTTTCCAAAAAATGAGGAAAGGCTATAGTCTTTCCTTTTTTTTTTCGAAGATTTTTTGACCCTCTCCGATTTCCTTAGGAAAATTTCAGAATGTAAAATGAACCCTAAACACTTGAAAAATATGTGCCAAACATCCCCCAACCCCTCCAATCTGGTCCAAAAAAAATCCGAAAGTTTTCTTGAACAACCCAATTCTGAACGTTTCCTAGCCAGGTGTGGAGCAGTGGGAAGGGGTGAGGGAAGTTTGCCCCATAATTTCCAAGTGTATACCCTCCAAATAACATTCTGGGAAAATCGGGGCGAGATCTGAAGGGATGAAATTTTTTTCCAAAAAATGAGGAAAGACTATAGTCTTTCCTTTTTTTTTCGAAGATTTTTTGACCCTCTCCGATTTCCTTAGGAAAATTTCAGAATGTAAAATGAACCCTTAACACTTGAAAAATATGTGCCAAACATCCCCCAACCCCTCCAATCTGGTCCAAAAAAATTCCCGAAGTTTTCTGGAACAACCCAATTCTGAACGTTTCCTAGCCAGGTGTGGAGCAGTGGGAAGGGGTGAGGGAAGTTTGCCCCATAATTTCCAAGTGTATACCCTCCAAATAACATTCTGGGAAAATCGGGGCGAGATCTGAAGGGGTGAAATTTTTTTCCAAAAAATGAGGAAAGACTATAGTCTTTCCTTTTTTTTTCGAAGATTTTTTGACCCTCTCCGATTTCCTTAGGAAAATTTCAGAATGTAAATTGAACCCTAAACACTTGAAAAATATGTGCCAAACATCCCCCATCCCCTCGCATCTGGTCCAAAAAAATTCCGAAAGTTTTCTTGAACAACCCAATTCTGAACGTTTCCTAGCCAGGTGTGGAGCAGTGGGAAGGGGTGAGGGAAGTTTGCCCCATAATTTCCAAGTGTATACCCTCCAAATAACATTCTGGGAAAATCGGGGCGAGATCTGAAGGGGTGAAATTTTTTTCCAAAAAATGAGGAAAGACTATAGTCTTTCCTTTTTTTTTCGAAGATTTTTTGACCCTCTCCGATTTCCTTAGGAAAATTTCAGAATGTAAAATGAACCCTAAACACTTGAAAAATATGTGCCAAACATCCCCCACCCCCTCGCATCTGGTCCAAAAAAATTCCGAAATGTTTCTGGAACAACCCAATTCTGAACGTTTCCTAGCCAGGTGTGGAGCAGTGGGAAGGGGTGAGGGAAGTTTGCCCCATAATTTCCAAGTGTATACCCTCCAAATAACATTCTGGGAAAATCGGGGCGAGATCTGAAGGGGTGAAATTTTTTTCCAAAAAATGAGGAAAGACTATAGTCTTTCCTTTTTTTTTCGAAGATTTTTTGACCCTCTCCGATTTCCTTAGGAAAATTTCAGAATGTAAAATGAACCCTTAACACTTGAAAAATATGTGCCAAACATCCCCCAACCCCTCCAATCTGGTCCAAAAAAATTCCCGAAGTTTTCTGGAACAACCCAATTCTGAACGTTTCCTAGCCAGGTGTGGAGCAGTGGGAAGGGGTGAGGGAAGTTTGCCCCATAATTTCCAAGTGTATACCCTCCAAATAACATTCTGGGAAAATCGGGGCGAGATCTGAAGGGGTGAAATTTTTTTCCAAAAAATGAGGAAAGACTATAGTCTTTCCTTTTTTTTTCGAAGATTTTTTGACCCTCTCCGATTTCCTTAGGAAAATTTCAGAATGTAAAATGAACCCTTAACACTTGAAAAATATGTGCCAAACATCCCCCAACCCCTCCAATCTGGTCCAAAAAAATTCCCGAAGTTTTCTGGAACAACCCAATTCTGAACGTTTCCTAGCCAGGTGTGGAGCAGTGGGAAGGGGTGAGGGAAGTTTGCCCCATAATTTCCAAGTGTATACCCTCCAAATAACATTCTGGGAAAATCGGGGCGAGATCTGAAGGGGTGAAATTTTTTTCCAAAAAATGAGGAGTCTTTCCTTTTTTTTTCGAAGATTTTTTGACCCTCTCCGATTTCCTTAGGAAAATTTCAGAATGTAAAATGAACCCTTAACACTTGAAAAATATGTGCCAAACATCCCCCAACCCCTCCAATCTGGTCCAAAAAAATTCCCGAAGTTTTCTGGAACAACCCAATTCTGAACGTTTCCTAGCCAGGTGTGGAGCAGTGGGAAGGGGTGAGGGAAGTTTGCCCCATAATTTCCAAGTGTATACCCTCCAAATAACATTCTGGGAAAATCGGGGCGAGATCTGAAGGGGTGAAATTTTTTTCCAAAAAATGAGGAAAGACTATAGTCTTTCCTTTTTTTTTCGAAGATTTTTTGACCCTCTCCGATTTCCTTAGGAAAATTTCAGAATGTAAAATGAACCCTTAACACTTGAAAAATATGTGCCAAACATCCCCCAACCCCTCCAATCTGGTCCAAAAAAATTCCCGAAGTTTTCTGGAACAACCCAATTCTGAACGTTTCCTAGCCAGGTGTGGAGCAGTGGGAAGGGGTGAGGGAAGTTTGCCCCATAATTTCCAAGTGTATACCCTCCAAATAACATTCTGGGAAAATCGGGGCGAGATCTGAAGGGGTGAAATTTTTTTCCAAAAAATGAGGAAAGTCTTTCCTTTTTTTTTCGAAGATTTTTTGACCCTCTCCGATTTCCTTAGGAAAATTTCAGAATGTAAAATGAACCCTAAACACTTGAAAAATATGTGCCAAACATCCCCCAACCCCTCCAATCTGGTCCAAAAAAATTCCCGAAGTATTCTGGAACAACCCAATTCTGAACGTTTCCTAGCCAGGTGTGGAGCAGTGGGAAGGGGTGAGGGAAGTTTGCCCCATAATTTCCAAGTGTATACCCTCCAAATAACATTCTGGGAAAATCGGGGCGAGATCTGAAGGGGTGAAATTTTTTTCCAAAAAATGAGGAAAGACTATAGTCTTTCCTTTTTTTTTCGAAGATTTTTTGACCCTCTCCGATTTCCTTAGGAAAATTTCAGAATGTAAAATGAACCCTTAACACTTGAAAAATATGTGCCAAACATCCCCCAACCCCTCCAATCTGGTCCAAAAAAATTCCCGAAGTTTTCTGGAACAACCCAATTCTGAACGTTTCCTAGCCAGGTGTGGAGCAGTGGGAAGGGGTGAGGGAAGTTTGCCCCATAATTTCCAAGTGTATACCCTCCAAATAACATTCTGGGAAAATCGGGGCGAGATCTGAAGGGGTGAAATTTTTTTCCAAAAAATGAGGAGTCTTTCCTTTTTTTTTCGAAGATTTTTTGACCCTCTCCGATTTCCTTAGGAAAATTTCAGAATGTAAAATGAACCCTTAACACTTGAAAAATATGTGCCAAACATCCCCCAACCCCTCCAATCTGGTCCAAAAAAATTCCCGAAGTTTTCTGGAACAACCCAATTCTGAACGTTTCCTAGCCAGGTGTGGAGCAGTGGGAAGGGGTGAGGGAAGTTTGCCCCATAATTTCCAAGTGTATACCCTCCAAATAACATTCTGGGAAAATCGGGGCGAGATCTGAAGGGGTGAAATTTTTTTCCAAAAAATGAGGAAAGACTATAGTCTTTCCTTTTTTTTTCGAAGATTTTTTGACCCTCTCCGATTTCCTTAGGAAAATTTCAGAATGTAAAATGAACCCTTAACACTTGAAAAATATGTGCCAAACATCCCCCAACCCCTCCAATCTGGTCCAAAAAAATTCCCGAAGTTTTCTGGAACAACCCAATTCTGAACGTTTCCTAGCCAGGTGTGGAGCAGTGGGAAGGGGTGAGGGAAGTTTGCCCCATAATTTCCAAGTGTATACCCTCCAAATAACATTCTGGGAAAATCGGGGCGAGATCTGAAGGGGTGAAATTTTTTTCCAAAAAATGAGGAAAGACTATAGTCTCTCCTTTTTTTTTCGAAGATTTTTTGACCCTCTCCGATTTCCTTAGGAAAATTTCAGAATGTAAAATGAACCCTAAACACTTGAAAAATATGTGCCAAACATCCCCCAACCCCTCCAATCTGGTCCAAAAAAATTCCCGAAGTTTACTGGAACCACCCAATTCTGAACGTTTCCTAGCCAGGTGTGGAGCAGTGGGAAGGGGTGAGGGAAGTTTGCCCCATAATTTCCAAGTGTATACCCTCCAAATAACATTCTGGGAAAATCGGGGCGAGATCTGAAGGGGTGAAATTGTTTTCCAAAAAATGAGGAAAGACTATAGTCTTTCCTTTTTTTTCGAAGATTTTTTGACCCTCTCCGATTTCCTTAGGAAAATTTCAGAATGTAAAATGAACCCTTAACACTTGAAAAATATGTGCCAAACATCCCCCAATCCCTCCAATCTGGTACAAAAAAATTCCCGAAGTTTTCTGGAACAACCCAATTCTGAACGTTTCCTAGCCAGGTGTGGAGCAGTGGGAAGGGGTGAGGGAAGTTTGCCCCATAATTTCCAAGTGTATACCCTCCAAATAACATTCTGGGAAAATCGGGGCGAGATCTGAAGGGGTGAAATTTTTTTCCAAAAAATGAGGAGTCTTTCCTTTTTTTTTCGAAGATTTTTTGACCCTCTCCGATTTCCTTAGGAAAATTTCAGAATGTAAAATGAACCCTTAACACTTGAAAAATATGTGCCAAACATCCCCCAACCCCTCCAATCTGGTCCAAAAAAATTCCCGAAGTTTTCTGGAACAACCCAATTCTGAACGTTTCCTAGCCAGGTGTGGAGCAGTGGGAAGGGGTGAGGGAAGTTTGCCCCATAATTTCCAAGTGTATACCCTCCAAATAACATTCTGGGAAAATCGGGGCGAGATCTGAAGGGGTGAAATTTTTTTCCAAAAAATGAGGAAAGACTATAGTCTTTCCTTTTTTTTTCGAAGATTTTTTGACCCTCTCCGATTTCCTTAGGAAAATTTCAGAATGTAAAATGAACCCTTAACACTTGAAAAATATGTGCCAAACATCCCCCAACCCCTCCAATCTGGTCCAAAAAAATTCCCGAAGTTTTCTGGAACAACCCAATTCTGAACGTTTCCTAGCCAGGTGTGGAGCAGTGGGAAGGGGTGAGGGAAGTTTGCCCCATAATTTCCAAGTGTATACCCTCCAAATAACATTCTGGGAAAATCGGGGCGAGATCTGAAGGGGTGAAATTTTTTTCCAAAAAATGAGGAAAGACTATAGTCTTTCCTTTTTTTTTCGAAGATTTTTTGACCCTCTCCGATTTCCTTAGGAAAATTTCAGAATGTAAATTGAACCCTAAACACTTGAAAAATATGTGCCAAACATCCCCCATCCCCTCGCATCTGGTCCAAAAAAATTCCGAAAGTTTTCTTGAACAACCCAATTCTGAACGTTTCCTAGCCAGGTGTGGAGCAGTGGGAAGGGGTGAGGGAAGTTTGCCCCATAATTTCCAAGTGTATACCCTCCAAATAACATTCTGGGAAAATCGGGGCGAGATCTGAAGGGGTGAAATTTTTTTCCAAAAAATGAGGAAAGACTATAGTCTTTCCTTTTTTTTTCGAAGATTTTTTTACCCTCTCCGATTTCCTTAGGAAAATTTCAGAATGTAAAATGAACCCTAAACACTTGAAAAATATGTGCCAAACATCCCCCATCCCCTCGCATCTGGTCCAAAAAAATTCCGAAATGTTTCTGGAACAACCCAATTCTGAACGTTTCCTAGCCAGGTGTGGAGCAGTGGGAAGGGGTGAGGGAAGTTTACCCCATAATTTTCAAGTGTATACCCTCCAAATAACATTCTGGGAAAATCGGGGCGAGATCTGAAGGGGTGAAATTTTTTTCCAAAAAATGAGGAAAGAGGAAGATTTTTTGACCCTCTCCGATTTCCTTAAGAAAATTTCAGAATGTAAAATGAACCCTAAACACTTGAAAAATATGTGCCAAACATCCCCCATCCCCTCGCATCTGGTCCAAAAAAATTCCGAAAGTTTTCTTGAACAACCCAATTCTGAACGTTTCCTAGCCAGGTGTGGAGCAGTGGGAAGGGGTGAGGGAAGTTTGCCCCATAATTTCCAAGTGTATACCCTCCAAATAACATTCTGGGAAAATCGGGGCGAGATCTGAAGGGGTGAAATTTTTTTCCAAAAAATGAGGAAAGACTATAGTCTTTCCTTTTTTTTTCGAAGATTTTTTGACCCTCTCCGATTTCCTTAGGAAAATTTCAGAATGTAAAATGAACCCTAAACACTTGAAAAATATGTGCCAAACATCCCCCATCCCCTCGCATCTGGTCCAAAAAAATTCCGAAAGTTTTCTTGAACAACCCAATTCTGAACGTTTCCTAGCCAGGTGTGGAGCAGTGGGAAGGGGTGAGGGAAGTTTGCCCCATAATTTCCAAGTGTATACCCTCCAAATAACATTCTGGGAAAATCGGGGAGAGATCTGAAGGGGTGAAATTTTTTTCCAAAAAATGAGGAAAGACTATAGTCTTTCCTTTTTTTTTCGAAGATTTTTTGACCCTCTCCGATTTCCTTAAGAAAATTTCAGAATGTAAAATGAACCCTAAACACTTGAAAAATATGTGCCAAACATCCCCCATCCCCTCGCATCTGGTCCAAAAAAATTCCGAAAGTTTTCTTGAACAACCCAATTCTGAACGTTTCCTAGCCAGGTGTGGAGCAGTGGGAAGGGGTGAGGGAAGTTTGCCCCATAATTTCCAAGTGTATACCCTCCAAATAACATTCTGGGAAAATCGGGGCGAGATCTGAAGGGGTGAAATTGTTTTCCAAAAAATGAGGAAAGACTATAGTCTTTCCTTTTTTTTCGAAGATTTTTTGACCCTCTCCGATTTCCTTAGGAAAATTTCAGAATGTAAAATGAACCCTTAACACTTGAAAAATATGTGCCAAACATCCCCCAATCCCTCCAATCTGGTACAAAAAAATTCCCGAAGTTTTCTGGAACAACCCAATTCTGAACGTTTCCTAGCCAGGTGTGGAGCAGTGGGAAGGGGTGAGGGAAGTTTGCCCCATAATTTCCAAGTGTATACCCTCCAAATAACATTCTGGGAAAATCGGGGCGAGATCTGAAGGGGTGAAATTTTTTTCCAAAAAATGAGGAGTCTTTCCTTTTTTTTTCGAAGATTTTTTGACCCTCTCCGATTTCCTTAGGAAAATTTCAGAATGTAAAATGAACCCTTAACACTTGAAAAATATGTGCCAAACATCCCCCAACCCCTCCAATCTGGTCCAAAAAAATTCCCGAAGTTTTCTGGAACAACCCAATTCTGAACGTTTCCTAGCCAGGTGTGGAGCAGTGGGAAGGGGTGAGGGAAGTTTGCCCCATAATTTCCAAGTGTATACCCTCCAAATAACATTCTGGGAAAATCGGGGCGAGATCTGAAGGGGTGAAATTTTTTTCCAAAAAATGAGGAAAGACTATAGTCTTTCCTTTTTTTTTCGAAGATTTTTTGACCCTCTCCGATTTCCTTAGGAAAATTTCAGAATGTAAAATGAACCCTTAACACTTGAAAAATATGTGCCAAACATCCCCCAACCCCTCCAATCTGGTCCAAAAAAATTCCCGAAGTTTTCTGGAACAACCCAATTCTGAACGTTTCCTAGCCAGGTGTGGAGCAGTGGGAAGGGGTGAGGGAAGTTTGCCCCATAATTTCCAAGTGTATACCCTCCAAATAACATTCTGGGAAAATCGGGGCGAGATCTGAAGGGGTGAAATTTTTTTCCAAAAAATGAGGAAAGACTATAGTCTTTCCTTTTTTTTTCGAAGATTTTTTGACCCTCTCCGATTTCCTTAGGAAAATTTCAGAATGTAAATTGAACCCTAAACACTTGAAAAATATGTGCCAAACATCCCCCATCCCCTCGCATCTGGTCCAAAAAAATTCCGAAAGTTTTCTTGAACAACCCAATTCTGAACGTTTCCTAGCCAGGTGTGGAGCAGTGGGAAGGGGTGAGGGAAGTTTGCCCCATAATTTCCAAGTGTATACCCTCCAAATAACATTCTGGGAAAATCGGGGCGAGATCTGAAGGGGTGAAATTTTTTTCCAAAAAATGAGGAAAGACTATAGTCTTTCCTTTTTTTTTCGAAGATTTTTTTACCCTCTCCGATTTCCTTAGGAAAATTTCAGAATGTAAAATGAACCCTAAACACTTGAAAAATATGTGCCAAACATCCCCCATCCCCTCGCATCTGGTCCAAAAAAATTCCGAAATGTTTCTGGAACAACCCAATTCTGAACGTTTCCTAGCCAGGTGTGGAGCAGTGGGAAGGGGTGAGGGAAGTTTACCCCATAATTTTCAAGTGTATACCCTCCAAATAACATTCTGGGAAAATCGGGGCGAGATCTGAAGGGGTGAAATTTTTTTCCAAAAAATGAGGAAAGAGGAAGATTTTTTGACCCTCTCCGATTTCCTTAAGAAAATTTCAGAATGTAAAATGAACCCTAAACACTTGAAAAATATGTGCCAAACATCCCCCATCCCCTCGCATCTGGTCCAAAAAAATTCCGAAAGTTTTCTTGAACAACCCAATTCTGAACGTTTCCTAGCCAGGTGTGGAGCAGTGGGAAGGGGTGAGGGAAGTTTGCCCCATAATTTCCAAGTGTATACCCTCCAAATAACATTCTGGGAAAATCGGGGCGAGATCTGAAGGGGTGAAATTTTTTTCCAAAAAATGAGGAAAGACTATAGTCTTTCCTTTTTTTTTCGAAGATTTTTTGACCCTCTCCGATTTCCTTAGGAAAATTTCAGAATGTAAAATGAACCCTAAACACTTGAAAAATATGTGCCAAACATCCCCCATCCCCTCGCATCTGGTCCAAAAAAATTCCGAAAGTTTTCTTGAACAACCCAATTCTGAACGTTTCCTAGCCAGGTGTGGAGCAGTGGGAAGGGGTGAGGGAAGTTTGCCCCATAATTTCCAAGTGTATACCCTCCAAATAACATTCTGGGAAAATCGGGGAGAGATCTGAAGGGGTGAAATTTTTTTCCAAAAAATGAGGAAAGACTATAGTCTTTCCTTTTTTTTTCGAAGATTTTTTGACCCTCTCCGATTTCCTTAAGAAAATTTCAGAATGTAAAATGAACCCTAAACACTTGAAAAATATGTGCCAAACATCCCCCATCCCCTCGCATCTGGTCCAAAAAAATTCCGAAAGTTTTCTTGAACAACCCAATTCTGAACGTTTCCTAGCCAGGTGTGGAGCAGTGGGAAGGGGTGAGGGAAGTTTGCCCCATAATTTCCAAGTGTATACCCTCCAAATAACATTCTGGGAAAATCGGGGAGAGATCTGAAGGGGTGAAATTTTTTTCCAAAAAATGAGGAAAGACTATAGTCTTTCCTTTTTTTTTCGAAGATTTTTTGACCCTCTCCGATTTCCTTAGGAAAATTTCAGAATGTAAAATGAACCCTAAACACTTGAAAAATATGTGCCAAACATCCCCCAACCCCTCCAATCTGGTCCAAAAAAATTACGAAAGTTTTCTGGAACAACCCAATTCTGAACGTTTCCTAGCCAGGTGTGGAGCAGTGGGAAGGGGTGAGGGAAGTTTGCCCCAAAATTTCCAAGTGTATACCCTCCAAATAACATTCTGGGAAAATCGGGGCGAGATCTGAAGGGGTGAAATTTTTTTCCAAAAAATGAGGAAAGACTATAGTCTTTCCTTTTTTTTTCGAAGATTTTTTGACCCTCTCCGATTTCCTTAGGAAAATTTCAGAATGTAAAATGAACCCTTAACACTTGAAAAATATGTGCCAAACATACCCCAACCCCTCCAATCTGGTCCAAAAAAATTCCCGAAGTTTTCTGGAACAACCCAATTCTGAACGTTTCCTAGCCAGGTGTGGAGCAGTGGGAAGGGGTGAGGGAAGTTTGCCCCATAATTTCCAAGTGTATACCCTCCAAATAACATTCTGGGAAAATCGGGGCGAGATCTGAAGGGGTGAAATTTTTTTCCAAAAAATGAGGAAAGACTATAGTCTTTCCTTTTTTTTCGAAGATTTTTTGACCCTCTCCGATTTCCTTAGGAAAATTTCTGAATGTAAAATGAACCCTTAACACTTGAAAAATATGTGCCAAACATCCCCCAACCCCTCCAATCTGGTCCAAAAAAATTCCCGAAGTTTTCTGGAACAACCCAATTCTGAACGTTTCCTAGCCAGGTGTGGAGCAGTGGGAAGGGGTGAGGGAAGTTTGCCCCATAATTTCCAAGTGTATACCCTCCAAATAACATTCTGGGAAAATCGGGGCGAGATCTGAAGGGGTGAAATTTTTTTCCAAAAAATGAGGAAAGACTATAGTCTTTCCTTTTTTTTTCGAAGATTTTTTGACCCTCTCCGATTTCCTTAGGAAAATTTCAGAATGTAAAATGAACCCTAAACACTTGAAAAATATGTGCCAAACATCCCCCAACCCCTCCAATCTGGTCCAAAAAAATTCCCGAAGTTTTCTGGAACAACCCAATTCTGAACGTTTCCTAGCCAGGTGTGGAGCAGTGGGAAGGGGTGAGGGAAGTTTGCCCCATAATTTCCAAGTGTATACCCTCCAAATAACATTCTGGGAAAATCGGGGCGAGATCTGAAGGGGTGAAATTTTTTTCCAAAAAATGAGGAAAGACTATAGTCTTTCCTTTTTTTTTCGAAGATTTTTTGACCCTCTCCGATTTCCTTAGAAAAATTTCAGAATGTAAAATGAACCCTAAACACTTGAAAAATATGTGCCAAACATCCCCCAACCCCTCCAATCTGGTCCAAAAAAATTCCCGAAGTTTTCTGGAACAACCCAATTCTGAACGTTTCCTACCCAGGTGTGGAGCAGTGGGAAGGGGTGAGGGAAGTTTGCCCCATAATTTCCAAGTGTATACCCTCCAAATAACATTCTGGGAAAATCGGGGCGAGATCTGAAGGGGTGAAATTTTTTTCCAAAAAATGAGGAAAGACTAGTCTTTCCTTTTTTTTTTCGAAGATTTTTTGACCCTCTCCGATTTCCTTAGGAAAATTTCAGAATGTAAAATGAACCCTAAACACTTGAAAAATATGTGCCAAACATCCCCCATCCCCTCGCATCTGGTCCAAAAAAATTCCGAAAGTTTTCTTGAACAACCCAATTCTGAACGTTTCCTAGCCAGGTGTGGAGCAGTGGGAAGGGGTGAGGGAAGTTTGCCCCATAATTTCCAAGTGTATACCCTCCAAATAACATTCTGGGAAAATCGGGGCGAGATCTGAAGGGGTGAAATTTTTTTCCAAAAAATGAGGAAAGACTATAGTCTTTCCTTTTTTTTTAGAAGATTTTTTGACCCTCTCCGATTTCCTTAGGAAAATTTCAGAATGTAAAATGAACCCTTAACACTTGAAAAATATGTGCCAAACATACCCCAACCCCTCCAATCTGGTCCAAAAAAATTCCCGAAGTTTTCTGGAACAACCCAATTCTGAACGTTTCCTAGCCAGGTGTGGAGCAGTGGGAAGGGGTGAGGGAAGTTTGCCCCATAATTTCCAAGTGTATACCCTCCAAATAACATTCTGGGAAAATCGGGGCGAGATCTGAAGGGGTGAAATTTTTTTCCAAAAAATGAGGAAAGACTATAGTCTTTCCTTTTTTTTTCGAAGATTTTTTGACCCTCTCCGATTTCCTTAGGAAAATTTCAGAATGTAAAATGAACCCTTAACACTTGAAAAATATGTGCCAAACATCCCCCAACCCCTCCAATCTGGTCCAAAAAAATTCCCGAAGTTTTCTGGAACAACCCAATTCTGAACGTTTCCTAGCCAGGTGTGGAGCAGTGGGAAGGGGTGAGGGAAGTTTGCCCCATAATTTCCAAGTGTATACCCTCCAAATAACATTCTGGGAAAATCGGGGCGAGATCTGAAGGGGTGAAATTTTTTTCCAAAAAATGAGGAAAGACTATAGTCTTTCCTTTTTTTTTCGAAGATTTTTTGACCCTCTCCGATTTCCTTAGGAAAATTTCTGAATGTAAAATGAACCCTTAACACTTGAAAAATATGTGCCAAACATCCCCCAACCCCTCCAATCTGGTCCAAAAAAATTCCCGAAGTTTTCTGGAACAACCCAATTCTGAACGTTTCCTAGCCAGGTGTGGAGCAGTGGGAAGGGGTGAGGGAAGTTTGCCCCATAATTTCCAAGTGTATACCCTCCAAATAACATTCTGGGAAAATCGGGGCGAGATCTGAAGGGGTGAAATTGTTTTCCAAAAAATGAGGAAAGACTATAGTCTTTCCTTTTTTTTTCGAACATTTTTTGACCCTCTCCGATTTCCTTAGGAAAATTTCAGAATGTAAAATGAACCCTAAACACTTGAAAAATATGTGCCAAACATCCCCCAACCCCTCCAATCTGGTCCAAAAAAATTCCCGAAGTTTTCTGGAACAACCCAATTCTGAACGTTTCCTAGCCAGGTGTGGAGCAGTGGGAAGGGGTGAGGGAAGTTTGCCCCATAATTTCCAAGTGTATACCCTCCAAATAACATTCTGGGAAAATCGGGGCGAGATCTGAAGGGGTGAAATTTTTTTCCAAAAAATGAGGAAAGACTATAGTCTTTCCTTTTTTTTTCGAAGATTTTTTGACCCTCTCCGATTTCCTTAGGAAAATTTCAGAATGTAAAATGAACCCTTAACACTTGAAAAATATGTGCCAAACATCCCCCAACCCCTCCAATCAGGTCCAAAAAAATTCCCGAAGTTTTCTGGAACAACCCAATTCTGAACGTTTCCTAGCCAGGTGTGGAGCAGTGGGAAGGGGTGAGGGAAGTTTGCCCCATAATTTCCAAGTGTATACCCTCCAAATAACATTCTGGGAAAATCGGGGCGAGATCTGAAGGGGTGAAATTTTTTTCCAAAAAATGAGGAAAGACTATAGTCTTTCCTTTTTTTTTCGAAGATTTTTTGACCCTCTCCGATTTCCTTAGGAAAATTTCAGAATGTAAAATGAACCCTTAACACTTGAAAAATATGTGCCAAACATCCCCCAACCCCTCCAATCTGGTCCAAAAAAATTCCCGAAGTTTTCTGGAACAACCCAATTCTGAACGTTTCCTAGCCAGGTGTGGAGCAGTGGGAAGGGGTGAGGGAAGTTTGCCCCATAATTTCCAAGTGTATACCCTCCAAATAACATTCTGGGAAAATCGGGGCGAGATCTGAAGGGGTGAAATTTTTTTCCAAAAAATGAGGAAAGACTATAGTCTTTCCTTTTTTTTCGAAGATTTTTTGACCCTCTCCGATTTCCTTAGGAAAATTTCAGAATGTAAAATGAACCCTAAACACTTGAAAAATATGTGCCAAACATCCCCCAACCCCTCCAATCTGGTCCAAAAAAATTCCCGAAGTTTTCTGGAACAACCCAATTCTGAACGTTTCCTAGCCAGGTGTGGAGCAGTGGGAAGGGGTGAGGGAAGTTTGCCCCATAATTTCCAAGTGTATACCCTCCAAATAACATTCTGGGAAAATCGGGGCGAGATCTGAAGGGGTGAAATTTTTTTCCAAAAAATGAGGAAAGACTATAGTCTTTCCTTTTTTTTTCGAAGATTTTTTGACCCTCTCCGATTTCCTTAGGAAAATTTCAGAATGTAAAATGAACCCTAAACACTTGAAAAATATGTGCCAAACATCCCCCAATCCCTCCAATCTGGTCCAAAAAAATTCCCGAAGTTTTCTGGAACAACCCAATTCTGAACGTTTCCTAGCCAGGTGTGGAGCAGTGGGAAGGGGTGAGGGAAGTTTGCCCCATAATTTCCAAGTGTATACCCTCCAAATAACATTCTGGGAAAATCGGGGCGAGATCTGAAGGGGTGAAATTTTTTTCCAAAAAATGAGGAAAGACTATAGTCTTTCCTTTTTTTTTTCGAAGATTTTTTGACCCTCTCCGATTTCCTTAGGAAAATTTCAGAATGTAAAATGAACCCTTAACACTTGAAAAATATGTGCCAAACATCCCCCAACCCCTCCAATCTGGTCCAAAAAAATTCCCGAAGTTTTCTGGAACAACCCAATTCTGAACGTTTCCTAGCCAGGTGTGGAGCAGTGGGAAGGGGTGAGGGAAGTTTGCCCCATAATTTCCAAGTGTATACCCTCCAAATAACATTCTGGGAAAATCGGGGCGAGATCTGAAGGGGTGAAATTTTTTTCCAAAAAATGAGGAAAGACTATAGTCTTTCCTTTTTTTTTCGAAGATTTTTTGACCCTCTCCGATTTCCTTAGGAAAATTTCAGAATGTAAAATGAACCCTAAACACTTGAAAAATATGTGCCAAACATCCCCCAACCCCTCCAATCTGGTCCAAAAAAATTCCCGAAGTTTTCTGGAACAACCCAATTCTGAACGTTTCCTAGCCAGGTGTGGAGCAGTGGGAAGGGGTGAGGGAAGTTTGCCCCATAATTTCCAAGTGTATACCCTCCAAATAACATTCTGGGAAAATCGGGGCGAGATCTGAAGGGGTGAAATTTTTTTCCAAAAAATGAGGAAAGACTATAGTCTTTCCTTTTTTTTTCGAAGATTTTTTGACCCTCTCCGATTTCCTTAGGAAAATTTCAGAATGTAAAATGAACCCTTAACACTTGAAAAATATGTGCCAAACATCCCCCAACCCCTCCAATCTGGTCCAAAAAAATTCCCGAAGTTTTCTGGAACAACCCAATTCTGAACGTTTCCTAGCCAGGTGTGGAGCAGTGGGAAGGGGTGAGGGAAGTTTGCCCCATAATTTCCAAGTGTATACCCTCCAAATAACATTCTGGGAAAATCGGGGCGAGATCTGAAGGGGTGAAATTTTTTTCCAAAAAATGAGGAAAGACTATAGTCTCCTTTTTTTTTTCGAAGATTTTTTGACCCTCTCCGATTTCCTTAGGAAAATTTCAGAATGTAAAATGAACCCTTAACACTTGAAAAATATGTGCCAAACATCCCCCAACCCCTCCAATCTGCTCCAAAAAAATTCCCGAAGTTTTCTGGAACAACCCAATTCTGAACGTTTCCTAGCCAGGTGTGGAGCAGTGGGAAGGGGTGAGGGAAGTTTGCCCCATAATTTCCAAGTGTATACCCTCCAAATAACATTCTGGGAAAATCGGGGCGAGATCTGAAGGGGTGAAATTTTTTTCCAAAAAATGAGGAAAGTCTTTCCTTTTTTTTTCGAAGATTTTTTGACCCTCTCCGATTTCCTTAGGAAAATTTCAGAATGTAAAATGAACCCTAAACACTTGAAAAATATGTGCCAAACATCCCCCAACCCCTCCAATCTGGTCCAAAAAAATTCCCGAAGTATTCTGGAACAACCCAATTCTGAACGTTTCCTAGCCAGGTGTGGAGCAGTGGGAAGGGGTGAGGGAAGTTTGCCCCATAATTTCCAAGTGTATACCCTCCAAATAACATTCTGGGAAAATTGGGGCGAGATCTGAAGGGGTGAAATTTTTTTCCAAAAAATGAGGAAAGACTATAGTCTTTCCTTTTTTTTTCGAAGATTTTTTGACCCTCTCCGATTTCCTTAGGAAAATTTCAGAATGTAAAATGAACCCTTAACACTTGAAAAATATGTGCCAAACATCCCCCAACCCCTCCAATCTGGTCCAAAAAAATTCCCGAAGTTTTCTGGAACAACCCAATTCTGAACGTTTCCTAGCCAGGTGTGGAGCAGTGGGAAGGGGTGAGGGAAGTTTGCCCCATAATTTCCAAGTGTATACCCTCCAAATAACATTCTGGGAAAATCGGGGCGAGATCTGAAGGGGTGAAATTTTTTTCCAAAAAATGAGGAAAGACTATAGTCTTTCCTTTTTTTTTCGAAGATTTTTTGACCCTCTCCGATTTCCTTAGGAAAATTTCAGAATGTAAAATGAACCCTAAACACTTGAAAAATATGTGCCAAACATCCCCCAACCCCTCCAATCTGGTCCAAAAAAATTCCCGAAGTTTTCTGGAACAACCCAATTCTGAACGTTTCCTAGCCAGGTGTGGAGCAGTGGGAAGGGGTGAGGGAAGTTTGCCCCATAATTTCCAAGTGTATACCCTCCAAATAACATTCTGGGAAAATCGGGGCGAGATCTGAAGGGGTGAAATTTTTTTCCAAAAAATGAGGAAAGACTATAGTCTTTCCTTTTTTTTTCGAAGATTTTTTGACCCTCTCCGATTTCCTTAGGAAAATTTCAGAATGTAAAATGAACCCTTAACACTTGAAAAATATGTGCCAAACATCCCCCAACCCCTCCAATCTGGTCCAAAAAAATTCCCGAAGTTTTCTGGAACAACCCAATTCTGAACGTTTCCTAGCCAGGTGTGGAGCAGTGGGAAGGGGTGAGGGAAGTTTGCCCCATAATTTCCAAGTGTATACCCTCCAAATAACATTCTGGGAAAATCGGGGCAAGATCTGAAGGGGTGAAATTTTTTTCCAAAAAATGAGGAAAGACTATAGTCTCCTTTTTTTTTTCGAAGATTTTTTGACCCTCTCCGATTTCCTTAGGAAAATTTCAGAATGTAAAATGAACCCTTAACACTTGAAAAATATGTGCCAAACATCCCCCAACCCCTCCAATCTGCTCCAAAAAAATTCCCGAAGTTTTCTGGAACAACCCAATTCTGAACGTTTCCTAGCCAGGTGTGGAGCAGTGGGAAGGGGTGAGGGAAGTTTGCCCCATAATTTCCAAGTGTATACCCTCCAAATAACATTCTGGGAAAATCGGGGCGAGATCTGAAGGGGTGAAATTGTTTTCCAAAAAATGAGGAAAGACTATAGTCTTTCCTTTTTTTTTCGAACATTTTTTGACCCTCTCCGATTTCCTTAGGAAAATTTCAGAATGTAAAATGAACCCTAAACACTTGAAAAATATGTGCCAAACATCCCCCAACCCCTCCAATCTGGTCCAAAAAAATTCCCGAAGTTTTCTGGAACAACCCAATTCTGAACGTTTCCTAGCCAGGTGTGGAGCAGTGGGAAGGGGTGAGGGAAGTTTGCCCCATAATTTCCAAGTGTATACCCTCCAAATAACATTCTGGGAAAATCGGGGCGAGATCTGAAGGGGTGAAATTTTTTTCCAAAAAATGAGGAAAGACTATAGTCTTTCCTTTTTTTTTCGAAGATTTTTTGACCCTCTCCGATTTCCTTAGGAAAATTTCAGAATGTAAAATGAACCCTTAACACTTGAAAAATATGTGCCAAACATCCCCCAACCCCTCCAATCAGGTCCAAAAAAATTCCCGAAGTTTTCTGGAACAACCCAATTCTGAACGTTTCCTAGCCAGGTGTGGAGCAGTGGGAAGGGGTGAGGGAAGTTTGCCCCATAATTTCCAAGTGTATACCCTCCAAATAACATTCTGGGAAAATCGGGGCGAGATCTGAAGGGGTGAAATTTTTTTCCAAAAAATGAGGAAAGACTATAGTCTTTCCTTTTTTTTTCGAAGATTTTTTGACCCTCTCCGATTTCCTTAGGAAAATTTCAGAATGTAAAATGAACCCTTAACACTTGAAAAATATGTGCCAAACATCCCCCAACCCCTCCAATCTGGTCCAAAAAAATTCCCGAAGTTTTCTGGAACAACCCAATTCTGAACGTTTCCTAGCCAGGTGTGGAGCAGTGGGAAGGGGTGAGGGAAGTTTGCCCCATAATTTCCAAGTGTATACCCTCCAAATAACATTCTGGGAAAATCGGGGCGAGATCTGAAGGGGTGAAATTTTTTTCCAAAAAATGAGGAAAGACTATAGTCTTTCCTTTTTTTTCGAAGATTTTTTGACCCTCTCCGATTTCCTTAGGAAAATTTCAGAATGTAAAATGAACCCTAAACACTTGAAAAATATGTGCCAAACATCCCCCAACCCCTCCAATCTGGTCCAAAAAAATTCCCGAAGTTTTCTGGAACAACCCAATTCTGAACGTTTCCTAGCCAGGTGTGGAGCAGTGGGAAGGGGTGAGGGAAGTTTGCCCCATAATTTCCAAGTGTATACCCTCCAAATAACATTCTGGGAAAATCGGGGCGAGATCTGAAGGGGTGAAATTTTTTTCCAAAAAATGAGGAAAGACTATAGTCTTTCCTTTTTTTTTCGAAGATTTTTTGACCCTCTCCGATTTCCTTAGGAAAATTTCAGAATGTAAAATGAACCCTAAACACTTGAAAAATATGTGCCAAACATCCCCCAATCCCTCCAATCTGGTCCAAAAAAATTCCCGAAGTTTTCTGGAACAACCCAATTCTGAACGTTTCCTAGCCAGGTGTGGAGCAGTGGGAAGGGGTGAGGGAAGTTTGCCCCATAATTTCCAAGTGTATACCCTCCAAATAACATTCTGGGAAAATCGGGGCGAGATCTGAAGGGGTGAAATTTTTTTCCAAAAAATGAGGAAAGACTATAGTCTTTCCTTTTTTTTTTCGAAGATTTTTTGACCCTCTCCGATTTCCTTAGGAAAATTTCAGAATGTAAAATGAACCCTTAACACTTGAAAAATATGTGCCAAACATCCCCCAACCCCTCCAATCTGGTCCAAAAAAATTCCCGAAGTTTTCTGGAACAACCCAATTCTGAACGTTTCCTAGCCAGGTGTGGAGCAGTGGGAAGGGGTGAGGGAAGTTTGCCCCATAATTTCCAAGTGTATACCCTCCAAATAACATTCTGGGAAAATCGGGGCGAGATCTGAAGGGGTGAAATTTTTTTCCAAAAAATGAGGAAAGACTATAGTCTTTCCTTTTTTTTTCGAAGATTTTTTGACCCTCTCCGATTTCCTTAGGAAAATTTCAGAATGTAAAATGAACCCTAAACACTTGAAAAATATGTGCCAAACATCCCCCAACCCCTCC
Source organism: Hemicrepidius hirtus (assembly GCA_963082805.1). Taxonomy (NCBI): domain Eukaryota; kingdom Metazoa; phylum Arthropoda; class Insecta; order Coleoptera; family Elateridae; genus Hemicrepidius; species Hemicrepidius hirtus. The sequence goes on from OY720162.1 coordinate 29,776,771, forward strand.
AATCTGGTCCAAAAAAATTCCCGAAGTTTTCTGGAACAACCCAATTCTGAACGTTTCCTAGCCAGGTGTGGAGCAGTGGGAAGGGGTGAGGGAAGTTTGCCCCATAATTTCCAAGTGTATACCCTCCAAATAACATTCTGGGAAAATCGGGGCGAGATCTGAAGGGGTGAAATTTTTTTCCAAAAAATGAGGAAAGACTATAGTCTTTCCTTTTTTTTTCGAAGATTTTTTGACCCTCTCCGATTTCCTTAGGAAAATTTCAGAATGTAAAATGAACCCTTAACACTTGAAAAATATGTGCCAAACATCCCCCAACCCCTCCAATCTGGTCCAAAAAAATTCCCGAAGTTTTCTGGAACAACCCAATTCTGAACGTTTCCTAGCCAGGTGTGGAGCAGTGGGAAGGGGTGAGGGAAGTTTGCCCCATAATTTCCAAGTGTATACCCTCCAAATAACATTCTGGGAAAATCGGGGCGAGATCTGAAGGGGTGAAATTTTTTTCCAAAAAATGAGGAAAGACTATAGTCTCCTTTTTTTTTTCGAAGATTTTTTGACCCTCTCCGATTTCCTTAGGAAAATTTCAGAATGTAAAATGAACCCTTAACACTTGAAAAATATGTGCCAAACATCCCCCAACCCCTCCAATCTGCTCCAAAAAAATTCCCGAAGTTTTCTGGAACAACCCAATTCTGAACGTTTCCTAGCCAGGTGTGGAGCAGTGGGAAGGGGTGAGGGAAGTTTGCCCCATAATTTCCAAGTGTATACCCTCCAAATAACATTCTGGGAAAATCGGGGCGAGATCTGAAGGGGTGAAATTTTTTTCCAAAAAATGAGGAAAGTCTTTCCTTTTTTTTTCGAAGATTTTTTGACCCTCTCCGATTTCCTTAGGAAAATTTCAGAATGTAAAATGAACCCTAAACACTTGAAAAATATGTGCCAAACATCCCCCAACCCCTCCAATCTGGTCCAAAAAAATTCCCGAAGTATTCTGGAACAACCCAATTCTGAACGTTTCCTAGCCAGGTGTGGAGCAGTGGGAAGGGGTGAGGGAAGTTTGCCCCATAATTTCCAAGTGTATACCCTCCAAATAACATTCTGGGAAAATTGGGGCGAGATCTGAAGGGGTGAAATTTTTTTCCAAAAAATGAGGAAAGACTATAGTCTTTCCTTTTTTTTTCGAAGATTTTTTGACCCTCTCCGATTTCCTTAGGAAAATTTCAGAATGTAAAATGAACCCTTAACACTTGAAAAATATGTGCCAAACATCCCCCAACCCCTCCAATCTGGTCCAAAAAAATTCCCGAAGTTTTCTGGAACAACCCAATTCTGAACGTTTCCTAGCCAGGTGTGGAGCAGTGGGAAGGGGTGAGGGAAGTTTGCCCCATAATTTCCAAGTGTATACCCTCCAAATAACATTCTGGGAAAATCGGGGCGAGATCTGAAGGGGTGAAATTTTTTTCCAAAAAATGAGGAAAGACTATAGTCTTTCCTTTTTTTTTCGAAGATTTTTTGACCCTCTCCGATTTCCTTAGGAAAATTTCAGAATGTAAAATGAACCCTAAACACTTGAAAAATATGTGCCAAACATCCCCCAACCCCTCCAATCTGGTCCAAAAAAATTCCCGAAGTTTTCTGGAACAACCCAATTCTGAACGTTTCCTAGCCAGGTGTGGAGCAGTGGGAAGGGGTGAGGGAAGTTTGCCCCATAATTTCCAAGTGTATACCCTCCAAATAACATTCTGGGAAAATCGGGGCGAGATCTGAAGGGGTGAAATTTTTTTCCAAAAAATGAGGAAAGACTATAGTCTTTCCTTTTTTTTTCGAAGATTTTTTGACCCTCTCCGATTTCCTTAGGAAAATTTCAGAATGTAAAATGAACCCTTAACACTTGAAAAATATGTGCCAAACATCCCCCAACCCCTCCAATCTGGTCCAAAAAAATTCCCGAAGTTTTCTGGAACAACCCAATTCTGAACGTTTCCTAGCCAGGTGTGGAGCAGTGGGAAGGGGTGAGGGAAGTTTGCCCCATAATTTCCAAGTGTATACCCTCCAAATAACATTCTGGGAAAATCGGGGCAAGATCTGAAGGGGTGAAATTTTTTTCCAAAAAATGAGGAAAGACTATAGTCTCCTTTTTTTTTTCGAAGATTTTTTGACCCTCTCCGATTTCCTTAGGAAAATTTCAGAATGTAAAATGAACCCTTAACACTTGAAAAATATGTGCCAAACATCCCCCAACCCCTCCAATCTGCTCCAAAAAAATTCCCGAAGTTTTCTGGAACAACCCAATTCTGAACGTTTCCTAGCCAGGTGTGGAGCAGTGGGAAGGGGTGAGGGAAGTTTGCCCCATAATTTCCAAGTGTATACCCTCCAAATAACATTCTGGGAAAATCGGGGCGAGATCTGAAGGGGTGAAATTTTTTTCCAAAAAATGAGGAAAGTCTTTCCTTTTTTTTTCGAAGATTTTTTGACCCTCTCCGATTTCCTTAGGAAAATTTCAGAATGTAAAATGAACCCTAAACACTTGAAAAATATGTGCCAAACATCCCCCAACCCCTCCAATCTGGTCCAAAAAAATTCCCGAAGTATTCTGGAACAACCCAATTCTGAACGTTTCCTAGCCAGGTGTGGAGCAGTGGGAAGGGGTGAGGGAAGTTTGCCCCATAATTTCCAAGTGTATACCCTCCAAATAACATTCTGGGAAAATTGGGGCGAGATCTGAAGGGGTGAAATTTTTTTTCCAAAAATGAGGAAAGACTATAGTCTTTCCTTTTTTTTTCGAAGATTTTTTGACCCTCTCCGATTTCCTTAGGAAAATTTCAGAATGTAAAATGAACCCTTAACACTTGAAAAATATGTGCCAAACATCCCCCAACCCCTCCAATCTGGTCCAAAAAAATTCCCGAAGTTTTCTGGAACAACCCAATTCTGAACGTTTCCTAGCCAGGTGTGGAGCAGTGGGAAGGGGTGAGGGAAGTTTGCCCCATAATTTCCAAGTGTATACCCTCCAAATAACATTCTGGGAAAATCGGGGCGAGATCTGAAGGGGTGAAATTTTTTTCCAAAAAATGAGGAAAGACTATAGTCTTTCCTTTTTTTTTTCGAAGATTTTTTGACCCTCTCCGATTTCCTTAGGAAAATTTCAGAATGTAAAATGAACCCTTAACAATTGAAAAATATGTGCCAAACATCCCCCAACCCCTCCAATCTGGTCCAAAAAAATTCCCGAAGTTTTCTGGAACAACCCAATTCTGAACGTTTCCTAGCCAGGTGTGGAGCAGTGGGAAGGGGTGAGGGAAGTTTGCCCCATAATTTCCAAGTGTATACCCTCCAAATAACATTCTGGGAAAATCGGGGCGAGATCTGAAGGGGTGAAATTTTTTTCCAAAAAATGAGGAAAGACTATAGTCTTTCCTTTTTTTTTCGAAGATTTTTTGACCCTCTCCGATTTCCTTAGGAAAATTTCAGAATGTAAAATGAACCCTAAACACTTGAAAAATATGTGCCAAACATCCCCCAACCCCTCCAATCTGGTCCAAAAAAATTCCCGAAGTTTTCTGGAACAACCCAATTCTGAACGTTTCCTAGCCAGGTGTGGAGCAGTGGGAAGGGGTGAGGGAAGTTTGCCCCATAATTTCCAAGTGTATACCCTCCAAATAACATTCTGGGAAAATCGGGGCGAGATCTGAAGGGGTGAAATTTTTTTCCAAAAAATGAGGAAAGACTATAGTCTTTCCTTTTTTTTTCGAAGATTTTTTGACCCTCTCCGATTTCCTTAGGAAAATTTCAGAATGTAAAATGAACCCTAAACACTTGAAAAATATGTGCCAAACATCCCCCAACCCCTCCAATCTGGTCCAAAAAAATTCCCGAAGTTTTCTGGAACAACCCAATTCTGAACGTTTCCTAGCCAGGTGTGGAGCAGTGGGAAGGGGTGAGGGAAGTTTGCCCCATAATTTCCAAGTGTATACCCTCCAAATAACATTCTGGGAAAATCGGGGCGAGATCTGAAGGGGTGAAATTTTTTTCCAAAAAATGAGGAAAGACTTATAGTCTTTCCTTTTTTTTTCGAAGATTTTTTGACCCTCTCCGATTTCCTTAGGAAAATTTCAGAATGTAAAATGAACCCTAAACACTTGAAAAATATGTGCCAAACATCCCCCAACCCCTCCAATCTGGTCCAAAAAAATTCCCGAAGTTTTCTGGAACAACCCAATTCTGAACGTTTCCTAGCCAGGTGTGGAGCAGTGGGAAGGGGTGAGGGAAGTTTGCCCCATAATTTCCAAGTGTATACCCTCCAAATAACATTCTGGGAAAATCGGGGCGAGATCTGAAGGGGTGAAATTTTTTTCCAAAAAATGAGGAAAGACTATAGTCTTTCCTTTTTTTTTCGAAGATTTTTTGACCCTCTCCGATTTCCTTAGGAAAATTTCAGAATGTAAAATGAACCCTAAACACTTGAAAAATATGTGCCAAACATCCCCCAACCCCTCCAATCTGGTCCAAAAAAATTCCCGAAGTTTTCTGGAACAACCCAATTCTGAACGTTTCCTACCCAGGTGTGGAGCAGTGGGAAGGGGTGAGGGAAGTTTGCCCCATAATTTCCAAGTGTATACCCTCCAAATAACATTCTGGGAAAATCGGGGCGAGATCTGAAGGGGTGAAATTTTTTTCCAAAAAATGAGGAAAGACTAGTCTTTCCTTTTTTTTTTCGAAGATTTTTTGACCCTCTCCGATTTCCTTAGGAAAATTTCAGAATGTAAAATGAACCCTTAACACTTGAAAAATATGTGCCAAACATCCCCCAACCCCTCCAATCTGGTCCAAAAAAATTCCCGAAGTTTTCTGGAACAACCCAATTCTGAACGTTTCCTAGCCAGGTGTGGAGCAGTGGGAAGGGGTGAGGGAAGTTTGCCCCATAATTTCCAAGTGTATACCCTCCAAATAACATTCTGGGAAAATCGGGGCGAGATCTGAAGGGGTGAAATTTTTTTCCAAAAAATGAGGAAAGACTATAGTCTTTCCTTTTTTTTCGAAGATTTTTTGACCCTCTCCGATTTCCTTAGGAAAATTTCAGAATGTAAAATGAACCCTTAACACTTGAAAAATATGTGCCAAACATCCCCCAACCCCTCCAATCTGGTCCAAAAAAATTCCCGAAGTTTTCTGGAACAACCCAATTCTGAACGTTTCCTAGCCAGGTGTGGAGCAGTGGGAAGGGGTGAGGGAAGTTTGCCCCATAATTTCCAAGTGTATACCCTCCAAATAACATTCTGGGAAAATCGGGGCGAGATCTGAAGGGGTGAAATTTTTTTCCAAAAAATGAGGAAAGACTATAGTCTTTCCTTTTTTTTTCGAAGATTTTTTGACCCTCTCCGATTTCCTTAGGAAAATTTCAGAATGTAAAATGAACCCTAAACACTTGAAAAATATGTGCCAAACATCCCCCAACCCCTCCAATCTGGTCCAAAAAAATTCCCGAAGTTTTCTGGAACAACCCAATTCTGAACGTTTCCTAGCCAGGTGTGGAGCAGTGGGAAGGGGTGAGGGAAGTTTGCCCCATAATTTCCAAGTGTATACCCTCCAAATAACATTCTGGGAAAATCGGGGCGAGATCTGAAGGGGTGAAATTTTTTTCCAAAAAATGAGGAAAGACTATAGTCTTTCCTTTTTTTTTTCGAAGATTTTTTGACCCTCTCCGATTTCCTTAGGAAAATTTCAGAATGTAAAATGAACCCTTAACACTTGAAAAATATGTGCCAAACATCCCCCAACCCCTCCAATCTGGTCCAAAAAAATTCCCGAAGTTTTCTGGAACAACCCAATTCTGAACGTTTCCTAGCCAGGTGTGGAGCAGTGGGAAGGGGTGAGGGAAGTTTGCCCCATAATTTCCAAGTGTATACCCTCCAAATAACATTCTGGGAAAATCGGGGCGAGATCTGAAGGGGTGAAATTTTTTTCCAAAAAATGAGGAAAGACTATAGTCTTTCCTTTTTTTTTCGAAGATTTTTTGACCCTCTCCGATTTCCTTAGGAAAATTTCAGAATGTAAAATGAACCCTAAACACTTGAAAAATATGTGCCAAACATCCCCCAACCCCTCCAATCTGGTCCAAAAAAATTCCCGAAGTTTTCTGGAACAACCCAATTCTGAACGTTTCCTAGCCAGGTGTGGAGCAGTGGGAAGGGGTGAGGGAAGTTTGCCCCATAATTTCCAAGTGTATACCCTCCAAATAACATTCTGGGAAAATCGGGGCGAGATCTGAAGGGGTGAAATTTTTTTCCAAAAAATGAGGAAAGACTATAGTCTTTCCTTTGTTTTTCGAAGATTTTTTGACCCTCTCCGATTTCCTTAGGAAAATTTCAGAATGTAAAATGAACCCTTAACACTTGAAAAATATGTGCCAAACATCCCCCAACCCCTCCAATCTGGTCCAAAAAAATTCCCGAAGTTTTCTGGAACAACCCAATTCTGAACGTTTCCTAGCCAGGTGTGGAGCAGTGGGAAGGGGTGAGGGAAGTTTGCCCCATAATTTCCAAGTGTATACCCTCCAAATAACATTCTGGGAAAATCGGGGCGAGATCTGAAGGGGTGAAATTTTTTTCCAAAAAATGAGGAAAGACTATAGTCTTTCCTTTTTTTTTCGAAGATTTTTTGACCCTCTCCGATTTCCTTAGGAAAATTTCAGAATGTAAAATGAACCCTTAACACTTGAAAAATATGTGCCAAACATCCCCCAAACCCTCCAATCTGGTCCAAAATAATTCCCGAAGTTTTCTGGAACAACCCAATTCTGAACGTTTCCTAGCCAGGTGTGGAGCAGTGGGAAGGGGTGAGGGAAGTTTGCCCCATAATTTCCAAGTGTATATCCTCCAAATAACATTCTGGGAAAATCGGGGCGAGATCTGAAGGGGTGAAATTTTTTTCCAAAAAATGAGGAAAGACTATAGTCTTTCCTTTTTTTTTCGAAGATTTTTTGACCCTCTCCGATTTCCTTAGGAAAATTTCAGAATGTAAAATGAACCCTAAACACTTGAAAAATATGTGCCAAACATCCCCCAACCCCTCCAATCTGGTCCAAAAAAATTCCCGAAGTTTTCTGGAACAACCCAATTCTGAACGTTTCCTAGCCAGGTGTGGAGCAGTGGGAAGGGGTGAGGGAAGTTTGCCCCATAATTTCCAAGTGTATACCCTCCAAATAACATTCTGGGAAAATCGGGGCGAGATCTGAAGGGGTGAAATTTTTTTCCAAAAAATGAGGAAAGACTATAGTCTTTCCTTTTTTTTTCGAAGATTTTTTGACCCTCTCCGATTTCCTTAGGAAAATTTCAGAATGTAAAATGAACCCTAAACACTTGAAAAATATGTGCCAAACATCCCCCAACCCCTCCAATCTGGTCCAAAAAAATTCCCGAAGTTTTCTGGAACAACCCAATTCTGAACGTTTCCTAGCCAGGTGTGGAGCAGTGGGAAGGGGTGAGGGAAGTTTGCCCCATAATTTCCAAGTGTATACCCTCCAAATAACATTCTGGGAAAATCGGGGCGAGATCTGAAGGGGTGAAATTTTTTTCCAAAAAATGAGGAAAGACTATAGTCTTTCTTTTTTTTTCGAAGATTTTTTGACCCTCTCCGATTTCCTTAGGAAAATTTCAGAATGTAAAATGAACCCTAAACACTTGAAAAATATGTGCCAAACATCCCCCAACCCCTCCAATCTGGTCCAAAAAAATTCCCGAAGTTTTCTGGAACAACCCAATTCTGAACGTTTCCTAGCCAGGTGTGGAGCAGTGGGAAGGGGTGAGGGAAGTTTGCCCCATAATTTCCAAGTGTATACCCTCCAAATAACATTCTGGGAAAATCGGGGCGAGATCTGAAGGGGTGAAATTTTTTTCCAAAAAATGAGGAAAGACTATAGTCTTTCCTTTTTTTTTCGAAGATTTTTTGACCCTCTCCGATTTCCTTAGGAAAATTTCAGAATGTAAAATGAACCCTAAACACTTGAAAAATATGTGCCAAACATCCCCCAACCCCTCCAATCTGGTCCAAAAAAATTCCCGAAGTTTTCTGGAACAACCCAATTCTGAACGTTTCCTACCCAGGTGTGGAGCAGTGGGAAGGGGTGAGGGAAGTTTGCCCCATAATTTCCAAGTGTATACCCTCCAAATAACATTCTGGGAAAATCGGGGCGAGATCTGAAGGGGTGAAATTTTTTTCCAAAAAATGAGGAAAGACTAGTCTTTCCTTTTTTTTTTCGAAGATTTTTTGACCCTCTCCGATTTCATTAGGAAAATTTCAGAATGTAAAATGAACCCTTAACACTTGAAAAATATGTGCCAAACATCCCCCAACCCCTCCAATCTGGTCCAAAAAAATTCCCGAAGTTTTCTGGAACAACCCAATTCTGAACGTTTCCTAGCCAGGTGTGGAGCAGTGGGAAGGGGTGAGGGAAGTTTGCCCCATAATTTCCAAGTGTATACCCTCCAAATAACATTCTGGGAAAATCGGGGCGAGATCTGAAGGGGTGAAATTTTTTTCCAAAAAATGAGGAAAGACTATAGTCTTTCCTTTTTTTTTCGAAGATTTTTTGACCCTCTCCGATTTCCTTAGGAAAATTTCAGAATGTAAAATGAACCCTTAACACTTGAAAAATATGTGCCAAACATCCCCCAACCCCTCCAATCTGGTCCAAAAAAATTCCCGAAGTTTTCTGGAACAACCCAATTCTGAACGTTTCCTAGCCAGGTGTGGAGCAGTGGGAAGGGGTGAGGGAAGTTTGCCCCATAATTTCCAAGTGTATACCCTCCAAATAACATTCTGGGAAAATCGGGGCGAGATCTGAAGGGGTGAAATTTTTTTCCAAAAAATGAGGAAAGACTATAGTCTTTCCTTTTTTTTTCGAAGATTTTTTGACCCTCTCCGATTTCCTTAGGAAAATTTCAGAATGTAAAATGAACCCTTAACACTTGAAAAATATGTGCCAAACATCCCCCAACACCTCCAATCTGGTCCAAAAAAATTCCCGAAGTTTTCTGGAACAACCCAATTCTGAACGTTTCCTAGCCAGGTGTGGAGCAGTGGGAAGGGGTGAGGGAAGTTTGCCCCATAATTTCCAAGTGTATACCCTCCAAATAACATTCTGGGAAAATCGGGGCGAGATCTGAAGGGGTGAAATTTTTTTCCAAAAAATGAGGAAAGACTATAGTCTTTCCTTTTTTTTTCGAAGATTTTTTGACCCTCTCCGATTTCCTTAGGAAAATTTCAGAATGTAAAATGAACCCTAAACACTTGAAAAATATGTGCCAAACATCCCCCAACCCCTCCAATCTGGTCCAAAAAAATTCCCGAAGTTTTCTGGAACAACCCAATTCTGAACGTTTCCTAGCCAGGTGTGGAGCAGTGGGAAGGGGTGAGGGAAGTTTGCCCCATAATTTCCAAGTGTATACCCTCCAAATAACATTCTGGGAAAATCGGGGCGAGATCTGAAGGGGTGAAATTTTTTTCCAAAAAATGAGGAAAGACTATAGTCTTTCCTTTTTTTTTCGAAGATTTTTTGACCCTCTCCGATTTCCTTAGGAAAATTTCAGAATGTAAAATGAACCCTTAACACTTGAAAAATATGTGCCAAACATCCCCCAACCCCTCCAATCTGGTCCAAAAAAATTCCCGAAGTTTTCTGGAACAACCCAATTCTGAACGTTTCCTAGCCAGGTGTGGAGCAGTGGGAAGGGGTGAGGGAAGTTTGCCCCATAATTTCCAAGTGTATACCCTCCAAATAACATTCTGGGAAAATCGGGGCGAGATCTGAAGGGGTGAAATTTTTTTCCAAAAAATGAGGAAAGACTATAGTCTTTCCTTTTTTTTTTCGAAGATTTTTTGACCCTCTCCGATTTCCTTAGGAAAATTTCAGAATGTAAAATGAACCCTTAACACTTGAAAAATATGTGCCAAACATCCCCCAACCCCTCCAATCTGGTCCAAAAAAATTCCCGAAGTTTTCTGGAACAACCCAATTCTGAACGTTTCCTAGCCAGGTGTGGAGCAGTGGGAAGGGGTGAGGGAAGTTTGCCCCATAATTTCCAAGTGTATACCCTCCAACTAACATTCTGGGAAAATCGGGGCGAGATCTGAAGGGGTGAAATTTTTTTCCAAAAAATGAGGAAAGACTATAGTCTTTCCTTTTTTTTTCGAAGATTTTTTGACCCTCTCCGATTTCCTTAGGAAAATTTCAGAATGTAAAATGAACCCTAAACACTTGAAAAATATGTGCCAAACATCCCCCAACCCCTCCAATCTGGTCCAAAAAAATTCTCGAAGTTTTCTGGAACAACCCAATTCTGAACGTTTCCTAGCCAGGTGTGGAGCAGTGGGAAGGGGTGAGGGAAGTTTGCCCCATAATTTCCAAGTGTATACCCTCCAAATAACATTCTGGGAAAATCGGGGCGAGATCTGAAGGGGTGAAATTTTTTTCCAAAAAATGAGGAAAGACTATAGTCTTTCCTTTTTTTTTCGAAGATTTTTTGACCCTCTCCGATTTCCTTAGGAAAATTTCAGAATGTAAAATGAACCCTTAACACTTGAAAAATATGTGCCAAACATCCCCCAACCCCTCCAATCTGGTCCAAAAAAATTCCCGAAGTTTTCTGGAACAACCCAATTCTGAACGTTTCCTAGCCAGGTGTGGAGCAGTGGGAAGGGGTGAGGGAAGTTTGCCCCATAATTTCCAAGTGTATACCCTCCAAATAACATTCTGGGAAAATCGGGGCGAGATCTGAAGGGGTGAAATTTTTTTCCAAAAAATGAGGAAAGACTATAGTCTTTCCTTTTTTTTTCGAAGATTTTTTGACCCTCTCCGATTTCCTTAGGAAAATTTCAGAATGTAAAATGAACCCTAAACACTTGAAAAATATGTGCCAAACATCCCCCAACCCCTCCAATCTGGTCCAAAAAAATTCCCGAAGTTTTCTGGAACAACCCAATTCTGAACGTTTCCTAGCCAGGTGTGGAGCAGTGGGAAGGGGTGAGGGAAGTTTGCCCCATAATTTCCAAGTGTATACCCTCCAAATAACATTCTGGGAAAATCGGGGCGAGATCTGAAGGGGTGAAATTTTTTTCCAAAAAATGAGGAAAGACTATAGTCTTTCCTTTTTTTTTCGAAGATTTTTTGACCCTCTCCGATTTCCTTAGGAAAATTTCAGAATGTAAAATGAACCCTAAACACTTGAAAAATATGTGCCAAACATCCCCCAACCCCTCCAATCTGGTCCAAAAAAATTCCCGAAGTTTTCTGGAACAACCCAATTCTGAACGTTTCCTAGCCAGGTGTGGAGCAGTGGGAAGGGGTGAGGGAAGTTTGCCCCATAATTTCCAAGTGTATACCCTCCAAATAACATTCTGGGAAAATCGGGGCGAGATCTGAAGGGGTGAAATTTTTTTCCAAAAAATGAGGAAAGACTATAGTCTTTCCTTTTTTTTTCGAAGATTTTTTGACCCTCTCCGATTTCCTTAGGAAAATTTCAGAATGTAAAATGAACCCTAAACACTTGAAAAATATGTGCCAAACATCCCCCAACCCCTCCAATCTGGTCCAAAAAAATTCCCGAAGTTTTCTGGAACAACCCAATTCTGAACGTTTCCTAGCCAGGTGTGGAGCAGTGGGAAGGGGTGAGGGAAGTTTGCCCCATAATTTCCAAGTGTATACCCTCCAAATAACATTCTGGGAAAATCGGGGCGAGATCTGAAGGGGTGAAATTTTTTTCCAAAAAATGAGGAAAGACTATAGTCTTTCCTTTTTTTTTCGAAGATTTTTTGACCCTCTCCGATTTCCTTAGGAAAATTTCAGAATGTAAAATGAACCCTAAACACTTGAAAAATATGTGCCAAACATCCCCCAACCCCTCCAATCTGGTCCAAAAAAATTCCCGAAGTTTTCTGGAACAACCCAATTCTGAACGTTTCCTAGCCAGGTGTGGAGCAGTGGGAAGGGGTGAGGGAAGTTTGCCCCATAATTTCCAAGTGTATACCCTCCAAATAACATTCTGGGAAAATCGGGGCGAGATCTGAAGGGGTGAAATTTTTTTCCAAAAAATGAGGAAAGACTATAGTCTTTCCTTTTTTTTTCGAAGATTTTTTGACCCTCTCCGATTTCCTTAGGAAAATTTCGGAATGTAAAATGAACCCTTAACACTTGAAAAATATGTGCCAAACATCCCCCAACCCCTCCAAACTGGTCCAAAAAAATTCCCGAAGTTTTCTGGAACAACCCAATTCTGAACGTTTCCTAGCCAGGTGTGGAGCAGTGGGAAGGGGTGAGGGAAGTTTGCCCCATAATTTCCAAGTGTATACCCTCCAAATGACATTCTGGGAAAATCGGGGCGAGATCTGAAGGGGTGAAATTTTTTTCCAAAAAATGAGGAAAGACTATAGTCTTTCCTTTTTTTTTCGAAGATTTTTTGACCCTCTCCGATTTCCTTAGGAAAATTTCAGAATGTAAAATGAACCCTAAACACTTGAAAAATATGTGCCAAACATCCCCCAACCCCTCCAATCTGGTCCAAAAAAATTCCCGAAGTTTTCTGGAACAACCCAATTCTGAACGTTTCCTACCCAGGTGTGGAGCAGTGGGAAGGGGTGAGGGAAGTTTGCCCCATAATTTCCAAGTGTATACCCTCCAAATAACATTCTGGGAAAATCGGGGCGAGATCTGAAGGGGTGAAATTGTTTTCCAAAAAATGAGGAAAGACTAGTCTTTCCTTTTTTTTTTCGAAGATTTTTTGACCCTCTCCGATTTCCTTAGGAAAATTTCAGAATGTAAAATGAACCCTTAACACTTGAAAAATATGTGCCAAACATCCCCCAACCCCTCCAATCTGGTCCAAAAAAATTCCCGAAGTTTTCTGGAACAACCCAATTCTGAACGTTTCCTAGCCAGGTGTGGAGCAGTGGGAAGGGGTGAGGGAAGTTTGCCCCATAATTTCCAAGTGTATACCCTCCAAATAACATTCTGGGAAAATCGGGGCGAGATCTGAAGGGGTGAAATTTTTTTCCAAAAAATGAGGAAAGACTATAGTCTTTCCTTTTTTTTTCGAAGATTTTTTGACCCTCTCCGATTTCCTTAGGAAAATTTCAGAATGTAAAATGAACCCTAAACACTTGAAAAATATGTGCCAAACATCCCCCAACCCCTCCAATCTGGTCCAAAAAAATTCCCGAAGTTTTCTGGAACAACCCAATTCTGAACGTTTCCTAGCCAGGTGTGGAGCAGTGGGAAGGGGTGAGGGAAGTTTGCCCCATAATTTCCAAGTGTATACCCTCCAAATAACATTCTGGGAAAATCGGGGCGAGATCTGAAGGGGTGAAATTTTTTTCCAAAAAATGAGGAAAGACTATAGTCTTTCCTTTTTTTTTCGAAGATTTTTTGACCCTCTCCGATTTCCTTAGGAAAATTTCAGAATGTAAAATGAACCCTAAACACTTGAAAAATATGTGCCAAACATCCCCCAACCCCTCCAATCTGGTCCAAAAAAATTCCCGAAGTTTTCTGGAACAACCCAATTCTGAACGTTTCCTACCCAGGTGTGGAGCAGTGGGAAGGGGTGAGGGAAGTTTGCCCCATAATTTCCAAGTGTATACCCTCCAAATAACATTCTGGGAAAATCGGGGCGAGATCTGAAGGGGTGAAATTTTTTTCCAAAAAATGAGGAAAGACTAGTCTTTCCTTTTTTTTTTCGAAGATTTTTTGACCCTCTCCGATTTCCTTAGGAAAATTTCAGAATGTAAAATGAACCCTTAACACTTGAAAAATATGTGCCAAACATCCCCCAACCCCTCCAATCTGGTCCAAAAAAATTCCCGAAGTTTTCTGGAACAACCCAATTCTGAACGTTTCCTAGCCAGGTGTGGAGCAGTGGGAAGGGGTGAGGGAAGTTTGCCCCATAATTTCCAAGTGTATACCCTCCAAATAACATTCTGGGAAAATCGGGGCGAGATCTGAAGGGGTGAAATTTTTTTCCAAAAAATGAGGAAAGACTATAGTCTTTCCTTTTTTTTTCGAAGATTTTTTGACCCTCTCCGATTTCCTTAGGAAAATTTCAGAATGTAAAATGAACCCTAAACACTTGAAAAATATGTGCCAAACATCCCCCAACCCCTCCAATCTGGTCCAAAAAAATTCCCGAAGTTTTCTGGAACAACCCAATTCTGAACGTTTCCTAGCCAGGTGTGGAGCAGTGGGAAGGGGTGAGGGAAGTTTGCCCCATAATTTCCAAGTGTATACCCTCCAAATAACATTCTGGGAAAATCGGGGCGAGATCTGAAGGGGTGAAATTTTTTTCCAAAAAATGAGGAAAGACTATAGTCTTTCCTTTTTTTTTCGAAGATTTTTTGACCCTCTCCGATTTCCTTAGGAAAATTTCAGAATGTAAAATGAACCCTAAACACTTGAAAAATATGTGCCAAACATCCCCCAACCCCTCCAATCTGGTCCAAAAAAATTCCCGAAGTTTTCTGGAACAACCCAATTCTGAACGTTTCCTAGCCAGGTGTGGAGCAGTGGGAAGGGGTGAGGGAAGTTTGCCCCATAATTTCCAAGTGTATACCCTCCAAATAACATTCTGGGAAAATCGGGGCGAGATCTGAAGGGGTGAAATTTTTTTCCAAAAAATGAGGAAAGACTATAGTCTTTCCTTTTTTTTTCGAAGATTTTTTGACCCTCTCCGATTTCCTTAGGAAAATTTCGGAATGTAAAATGAACCCTTAACACTTGAAAAATATGTGCCAAACATCCCCCAACCCCTCCAATCTGGTCCAAAAAAATTCCCGAAGTTTTCTGGAACAACCCAATTCTGAACGTTTCCTAGCCAGGTGTGGAGCAGTGGGAAGGGGTGAGGGAAGTTTGCCCCATAATTTCCAAGTGTATACCCTCCAAATAACATTCTGGGAAAATCGGGGCGAGATCTGAAGGGGTGAAATTTTTTTCCAAAAAATGAGGAAAGACTTATAGTCTTTCCTTTTTTTTTCGAAGATTTTTTGACCCTCTCCGATTTCCTTAGGAAAATTTCAGAATGTAAAATGAACCCTAAACACTTGAAAAATATGTGCCAAACATCCCCCAACCCCTCCAATCTGGTCCAAAAAAATTCCCGAAGTTTTCTGGAACAACCCAATTCTGAACGTTTCCTACCCAGGTGTGGAGCAGTGGGAAGGGGTGAGGGAAGTTTGCCCCATAATTTCCAAGTGTATACCCTCCAAATAACATTCTGGGAAAATCGGGGCGAGATCTGAAGGGGTGAAATTGTTTTCCAAAAAATGAGGAAAGACTAGTCTTTCCTTTTTTTTTTCGAAGATTTTTTGACCCTCTCCGATTTCCTTAGGAAAATTTCAGAATGTAAAATGAACCCTTAACACTTGAAAAATATGTGCCAAACATCCCCCAACCCCTCCAATCTGGTCCAAAAAAATTCCCGAAGTTTTCTGGAACAACCCAATTCTGAACGTTTCCTAGCCAGGTGTGGAGCAGTGGGAAGGGGTGAGGGAAGTTTGCCCCATAATTTCCAAGTGTATACCCTCCAAATAACATTCTGGGAAAATCGGGGCGAGATCTGAAGGGGTGAAATTTTTTTCCAAAAAATGAGGAAAGACTATAGTCTTTCCTTTTTTTTTCGAAGATTTTTTGACCCTCTCCGATTTCCTTAGGAAAATTTCAGAATGTAAAATGAACCCTTAACACTTGAAAAATATGTGCCAAACATCCCCCAACACCTCCAATCTGGTCCAAAAAAATTCCCGAAGTTTTCTGGAACAACCCAATTCTGAACGTTTCCTAGCCAGGTGTGGAGCAGTGGGAAGGGGTGAGGGAAGTTTGCCCCATAATTTCCAAGTGTATACCCTCCAAATAACATTCTGGGAAAATCGGGGCGAGATCTGAAGGGGTGAAATTTTTTTCCAAAAAATGAGGAAAGACTATAGTCTTTCCTTTTTTTTTCGAAGATTTTTTGACCCTCTCCGATTTCCTTAGGAAAATTTCAGAATGTAAAATGAACCCTAAACACTTGAAAAATATGTGCCAAACATCCCCCAACCCCTCCAATCTGGTCCAAAAAAATTCCCGAAGTTTTCTGGAACAACCCAATTCTGAACGTTTCCTAGCCAGGTGTGGAGCAGTGGGAAGGGGTGAGGGAAGTTTGCCCCATAATTTCCAAGTGTATACCCTCCAAATAACATTCTGGGAAAATCGGGGCGAGATCTGAAGGGGTGAAATTTTTTTCCAAAAAATGAGGAAAGACTATAGTCTTTCCTTTTTTTTTCGAAGATTTTTTGACCCTCTCCGATTTCCTTAGGAAAATTTCAGAATGTAAAATGAACCCTTAACACTTGAAAAATATGTGCCAAACATCCCCCAACCCCTCCAATCTGGTCCAAAAAAATTCCCGAAGTTTTCTGGAACAACCCAATTCTGAACGTTTCCTAGCCAGGTGTGGAGCAGTGGGAAGGGGTGAGGGAAGTTTGCCCCATAATTTCCAAGTGTATACCCTCCAAATAACATTCTGGGAAAATCGGGGCGAGATCTGAAGGGGTGAAATTTTTTTCCAAAAAATGAGGAAAGACTATAGTCTTTCCTTTTTTTTTTCGAAGATTTTTTGACCCTCTCCGATTTCCTTAGGAAAATTTCAGAATGTAAAATGAACCCTTAACACTTGAAAAATATGTGCCAAACATCCCCCAACCCCTCCAATCTGGTCCAAAAAAATTCCCGAAGTTTTCTGGAACAACCCAATTCTGAACGTTTCCTAGCCAGGTGTGGAGCAGTGGGAAGGGGTGAGGGAAGTTTGCCCCATAATTTCCAAGTGTATACCCTCCAACTAACATTCTGGGAAAATCGGGGCGAGATCTGAAGGGGTGAAATTTTTTTCCAAAAAATGAGGAAAGACTATAGTCTTTCCTTTTTTTTTCGAAGATTTTTTGACCCTCTCCGATTTCCTTAGGAAAATTTCAGAATGTAAAATGAACCCTAAACACTTGAAAAATATGTGCCAAACATCCCCCAACCCCTCCAATCTGGTCCAAAAAAATTCTCGAAGTTTTCTGGAACAACCCAATTCTGAACGTTTCCTAGCCAGGTGTGGAGCAGTGGGAAGGGGTGAGGGAAGTTTGCCCCATAATTTCCAAGTGTATACCCTCCAAATAACATTCTGGGAAAATCGGGGCGAGATCTGAAGGGGTGAAATTTTTTTCCAAAAAATGAGGAAAGACTATAGTCTTTCCTTTTTTTTTCGAAGATTTTTTGACCCTCTCCGATTTCCTTAGGAAAATTTCAGAATGTAAAATGAACCCTTAACACTTGAAAAATATGTGCCAAACATCCCCCAACCCCTCCAATCTGGTCCAAAAAAATTCCCGAAGTTTTCTGGAACAACCCAATTCTGAACGTTTCCTAGCCAGGTGTGGAGCAGTGGGAAGGGGTGAGGGAAGTTTGCCCCATAATTTCCAAGTGTATACCCTCCAAATAACATTCTGGGAAAATCGGGGCGAGATCTGAAGGGGTGAAATTTTTTTCCAAAAAATGAGGAAAGACTATAGTCTTTCCTTTTTTTTTTCGAAGATTTTTTGACCCTCTCCGATTTCCTTAGGAAAATTTCAGAATGTAAAATGAACCCTTAACACTTGAAAAATATGTGCCAAACATCCCCCAACCCCTCCAATCTGCTCCAAAAAAATTCCCGAAGTTTTCTGGAACAACCCAATTCTGAACGTTTCCTAGCCAGGTGTGGAGCAGTGGGAAGGGGTGAGGGAAGTTTGCCCCATAATTTCCAAGTGTATACCCTCCAAATAACATTCTGGGAAAATCGGGGCGAGATCTGAAGGGGTGAAATTTTTTTCCAAAAAATGAGGAAAGTCTTTCCTTTTTTTTTCGAAGATTTTTTGACCCTCTCCGATTTCCTTAGGAAAATTTCAGAATGTAAAATGAACCCTAAACACTTGAAAAATATGTGCCAAACATCCCCCAACCCCTCCAATCTGGTCCAAAAAAATTCCCGAAGTATTCTGGAACAACCCAATTCTGAACGTTTCCTAGCCAGGTGTGGAGCAGTGGGAAGGGGTGAGGGAAGTTTGCCCCATAATTTCCAAGTGTATACCCTCCAAATAACATTCTGGGAAAATTGGGGCGAGATCTGAAGGGGTGAAATTTTTTTCCAAAAAATGAGGAAAGACTATAGTCTTTCCTTTTTTTTTCGAAGATTTTTTGACCCTCTCCGATTTCCTTAGGAAAATTTCAGAATGTAAAATGAACCCTTAACACTTGAAAAATATGTGCCAAACATCCCCCAACCCCTCCAATCTGGTCCAAAAAAATTCCCGAAGTTTTCTGGAACAACCCAATTCTGAACGTTTCCTAGCCAGGTGTGGAGCAGTGGGAAGGGGTGAGGGAAGTTTGCCCCATAATTTCCAAGTGTATACCCTCCAAATAACATTCTGGGAAAATCGGGGCGAGATCTGAAGGGGTGAAATTTTTTTCCAAAAAATGAGGAGTCTTTCCTTTTTTTTTTCGAAGATTTTTTGACCCTCTCCGATTTCCTTAGGAAAATTTCAGAATGTAAAATGAACCCTTAACAATTGAAAAATATGTGCCAAACATCCCCCAACCCCTCCAATCTGGTCCAAAAAAATTCCCGAAGTTTTCTGGAACAACCCAATTCTGAACGTTTCCTAGCCAGGTGTGGAGCAGTGGGAAGGGGTGAGGGAAGTTTGCCCCATAATTTCCAAGTGTATACCCTCCAAATAACATTCTGGGAAAATCGGGGCGAGATCTGAAGGGGTGAAATTTTTTTCCAAAAAATGAGGAAAGACTATAGTCTTTCCTTTTTTTTTCGAAGATTTTTTGACCCTCTCCGATTTCCTTAGGAAAATTTCAGAATGTAAAATGAACCCTAAACACTTGAAAAATATGTGCCAAACATCCCCCAACCCCTCCAATCTGGTCCAAAAAAATTCCCGAAGTTTTCTGGAACAACCCAATTCTGAACGTTTCCTAGCCAGGTGTGGAGCAGTGGGAAGGGGTGAGGGAAGTTAGCCCCATAATTTCCAAGTGTATACCCTCCAAATAACATTCTGGGAAAATCGGGGCGAGATCTGAAGGGGTAAAATTTTTTTCCAAAAAATGAGGAAAGACTATAGTCTTTCCTTTTTTTTTCGAAGATTTTTTGACCCTCTCCGATTTCCTTAGGAAAATTTCAGAATGTAAAATGAACCCTAAACACTTGAAAAATATGTGCCAAACATCCCCCAACCCCTCCAATCTGGTCCAAAAAAATTCCCGAAGTTTTCTGGAACAACCCAATTCTGAACGTTTCCTAGCCAGGTGTGGAGCAGTGGGAAGGGGTGAGGGAAGTTTGCCCCATAATTTCCAAGTGTATACCCTCCAAATAACATTCTGGGAAAATCGGGGCGAGATCTGAAGGGGTGAAATTTTTTTCCAAAAAATGAGGAAAGACTATAGTCTTTCCTTTTTTTTTCGAAGATTTTTTGACCCTCTCCGATTTCCTTAGGAATATTTCAGAATGTAAAATGAACCCTTAACACTTGAAAAATATGTGCCAAACATCCCCCAACCCCTCCAATCTGGTCCAAAAAAATTCCCGAAGTTTTCTGGAACAACCCAATTCTGAACGTTTCCTAGCCAGGTGTGGAGCAGTGGGAAGGGGTGAGGGAAGTTTGCCCCATAATTTCCAAGTGTATACCCTCCAAATAACATTCTGGGAAAATCGGGGCGAGATCTGAAGGGGTGAAATTTTTTTCCAAAAAATGAGGAAAGACTATAGTCTTTCCTTTTTTTTTCGAAGATTTTTTGACCCTCTCCGATTTCCTTAGGAAAATTTCAGAATGTAAAATGAACCCTAAACACTTGAAAAATATGTGCCAAACATCCCCCAACCCCTCCAATCTGGTCCAAAAAAATTCCCGAAGTTTTCTGGAACAGCCCAATTCTGAACGTTTCCTAGCCAGGTGTGGAGCAGTGGGAAGGGGTGAGGGAAGTTTGCCCCATAATTTCCAAGTGTATACCCTCCAAATAACATTCTGGGAAAATCGGGGCGAGATCTGAAGGGGTGAAATTTTTTTCCAAAAAATGAGGAAAGACTATAGTCTTTCCTTTTTTTTTCGAAGATTTTTTGACCCTCTCCGATTTCCTTAGGAAAATTTCAGAATGTAAAATGAACCCTTATCACTTGAAAAATATGTGCCAAACATCCCCCAAACCCTCCAATCTGGTCCAAAAGAATTCCCGAAGTTTTCTGGAACAACCCAATTCTGAACGTTTCCTAGCCAGGTGTGGAGCAGTGGGAAGGGGTGAGGGAAGTTTGCCCCATAATTTCCAAGTGTATACCCTCCAAATAACATTCTGGGAAAATCGGGGCGAGATCTGAAGGGGTGAAATTTTTTTCCAAAAAATGAGGAAAGACTATAGTCTTTCCTTTTTTTTTCGAAGATTTTTTGACCCTCTCCGATTTCCTTAGGAAAATTTCAGAATGTAAAATGAACCCTAAACACTTGAAAAATATGTGCCAAACATCCCCCAACCCCTCCAATCTGGTCCAAAAAAATTCCCGAAGTTTACTGGAACAACCCAATTCTGAACGTTTCCTAGCCAGGTGTGGAGCAGTGGGAAGGGGTGAGGGAAGTTTGCCCCATAATTTCCAAGTGTATACCCTCCAAATAACATTCTGGGAAAATCGGGGCGAGATCTGAAGGGGTGAAATTTTTTTCCAAAAAATGAGGAAAGACTATAGTCTTTCCTTTTTTTTTCGAAGATTTTTTGACCCTCTCCGATTTCCTTAGGAAAATTTCAGAATGTAAAATGAACCCTAAACACTTGAAAAATATGTGCCAAACATCCCCCAACCCCTCCAATCTGGTCCAAAAAAATTCCCGAAGTTTTCTGGAACAACCCAATTCTGAACGTTTCCTAGCCAGGTGTGGAGCAGTGGGAAGGGGTGAGGGAAGTTTGCCCCATAATTTCCAAGTGTATACCCTCCAAATAACATTCTGGGAAAATCGGGGCGAGATCTGAAGGGGTGAAATTTTTTTCCAAAAAATGAGGAAAGACTATAGTCTTTCCTTTTTTTTTCGAAGATTTTTTGACCCTCTCCGATTTCCTTAGGAATATTTCAGAATGTAAAATGAACCCTTAACACTTGAAAAATATGTGCCAAACATCCCCCAACCCCTCCAATCTGGTCCAAAAAAATTCCCGAAGTTTTCTGGAACAACCCAATTCTGAACGTTTCCTAGCCAGGTGTGGAGCAGTGGGAAGGGGTGAGGGAAGTTTGCCCCATAATTTCCAAGTGTATACCCTCCAAATAACATTCTGGGAAAATCGGGGCGAGATCTGAAGGGGTGAAATTTTTTTCCAAAAAATGAGGAAAGACTATAGTCTTTCCTTTTTTTTTCGAAGATTTTTTGACCCTCTCCGATTTCCTTAGGAAAATTTCAGAATGTAAAATGAACCCTAAACACTTGAAAAATATGTGCCAAACATCCCCCAACCCCTCCAATCTGGTCCAAAAAAATTCCCGAAGTTTTCTGGAACAGCCCAATTCTGAACGTTTCCTAGCCAGGTGTGGAGCAGTGGGAAGGGGTGAGGGAAGTTTGCCCCATAATTTCCAAGTGTATACCCTCCAAATAACATTCTGGGAAAATCGGGGCGAGATCTGAAGGGGTGAAATTTTTTTCCAAAAAATGAGGAAAGACTATAGTCTTTCCTTTTTTTTTCGAAGATTTTTTGACCCTCTCCGATTTCCTTAGGAAAATTTCAGAATGTAAAATGAACCCTTATCACTTGAAAAATATGTGCCAAACATCCCCCAAACCCTCCAATCTGGTCCAAAAGAATTCCCGAAGTTTTCTGGAACAACCCAATTCTGAACGTTTCCTAGCCAGGTGTGGAGCAGTGGGAAGGGGTGAGGGAAGTTTGCCCCATAATTTCCAAGTGTATACCCTCCAAATAACATTCTGGGAAAATCGGGGCGAGATCTGAAGGGGTGAAATTTTTTTCCAAAAAATGAGGAAAGACTATAGTCTTTCCTTTTTTTTTCGAAGATTTTTTGACCCTCTCCGATTTCCTTAGGAAAATTTCAGAATGTAAAATGAACCCTAAACACTTGAAAAATATGTGCCAAACATCCCCCAACCCCTCCAATCTGGTCCAAAAAAATTCCCGAAGTTTACTGGAACAACCCAATTCTGAACGTTTCCTAGCCAGGTGTGGAGCAGTGGGAAGGGGTGAGGGAAGTTTGCCCCATAATTTCCAAGTGTATACCCTCCAAATAACATTCTGGGAAAATCGGGGCGAGATCTGAAGGGGTGAAATTTTTTTCCAAAAAATGAGGAAAGACTATAGTCTTTCCTTTTTTTTTCGAAGATTTTTTGACCCTCTCCGATTTCCTTAGGAAAATTTCAGAATGTAAAATGAACCCTTAACACTTGAAAAATATGTGCCAAACATCCCCCAACCCCTCCAATCTGGTCCAAAAAAATTCCCGAAGTTTTCTGGAACAACCCAATTCTGAACGTTTCCTAGCCAGGTGTGGAGCAGTGGGAAGGGGTGAGGGAAGTTTGCCCCATAATTTCCAAGTGTATACCCTCCAAATAACATTCTGGGAAAATCGGGGCGAGATCTAAAGGGGTGAAATTTTTTTCCAAAAAATTTTTTTCGAAGATTTTTTGACCCTCTCCGATTTCCTTAGGAAAATTTCAGAATGTAAAATGAACCCTTAACACTTGAAAAATATGTGCCAAACATCCCCCAACCCCTCCAATCTGGTCCAAAAAAAATCCCGAAGTTTTCTGGAACAACCCAATTCTGAACGTTTCCTAGCCAGGTGTGGAGCAGTGGGAAGGGGTGAGGGAAGTTTGCCCCATAATTTCCAAGTGTATACCCTCCAAATAACATTCTGGGAAAATCGGGGCGAGATCTGAAGGGGTGAAATTTTTTTCCAAAAAATGAGGAAAGACTATAGTCTTTCCTTTTTTTTTCGAAGATTTTTTGACCCTCTCCGATTTCCTTAGGAAAATTTCAGAATGTAAAATGAACCCTAAACACTTGAAAAATATGTGCCAAACATCCCCCATCCCCTCGCATCTGGTCCAAAAAAATTCCGAAAGTTTTCTTGAACAACCCAATTCTGAACGTTTCCTAGCCAGGTGTGGAGCAGTGGGAAGGGTTGAGGGAAGTTTGCCCCATAATTTCCAAGTGTATACCCTCCAAATAACATTCTGGGAAAATCGGGGCGAGATCTGAAGGGGTGAAATTTTTTTCCAAAAAATGAGGAAAGACTATATAGTCTTTCCTTTTTTTTTCGAAGATTTTTTGACCCTCTCCGATTTCCTTAGGAAAATTTCAGAATGTAAAATGAACCCTTAACACTTGAAAAATATGTGCCAAACATCCCCCAACCCCTCCAATCTGGTCCAAAAAAATTCCCGAAGTTTTCTGGAACAACCCAATTCTGAACGTTTCCTAGCCAGGTGTGGAGCAGTGGGAAGGGGTGAGGGAAGTTTGCCCCATAATTTCCAAGTGTATACCCTCCAAATAACATTCTGGGAAAATCGGGGCGAGATCTGAAGGGGTGAAATTTTTTTCCAAAAAATGAGGAAGTCTTTCCTTTTTTTTTCGAAGATTTTTTGACCCTCTCCGATTTCCTTAGGAAAATTTCAGAATGTAAAATGAACCCTAAACACTTGAAAAATATGTGCCAAACATCCCCCAACCCCTCCAATCTGGTCCAAAAAAATTCCCGAAGTTTACTGGAACAACCCAATTCTGAACGTTTCCTAGCCAGGTGTGGAGCAGTGGGAAGGGGTGAGGGAAGTTTGCCCCATAATTTCCAAGTGTATACCCTCCAAATAACATTCTGGGAAAATCGGGGCGAGATCTGAAGGGGTGAAATTGTTTTCCAAAAAATGAGGAAAGACTATAGTCTTTCCTTTTTTTTTCGAAGATTTTTTGACCCTCTCCGATTTCCTTAGGAAAATTTCAGAATGTAAAATGAACCCTTAACACTTGAAAAATATGTGCCAAACATACCCCAACCCCTCCAATCTGGTCCAAAAAAATTCCCGAAGTTTTCTGGAACAACCCAATTCTGAACGTTTCCTAGCCAGGTGTGGAGCAGTGGGAAGGGGTGAGGGAAGTTTGCCCCATAATTTCCAAGTGTATACCCTCCAAATAACATTCTGGGAAAATCGGGGCGAGATCTGAAGGGGTGAAATTTTTTTCCAAAAAATGAGGAAAGACTATAGTCTTTCCTTTTTTTTTCGAAGATTTTTTGACCCTCTCCGATTTCCTTAGGAAAATTTCAGAATGTAAAATGAACCCTAAACACTTGAAAAATATGTGCCAAACATCCCCCAACCCCTCCAATCTGGTCCAAAAAAATTCCCGAAGTTTTCTGGAACAACCCAATTCTGAACGTTTCCTAGCCAGGTGTGGAGCAGTGGGAAGGGGTGAGGGAAGCTTGCCCCATAATTTCCAAGTGTATACCCTCCAAATAACATTCTGGGAAAATCGGGGCGAGATCTGAAGGGGTGAAATTTTTTTTCAAAAAATGAGGAAAGACTATAGTCTTTCCTTTTTTTTCGAAGATTTTTTGACCCTCTCCGATTTCCTTAGGAAAATTTCAGAATGTAAAATGAACCCTAAACACTTGAAAAATATGTGCCAAACATCCCCCAACCCCTGCAATCTGGTCCAAAAAAATTCCCGAAGTTTTCTGGAACAACCCAATTCTGAACGTTTCCTAGCCAGGTGTGGAGCAGTGGGAAGGGGTGAGGGAAGTTTGCCCCATAATTTCCAAGTGCATACCCTCCAAATAACATTCTGGGAAAATCGGGGCGAGATCTGAAGGGGTGAAATTTTTTTCCAAAAAATGAGGAAAGACTATAGTCTTTCCTTTTTTTTTCGAAGATTTTTTGACCCTCTCCGATTTCCTTAGGAAAATTTCAGAATGTAAAATGAACCCTAAACACTTGAAAAATATGTGCCAAACATCCCCCAACCCCTCCAATCTGGTCCAAAAAAATTCCCGAAGTTTTCTGGAACAACCCAATTCTGAACGTTTCCTAGCCAGGTGTGGAGCAGTGGGAAGGGGTGAGGGAAGCTTGCCCCATAATTTCCAAGTGTATACCCTCCAAATAACATTCTGGGAAAATCGGGGCGAGATCTGAAGGGGTGAAATTTTTTTCCAAAAAATGAGGAAAGACTATAGTCTTTCCTTTTTTTTCGAAGATTTTTTGACCCTCTCCGATTTCCTTAGGAAAATTTTAGAATGTAAAATGAACCCTAAACACTTGAAAAATATGTGCCAAACATCCCCCAACCCCTGCAATCTGGTCCAAAAAAATTCCCGAAGTTTTCTGGAACAACCCAATTCTGAACGTTTCCTAGCCAGGTGTGGAGCAGTGGGAAGGGGTGAGGGAAGTTTGCCCCATAATTTCCAAGTGCATACCCTCCAAATAACATTCTGGGAAAATCGGGGCGAGATCTGAAGGGGTGAAATTTTTTTCCAAAAAATGAGGAAAGACTATAGTCTTTCCTTTTTTTTTCGAAGATTTTTTGACCCTCTCCGATTTCCTTAGGAAAATTTCAGAATGTAAAATGAACCCTTAACACTTGAAAAATATGTGCCAAACATCCCCCAACCCCTCCAATCTGGTCCAAAAAAATTCACGAAGTTTTCTGGAACAACCCAATTCTGAACGTTTCCTAGCCAGGTGTGGAGCAGTGGGAAGGGGTGAGGGAAGTTTGCCCCATAATTTCCAAGTGTATACCCTCCAAATAACATTCTGGGAAAATCGGGGCGAGATCTGAAGGGGTGAAATTTTTTTCCAAAAAATGAGGAAAGACTATAGTCTTTCCTTTTTTTTTCGAAGATTTTTTGACCCTCTCCGATTTCCTTAGGAAAATTTCAGAATGTAAAATGAACCCTTAACACTTGAAAAATATGTGCCAAACATCCCCCAACCCCTCCAATCTGGTCCAAAAAAATTCCCGAAGTTTTCTGGAACAACCCAATTCTGAACGTTTCCTAGCCAGGTGTGGAGCAGTGGGAAGGGGTGAGGGAAATTTGCCCCATAATTTCCAAGTGTATACCCTCCAAATAACATTCTGGGAAAATCGGGGCGAGATCTGAAGGGGTGAAATTTTTTTCCAAAAAATGAGGAAAGACTATAGTCTTTCCTTTTTTTTTCGAAGATTTTTTGACCCTCTCCGATTTCCTTAGGAAAATTTCAGAATGTAAAATGAACCCTTAACACTTGAAAAATATGTGCCAAACATCCCCCAACCCCTCCAATCTGGTCCAAAAAAATTCCCGAAGTTTTCTGGAACAACCCAATTCTGAACGTTTCCTAGCCAGGTGTGGAGCAGTGGGAAGGGGTGAGGGAAGTTTGCCCCATAATTTCCAAGTGTATACCCTCCAAATAACATTCTGGGAAAATCGGGGCGAGATCTGAAGGGGTGAAATTTTTTTCCAAAAAATGAGGAAAGACATAGTCTTTCCTTTTTTTTTCGAAGATTTTTTGACCCTCTCCGATTTCCTTAGGAAAATTTCAGAATGTAAAATGAACCCTAAACACTTGAAAAATATGTGCCAAACATCCCCCATCCCCTCGCATCTGGTCCAAAAAAATTCCGAAAGTTTTCTTGAATAACCCAATTCTGAACGTTTCCTAGCCAGGTGTGGAGCAGTGGGAAGGGGTGAGGGAAGTTTGCCCCATAATTTCCAAGTGTATACCCTCCAAATAACATTCTGGGAAAATCGGGGCGAGATCTGAAGGGGTGAAATTTTTTTCCAAAAAATGAGGAAAGACTATAGTCTTTCCTTTTTTTTTCGAAGATTTTTTGACCCTCTCCGATTTCCTTAGGAAAATTTCAGAATGTAAATTGAACCCTAAACACTTGAAAAATATGTGCCAAACATCCCCCAACCCCTCCAATCTGGTCCAAAAAAATTCCGAAAGTTTTCTTGAACTTTTCTTTTTTTTCGACGATTTTTTGACCCTCTCCGATTTCCTTAGGAAAATTTCAGAATGTAAACTGAACCCTAAACACTTGAAAAATATGTGCCAAACATCCCCCATCCCCTCGCATCTGGTCCAAAAAAATTCCGAAATGTTTCTGGAACAACCCAATTCTGAACGTTTCCTAGCCAGGTGTGGAGCAGTGGGAAGGGGTGAGGGAAGTTTGCCCCATAATTTCCAAGTGTATACCCTCCAAATAACATTCTGGGAAAATTGGGGCGAGATCTGAAGGGGTGAAATTTTTTTCCAAAAAATGAGGAAAGACTATAGTCTTTCCTTTTTTTTTCGAAGATTTTTTGACCCTCTCCGATTTCCTTAGGAAAATTTCAGAATGTAAAATGAACCCTAAACACTTGAAAAATATGTGCCAAACATCCCCCAACCCCTCCAATCTGGTCCAAAAAAATTCCCGAAGTTTTCTGGAACAACCCAATTCTGAACGTTTCCTAGCCAGGTGTGGAGCAGTGGGAAGGGGTGAGGGAAGTTTGCCCCATAATTTCCAAGTGTATACCCTCCAAATAACATTCTGGGAAAATCGGGGCGAGATCTGAAGGGGTGAAATTTTTTTCCAAAAAATGAGGAAAGACTATAGTCTTTCCTTTTTTTTTCGAAGATTTTTTGACCCTCTCCGATTTCCTTAGGAAAATTTCAGAATGTAAAATGAACCCTAAACACTTGAAAAATATGTGCCAAACATCCCCCAACCCCTCCAATCTGGTCCAAAAAAATTCCCGAAGTTTTCTGGAACAACCCAATTCTGAACGTTTCCTAGCCAGGTGTGGAGCAGTGGGAAGGGGTGAGGGAAGTTTGCCCCATAATTTCCAAGTGTATACCCTCCAAATAACATTCTGGGAAAATCGGGGCGAGATCTGAAGGGGTGAAATTTTTTTCCAAAAAATGAGGAAAGACTATAGTCTTTCCTTTTTTTTTCGAAGATTTTTTGACCCTCTCCGATTTCCTTAGGAAAATTTCAGAATGTAAAATGAACCCTAAACACTTGAAAAATATGTGCCAAACATCCCCCAACCCCTCCAATCTGGTCCAAAAAAATTCCCGAAGTTTTCTGGAACAACCCAATTCTGAACGTTTCCTAGCCAGGTGTGGAGCAGTGGGAAGGGGTGAGGGAAGTTTGCCCCATAATTTCCAAGTGTATACCCTCCAAATAACATTCTGGGAAAATCGGGGCGAGATCTGAAGGGGTGAAATTTTTTTCCAAAAAATGAGGAAAGACTATAGTCTTTCCTTTTTTTTTCGAAGATTTTTTGACCCTCTCCGATTTCCTTAGGAAAATTTCAGAATGTAAAATGAACCCTAAACACTTGAAAAATATGTGCCAAACATCCCCCAACCCCTCCAATCTGGTCCAAAAAAATTCCCGAAGTTTTCTGGAACAACCCAATTCTGAACGTTTCCTAGCCAGGTGTGGAGCAGTGGGAAGGGGTGAGGGAAGTTTGCCCCATAATTTCCAAGTGTATACCCTCCAAATAACATTCTGGGAAAATCGGGGCGAGATCTGAAGGGGTGAAATTTTTTTCCAAAAAATGAGGAAAGACTATAGTCTTTCCTTTTTTTTTCGAAGATTTTTTGACCCTCTCCGATTTCCTTAGGAAAATTTCAGAATGTAAAATGAACCCTAAACACTTGAAAAATATGTGCCAAACATCCCCCAACCCCTCCAATCTGGTCCAAAAAAATTCCCGAAGTTTTCTGGAACAACCCAATTCTGAACGTTTCCTAGCCAGGTGTGGAGCAGTGGGAAGGGGTGAGGGAAGTTTGCCCCATAATTTCCAAGTGTATACCCTCCAAATAACATTCTGGGAAAATCGGGGCGAGATCTGAAGGGGTGAAATTTTTTTCCAAAAAATGAGGAAAGACTATAGTCTTTCCTTTTTTTTTCGAAGATTTTTTGACCCTCTCCGATTTCCTTAGGAAAATTTCAGAATGTAAAATGAACCCTAAACACTTGAAAAATATGTGCCAAACATCCCCCAACCCCTCCAATCTGGTCCAAAAAAATTCCCGAAGTTTTCTGGAACAACCCAATTCTGAACGTTTCCTAGCCAGGTGTGGAGCAGTGGGAAGGGGTGAGGGAAGTTTGCCCCATAATTTCCAAGTGTATACCCTCCAAATAACATTCTGGGAAAATCGGGGCGAGATCTGAAGGGGTGAAATTTTTTTCCAAAAAATGAGGAAAGACTATAGTCTTTCCTTTTTTTTTCGAAGATTTTTTGACCCTCTCCGATTTCCTTAGGAAAATTTCAGAATGTAATATGAAGGGTAAAGACTTGAAAAATATGTGCCAAACATCCCCCAACCCCTCCAATCTGGTCCAAAAAAATTCCGAAAGTTTTCTTGAACTTTTCTTTTTTTTCGACGATTTTTTGACCCTCTCCGATTTCCTTAGGAAAATTTCAGAATGTAAATTGAACCCTAAACACTTGAAAAATATGTGCCAAACATCCCCCAACCCCTCCAATCTGGTCCAAAAAAATTCCGAAAGTTTTCTTGAACAACCCAATTCTGAACGTTTCCTAGCCAGGTGTGGAGCAGTGGGAAGGGGTGAGGGAAGTTTGCCCCATAATTTCCAAGTGTATACCCTCCAAATAACATTCTGGGAAAATCGGGGCGAGATCTGAAGGGGTGAAATTTTTTTCCAAAAAATGAGGAAAGACTATAGTCTTTTCTTTTTTTTTTCGAAGATTTTTTGACCCTCTCCGATTTCCTTAGGAAAATTTCAGAATGTAAATTCAACCCTAAACACTTGAAAAATATGTGCCAAACATCCCCCAACCCCTCCAATCTGGTCCAAAAAAATTCCCGAAGTTTTCTGGAACAACCCAATTCTGAACGTTTCCTAGCCAGGTGTGGAGCAGTGGGAAGGGGTGAGGGAAGTTTGCCCCATAATTTCCAAGTGTATACCCTCCAAATAACATTCTGGGAAAATCGGGGCGAGATCTGAAGGGGTGAAATTTTTTTCCAAAAAATGAGGAAAGACTATACTAGTCTTTCCTTTTTTTTTCGAAGATTTTTTGACCCTCTCCGATTTCTTTAGGAAAATTTCAGAATGTAAAATGAACCCTAAACACTTGAAAAATATGTGCCAAACATCCCCCATCCCCTCGCATCTGGTCCAAAAAAATTCCGAAATGTTTCTGGAACAACCCAATTCTGAACGTTTCCTAGCCAGGTGTGGAGCAGTGGGAAGGGGTGAGGGAAGTTTGCCCCATAATTTCCAAGTGTATACCCTCCAAATAACATTCTGGGAAAATCGGGGCGAGATCTGAAGGGGTGAAATTTTTTTCCAAAAAATGAGGAAAGACTATAGTCTTTCCTTTTTTTTTCGAAGATTTTTTGACCCTCTCCGATTTCCTTAGGAAAATTTCAGAATGTAAAATGAACCCTAAACACTTGAAAAATATGTGCCAAACATCCCCCATCCCCTCGCATCTGGTCCAAAAAAATTCCGAAAGTTTTCTTGAACAACCCAATTCTGAACGTTTCCTAGCCAGGTGTGGAGCAGTGGGAAGGGGTGAGGGAAGTTTGCCCCATAATTTCCAAGTGTATACCCTCCAAATAACATTCTGGGAAAATCGGGGCGAGATCTGAAGGGGTGAAATTTTTTTCCAAAAAATGAGGAAAGACTATAGCCTTTCCTTTTTTTTTCGAAGATTTTTTGACCCTCTCCGATTTCCTTAGGAAAATTTCAGAATGTAAATTGAACCCTAAACACTTGAAAAATATGTGCCAAACATCCCCCATCCCCTCCAATCTGGTCCAAAAAAATTCCCGAAGTTTTCTGGAACAACCCAATTCTGAACGTTTCCTAGCCAGGTGTGGAGCAGTGGGAAGGGGTGAGGGAAGTTTGCCCCATAATTTCCAAGTGTATACCCTCCAAATAACATTCTGGGAAAATCGGGGCGAGATCTGAAGGGGTGAAATTTTTTTCCAAAAAATGAGGAAAGACTATAGTCTTTCCTTTTTTTTTCGAAGATTTTTTGACCCTCTCCGATTTCCTTAGGAAAATTTCAGAATGTAAATTGAACCCTAAACACTTGAAAAATATGTGCCAAACATCCCCCATCCCCTCGCATCTGGTCCAAAAAAATTAGGAAAGTTTTCTTGAACAACCCAATTCTGAACGTTTCCTAGCCAGGTGTGGAGCAGTGGGAAGGGGTGAGGGAAGTTTGCCCCATAATTTCCAAGTTTATACCCTCCAAATAACATTCTGGGAAAATCGGGGCGAGATCTGAAGGGGTGAAATTTTTTTCCAAAAAATGAGGAAAGACTATAGTCTTTCCTTTTTTTTTCGAAGATTTTTTGACCCTCTCCGATTTCCTTAGGAAAATTTCAGAATGTAAATTGAACCCTAAACACTTGAAAAATATGTGCCAAACATCCCCCATCCCCTCGCATCTGGTCCAAAAAAATTCCGAAAGTTTTCTTGAACAACCCAATTCTGAACGTTTCCTAGCCAGGTGTGGAGCAGTGGGAAGGGGTGAGGGAAGTTTGCCCCATAATTTCCAAGTGTATACCCTCCAAATAACATTCTGGGAAAATTGGGGCGAGATCTGAAGGGGTGAAATTTTTTTCCAAAAAATGAGGAAAGACTATAGTCTTTCCTTGTTTTTTCGAAGATTTTTTGACCCTCTCCGATTTCCTTAGGAAAATTTCAGAATGTAAAATGAACCCTAAACACTTGAAAAATATGTGCCAAACATCCCCCAACCCCTCCAATCTGGTCCAAAAAAATTCCGAAAGTTTTCTTGAACTTTTCTTTTTTTTCGACGATTTTTTGACCCTCTCCGATTTCCTTAGGAAAATTTCAGAATGTAAAATGAACCCTTAACACTTGAAAAATATGTGCCAAACATCCCCCAACCCCTCCAATCTGGTCCAAAAAAATTCCCGAAGTTTTCTGGAACAACCCAATTCTGAACGTTTCCTAGCCAGGTGTGGAGCAGTGGGAAGGGGTGAGGGAAGTTTGCCCCATAATTTCCAAGTGTATACCCTCCAAATAACATTCTGGGAAAATCGGGGCGAGATCTGAAGGGGTGAAATTTTTTTCCAAAAAATGAGGAAAGACTATAGTCTTTCCTTTTTTTTTCGAAGATTTTTTGACCCTCTCCGATTTCCTTAGGAAAATTTCAGAATGTAAATTGAACCCTAAACACTTGAAAAATATGTGCCAAACATCCCCCAACCCCTCCAATCTGGTCCAAAAAAATTCCCGAAGTTTTCTGGAACAACCCAATTCTGAACGTTTCCTAGCCAGGTGTGGAGCAGTGGGAAGGGGTGAGGGAAGTTTGCCCCATAATTTCCAAGTGTATACCCTCCAAATAACATTCTGGGAAAATCGGGGCGAGATCTGAAGGGGTGAAATTTTTTTCCAAAAAATGAGGAAAGACTATAGTCTTTCCTTTTTTTTTCGAAGATTTTTTGACCCTCTCCGATTTCCTTAGGAAAATTTCAGAATGTAATATGAAGGGTAAAGACTTGAAAAATATGTGCCAAACATCCCCCAACCCCTCCAATCTGGTCCAAAAAAATTCCCGAAGTTTTCTGGAACAACCCAATTCTGAACGTTTCCTAGCCAGGTGTGGAGCAGTCGGAAGGGGTGAGGGAAGTTTGCCCCATAATTTCCAAGTGTATACCCTCCAAATAACATTCTGGGAAAATCGGGGCGAGATCTGAAGGGGTGAAATTTTTTTCCAAAAAATGAGGAAAGACTAGAGTCTTTCCTTTTTTTTTCGAAGATTTTTTGACCCTCTCCGATTTCCTTAGGAAAATTTCAGAATGTAAAATGAACCCTAAACACTTGAAAAATATGTGCCAAACATCCCCCAACCCCTCCAATCTAGTTCAAAAAAATTCCGTAACTTTTCTGGAACAACCCAATTTAATATGACAGATGACACAAACGTCAAAGTTGGATGTGGCTTAGTACACACCGCAGTTAGTTTAACAAAACAATACTTCCAAATCAAGACGTTTATGGTTCCCAAATTGGATTTTCGCAATTTTTCTATTTTATTGTAATTATAAATATTTACTTTTACTTGGAAAAACCATTAAAAGCAAATTTTTATTTTTATTTTATTATATTAAGGAAGGCATGAATTTAGACACTGCTGTAAGTCGGTAAGGAAGAGACTTTCTTTACCTACTGTGCTTAATGAATTTCACGAAATAACAAAATTGGGACAAGGAATTCACAGTAATTCCAACAGATGGCGCATGCAATCAATCAAAAATATTTATTGTTATACAGCGTGCGGCACATTTTTCCTTAAAATTATAATAAAAAACCTAAAAGCCTCTGAACGAGTTGGAAATAGCTTTGTTAACCCACTTTATAACACAAAGTGGGAATAAAATTCAGAAAATTAAAAAAAAAATGTCATTTTTTTCTCGCAACTTTTCTCAACCTCTGGGATTTCTTTAGGAGATTCCCAGAATGTAATATGAAACCACAAGAAACCTTTACTGATGAAATTGTTTATTCATTTCTTCTGTAAAGGCATAAAATAAGATACCTATAGCTTGTATTAAGCAACAAAATGCAGATTTATTTTAGAATCTTTCTAATTCCTAAAATTACAAATTCTAATAATACACCTACATATACAAGGTAGAAATATAAATCTCTAAATTAACACAATACTGAATGCTATACCTACAGGGCAAGATATAATATATGGCGGGGCAAGGAACTAAGTCCGGAGAAAAAACTAAAAAAAAACTTGACAGGAAAAAATCCAACATACGGTATATTCCACCCTATATAGTTCATAATTTCTTTAAAAAACAAATTTCAACTGAACTTTTGGAATTCATTTGGTATAATAAAATGATCATCCTGCAAAAAGATTGAAATACCTAAGCCTTCCTTTAAAATGGATTTTAAAAATTTCCACCCTGTATAATAAATACATTTAAGAGATCTACATATTTAACAACATAATAAATAAATCTTTTGTAGCAGAAATATTGATTACAATAAAAACAGCAAATATTTAACATAATAATGCCAGATTTTAAAATTATTCAGCAGTGTACAGGGTGTTCAATTTAATTTAACGAACCGGAATAGATAGTCCCATTGAAAAAATAAACACTGTACAATGGTAAATAAAGTTGTAAAAGAGTTACAAAACAAATTTTGAATAACAAAAAAAAATTCAAATTTAAATAAACACCCTGTATAGGGTGTTGCAAAACCTTGATACCTATAACTGTCTTCAAACTATCTCCCTGTATACATACAATAAGCCTTCTAACACTTACATTTATTCAGATTTAGGTTTCTTAGCAGAGGGTTCCCCTTCTCCCACAACTCCTTCTAAAATCGTTGTAGGTTGAGTTTTAGCATAAGCGGGTGCAATCCAATAAGGATTTTCTGCAGCCTCTTTGGCATATTTCAAAATAGCTTCCCTTGGATCTTGATCATCGTCTACCCGTTTACTAAGACCCAAGTTACGGATAACATAACTGCTTAAAGTTCCTCCGCTTGAAGCTAATCGACCTCCTTGACCGGATGTAATAGGTAAATCAGGACGGCGTGATTTAACCGGATCCAAACGATCCTTTTCCATTTGTTTACGACTTGTCTTTCGACGTTCTTGCCTGAAGAGTGGTAAAGCATGCGGGGTGATTACTTGCTGAGAACTTACAACTTCAGCATGTTTAACCCGCCTGTGTAACTTGGTTGTGCATAAAGTCACACCTCGCATGCTCCGTTTTTGATCGTAATAACATTTTATTATTCCGTTACCAACTCCGGTGAAAATCTGGTTCAGTTTTGGATGCCAAAGGACTTTAATAACATGGGAATCTGCAACTTCTAATGTTTGCTTGAGTTCTAAGGTTGTTGTGTCGTAAAAGAGGAGATGCCCGGAAGTTTCATCTTTTTTCATGGATGTTCCCGTTACAACCAATTGGTCGTTTGGACTAAAAATAGCATCTGTCGTGTCATATCTAGAATACAAATCCCGTACCGTGTGTAAATTTTCTTTTAAATTCCGTATGTCCCAAATTTTCAAACTATCATCCAAACTCCGACTCACCAACATAAGTCCCATATGCGAGTAATTAATGGAACTAATGTCAATTGGATCGTGTGCTTTCCGTACCATCCCAATAGGTGCAACGGAACTTTTTCTTAAATCCCATAACTGTATAGACCCATCATTACAACCACAAGCAAGAACCCGCCCGTCTTTACTATACGTGCAAGCAGTTGGGGATGTTTTCAACCCATTTTGAGCTCGAAACTTAATGATATTAATATGACCTTTAATATTGGTTAAACTCCAGATCCGGGCAGTTCCATCAGCTCCTGTTGTAAGAAATTCTTCCCGGCTTGTAGGATTCCATATTCCGCTCATAAGCCCAGCTGTATGTCCTTTAGTTCGAGCTTGATCCGTGATATACATATCACCCTTGACCGTTTCCATTTGTTCGAACCCATCACGGTCTAAAACTTTAGCTTGGGCAGCCCCGGAAATTACTAATAATAAATCACCAGTCGAAGAATAATTGAGAGAGCGAATTGGGTGATTATCACAAGGCTGTAAGGTTCGAAAACTCCGCATTGCAGAATCCATACCAGCAAAGTCCCAGAAACTTACATCATAATCGACGGAACCTAATAGTATTCCGTTAATATTTTCTATTATCACTAATTTTTATACAAAAGAATATTAATTCAAGTCATACCTGTAGCAAGACGTGCACCACTTGGATCAGCACTTAGGGCTGTAACCGCTTTAGATCCGTGGGTCATCGTTACTTCATGGGAGCACGGAATAAATCCTTCAACTTCTTCGTTTTCGCTATCGCTGTCTTGTTCTGTTTTATCAATACTCGTACTCTCAGTTGTTTGAACTAGAAAATAATGTTATTAGTAATTGAAGGAAAAATTTAAAACACATACGTAAAGATAATGGTATGGGTGGACCAATAAAATCATCGTCGTCATCATCATCTTCTTCCTCATCTTTATTTTGGGCTTCCTCAACTGGTTTTGTCAATTCTTTAGCAGTTTTTGTAACTTGTGCCATCATTTCCTATAAAAACCATTTAAAAAAAAATTCTTTTCCGTGTTATAAAATTACTTTAATATCAAAAGTCTTCGCTTTTTTTCCAAACTTTGTTATCCCCATAACTTCTTTAATCTGCTGTTGTTCTGTATCATCTTCCAAGTTTTCTATTTGTACCGGCTTTGCTGGGGATGGTCCAAATGTTCCGAAGGCTCCAGAAGCTTCCACAACGGTTGCATTTTGACCAAAATTTGAACTTATTTTGCCGAAATTTATCTTCTTACCCTTATTCATTGTAACCATATAAGTTAAAAGTGACTTTATGGAAGAAATTAAGGGTCTGAAACAGAAATTATTGATATTTTTGTGAAGTCACAATTTAGGTTATGTTTACTTACTGTAATTTTATTATTCCAAGTTTATTACATTATTATTGGAATTTTCGTAGCACATTATGATTTGGAAACATGTTTTATTTATTTAACGTTATAATAAGATAAATAAATGTAGATATTTAATAAAATCTTGATAACGTTTATGAAGTGTCAAAACAGTTTTAACTAATGGGAATAATCAATGCCAATACCCGTTTTTAAAATTCCCATTTGTTAAAACCTTGGCTTAAAAAAAGCGGGAAATTATTTAAATCAAAATTCTTATTTAAAATTAATTTTTTGATAATTTTTTGGTTTTTTAAAATGATTGAGTACAAATAAAATATTGTATATTATAAAATTATTTATATACTTGTTAATTTATTATAATTTTTAAATAGATTAGTAACAAATATAGTTTTATTTCAAATAATGAAATAATGATACAACTCAGATCAATACCTAGAATATTTTTTGTGAAAATCATGTAAAGACTTTTTTTGTTCAATAAAGTACACAACATCATTCTAGCGAAGGGACGACATTAGCAATAATCACCACTGTATGGGTGAATAGTAAATGTAAAGCTAAAAGTGGAAGTGGCTAGAGGTTAGTCCGTGTACTCCCACCAATCTTTCTCGTAACCCTCATGCACATGAGCGAGTAAACATTTGCGACGACCATCACAATATCTGTACTTATCCTGAACCTTCTGTTTTATATC
The DNA here is from genome assembly GCA_963082805.1 of Hemicrepidius hirtus. Taxonomy (NCBI): domain Eukaryota; kingdom Metazoa; phylum Arthropoda; class Insecta; order Coleoptera; family Elateridae; genus Hemicrepidius; species Hemicrepidius hirtus. The sequence continues at coordinate 29,813,976 of OY720162.1, forward strand.
CACGAGGTTCTCTTGCGTGATGTCACGTTCTAAATATTCACTAAGCAGCTCAGTAGCCCGTTCCAGATCCTTCTGGTTTTCTTCGAATATCACAGACTGGTTGTTTTTACGCAGATAATACGCAAACACATACGTATACATCAAAGTCTGCCGACATTGGCACAAAATATCGACTGCCTTTTTCAAAAATTGCACCTCAATCCAACTCATATTATGCTGTTGCATCTCCTCCATTTTATCCTTCACGGCAGCGTATAATTTATGCTCAAACTTCAACGATTGCATGTGATTCATGTATCGGTTGCAGTAAAAAAGATAACGTTGAAGCGCCGAACGGGATCGTTCCTGTGCATCACGCGCCGCTTTAGCTTCATCCTCGTCGTAACGATTGCAGTTATACCAAGAACTACCATGCGGTTCCCAAGGCCCTAAACAAACCCAACAGAAATCTGCTTTGCAGTTCTGGTTCTTACAGACCATGTGATTGCAACCACCGTCTTTTTCTATAGTTGCGTTGCATTTTGGACATTCTTTGGTGTTGGCGGCTATCCAATTGGATGTCTCAGAGTCGTCATCACATTTTTTAATCCATTTTCTTAATAAACTGCAACGGACCGGATCATGCCAGTTTTCACCACACGCAAAACAAAATATATGACCACAACGGCATGCTACAGGTCTTGCGTCAACGTAACTCACCTAAAAAAACCCATTTCTTATTTATTACTTTTAATTGTGACAATAAATACCTTAACAGCGTAGCTACAGTCGGGGCTAGGACACCATCGGAGTAACCGATTACACTCCACAAAGCTGTTGGTGATTAAATGTTGATATTTCAACCTTACACGGGGATCTTTTAGCAGACGCATGGCGGTTTGATCATCGACAAGAATTGGACAATTATGAGCTGCACATGCAATAGTTTGACCGACTCCTTCTTCCATAACTTTAGTGGTCAGATATTCGTTCCAACACTGATAGCAAAATCGATGGCCGCATTCTAAACCAGTCATTTGCGAGGGAGGCAAAACCATGAAACAAATTTCGCACTCTTCAGTACCCAATACTTTTCGGGAGAGTTTAGGCTTGGCAACGATAGTGTAACGCTTAAAAGGATTTATAACGTGAGCCTCTTGGAACAGTTCATCTTGATTACCATCATAAAAACGTTCCATTAGTTTTTCTTTGTCCCAGTTGAAGTAATTTAAAAGGATACGGGTTGTTGTTGCTGGAATTTGAACCACCGTGTTAACATCTTTGATGCAATCGATCATGTGCTGGACGATATCGTCAGTGGAAAGGACTTCGTATGGATAATCATCATCGATGCTTTGAACTTCCCTGGTCGATCCGGCTTCAACTTCGATCCCAAAATCAACATCATCGCCACTGGTTTCGTTACCAGAGTCGTCATAATCGTCAGAATTCATTTCGATCAAAACATCACTAGTATAATGGGAATAAATCTGAACAAGTCACACGTTTTTTTTTGAAAATTACTGTTTGATTTTGAAATATTTCCAAACTAGTTTGTTATGACAGTTAACATTTTGCAGCACTGGCAACGTACAATTTGCATGCATGCTATCTACAATACATTATTCACTCTTTCCTACTACGTATTTGTAAGGTCATTAGCATAAACGCTAAGTTAATACATCTTCAAGTTTGGGTAATGGTATCGCCCACAAAACATTGAAAAAAAAACCTTGAAAAGCTTGAATTTTTACATTAAACGTTGGTGGCTTTATACAAAAAGAAAACTACAGAACAATCCACTAATCTCTTCTCTTGCTAGTTGCTATGTTCATGAGTCATCCTTCTTTTTCTACTTATAGTGACTCACAATACGCAAAGGGATTATTAAGTTGCAAAACTAAAACCGGGTTCACACAGCAAGAATATCTAATTTTATTTTATCTTATGGGATTTTCAGGATTTTTTTAAACATTTCTTAGCTTTTCATAAATTAGGAAACATATTTTATTTTACTTTTACTAATTTAGCTATGCCCCATCGATTAGCCAACTTATCTAGCTATTAGCTATTTATCTCCTAAAACACGTTTTTTACCTAATAAGAACAATCAAGAAGGTCATGGAATAAATTAATAAGAGTGTAATAATTTTTCTTAAATTCCCGTGACAGTTCTTCTGCACCATAGGAACCACTACTTGTCTTTTTGTTATGATAACCAACAAATACACCCAGAGATTAACATATTTCCAAAAATAAATATCAAAACACAAATTTAAATAAATGGCAAGTCAAATAGAAGAGCCAGTTCCTAGGGCTTTAGCATCAACACCTTCATCAACAACCTCCGGTTGCTTATCCGGAGATGATACATCCGAAGACCGTTTGTTGCCTTCAAGTTTAGCAGCTGAAGAATTACAATTAGCCCTTAACAAGGTATTTGTTTAAATATTAAAGGGCCACGGCCCTTTGTGGGGCTCCTAAATAATTTTCCTTCATTTATTTTTGTACTCCACTCGTACTCGTCAATAAATATGTTCCTTTATTTAATTTATCTATACAGGAAGCAGGAGAAGAAGAACTACAGAAAGCCATAACAAGATGCAAGGAATTAGTTTTAGAATGTGACCAATGTTCTCCTGAACGAAAATGGCTGGTTAGGCATCTCATCGAATTGAGATTAAGACTGCAAGAGTGCAAGGAAGCTTTAGATGACCCACAGTAAGATATAAGGGAGGGGTCAAGTTGGCTTTCTTTAACTCTAATTAACAAATTTTTATAAAATAGGCATCCAAGAAATAAAAGTAGTGGAGTTTCTAATCGAACCGTACGTGGGCATCACTTTGTATTACAGCCCTTGCTTCGAAGTACTTCTTCACGTTATTGTGACCACTGCACCGGAGCTATTTGGTAAAAATTATTGAATCAAGAAAAACGTATTTTCTTTCAATTTATTTTTCAGGAGTGTTGTTCAAGCTTGGTACCAATGTGAAGATTGTGGTTACAATTGTCACCATAAATGCTTAGGGGGTATTTTAAGAGAATGTGCACATGTTACTGCAAGCGAACGTGGTGAATATGAATTAGATATTTGCCCCGAATTAGGACTATCAGCTCAAAAATATCAATGCGCCGAATGCAAAACCACTTTGTCAATAGGTAAAGTATTTACTTTTTATCTGTATTAATATTAAACCCTTGCTTCTTTTTAATACATGCTAGACGCACCTAAAGGAATAATTTGCTTTGGAAGATTTTTCTTCATAGGTAATGGCGTCAGATTTTTTACTCTTAAACCATAAAAAAACCCAAATCTACATACACAATAAAATTTCTTTTACAGATAATACATGGTCGGAAGCTCGTAAATGCGATTATTCAGGCTTATATTATTGTTCGGCTTGTCACTGGGGTAGTTCTGCTGTAATTCCAGCAAGGGTTATCCATAATTGGGACTTTGAACCGCAACCTGTTTGTCAAGCAAGCCTCCAATTATTACGTATCACCTCAAATCGACCCCTGATTAACATCGAAAAGCTTAACCCCCGTTTATTCACGCTTGTCCATGAATTAAATTTAGTTCGAAGGCTCAGAAGTGAACTTAATGGGATGAGGAAGTACCTGCTAGTTTGTCGAAAAGCAAGTGGGGATCATTTATTATGGAAAAGTGTTGATTTACCGCATTTAATTGAATCCCCTGACCTTTACAGTTTACAAGATTTGGTTGATACGTGTTCAGCTGAATTGCCATCAAAATTACACACCATTTTGCATACTTTCAGCCAACATATTAAAGTCTTGTGCGAGGTTTGTAAAGGAAGAGGTCATATTTGTGAAGTTTGTTTAAATGAAGAGGTTTTATTTCCTTTTGATGCGAACGCAATTGTTTGTCACGTTTGTAATACGGTTTTCCATAAAGGTTGCTTCAATAGAAAGAAAAAATGTCCAAAATGTGTGAGAATTCAAATGCGGAAAGAACAAGAAATTTTAAGTGATGATGAATTTTCTTTGTAATTTTTTTTACACTGTGATAATAAATTTTTATTTCCAATAAAATAAAAATTAAAGTTAGTTTAATATTTATTTATCACGTAACAGTCTATCTTACTAATACTTTTTAAATCCAGTTAAAAGCTTAGAAAGTCCTTAAGTCTGTGTCTGTTGATGAACTTTCATATGATTCACCAAATGATGAGAATAAGCAAACCTTCGAGGACACAACGTGCATGGATAAGGTGTCTCGCCTGAATGTATTCTCATATGCCGTACCACACAATTGGCTTGTGTAAAACTTTTCCCACAAATCTTACAGGAATGGGGTTTAACCCCATCATGTATCCGCATATGAACTTTAAGTGAACCACGTGCAGTGAATCTCCTGTTACATATCTCGCACTCATAAGGCTTTTCCCCAGTGTGCGTTTTCATATGTCTATGAACATGGGATGGATCAACAAAGCATTTCCCACAAGTTGGACAAGGATAATTCCTTTCACCTTTATGAGTCCTTACATGTCGATTTAAACTTGCAAATTCTCCAAAACACTTACTGCAAATTTCACATATAAAAGGTTTTTCCCCAGTGTGTGTACGTTGATGAACTTTTAAACCTCCAACTTGGGTGAAACTTTTATCACAGACCTCACATTTATAAGGTCGGACTCCTGTATGAATCCGCATGTGACTTGGGATGGCACTGGCGAATCGAAACATTTTTCCACAAACTTCACAGGAGTAGGGTTTAACCCCCGTGTGCACACGCATGTGTAAATTTAAAACCCAACGCATACTGAAGCTTTTATTGCAAATGTCACAGCCGAAAGGTTTATAACCTGTGTGTTTGGTATTGTGAACTTCAAAGTAGTATCGGTTACGAAAACTTTTATTGCATTCTTGACAATGATGTTGCTTTTTTTCATGTTTTTCTTTTTTCTTCGGTTTACTCAATTTTTGATTATCATCTGAATCGTCATCAATTGGTTCGTTTGGGGGATGCTCTTCAAGTTCGAGTTTAACATTGTTTAGGTCTTCTCGAAGTTTTATATCTGATGCGATAATTTGTTTTTGAAGATCATAAGCTGTGTTTAGTTTTGTAAAACATGTTAAGCAAATTGTTGGAGGAAGACCATCATCTTGGGAGACCTAAACCGAAGATTCGGTTTTAAAGTGATTTTTAAATAAAAAATGATTTACCTCTATTGATGCAAAGTCTGTTAACATTTTGGAAATTATTGCCCCATTTTCGATTTTTATGAATATGTTTTTGAATTCAACGTTTGTGTACAAACAAATTCGACAAACTTCGCCTTTTGGCATTTTTGATTTGAAACGTCAAAAATAAATAAATAACAGAAACGTCAAACTAAGACAGTTTAACCAACGTAAAAATAAATCACTAGATCGTTTTTTTAAATTAATAATTAAATTCCTAAACAAAAATAGTTACTATAGAAAGCGCGCCAAAATTATTCAAATTTGAATTTCCCTCCATTTTTTTTCAAAAAAAAATATCTCCTTGAATAGTTTAAATATAATTCACTCATACGAATTAATTTATTACTTTTAAAAATAAGGAAATATATGTAATAAATCACCAAATAAATTACTAAGTTACAAAGAAATCTTTCTCCTGAAACTAAAAATAGATTTTTAAAATGCTGAATGACAAAAAAGTGTTCAAGTAGAGCCTTATATCATTGTCACCTTCTAAATTAAACAAGCTATTTCAAAGCTCGAACTCTATATATTGCTAATGCTTAAAATTTGTTAGATTTCATTTGGGGAGGTGTTGAAAACTTTTATAGTGGTTCTATTTTAATCCTTAGTATTTAATAATATGGAAAGAAAATCAAATTTTTGGGCATTAATTATTACCCCTGCAAGATCATTTCAATGTTAGATTTGTATGAAAACTGTTCAAGGGGTAGTAAATAAAATTAATAGAAGAATAGAACCAATTTTTATTATAGGGTTCCAAAAGTATGTATATCCGTCAAAATTTAGCATTTTTCTTTTATATTTCGATAAATTTTGAAAAAACGTTGATCCTTCAGCTGAAATACTTGAAGAATATATTTTGTTTGCGTTGTGTTTTGTCCAATTATTAGAAATATTTGCCCCCACTTAATGTCTTTACTAAAAAAAAAATTACCTTTTCAGTGAAAAAAAATTCAATTATTCGGTTAAACTGTAACTTTAATCTTGCAATTTATAGTTTGAAATGGAGAATGAAATTAAAGAGTGTTTTATAGTGAGGGGCACAGTCTCGTCCAAGCACGCGCCTGAAAAGGTTCGAAATACGAGAGAGAGAACTAAGAGTTCGTTAAACGAAGAGTTCATTAATTTCGCTCACCATCAGTTCTAAGGAATTATTAATTAGTAATTTCCTTAATAACCACAACAATAAAAAGACATGCACGAATTTTTCACTGTCGAATTAACAGCGAGTTCGTGCGCACGTGAAGAATAAAAAATTATAATGCAATGGCAATAGTTTTTTAATTCGAGTTAATAAGAAGATAGCCAAGCACACAATTGAGTTTTTAACCCGCCTTCTTGTGCCAGTGTAAACAGCTTAATTCGCATCTTTAGATTAAGTCGAGACCCTTTAAATGACCCTTGAATAAATTAAGACGTAATGTGATGAGACGCTAGCAGAAATTAATTTTTTCAGCTGCAGTTGGTTTCACGAAAAGAAAAACAACATGAAGTTTCTCGGTTTTCTTTCATTTTTCTTCATCTTTGGTAAGGCATTTTAATTCAATTAATATTATTATTAATGATATATTAAATATTGCTAATAAAATTGCATGGGTTTTGTTTCCTGAATTTCCTGAAAAAAAGGCTATAAATAAATGAAAACATTTTTTAACATTGAATGGGAAGTTACAGAAAAATGGCTACTCCTATCAAAATTTTGCAAGAGCACGTTTTTTCTTTAAATTGAATTTAATTTTCAAACATCTACTCAAAATTAAAATAATCCCAATGGCGTATCAAATATTCTTGAAAATGGGGGTCCTTGATATTTCACTAAGAGAACGTGAGAGTTTTTTTAATTTTTGATAACATACTTTAAAACTAATTTTAATTTAAAGAAAAAAAGTATTCTTGCAAAATTTTGATAGCGTTGGCCGTTTTTCTGCAATTAAACAATCAAGTTTTAGAAATGTCCCTACAAAAAATTGAAAAAAAGAGCGTTTCTCAACATTGAATGGGAAGTTACAGGAAAATGACTAATCCTATCAAAAATTTGTAAGAGCACTTTTTTTCTTGAAATTAACTTTTATTTTAAAATATCTAGTCAAAATTAAAATAATCTCAATGGCGTATCAAATATTCTTGAAAATGGGGGTCTTTGATATTTTACTGAGAAAACGTAACGGTGTTTTTAATCTTTTATAAGATGTTTTAAAACTACTTTCAATTTGAAGAAAAAAAGTGTTCTTGTAAAATTTCGATAGGGTTAGCCGTTTTTCCATAATTTCACATTCAAGGTTTAGAAATGTCCCTTCAAAGAATTGAAGAAAAAAACATTTTTCAACATTGAATGGGAAATTACAGGAAAACGACTAATCCTACCAAAATTTTGCAAGAGCACTCTTTTTCTTGAAATTAAATTTGATTTTGAAATATCTAGTCAAAATTAAAATAATCTCAATGGCGTATCAAATATTCTTGAAAATGGGGGTCCTTGATATTTTACTGAGAAAACGTGACGGTGTTTTTAATTTTTTATAAGATGTTTTAAAACTACTTTCAATTTGAAGAAAAAAAGTGTTCTTGTAAAATTTCGATAGGGTTAGCCGTTTTTCCATAATTTCACATTCAAGGTTTAGAAATGTCCCTTCAAAGAATTGAAGAAAAAAACATTTTTCAACATTGAATGGGAAATTACAGGAAAACGACTAATCCTACCAAAATTTTGCAAGAGCACTCTTTTTCTTGAAATTAAATTTTATTTTGAAATATCTAGTCAAAATTAAAATAATCTCAATGGCGTATCAAATATTCTTGAAAATGGGGGTCCTTGATATTTTACTGAGAAAACGTGACGGTGTTTTTAATTTTTTATAAGATGTTTTAAAACTACTTTCAATTTGAAGAAAAAAAGTGTTCTTGTAAAATTTCGATAGGGTTAGCCGTTTTTCCATAATTTCACATTCAAGGTTTAGAAATGTCCCTTCAAAGAATTGAAGAAAAAAAACATTTCTCAACATTGAATGGGAAATTACAGGAAAACGAGTAATCCTACTAAAATTTTGCAAGAGCATTTTTCTTCTTGAAATTAAATTTAATTTACAAATGTCTAGCCAAAATCAAAATAATCTCAATGGCGTATCAAATATTCTTGAAAATGGGGGTCCTTGATATTTTACTGAGAAAACGTGACGGTGTTTTTAATTTTTTATAAGATGTTTTAAAACTACTTTCAATTTGAAGAAAAAAAGTGTTCTTGTAAAATTTCGATAGGGTTAGCCGTTTTTCCATAATTTCACATTCAAGGTTTAGAAATGTCCCTTCAAAGAATTGAAGAAAAAAAACATTTCTCAACATTGAATGGGAAATTACAGGAAAACGAGTAATCCTACTAAAATTTTGCAAGAGCATTTTTCTTCTTGAAATTAAATTTAATTTACAAATGTCTAGCCAAAATCAAAATAATTTCAATGGCGTATCAAATATTCTTGAAAATGGGGGTCTTTGATATTTTACTGAGAAAACGTGACGGTGTTTTTAATTTTTTATAAGATGTTTTAAAACTACTTTCAATTTGAAGAAAAAAAGTGTTCTTGTAAAATTTCGATAGGGTTAGCCGTTTTTCCGTAATTTCACATTCAAGGTTAAGAAATGTCCCTTCAAAGAATTGAAGAAAAAGAGCATTTCTCAACATTAAATGGGAAATTACAGGAAAACGAGTAATCCTACCATAATTTCATAAGAGCACTTTTTTTCTTGAAATTAAATTTAATTTTCAAATATCTAGTGAAAATTAAAATAATCTCAATGACGTATCAAATATTCTTGAAAATGGGGATCTTTGATATTTTACTGAGAAAACGTGACGGTGTTTTTAATTTTCTATAAAATGTTTTAAAACTAATTTCAATTTGTAGAAAAAAAGTGTTCTTGTAAAATTTCGATAGCGTTAGCCGTTTTTCCGTAATTTCACATTCAAGGTTTAGAAATGTCCCTTCAAAGAATTGAAGAAAAAAAAACATTTCTCAACATTGAATGAGAAATTACAGGAAAACGACTAATCCTACCAACACTTTGAAAGAGCACTTTTTTTCTTAAAATTAAATTTCATTTTCAAACATCTAGTGAAAATTAAAATAATCTCAATGGCGTATCAAATATTCTTGAAAATGGGGGTCCTTGATATTTTACTGAGAAAACGTGACGGTGTTTTTATTTTTTTATAAGATGTTTTAAAACTACTTTCAATTTGAAGAAAAAAAGTGTTCTTGTAAAATTTCGATAGGGTTAGCCGTTTTTCCGTAATTTCACATTCAAGGTTTAGAAATGTCCTTTCAAAAAATTGAAAAGAAATGCATTTCTTAACATTGAATGGGAAGTTACAGAAAAATGGCTAATCCTATCAAAATTTTACAAGAGCACTTTTTTCTTTTAAATTAAATTTAATTTTAAAAATCTACTCAAAATCAAAATTATCTTAGTTACGTATCAAATATTCTTGAAAAAGGGGGCATATTATTCAAACAAAACAAAAAATTTCAAAAAAATTGGAACACCCTGTATTTCCGAAACTCTTACTATTTTCTTGATTCCCATCAACTCCTGAAGTTGGAAGGGTAAGCTTTGAACTTGAAATCGTATTTTGACTTGATTAAATTCAAACCCTTTATAAAAATTAACTAAACTCTTTTGGATTAATTATGTTCCCCTTCCCCATATTGTCCAATGGCTAGCAACCTCATATAGATCCATTAAACTTGAAAATTACCATTAAATCATGCCAAATAGCCATTACACGTTAATAGCATCAGTGAGGTATCGACATAATGATTTATTTTGATGATTTATAATGAAACAAGCTTTTACGTGTTCGAGGGAGGGTTAGATGAATAATGCACATCACTGGCAGGTCATAATAATCAATTTAGAGCAAATTCCCTGATAATGTTAAGGGTGTTAACACCACATGGGGGTAGGGCGCCGCCGCCGCCGCCACCGCCGTACCACACCCATTCCCATCCTATCTTTTTCGACGTTTAGAACCAACACCTTCTTTAACTTACAAGAAAAATTATGGCACGCAATTTAAAACAAAATTTAATGGTAATTAGCGAATCCACATTCTAAACAGGATTGACTGACTATTTCATTATATTTTTTAAAATTCAGTACCTATTTCTGCTTTCAAAGATTGTAGAAATTCGAATTCTTTATATATTGTTCAACCATTTTTCCATTATCCTTAATTTAGCTAATGCATTCTCGGGGCCGATAACGTGACGTGATAGGCAATTTTTAACGCCTCCCTAAAACCTCTTACGTTAAAATTAACTCCCTTTGATTTCCTTCTAGCTATTCATCAAGGAAGTTCCATTCGGATAACTAGATTCGTTGTCCCAACCGTAGCGTCTTTTGGGGCCATTTTAGAACTCGATTGTGCTTATGATCTGGAGAACGATCAGCTATACGATGTTAAATGGTATAAGGATGTCGATGAGTTCTTCAGGTGTAAATCTGATGGGCAAGTGCAAGTTTTTGAAGTTGATGGTGTTCAAGTTTATCATAATAAAGAAGCCACGCTGGGTTCCTGCCCCGTTTCCATAACTGTTGTTAGTAACCATTCTGCTGGGCAATATCGATGTGAGATAAGTACTGAGGCACCGGAATTTAAAACCACAGCCAAATCAGTGATGTTAAGGATTAGTAACATTAAACCTTTGAAAAGGATTCAAGAAAATGGTATGGATATTATTTTAGTTTTTAAAAATATTAAATTTTGATTTGGACTATTATAGGTGATGTTGTACCAACGGTTACTGAGGCGTCCCCTCAAGGAAATGGTAAGACATAGGGTTTAATAAAATAAATAAAAATAATAAGAATTTTTCTTTTAGGATGTGAAAATCGAATATTTATGCGAGTAAGCTTTATGTACATAATTCTTATAGGAATGTTTTTTTAATTTTTCAAAAATAAATGTTGTTTGGTTTTTAAAGATGTTTTATTACAATTTTTGATTGATAAACCTTTCCTAATGCTTAAAAGTCTTAATTTAATAAATGTTCTAGTTTATTATTGCTTTTAATATAAATAATTAATTTCAAAAGTTCAAAAAGTGTTTGAATTTGGCGCCAAAACTTGATCAACCAATCGAACCAATCACAAGACAGTAACTCAAAAAGGTTATGTGCTCGAAGTAAGTTTAATTTTTTAATCCTTTTCTTAACTAAACTCTTAATTTTTTAGTTATAAATGGAAATTTGTGCATAATTTACAACCCCAATATTAAGTCTACCCTTAGTAATAAAAATGTTAGGTTATGATAAATTATTTCTTCGAGCATCAACAAAATCATTTCGAAACACCTTTCAAGTTTGTTTGTGCAGTTCCAAGTCAAAAGATAAGGTCGAAGTTAAAAAAATGCCTCAAGAATTAACCAAGGAGACGGATATAGCTTCAAAAGTGGAATTAACGAAAATGATAACGAATAAAGACCTCCAATGGCGAACCCCATGGCATGAAAAGGAAGGACAACATTATAGTTTCTTACGTAGTTTGTACACAGAAGACAGTAATACCAGGGCTTTAAAAATCCTCCAATCACCTATAAATTTATCTCCAACTGCAATTAAAAAATGGTGGACTGCTAAACAAGAACAAAAAACGATTTGGATGCAACAATATATCCCGGAACGTAATCAAACTTTAGGTAATGAATTAGCAGCAGCTCATTTTATTGTACATCGAGGTGGGGCTGTTAAATTCTTCACTGAAGATAAATGGATTAAAGCCGACGAGTATAACCAATATAGTTTACCAAAACATTACGAAGAAGGAAAAATTCTACAAGCAATCGACTGTTCTCATATGGATTTGTATTACGAAGGACTTAACAATTTGAGAAACTTAAATAAAGTTGAATGGTTGAGTTTGTACGATTGTAGGAATATGGATGATTGGTGCATTGATCGGATTAGTAATATTTTTAGTGACCATTTATTATATTTAGATATTAGAGAATGCCCTAAAATTACTGATAGAGGTTTAGGGGCATTATACAAGATGAAAACCCTTAAAATATTATATGTTGACAGTTTGGTTTCGTCAAATGCTTTTGAATTAACTTGCTTAATGTTACAAGAATTAAATCCTGATTTAGATATTAGAACTGAATAGATTTAATTCATTTCTTATGTACCTATTTTAAAAATAAAAAAATCATTACAGAATTATTTGTTTATTGATGTTTTCGAGCTACTAATGGGACCATGAGTGGAAGTAGTAAAAAAGATCATTTCCCTTGCGAAAGAAAGAGATAAACGTACGTAGGAAGTAGTACAAAAGCTAATTCCATGTGTAAGAGAGAGATGCATATAGCAGGCTTACAGATTTATTGATTATAGTCCTACTGTCGAACTGTCATCTACTGTCATACTAAGCTAACCTAACTTTTTGTTTTGAAGGGACACGTCAGTAAATATAAATTATCTGATTAAAATAAAACAATAAGTGCTTAAATCGTTGAATTTAATTAATCCTGACGTAGAACACGTGTCCTTTCTTGCAACATATGATAACGAACAGGTTTTAGTTTTAAAAGTGAAAGTTACAAAATTGTTCGACTCCCAAGTTTTAACTGAAATCCAAAATGAAAACAAGAATAACAATTATATTCGTAATAATTACAACCTGGCATTGTTGTGTAGCACCCCCAGTAAGTAAAAATAAACAGGAAGAAAAAGAAACCGAAGGTGATGGCTTCGAATTAATGATGCATTACCACCGTTACTTAAAAGAAGTTGTTGGGGCTTTAGAATCAGATCCTGAATTTAAAAAAAAATTAGAAGCAGCAGATGAATCAGATATAAGGTCAGGTAAAATAGCAAACGAACTTGAGTTTGTTTCGCACCACGTTCGGACACGTCTCGATGAAATAAAACGATACGAACTCGATCGATTAAGATCACTAACTAGACAAAAACAAATATTAAGCGATAATGAAGTCATAGATGATCCTAATCACGGTCACTTGGATCATGCGAATCCTCACACATTCGAAATCGAAGATTTAAAAAAATTAATTGCCAAAACCACGGAAGATTTAGCAGAAGCTGATCGTAAACGAAAAGAAGATTTTAAACAATATGAAATGCAAAAGGAATACGAAAAATTCGATAAACTCAATCATACAAATGGGGATGAAAGGGAAAAACTTGAAAAACAGTACCAGGTAGTTTGTAAAATAATCAAATACTCCTTTATAAAACTTTTTCCTTTAGGAGTTGGAAGAAAAACACAAAAAACACCAACCTCTTCATGAACCAGGTCACAAAGCTCAATTGGAAGAAGTATGGGAAGAACAAGACCATATGCAACAAGAATTCAATCCAAAAGCTTTCTTTATGATGCACGATCTTGATTCAAACGGCCTTTGGGATCAAGACGAAGTAAAAGCTTTATTTGTTAAGGAATTAGATAAAATGTATGCAGCAGGAGCTCCAGAAGATGACATGAGGGAAAGGGTTGAAGAAATGGAACGGATGCGAGAAACTGTTTTCCATGAAGTCGATACTAACAGGGATGGTTTTATTGACTTTCATGAATTTTTATCTCAAACTAAAAAACAAGACTTCCAACAAGATAATGGTTGGAAAGGTATCGACGAACAAAAACCCTACACCAACGAGGAACTCGAAGCTTACATTAGACAGCAACAGGTTGAGTTTGTTATTATAATTTTTTTTATTATAAAATTAATTTGTTTTGTGTTAGATGATGCATCCACCACCCCCAGGCTATCACATGCCTCCTCCCGGTGCTGGTCATTACCCTCCACCAGGTGGCTATCATCCAAATCAAGGCGGATATCAACAAGGATATCACCCCAATCAAGTACCACAAGGATATCCTCAACCACCACAGTATCAACAACCACAAATGCATCACCAGGTAAAAAAGTCAACCGCTAATTAAATAATTTTGTTGTAAATTTTAATTAAATCCTGTAGGCTGGAAATCCACCGCTAAATACCCATGAAGTTTATCCTAATCAGGGTCAGCAACCACAAATGCATGGTAATCAACAAAATTTCCAAGGAAATCAAGTCCATGGACAACAAAATTATCAAGGGCAGCATGTAAATCAAGTTCAACCACCACAATATCAAGTTCATCCAGGGCAACAAATAAATCAAGGACAAGTACCACTAAATCAAGGTCAAGCACCACCTAATCAAGGACAGGTACCAGTAAATCGGGGACAGGTACCAGCAAATCAAGGGCAGGTACCAGTAAATCAAGGACAGGTACCCGCAAATCAAGGGCAGGTGCCTCAAAATCAAGGTCAAGTTCCGCCAAACCAAGGACAAGTGCCACAAAATCAAGGTCAGGTGCCTCAAACCCAAGGTCAAGTTGCACCGAATCTAGCAGAGGTACCTGTGCAAGGTCAGGTGCTCCAGAACCAAGGACAGGCCGGTTATGAAAGTCAGCCGAATAAAGATGCAGGACAACCACAAGCACAGAAGCTTTAAAAATTTTAATGTTTTAAAATTTAATAAAGACAGTTATAATAACCATTTAAGAAATAATAATATAGCTACGTTTTGTGATTATCAAGAATGGAACGTTTTTAACTGAAGTACTAGACGGTTGTGCATTTATATACAAGATGTAAACATTTTTTCATAAATAAGGGTTAATCATTTTAATATTAAAATAATGAAGCATTTTTTATGTTAAATATAAAGGTTGAAAAAATTATTTTGTGAATTTTTTTATTATATTAGTGGGCCCCTACATCTCTTCCTCTTTCCATCAACTTCTATATTTCCTACCCTATTATGCACCCACCCATTTCTTTATCTATTCATTGGTCTCTCTTTATCCTTCCATGGTTTTCTCATTCCTTCTCTGTCTATCCCATGGCTAGCTTGATTCCTGAGGAGATGGGAATAAAGTTGGCCATGGTCTATCTATCATTTTTTTCCTGTAATTGCATTGCCATATCTACCCCCCCCCCTTGTCTATCTGGGTATTGATTTATTGGTGCCTGTTTATTTCATTCATTTATTATTGACTTATTCATCCCTTATCGCATTGTTCCTCTAATCTTCTCATCATCCCTTGGTTGATTTAACCATGGCCAGCTTCATTAATGAAACTGGCCTTGATTTAACCATTTTGTCCCCACCCCTTTATCTAGCTCCTCCGTTTTTTGGTTTTATTCTCCCTAGTAGGTTCAGTTTTGTATCGATATGTTTATGTTTGCCCCTTTATTTGTTTCTGTCTATTAATCTACCTACCCAATCCGTTTATTTAATCATTTACCCCTGCCCCCTGTTTGTTTGCACCACCCACAAAACCTTCATGCTTGCCCTATTGGCTTTCCATCTATTATTAAATCATAATGCCTGTCCATTAATCACTTGTGATTAATTGTTTACTTTTCTGATTAAATGCAAAATTTAATTTTCATGTTTCTCTCTGTAAATCAATTTGGATGTTTTTTACTGAAGGTTATCTACAGAAAAGTTATGAAAGAGATGATAAGTGTCCTAAATGTACTTTTAATGACTAGCATACAATCTTTATACGACATATGCCTTGAAAAATGTACTTATGTTGTTAAAGAACTATTATTCAATTAAATAGTTTATTAATGAAGTTACACTTACCAGGCTAACAGCATAACAAATAATACAGTAGTTATCGTGAAGTTTATTATAATTATAATACATATGAACAGTCGCACCAAGCCAAGTTTTAGAAACAAAAAAGTTAAAATTAAAGACCAGAAAAAAAAATGAAAAGCAGTGCAGTTACAAAACTTTCCTTATCTAAACAGTAACAATTTTTTTTTTATTTATTGGGACACAGTAATCTTATTATATAATAAGCAGCACTGTTCTATATACGAAGTGAACTATTTATTATTAATGCCCGAGCACCTATGAAAAATGGATTTGATGTAAACCATGCAAAACCGAAACACCTTGGCAAGTGCGTGTGTTTATTTCTAACGATTACAGAATTACTCAACATTTTTACCAAAGAATTAAAAGAAATAAACATTTAAAAAAAAAACGACACGTTATTTTGCAAGGGGATCTGACTTTTAAAAAAAGGAAATTTTAACGTACATATAGTTAATAATGATATTCTCTCATCTAATTTTATATTTAACCATTTTTTTTAAAATTACCACATATTGCAACCTTAAGTAAAGATGCCAAAAGTTGCACTGATTCTATATTATATGTATATAACTCGTGTGTGCAGCTTTTTATAACAATTTGCATATCAATTCTTATTTTTTTGGACGCATAATTAGTAACCTTGACCTTCAAATTTAAATCAGTCACTCGTAATTTAAAAAATTCACTAAAGCGGGCCAAGCTGGTTTGTGACTTCCGGTAGCCTGCTTGACCCCTTCTTAACTTATAAATACAATAAAATAAAAAAAATATATACTCTGTAAAACAAGAGCGAATTTATATACGACCCTGATATTAAAAAAACTTCCAAGCTCAAGTTTGTATATAACTAACAATAAGGGGAGAGGAGTGGATTAAAATATGACCTTGATTAAAGTTTCAAGGATTAATATTGACCCATTTGTAAGGTGAAATAAAATTAAAAATAAAATAAAGTCACTAAATATGCATCCAATAAAATTCAATACAAAAAAATCACTCCAACAACAGCACACAAAATTTTATTTCTCAAAAATCAAATGAGTTAAAGAGTGAAAATATAACTCAAAAATAAAAAATAAATATACAATAAAGTGGAAAGGTCAGAAGCCACTGTATCAGTATGTATAGTCTGTACACGCATCGTATGGCAAAATCGGGGCGTTCATAGTATGAACTTACCCAAGATGATACCGAAAATGGCGAGCCCGATACCCATGACCAAATATGTCACAGAAATTCCTTGCGGCTGCACAGTTGGAGTGTACTTGGACATCTGGGGCTGGATTCCGCTTACAGAGTGTTTCAGCCGAAGGATCTCCTCCTTGAGCCGCAAATTTTCTTGCCTTAAAGAACTTTCTTCTTCCCGCAATTGTTGTACCTAAATGTATTCAACTCTTATACAATTTATAACCATCACGGGTTAAGAAAATGGGGGAGAAAATATAACCGACAGCCCAAATTAAACCTTTCTGTTTCTGATAAGCATCTACAGCGAAAGCATTTATATACTGTAAAAAAAAGTTTAAGAGCGAAGCAAACCATGCGTGTGTTTCTCCTACTATAAAGTTAAAATTAACCTCAGAGGCTGCTTTTTCCAATTCCGTTTCAAGTGACGATGAAGGAGGAGCAGAGGTCTGAACGGGAGCTTTGGGACTCACTTTAGGTGGCTCCTCATGAGGAGCATCATTTTGCTGGTCAGGTGGTAGTTCGAACACGCATTTTAATTTGGAATCCATCATTTGGTCAGGCCCGACATCTTTCCATACTTGCTCCAAGTTTGTTTCCGTATCCGGAGCGAATAACGTTTGTACCATAAACTTATGCTTGTTTTTTTCAGCCGGATCAAATATAAACGGCTGCAAACAAACTACGAAACAGATTTTATGTTAGGAAACATGTAATTAATATGTAGGAATAATTCATTGGTACTTACTTGCTATTTCAATGTTACTGTTTCCGTCCAAGATACCGGAATTAGGTCTAACACAGTATTTTTTTGGAGCAGTCGTTTTTATTTTGAAAAGTACTTTCCTATCTGACGGATTGGTTAATTTCATATATGAAGTAACTGGTACATTAAAAGGTCCTAGAAAAACAACATGTTATGCAAATTGTCGCAATGACAAGGCGCTTTTCTTATTCGAATCTTTGCTTGTTTAATCGACACATAGAAAACCCTTTCATAGAAGGATTTATCCTAATCTAGGGATAATAAAAAGGGAATTACAGCTGTAAATATTAAAATAACTGATAAGAACATGAATGTTGGGCAATAATGATAAAATTAAAAGTTAGTCTGGGGGCCAAAAAAACAGGTGCGCTTGAAATATACATTACTGGTACTTTTTGCAATTAATAAAATCCCTTCCAAAAGCTCAGAACTTGAAATAGATTTGTTGGAGGGCGATACCTGAATGATAGGCAGAATTATATCAATAAACTTTAAACGATCTCACCTCTAAATCTAAGTTCATTTTGGGGCTCGATTAAAAGCACTTGCTCTGGTTTTGCCATATTTTAACCTAATACGTGACCGACTGGCCTTAATTTATTTCAAAAACACGTTATTTTGCACTGTTTTTCGACTGACGGATCCACTAAATGCTTCGGTTTCTGACAGTACGCGCATGTCACAGAAAAATCAAGATGGCGATGACATAAGAGCAATGACATCATCGACCAACGGTCATTGTTGCCACTAACCCTTGGACACTTTTCACATAGATGTCGCCACACGCCAACACTAAAATTCATTGTTGATTTGAAAACAGGGAACGACAATACCGATTCCTTTAATTTCGCTCAAGAACCTTATAATTAATTAAATATTATTATAAAATATGTATAAATGTTACGTAAACCCCCAATAAATATTATTTAATAAATTAGGGGCTTTGAAAAATAAAAAAAAAGTTTAAAACTTCAAGGAGTTCAGCACTATTTAGATAGATGGCGCCGATAACAAATTAATTAAAAAATTACAGATTTAATTAATAATTAATTGTTAATTACATCTTTACCAGTAAATTACTGTGTTGAAACCCCCTGTATGCATGCCCGATTATTTTCTGTATTATTTTCGTTGGTTAAATTTGGCGGCAAATTCAAATTAACCCAGCAAACAAAAAAAATCACGTCTGTATGTATGGAACTTTATGCAGGCCCCATTTTATTTTTGCTACCTAACATTCTCCATTCCTTCTCTACCTTCCCCAGCACTCACATTCTAAACCCCCCTCACCCCATTTCTTAGCCTTTTCCACCCTTCTCCCTAAAATCTTCTTCTCTTGCTAAGCTACTTCTATTCCCTCACCCACTCTCCATTCCTCTCCCTTATTGTCCTGTATAGCTTTTCTCATTCCGCTCTTTTACTTTTCCTCTTTCTCTCCCTAAGCCCCCATCGGGGGACCGACCTACTCTATCCCTTAATCTGAATTTCTCTCTTTCATTCATGACTCCTTTACTCATAGCGAGATCTTGAGTAATAAATTACTGTAGTAATATATAATCGTGATTTACGTAACAAGTTACAAAAGGAAAATTTTATGAGGCGATGGGGTTTCATAATTTATTCCTCCGAAACATTTAAATAAATTGCGAATCAAAGTTAAATTTTAAATAAATACCTACTTGCAAAACAAAGCATTTTCGTGTCGTTTATTGCAGAAAAAATTTTTATATTCGTCATTATATCATGTTGTGTGCTATAATAAATGATGTAAGTTAATAATTGATTGAAATTGAAGGGTGGTGTAATGAATATCGTGCACTGTGTACATAATTTTCATTGAAAATGTCCCATTTTCGCAAACAAGAGGCTGCTACGCATCAAATTTAATTAATTTCGCAGAGTTAAAAATAAAATCTAATGGTTGTAAAAATAGTGCCAAGACTCATTAAAACTGGCAGTTTTATAAACAATTATTAAAAATAATACGTCTGGGTTTTTTTTGCTAATTTTCTCTTAGTTTTGATGTACGTACAATAAAATAATGGCCTTATTATTCAGAAATAAATTAAAAAAAGGTATACCTATGAGTTTAAAAAAAAATGATTTAATATTTCGAAGAAAAATTAATGTTAACTCCCCTAATCCTCTAATAGCGAAACGTTCTCAATTTTTCTTTTGTTACGCATCCCTGTAATCAATTTCTATAAATATCTTTGAAACTTGAGTTTCACCTGAAAACAATAAAAATTCGTTGAAGAGATTATCTTTCAGTTTCCAATTTTATTTTAATATTTCGTAATCGAAAAGATTTATTAGAAATTTTAGTATTCTATCCACACCTGCTAACATTTGTTGGAATATTCTACTGACCGCCGTCGACATATAAATATAATAATTCATAATTACAACAGCTGCTGAAAATTTTCGCAATATAAAAAAATATTGGTTTCATCATCAGCAGCGGATACATTCTAACAATTTTTTTTAAATTAAATTTTGGGGTATCCAGAGATTATAAAGGAATAAAAATTGAGAAAATTGTAGTTTAAGAATAAGAGGGGGGAGGAACAGATAGGGTGAAATTCCGATAACGACAGACTTAAAAAGGGCGGATACGAATACGAAGCCGGATATTCTAATTAATACAAAGGAATAGATACGCAGTAATTGAGAATGGATGGAGGATGGGGAAGACAGATGAAGAGAGTAGTGGGAAGGGGTGGAATGCGTAGAAGACGACCCGATCAAAGGGTGGGGTGAAAGTAAGAGAGAGATGGAGAAGTGTGGACAGCGCTGAAGAGTACACGAAAGGGACGGAATGGAAAGCGGTGCAAAGGGATGTAAAAGGGGGAAGAGCATTGAGGCGCGTGGAGGAAAGTGGAGAGAGATGGAGTTTGGACAGAGATGAAGAGTGAATGAAAGGAATGGAAAGCAGTGGAAAAGGATAGAAAATGGAAAACAAAGTTAACGAGAGAGGTGCATAGTGTATGAGCAAAAGTCTTCCGATACCAGGAAAAGAGTGGACGGAGGTATCAAAAATTAGCAATTGAGGAGAGTACAGGGATAAAGAAACAGGGGTTGGAGGCTTTGAATAGACGAGAGAGGGGGGAGGACAAAATTTGAATTTATTTTCAAATTTTTTTGTTATTCACTTTTCCAAGAAAAAACAGAATCTTGTAGATATTGTAGATACTTTTAACTGTCTCTACAATGAAATGGAGAGAAATTTCTGATTTATAGAAAATTTAAAATTATTTTTCAATTTGAAAAAAAAAGGTTTCTAAGAGGGATGGAGAAGGCTGGGGAATGGGTGATAGTGAAACATCTGGCGAGCGAAGAAAAAGAGAGATTAGGAAACAAACTTACAAGAAAGAGAGAGAGAGAGAGAGAGAGAGACAAAACTAGAATATTTCAGTTCGCTTTCAGAAGCCCCCTGAGGCGGGCTGTGCTAAGTATTGTTGGCTGTGCTGAAACTCATGACCGCTGCATTTTTTGCAGCTACCTATAGTATGATGTATAATATGTTCTGGAGCCTGCCTGAATACGGCGTCACCCCTATCAAAGCAGCCCTTGTAAAGCAATAGAACTACGATGTTAGATACTGCTTTCATGGACCCCACTAGCAGATTTGTTCTACATCCTGATTATACCAATGTCTATTTTTTCCACGTTCCCTTGAAACCAAAACCACAATATGTAATTAATCTGATTACTATGTTATTTATGGTTGTTCTGCAGCTCTGCAGCTCTTAAGGGAGACAAGCCGCCGAATAAAATTTTATTTTATATTTAGGAGGAGAAAAGTATTTTGTGAGTAGTACTGCTATGAAAATTCTTGTTTTCAAGTGAAAAAGCAACAACTTTTATTATTCTTGTCTACATTATCTGTGCCCCCTCCCCATAGGCTTAGAAGCTGTCTTACTGTCTTAGTATACAGAGGTTTGCATTTATAATGTACGAGTAATAAATCTTAAATCCCCCCACGGATGTTAGAAAATTGTTTTAACCTTCAGTAAATTCAAGCTCCAATAAACTCGTTTTTTTATTAACCCTTTTATGAACCGTAAGACCCTTAAAATCCCTCCTTCTTATAATCTGCAGGGGTGCGCCCATAATGTTCGTTCAGAACATCCCGAACCGAAACTGGAACCGTTGTTTTCTCTTATCTCCCCATGCCAATCTGGCCTTATTCCCTCAACATAATTCAAAGCGGTGGCGTCGTGTCGTCTCCCTTATTCACCCCTAAAAACTTGGCAAGGTTTCAAAATAATTTCGCGTGTGGTCCGGCCCTGTCGTTATCAGTCTATCTTTCTTGGCAATGCTGCAGTGGCGGACAGTGGCAGGCGGTGGTGATCCCCTGCAGGATAATCGTGTAAGCAGCAGGGGATGCGCCTCCACCCGCTGCAGCAGTGGATTGCGATTTTCGGGACCAGGAGGTCCGCATTGGCGGCGGCGCGTGCGCGAATTCGCCACCACCGGCGGCTGGACCTCAGTGCAGTGCACAAATCGCGCGCCAACTAAAGATAACCTGTCGCCGCCGCCGTCGTCTCACCTGTTGGTCGCGTCGCGGTCTTCAAGTCGCCCAACAATGAAGGGCCCCCGGTTCGGTGGTTCTACGTGAACAAGCGGAGTCGGCGATGTGCAGTGCCCCTTCCTGATGCAACCAACCCCCCATACGGATCGGTGGTGGATTTTAGTGCGGCTTTTATAATAATAAAAAAAATAAATAAATAAATAATAGTGTTAATCCGTGCAATAATAAAATTTCAATTCATTATTAGCTGTATTATTATTATTATTATTACTATTATTATTATTATATAAATATCTTGCTCAATTTTCTGCTGTTTGTGGCGTAATAATATTTATCTTCCATTTTAAAATTTACTAACTACTAATAAAATTAATTATTAGTAATAATTGTAATTAAGGGCTGCAAAAGGATAGAATTTTTTCAAAGTTTTCCAAACTTAATTATTAATGTAAAAAAATCGCAGACTTATTAACGTTGCAACGAGTTTAGAAGGTTTGTTGGCTTTTTTTTAAATGTAAAAAAAAAATCGTTTGCGTAAACGCAGCAGGTTGAAAGTGGGTTAAATTTAGCTTATCAACAGACGTGGAAATTTGTAAAAGTTTACTTACTCTGTTGTGTTGGCTTTGTATTGATTTAAAAAAAATATCTTGGTAGGATATTTAATTTTATTTTTAAGTGCGCGCTGATTATTAATTATTAGTTTTGATTTAGTTCCTAATTAATTTTTAAAAGAAATAATAATTAAAACAAAATTCTTTCTTGGGTTTTAATTTTTGATTAATAAACTAACATTATTGTAAATTTTGATTCAATTTTCTAATTAATTAGCACAAAAAATGTTGTTAGCTACTATTTGGTTTAGAAATAATTAATTAGAAATTAAGGGAATTTAAAAAAAAAATTCTAAATTTCAGAGCTAGCAAAAGTAATTAAAAAAATTATTTGTCTAACTTGGGGTGGGTTATTCCAAATTTCGAATTTTTTTTTGTCTTTTTAGAGCTGAAGTTTGGGATTATTATGAAAATAAATGTTCGAATCTAATTAACTTTTTTAATTTTTTAATTTCTGGAACTGGGTCAGATTCTTCAAAGTTCAGAAGTGAAAACTTCTTTTTTTTTAATTAGAATTTTGAAAGCTAACCTAAGTACCTACTTGGAAATTCTAATTTTTAATTAAATGGCGATTAAAACGATTTTGAGAACTACCCTAAATAATTGGGGAAAAGACTTCTCTGGTTTTTAATTTTGTTGTAAATTTTTAGGAATTTGTGTTTTCTTTTAATATTTGCCAGCTAACATAAACAATCAGAAAATCTATTTTTCTAATTAATTAAAAATTAAGGGAACTTTTAAAAATATTTCTAGTTGCCTACCCTTACATTTTTAAATTTTGAGAGCTAGCAAAAGTAATTAAAAAAATTATTTGTCTAACTTGGGGTGGGTTATTCAGAAATTTGAATATTTTTGGCTTTTTAAAGCACAATTTTGGGACCTAACCTAAGTATTTTGAAAACAATTGTTTGAATCTTA
This sequence comes from Hemicrepidius hirtus, assembly GCA_963082805.1. Lineage (NCBI taxonomy): Eukaryota > Metazoa > Arthropoda > Insecta > Coleoptera > Elateridae > Hemicrepidius > Hemicrepidius hirtus. The sequence goes on from OY720162.1 coordinate 29,837,862, forward strand.
ATTAACAAATTAAGCAATTTTCAAATTATTTTAATTTCTGTAACTGGATCAAATTATTCAAAGTTCAGAAGTTCGAACTTTTTTCAGTTTTTTTAAATTAGAATTTTGAAAGCTAACCCAAGTACTTGGAAATTCTAATTTTTAATTAAATGGCGAATAATACCATTTTGGGAACTACCCCAAATAATTGGGGAAAAGACTTCTCTGACTTTTAATTTTGTTGTAAATTTTTAGGAATTTGTGTTTCCTTTTAATATTTGTCAGCTAACATAAACAATCAGAAAATCTATTTTTGTAATTAATTCGAAATTAAGGGAATTTTTTAAAACATATTTCTAGTGGCCTACCCTTACATTTTTAAATTTTGAGAGCTAGCAAAAGTAATTAAAAAAATTATTTGTCTAACTTGGTGTGGGTTATTCAAAATTTGGAATTTTTTTGGATTTTTAAGGGACAATTTTGGGACCTAACCTAAGTATTTTGAAAACAATTGTTTGAATCTTAAAATTAACAAATTAAGCAATTTTCAAATTATTTTAATTTCTGTAACTGGATCAAATTATTCAAAGTTCAGAAGTTCGAACTTGTTTCAGTTTTTTTTAAATTAGAATTTTGAATGGCAATCTAAGCAATTGGAAATCCAAATTTTTAATTAAGTGGCGATTAATACGATTTTGGGAACTACCCCAAATAATTTGAAAAGACTAGATTTTAATTTTGGTGTGAATTTTCAGGAGTGTGATTGTTCCTGTATTTTTGACTTACAAAGCAAAGGTTTTAGGAGCTAATCTAAGTAGTAACTAGAAAATAAATCCCCGACTTTTAATTAAGGCCTCAATTTCTACGAAGTCCTAATTTTTTAATTTTTGGGGGGTAACCCTAACGAGCAATTAAAATTAATTGATCAAAAAAATCTTATCCAACTAATTGAAATATTCTGCATTATTTATAATTGCAATTAAAAAAAATTACGTCAGTTAATTTTTGCTAATTAGCGTAAATTGTGGTAAAATTAGAGAAATGTAACACGAAATAAATTACAATTATTTAAAATTTTTAGGGTAATTAACTCCGTAACGATTATTTATTTCCTTACTAATTTTCCTAATTAATTTCGGATTCTCTAATTAATACTAATTACGCTCTAATTTTAACCTCATCAGTTTGTTACATCCCTAATTAAAAAAAATTAGTAGAAATTTAGAATAATTTCAAGAAATGTTTAATTAAAATATTAATTTCCTTTTTTCAGAATGTTCGTATTACAACGCTAACTATCAGTAAATAAATTAGAGTTCTTCCTTCAGTGCTACATCATCCTCCTATAAAGGAATTAGCAACAAAGTACAATTAATTACAATAAACAAACATTCAACAAATTTGTGCTGAAAAAGTAGCTAGCAGGTTATCGATTCAGTGCAGCTTTCAGGCCAGTGTGTGCCCTAATTAAAGGTGTTGCAGTAACAATAAAAAAGACTCCGTTAGCAAGCAAGCATCAGCAATGGAGCAGCAAAAAACGTACGGTGTGTTATTGAGTGAGCAGTGGCGTTCGTGAGCGGTTGAACCGCCAGTGTCTCATCATAGCAAAGGGGTCGTCTGTGATGCTCTGCAGCCATGACGATGTGGCAGAGCGGGATGGGGGGGCCCGGGGGGAAGAACAACGCCTGGATAAAGCTCATGGGCATCGTCACCCACCACAAGGGACGTCACCACGATTCAGGTGGTGGATCCACCGACCGGACCCTTAGCCAGTGAGTTTCCTTTTTCTATTTTTTATATCTCTTGGGTTTATAAAAAGAAAAGCTTGGAATTCGATCCTGTGTGTTACGCTACTACCTTTGCTCGTTTTTTTTACCTTTTCATTTATACATAGAGGCCTTTGATGTTAAATTGACAGCTTGAAGTTTCTACATAAAAGAGATCAGGATACAATATGTATCGAAAGGTAATAGACCCTAAAATTTTGGATGCATCTTTTATTTTTAACCGTCGTAGACGAATACAAAACAGGGAAATAAATTTAAATTTCACAATGGTATTGGGTCTTTTGACCTAGAAAAAGGATAGCGATAGGGGGAAGGAGTGAAATATTGACTGTACGAAGACAGTAATAAGGGCTAAATAATAAAGTAACTATTGAAGGACAAATCTAATTTTGTTTATTGTAGCAAAGCTTGTTTGAGGTAACAAGAAAACGAAATATTGACCGAATATTGATCTAAATGAGTCAAAGTTTTAGTATAATGGTCCTTTGAGCCGGAAATGAAGGACTAAGATGGTATGAAGAATAAATTGGGGCTCCAGGCATTTGGAAAAATTAATTTAACCAAATATTGGAAACAGCAAGTCAAACCTTGCTTCCTAAGAGTCTTTTGAGAGAGAAAAAAATATTAGTGGAGGTACACAGGCCGGAAGGGCAAATAGGGGATGAAAATCTATGTTTGTATGGATTTCAAAAATTGGGGGAAGCAAGAAAAATAGTTTTGACTAAGGGTCCTTTGGGCTAGAAAAAAATTAAAATTCGTTTTAATGGTCCTCTGGGCCGTAGTAAAAAATATTTGGAAAATACGTATTTAAGGGAATTTCCTTATGATTTTAGTTTAGTAAAGGGAGATAAAAGGGTTCAAAGTTTGGCCAATACCTTCAAATTAATGAAGTTATAAAATGTCCCCTAAAGAAAAAAATAATGTTTTCAAAGTTAGTACACAGCCAGTTCTTTGGATAAAAATTTATTTGTGTTCCGATATAGGACTTTAAAATCTAGCCCTTTTTTTCTGCAGATTTAAACGTATTTTATCAAAGTTTTACGGTGATTTAACTTTCCTTTTGGTTATAATAAGATGGGTTTTTATCTCTTTCCAATAAATTCCGCTTCAAAAATGGGGGGGATAAATCTTAAAAAGCCTTAAAGTGGTCCACATGAAAGCTAAGAATATAATCTTTCCTCGAAGAGAAATTCAAATTTGTCAACTCGAATAAGCAAACATAATACAGCCCAGCAACATTTGGCATTTGCATAAAAATTTACATACGACGCTTCTTCTAGCGCCTTCTTTTTCTTCTATCTGGATATTCCAGCAGCTGAGTTTATCCGAGCGACGTTTTATTTAGAACGTCCTGCATAAAAGGGCTTATACCTATTCCCTAATATTGCGTTTCGACGTGACTGGTTGTGCCTTGAAGGAACAGCGTAGTCCAATTTACAGGAATATCGGAGGACACACGCATTGGAAGAAAACGTTAAGGATATTGCCAAAAAAAAAAGAATCGAAACGGTTTTGGCTTGTTGTTGGACCTTAACACAGGGATTTTCACTTTTATTCATCCGGAAAATCTACGACCCTTCCACAGATATACAAAAAAAAGTTTTAGTTAAAAAATTCGAAGAATGTAAATATTTGTTGCAAATAATACCCTCCGCAATTTTGTTAGGTACGGAAACCGAGAAGGGTTATTTTTCTATATTTCGGGAATATTTAGAAATTTAGTTGCTAGATATTCTAACAAAATTTAAGCCCTAACGTCGACCGATAACCCATTTAGGGATTCTTAAAAATTCGCTTCCCAGAAATTATTTATTAAAGAATTTTCAAAAAATTGTTTTTCAAATACCACCCCTGCGATTCCTTTCAAATATTTTCAGCTAACAGAGGTAGATAAGGGTTACATTTTCATTTGATAGTCAAGGACCTAGTATAGACCTGACGCCCTTGAGGAGTTATTAAAAATTTATTTCCTAAAAATATAGAAGAATTTTTAAAAAATTATTTTTCGAATACCACCCCTGCGATTCCTTTGAAATATTTTCAGCTAACAGAGGTAGATAAGGGTTACATTTTCGTTTGATAGTCAAGGGACTAGTATAGACCTGACGCCCTTTAGGAGTTCTTAAAAATTTATTTCCTAAAAATATAGAAGACTTTTTAAAAAAATATTTTTCGAATACCACCCCTACGATTCCTTTCAAATATTTTCAGCTAACAGAGGTAGATAAGGGTTACATTTTCATTAGGTAGTCAAGGGCCTAGTATAAACCTGACGCCCTTTAGGTGTTCTTAAAAATTTATTTCCTAAAAATATTGAAGAATGTTTAAAAAATTATTTTTCGAATAGCACCCCTGCGATTCCTTTCAAATATTTTCAGTTAACAGAGGTAGATAAGGGCTACATTTTCATTTGATAGTCAAGGGCCTAGTATAGACCTGGCGCCCTTTAGGAGTTCCTAAAAATTTATTTCCTAAAAATATTGAAAAATTAAAAAAAAATTATTTTTCGAATATAGCACCCCTACGATTCCTTTCAAATATTTTCAGCCAACAGAGGTAGATAAGAGTTACATTTTCATTTTATAGTCAAAGGCCTAGTATATACCTGACGCCCTTTAGGAATTCTTAAAAATTTATTTCCTAAAAATATTGAAGAATTTTTAAAAAATTATTTTTCGAATAGCACCCCTGCGATTCCTTTCAAATATTTTCAGCTAACAGAGGTAGATAAGGGTTACATTTTCATTTGATAATCAAGGGCCTAGTATAGACCTGACGCCTTTTAGGAGCTCTTAAAAATTTATTTCCTAAAAATATTGAAGAATTTTTAAAAAATTATTTTTCGAATAGCACCCCTGCGATTCCTTTCAAATTTTTTCAGCTAACAGAGGTAGATAAGGGTTACATTTTCATTTGATAGTCAAGGGTACAGTATAAACCTGACGCCCTTTAGGAGTTCTTAAAAATTTATTTCCTAAAAATATTGAAGAATTTTTAAAAAATTATTTTTCGAATAGCACCCCTGCGATTCCTTTCAAATATTTTCAGCCAACAGAGGTAGATAAGAGTTACATTTTCATTTTATAGTCAAAGGCCTAGTATATACCTGACGCCCTTTAGGAATTCTTAAAAATTTATTTCCTAAAAATATTGAAGAATTTTTAAAAAATTATTTTTCGAATAGCACCCCTGCGATTCCTTTCAAATATTTTCAGCTAACAGAGGTAGATAAGGGTTACATTTTCATTTGATAATCAAGGGCCTAGTATAGACCTGACGCCTTTTAGGAGCTCTTAAAAATTTATTTCCTAAAAATATTGAAGAATTTTTAAAAAATTATTTTTCGAATAGCACCCCTGCGATTCCTTTCAAATATTTTCAGCTAACAGAGGTAGATAAGGGTTACATTTTCATTTGATAGTCAAGGGTACAGTATAAACCTGACGCCCTTTAGGAGTTCTTAAAAATTTATTTCCTAAAAATATTGAAGAATTTATAAAAAATTATTTTTAGAATAGCACCCCTGCGATTCCTTTTGAATATTTTCAGCTAACAGAGGTAGATAAGGGTTAAATTTCATTAGATAGTCAAGGGCCTGACGCCCTTTAGGAGCTCTTAAAAATGTATTTTCTAAAAATATTGAAGAATTTTTAAAAAATTATTTTTCGAAACATACTACCCCCCCGATTCCTTATCAGCTAACGAAGGTAGATAAGGGTTACATTTTCAAATGGCAGTCAGCGCTGTAAGTTTAGTACACTTCTAATGCCCTTTATACGGTTTTAAAAATTTAATCCTTAAAACTATTTAAGAACATTTAAAAAATTGTTAAGGAAATCTACCATCGCGAATTAAATATTGCGGAACTTTTTAAAAAATATTTTGCAATTTCCACCCTTCCTATATTTTTCAAATGGCGCCAGTAACTTAAAAGATCAAACACATGGAACTTGCATGACTGGTGCATTTATTCCGTTGCAACTTTTAAGAGTTTTCGCAGGAAAAAGTCATAAACCGAGTCGTTTCCTGTAATGGATAGTTTTAAAATACACCATCAACGTGGTCTAAAACGGAAGCAGGTGAAGCCGGAAACGACGCTTGGCGTCACTTTGCATAAGCACATTTGTCCCTAAACTAAACACGTTCGTTATATTCAGCACAAATGCTGAATGGGTCTCTTCATACGTGGATTGTCCGGACGTGACTGATATATTGATAGGGGATTTCCCGAAATCCCAATATAATCACTCAATAAATGTACAGACTATCCAGCAAAGAGGAAATCACCAGTGGCAGCTATTACGGCCAATTAATTAAAGATCCTGAAGGATATGAGTATAAAATAAACTCGGAATAAAAAAAAAAGTAACGCGTGTCGAAATAATGGGGTGTGTACAATTCTAAACTGTAAGGGGTGAAAAATACGTACCCATGACATTATAAAATCCGTCTCGCGTGTTTGAAGTGCCATTTGGTTCATACTAGGGCGAAATGTTGAACTGGCACACTTATTCTAATCACTTTCCTAAATCAGGCGCTTCCAGAGAGTGAAACGGCGACGGCGGATGGCCTCCGGATGGGAATTTATGGGCTTGTTTAGATATTCTGTGTATACGTGGGGGGTTTCGGCTGGATGAATTATTGATAAAGCAAAATAGGCACACGGTGTATGTATGAAGTTGCGTTGAGAGCGCACAATGTAAATTAACAAGCACTTTGCGGCGGCTGCGAACAAGCGCCAACAAGTGTTGAAAGGTATTTTGCCAAAGGCCTGTTAGAATTGTTTATTCTAAAGGACGGGGGGGAGGACTTTCAAGGGTTGATTCCCGCAAGGTAAGATCCGCACACCAGGAAAATTAATACTGTTGCGGAATCAAATTGTACATGTAAACAACCCCCGTAGCGAATGCTAATTCTGAATTGGATTTGTACAGAGAAAGATAACGCTAAGAAATTTTCACTAATAAAGGTTGCAGTAAACTGTGGGTAAGTAAATTAGGGCAACATTTCTATGCTAATTGGGAAAATTTCATTTTAAATTCAATTCGAACAAACTTATTGCGAGGCTAAATTGATTAGTAAATCGTGTTTTTTAAGACACTCTGTATCATACATGCCTGTCCTATTTATTTTCAAGTACTAAGCTAAACGGTACCGCTTTGACTTACGAAAAGAAATTTATATAAAAATTTTAATCTCGAGTTTCAAATAAAACTCTCTTAGAAGGCTGAGACATGTTAATATGTAACCTTTGCATGCCTCTATTATCTAAGAATATATTTAAAGGAAAAAAGACGTCTCCAAGCTAATAGTAGGGAAGATAATAAAAAGATTGCGAGCATGTTGTATTAAAAGAAAGAAACATGGATATTACCAGACCGGTAGATACTACACCATAAATAAAATAAGAACCTGAGCTGGTAACACTCTGGATAGGGTTTGAAAGGGACTATAGGTTCATACAAGAAACCCACCCCTCCTTACTCTACAATCTCGTATTAAAAAGAGTGAGGAGGAACAACAAATAAAATCCCATCAGTGCTTAGCATTCTAGATGGTGTAGCAATACTAGAATAAAAAGGAGGGACAGAGATTAAAGTATATCCCCTTCCCCCTCCAACCTAGTTTTCAGTCTTCAGAGCAACCAATTCTATTGAAGATTTTTCTTTTCATACTTCGCCTATCATTTGGTCTCTCTCTCTCTCCCCCCTCTCCCCCTTTACCCCCCTCCCCCTTTACCCCCCCCTCTCTCTCTTATATGTTTCCATATTTTCTAGTCTTCTGGAAACTGTGGGAACTTTCCACCACACAACCATTGCATAATTTGTAAAATGTTTTTTTGTATCTGCTGTCTACGACCTTCAATTTAATGGAATAATAGAAAATGGGACAAAAATGGTATTGTCTCCCACTTTCATCTACACGGTACCTAAGGCTGTGTGTACACGGTGCCGAGGGTACTGATATTGTTCTGGGGAAGTAGTACGAAAGAATGATGCTTGCCATTGTCTGTGTACATGGGTTTTAGGCAGAATTCTCAGAAGAAGAAGGTTAAAGGCTACCTAGTAGACAAAAAGAACCATTAGGGAATGAACGGGGAATCACAAACACTCCAGAACAGGAAGGAATCTAGAGTGATAATTCAACGAACCATGGACCTTGCCATCCCGCCAAGCTAAATATATACAGGGTTCTTCAAAAATATAGAATACATAAATGTTAAAAAATAATTGTTTGACGAGTTATTAGCAACCTTCCTATAAACGTAATTTTGTTTTAAGTCCTGATGATGTAAGCGTGTTGACGTAACTTTTTTTTTTTAACAGAACTCTAGCTTAGTTTTCCTTTTTATAGATATTTTTCTGTTTTCAATAAATTATAAAGCTTGTATATTACATTTACATAATAAAAAGTTCGGTAAAAACGAATAAAACTTCTACGTCTTAGTAGGCTCAGAATATAAAGTATCGTATCTAGAATGCTACAGTCTTGAAAGTCGGGTTTGTGATAGAAATCAATAGAAAAACAATAGACATATAAAACAATAAACAAAAAATGTATTATGACAAGTGAGTTCTTTGAAATGAAAATAAATATTTCAAAACAAAGACAGCTATTAACTACAAAGAAACGTAAACGTAATTCAATTTTTTGTCTTAATATCTCCCAAAGTTTTAGATTCATTCTTCTAAACCTTATTTTTTAAAACAATAAAAAGAAGTCGAGGGACGTTAAATCTGGTGACCACGGTGGCTACTCAATAAAACCCTATCATCAAGGACTTACGATATCATGTGCTATCCCGCAATTGCTGTTCAAACACTTGTTCTTTGGGGGTCTAACATTCATTGAGCATTATCTTGGAATCAATAGCAGCGGTTATGTTTATTTAACAGAAACATTAATACAAAACATAGGTTCATCAGGAAATGCTATTTGGTTTGCAAAATTTGAATTATTATTCATTCCATCACTAAAACTTTGAGTTGTTCTCTCTCACTCACTCTCCCTTAATTCAATTTATTAACTCCGCAATAAACTTAGTTGTAGTAAGTAAATATTGCGCGATTTTGTTTTTTTGTTTACACCTGGTTGCCATTGCACTAGAATACATAGAGTGAGAAGGAAATTAGGTCCTTGTTTTTGATTAATTAACATTTTGTTCGTTGTGGGGATCAAAGATGTATTGCGGAACCGTAGCGGCGGCGCGGCGTAACCGTACTTTTGTTTGCGAAAACAGGGCCGTTCCATTTCCATAGAAACGGAATGGAAATATTTCAAAGCTGACCCGACCCGACCTGAAAAACGGTGTTTGTGGTGCGATTCTGAAAAGCGTTGCGGTATTGAAACAGGGGGTTGCGGTATGCTGTCATATTGGTCTGCGAAATCAGGGCCGTACCGTTATCATAGAAATGGAATGAAAATATTTCGAAGCCGGCTGGGAAAAGCGATAATTTTGGTGGGAATCAAAAAAATAATGCGGTATTGGGCGTTGCGATATGTTCTGCCCTGTACGTTCTGGAAGTCGTCTGCGAGATCAGGAACCGTTTTCATAGAAACGGAGAGAAGATATTTTAAAGCCGGCCCTGGGAAAAGCGATGATTTTGGTGGGATTCGAAAAAGTATTGCGGTATTGATGCGGGGAGTTGCGGTATGTCGTCCCCTATACTTTCTGGAAGTCGCCTTTGCGAAATCAAGACCGTGGCGTTCTCGTAAAAACGGACAGAAGATATTTTAAAGCCGGCCCTGAGAAAGGGGTTGATTGTGGTGGGATTCGAAAAATATTGCGGTATTGATGCGGGGAGTTGCGGTATACTTTCTGGTAGTCCTGTTTGCGAAATCAGAGCCGTCCGGTTCTATAGCAACAGAATGCAGAGACTTCAAATCCTGGATAAAATATTTTTTTTTAAATATTTATAAAAATATTGCTTATGGGGATCGAAGAAGCATTGCGGTATTGTAATATAGTTACGGTTGGTTGTATCGCATCAAAGCCGTCTGCGAAAATTAGGCTCCCGTTCTAGGTATCTGTTTTCGTAGTAACGGAACAGAGATTGTTTTAAAGCGACCCTAGGGGAAATAATTTTAAAAAAATATTAATATCTTGCCCTAGGTGGAAATCGAAGACGCATTGCGGAATTGAGGCGTGACGTCGCATTGTAGGATGTTGTACCCCATACTTTCTGGGAACCCTATGGGAAACCTAACTCTGGGTAAAGCAATTTTTAAAAATATTTACCTACTACCTATATTGCCTAATGATAGGAACCGATCAAGGATTGCGGTATTAAGACCCAATTGCGGAATGTTCAACCTCATACTTTCTACGAGAGCAGGACCCTTTCGTTTCGGAACTGAGGATTTTCACAGCCGATCCTGGGTAAATTTTTTTTGAAATATTTATGTGGGGATCGAAGAAGCATTGCGGTATTGAGGTATAGTTGCAATAGGTTGTACCCCTCATACTTTTGGGAAGCCGTCTGCGAAAGCGTTTCCATAGCAACAAAACGACGATTTTTCGAAGGCGACATAAAACCATTTGTCAATATTTTAACTTCGGAATAAATTTAGGCGGTAATAAATGTTGTTTTACAGTACAGTTTTTTTCGAAAATTGTTTGAATTATTAAAATGTGTACTAGGGGGATTTGTTTGGCTAATAAAACCGTATTGTTAATTGTTTCATTCTGAAAAAAATTAAACAAGATTGCATTGGAGGATATTTTATAATCTGCTTGGATTGCAATCCGTAGCGGAACATGGAAACAGGAGCCTCTGTTTGTAAAATTTGTCCTAGTTTAGTAAAGTTGTGTTTATAACATCACATCAACACCTCCGTAACCCTCGAATTAGTTTTCCCGAGGATTTCCGTTTCAATTCCCAACGCTAATCCGACAACAATATCAAAATTTTCAATTTTCCTTAACTTTATATCAGGCAAAAACAAGACAAAGAGGAAACCCGTAAAGTTTTATGAATAGTTTATTATGAAAACACGGTCATACTTAGCCGGAAAAACCATTGTCTTAGGTTCTAGAGTTAAAACAGCCGAAAAGGCTTAATTACGCCGGTGCCATTAAACAACTAATTTATCAGGAAAACGTATTTCAGCTTTGAGCAACTGAAACAATCCTAATTAAGCACCTAAAAACAAACGAGGAAACCTAAATTAACTTTCCTCGTGTTTCCGGAATCTAAAAGCTTGTCAGTTTTATAGCCGCATTAATATCACTCGAAAAATCAGGAATTTTCGAAGTAACCCTATTTTTCCCATTTGTTTCCCGACTCTTCACCAACACAGCACTTGTCAAGGACATATTCCAGCTTGTTAAACAAATGAGGTCTGTATACCACAGGTAGCAAAAGAAAATCTTTAAAGCCCTGACGCGGCGGTGTAATTTATCATACGGCAGCTGGAAAATTGTGAATAAATTGCATTTTCGCCTTTCACAAACAATTTCGAGGAGACGTTCATTATCCTGTCAGTTCAGAGTTTAAAAACTAGAACTAGAACATTTCTCGAGTTTTATATTAAAAAAACGAAATGGTATGGGCACGCAAACCCGTCCAATGTGTTATCGACCACGAGCACGAGGTATTGCCACGCACCTTCATAAACACTTTACATAAATTAAATGCAAATTCGTAATTTCAATCTTAATCCAGTCCATTTTCAATCCTGATCTGAATCTTAAGAAGTGTTACAATTGGAATGACATGAAAAACGAAAAATAAGAAAGGAAATTGCTAAACCCCAAGACAGTTCAGTCCTCTTGTTATCCGGGTTTAGTCAAACGAGATTTCCAAACTTTTGTGTATATGTCTTTGTATTTATTCTTTAGTCTGTTGTTTCAGAACTTGTTTCCACAAAAAAAATACAACGCAAAGAGGAAAATACAATGTTTACAGGAAACGTATTTATTTTTTCAACTAAACAGAGAGGAAGATTTCATATCAGACTCTGATCTAATTTAGTATTTATTTATTTTGCAGGAACGCATTGAACTGTTTTTCAAATAAAATAATAGATTGAATGCTTTCCATTATACAAGTACAAGTACAATTGAACAGTTTTCAATTCAATTCCACTACCAGTTTGAAATTGAATGGAGCTCCTTGAAACGAATTATTTTCTCATTTGTTAGCAATATATCTTTTTTTGGAAAACTCTGAATTCACTCAATTTAGGTTTCAATCAAATTTTTTACAACAATAAAAAACTTTGTATCCGAAAAAAGTTTTCTCAAACTGTACATGTTTAACATTGGGAAATGTGTAGGAAAACCCAAAGGAAAAAAAGAGGAGAAAATTCCCAGGTCATCGATAAAACGCTCACACACTTGACATTTTAGTTGTTTCAACGAGAAATTTGGTTAAAATCCCAAAAGCTTTCATTTTCTAAATTTCTTTATATATCAACGAGGGATAAAATTTTCTGTTTCAATTTTCTGCTTTGTCTTGTTTTAGCCAAGGGGCATTGTTATACGTTCTCGTCATCAAAGGTCTGATGGCATATCTAGTTGCCTTATTTACAAAAACAGCCCGCAACCATTTAAAATTAAATTTTGTTTGTGAAAAGTTCACCGTTGTATATACCTTCGTCTATGTGGGGGTGAACTTTGGTTATGTCGCAAGTGACTGCCGGGAGATAACGAAATTACATGTCGCAAAACGATAACGGCTGCCAAAATACAGGGCATAATCTCCAGCGGAATGAGAATGTATCGGAAAGTCGATGTCGTAGTTAACAGAAACGTCGAAATGTTGCCTGTTAGGTTTTATTAAAAAATAACGAGCTTTCACTGTTGGAATTTCATTGGAACGTTCCCGAACTCTCGGGAAATTGGTTGTAATTCTTTGAATGTACTTTCAAGGGACTTGTTTCTTTTTCGATTACTTTATAAAAACGTTTATTTGTTTAAGAAAAAAAACATAGTTGAATAAATATAATAAATAAATATTAAATTAAAAAAATATCAGATCCCAGTAAAGGATATACTTTCTAGCACAACCCTTTGATATTTTAAAATTTGTAAATTAAAAATCAAATAACTCTTTTATAAATTCCACCCCCTGCAACTTTCTTACCTAATCAATCCAAACATTTTTCCACCCCACGAGCTTCTAGTTCACTTGTGAAACCTTTCATGAATTTTTAAAGTTTCATCCTTGAATCTTCAAAAATTAATTTTTTCAAACCTGTAGCAGGAGATTCCCGTCCTTATTTTTTGAGAGTTCTAAGACATAAATAAAGACAAATCTTTTATACCCCGCTCAAGGTTCTAGTACAATTGGGAAACCCTTCACGAATTTTTAAAGTTTCATCCTTGAATCTTCAAAAATTAATTTTTTCAAACCTGTAGCAGGAGATTCCCACCCTTATATTTTGACAGTTGTAAGACGTAAATAAAGACAACCCTTTTATACCCCACTGAAGGTTCTAGTACAATTGGGAAACCCTTCAAGAATTTTTAAAATTTCATCCTTGAATCTTCAAAAATTTATTTTTTCAAACCTGTAGCAGGAGATTCTCACCCTTACATTTTGACAGTTGTAAGACGTAAATAAAGGCAACCCTTTTATACCCCACTTCAAGGTTCTAGTACAATTGGGAAACCCTTCAAGAATTTTTAAGTTTCATCCTTGAATCTTCAAAAATTAATTTTTTCAAACCTGTAGCAGGAGATTTCCGCCCTTATATTTTGACAGTTCTAAGACGTAAATAAAGACAACCCTTTTATACCCCACTCAAGGTTCTAGTACAATTGGGAAACCCTTCAAGAATTTTTAAAGTTTCATCCTTGAATCTTCAAAAATTAATTTTTTCAAACCTGTAGCAGGGGATTCCCGTCCTTATATTTTGACAGTTGTAAGACGTAAATAAAGACAACCCTTTTATACCCCACTCAAGGTTCGAGTATAATTGGGAAACCCTTCACGAATTTTTAAAGTTTCATCCTTGAATCTTCAAAAATTAATTTTTTCAAAACTGTAACAGGAGATTCCCGCCCTTATATTTTGACAGGCGTAAGACATAAACAAAGACAACCCTTTTATACCCCACTCAAGGTTCTAGTACAATTGGGAAACCCTTCACGAATTTTTAAAGTTTCATCCTTGAATCGTCAAAAATTAATTTTTTCAAACCTGTAGCAGGAGATTCTCACCCTTACATTTTGACAGTTGTAAGACGTAAGTAAAGACAACCCTTTTATACCCCACTCGAGGTTCTAGTACAATTGGGAAACCCTTCACGAATTTTTAAAGTTTCATCCTTGAATCTTTAAAAATTTAATTTTTCAAATCTGTAGCAGGAGATTCCCACCCTTATATTTTATTCTAGTACAATTGGGAAATCCTTCACGAATTTTTAAAGTTTCATCCTTGAATCTTCAAAAATTAATTTTTTCAAAACTGTAACAGGAGATTCCCGCCCTTATATTTTGACAGGCGTAAGACATAAACAAAGACAACCCTTTTATACCCCACTCAAGGTTCTAGTACAATTGGGAAACCCTTCACGAATTTTTAAAGTTTCATCCTTGAATCGTCAAAAATTAATTTTTTCAAACCTGTAGCAGGAGATTCTCACCCTTACATTTTGACAGTTGTAAGACGTAAGTAAAGACAACCCTTTTATACCCCACTCGAGGTTCTAGTACAATTGGGAAACCCTTCACGAATTTTTAAAGTTTCATCCTTGAATCTTTAAAAATTTAATTTTTCAAATCTGTAGCAGGAGATTCCCACCCTTATATTTTATTCTAGTACAATTGGGAAATCCTTCACGAATTTTTAAAGTTTCATCCTTGAATCTTCAAAAATTAATTTTTTCAAAACTGTAACAGGAGATTCCCGCCCTTATATTTTGACAGGCGTAAGACATAAACAAAGACAACCCTTTTATACCCCACTCAAGGTTCTAGTACAATTGGGACACCCTTCACGAATTTTTAAAGTTTCATCCTTGAATCCTCAAAAATTTATTTTTTCAAACCTGTAGCAGGGGATTCCCCTTAGTTTTGTCAGTTGAAATCGATAAATAAAGAATAGACGTTTATATACCCTTAATAATAATAATGACACTCAATATTAATGTTTAAATTCTGTACTACCCTTATTCGCTGCAATACATTGACTTTTTTAAGTGTTACATAAATCAGTCGGTTTATAGTACGACACTTTATAGTCATTAAGATTCATTAAACGTTCTAAAGAACTTTTCAATTACTTATAGAAGTTATAAAAACTTTTTGACATTTATTTGAAAATTTAATAAGGGTACCCACGACATGTTCCGGGAAATTTAGTGGTTGATACAATTATAAATTAGTAATGTCAGGAGAAAACTAGGAAGGATAAATTAAACTTTGGTCATTTGTAAATGTTTGCTCATTAATTCCTGAAAGTTTTAATTAGGGATTCTTTATTTTAAAACTAAAATTATTATAATTCCGGTTTTAAAAATAAACTTCACGGTTTTAAAAATTCTACTGACCTGGAAAAATAAGAATTCTTTAATTCAGAAATTTGGCGTGGAAAATTATTTTATTTTGTCTCAAGGTCACAATGATGAGTCAAGATGAGTCTGATTGAAAATAGTTGGATTAAAATAAAATAGAAAGGAAACTAAACTAAAATAATTAATTATACCTTTCCACTCATTTTTTTTAAATAAACTAGCAGGCTATGAATTACCGAACGTTCAATTAGGGTTGTTTCAGTTTCCTTATAAAACAATATAATATATATTTATCTCACGTCTGATATAAAACAAACTGGAAATGTTTTCTTATTAACATTCAAGTCCTGAAAGCTTTCAAGTTGGTTGGTATTTTCTATTTTCTGCGTAATTCGAGGTTTAGAATCAGGATTATTTCGCAGGATGTTGTGTTTTTGTACTGAAACGGTAAATGTTGCAGCCCTATCATCAATCAGGTGAATTTTCGTAAGGTTGAGCATGAAGGAAACATTTGTTTGCGTGTGTAATACAAACCCACCAGGGCGGTTTTTGATTAAAGTTACAGTTTTATTGAAAATTTCTTTCACGTGCTTGATATCTCTATTAATATTACTCCTTGTATTTTAGGTCAAAATATAAATCTAAATTCCTAGATTAAATTTAATCCAATTTAATTGATAAGAAGTTCTAGACTGTCGTTTTATAAAAATAAAATAAACTCAAGGCGCTTACGGTTATGTCCCTCGGCTTTTCTTTCGTTGCGCGTAATGAACAAATGCCAAAATATATCCGAATTTTATTAAAAAGTAATGTCTGTTGTGTAATTGAACCAAGATAACATTAATAACCAAAAGTTACTGTAATTTCCTTATTTTGTAAGACTAAAATTAGTTTCCTTGTGTTAATATTCTTTTTGCATGACTTCAACTTCTGAAAGTTGAAATTTGGACAGCTGATTTGACAAACAAGTTTCGTGAAGATTAATTCAGGTTTGTTAATTGTACTTTTACACAATTTGTAATAGAAACAACATAGAATCGATTTGTAATTAGTGTAGTAGTGACCATTCATATTAATTGTTTCTTTATGGAATACAAATGGTTCATTAACGTTGAGAAATATAATTTTCTTTTAAGGATTAAATTTTTTCCATGGAATTCTTTTTTTTTTTGTTAATGAACAGATACAAATGTCCAGCATTGTTAGGTCCATTAAAAGAAAAAAATTTTATAGCAACCCCCCAAGTGACCGATGTAGCTTTTCATTATGCGGGTTGTTTTCACTCAAAAATTGAAAATTCCCAAAGCCCCAAATTCACTTACAGACACACCGTACGTGTGGGATAGGGGTGGCTTTATAATGTGTACATTAACCGTTCGGTAATTTTCTAGGTAATTTGTATGAATTATAACAAAGTGTTGGCAGTAGACCCGGGCTCGCAAAACGTTTAGTGAAATGACGGTGTTCGTCCTTTATAATAGTTTAAACGTGGGTTTAATATGACGTGCATATTTCAGGAACGGCTCCCTCAGCTTTTGTCCCTTCATCTTCCTAGTCTCGCATTCCTGGGAAACCCAAGAAAATATGTTGCAGGAGAATCCTTGAACAAATGACTTCCTTTTGTTGAAGCAATTTTTAATATAAAATTTATTTATTGGATAACTTTTTAGTTAGAATTAAAATTTTATATGAGTTTAGGAAAAATACTCAACAATCTAAAAACTTGTCGTTGAACTTCTTTTATCCGGAATCAGAGACAATAATTTTTGTTCAGAACGTTCCAAATACTTTTAATAATCAGATTAAAAAAACTAATAAAGGGATGATTTTTATTGGTGTACAATTAGGGGTGAAATATTATCCTGTACGTGCTGTCAGAATGGGAGTTATTGATTGCGTGATTGTAATTTTACGAGATTTATAATTTTAGCTTCTGCCAATCATTATTTAGTGTGATTTCGAACGAAAGTCTGATTTCAAATTCCATAATAAAACTTTAAAGGTAAAACTGATGTATTTTGAAAAATCTGCATAAAACTTTAAAAATTCGCAGAAGTTGTCACAGTAAGACTAGAGATATAGGGGCACATAAAAATTTAGCCCCAATCTTCATCTAACCCAGAAGTAAACACGACGAAAGTCCGATTTCAAAATACATACTAATAGGAAAATGAAACCCTATTTTGCAAAATCTGCATAAAACTTTAAACTTTAAATCCCAGAAGTTGTCACAGTGAGGGTACAGACTTTTTGGACACATAAAATTGTGGCCCCAATCTTCATCTAACACACACGTAAACACGACGAAAGTCCGATTTCAAAATACATACTCATAGAGTATGGAAAATAAAAGCCTATTTTGCAAAATTTGAATAAAACTTTAAAAATTCGCAGAAGTCGTCACAGTAAGGGTACAGACTTTTTGGGCACATAAAATTGTAGCCCCAATCTTCATCTAACACACACGTAAACACGACGAAAGTCCGATTTCAAAATACATACTCATAGAGTATGGAAAATAAAAGCCTATTTTGCAAAATTTGAATAAAACTTTAAAAATTCGCAGAAGTCGTCACAGTAAGGGTACAGACTTTTTGGGCACATAAAATTGTAGCCCCAATCTTCATCTAACACACACGTAAACACGACGAAAGTCCGATTTCAAAATACATACTCATAGAGTATGGAAAATAAAAGCCTATTTTGCAAAATTTGAATAAAACTTTAAAAATTCGCAGAAGTCGTCACAGTAAGGGTACAGACTTTTTGGGCACATAAAATTGTAGCCCCAATCTTCATCTAACACACACGTAAACACGACGAAAGTCTGATTTCAAAATACATACTCATAGCGTATGGAAAATAAAAGCGTATTTTGCAAAATTTGAATAAAACTTTAAAAATTCCCTGAAGTCGTTACAGTAAGGGTAGAGACCTTTTGGGCACATCAAATTGTAGCCCCAATCTTCATCTAACACACGTAAACACGACGAAAGTCCGATTTCAAAATACATACTCATAGCGTATGGAAAATAAAAGCCTATTTTGCAAAATTTGAATAAAACTTTAAAAATTCGCAGAAGTCGTCACAGTAAGGGTACAGACTTTTTGGGCACATAAAATTGTAGCCCCAATCTTCATCTAACACACACGTAAACACGACGAAAGTCTGATTTCAAAATACATACTCATAGCGTATGGAAAATAAAAGCGTATTTTGCAAAATTTGAATAAAACTTTAAAAATTCCCTGAAGTCGTTACAGTAAGGGTAGAGACCTTTTGGGCACATCAAATTGTAGCCCCAATCTTCATCTAACACACGTAAACACGACGAAAGTCCGATTTCAAAATACATACTCATAGCGTATGGAAAATAAAACCCTATTTTACAAAATTTGAATAAAACATTAAAAATTCCCAGAAGTCGTCACAGTGAGGGTACAGACTTTTTGGGCACATAAAATTGTAGCCCCAATCTTCATCTAACACACACGTAAACACGACGAAAGTCCGATTTCAAAATACATACTCTTAGAGTATGGGGAAAATAAAAACCTATTTTGCAAAATTTGAATAAAACTTTAAAAATTCCCTGAAGTCGTCACAGTAAGCGTACAGACTTTTTGGGCACATAAAATTGTAGCCCCAATCTTCATCTAACACACACGTAAACACGACGAAAGTCCGATTTCAAAATACATACTCATAGAGTATGGAAAATAAAAGCCTATTTTGCAAAATTTGAATAAAACTTTAAAAATTCCCAGAAGTCGTCACAGCAATGGTACAGACTTTTTGGGCACATAAAATTTTAGCCCCAATCTTCATCTAACACACACGTAAACACGACGAAAGTCTGATTTCAAAATACATACTCATAGCATATGGAAAATAAAACCCTATTTTGCAAAATTTGAATAAAACTTTAAAAATTCCCAGAAGTCGTCACAGCAATGGTACAGACTTTTTGGGCACATAAAATTTTAGCCCCAATCTTCATCTAACACACACGTAAACACGACGAAAGTCTGATTTCAAAATACATATTCATAGCATATGGAAAATAAAACCCTATTTTGCAAAATTTGAATAAAACTTTAAAAATTCCCAGAAGTCGTTACAGTAAGGGTAGAAACCTTTTGGGCACATCAAATTGTAGCCCCAATCTTCATCTAACACACACGTAAACACGACGAAAGTCCGATTTCAAAATACATACTCATAGCGTATGGAAAATAAAAGCCTATTTTGCAAAATTTGAATACAACTTTAAAAATACGCAGAAGTTGTCACAGTAAGGGTAGAGACTTTTTGGACACATAAAATTGTAGCCCTAACCTTCATCCAACACAGACCTAAATACCTACGAGGAAAGTTTAATTTCAAAATCCATACTAATTTTATAAAAAAAGCGCGCAATTTTCAAATTTAGGCCTTTAATTTTTGCAATTTTTTTCTTTCTGTAAACCTAAAATTCAAATCTAATAGGACATCCGGATTCAGAATTTTTTTCTTTTCAAAAAACTTCTGAACAGTTTAGCTGTAAAATAATTAGAGGAGAAAATAAACGAACATAAAAATTTGCATTGAAATCCCTATGGTACCTAACCCTACCACCCTGTATTTTTAGATGAACTTGAATGAACCATTTTTTGCGACTGGTAAGTTTGATTTTGGTGTTGATCTTTTAAACCTTCTAAGGGGGAACTTAAAGCCGATGGATTAAGGAAATTAATTTCAGTTCTGGAACGAAATGAGAAAAAATTTAAAATTTAATCCCAAAATTATTTAAAATTACAATTTAATAACGAAAATGAAGTGTAAAACGGTAATTAGTGTTGGGTTAGGAACAGTAAGGGGAAAATTCAACACATGTTTTCGACCAGATGCTAATTTAGGCCGTCTGTTACACAAAGTTATTACACAAACATTACACAAGGCCTCATTAATTTTTATCACTGATGTACCTGCAAAACAAGTGTGCTTCAAACAGGAAATTTAATTAAAAAATTTAAGCTTTCACAGTTTTATCAGTAATTTTTCTACCTAATGTGAGATAATATTTCCCTTGAGGTCATGAATTTAAAAAGCGATTACTGCTCAAGCCAAATTAATTAAATTTCAAATAATTCCACCTTTTTTTCCTTTTGGAGTCTGATCATTGGCCACCAGACAGGCTCCAAGTATATCACGGTAATCAAATCAGGTCAGACTTGCGAAGAGATTGCGCGATAACCGAATTACCATATTTAGCAAGAGAAAAACGGTCTCTGAAAAATATAACCATGAATTATAATTAATTAGGAAACCGTGAGGACCATTAATCAACGCCGCAATGAAGTTATTCGGTCTTGGACCAGCCGGCTGTGTAATTCAGATAAAACCCCAAACCTTCCTCTCTCTCTCTCTCTCCCACTTTAAAACCCGACCCATATCCCTCCAAGTTTTTTTTAAGATAATCCAGGACTGGCTTAATAGAATGAGATAGCCCTAAGAATGTTAATCTACATTGGACAGAGGAAAATTTTGAAATTATACAGATTTAGAGAATTATCCTGAAATTACAGGAAAACGAAAGTTTCCAGTCTGAAACTAAAATTGTAATATTGTATCCCCGGTGGATTAAAAATTCTTGAGTACTACCAACGTTGTTTCGACTTTAAACCGAGCCTTGTAAGACTTTAAAAGATCGCAAGATTGTATAAAGGAAAAAGTTCCAACAAGCCTTTATCTGATTCTGGAAGCGATAAAAAGCAGCCGGTAGATATATAACGAGTAACAAGATCAAGTGCGGATCGCGTAGGTCGTGAGGTATCTGTATTATGCATCGAGTTTGTAGACCCGATTTAATGATATTTTAGGGATGAGCAATCGAAAACATCCCCTCGTTAATGGAACCCGATACAAGCCACTTTGTATAGGTTTAAGCGTTACGCAAAGTAAGGATTAAAAGAGAGAACAAGATACGAACCCGGGCAAAATTTTTATCGATCCCCATTTTTGGGGGCCGGAATTAAGGATGATAGGATGGAGTAGAAAGAAGATATACCCGACCTACTCAGACGGATGGGCACCGTCCAAAATAAAGGTGATTCCCACGGTTTATAGCCACTTGTAGACTGTGGTGAGCTATTCTTAGCGCTGCGTGATTTAATTATAAAACACCACCCGCGCTATTTGTGTCCGGCGCGTATACAAAATATAGATCAGCAAGGACACTACTTGGCTTCAAGTTTAAAAACAAGTTTATTTGACAACAAAGCCACTGAATTCATGCTAATGGGGCCTTTCATAAATAACAGAAGGAATTCTTTCAACAAAAATCTGTAATTACACATTCTACTTTTTTAAAAAAATTCAGAACATGCTTTCTCAAATTAAGATAAAGTAGATTCGAAATTATATTAATTAAGTTTCCTCACCCTCAATATTGTTTGTACTTATACACAATTACCTCTAATTAAATCAAATTAAAGGATATTTTCGCACCACTAAAATATTAATGGGGAAGTTTATGAATATTCTTTGTTAAGAATCTTAATTAGGAAAATGTGATTTCTAAATCATCAAAGTTGTGTTACAAGTTTCGGGAATAGACTAAATTATAGCATCTAGAAGCTCGTATTAGGGAAAGTTTACAAAAATCTTACTGAAACTTTGAAAATTCAGAAACGTGTTGAAAGAGTTGCGTTACAAAGTTTTGAAAAATTATTACAAAAAAACTGGCTACACGATTTTGTTTAAATTTTCTACACTTATGCAGCTTAGTGTTAGGTACATTTTCGTTTTTTGATGAATGCTAAAATTTCACTGTGGCGCCCTCTATGAGGTTTTCAAAATCGGAAATTAATGCTCCTATAGCTCCTTTGTTAATCAAAATATGAAAAAAGTTTAAATATAAAACTTATTCAGTATATGTCTCTGCATTCTCCTAAATGTATATCACATATACAGGGTGTTTGGTTTTTACAGTACAGTAAGCAACTTTGTTATTTTAAATGAAACACCCTGTATATTATTATATATTTGAATGCAAAATTTAATTGTCTATCAAATAGTATAAGGTACTCATATAGCTAAAATGTACGGTTGATGAGAATTTCGCGAAGTTCAGCTGCGTTTTGTAAATTTTGAATATTTAGTATTACTATGGATGCGCGTTTCTTTTCTGTACGAACCCATATAGTCTTGTTTGTCGCGCTACGCATTCAAGTGATTTCCAGAGGCTACCTCGAGGTCGAGATACCAAATACCAAAAACGAAATGTTTATTTTTTTTAGTATGGGAAAGTCCGGAGGAGGTGCACATCTCCACTTTTTAAACCTTATCTTATGAAATATTACAAAAACCTTCGTTAAATTTTGAAAATTCATTAAAAGGTCGTCAACGTTGTGTTAGTAAAAGAATCGCTCCAAAACCTAACTTGCTTGCATTTTCTCCAAATTAATAAAAATAACTTGGAATTCCTTAAAAATTCTTTTTGTTTAAGAAAAATATAAAAGCAGAAGTTTATAAAATCAATTGCAATGCGTGTTGGCGTAAAATATAGAACAAAGTAAAAACCAAATAAAACAAACAATCCTGAAACTTTCTGAAAGTTTAATTTTTGTTTGGTTGTGTTTGTTAAGAAAAACAGACGTTTAAGACAAACCTTCTAAGATATTTCTAAAACGTAAACAGGACGAGATATATCAATGTCATAACTCAATTTAAGGGAGTGGTTTAACTTGAGTTATCAAGTTTGCTCACTCCCCTGGATTCAATGTACATCATATTAGTTATCAGACTCTGCAGTGCAATATACAAATCCATTCAACTGAATTACTGATTGCTTATTATAACTTAATGTTGGATTCAATTATATTTTCTCCCCCCCCCCCTCTACCTAACCTTGTATTACTATTATTCTTAATTATCACTTGCAACGTATAAGAAGAACCCAACGAGGTTAAGAAATGAAAGGAGCATCTTTTACTGCTAAATGTTTTCAAAACATTTGTTTAGTACCTATTCTGCAGTAATTTTACAGTAGAGGTGTTTGTACTGGGTAAAGAAAAAAAAAGAAATATGTTTACCTTAGGAATACCTTTACTTCCTACGTTAGCGTTACGCAGGAGTTTAAAATAGAAATTAATTGCGTTTATGGATAAAATGTAAATGCAGTTGTTTTTATGTGTTATTCTGCGGCAACGTGCGAAATTATAGATCTGCAGTCATAAATAACTTAATTACCAAGAGTTAGTGTAACACAAAACACACTTTATAGAACTTAAGTACTAGTTTCTAGTGTAATTTTAGTGCAAGGTACGAATTGATTTTTCCAAGCAATCGCGTGCCGCCGCTTCTCGGCTTAATGCTAAATGAATTTTATCTCGACGTTTTATTAGAGCCAAATGGTCAAAAATGTACGAGAGATTAACTGATTAACCTTGTAAAAGCGCATACATAACTTCCACCCTATTTACAATTGTGTTGGCACAGTAAAAAGAAAACTGTGTCGCAATAGTTTCCTGACCTCCACACTTTCATTCTTTGTAAATAGTCAACGGATTAAAACACTTTTCTTTTGAAATGCGTGGGTAAATATATAAAAGGGACAAGTTTATAGGAATGGGGAAGAATAATAATAAATGTTTAAGGTCTAAAAGGAGGAACAAAATGGAAAGAAAATGGATGCAGGGGAGGGAAATAAATCTGCTAGGAATAAAATTTAAAAGATTGGGATAAGGGGGGAAAATATAAATATAAGGAGTCAAAGAGATAAAACAACAGTCGAAAGAGAAAATAGGGAACAAAATCTATAAGAAAGACTTGCTCTATGCTCACATTAAAAATTTAAGGGTTGCATGGGGAGTATCGAATAAACAAGCAATTACATTTAATTTGTACAATAATTAAAAACATAATCATAGATATTACCAATAAATAATGCTCGCCCATAGACGGAACAAAGTAGATTTCCGACTCCATTTTTTGACTAAACAAGATATTGTGGTGACCCATTTCAAACGGACCAGACTGTATCAACCTGATATCAATCGAATCTAAAATATATATTAGAAGAGTCATCCTGAAAGTAATGAGACACTAACATAAAATATTAAATAGAAAAAAATGAAGAACAAGATCAAGTATTCCTGAAAAAAATATCTATTAAGTATCTTAAAAAAATAAGTAAACTGAAAAAATAATAATTAGGTAGGTATACTTAAAAAAATAAAAATTAAGTATCCTGAAAAAATATAATTAGGTATCCTGAAAAAATATCAATTAAGGATCCTGAAAAAATATAATTAGGTATCCTGAAAAAATATCACTTAAGTATCCCGAAAAATTAAGTATCCTGAAAAACTAATAATTAGGTATCCTGAAGAAAATAAGAATTAAGTATCCTGAATAAATATAATTAGGTATCCTGAAAAAATATCAATTAAGTATCCTGAAAAATTAAGTAGTATCCTGAACAAATAATAATTAGGTATCCTGAAAAAAATAAGAATTAGTATCCTGAAAAAATATAATTAGGTATCCTGAAAAAATATCAATTAAGTATCCTGAAAAATTTAGTAGTATCCTGAAAAAATAATAATTAGGTATCCTGAAAAAAATAAGAATTAAGTATCCTGAAAAAATATAATTCGATATCCTGAAAAAATAATAATCAAGTATACTGAAAAATCAAGTAGTATCCTGAACAAATAATAATTAGGTATCCTGAAAAAAATAAGAATTAGTATCCTGAAAAAATATAATTAGGTATCCTGAAAAAATATCAATTAAGTATCCTGAAAAATTTAGTAGTATCCTGAAAAAATAATAATTAGGTATCCTGAAAAAAATAAGAATTAAGTATCCTGAAAAAATATAATTCGATATCCTGAAAAAATAATAATCAAGTATACTGAAAAATCAAGTATCCTGAAAAAATAATAATTAGGTACCTATCCTGAAAAAATAATAATTAGGTATCCTGAAAAAAATAATGTTCCAGTATCCCTTAAGTATCCTATTCTGAAAAAGAGTAATACAATTCCAATCAACTATCATTTAAAAAAATTTAGCGTAATATAAAATGGATACTTACTTAAAAATAAACACTTTCCATTATGAAAACCCACCAACAGGAAAACTACGAATAATGCGAACGCAAAAACACAACGTGCGCAAAAGAAAATTAAAAGCAGTCACAAAAAACTTCGAAAACCGCATAACTGTGTATCTACCTTGAAAATATACAAGAACGTACACAAAATTGAGCGCAAAAACTTTCATTAGGTAACTTATAAGAAAAATTCTTATCAATAGGAAATGATTCACACAGAAAACCACAAAAAAATAATCAAACCCCTCTTTGTCACCTTAGACGAAACCAATTAAAAAATAATTAAAACCCAAAGCAGATTGCGATTGCAAAAATAATTCCTTTTAGGTATTTTTGCAGCTTATCAAGTTCAGTACATGGTAAATACACATCAGTAATACAAAATGAAGGATCTTTTTTAATTATTAATGCTGAAATTTGAATCTGAATTAATGTTTTAAAATTTTTTACAGTATACTTTGTTTACAAAAGTATACAATTTTTCATAAAAAAAAAGTTTTACAAATGTTCATTTAGAAAAATAAACCACGTTTGAAGCTGAATAATTAAGAAAAAACAGAACAAGACGAGAAACTCGGGAACGGTATTTCTGAATTTTCATTCTACTGTGTAGGTATATTGTTTGCGTGTGGGGCTTCGGTTAAAACAAACCATACGGTTTATTAACGCAATATTACAAACTTTTCCGAATATATTAAAATATTTGAATTATAGTAACCCCAACTTAATGGGGTAGAGCGTGGGGCAAAGAAATGTAAAGTTAAATTAATAATTAAAGTTTGTATTGAAACATAGAAATATTTAGAAGGGGGTTTTAGATATGTTACTGGATGAATTCCGGATGTAGTAACAATTTATTCTTGTCTGATGTAAAAATTAAATTCCAACGACGTGGAACCTACCTTTAAAAACTGCGTTGTCCTCTTCTTCCCATATCCAATTCCATTTTCGCAGCCGAAGTTCATTTCACGCACTTCAGTCCACTACACTTCAGTTCAGTCCACTACACTTGAGTTCAGTTCACTACACTTCACTATTACACTTTCAAACTGCTCTGGTCAGCCCAATGATATCAGCAACCTCGTAATAATCCAATTCCTCGATCATTGCTGCAATAAAATAGAAAAAAAATTATAATCTTAAACATTTATTCACAAAATACTATCATACGTAAACATTTACAAAAACAATTGTGAATTATATAAAATAACAGGGCCGTCTTTAATATTAAGAAACAGGTAGCTATAAAGATGAGATAAGGCGTGTGTTACTGTTTGGCCCATAAAAAAGATAAGGGAGGAAAATAATATTTGCAATTAGAGAGTGTTTGGCATACCTAAGCCTTAGAGGTAATTTTAGGTAATAAAATAGTTAAGGGTAAGAAAAAAAAATCAGAATCCAATTTCGAAGTAGGAAAATTGCTGGAAGCAATATTTCAAAGTATGCGTTGTTCTCTTAGTTATTTTAACTACAAAAACTTTTAACAAAACTATTCGCTTTAATTTTTAGTGTAAAACTAGAAGAACTTTCGCAAGCTTGGATCTAATTTTCCCAGCTATTCCTGCTGGGCCATTTAGTTCGCTAGTACTCTGCTAAAGTTGCCAGCTTGTGTAGAGCCCACTCTTAACGCCCCCAGGTTCTGCTTTGTTATACAGAGGCAACACTCGCAACTGCATAATTAATTTTAGCTCTGTGAATACACGAGTTGTTGTTATATGTTATGAAAGAAACACATAAATAGAGCTGGTGCAGGTGGAAGATACATATAATAGCGTATTCAGAAAGTCTCTCCAGCACTTCACAGTTTGCATCTATTTTTAGATTTAAAATGCAATTTTTAATATCACTTTAACAAACATATTTGCTCTTCATCTTTACTGTCTGTATTTTAATTTATTAATGGGAACTATTTTGAAATGAAAATCGATAAGCTTTCCTGTAAATTCGTGCTGGTAGTCTTTGTGTTCAAGGAGGATGTACTCAACGCCTAATTAATTCTATCAGCGAGAATCTTACAATTTTAATGTTAAAATCCATACATTGCTTCCAGGTTGAAATTTTCTAAACCTCTGATATACCTATCACAGCACCCTACCTAGATTTTAAGAATAAAAGAACATACTCAGACTGATAATTTCAATTCGGTGTAATTAAAGACTATTAAAAGCAATTAGAGATAACTATAAAGCAGTTACTACGAATTCCATAATTCCATTAATTAACAATAATTCCATAGGTTTAATTAAGGATAATTAGAACAATTAGAGATATTTGTAAGACTAAAGACAGAAATCAAGAAGATACTCCCATCTAATTAATTAATAGTTATTTGTTTAACAAGGCAGAAAAGTAGCAGATTTACTGACGCAGCTGGTATATCACAGCTGCGGCGAAGCCGAAGCTGTGAAACCAGCCAAGGCAGTAAATCTGCATTTCTGCCGTGTTGAACATATAATTTTTTCTCCGATTGTTTACATTTAACATTAATTTAATGATTATTTTTAATATTTTTTGTGCTATTAGTATCAGCAAGCATCTGTTGCTATGCAGTTTTTATTGGTTGCTATGAAAAAACATACTTGAGAAATGTCATTCTATTTTTGCGAATAAAATAGTTTAATCTTGATAATTCGTAAATATTAATTAATTTATAATAATATTTACAATGGAAAAATACGAAGAAATGTTCACCCCATCCGAAATTAAAGAAATCGTGAAAAATATGGAACTTA
This sequence comes from Hemicrepidius hirtus, assembly GCA_963082805.1. Classification (NCBI taxonomy): domain Eukaryota; kingdom Metazoa; phylum Arthropoda; class Insecta; order Coleoptera; family Elateridae; genus Hemicrepidius; species Hemicrepidius hirtus. The sequence goes on from OY720162.1 coordinate 29,865,924, forward strand.
AATTTAATTAATAAAAATTTCAAATTTATTTGTTTTTCGAAGCAACCTGATTTTGAATGCTACTGTCAGTAAAAATGATCACTTTTGCCTAGGCAGTAAATGTGGAACTTTGGAGACAGTCAAATGTCAGTCAAAGCATGCTTTTACTGTCTATCGGAGAAAAAATAAATTCCCATATTCGATTAGAAATTAAAAAAAATATAAACATAGCTTTCCTAATCCATCTCAATTCCCAAATAATAATAAGTTTGAAAATTTTCTATTTTTACCATCGAAATCCCTTTCAGATATACGTTAACTTTTAACATACAGTTTTTTGTATATTACCCCTTCACACAAAGAATCGTTATCCATTTGATATCATTTCCCAACAAACTTTTTATTTCAAGCCATTTCACGAACGTTATCACAATCTGTTTCAATGAAATAAAACACAAAGAAGACAAAATGACGTTTTGTGGTACACAAACGGAACCCTAACGTACACATAATTAAATTTTCCAAACGTGTATTTTCATCGTTTTTACGAGAAATTTTCTAGACAGGTTAGCTTAGTTTATTATATTCTATTCTTGGAGAGTTCGTGTGTGTGTGACGTGATTTCATGAATGTATTTTCGACGTGCATTCCATATTTCGTAATTGTTTTCCCCCTGTTTGGAACAAATTAATCGGTTCGTTGGATAACAATTTTTTATTACAATTTCCATGTGATTACACGACTAATCCTATTTATCGTAGTGTGAAAATAGCCACAAATCAAAACCAGAAGTGCATTTTCCAATTTTCACGCTCCACAAAATCGTTCCTGAATTATAAATTGCAAACACCTCCTGAAAATAGAATCAGTTAACTGAATATTGCAAGGAAATTGATTTTGATAGAGTTGCAAGTTTAAAATAGTATCCGGATACGTCCTAGATGCTCACAATCCAAATATGGATCGGATTTGGATCCGAGTAAATCCATAAAAACAGCTTTGTAGTCAATTATCCTAATTGAAAGATTTTTTTATTCGTTGATCTTGTTAACTTGAATTTAATTAACATTGTTAAGGGGTGTTACGTGATACCCTAGTGATTGAGGTTGTTAAGGCGACTTTCATACCTTGTAGGAATAAAATAGAGAGCTATATTAAGACGAAGAGGGTGGTAAGAGAACGGGAGAATTACACAATTCAGGATGAAACATGGAAGACAAGAAAATTTATAGCAGTAGAAAATAAATGGAAGGAAAATTATTAGTACTCTAACTTTTCATTCATCAAAGGGGGAAGAAATAAAACTCAATAAAAAGTTCTCAATTACCTGCAATCCAACATTCTCTGTACTTTTGTTAAATTCGAGGATTTAAGTAGAGAATCTTACCCTGCTCGCTGATATTTAATCTCCGTTCACAAAAGAATTATTGGATTAAACGAAAAATGAAAGTCGGGTGTAATTTTACCGCCATTGCAGTTTCATTTTGAGATCAAAAGACGTGGCGCGTTTACGAACGCCTCTTGGAAATTGAAACCCTCGTTTCTGTATTTTATACATCAAAATCTATTCCCTTTGAGATTGTGTATACATATATAAAGGCAGTGTTCGAAATTGATAAAATATGATAAGAGCTCCATGTATCGTACCTGATTATACGGAAACATCTTGGCATTTGCTTGTTGACTCTCTTAGAAGAACAAGGAAACAATGAACAGCGAATTTTTATAGCCCACGATGACAAGCTTTTGATAAAATGACTTGTAGATAAAAATAACTCTGGAACTGCCCATTACTTTCCCATCAAGGTTGCCATTCAATTACTAATCAAGGTCACCATTGTTAACCGTTCAGATCGGTTCCAAATTTTTTTAAAAAATTTCCAAGTGAAAATGTCAGCTTCCTGGCACAAAAAAGGACAGTAGCAATTAGTAAAACATTTTTAATGGTCGTTAAACAAAGGGTTCGTGGGAAAATAACATGAAATGTGTTGGAGGATGAAGTAGGCACCAATTCGGGTCGATTTCGAATTTTTTTACGTGTTTATAGAGAAAACACTTCGGTGTTTGCTTATAGAAACTGTAAAGGGAATAAGGAACCAATTAATAGCGATTGTTCATTACTCTAGAATTACTAATGCCTTCTGGTCGAAGAGAAAGGGTTTGGAACTTCGAAAGTGTTCCAAACAAGACCATGGACGAAGGTTAATCATCTTCAGGTTTCTTCCACCCCGATTCTTAATATTTCGACTGTGGAGACCTTTAGTATTGATTTTTTGACAGTAAAATCAGAAAAAGGAAGCAAGGGGTAGCGAATGTCTGTTAGTGAACAACGACCAATGACTTTTGGTCGAAGGTTTTGAACTTCAAAAATGTTCCATACAAGGCCATGGACGAAGGTTAATCATCTTCCGGTTTCTTCCACCCCAATTCTTAATATTTCGACTGTGGAGACCTTTAGTATTGATTTTTTGACAGTAAACTCAGAAAAAGGAAACAAGGGGTAGCGAATGTCTGTTAGTGAACAACGACCAATGACTTTTGGTCGAAGGTTTTGAACTTCAAAAATGTTCCATACAAGGCCATGGACGAAGGTGATCATCTTCCGGTTTCTTCCACCCCAATTCTTAATATTTCGACTGTGGAGACCTTTGGTATTGTTTTTTTGACAGTAAACTCAGAAAAAGGAAGCAAGGGGTAGCGAATGTCTGTTAGTGAACAACGACCAATGACTTTTGGTCGAAGGTTTTGAACTTCAAAAATGTTCCATACAAGGCCATGGACGAAGGTGATCATCTTCCGGTTTCTTCCACTCCGATTCTTAATATTTCGACTGTGGAGACCTTTAGTATTGATTTTTTGACAGTAAACTCAGAAAAAGGAAGCAAGGGGTAGCGAATGTCTGTTAGTGAATAACGACCAATGACTTTTGGTCGAAGGTTTTGAACTTCAAAAATGTTCCATACAAGGCCATGGACGAAGGTGATCATCTTCCGGTTTCTTCCACTCCGATTCTTAATATTTCGACTGTGGAGACCTTTAGTATTGATTTTTTGACAGTAAACTCAGAAAAAGGAAGCAAGGGGTAGCGAATGTCTGTTAGTGAATAACGACCAATGACTTTTGGTCGAAGGTTTTGAACTTCAAAAATGTTCCATACAAGGCCATGGACGAAGGTGATCATCTTCCGGTTTCTTCCACTCCGATTCTTAATATTTCGACTGTGGAGACCTTTAGTATTGATTTTTTGACAGTAAACTCAGAAAAAGGAAGCAAGGGGTAGCGAATGTCTGTTAGTGAACAACGACCAATGACTTTTGGTCGAAGGTTTTGAACTTCAAAAATGTTCCATACAAGGCCATGGACGAAGGTGATCATCTTCCGGTTTCTTCCACTCCGATTCTTAATATTTCGACTGTGGAGACCTTTAGTATTGATTTTTTGACAGTAAACTCAGAAAAAGGAAGCAAGGGGTAGCGAATGTCTGTTAGTGAACAACGACCAATGACTTTTGGTCGAAGGTTTTGAACTTCAAAAATGTTCCATACAAGGCCATGGACGAAGGTGATCATCTTCCGGATTCTTCCACCCCAATTCTTAATATTTCGACTGTGGAGACCTTTGCTATTGACTTTTTGACAATGAAATCAGAAAAAGGAAAGAGGGGGTACCGAATTTCTGGTACTAAACAATGACCAATGGCGACTGGACGTTAAAAGAAGGGTTCGTAGATAAAGAAAATCTTCAAAATAGATCCACCAAAATTGACGTTCACTGACGAAGATTTAAATCTTCAGATTATCAAAGCTCTTTAATAAAAATAAACCCCACGTTATTTTCTCATTCTCTTTCGAGTCTTTGATTCATAAAACGTATCTGAATCTAAAAGGCAATCAACAAACTGTTGAATCTGTTTCTCATTTATTATTTCTCAATTATTGGGGTCGTTATTTGAAGAATCGACTAATTTTAATCTAGCTCTAGTAAAATGAGTTTCTAGACTAATTTAAACAATTTAACCGGAGTTTATATTGTTTTTGCTACCATTTGTAGCGATTTAAAGTTGTACTAGACATGAAACCGATACATTTTAATTAAATCCTAAAAAAAGATCTGAATACAAATTTGATCCTCATTAAAAGTTCTGGTTTCTGGTTTATTGGAGCCGATTCAAATCGGAACCGAATCTAAATTATGATCTGGCTGAACGCCAGGGACTACTTGAATATTCATTAATTTTACAGATAAGTACTAACAGAGAAAGATTCTTAATAGACCAGGACGGAAATTTCCTTATTTTCGCAACTATTCATCGTTTGATAAAGGATATTCTTAAAGGTAAAAGGTTATTCCCCAAGTGTAAAGTAGGGTCGGTCGTGACGACAAGGGAAGACGACAGGGACTGCGGAATGCGGCGGACGCTAAATATTTGTAGAGAAAATGAGGGACCGCAACCGCAGTATTATCATCACAAGCGATTTTCGTGTGAGTTTATCTCGTTTACACAAAACAACCAGCTTTAAACACATACGTTCGTTACATTCCCTCTCTAAGGGGATGATTTAGGATTTTACGCGTAGATGAACTCGTTACGCTTTCATAAAAAAATTTAGAAGGTAATTGAAATTTAATTTTAATGTGAAGTAGTACAACGCGTCTAGGGCTTTTCAGGCCCTAGGCATACAAATGAAAGTCAGGGCACAAGAATAAGGGTGATATTTTCTTAAACAAAGTTAAAGTGCTAATTTTATTATACAGGGTGGTTTTAATGGAAACTTGTACTTTCCTGTAATTTTTTCAAAAAAAACGACTTAGTACCTATCTCTGTGCGGGCTTCTCTTTTCAGCAGGTCCTAGGCATATCCCTGTGTTGCCTAATCCTAAGGTTATACGCGACCTAATTAATTCCACAACGTTATACAAGTCACAGCTTGTGTATTATTTTATAGCTCTTTGTAATTAAACCATCCCCTAAACTTACTACGTGATCTTATCAAAGTTATCAGATTGAATTAATTTTCGACCGGTTGTTTTTATAAAAGAAAGCTTCTTTATATTCTAAAGCGACTGGTTAGTTGAAAGTTAATCCCTTAAATTAAAGAAAGGGAAAAAAATGAGAACGTGTTAATGGAAAAACGATTTTCTCTTAAATCCGAAATACAACCCCAGGGTAATTTTTCTTACAAAGAACCAGTTAATACTGCTTTTAAGTTATAAATCAAGTTGGCGTTGAATCGGAGCCTAGTTGGTGGTTCGTATAATAAATAAACGTGTAGCGGGTCTCGTTATTTTTACAATTCAGTTGTAAAAGCAATCGATCTATGTCACGCACAATGCCTACATTAAACTTTCAAATCAAAAGCAATCTGATGAAGTTAACGCCGTGAGCTCAAGTTTATTTTATTGCTTCTTCATCATTGGCTGAACTATGGAAGCTTTCCTTGGTTTTTAGCAATTTTGCAAGCTAACGCATTTTCCCCCATGTCGGAAAACTAATCAAGCCCCTAATTGCGAGTCAGTGTAGCGATATCGATTTGTTTTTTTGTCATTACTAACCAGAGACACACATGAAAAGAGAATGATACAACCTGTTCGTGACTATCGTGTCATATATAAAGTAACGGAAAATAGGTTTGACAGGCAAGCATTAATAGCCTGTTATTAGCTCGTTATTAGGTTTTGCTATTAATAGTAAAACGTAAAAGACTGTCCGAAGTGAGATTCCTATCGATACGATATAATACCTTCGGAAATATTGTTTGCTCAATGTTAACTAATATCTTACAGGATATTTTTATTTTCTATTAATGTCAAGGTTAATTGTGTTTGTGGTATTTATCAAAGATACCTCCTTTTGGCTTCTTTATCGACCCAAACCCAACCAAGTTTTATTGTCTTTCTACACATTAAAAATTATAGAGAGTTAAAAGGAATGTCCCTCAAAGGGGTTTAAGTTCAAAATTCCAAATCCAAAGAATGTTGGTGGATTTTTTACCAGATCTTTTCCGATAGTTTACGAGCCGGTCATTCCGCCTACATCCCCCCTAAACAAACCTAACACATGGACATATCCATCCTTTACCCATGGATTCAAAACTAAACTAGGTAGCTGGATCTTCTTCAGCGACCTAAACCTCTGCAAAAGCTTGCAATTAGCCAAAGTGGCTACTGTCTTCCAAGCGGAGGTAGTGGGCATACTGCATCCGCTGGGCATCAAAGAATCGACATCTACACTGATAGCAGAGCCGCCCAGGTAAAATTACCTCAGGAATAGTACTGCAGTGTTAAGAAGCTCTCAAAGATATCGAAAAATAAAATGTCGTATCACTTATTTGGGTGGGAGGACATGACGGAAACGATGAGGAAGCCGACTCAGCTGCGAGATTAACCTTTGAACAACCATCTTGGGGGGCAAATCCCGTATTCCTATGTCGCTAAACACGTTAGAGAAGAAACCCTAAGAAGCTTCAGCAGAAGATGGGTTAACACTAAAAGATTTCATCAGGCAAGGGCTGCTATAGCAGCACTCTTGCCAAGGGCAGCCAAATACTGTGTGCGGTTGTCACGAAAGAACCTGCGACAAGTGATGGGACTCTTAATGGGATACCGCATTATAGAAGCACATGGATGGGACTACTGAACAGCCCCAACTGTCGCGGTAGCAGCACTGATGAGACAGTAGACCATGTCCTGTGTCACTGCCCTGCTGTCGCACGAATAACAGGATCCATGTTGAGGGACTTCATCAGCAACAAAAGATTGGATGGCTTCAGCGAACGTGAATCGGGGAGCTGCTGCCTGGAGGGAGTATAATGGGTCCACCTCTTGTAACCTAAGTGCGTGTGGGATTTTTTTCACCCCCTTCTACAATCCAGAAATTCAGATAGTTTAAGAGTTCTTGGTCTAATGTTCATTACGCTTTAGCCAGGGGACACCTGTTGTTACAGACCCAAAAAAATTTTATCCTCCAAAAGGTAATATGTATCTGAATATAGCCAACTTTGAAGCCTGAAGGACGGTGGATTAGACTGGATTTTGATAGAGAAGGGTCGTTAGTCGGTAGCGATCGTCCAACTTACCAAAGATAGCCTTGCGAGTGGGGATACGCAGGGCTATCCTTGGCCAATCATAATTTCAAGCCGGATGATCGCTACCGACCGACGACCCTTCAGAATCCCGGCTTATGGAAAGGAATTACTCAAAGAATATTCTTCAGGTAGAAGCCAGGCCGATGTGTCCATCTTCTCGAGGGTCTTGATTTGTCTGTAAGGTAAGCACCTTGACTTACCAACTTTTAAAAGTCGGGAAGAGTTAAGGATGTCGTTCAAGGTGGAAGGTTTCGACTTGTTCTCCTTTTATTACACTTTCAAGGGCGGAGCAGGACGATTTGGCGCCGGCAGTTCGGCGCCGGCGATTCGGCACCGGCAATTCGGCGCCGGCAATTCGGCGCCGGCAATTCGGCGCCGGGCGATTCGGCACCGGGCCATTCGGCGCCGGACGATTCGGCGCCGGGCTATTCGGCGCCGGGCGATCTAACCTGAACATGTGCACATGGCACCTTAGTCTGTGTTCAGGTTAGTTGCTCTTTGCTGGTAATATATATAGAAAGATGGCTAAAAAAAAGAAGATGGTAACACAAAAGGATGCTCATTCCTCATAAAAGAAAACAAGACATGGTTAGGGGGTAAGCTGAGGGATGTTCATTCCTCATAAAAGAAAACAAAAAATGGTTAGCAGGTAAGCTGAGGGATGTTCATTTCTTTGATTTTCAATCATTTAAATCAAAAGTTTGTGTTATGGACTTATGGCATTGGTTAGATCGCCCGGCGCCGAATTGCCCGGCGCCGAATCGCCCGGCGCCAAATCGCCCGGCGCCGAATCGTCCGGCGCCGAATTGCCGGTGCCGAATCGCCAGCGCCGAATTGTTACGTACCGTTTCAAGGGTATTCAGTCTATAATAAATTGATCACCGCACCCTTATTTCTAGTTGGGATTGATTAGAAACCCAAATGGTATTTTATCCGATCCAGAAAGGATTTGATCTTTAAAAATTGTGCAAGAAGAATCCTGAAGGTAATTCCATAAACATTAAACGAAAGTTTGATAATTTGTCTTACAAAAATTAAGTGAACGTCCCATGATTCGTTTCTGAGTTTTCCAAGTGTCTAATCACTTTAGAAACAAAATTAAATGGATAAAAGTTAAATATAGCGACAGCAATTTGGAGAAAAGTTAAATTTGTTCCTAATTACTCGTTTGTGGTATTTTGTTAATTAAAACTTGCCACATGTGCGTGTCCTCGGGTTAAAAGGATTACTAATCGATCTTTCTAACGGTTTCTTGGGTTTCGATCCGGTCCTGATTTCAGCCACAAACAACAATGGAAGAGGCGGATTTGTTGTGGGCCGCACCCCATCAGTCTTGATCTCTGATAAATTACAGACGGGCTTTATTGTTAAAAAGCTCCCGGATTGTGTTAACATGCGCACGTAAATGTAATATTTTTCTAAAAATAGAGTTGGGGAAATAAAAAACCAAACTAAAATTTTCATCTCTTGCTAAAATACCGCTGCTTTCAGCGAGCTTCATCTCTTATGTTATTAAATATTTACCGATCATGTTGCTTTACGGCGGTTTTCTTTACGATTTCCTTGCTGGTTGTTCCTGAATACATAGAAATATTTTATGTGTAAAGGGGTGCCCCTTTAGCGCAGTCACTACATTTCCCTGCAAAATGGGTTAGATTTAGGCCTTCAATTTTTTTCTTGAGATTAAATTAATTGTCTCGCCTCCTCGTCGTTGGTTGGGACAGAATAAATGGGGAAATATATCATACATTTTAAACTCTCCTCGTAGACAAGGTTTGTAATGAACGTAGCTCTCTGAAACGGATAGCAACCAATTCTATCACTTCCCGTAATCATCGGCCGGAAACTTTCAATATGTACGACTTGCTCTGTTTCATCCGGTGTTGCTTTGTTCCATATTGGGAAACGCCACCATCGTGTGTGCTTCGTTGAGAACATTCGCGACTTTGCATGCTGAAAGCGTTGAAAGCTTTCACAATTTTACATTTTCTCTAGATCGTGCTGGATACGTTACTATTTTTCCATGAACATTTTTCGAGTACAGGTCAAAGACCTACTTACTAGATTAACATGACTAGGTTCGATTCCCACTCATTATTTCGCCCAAACTCTTAGTCCTATGCTCCATTTACAATATGTTTTTGTTCCTTTGCGGTTCAAGCTTGAGGAAACCTATAAAATGTAAGTGCGTAGGTAATATCAGGGTTGTGGTTGGAAAATGGAGCAACGTTTCATGCTTTCTGCTTTCGTTCAATTTGTAAAATCCACATTTAATGTATTTTAAACAAGATACTAGTTCGATCACGTCTATTTCGGCCCCCCTTAATGCGTTTTCGTAGTTTACCTGCCCCTGGCACACCCACATCAATTCGGGGACGGATTTAGCGACATGAGGATGTTATTTACTGTATAAAAATATCCCCGAATAAATCTCAAGTTTATGATGATGACATGAAGGAGCCGCAGCTTAGGTTGTGTGTGTTTATTTTTACTGCTCTCATTTTACTAGTTTTTACGCAAAATTTATAAAGCCGTCTGGCGACCTCGACACACACGCACACTCACACATATAAACACACGGAACTAGCGACTATCAGAAATCTGCATTATTGATCAACAGCCACGCTGGTTGTTGCTGGAGTTAATGTAATGTACCCTATACTGTTGTTGCTTAGACTTAGAACGTGTCCGAGGGTAGAATTCTAAATACTGTTTCGTGCACGAACGTAAAATTCTTCCCAGATTAAAGAAATTATTCGAGATTTGCGGATTTCTGTAAGTTTTAGGTTCAGAGACAAAACCTGACCCTAGATTTCCATTAATTTACAAATCCGACCCCTTAATTCCGGATCAAAATGGTTTGTAATCCGATCCTTACACTTCAATCTCCTGTGTTGAATGGAAATTAAATCCGGGTTCGGAAAGGAAGTGAGAAGTTGGACTCAAATACACCTTTGGAATTGGATGCAAATTAAATCTGATTCACAGACCCGAAACTTAATTCAGATCTAAATTAAGCCCAGGAATTCGAAAATCCAGAATTACGCAGAATTTGTTTCAATCAGATTCCGATATTTCAGATCTGAAATTTGTTACAAATTACACCTTGTTGAACACCTAGAATTACAAGAAATTCCAATCTAATTTCGGATTAAAACCCAGAACTATAATAATAATATGAAGTTTGGATGTAATTCCGGATTAAAATCCAGGACTTTAAATCCGGTTTAAAGACTATATTGTCCATCGAGGTTAACGGCCGCAATTATAAAACAAACTCTGACTCATAAACTTGAATAATATGAAGTTTGAATGTAATTCCGGTTTAAAATCCAGGACTTTAAATCCGGTTCTTAGACCATATTGTCCACCTAGGTTAACGTCCGCAATTCTAAGATAAACTCTGACCCAGAAATTTCGATCATATGAAGTGTGGATGTAATTCCGGATTAAAATCCAGGACTTTAAATCCGGTTTTAAGACCATATTGTACATCGAGGTTAACGGCCGCAATTATAAAACAAACTCTGACTCAGAAACTTGGATCATATGAAGTTTGGATGTAATTCCGGATTAAAATCCAGGATTTTAAACAGGTTTTAAGACCATATTGTCCATCGAGGTTAACGGTCGCAATTATAAAACAAACTCTGACTCAGAAACTTGGATCATATAATGTTTGGGTGTAATTCCGGATTAAAATCCAGGACTTTAAATCCGGTTTTAAGACCATATTGTACATCGAGGTTAACGGCCGCAATTATAAAACAAACTCTGACTCAGAAACTTGGATCATATGAAGTTTGGATGTAATTCCGGATTAAAATCCAGGATTTTAAACAGGTTTTAAGACCATATTGTCCATCGAGGTTAACGGTCGCAATTATAAAACAAACTCTGACTCATAAACTTGGATCGTATAATGTTTGGATGTAATTCCGGATTAAAATCCAGGACTTTAATCAGGTTTTAAGACCATATTGTCCATCGAGGTTAACGGTCGCAATTATAAAACAAACTCTGACTCAGAAACTTGGATCATATAATGTTTGGGTGTAATTCCGGATTAAAATCCAGGACTTTAATCAGGTTCTTGGACCATATTGTCTATTCGGATTAACGTCTGCAATTCTAAGATAAACTCTGACTCAGAAACTTGGATCATATAATGTTTGGATGTAATTCCGGATTAAAATCCAGGACTTTAATCAGGTTTTAAGACCATATTGTCCATCGAGGTTAACGGCCGCAATTATAAAACACACTCTGACTCATAAACTTGGATAATATGAAGTTTGGATGTAATTCCGGATTAAAATCCAGGACTTTAATCAGGTTTTAAGACCATATTGTCCATCGAGGTTAACGGCCGCAATTATAAAACAAACTCTGACTCATAAACTTGGATAATATGAAGTTTGGATGTAATTCCGGATTAAAATCCAGGACTTTAATCAGGTTTTAAGACCATATTGTCCATCGAGGTTAACGGCCGCAATTATAAAACACACTCTGACTCATAAACTTGGATAATATGAAGTTTGGATGTAATTCCGGATTAAAATCCAGGACTTTAATCAGGTTTTAAGACCATATTGTCCATCGAGGTTAACGACCGCAATTATAAAACAAACTCTGACTCAGAAACTTGGATCATATAATGTTTGGATGTAATTCCGGATTAAAATCGAGGACTTTAATCTGGTTCTTACACCATATTTTCCATCCCGATTGAAGTCCGCAATTCTGAGATAAATTTCAACTCAAAGTAAATCTGAATATGCGCGAATTTCACAAAACTTGGATCTAATTCCGGATTGAAATCCACAACCAAAACTAGATCTGAACCATCAACATTTATTCCTTGCAGGTTAATATGCGGAATTGCTGTAAAAACTTTAGGAATTAGATAGAATTGCATGCGAAGTGATACTCCGATTAGGCGATCGGAAATAAAAATGAAGAGCAAGTTTTGGACGCAAATTAAGAAAGAAAAATCGAATTTTATTTTAAACCTGAAAAATAAATAAACCCGGATCTGGAACAAAATCTTGGCACAAGAACTAAATAATTTGTGATGTCCATCCTAATGCACTTGAGTACAAAAAAGCTCTCGACGACTTGGAGTCTCGAGATATACTATCTGGTGACAAGTAATAAATGCCTTTCAGCACCATTTATGAAATATAAACTGCAGCTGACGTCCACAGGACTAAGCGCTACCATTATCCACCCTACTGGGAGCCAGTTCGAGGACAAAGAACAAAACTTCCAAAAGATAAACAACTAGAGAAAGAGAATGCGATTATTCTAAATTCATTCGCTCTAAATTAAACCCAAATAAATCTATTTATAAGTTTCTTTTGACGTCGCTGAAAACCAAAGTTTTCATCCTCTTATTATTATAATGTAATTAAAGAAGTTAAAATTGGCTCTGAACTAACTTTAACCGAAGACTGATTGATTAATTGGTTTGGAGATTAATAATAACACAATACGGTTACAAAATACACAAACTTAAAGTTAATTTCTAAACCCGAAGTCATAAAAGTTCTCTCGTACACTCAACGGTGAAAGGGTCGCCTTAAAAGGGTTTTATCCTGAAGAGAAACCGTCTCGAAGTCCTCGTAACTGTGAACTTTCTCCATTTTCGTTTTTGTGATAATTACTTGCATTCAAGCTCATTGTGCTTTCACTTTGGCTTTCTCAATAACAAATTGCTCGTGAAAATTAAGGGAACTCCCTGAAAATTTTAATAAAAAGTGAAAGTGATTACAATATATAAAGGTTTGATTATGTCGAATCGGTTTGAAAGTAACTTCTTGGATGTGTTTCTAAAGCAAATATAAATTACAGATATTTTACAGGGGGGTTGTCTGAATGGAATGTACAATTTTCAAATAGAATTCGGAAACCTGTCATCATAAACACGATCAGGGCGTCGCGTTCCGGAACTGCTTTTCATTAAATCTTAACGACAAGCCCTAAAACCTTTTGTCGCATTAACGTCGTCAGAGAAAGAAGCCTCTTCAGTCATAAAGCCAATTTACAAGGTAAACGTGAATTTTTCTAAAGCTCCGCCACGAAGCTTTCAATAAATCATAAACTGAGATCGGGGAAATAATGGCGCGTGATGTTAAATTTACTCGAAATTTTCTAGGAGTCCTTTGATAACCATGAATCAAGAGCGTCAGGGTGAGTTTGTCTGCCTTTCCAATGGACCTGCTGAATACACACTAAAAGCCACATCAAAGCTAAAGTTGAGAAAACATGAACCGCTAGAACACGCGACAAGATTAGTTGCTTTCCTTCTCTACATATCAGCAGAATGACGGCGGATCTGATCTAAACTGTTTTTTTTTGCTATTAAATTGAAAGTAAACTGCATGCTAACTATAGAAAACGGAAACTTGTTTCGTTACAAGCGAAAGGTTTATTAGAAAATTGCGGAACCTCGCCTTCTATAAACTGCTACATAAATTATCCGAAAGAAATGGACTCGGGAGTACTTAATTATTGTTCCTCTTGCCAAATACTAATGCTCCTTTAAATATAAACTATATTTTACAATGGACTTGGTTCGATCCCGCTGCAGTCTTGATTTAATCCTCCAAACCCCATATATTGCAACTTACAGCTCTCTTATGTTCTCTGCCACAGCTCTTCTTCGCCCTACAGCTCTTCATGGTTCCATCCTGCACCTCTCGCTGGTTCCTTGGTTCAATTCTGCAAGCATTACTTCTATTTTTTCTGCACTTTCAACAACTCTTTTTGGATTTGTTCTGCAGCTAACCTATGTTCCCTTCAGCAACAGTTATTGGTACTACCCCACAGTACTTCCAAGTTAGGAAGGCTTTTTAAGTTACTTCCTGCAGCTCGATTAGATTCTGTTCTGCAGTTATATTTGATTACGCCCTGCAGCTCTTTTAGATTCCATTTGGCAGTTCTCTTAAGATTCTCGGTCCAGTAGTTCAGTTTGCAGTTTTATTAAATTCCGTCTCCTACCTCTCGTTCATCCATTTCTGCAGCTCTTTTAAACTATATCCTGTAGCTCGCTTAGATTCCATCTAGTTGTTCTCTCAAAATGATTCGGCAGCTTTTGCATATTTCGTCACTTAGATTACGTCCTGCAGTTCTCTTTGATTTTACCTGGCAGCTCTCTTCAGATTCCATAGCTCACTCTTCCCTCTTAGGTACCATCCTAAAGTTCTCTAAAATTCCATCATATAGCTCTTGTTGATTCATTTTTTCAGCTCTTTTAGGTTACATTCCGGCTGTTAAAGTCCTTAGATTCCTTCCTGGAAACCTTTTTGGTTCTGTCCTAACGCACTACCGAAGTTGCCTTAGATTCTGTCCTTCAGTACTTGATTTTACCTCTACCTCTGGAAACTCTACTAAGATTCTATGGTGTAGCTTGTTTTTATTTCCTTCTCATACCTCTTAGGATCTATCGTGACGCGTTTTTAAATTCTCCGTTGCTAGCTCCACGGCAGACGTGGATATAATTCTGACACTAAATCCACGGCATTACGTCATTGTCATGGGGTGACGTTTATCGGCCGACTTGGAAAATTATTTCAGCTTCCTGGGATTATAGGGACAGAGGTACTGTACGATTGGTTGCCTACTAACTCCCAAGGCGTAAAAGTCTGTTTCTGAGAAATCTTATGATAATAATTATTAATTACAAACAAAATCAATCGCTCGGACTTAGAGAAACTTTACTCTAGTATTTTTTATTGGTCATATTCAACTTGCAAATTAATTAAAAATCAATTTAAAATATGAAAATGTTTGAAACTTTCATACTGGATACCTAAGTCCCCGGACATGCGCAGTAGGTGCAGCTCGTATTCGCGTTGTCGAATTAATGACGTCACCCCTTGACAATGACGTAATATGCCGTGGATTTAGTGTCAGAATTATATCCACGTCTGCCGTGGAGCTAGAAACGGCGTTTTAAATTCCGTTTTGTAGGTCTCGTTGATCTATTTCTGCAGTTCGTTCAGGTTACATCCTGCAGCTTTCTTTGATTCCGTCCTCCAGATCTCTTAGCTGCTCTCCTAAGATTTGTTCCTTTAGCTGTTTTTGGTTTTGATTCTGGAAGTTCTCTTAAATTTTATTCTTGTAGCTACAAGTTCGTTCCTGACTTACATTCTTGCAAATTTGAATTCCATCCTGCAGAGGTCTTTCATATTTCGTCCTTTTAGTATCCTTCTAGTCCCATCTTGGCTTTATCTTACAGATTCTGTTTTGCAGCTCTTTTTACTTCCATCCTAGAACCCCGTTTAATGCCATCTTGCAGTGCTCCTTGGTTCTGTCCTGCAGAATTCCTAGACTCTGCAGTTTTTCAACGTTACATATTACAATTCTCTTAGGTTACATCCTATAACTCTCCTTGGATACATTTTGAAACAATTTCCGTTTTCATCCTTTCCTTGCTCATCATATTTTCTCGGTACGTTTCAGCAACTCTGCTAGATCTGTAAACCTCGTTTAGCTGACGATTTTTAGATTTGTGTCTAAACTATTCCTTCTTTTAAAATCAGAATCATAGAATTATTTCCATTCGGTAGGTACCATTAAAATGTGAACGTAACTGTTATGTAATTTTCACAGAAAATGACTTCCATATTGTTTAAAATAGTTCCATGTTTAAATGGGGTCGAGTAAATGCGGTCCCGTCCTGGATCTTCCCTTGACCTGTTAACCCCTTGGGGATTCTGTCCTGTAGTTGACGCATTGAATCCCTCCCTAGTCTATTTAAAACGGAAACATCTCGCAAATTTGTAACTAAATTCCCAAGAGACGCATTAATTACTGTGTTTAAGTTGGGGATGACGTTTAATAACTAGAAGTTTACTGAGTAAACAAAAACAGTGGCAAAAACTGTAGGCATATCTTTAGGAATTTATGCGAGGACGCTTCCTTATTTACTTTGGCTTAAAGCCCTCATAAAACGTTTTCTATATACACGCAGCACGTGGACGCAAAATCGGGTCCATTGTGTATATAATTGGATTCCCAAGTGTAAATAACCGAACGTTAATTCGTCTGTTTTCTGTAAGTAATTTTGGAATTTGGTTCGTTATTACGTGTAGTTTATGCTGCTCTCGGTTCCGTTCTCTGTGATGTTCCATTAATTTCGCAAAACGCAAACGTTATGGGCTCTTAAGACGTGTTTATTGCTGTCTTTTGTAACTGCCGTCACCTAAATATGTCGACGCCTGTTATTCTCCAAGTCATTTCTGAAATATTACACCTCACAAACTATGCTAGTGTTAGAACTGTTGCAACCCAAAACCCAAAAGCACAATTCCTTTGCTTATTCACAAGAGTATCAAAAACAATAAAACTTAAAAGCTGTTAGGAAACTTCTACTTACGCCGAAGGAAACAGTTTCTAGGAGACATTCATCAAGAAATGTATTTTTTCCACTACTAGATTTAGAAAGTACCATTATTTAGTTTGTTTTCAGGGTAAGAAGTTGATTTTCTCAGCTAGTGGCCACTAATTTTTTATTATTGACCACTGGACAGTAATAGAAACAATTGATCTAGCATGCTAGCCTGATGCCTTTAAAATTATGTCAAATATCGAATATTATTCACCTTCATAATACAACAACCACTTTCTAAAGCTTATTTATTTCAATCTAGTATTGTTTCTTAATAATTTTAATTATAATTATTTGTTAAAAATGAGAAATAAATATATTTTAGATAAACGTCAAATTTTACACAAATGTCAGTTGAAATGTTTTCAGGCAAGGCTACTACTTGATTTTTGTGGATATTTAGAAATGTAACTTTATTTTTTATTAACGTAAAAACGATTAATTATAAAAGGAATAAAAGTGCTAGTAGTGGAAAAAATAATATATAAACCACGGTAGAGAAGACTTATCAGCCTCGCAGCTTATTTCCTTCGATGCTCCGCATCTCAGGAAATAATAATGCTCGGCTAAGAAAAATGTCTTCTCTATACTATTATTAAACCATCCCATGTGGAAATGAATGTTGTTGCGGAACCTTGTTAAAAAATTCCCCTTCAAATCTTAAAAATTCTAATTCCCTAAATTGGCTTTATGACTGAAGAGGCATCTCACTGTGCAGACATTAATACGACAAAAGATATTTGGGTATGTCGTTAGAATTAATGAAAAGCAGTTCTGGAACGCGACGACGGGATTGAGTTCATTGTGACAGGTTTCGGAATTCCATTTAAAATTGAAAATTGAAAAGGTCGGTTAGAATCGCTTTCCCTGTTAGCCCTCGTTACATCTTGGTTAGGGTTTCAAAAAGGGCCGAAAGTAGTTGTCGGCGGTGTTGAATTTATCGAATTAAATCAGTGCCTCGATTCCACAACACCAATATCATCCGGGGTAACAGCCACAATTCCACCCTTGTCTAATCCTCTTTCCTTTAATTTGATTGGAGATTGAAGATGTTTATCCAGCCGACAGAAAAACCCGATAGATACTTTTTCTAGTGTAATTTTAGATTTGAACGCCGACGAATATGGGTTACCGGGGAAATACCCTCTTGGGGGTAGTTTCAACCGCGGATTATGCCGATGATGGTTATTTGTAACCATGCGGACAAGCTGCGAGAAGGTGTTTTAACTTTAAGAGAAAATTTAGATCAATATCTCTTAGGGTTGATCTACAAACATTACTCAATCTGTAACCGAATCTTCGTTTCTACACGTTTTGAATTTTTTACAAACTTTTCAGGAGTTTTATTTCCTACCGCCATCTACTACCAATTTTAAAACCATTACACTACAAATAATTACTTAAAAGTTCTACATAATAAGAAAAGTTTCAGGAAAATAAACAAATTTTCTGCATCATTTCAGCAATACCCACTTCTATTTCCTTAAATCAATGTTTTCAGCAAAGAACCGAATCCAAATCTGAAAACTAGCCAAGAAACGTATAGACTTGTTTATTTTCAGTTTCTTTCATAAAACTAGTAGTTCGATAATGGATTTTCAGCGCTCGACACGTTCCGACCCCTAGTGACGGAAACGTAAACTTCTTGTTTCTGCCGCCTGCAAGATTGCAGGATTTCAGTGGCATTTCAGGGCAATTTAATTCAGCGAGATTTAGAAGGGAGCGTTACTTTGACTTGTCAACGTAATCGAAAGTGTCATAGCATTCTTCACGACGTCTTTTAGACCATGATTGATGGATGATTTTACACTGAAACTTTTACAGGAAATCTCTAACTTTGACAAAGACATTTAGATGCGTGAACTTTTTGTAGGTCTAATATCTTTATGATAATGATTTAAAAGAAGTTTGTCGAATAAATCAAGTAGGGGCCTGAAAAGTCACTGTAGAAGGGTTAAAAATGGGTTGATTAGACACAAACGTCCGCAGATGCGAACAAAAGCATATGTCAACTGTCAACACCGAAAGAGTGCCTAGAATATAGAAATTTTCCTAGATAATCTACGTGTCTAGAATAGGGAAAGTTAATCATAGAAAAAATTAAGGAACCCCAAGTTTCTTTGAATAAATCCAGTGCCCGTGGTCCGTCAAAAACAAAACATGTTGATTGTCGTTGTCGTTGCTGGCGGTGACTTTTTGTAGACTCTAAATTTTTGAATACATTAAAGGAGGCTTCATACAGGGGTGATTTTTTTGTGAATATGTTTTCATTGGTTAAATTCGGCGGCAAATTCAAATTTTACCAAGGAAAACAAAAATAAAAAATTGCAAGTAAAAAATCGCGCATATATACCCGTTTAATTTTTATTAAACCTTACATACTTTCGTTACACAATACCAGTTAGATATAAAATCCCACGCTTTGCTAACTTCTAATTAAAAATTAAATTCCATATTTTTTTGTAAAACCCTAACGGAATGTTAATATCCAGTGAGAAGAATCCGGTAGCAGAACAGTAAGTTAAAGCGAAATAAATTTCTTCCGACTAAGAAGAGTGGGGGGGAGAGCTTTTAAGCTTTTAGCATGTGGCCATAATTTCGTGTTGTCGCGAAACCAAATTTATGCGACCATATTTTACAGTGACAGAAGATAATTAATCCTCCAATAAACCTAACTAGCATTTACAAATATTAGTCAATACGGTTCACATGATTTATTGAAATCTTTAAATTTAGGCAAACTGTTTATTTTCACGAAGCTTTTATACATTTGTTTCATGTTTCTGAAGTGTCCGAATATTTATTTTACTTCGCTACACAATTAGATTCGTTTTGTGTCGATATGAAGTGTTGAGATGAGGAATTTGGCTACAAAAAAAATGCTTCACATTTTATGGTTTTTAAATTTTTTTTTTTAAGTATGTAAGGAATTTTCACGGTATCGTTAGAAATTTTACGCATTTTCTTTAGCTTTTCCACGTTTTAAGCCGTTGCTTTTTATTCTACCCTCGTGTATTTGACGCTTGTAAATGTTTAATGACAACCGCATTGCTTGGGTAATATGTCCTCGGAATTTTATACAGAACCGTATTTGAAAATTTTTTGGCGAGACCAGGAATAATAATAATAATTACAAGTCCTTTCAACGTTTCGTCTACGATCACAAGGGGTATTTTCAGGATTTCAATTTTTTTTCCCAGCCATTTAAGGCCATGTGTTTTTGAATTAAGGAAGTGTTAGATTGGTTTTAATAAAGAATAAGACGGGAGGGAATAAGAATAAAAATTTGGCAACCTCGTGTAGATGAAATACCTGAGTTATCCTTTCGCATATTTTCGTTATTTAGAGCGAATCTCTCGAACTGTAAACAAAACAATGGTTAGTTAATAATAATCTTGCGGTCGTCTGGGCCGGTCTGGTCTAATAATATTCCGTCCAGCGCCGGCTTGTCACACGTCGGGAAGAGCCCGCACGTTGGCACCGCTTTAGTAAATTCTCTAGTCTGTCTGCTATGCTCTAGAAATGTCCTGGTGTACGGTACGTAAGTAGTTCGCCTTTCGAACACGACGTCGAAACCTGGACCAAGTGCTAATTCTAAAGACTTTTGAATGTTAGCAATGTCGTGACGTTCTAGTCATCGGATTAAATTAAAAGAGTGCTAGTGAGTGAAATATATTAAATTTTTCGTGTTTGTGCGTTTAAGGTGTGATTAATAGGTCTAGTGTCAGGTGTGGGATGCTATTTTTGAGGTGTGGGAGTGAGCACGCGGAAGTGTGTAGACGTAGCAGCATGACATGGCACACTTCACATCGCCGCATCAGCAGCAGCCTCTTCAACATCAGACCCATGCGACCCCACCACCCCCTAACACCCCCGGAGGCAGAAGGTAGGAAAGGTAATGCCTTACCATACCTTACCGCTCGAAAAAGTTTTAAACTTTTTTTCAATCGAAGATGAAGAATTGCACTTACGAAACGTTTTGCTTTTCGAACTGCGAACTGCAACTCGTCCAAGTTGACGTGGTGATGTTTAGTTGCGGTTTTTGGCAGCGAAAATTTTATTTTAAGTACACAACCTTTCGGGCTCTCAACAAAAAATGTTCTAAAATTAAGAGCCAATGTTACAAATGTAATATTTGTGTTAAAATTGAAGTGTGTTAGTTAGGTTTAAGGTGAAATCGCCGATATTTACTTAATCCTGCGACCTTGTTTATATTATCGGGAAGCAAATTGAATTTGTACCCAACGAGCGTGTAGCTTTGCAAGATTGTGGTTAATAAGTGGTTTACTTTAAATTGAATTAATAACTTAAAATAGATTTTATGAGTGTCATTTGTGTTAAACCAAAACGTGTTTTCTAGTTTACGATCTTTAACTTCTATATCTATCCATTGCAACTTAAAATAAACTCCCAACACAAAAACCAACCAAACTTTTTTGTTTACCTTGCATCATCATATCAAAACTTATTTGTATAATTCTGAAAATTCCTGAAAATTATTGTGGTAAAGCAGGCGCGGTTCCTAAACAGCCGTCATCATAGGACTACAGGGTTAGGTGTTACCACGACCCTTTAAAAAGAATGGACCAATATTTAATGCAATTTTGCTGGATATCCTTTAATGAACTTCGAGACGCAATTAAAACCAATAATCTTATTTTAAACATATGACCTTTTAAAATTCAAAGCACTCGCCACAATAATAGATGCTTGAAAGAGTCATCAAACATATAACCCTTCCCTTTTTTTTTTATTAGATAGTCTTATGTGAAGCATTATGTTTGATTTAAAGGTTCAAAGATACAAATGTTTAAAAATTACAAATACTTATTAGAAAATAATTGTTTGTAGTAGAAGCCGTGGCGTCGTGGTACAAGAAGTTTCAGGGCTACATGGGGACGCCCTTCATTTATTCTATTTATTTATAAAGTTTCAAAGATAGAAAATATCCTAAAATTTGCGTTAAATTTTTAAAAAAGCATGAAAATCATGGGTTGAATAATAAAGTATGTCTACAGGGTGTTGTACCAAATTATAGCCCTTAGATACGAATTTTCAATAAAACTTTAAAAAATCATGGAAGTCTTCCTAGCAATTCTACAAGTTTGGGGTTTAGAGGGAATAATAGCCCTTAGATACTTTTATTAGAAGGGTCAATGTGAAGAAAGTTTAACTTTAAGGTTCAAAAGCACAATTTGTTAAAAATAAAACACCCTTTCTGAAATATTACGAATTTTCATTAAAACTTTAAAAATTCGTGGAAGTCTTCCTAGTAATTCCACAAGTTTGGGGTTTAGAGGGAATAATAGCCCTTAGATACTTTTATTAGATGGGTCAATGTGAAGAAAGTTTAACTTTAAGGTTCAAAAGCACAATTTGTTAAAAATAAAACACCCTTTCTGAAATATTACGAAATTTAATTAAAACTTTAAACATTCATGGAAGTCTTCCTAGTAATTCCACAAGTTTGGGGTTTAGAGGGAATAATAGCCCTTAGATACTTTTATTAGAAGGGTCAATGTGAAGAAAGTTTAACTTTAAGGTTCAAAAGCACAATTTGTTAAAAATAAAACACCCTTTCTGAAATATTACGAAATTTAATTAAAACTTTAAACATTCATGGAAGTCTTCCTAGTAATTCCACAAGTTTGGGGTTTAGAGGGAATAATAGCCCTTAGATACTTTTATTAGATGGGTCAATGTGAAGAAAGTTTAACTTTAAGGTTCAAAAGCACAATTTGTTAAAAATAAAACACTCTTTCTGAAAAATTACGAATTTTCATTAAAACTTTAAAAATTCGTGGAAGTCTTCCTAGTAATTCCACAAGTTTGGGGTTTAGAGGGAATAATAGCCCTTAGATACTTTTATTAGATGGGTCAATGTGAAGAAAGTTTAACTTTAAGGTTCAAAAGCACAATTTGTTAAAAATAAAACACCCTTTCTGAAATATTACGAAATTTAATTAAAACTTTAAACATTCATGGAAGTCTTCCTAGTAATTCCACAAGTTTGGGGTTTAGAGGGAATAATAGCCCTTAGATACTTTTATTAGAAGGGTCAATGTGAAGAAAGTTTAACTTTAAGGTTCAAAAGCACAAT
Source organism: Hemicrepidius hirtus (assembly GCA_963082805.1). Lineage (NCBI taxonomy): Eukaryota > Metazoa > Arthropoda > Insecta > Coleoptera > Elateridae > Hemicrepidius > Hemicrepidius hirtus. The sequence goes on from OY720162.1 coordinate 29,888,484, forward strand.
TTGTTAAAAATAAAACACCCTTTCTGAAATATTACGAAATTTAATTAAAACTTTAAACATTCATGGAAGTCTTCCTAGTAATTCCACAAGTTTGGGGTTTAGAGGGAATAATAGCCCTTAGATACTTTTATTAGAAGGGTCAATGTGAAGAAAGTTTAACTTTAAGGTTCAAAAGCACAATTTGTTAAAAATAAAACACCCTTTCTGAAATATTACGAATTTTCATTAAAACTTTAAAAATTCCTGGAAGTCTTCCTAGTGATTCCACAAGTTTGGGGTTTAGAGGGAATAATAGCCCTTAGATACTTTTATTAGATGGGTCAATGTGAAGAAAGTTTAACTTTAAGGTTCAAAAGCACAATTTGTTAAAAATAAAACACTCTTTCTGAAAAATTACGAATTTTCATTAAAACTTTAAAAATTCGTGGAAGTCTTCCTAGTAATTCCACAAGTTTGGGGTTTAGAGGGAATAATAGCCCTTAGATACTTTTATTAGATGGGTCAATGTGAAGAAAGTTTAACTTTAAGGTTCAAAAGCACAATTTGTTAAAAATAAAACACCCTTTCTGAAATATTACGAAATTTAATTAAAACTTTAAACATTCATGGAAGTCTTCCTAGTAATTCCACAAGTTTGGGGTTTAGAGGGAATAATAGCCCTTAGATACTTTTATTAGAAGGGTCAATGTGAAGAAAGTTTAACTTTAAGGTTCAAAAGCACAATTTGTTAAAAAAAAACACTCTTTCTGAAATATTACGAATTTTCATTAAAACTTTAAAAATTCGTGGAAGTCTTCCTAGGAATTCCACAAGTTTGGGGTTTAGAGGGAATAGTAGCCTTTAGATACTTTTATTAGAAGGGTCAATGTGAAGAAAGTTTAACTTTAAGGTTCAAAAGCGCAATTTGTTAAAAGTTAAACACTCTTTCTGAAATTTTACGAATTTTCATTAAAACTTTAAAAATTCGTGGAAGTTTTCCTAGTAATTCCACAAGTTTAGGGTTTGGAAGGAATAATAGCCCTTAGATACTTTTATTAGAAGGGTCAATGTGAAGAAAGTTTAACTTTAAGGTTCAAAAGTACAATTTGTTAAAAATAAAACACCCTTTCTGAAATATTACGAATTTTCATTAAAACTTTAAAAATTCATGGAAGTCTTCCTAGTAATTCCACAGGTTTGGGGTTTGGAGGGAATAATAGCCCTTAGATACTTTTATTAGAAGGGTCAATGTGAAGAAAGTTTAACTTTAAGGTTCAAAAGTACAATTTGTTAAAAATAAAACACCCTTTCTGAAATATTACGAATTTTCATTAAAACTTTAAAAATTCATGGAAGTCTTCCTAGTAATTCCACAGGTTTGGGGTTTGGAGGGAATAATAGCCCTTAGATACTTTTATTAGAAGGGTCAATGTGAAGAAAGTTTAACTTTAAGGTTCAAAAGTACAATTTGTTAAAAATAAAACACCCTTTCTGAAATATTACGAATTTTCATTAAAACTTTAAAAATTCATGGAAGTCTTCCTAGTAATTCCACAGGTTTGGGGTTTGGAGGGAATAATAGCCCTTAGATACTTTTATTAGAAGGGTCAATGTGAAGAAAGTTTAACTTTAAGGTTCAAAAGCACAATTTGTTAAAAATAAAACACTCTTTCTGAAATTTTACGAATTTTCATTAAAACTTTAAAAATTCGTGGAAGTCTTCCTAGTAATTCCACAAGTTCGGGGTTTGGAGGGAATAATAGCCCTTAGATACTTCTATAAGGTGGGTCAATGTGAAGAAAGTTTAACTTTAAGGTTCAAAAGCACAATTTGTTAAAAATAAAACACTCTTTCTGAAATATTACGAATTTTCATTAAAACTTTAAAAATTCGTGGAAGTCTTCCTAGTAATTCCACAGGTTTGGGGTTTAGAGGGAATAATAGCCCTTAGATACTTTTATTAGAAGGGTCAATGTGAAGAAAGTTTAACTTTAAGGTCTAACAGAACTCTGGGACTGAAACTATTCCGATTCAAAGAACTGTGATCAAGATTACTTTTTATTTTGATCAATTTTTATTTTTACTGCACAAGGGTTGTTAAGGATCTTAACTTGAAAAGTAAATATTCTAGTAGTTCCTTTAAAATTACAGTTAGTATAGCTTTTGTAATTTTCTTAATAAAAGCCTGGAGCTGGTGGTAAATGATCACCCTGCAAACCACAAACACAACCCTTAATTAAACCGTTTAAACACAGCTTTTAATTTATCCATAACCGTAATTAGCGAAGCTCTTGTTAGCAATACATCGGCAATAATGGTTCTTTGTTACTTTGGATCCTCGACTATATTCCTAGGCCGAATAACTGTTATTTGGCACACAGCCAAGTCGGCAAATGTGTCGTCTCTTTTTATTTCTGTATATGTATGTGCAGATTTATGTTAAGCACCCTGCGTTACTAATGAGAATAACAAGGTACCTACCTACACTTTAAGTTTTTTCCTTCGACGTTATCTCTCTAGGAGTAATGAGGACCTCACGTGTGCCCAAGCTTTAGATAACTTTAATCAGATTATGTCCATTCAAAAGTAATATTAATCATCAGGTTAAGATAGAAGAACTTTATGCTAATCCACTTTGATGAATTTGGTCACGCAACTGATTTTTTTTTATTAAAGAATTAGTTGTGATGTAACAAGAGTTATTTTTAAATTTCAACGGAAATTACGACCTATTTTGTTTCTTAAAGAAAATTTCCTGTTTGTAAGATATGTGTGGAAAAAATTTTGTACTAGAATGGAATTTAAATTTCATTCAGGAAAACCCCTGGCATAAGTATTACATCAATAAATTATGAATTACCGCATGCATGGTAACTTCCGATTGTACTATTTATGGGAATAAACAAAGGAAACATGTTCGAATTTTCACTTCGTGTCCAATTGGTTGCGCTTTAAATACCAAATTTAGTTCTGTTACATCGTTTTCCGCACCGATCCGTGCGTGTAATTCTCAACTCGTGCCTGGATTAATACTCCATGTTAATAGAATTTGTGTCGGCTTTTGCAAATCATCTACAATCGCATTGGAAACCGCTTATAAAACATTTTTTCCCAGATGGTTTTTATTATTGTTAATTTTATGTACGCTAGAAATTTATTACGCGATGTTATGTAAAAGGAGCGACTTTAACCTGATCACAAAAGCTCGAAAATAGTACCCAACCTGAAATTTATTACTATACCCGCGACCCTATATTGCGTTGCCCTTTAAGTATCGCCATTTGCGAGAAATAAATCGCAGCCAATATCTGCAGTATAACAGAGTTTGGACGCCCTGGGATATTTATTCGATTAGAGGGAGGGATGATTGATCAGCATCAGAAATTGTTATTCCTTTCGCTTGACGAACTTCAAGCTTTATTTATTTACTTTTTTCCCTGATAAAAATACGAAGTTTAAGCAGCTCAAGAACTTGTACTGTTTTAAAAAGCAATTTAAAAAATCCTACTTCATTAAATCAAAGAGAAACATAAGCTCCGAAGAACTTTCAGGGATAATTTATTAAAGAAAAGATTATTCAGGCATCATGAAATATGAGTCAAGGGGAGGATTTTTTTGCACTATGGAGGAATTTTGCAATGATACAAAATTAGAAGTGCCTTGTTACAAAAAAGGTCCGCAAAATCACAAGAATTTGAATAAACGCCAAACTCCATAACTCTGTTGATTGTGTGAACATACCCTTATAATTATTCAGACTTCTTACGTGTATATAGTAGAGTAATTTAGGAAAAATACAGCCCTTAGCTGCAATTAGGGGAAAAGCTTCAAGTTCGTTACCAAAAAGGTCCGCAAAATCAGAAAAAATTAACTAAACGCCAAACCCCATAACTCTGTTGATTGTGTGAACATACCCTTATAATTATTCAGACTTCTTACGGGTATATAGTAGAGTAATTTAGGAAAAATACAGCCCTTAGCTACAATTAGGGGAAAAGCTTCAAGTTCGTTACCAAAAAGGTCCGCAAAATCAGAAAAAATTAACTAAACGCCAAACCCCATAACTCTGTTGATTGTGTGAACATACCCTTATAATTATTCAGATTTCTTACGGGTATATAGTAGAGTAATTTAGGAAAAATACAGCCCTTAATTGCAATTAGGGGAAAAGCTTCAAGTTCGTTACCAAAAAGGTTCGCAAAATCAGATAAATTTGAATAAACGCCACATCCCATAACTCTGTTGATTGTGTGAACATACCCTTATAATTATTCAGACTTCTTACGGGTATATAGTAGAGTAATTTAGGAAAAATACAGCCCTTAGCTGCAATTAGGGGAAAAGTTTCAAGTTCGTTACCAAAAAGGTCCACAAAATCAGATAAATTTGAATAAACGCCACACCCCTTAACTCTGTTGATTGTGTGAACATACCCTTATAATTATTCAGACTTCTTACGGGTATATAGTAGAGTAATTTAGGAAAAATACAGCCCTTAGCTGCAATTAGGGGAAAAGTTTCAAGTTCGTTACCAAAAAGGTCCACAAAATCAGATAAATTTGAATAAACGCCACATCCCATAACTCTGTTGATTGTGTGAACATACCCTTATAATTATTCAGACTTCTTACCGGTATATAGTAGAGTAATTTAGGAAAAATTCAGCCCTTAGCTGCAATTATGGGAAAAGCTTCAAGTTCGTTACTAAAAAGGTCCGCAAAATCAGATAAATTTTTATAAACGCCACATCCCATAACTCTGTTGATTGTGTGAACATACCCTTATAATTATTCAAACTTCTTAAGGGTATATAGTAGAGTAATTTAGGAAAAATACAGCCCTTGGCTGCAATTAGGGGAAAAGCTTCAAGTTCGTTACCAAAAAGGTCCGCAAAATCAGATAAATTTGAATAAACGCCACACCCCTTAACTCCGGTGACTGTGTGAACATACCCTTATAATTATTCAGAAATTAAGAGGATGATAAGAATTCTTTAACCCATGGGATTTTTTTTCTTGAATTTTTAATTTTTAGGTGTCTCAAGGGTTGGATCTTTTTCCGAATTGTCTGTCATTTGGGAAAGGGTTGAATTTTGTATTAAATTGTTTGTTATGTGGCTATTAGATGGATAAACAATTCTTCAGTTGATTGAGGAATTTTAAACTAAAGGGACGGATTAGGGATTAAATTTGTAATGAGTGGAAAGTGTACACTAAGTCTTCAGGCACAATTTTATTATTGTTAGAATAAAATGTAAATACCATAATGCTAATGTGATTATTTTCCCTTTTTGTTAATAATACCTAAATATTATTCCTTGTTTGTGAGAAAGTATGGAGAAGCGTAAACATTTTAATCAACAAAGTTCGTGCTAACACGTTTGATGTAACTTTAACATAGCTCTTGTGCTAATCAAGTCATCAGCATAAGACAGAAAACAAGACATTTTGCGACGCCTGAAGTAATTACAACAATTATCACGTCTCTTGATGTGGTATTCCAAATGTGGTTTGGAGTACGCAGGTGGAATTTAATTGCTTCTGGATGAATTTGATTAGGGAGTTGGGGATCCCGTTCGTTTTGGGCGACATATGCAAGGGGGACATCAGGATGTATAATGATGAGTGCACGTGCCTTTAGAGATCGTCGACGGGAGATAGGTGATAAAAGACGACGGTGGCTGCGCAAACGGGTCTCGGTCGTATGGTAGGTTAGGGGGGTTGTCCTGATCGATGGGCCGGGAGCGGCAGTGTGCGGTGGTCGTTCGGGCCGATGGGAGGCCCGGCCGATATGCCAAGAGCCCGCGCCACCCTCATCGAGGCAGAAGCCAACAACCTCTACACGCCGCGTCGAAGACGTCTTCGTCGCAGGTACCAACGGCACAACCACCAGCATCCCCGAGCACGGCCTCCCCAGACGCTTCTTGCTGCTATCAGTGTTTTATCCACTTTTTTTACCACCACCGCTTCTTATCACACATTATTATTGTTAAATCATGTTCAAAATCCTTTAACTGCTGTGATTGGTGGTCAGCTTACTTCTTGATGGGGGTCGCATTTATCATATTCTTTTGTAAGCCTTATTATGTAATCAGAAATAAAATTATGTGCTTAAAATTTTATTATTTTGTCTCCGAAAAGGACCCCATCATAAAAGCTTTTGCGCCGTTCTGCATTCGTTTTGTGTGCTTTTATATAAAGTTGAAAGCTCTGCTCTGAATGTGCACCCTTGTTCGAATTTTTAAATGCTTTGGGATTATATTATAACGCAAAATCCGATCCGAAGGGCGGATTTAAAATTTTTCAGAAACGCGATCACTATCTAGAAACTTTTCTCGTGTAAATAAACGGGGGGGAAACTTTGAAGCCCGCAACCCTCATTAAAATATTCATGGGATGGTTCCCCTTTCGTTTCAAATTAATTTAGAAATTTCACTGGGCATTAATTCACTCGCGGCTTCAATTCGAATAGGAACAATAATTTAACTTAAAGGGACACATCTCACAGGTGTTTTGATGAAGGGTTTCCTCGTTTAAGTATTTATAGGAAAATGACCGTTCAGGACAACTGTGATATATTATTATCTGAACGCGTTTTGTTAAATTAATCGATTTGATTATATACGCACATGCTTCCGCTGCTATTGTGGTTTAATTTATAATTAATAAATGTCCCATTCATTCCGATTTCAAATTTGTGGAAATTAATTTTCTATTCCTTTATGTACAGAACCGGATTTAAAAATATATTCAAGTTAATTAATATTTTTAAAGTTAGCTCCTTTGGAGTTTACAAAAGAGCTCTTCTGGAAACTTTGTGGGAATAAATATCATTCTCTGATCTCTTTGGAAAGTCGGATTTAAGTTTCAAATCTGCGTTTCGTGTTATTCAGAATAAGTTGAGTTGGTCGAGAAGCAACAAAAGATAACAATATTTAGCTGAGGGAAAAGAGTTGAATTTTTTGAATTATTGTGTAGGTATTTTCCGAACTAAACTCGGTTTTAAATTTTGTAATTTCTTTAATTGTCTGACTGTACTATAAGGCATTTGGAAAATTTCAAACATTTTTCCTTTTAACCCATGATTTTTTCCGCAAAAACTCGTGCATTAGTAGGTACGGAAGATTTAGGCTTCAGAAGTCGCTGAATCGTTTTTTTTAATGTCCTAGACAAGTCGTTCTGATGTCCTAGCGTTCTAAGTTACGCCCCCTATGAATTTTTGAAGATTCCCGAATAATTTTCAACGCACTCGTGCTCTTGAAAGAAATGTTTAAAAAACAGGTTTACAAATTTCTTCTATAATGAACCAAAAGGTCTTAATTGAGCTTTAATTTAATAAAAATTTGAATGTCTTATCAGTCCTGTGACGTCTCCTATGGATTTTTGAAACGGTAAAAACGATTTTTGAAAACTTTTAAACTGTGGATTAAAAATTTTCAGATGAACTTTATTTTGAGGATTCTGCTAACTTCGTAGCTTCTTTATGACGCCCCCTTTGAATTTTTCAAAGTAATTTTTTGTAAAAACCAGAAAAATTATCAATTTATGAACCTAATAAGGTTTCATTTTCGTTTCTTTTCCCAAACGATCGGGATACAATATTTGTGGGAAACGTTGCAGTCGTAAATATTTCAAACTTTTCTCATAGATTATGTTGTACGATTGGAACCAATACAGCATACGATAAAAGCTCTGGAGCTGGTAACAAATGTTTTATCGTAGAAAGAAGCTCAGGAATGTTTTATTGTTGGTATGTTATTTTAAAAAATGTTTAAAAAAGTTCCTATAATAAAACGCATTCAGGTGTTCTTGTACCGCGTAAAAATATTTTATACGAGTGAGTTCATATCAATTTCCTGACAGAAAAAGCGTTTCCTGAACACATAAAAGCCATGTTCGGTTTATCTGTAATACTTTTGTAGACTTTGTAGAACGTTCTCGACATGTAGGTATATACCGTTTTATGATCTTAATTTGAACAGAAAATGATTGAAGGTAAAATGTTTACTTTGAAGGATATGCAAAGGTGTACAGTGTAATTTTCTTGCAAGGGCTGTATTTTATTGACGAAACCTTGTGCAACTGTAATTTGCGAGTGGGTTAGCATGCATTTTCTTGTATGCTTTAGCCTTGTATTTTATTGTCGCACGAAGGGTCAGTACGTTTTAAAAATGCATTTGTTAGATCGAATCGACAACAACCTTTGTGCATAAATTTACAAACAAAAATGTTTTTTTGATAGATTGAATAAAAGTTTTCATCATTAAACTTATATACAGGGTGTTTCCTAAGTACGTGTAGACAATGCAGGAGGTGATTCCTGGGCGAAAATTAAGGCTACTTTCTCAAATAAACTTGTACCCTAAAATGCTTCCCTGAAGAGTTACGCCTCTTCAAAAATGGAGTAAAAATTTAGTTTTTAATTTTTATCTCAAATTTGGACGAAGATAGAAAAATACAAATAAGTGGACGTGTTCTACTAACAGGAAGGCTCTTTATGGATATTTTCTTTATCCACCTGTATTGTTAGAAGGGGATGAAACTTACAACCCCTGTTCATTTTTTTTAGAACTTTTTAATGCACCGGAATTTTTAATTTAAAAAATACGCATGAGAAAGCCTAATTCATTTAGAAAATTATTTGTCTCTTTTATTTTTATCGTAGGACTAATAGTTTTCGAGTAAAAAATTAAAATCAATTGTGATGTGCGCCTCAGTTTTGTGAGAAGTTGCATTAAATTTCTAAAAGAAAAAAGTCTAGGTAGGCGTTTGTGTATCTTTCCATGATCAATAATGTATGCAAACTTACTAACAATTATTATTATCAAAAACAGCAAAACAAAAAATGAAATCCGCCTACCTAGACTTTTTTCTTTTAAAAATTTAGTACAACTTCTCACAAAAATGAGGCCCACATTACAATTTATTTTAATTTTTTACTCGAAAACGATTAGTCTCATGGTAAAAATAAAAGAGACAAATAATTTTCTAAATGAATTAGGCTTTCTCATGCGTATTTTTTAAATTAAAAATTCCGGTGCATTAAAAAGTTCTAAAAAAAATGAACAGGGGTTGTAAGTTTCATTCCCTTCTAAAAATAAAGGTGGATAAAGAAAATATCCATAAAGAGCCTTCCTGTTAGTAGAACACGTCCACCTATTTTTATTTTTCTATTTTTGTCCAAATTTGAGATAAAAATTAAAAACCAACTTTTTACTCCATTCTTGAAGAGGCGTAACTCTTCAGGGAAGCATATTAGGATACAAGTTTATAGGAAAAAGTAGCCTTAATTTTCGCCCAGGAATCACCTCCTGCATTTTCTACACGTACTTAGAAAATACCCTGTATAGCACCCTCTTTGAATATTCAAAAATTGAGTAGTTTCCCGTAACCAGCAAATTTACCAAAAAAAGTTTTTCCTGAAAATTAAAATATAAAGAACTAGCCAACTCGTGGACGTATGAAATATGATCCCTTTCATAATTTTCTAAGGAAAGCTCAATTTTTGTGATGCATTCAGGCTTGTCGTGGTTGTTTGTTGAAAATCGCTCGATTAAGATATCAAGAAACAAGAATAACAGCCGTCAATTTCAAGGTTTCCTTTTCAAGGAGTAAATTCCCTAGTGGAAGCTTGTAAAGACTTAATTTATCAATTTGAAATTAATTCTGCGTTCAAATCTAGGTCCTAAAAGTTTGTTTAATTAAAAACGAATTAGTTCTGGTGGTGGGTCTTTCGTTATTATGACATTCCCTGTGGTACCTCAACCGATAATTCCTTAATCCCGACCAGTCAAACTTTGATCCTTGTTTCTCCGCCTCCTGTGTACTGTCTGTGAGATTATTATAGATTTGAAACCCTTGCACCATTGCACATACACGGTATGCTTGATACTTATGCGTGGATCAATACTTACACCGCAGTTTTGTAACCCCGAACAAAGAGTATTCTCACACCTCAACCTTCCCTTAGGACAAATAATTATCTACTCGTTTGTGTTAAACCTTGGATAATAGCATTCGGCCAAGAGTATTATCTTCGTTGTTCGGCTTTACTGGATTATTTTTAGAGATTTAGCGTGTCTGTTTATTTGTATATTGTCTTCCCTAGCGTGATAATATCGATGATGGCATTATGTTGCCAACACTTCTTAGGTTGAATAACAAAAGTTTTGGCCATTTAAGCAATAATCGAAAAGCTTTTAGGGGCGGTTTTTGACGAAAAGATAAAGTTTTGTTGTTTCATCTGGTTTTTATTATTATAGGTTCCTATAAATAACTGAAAGGAAGTTATTAATAATGTATAAAGGAAATGTATGTTATATCTGATTTAATATTATATTAACCAACAAGTATTTTGAATGGCGTTATTATTTGTGTTGGCGTTGGCAAGCATTAATTTTTTTTATTGTAAATAACTATCTATGCACGCAAAACTTTTAAATCGTCATGTGGTGCGCTTAAAATAGCCCTGATAAACTTTATGAGTAGGAATTCAAACTGTTTTAAAAGTTCAAGTTTAATAAAAAGGATTGATGAAAAAATTAAGTAAATGCCAAACCCTTTAACTCTATGGTGTGTGTGAACATACCCTTATAATTATTCAGACTTCTTACAGGTATATAGTAGAGTAATTTAGGAAAAATACAGACCTTAGCTGCAATTAGGGAAAAAGTTTCAAGTTCGTTACCAAAAGGTTCGCAAATTCAGAAAAACTTGAATAAACGCCAAACCCCTTAACTCTATGGTTTGTGTGAACACACCCTTATAATTATTCAGACTTCTTACGGGTATATAGTAGAGTAATTTAGGAAAAATACAGACCTTAGCTGCAATTAGGGAAAAAGTTTCAAGTTCGTTACCAAAAGGTTCGCAAATTCAGAAAAAATTGAATAAACGCCAAACCCCTTAACTCTATGGTTTGTGTGAACATACCCTTATAATTATTCAGACTTCTTACGGGTATATAGTAGAGTAATTTAGGAAAAATACAGACCTTAGCTGCAATTAGGGAAAAAGTTTCAAGTTCGTTACCAAAAGGTTCGCAAATTCAGAAAAAATTGAATAAACGCCAAACCCCTTAACTCTATGGTTTGTGTGAACATACCCTTATAATTATTCAGACTTCTTACGGGTATATAGTAGAGTAATTTAGGAAAAATACAGACCTTAGCTGCAATTAGGGAAAAAGTTTCAAGTTCGTTACCAAAAGGTTCGCAAATTCAGAAAAAATTGAATAAACGCCAAACCCCTTAACTCTATGGTTTGTGTGAACATACCCTTATAATTATTCAGACTTGTTACGTGTATATAGTAGAGTAATTTAAGAACAATACAGACCATAGCACCAATTAGAAGTATACTGTTACAGTTCCCCTTCTAAATGGGTTCATAAACTAAGAAACATTTCAAGAAGCTCATAAAGGTGGTCATAATGATCGTTCAGATATAAATTAATCTTTGCAATTACACTTATGTGCTGCTACTAACTATAAATTGATATGAATTAACAATTTTATTTGTAATAAAGGTAGCTAAAAATAGACCATCTAAAAATATCTGAAAGGAGCTTTTATACGGATAGCATCAAGTTTAATCCTGCCACTGCTCTAATAGTTTAATACCAGACCGCACAATTATTGTTTCATAAAATTATAATTAAAATGTATATCATTACTAAACGTAAATTATATTTCCATAATGTAATATTTTAAGATCTTCGAATAAACTTACATTCGACCTGTGCAAACAACAAACAATTTCCTTTGTACTTGTACGTGTTTCCTCTAAACCCACAGGTATCTGTGCGGTCATCAACTTTCCCATTTAATCAATAGTCTCAAGAGATCTGTATTAGAGGAAAGATTTCGTAAACATAACTCCTTTTTAAAAGATTTGGTGATGAAGGAAAAATCCCTGTTACTAGAGTTTTGGAAATTCCAACTTGGTCACGTTTTGTAGCAGCAATAAATCGTAAAGATTGCCAATTTCCTAATTGCGTTATCCGGAAGATAAAAAACAGAAGAAAAAAAGATTAAAAAATAAGCTGCAGGGTGCACTCAATGATAAAGGTTAAATGTGGATTAATTTAAGGTTGAGTGAATTTTTGGCAGTGGCTTTTGGCGCCAGAAGGGCTGGGATATTTCATGCCGGGGGTGGCAGAGTGCGAGTGCGCGATCTGTGCAATGGGGCCGGGGCTCCGAGCCGGTCCAGCAGTCGCCTCCTCCGAGCGCGCTGTTCTGCCGTCCACAGTGCCGTTTTAACCTCACATTATTAACCATAAATACGGCAAATTTAATTAGCTGTACAATTACGAAACCACAGTGAGATATATTAACACATACACCACAGCTGCCAACGTTTACGCTTAAATGCTTTAACTATTAGGAATGTTTTCTACGAAACACGCCTCTTTGGGAGGATATTTTTACACCTAAAAACGAAATTCCTTTTTATAAATATTTAAATAAAAACGCGTTAAATATTCTTTCCATTTCTCTCCCTTTCATTTCAGACGCAACAACACCAATTATTTCTTAAGTGTTATAAAACTTTTTGAAACCTCAACTTTCTAATTACTTCCCTTTTTTATTCTAACTTTTCTTGAAAACGTGATTATAAAATTAATCAAGTCAGAAAAAAAGCCACCGGAGCTTCCTTAAAATTAAAATAACATGATTCGTGCGGAAACTTTTACTTTCCGAGTGGAAATCGTCGTAACAGTGGAAGTGAGAGGACGGCACCCGGAATTATTCCGGGTGCGACGAAGACTCTGGTAGACACATTTCGACCTCAAGAAAGCTATGACACTCTGCCAAAATGACTATGTTTGCTATGACCGAATATTTCGGGGAGTTTGCCCTTGCCAGGTAATTTATTTCTTTTGTTTATATCCCTACGAGGTGCTTCCAAAAAATAACCTTTTTATTTAATAAGATCACTATTCTATTCGATTTAAAACAGATTTTCCTTGCTTTTAGTAACAATTTCCTACGCTAGATGATGCTGTATCAAATAGTTTTTACTTGTAATTCTCCGAAAAGTCTTCCAAATGAAGGTTTTTCCTTGAAAAATCATATTTGGCTTAATATTATGAAATTTTTCCGGATTTAAAAGCATAAAAGTGTAAACGTCATTGTTTCTGTGATCGGGGTTGAAACACAAAGGGGTCGCAATATCCTCGCCCTCGCTTTAAAATATTGATGCTCGTTATCCTGGATAACGTCACTGAGATTTCCAATTATTACAATTCGTACACGTATTAGGCTTGAAGCTTGAAATATGGGTTCTCTGGAGGGTTTTTATCATAAAGCTAAAGTGATGCATTAATAATAAAAATAAAAACTAAACGGTTTTAATTTAAATTCTTTAGAAGGTGGTTGTGTATTAAAATAAATTTGTATGGATTCTTATAATAATAATTATGACTTTCGGTCACAGGTTACCCTGTAATATTTTACATGAATAGAACTGTACAACCTTTCAGAGCTTTTATAAGGAATATTCACATCCCTTGGTCAGTCTGGGACGCATTTTTTGTAAATTATTAGTCTTGCAGATCTTTAGCAGGTGCTATCTTTGGTTAGGAAGAACATACCCTTATGTTATAATTATTCAGAATTCTTACGGATATAACGTAGAGTACTTTAGGAAAAATACAGACCTTAGCCGCAATTAGAGTAAAAGTTTCAAATTCGTTAGCAAAATCCGCAAAATCATAAAAATTTCAACAAACGTCAAACCCTATAACTCTGTGGATTGTGTGAACATACCTTTATAATTATTGAGACTTCTTAAGGATATATGGTAGAGTAATTTAGGAAAAATACAGACCTTAGCTGCAATTAGGAAAAAAGTTTCAAGTTCGTTACCAAAACGGTCCGCAAAATCATAAAAATTTGAATAAACGCCAAACCCCATAAATCCGTGGATTGTGTGAACATACCCTTATAATTATTCAGACTTCTTACGGGTACATAGTTGAATAATTTAGGAAAAATACAGACCTTAGCTGCAATTAGGGAAAAAGTTTCAAGTTCGTTACCAAAACGGTCCGCAAAATCATAAAAATTTGAATTAAACCCCAAACCCCATAAATCCGTGGATTGTGTGAACATACCCTTATAATTATTCAGACTTCTTACGGGTATATAGTTGAATAATTTAGGAAAAATACAGACCTTAGCTGCAATTAGGGAAAAAGTTTCAAGTTCGTTACCAAAAAAGTCCGCGAAATCATAAAAAATTGAATAAACGCCAAACCCCATAACTCTGTGGATTGTGTTAACATACCCTTATAATTATTCAGACTTCTTACGGGTACATAGTTGAAAAATTTAGGAAAAATACAGACCTTAGCTGCAATTAGGGAAAAAGTTTCAAGTTCGTTACCAAAACGGTCGGCAAAATCATAAAAATTTGAATAAACGCCAAACCCCATAAATCCGTGGATTGTGTGAACATACCCTTATAATTATTCAGACTTCTTACGGGTACATAGTTGAATAATTTAGGAAAAATACAGACCTTAGCTGCAATTAGGGAAAAAGTTTCAAGTTCGTTACCAAAACGGTTCGCAAAATCATAAAAATTTGAATAAACGCCAAACCCCATAAATCCATGGATTGTGTGAACATACCCTTATAATTATTCAGACTTGATACGGGTATATATAGTAAGTAAGTAGCGTAATTTAGAAAAAAATCAGACCGTTTAACAGGTGTTATCCTGGTTTAGGAAGTCGCCGAAAGCCACAGGTTGCTAATAAACCTTCTGTGTTTAGTCTTCCTTTTATTTGTATATAAATCAAATGTTTCCTTATTAGAATTAATAATGATTTAAAATTTATTTTAGTAGTGTTTTTTTAATTTCTCGCTTTAATTAAAAACAATTTCAAAAAGTTAAGTTTACTCTAAATTTACCCTAACGATCAAAATAAAATATTTACATCTGTTTTCCTCATATATTAATTAAGAGCATCATTTCTGCTCTAGTTGCCAATTCCTAAATTACTTCACTCCAAAATACTTTTGCTACTCATCTCAAAACTTGTCATGTTCAAGAGAGATCCATCGGAAAGTTTTTCCAATGTCCAATTTTACGAGTTTCTCTGCTCATCTCGTTAAAGGATGCTTGTTAAAGCTCCTTAAATTTACATTTATAAAGTTAAAAGTTAACGAAGTTTTTTGCAAACTTCAGTTATTCCAAAAGGTTCAGCGTACAGTGTACTTTGCTTCTTATAACAAAAAAAAAACAAGGCAGGGATGTAGTTATAAAAATTTAGTAACGAAAAAAAATCATGGGCGAGTTCGATCCTGTATACCTACATTTCCGTAACTAAACAGTTGAATATTTTAAACTTCTTTCCAGTTATGTAACCACAAATAAAGGTTACACCTTACACCTCATTTCTTTCTATGTCAATCGTTGAAAAAGCAACAAAAATAAATGTAGCGTAATAAACGAAGGGGATGAAAATATCAAAAGGCAAAAGAGTTAGAGCTATCATTGTCAAACCTGCACCACTTGTAAGCGAAACATTTTAAAAGAAGAAAGCGACGATAGTATCATCAGCCATAGGGTTTCTTTGCTCGAATTCGAAATCAGGGTAGGTTGGAAACAAACAAAAGCAAGCATGTAAAATGGGTTTTACAAACTTCAGAACGGAAGTGTGCTTCTCACCTCACTTGTAGCTTGTAGCTAATCGCGTTCGGCTTGATATTGGATACTTATGCCCCTGTTTACGCCCTAGGAACCCGGCTTACGTTAATTTCCTTTGTTTGGTGAAGCCGAAATTTATGTTAGAGGAACTTGTACTGTTTACTGCTATGTAAGGCGAATATAACGGGCCCTACGGACTAATCAACTTCCGTTTATAATTCTTCAAAATGAGCCTACTGTTGGATTTTTCCCAAAAGAAACATCGAAATAAAATACAGGGCCGGGTTAAACCTAACGACTGAGAAACGTTAATAAAAAAAAAACCTAAAAGCAAACTAGGAGTCTCTTGTCTGGGAGAGCGCTTGTCAAGACCATTTCTGTTAGTGATTTAGCGAATTCCCTTTACCCCTGAATCTTAGAAATTCCGCCTACTAAAACTATTTCGTAATGCTATTATTAGATTTGATTTTTTACATCTCAAAAAACGTAAACTCAAAGTTTACTTATAACTCTCTAAAAAATTCAGTTCAGATGCGCCCTTAAATGCAAAAGTTCTAATGAGATCTCTTGTTACTTGATCGAGTCAACTAAAATGTATCTTTAAAAATTTTGAAATCTCTACTTTACATATTTTTAAAAATTTAAGGTCCTAGATTACAACAACTCGAACAGAGTGTGCGGAGTATGTTGCGAACAATAAAAAGCAATTGCAAAATAGTGGAGACTAACCTTTAAATCTGCGTTGTCCACTTGCGAATTTACGAAATCCATCCATTTTCCGCACTACACTACACTAAAGTACAGTACACGACAGTTCACTACACTGCACTACACTAAAAGTAAAGTTTCAGTTCACTACACCGCACTAGAGCTCTAAACTCATCCAAGTTTCCCTCAGTTGTGATGATGGAAAGGCAGAATTTCACCCTGAATCCAAATATGTAAAAATATACAGGGTGCTCCATCTAAAATAAAAAAGTTGAACATTGTATGTTAAAACAGTTGATAAATATTTACGAAAGGGTGGTGTCAAAAGATAACTTTTGCCTTAACATTTAAAATTATATATAATTTGTGGGGTCTAAAATTTAGTAAGTTATGGCTTGGGGCCTTTTTTAGGAAACAACCTGTATAAAAATTAAATTAAATCTTTAAAAGGGAAAATAAAAATTAATCTCCTTTCACCCCACCCCCCTTAATAAAAACAGCTCATTAATTTAATTATGCAATAATTTTTCAATAAAAGACAAAAATATGGAGGACACCTTATACTCGTACTAGGGGTCCCCCCGTCATTTTAGTTTGTGTTATTCAAGTATGCAATATAAAAGAAAATTATTAGTTAATTATGTAGGTACTCTTCCGTACAGCTAATTTATTTCTTTTACTACATCTACCTATATTGAAACGAATTTCTTTGCTTTAGTACTAACAAATATTTATATATTCTTACCTGATCAATGCAGTTTACATTAAAGAAGATTCAACTTGCAGAAATTTTACAATAAAAATGGAGCACACATGTCGTACATTCAAAAACCTTTTCAATACTGACGAGAAATAATAACCCGAAATATTAGGAGCCCATTCCTCAATGACATTCCAGCAAAAAATTACCTTTTATTTTTATCATTTTCTTACGAGATAAGGTTTACAATGAAATGTTGAAAGTCATAACAGATGTGCACTACACGCATTCTAGATTGTTAATTTAGTGTTTAGTCACTATTTAAAGCAAGCGGCAAATATAAATAGACAATAAATAAAATATTCAATAATTATCAAGGAACCTATCAAACCTAACCCCTAGCCAACTTTCTGAAATAAACTGAAAAATGCTTAAATTTTCAATCTAAAATATTTTCTTGACCATTGCAGATAGAAGAAAAGTACAAGAGAGATAACTGATGAATATTTTTACGTAGTGTTAGAAAAAAATATTTTCACGATCATCTTTTGTTTAATTTTTAAGATATAGCATAAAGTTGGGAAATAAGAAATAATTATTTTCTGATTGTATCCGTGGCCCCTTGAAGAACCCATCATCTATCTGTTGGTTCTGGTATAATGAGTCCCTTCGTTTTTTCTCCAAAAGAAAAATTTTGGAGAATTCTCTTAACATTTTCTTTGTCCACGGGACTCTGAAACACCCATCGAGCGAGCTGTAACTTCCAATTTTATGAAGGGGTCTCTTTTGGATTTTGCTCAAAAGGACCTACAGCTTGAAGCATTCAGTTTTTGCCTAAAAAAACATCGAAATTACCTCTTGGTCCGAATTCCATGATCATTTCTTATCTATTGGGTACTGAAAGTCGCACAAAAATCAATTCAATAAAGAGGTCAGTTCTGGATCTTTCCTGGATCTTCTAATACGTATAGGTCCAGTATCGGCTTCGTCTTCTATCTACTTTGAAAAAATTCTTAAACGTTTTTTTAATTAAAGGCCTGTTGAATGATTCCTCAAGTTCTTGGTCCAAATACCACGAAGGGGTCTTAAATTGATGTAGACCCAAAATTCGGAGTCGATGTTAGGACAACCCTAGAAGACTTTAAACACCAAATTTTGGCAAAGAATGTTTCCTAGATGTAACCAAAATAATTCGCTTTCTCTTTTCTCGTTACAATAACAGATAACCCCTTTCAAAATTTTATTGGCCGAAAGCTCTAAATACGCCATAAAGACTTTTCCAACGATCGGTTAGTGATAAAGATGAGGTTAGAATAAATTTAAACGTACTTTGTTTAGTAGTTATCATAAGGTAGTCTTGATCCTGATCGCCGTTTAATTACTTACACGGATTCGTCCTTCTGTTTAGGTATTGTTATTGTCTAACCCTCCTCTCCTGCAATCGTTAATCTTCTTCACCTTCCATCACCGCGAGTCCTAACTCGATACTATTATCTGAAGCCGTCCAGTTGTGTTGCAAACTCCTTTTTTTTCCTTTTTGGTCCTGTCTTGATACAAAGGACAACTGAGGTATTTACAAACCCCCTCTCGTTAGTCGTTAGTCCTTTTAATCTGTAACCGTCGACAGAAGCTCTAACAGGGTTTTGTCAGCGAGGTTAGAGGTTGTTACCCTTCACTTTCATCCTTCTCATCCTAGAAAACGACGAAATTATTTACGAATCCTTTCTCTTTACATTCGGTTCTCTTCTTCAACTTTAACCTTAAGAAAGCAATGGTCCTAACTGGATAATAGTCTTAGCTCGTCCAGCTGATTCCTGATTTATTAACAAAATCGTTACTCCTCCCCTTCCTATCCTCTCGGTGTGACTTAAGACAGATATCACTAAAGTTATTTTTTCAATTAAAAAAAAGCCTTAAAGTGTAAAGAAGAACAGAATTATTCTTAGGTTGTGTTATACGGCAGAACACACCCTCAACAAGTTTTTCATATAAAATACCAGAATATAAATTTCCTGTGGTTACTAAGTTATTCCTTTCGAGGAGAAAAAGCTTAGGATAAACACAAGACGACAAAAAAAAGAGAATTTATCATGTGCGGAGTGTTTATTTTGAAACCGTAAGCTATAAAAGTTAAAGTGTAGACGACAAGGGCGGCGGCGTGTACCTTTTTCTTATAAAAATGCAGACAATTCCGACACAAAGAAACGTTTAATTTTATAGCATTTTTTTACCGGTTTTTACGAGCTCACAGTCAAGTGGGGTGCCTCTTTTACTTACTGTTTATTTATACAATGGAATTATTAAATAAATAAAAAATATGTCTACAGTTAAAGCTATTGGCCAGGTAGGGTTCAAATCCTCACACGATTATAAGAACATTTCATTCTACCCCTTTTATAATTTAAAAAATAAAAATATATTTACCTTCTGAGTTATACCTAACAAAATTCTGTAGTACGTCTCTGTATTACAACCCCTACCCCCCATTCCTTAACAAAATGTCCATCTTCAACACGTAAACTCATAAAACTAAAATTTTACTTAAGATTTCATAATTTGTTTACAAATAATTACCTAAGACGGCACAAAATATTCACGTACGCCACTGTATTATCACCCAAGTGCATTTCCAATTTTACATAATTTTACCATCAGGATCCCATTCCGTGTTTAGAATAAAGCCCGATATACCTACGGAGAACCGATTACATCGATTAGAGTATAATACACCAAGAAAATTCCCGCTTCAGGGAAGGACGTTCAAGAAGAGAAATTAAAAAGCTGCACAAGGGCGGAAACAACTTTTCCTAGAAGCCTAAATAATTTAATACCGTGTTTGCCGCCTCCCTTAAATCGCATTTGCCGCGCTGAATCGAAGATCACTACTTGTTGATTTGCATAAACGATTTTTACAGTTGCCTAAAGGCACGAAGCGGTACGAAGTTTCCCCATAAAGGGATATTTAGAGTTTAGATATAGTCGCCAGTGGCGGCGGAAATAAAAAAGGGGTTGAGGGATCAGGAAATAATTTTTATTTCAAACCTTAATTTTTTGTGGTAGGTACTTCGAAAATAATTAAAATGTGAAAATCTGAACTCCACCCCCCCCCCTATTTTTAACAAGAAAGTAACAAGATTGTCCCGGTCCGGTCCTGATTTTCCAAGAATATTCTTAAGGACATCATTCGAAATATGGTCTGTATCCATATCCCTTCCTAGTCTTTCTATTTGATTCCTTTTCGTTTTCTTCTTCGCTTAAGTCTTCTTTCTACCCCTTCCTAACAATATCATCTTGCAGTAACCTCTCCTCTCACCCCTTGTTTCTGTTTCCAATCTCTTAGTTTGAAGGTTAGATACTTTCCCCTTCTTTTCCTTTCCTCTCTTTTTATCTCCTTACCCAATTTGTAATTCTTTCCTTGTTATGTCATTCTAACCTGTCACTTATATTCCCCCTCCCTTACTGTTATCTCCCCTCCTCGTTCTCCATATTTAGCCCTACATGTTTAAGACTGCTTCTTTCCTCGTTTGTCGTGAATCCGGACCTGGTTTCATGGACACATAATATTTAGAAGAATCTTTTTTTTTCTACCTTTTTGTTTCTTCCGTGCCAGAATTTTTTACCGCGACCTCCGCCGTTAAAAACAAATAATCCAAAACATTTCTATCTTTCGTCGTAATTTCGTTTAAATTCCTGAAGGCAATTGCTCGTCATTTGATCAATTTAACCGAAGCGCGAGATCTAAACTGCAAAAAGTACATCGAAAATATCTTGGCGTTAAGGAGGAAGAAGGTTTTCGAGAACGCCCTTGCGATGATCATTTCCATGAGTCGACAAACTTCTGGCTTTTATGTCGCATATATTTTGGCGTCTCTCTCTCCTCCTTTTCTCCTGGAGTTTGCTCCTTGAAGTGGATTAAAACGTAAAATTTGTACTCCGATTTTAGAGCCCCTCATTTAGGTCAGCATCTTGTGCGAACCCCTAAACGAACTGTAACGCGAAGGAAGGCCGCTGGAAATAATGATCATCCCTTGGTGTATATGGGTTTGAATTTAAAATAAGTTCAGGTATGGATTTAGGAAAAATCTGCTGGAACATGAAAATAACACCCAGGACTGTACTTGGAAATATCTTTTAGTGATGATACGCAAATTCTTTTCAGGACTAGCAGAAATGAGGTTTATTTCCAGATATTCAGGAACGATTCGATTCCCAATCATTTTCAAGTCAATAAAATATGAACCCTTAAATGTGGTAGGCACGTACGAAATAGAATTTACGGAAGAGAGAACTATTATTTCATTTCTGTAAACTACCATGAATATTTAAAACCCTAACACATAATCTGCTTAAAAAATTTAATATTCCTGAGTAAAAAGTTCCAAATCCCCCTAACCGGGTAAAAAGTTATCCCTAAGGCATTGCTTATAAAAATACCTAGACATATTGATTGCGGTTCGTATAACGTACAACCACTGAAAGGGGTAACAACCCTCTGTAAGAGAAGCACGTTATCGTCTCGATAACGTAATTTTCCGAACCATCAGCACTCCTGTCTCGTAAAATTTCGTTTCTGGAAAAAATAACGCTACTGTAATTTCCTATGATTTATAAGTAATCCCATGAATGGGCGTTGCTTATTCCCAGAGTTTTATTGGTGATGCGAATTAAACTCGGCGAGAGGTAAAAGGTCTCTCTTGCCGTCTCTCTTCTAATTTGATTTCGTTTCCAAAGTGCTATTCATTACTGGTACAAAGCAAATGCATATCGTAACAGTCTGCGACGCCTCGCTTTTTATTTTCTAATTAACTTTAAGGGCGAGTCTGTTATAACACCCCTACATGCTACAGCGATAATACCAGAAATATGGACCGTAATGAAAAAAATTAAAGCGGCGAGGAATAAGAAAAAAAAAACAGAATTAAATTATTATTATCGCATTAACTCAATGAGGCAACCCTTAAAAATTGTAAATGATTTTTACAAAGAAATAAGGACCGTAATGGGGAAAAAAGTAGACCAAGAAGTAAAAGGGATGTCAAGAAAAATTCTGCTAGAGAAAATGTTTCAAGTTTCTTATAAGCAACTTTGAATATTTTTTACATGAATTGCAGTTGATGATGTACGCTGTGACAAGGAAAATATTGCGTCTTGGACGTTTTTCTGACATTCCAATAAAAATTCTTTTATTTACAAGAAGTTGAAATCCCAACGAGCCCTTTTTCCTACCTGCATCCATTTACTTTTCACAAACAAGACCTTTCGGAATAAGCTGAGTAGAAACGTAAATCTGGATTGTTTTCTCTTTTATAATGAAAGGTCATCGGGGAACCTTCAGACTTCCTAACCAATTCTACACATAAAATTGTAAATCTGAGAGGCGCGTAGCGTCGACCTAAAGCGACGCACGTGATGCTGCAATGCGGAACCGACTCCGTGTTGGTGACGGGGCGTCCTCTCCTCTCTCAGGATACATACGGTGCGGGGCACCCCTTTCCACTGTCTGGGGTAAAGTTAGGAGGCCCCAAGGGATGGGCTTGAGCCAACACTGGATTTAAAGTTATTCTAATTACTACTTAACTTAAAATTGGTTAATTTGTTTCCGGAATTAATGGGGATTAGTTAAATAAAAGTGGTAATTTGTTACAAGCACGAAAAGGTCATTATAAGCGACAAAGTTTGAAAAAGGTGGTTACAACAAAAAGTCGTTATACCGGTCTTACAATGAATATTGCGATTAGATCTCGAACACGTTCGTAACGCCCCTTACTTAATTATTCTGAAGGGAGTTACAAATTATCAATTACAAAAATAATATTGAAATATTTGGGAATTCCTTAAATTCTTTTTTAGGGCAGAGTCGTATTAAGGAGAAGAGTTAGAAAATAGTGGACAGTTCAAATGAATAAGCCTTCCTTTTATATTTTTAATTTTCTCGTAAGATAATAATCAGAAGGCGTGGGATTACCCAAACCCATATGGTTGATGGGCTTAGAAATGTAAAATCTTGACTTACATTTCTAAGAGGCTGTTGGGCTTGCTCAAATATTGACCTCGGTACATCAAGAAACCTAACAGACCCCATCCAGATATCAGATCAGGCTTTAGATTCCTCAAACCCAATAGTTTTTAGATTTGATATTCCCCAAACCCAATAATTAGGCTTTATATTCCCCAAACCTGAAGGTTTATGGGGTATTATTCCCTAAACACAAAATTTAGGCTTCATATTTTCCCCAAACCCAATCAATGGGCTTTAAATTCCCCAAACCTAAAGGTTTTTGGGGTATTATTCTCTAAACACTAAACACAGGCTTCATATTTTCCCCAAACCCAATCAATGGGCTTTAAATTCCCCAAACCTTGAGGGTTTAGGGGTATTATTCCCTAAACACAAAATATAGGAATCATATTCCACAAACCCAATAAATGGGCTTTATATTCCCCAAACCTGAAGGTTTTTGGGGTATTATTCCCTAAACACAAAATATAAGAATCATATTCCCCAAACCCAATAAATGGGCTTTATATTCCCCAAACCTTAAGTTGTTTGGGGTATTATTCTCTAAACACTAAATATATAGGCTTCATATTTTCCCCAAACACAATCAATGGGCTTTAAATTCCCCAAACATTGAGGGTTTAGGGGTATTATTCCCCAAACACAAAATATAGGCTTCATATTCCCCAAACCCAATAAATGGGCTTTACATTCCCCAAACCTAAAGGTTTTTGGGGTATTATTCCCTAAACACAAAATATATAGGCTTCATATTTTCTTCAAACCTAATAATTGGGCTTGATATTCCCCAAACCTGAAGGTTTTTGGGGAATTATTCCCTAAACACAAAATGTATTCTTCATATTTTTCCCAAACCCAATAAATGGGCTTTAAATTCCCCAAACCTTGAGGGTTTATGGGTATTATTCCCTAAACACAAAATATAGCCTTCATATTCCCCAAACCCAATAAATGGGCTTTATATTCCCCAAACCTAAAGGTTTTTGGGGTACACTAAATATAGGCTTCATATTTTCCCCAAACCCAATCAATGGGCTTTAAATTCCCCAACCTTGAGGGTTTAGGGGTATTATTCCCTAAACACAAAATATAGGTTTCATATTCCCCAAACCCAATAAATGGGCTTTAAATTCCCCAACCTTGAGGGTTTAGGGGTATTATTCCCTAAACACAAAATATAGGTTTCATATTCCCCAAACCCAATAAATGGGCTTTATATTCCCCAAACCTAAAGGTTTTTGGGGTATTATTCCCTAAACACAAAGTATAGGCTTCATATTTCCCAAACCCAATAATTAGGTACCTATCAGGTTTTGGATTCCTGCTACTTGTAGATAGCAAAAATAGTGGCTACTAGCTGTATAATTTCCAGAACCTAATAATAGTTAGGCTTCATACTTTCCATTCCTAACAGTTCTTAGGTTTTTAGTTCCCCAAATTGCTGGGGCTCTACCTAGGATTTCCTGCAACTTCCAAAACTTCCCTCCAACGTCATAATAGTTAGGCGTACCATTCCCCATATACACAATACCTTATTAGGCTTTTGGTTACCCCTTTTCCAATTTCCTTTTTGAATTTTCAACGACCTAAAAGTTAAGGGATTTGTGTGTTGTTTTACTTCGCTAGAATTCTCCAAACCTAAGTATTCCCCATGTCTCTTTGGGTTCCCCAACTGTTGCGTACTCAAACCTTGGTTAGGCTACAGATTCCCCATATCCGGTAATTTGTAACCTGGAATTTTCCCATCTCGATGGTTATTTTAAATTAAGAATATCTAATATTACGTATAATAGGGTATTAGTCTTAAAATTCCTTCGACTCAATAACTGATAAGTATAAGTTTTTAAGAATCATCCGAAGAATTACTTCAAGAAAAATCTTCTGGATACGGAAACTGATAAGTTAAGTTAAGCAAATTTGTGTATATTTTGTGTTTTAATGAAATAATTTATAATTAACACTTTTTTTTAACTTTAAATATCTTTGTTTCAGGTAAGTCTCGCTTCTACCAAGAATAAGTTAAGATCCTGAAAAGAGCGTGAGTATAAGAAAACATTGTTTATCTGGAATTTTTCCGGAATAGAGAAATGCGGAAAATTTTCTAGAGTATAGGAAAGATTTTAAATGGAAATATTCAAAAGATAACACTGTTATTGTCGATTGTCCTTTCTTTGTAGGAATTCTAAGGAGGATTCTTTAGAGACCTTTGTCGTTTGTTTGCTAGATTGTGTTTATGGAATTTTCAGCAAAGGAGTTACCTTTTTCGATTCATTTAGACGCATTTGTTTTGAGTTTGAAACGTAGAATTATTTAAAAAAAATTATATAAAAAGTTCAGTTAAAGTTCGGTTTCGATCATTTCCAGCACGCAAACCATATTTTCCGAAAGCTGTTTGTAGAAAGAGGGTAAAAATATCTTCGCGAATTTAGGGCGGTGGGGCAGCAGGAACACATCGAGATGGTGGCGCCGCGATGTCTGCAGCGGCGCCGGTACACGTGCCGCCAGATGGCATCGCGGGTCTTCCCATCCATCCGGTCGATAGCGCGCTTCCGCTTTAATCAATTACGGCCCGTTTCCCTACGCCGATTTTCATGTGCCGCCTGTTATTCGCCCTCGTTGTGCGCAACAGACTCGTTTGCGCCCTTAAACGCGCTCTGCAGAGGACCCTAAACAGGAAGCCGACTTTAAGATTGAGATCTTTGCGCCTCCACCCACTAATGCTTCCACCAACGTGTGCGGTAATCACTTCCGCATGAGAATTCGCAATTAGGCACTCGAACTTTTTTTAAAAGGTTATTGTTGGGGATACGGAGACTCTCTCAAGAACCCTCGAGCTCAAGAACCCGATAGTTTTTTATTGAAGCAAATTGAGAGGGCTTTTTTTGCTGGAAGGATTCTCAGGAAACTTAAACGTCTGCACAAGGCTACATACAAAAAATTGCGTAGGGCGCGGTATGTGGTAAATATACGGTCACACCCTAAAAGTGGGGTCGGTTAGAGGTTACAGATCAAGTCTGGAAGGGTTTTGAAAGGACAATGTATCAAGTTTTATCTCTGGTTAGAGTTCCTAAAGTCAATACAAGGTTATTTTGAATGATTCGCTGTAAATATTTATTATTCATTTGGACATCTATTAAAACTTCCGGAAAAGGGGAACAAATTAGGTTAAACCCTTTTGGTATCAGCAAACAATTACTTTTCAAATGTTACCCCCGCGATTCCTTTCAAATTTTGCTAAAACTATTGAAGAAGTTTCAAAAAATTATTTTTCAAGTACCACCACCTGCGATTCCTTTCAAATATTTTCAGCTAACAGGGTTATATTTTCATATAATAGTCAAAGGCCTAGTTCAGCCCTGATGCCCTTTAGGAAATCTTAAAGAAATATTTTCTAAAAATATTGAAGAAGTTTCAGAAAATTATTTTTCAAATACCACCCCTGCGATTCCTTTTAGATAATTTCAGCTAACAGAGATAGGTAAGGGTTACATTTTCATATGATACTCAAGGGCCTAGTACAGACCTGATGTCCTTTAGAAATTCTTAAATAATTATTTCCTAAAAATATTGAAGACATTTCAAAAAATTATTTTTTAAATACCACCGCTGCGATTCCTTTCAAATATTTTCAGCTAACAGAGATAGGTAACGGTTACATTTTCATATGATAGTCAAGGGCCTAGTACAGACCTGATGCCCTTTAGGAATTATTAAAAATTTAATTCCTGGAAATATCGAAAAATTATTTTTTAAATACCACCCCTGCGATTCCTTTCAAATATTTTCAGCTAACAGAGATATGTAAGGGTTACATTTTCATATGATAGTCAAGGGCCTAGTACAGACCTGATGCCCTTTAGGAATTATTAAAAATTTAATTCCTGGAAATATCGAAGAAGTTTCAAAAAATTATTTTTCAAATACCGCCCCTGAGATGCCTTTCAAATATTTTCAGCTAATAGAGATAGATAAGGGTTAAATTTTCATATGATAGTCAAGGGCCTAGTACAGACCGGATGCCCTTTAGGAATTCTTAAAAAATTATTTCCTAAAAATATTAAAGAAGTTTAAAAAAATTATTTTTCAAGTACCACCCCTGCGATTCCTTTCAAATATTTTCAGCTAACACAGTTAGGCAAGGGTTACGTTTTCATATGATAGTCAAGGGCCTAGTACAGACCTGATGCCCTTTTAGGAATTCTTAAAAAAATATTTCTTAAAATATTGAAGAAGTTTCAAAAAATTATTTTTCAAATACCACCCCTGCGATTCCTTTCAAATATTTTCAGCTAACAGAGATATATAAGGGTTACATTTTCATATGATAGTCAAGGGCCTAGTACAGACCTGATGCCCTTTAGGAAACCTTAAAGAAATATTTTCTAAAAATATTGAAGAAGTTTCAGAAAATTATTTTTCAAATACCACCCCTGCCTTTCCTTTCAAATATTTTCAGTTAACAGAGGTAGATAAGGGTTAATTTTTCATATGTTAGTCTAGAGTCTAGGACAACCATATCGGGTATGACTCTTCAACATCCCAGAAAAGCAATCGGAATTTATAAAAAAAGTTATGCAATCTTCTATTGTCCTTAGGAGGCTGGTCCTATTAGAAAATCCACCCCCTTAAAAATTTCATATGACAATGAAGCCAAAACATTAAATAAATTTTCCCAAGGTACTATAATCGTGTTCCTAAAAAAATAAGTAATTTTCTGTATACCCCTAGGAATATCCTTTAGGGGTTGTAACTTTAACGGACACACAAAACAAATCCGAAAACAAATAAAGCCTCCCAGTACGAACAAATCTTGTAATACAGCTATGAAATATTTTTTTATAATTATGTCTCTGAACTAATCCCCCCCATTCCGGTCCTGATTTAATCAGAGCCAGATTTAAATATTTTTCAAAGCGTATACGCACAAATTAAAATTATTTATAGGTCAATGCATTGAAATTTAATTATGTACAAGGTATTTTTAATTATTGTACATGTTATTAAAATAAATTATAGAAAAAGTAGCTGACATTGCATTTTGATGCAGTCATAATTTTTTACCTGGTCAGGCTTTTACCCAAACACGACCTTTTGGGTCAGAACCAGTCGTGCGATAAATTAATTAACAGGATAAGAAAATTTCCCAAAATAACATCCGCTTCAGTCTGTTTAGTATCAGTTATTAGTAAATAATGACTACAAGTCGTGATAGTGACGAAAATATTGAGCTCTTGTAAGTAAATTAGAAACTTTAATATCTCCTCTTTATTGTATCACTGTAGCAATATTTTTTTTGATAATGACTTTATCAATTATTTTAAATTATTACAAGGTAGTAATTTTATTTTTTAAGTGAGGCTATAATCAAGTATTTTCTATAAATAATTTATAGGTTTATTAAAGATGGGTCGAGGGAATGTTAAATTGAATTATATTTTTATGATTAAAACATCTGACATGAGATTCGAACCTGAAACTGTTTTATTGCCAAATAAATATCTGTTTGGGATTAACTTCTTAATTTACCTATCGCATTATTCAAAGGATTAAGGAAATACGTGTTAATTACGAAAGAGGGAAAAAAGAATCTTGATAAGCTTGTGCGTTAAACAACAGATTAAAATAAGGGAAGTATAATTATTTATCAGCTGAAAACTTTTTCAGTAATTTTTAAAAAATAGATGGGTATTATTTTTTTGGGGAATCGAAAGTATACCATCGTGTTCTAAAATTATCTGTTTGAACTTTAGGAATATTTTTTCATCCTTTGAACGTTATCAGAAGGATTCACGCACGATTTTCTTATCACTCCCGCGTTACCCTTCGTAGTCCTAATTTCCAACACATTAAAGTTTAATAATCCAACACGCATCGTGAAGCCAACAGTGCTGTCATAAAAAAGCTACTAATTCAAGGCAATTTATTTTCCCTATTTCCCGTTAGAAGCGAAGCTTCCCTATGGAAAGAGAGACACGAAATATCACTAAAATTTGCAATTTAGATATGCATTCTAATTGATGTTGCAATGCAGCTGTAAGCGAATCGATTTTCTTATGTAAGTAATGAATTCGGAAGCGGGACTTGCAAGTTGGTATGTTGCCAAACGGGGCAACTTTTGTTAAATCGCGTGCGAACCCGCCACTTCTTCGTTTTGTCGAATTTCCAAGAGGACCTTGTTAAATTATCGAGGAAAACAGCAGGAAAAGGAAACATATTCTGCATGTGTATTGGTACACGCGGCACCGAATTACACCAAGTGCAACAATTTATGACTTGCACAAGTGCAAACATGCACTGACGTAGATAAAACACACTGAATTTTCGAAATGCAAACACGTTTAGCCCGGCTTTTATTGTCGTACGTGACTAAACACCGGTGGAACAGAAAACATGCAATAGATTTTCAATTAAGAAACTGTTTCAACTATACCCGAAAGTTAACACAAACACCGGGGCGGGCTCCAGCTCATAAAATAATTTCTTTTTTAGAAAATACGCTGGCACGTCAAACGCAATTCCTGTATGCAGTATCTAGGAATTGCGATTATATAGAGAAAGGAATTTAGTAACTGCTCAAGAATTTCTGATTCAAACTCTCAAATGAGGTGCTGGTTGTTCTTAAATCAGAATTCCTTGATTACTGCATGCAGAATCTAGGAATTCCGATTACACAGAGAAAGGAATTTAGTAACTGCTCAAGAATTTCTGATTCAAACTCTCAAATGAGGTGCTGGTTGTTCTTAAATCAGAATTCCTTGATTACTGCATGCAGAATCTAGGAATTCCGATTACACAGAGAAAGTAATTTAGTAACTGCTCAAGAATTCCTGATTCAAAGTCGAAATTCAGGTGCTGCTTGTGCCGAAATCAGAATTCCTCGATTGCTGTATGCAGTTTCTAGGAATTGCGATTATAAGGAGAAAGGAATTTAGTAACCGCTCAAGAATTCCTGATTCAAGGTTTAAATTCAGGTGCTGGTTGTGTCGAAATCAGAATTCCTTCATCGCTGTATGCAGAATCTGGGAATTAGGATTATAAGGAAAAGGAGTTTAGTAACTGCTCAAGAATTCCTGATTCGAAGTCAAAATTCAGGTTGTGGTAATTTCGAAATCGGAATTCCTTGATTGCTGTATGCAGTCTCTAGGAATTACGATTATATAGAGAAAGGAATTTAGCAACTGCTCAAGAATTCCTGATTCGAAGTCGAAATTCAGGTCCTGGTAATTTCGAAATCAGAATTCCTTGATTGCTGTATGCAGTTTCTAGGAATTACGATTATACAGAGAAAGGAATTTAGTAGCTGCTCAAGAATTCCTGATTCAAAGTCAAAATTCAGGTCCTGGTAATTCCGAAATCGGAATTCCTTGATTGCTGTATGCAGTATCTAGGAATTACGATTATACAGAGAAAGGAATTTACTAACTGCTCAAGAATTCCTGATTCAAAGTCGAAATTCAGGTGTTGGTTGTTCCGAAATCAGAATTCCTTGTGTGCGTAATCTAGGAATTCCGATTATAAAGAGAAAGGAATTTACTAACTGCTCAAGAATTCCTGATTCAAAGTCGAAATTCAGGTGTTGGTTGTTCCGAAATCAGAATTCCTTGTGTGCGTAATCTAGGAATTCCGAGAAAGAGAAAGGAATTTAGTAACTGCTCAAGAATTCCTGATTCCAAGTCTAAATTCAGGGCCTACTATTAACACCTGACGAATGCTTGAGCAACTTCTTCATTTACTTCTCTACATACGCAATTCCTGATCTACAAACGATGCATACGAGCTACTTGCTCAAGAATGTACCTACATCCAAAATGTAAACCTGTTTTTTTTTTGGTCAGAAATCGGAATTGCTTTAATTCCTATAAGTACCTAGTAGCGTACAAATTTTCAGTATTTTTAAATAAAATCCTTGAGAATTATTAATGAGAAATAATCCTCTAGCCCGCTGGAGAAGAATAGGATGCCGCCACTGCTAAACCAACACTTTAGCCCATTGTTTTGCAAGTTGGCAATACAGACAGCAGCGAATTGTTTGAAGGACTTTCAAAGCTGCGACGTGCGTGGGCGTAAACGTTCAAGAATAGAGTGCGGACTCCTGGAAATAGCGAACTTGCATAATTTGAATTCATCGGCCGACGTCCCACTTCTAAATTCGTACCACCACCTCCGGTAAACAGTAACACTTGTCCGTCTTGTCGGTTGATCTAGATGTGCCATAGCCAGAGAGCTAACGAGGCTGCTTCTTTTTTTTTGTCCCCAACATCCAACTATCTTTGAATGTCAAACAGCTGAAGTGAGTGAAAATCGAGAAATTGTTTATCTCTGTTGACAGATTACGAATTAAATGGTAAATTGTTGTGACGGATGGGTTTTTGGGGCTATTCCGCATATTTTAATGTCTCAGCTTCCTCATACCTGGAGTGGGAAAATGTTTACAGTGGAATGATGAGAAAGTTTAGAATACTTATACTGACAACTATTTGAGTTTTGGGGTGGAATTACGACAAAATGCGAACTGTAATCAAGGAGACACGAAAATTCCTTCGGATTAGGTAATGATATTCAAGAAGGGTTTATTCAGCACAAAATTTGCAACTAGTTCTCTTGCGAAGAATCCTGATTTTAACACCAACGAGAAAGTAATTGGAATAAATTATTCTTAATTCCTGAAATGATTGAAAGTTATGAAAATTTATGGATGGTTCAATTTAAAAAAAAATGTCGTTAGGAATTAATAAAGGAGTAACATTGAATGTTTCAAAAAAATGTGCATTAAATGCAATAAAAACGGGCAATTCATCATCCCGTGACTTGTCTTTTGTTTGGGACTGGTTGTCGCAGAGGAAATATTTCATAATAGAAATTCTGCCGCTTGAAATATTTGAAATCACTGAAGTAAAACTTTATAAAAATTCCATCGTTCTCTCGTTCCATCGCCATACGATATTGGAGATTGTTTTTCGATCTGCAGAGATGATATTGAATTAAACAACAACTAGGTTGGACTGTTGCCAGCTTCGCCATTATCTTTTATTGCTGATATTACTAACCTTTATATGGGTGCCGTATTCATTATCTGCACGTTGCCGATCGGTCCCGACAGGAAAGCACTACCAGAAAATGCAAATAGGGTTGATTTATTTTAATGTCTCCGTCGGGTCCTAATTGCTTTTTTACGTACGAACTTAATTAAGTAAAATTTTTGTCCGAGGTAAAAAAGTTGCGCTTTTTTTCGCGTGACTCCCACAATTTTACTACATCTGCTTGCGCCCATTAAACCTAACGAGTCGGAAGAATGGATCGTAATATTTGTAAATATTTTAATTCGTTTCTCGTAAAAACGTTACGCTGACTGACAGTCTGACGTAAAGGACGTTTGTGCTTCTGGGAAACATCTGGCATCTTAATCAAATTATAGTTTCTTCCTGAAAATTAAACAAAACAACAGATTTCGATCCTGAATTTTTAATTTAATCCACAACCCTTAAGTTCCATAAACCGAATGGCATCTTCCTAGTGATCTTAAGACATATAGGAAGGGGAAAACATCCGAACCTTAAGCAAATACCCTAATGACATCGATTATTAGCAGATGGCAAGTTCTCAAATGTTTAGAGTTACCGTGTATCATAAAGATACAGCATAAAACGTCAAAATACTATAAAATATTTTACGGTTGTCTGCCTTAGGCCGATTCCTCAAAAGACAGCTGAAAATAGATACGTCCTCCGTATTTATGTTATGTGGAAAATAAAAGCATGAAAATCGACCCGTTGATGGTCCACTCTAACGTACGTCAGAGGTGAAAGTTAAACATAAATCAAAAGAAAACTTGAGGAAATTCTTGTCGGTAAAGGAACTAAATCTCTTTTCTACACTTTGTGAAAGTTTTTCAAGGGGATTTGTTTGGAAACGCACATAAACACCTGCAGATCGGAGATATTTGCTTGAGAATTTTTTGATCTCACGATAAAATTCAAACACTTACGAAGATCGCTCAAGAATTTTCTAATTCATGAAGTTTTTATTAAAAGTACTCAGAATGAAATAATCGCTCAAGTATCATGAGATGAAATGCTCATGAATTCCAGTTCAAAATCTCATATAACTCCTACAGGAATTTCCACTACATTACGAAACAAATGAAAAATTGCTCAAGAATTCTGAGATAACGTTAAAGCATCTGATAACTGCTCAGGAATCTTTTCACCAAAAAAAGCTTCGCCAAACCAAGGCTCAGGAATTCCGACTGAAGTTCTCAAATAATTGCTCATAATTATAGCAAACTGCTTAGGAATGCTCAATAGGTGTAGATAGGTTCAGAACTGAAGAATTGCTGAAAAATTCCTATAACTACGGAGCTCATAAAATTAACGCTCAGGAATTACAGTTAAATGAGTCGACTCAATGGAAGTTGCTCAAGAATTCTTAAAAACGTTAAACACTATGAGCTTCTGGCAACAGCTCAGGAATTCTTTAATCCACTAAAGGCTCAGGAATTCCAACTGAACTGCTCAAGTTGCTCAAGAATTCTGAGAAAACGTTAAAAACTATGAGCTTCTGGCAACAGCTCAGGAATTCTTTAATCCACCAAAGGCTCAGGAATTCCAACTGAAGTGCTCAACTGGTGTAGATAGGTTCAGAACTGAAGAATTGCTGAAGAATTTATATAGCTAAGGAGCTCATAAAATTAGCGCTCAGGAACTACAGTTAAATGGATCGACTCAATGGAGGTTGCTCAAGAATTCCGAGAAAACGTTAAAACCTATGAGCGTCTGGCGACAGCTCAGGAATTCCTTGATCCACCAACTGCTCAGGAATTCCAGTTACATCGACCAATTATAGAACTCCAAAGAGAAATTCCTTAGTAATGTTCAATTTTTTTAGTGCTCATGAATTCCTGAGGGGAATCTCTATTCCTAAAAATTTACTAAAGAATTCCTTAGAATTTTTCTGGCACAAATTTCAGCAAACGTATGATTTTTAATTTTTTCTGATAGTTGCTCAAATAAATTCCTTAGTTGCTCAAGAGTTACTGAGTTCCAGTAAAGCTCAAGAGTTGAACTTGTCGAATTTTTCCAAAGCTTGTTAAAATGATTTTCTGTTTTTTCTTTGCAAATTTTTTAGTCTAGGATAAATATTAAAAAACTTCTCAGTTTATGGATGGAATTGATTATGTATAATGGTAGGAAAAAGTTGGATGTCGGAACATATGAGGGGGGAGGAACCATAATGTACCGAGACAGCTAACAACCCTTTTTTGCAAAGGCAAACTGTCTGTCAGTGTCACAAACAGTGTTGATGACAAAGGGGTTAAAACTGGGTGTTCTGGGTGGAAGTATCATGCTGACCTGGGATCGGCGGCCAGCAGGACTGGGTTAGGGATCCTGGAGCGCGCGCAGGGCCCCAGACGGGCCGCCAGCAGTCTCGCGAATTCGCCGATGGTGCACGCGTGCGAAGCTTCGCATTTCACGTGCTGCTCCACGCTGCACACCCCTCGAAGTGCACTCCACCACCACCCGCCCTTATCCGCACGTTTCCCCTATTTTTGTTTTAATTTTTTCTTTTCCCTTCTTTTGAGTTAACACCCCTTTGGTTATAGTTCATACACGTGGTTCCCCTATCATTTACTCCAATTAGTGTGTCTTGTGTAGTGATTGAAATTGATAACTGGAAGTTTGTTGTGAAATTTGAAATTTGTCCCTGATTGATTACAAAGTTACGCCGCCTTATCGGGAAACTTCTCATGTGCCAAGATGTGGGAGAAATTTCTAATTACCTGTGTGAACTGTAAGCTTGATGAAAACGTCATAAATTGTTACTACTTAGGAAAATTAATTATTTCCTCGTTCTATTTAATATACAAACTTTATTTAAATTATAATTACTTGAGTTTGTTTTAAATTAAAAGTACAAGGAAGAAGGATTTTTTCTTCTTTTTTAAACAAAACCTTGGCTTTCAAATTAGATATAAGAGAAAATATTAGGATAATTTTTAAGAAAAATATACTTTTGGGAAAACTAAAGTAAATTAATTAAACTTAGAATAAGTTACAAAACTTTTCCAACGAACAAACGAATGTAAATAATTTTTTGTTTAAATTCGGAAACTTTTAAGTATATCTCCAATAAAAAATAAGCAGTAAAATAAGACAAACAACTCTTAGATAAAACTTACAACCTTAGATATCAAACATTTAAGCACACGCACTAACTTTTATCAGAGAAAAATTTCCATTAAAGCTATAATGAAAGCTTCCTGCATGTCACCTAGATAATCTTTAGGAAAACCCAAGGGAATCTATTTTAAAAACAAATGCTCACGCAATAAAAAAATATATTTTTCACGTTTACGAATAATTCAAATACCTATACATAGTATATTGGTATCTAGAACACTTTTTGTTGCACTGGGTTTTCCTTAAGTTCAGGAAGTTATCAATCAAACATCGTGGCATGGAAGATCGGGGTGTGTACGGTAGTAGACTAAATTTCTCTATGTTTACTTAATTTCGGAGAAAACTCTTAATGGATGAACAATGACGGCACCATGATCAATTTTATTTTAAAACTTTTTTATTCGACCTTTTTAAAAACGATTGGATTTTAATTTTCTCATACATTATATTTAGAAGTTATATAAACTAACCTAAACCGAGTTTATTCAGGAAGAACAATACAAGGTAGATACCGTACCGGGTAGACCGTCAGGTTAATCAAGTTCAGGGGATCTAAGATTAAATACGAGACTACCTGCTTGGTCAGACAAGGCCAATTTAGACCAATCGAGTATACAGGCGAGTCAATACCAAAGGCAAAGATAGGCAAGATCAGGTTAGGCAAGGCAAATACAGAGAGTAGGCTTGGAGAAGCAGGGCAAAATGGATAGGCTAGGCCAGTTAAGGTCGTCCTGGGAAAGGCTAAGTTACATTAGGGGCACACTTCTTTCTATAGGCCACCATAGAAATCGATAGGGGCCGGCAAAAAGTCTCTATAGAAAATATGGCAAGACCAAATCAGGATAGACATATTTGCATCAAACCAGGCCAAGCAGGTTTGGATAGAGCAGGTTAGGTTAAATTAAAATTTTCGTGATTAACGAAGGACAAAAAATAATAAAGTGGTAGAAACTTCGCCTTTAAGGGAAGACCACAGCAAGTGAAGTCAAGTGGTTTAATTTAGAAGCATCTGAACAAGAGAGCCTGGGCAAGTTCTAGGCAAAGTAGTAGGTCATAGAAGGACCTAGTCTGGCAAACGATGCACATATAAATTAGTTAGGCCAGGGCTGGGCAAGTAGTAACATCTCAAAAGAGTCCAAAAAAATGCACGATAGGCCAGAGAAAGCCAAAATAAACCAATAGTGAGGATTGGTTAAGAATTACTGGTAGATGTTAAGAGGGAGAATGGGAGGCTAGGGAAAACTTAATTGAAGGTAGGTCAAGCAAAAGCAGACCTATCTAAGACGGGTTAGGTTAATGTAAATTATCCTGCTGGACACCAAACAGTGCAAGTTCAAAACAAAATAAGTCAGGCCCAACTCAGAGTAGTTTAAGCTAGGATACGGTTGGTCAAAACCACAAGAGGCTGGCCAATACCGCAACGCTAAGATGGACTGGGCAATGCCGGAATAGGTTAGGCAAGATCAGAATGTACTGATAAGGGATGTAATAGGCTCGCCTAGGTTGGAACACACTGGGCAAGGTCAGGTCAAAACAGACTTAACAGGGGCAGAATAGGTTGGGAAAAACCAAAATATGTTGGGAAAGGCTGCCATAAGCTGGGAAATGTCATTATAGGCTGAACAAGGCCGGAAAAGGTTGAGCAAGACTATAAACCATAATAAATTGGAAAAGGGCATTACAGCATGGACAAAGCCAGATAAATCTGGGAAAGGTCCGGACAGCCTGGGTAAGACCAGAATAGGTTGGGTAAGACCAAGACAAGCTGGCCAAGGCCAGGACAGGTTAGATGAGAACTGACTCCCAGAATAAGTTGGGAAACCCTAAATATGTTGGGAAAGGCTATCATGAGCTAGGAAATGTCATTATAGGCTGAACAAGACCGGGAAAGGTTGATCAAGACTATAAACCAAGTCAGTTGGGAACGGCCATTGCACAGTAGGCAAAGCCAGATTAATCTGGGAAAGGTCAGAACAGGCTGGGCAAGCACACAATAGGTTGGATAAGACCAGGACAAGCTGGCCAGGACAGGGTAGATGAGGGGGTTGAATGCCAGAATTGGTTGGGAAAAACCAAAATATGTTGGGAAAGGCTGCCATAAGCTGGGAAAATCATTATAGGTTGAACAAGGACGGAAAAGTTTGAGCAAGATTATAAACCACAATAATTTGGGAAAGGGCATTACAGGGTGAGCAAAATCAGATTACGTAATCTGGGCAAGGTCATAACAGGCTGGGGAAGACCAGAATAGGTTAGGAAAGACCAGGACGAACTAGTCAGGACAGATTAGACGAGGACCAGATTAGGTTAGGCCAGCCAGGCCAGAAAGCTGTAGGTGGGACCAGACAAACCCATAGCAAACAAAGGCAGAGTCAAGGAAATCCGTAAGTTCCTGATGGACGACATTGAAATAATAAAAGGTGGTAAAAAGTCAATCTAGTTGTAAAGCAAAACAACCCCAGACCAGCACAGACTCAATCTGTTCAGCCAAGCGAGCTAGTTAGGGGTAGGTTAGGGTTAAATTTTTTGTAAATTCGACCTTTTATAGATTTTTGCTTGAAAAAAATTCTTGAGTATGTTTCGGAATTTTTTAACCTGAAGATTTTCAGTTTAAATGAAAATTGTTCTAATTAACAATTAGTAAGGGTGATTTTACACTTTTCTAAGTTTTTAAAACTAAAACAACATTCAATATCATGGAGACTGTCCTGAAGGTCAAAAATGAAGTCAAAACCTTTAGACTACCGCATAATACCAATGTTTTATATGGAAAGTTTTGATTAAATATCTAAGACATGCAACGTTCGCGACAATATATCCGTTGTCACCACAAAAACAGCTTTTGCATAACTTATTGGACACAATCCAAGATTCAAGATATTTGATAACAAAACGGCAGTAAGGAATTCGAGGAAGATAAATGTGAGGGCTTCACGAAACATCCATGTAATGGGCAAGATAAATACTAAGATCTCTATAAACGGTAGGGATTTTCTTAAGTGGGTCAACTCACTGTGTTCCAAATTAATTTCTATTAAGGGTATAATTTTTTCCCCACTGAATTTCCACCCTTTAAGATGCTCGTTATTTTTTCTTTACTTCCTTGGAATAAAAGAATATTCCTATAGGGTGAGTCAATAAAACGTTTAACGTCTCCTACTCAGTGTTTGGGGTTTGGTACGGTGACTTAGAGGGCGAACCAAAGAAACTTTTTGTTCGGGGGCGTTTTTTTTTGGGAATGAAGCGGAATAATTCGCACTTAAACACGACAAATTGCTAACAATATGAAAGTTACAAATAAAGTTCGTAATGTACGCGTAGTTGTGTATGAAACTCGCAGATAACATCGATTTTGCGGGCGAACCTGATGTATCGGTTCAATTAATACCCAACCAGTAGTTCACACAGATAAAGCCCTGATCGGCGAATGTTTAGGATAATTAATCGCCTTCATCAAGCTTACATCTTTTACACACAAAAGTGGTGCTATTTTTAAGTCGAAAATGTAGGTCCCGGACCTATTTTCAAACTGTCCCGTAATTAATGGAAATCGGTCGCGAACTGTGACGTCCGAACTTGCGGCTTATTCTAACAACATCCCAAATGTTACCAACAGTTTCGAATGCAATAAATCGTCCGAAATGTTCGCGATTTAAGTCGGCCTCTGGAATTGAGCCTATAGATGTGCGTGAGTTTTATATTGTCGTCGTCGTCGTCGTAGAATCGGTAGTTCTTTTGTGGTTCTCCTGCTTATGTTTCACTAGAACTGCCATCCCCTAATCGTGCTGAGAAAATTGAGTTTTGCCAGGACTTGTAAATCGTGCGTGATCATGTAACTGACAGACGGAGGTCCCATGAAACGACAGGATGCAGATGATTTTGGTGGCCGGAGGGTGAGTTTGATTTTACAACATTTCTTGTGTTTTTATTGGTCGAACTGTTTATTATTATTTGTAACACTTAAACTAATGAGTTTGGAATAATTCGATGGCGTGAAGGTGTCTCCAGCCAAGGAGTATAATATCACATCTCTTCCAATTTCTATTTTTGACTGTAGCTATTTTAAACTACAAAGGGAGGGGAACCTTATCCGACAAGGTGTAAGTAAGCTAACGAATTCTTAAAATAGAATTCCATCCCCTAAAATTCTATTTCTCAAGAATAGGGTTTAATCTTCCGGTATAAATCAAAAATTGTAAATTCATGCTAAGACTAGTTCGTATCGTGTACCTTCGGGTACTAACGTACTGTATGTAACCGGTGGTTTAAAGTCTTAACATGAACTTAATTTTTAATGTTAAGTAAATGTAAACGATTGTCGTTAGATACACGATTATATGATACGCTATAGGTCTGAATAAAACCTATTTTCTCCGAAGTGATGGTTTTCTCCATCTTTTCCTCTAGTTTCTGCTTCTAGCCA
This sequence comes from Hemicrepidius hirtus, assembly GCA_963082805.1. NCBI lineage: Eukaryota > Metazoa > Arthropoda > Insecta > Coleoptera > Elateridae > Hemicrepidius > Hemicrepidius hirtus. Next base: position 29,928,145 of record OY720162.1, read on the forward strand.
CCCTAACCGCCATTTATAAATTTATAGGGGAAAAAGTAAAGACCAAAACAGGGTACCTTTTTTTAATTGTTCAAAATAGTTAGAAATATTTAATTTCTGAATAATCCTAACAACCTTTCTTTTCCTTTGCGTCTTCCATTTCAGCCCCCCCCCCCACTCTTTTACTTCATCTATAGTCCAGGCCCTAGTATCAGAACAATAAAAAAAAGACGTTTTAAAACTGTTTAAAGGATCTCAACGAAAATTCTATATCTCTTCCCTTTTTGTACCCTACTTTACCTTTGCCTCCCCTCTTTTACTCCCTTTGTCTGTACTCTAGGCCCTATTGGCATAAAAATTTTATAAAAAATAAAAAAAACCTAAGACTGTTTAAACCGGAAATTAAAGAAAATTTATATTTCAGTATCTTCACTCTCTTTCCTTTTCGTACCCTACTTTACCTTTGCCTCCCCTCTTTTACTCCCTCTGTCTGTACTCTAGGCCATATTGGCATAAAATTTATATAAAAAATTAAAAAAAAACCTAAGACTGTTTAAGGGAAATCAAAGAAAATTTTATATTTCAGTATCTTCACTCTCTTCCCTTTTTGTACCCTACTTTACCTTTGCCTCCCCCTCTTTTACTCCCTTTGGCCCTATTGGTATAAAATTTTTATAAAAAATTAAAAAAAACCTAAGACTGTTTAAGGGAAATCAAAGAAAATTTTATATTTCAGTATCCTCACTCTCTTCCCTTTTCGTACCCTACTTTACCTTTGCCTCCCCTCTTTTACTCCCTTTGTCTATACTCTAGGCCCTATTGGTATAAAATTTTTATAAACAATTTAAAAAAAACCTTCTAAGACTGCCTAAGGGAAACTAACGAAAATTTCGTATCCCAATATCCTCAGTTTCTTCTTTAACTTTCCTTTTTATATCCCACGTTCCCTGTCTTCCTCCCACTCTTTCACTCCCTTTACTACTGTGCCCTTACCTATAATCTAAGCTCGTAAATTTTCCATAAACGGTTATGTATTTAAAAACTTTCTAAACTCCTTTGAGTAGCTGGAAAAATTCAGGAAAATTTAATGACTGAATTTTTTTTTTTTTCTGTGTCATTCTTTAACTCTGCACCCCACCCCCACCCCGCGTCTCTTTACTTCAATATCTATAAGCTATGCCCATAAGACCTGCCTTTATTTTCAGTAGCCAACTATACTTATGTTCTTACCAACATTTTACTACCCCTAAATGTGTTTTGCCCCTGTAATTATATATTTTGTTTCATTCTCTTGTGCTGCCCCTCTTTAGGTCTGTCCCCCCCATTATTTTACTCCCTCTTATCTATGCACAATCTAGAAGCATACTTCTGGCAATGCAGTTAAAAGATTCACGTAAAAATGATATTATTTCCGTTTCCTTTATCTCTTTTTATAACTGCAAAATGGAGTCTCTGAACCATAAACGAATCCACCAACAAGCGTAGAAAAATTCAAAATTTTTCTTGTAACTTTTTTCTTCTCATCAATAATACATTTCATTATGACTAGCTTAAAATAATTTCCTGTCCCAAATTTCCCCAAAACTTCATTAAAATTCATCGCATGGCAAGGCGTTAAATAATCATCGTGGAAACGTCAACTCTTCCACCGTCTTGGTTCTCTCACAAGATCTTTCAATTAACTGACTTTTGCATCAAGAATTTTTGAACAATACACCATCGTACACTCCTTGGTCTTGCTTAAGAGAAACCACAATTGAATTTATTGATTCAACTTGTGTACGTTCACACTTCAACGAAAACGGAGGTAGATTTTCGGTCCTGGAGATTGAATTATTTATTGCTTGGTCCGTATTTCAGAACGGACAGATTAATTAATTTGCTACCTCCTCCTGTATTCGAGGACTCACCTAGACAGGGGTTAGATACTGATGATGCTAATTTGAGGATTTAAACGATAGTTTGTATAAAATTAATTTTAATTCGTTTATTTTGGAGACGTCACTGAACCAAGAAATTTAAAAAGATATTTATGACGAAAGTTTCGGGAATAAAATTAAACGCTTTTCTTGTGTGCAAAGCCAATAAAATCCTAAATTCAGAATTGTTTGTTTAAGATTTTATTATTGGCTTCGCGTGTAAGTGTTCGACTTCAAGTATTTGTGTAGAATTGAAGGTTTCTAACTTTACTGTGCGGTTTTTCTGGGAGAATATGGTTACGTACCAAAACAGCTTGAAAAAGACATCATCTTCAGGTTTAAAAATACGAAACACTAACAGTTTACTTTTGTAAAGAGATCGTTATCTTCAGGTTTAGGATCTCCCTCGTCTTCAGTCGTGAAATTAAATTCTTACGATCAAAGCATCTTCAACCTCAAAAATATTCCCTAATACCTTCAAGAAGGTTTTTCCTTTTCCTCCAGATCATCTTCAATGTCATCATGAATTAAAACATCAAACTCAGAAAAATTCGCAAACCCCTTAAAAGGGTTTTTCCGAGTTTCGGATCGAGTTGAAAAATATTCCCAATTACCTTGAAAAAGAGATTGAAACCAACTTGATTCAGGATAAAAAATATGCGCCCTATTCTCAAGAAAATTTGGAAGGCTATAGATTAGAGCCACCCTTTAATGATATTTTTAAAATGTGCTGATCTCCTAGCTTAGACTGTACAAACCATCTTCAGGTACAAAAATATTTCAAAGAAAAAGTTTTTTTTTATAAATTTCAAACCCCGTTTGAATTTGACCTTTTTTGAAAATCTCTTCCATAATAAAAGATCATCATCAGGTTTTAAAATTCGAAACGTCGTTAGGTTCATATTTTCATTGTTTCTATTTTTAGATTAAATATTTAAAAAATAGAGCGATGGTATTTTTAAGTACAGAAATTTCCTAAATCGTTAATAAGTTTGGTATCCCGATAGTCTCTGACCTTCTTAACCCCCGTGGGACTGATAGGATTTGTAAACTTCTCGGAAAATCTCCGGTTTTCCACACATCAGATTGAGATTTAAGTATCCCATCCCGTAGCCTTTTTCGTACCTTTTTCCTAATCAAGTATTCCTTTTTTTTAACCCTTGGCCTAATTTTCACCTGAGAAACCCCCATAATTTTCATATATGTCCATGTGAAAGTTCGTGAGTTTTCGACGCACTTCGGCGCTGTCCGTCTCCCCTTTTACCGGCCCCATACTGTCACGGCATTGTATCACCACCCCTTCGATATATCGCCCTTACCCGCGCGTTTTCTTTTCCCTGCAAGTTTTGCAAAGTTCGCGAAAGTTTTACCATACGGGACTGTGCGAGTGCATGTGATACCGGGTGCATTCGGGAAGTGTTTTCGATTAAAATGCAAGGAGTTTGTCTAAAGTTCCGGTTTTGTTTTTAAACGACGAGTCCAATCGATTGTTGGCTTAAAATAGTTGCTAAGAAGTGGCTTATCGATTCCGGTAATTTTATCTAGCGGCTTTAATAGTTGTGGTGCATTCTTTTTCACCTTTTTTTTAAGGAGAGAATTTTTTGGGTTTAGTCTTCTTTAAAAATTATTCAAGACGAATCCAAAAATTTCAAAAAAAAAAAAAGGTTAATTTTGAGCCAGAACAAATTGAATCTAATATACCTAACTATGAAATAAAGAGAAGAGGGTTAGTTATTATATAACATTAGTGTTGTCTATATCGACTATTCTCATGCCACGCTACAATGCTCGTTTTAAATAATTCATAGGATTGTTAATATTTATCGTGATATAAAGTAGGCAGGTTCTGCATTGCTTTATGAAGAAAAATAATAAAATAATGACAAAGAGTTTCGGTTTCTTTTGTTTAGGCCGACGTTTTATGATGGACACTATAATAGAGACTATTTTTGTGATGGTTTGTATTCGTTTTTTCATTGAACAACACGTAACAGGAGGAGGAAATTCAAGGAAGAAAGCAGAAACAATTTTTTTCTGAAATTAGGTTTCCACATTCTTCTTCTTCGATTTTGACTTTACAAAAATATTTCTTAATTTTTTAAAACATTAAAGAATATTTTTTCCACCTATTACAAATTATTTTTTTAAAGAAAATGAGAAAATCCAGTAATTCCTATTATACTACCTCCCCTCCCCATGCTTTTAATTTTTTAGCCTGAAAAGAAAATATTTGGGACCAATTTGTGGTTCCTGATTCCTTTCTTTGCTTCCTTTTCTTTTGTATGGAATTTAATCTTTTATAGAAAAGTAGGGAAAACGTTTCCAGGAATTTCTTTCAAAGATTCACAATAATTTCCTGGATTTTCCCTCCCCCTTTTGTTTCACAATACAAAGAACTAATTCAGATTGCGTAGGCATGCTCGAATTTTCCAAGAATCGCTCGAATATCTCATACTATATTTCCTTGGAAAACTGAAAAATATTGATTAGTATTTGTGGCTCTTAGTTAAATTAAGTTTGATCAAGAATAATTTCAGAAAGTTTAATGTAGTTTTTTAAAAGCTTCTTGAATTTTCCTGCAGTTTTCCTTAAAAGATTCGAAAATTTAGCATAGCCTTAATTTTTTGAATTCAAATCCAGTTTTAGTAGCATTTTTTTTATAACTAACCCAATATCCTTTAAATTTCCCCAAACATGCCTCTCAGTAGTATTTTTGAAGAAATTTTTCCTTTTACATGTAAGCTAAATTTTATCACATTTTTCCCCAAATTCTTTGAAAACCCCTGAAAACTTTTTGATTAAAATTAATTTTTGGCCACAGAAAAATTTTTTTTGTGTTTCTATGCCAAATAAAAAATTTATTTCTTCCTGTTTTCTTCTTCACTTTATTTCCCCCCTTCATTTTCCGTACTAGAGCTTTCCAATTAACCCAATGTTGCATTTATATGAATATTGCATTTCCCATTAACTGACACATGTAAGCCAATTGGAAACGAATAACAAAAAAAAAACAACACATCAAACGAATTAATTAAAGATGATATTTGTTCAGAACAAATCAATACCTGCTTCTACATTAAGCTAAAGTAACCAATAAGAGAGGCGTTTACGTCCGAACACGATGTAATTATCATAATGTTCATATACTTCCGGCGACACACGAAGCTAAACATGAAACCAATAATGCAGAAAATTACCAAAAGAACAGTTCACTGCGCGTCAAAGCATTTCACCTCCGAACTTTATATAAAAATATCGCATGCTGTAACATTTATTTCTCGAAATAAACCACGAAACATCAAAAATTTGACACCATAAGAAAATTTAATCAAGACACTCTAGATTACATTATACAACAAGAACAAGTCAAGAACAAGTTTCCCACCCCGTATATTAAACCACACTCATGAGAACAAAAAGTTCTTAAGGGATTAAATTATTAATTATACTTCTGCGAATAAAAATGCGTGCAGAAAAATCAAAAACGCCCTGTATATCATTATGTAATTAATCAAAAGAACAAAACGTCGATGATTTCAATTAGAAAGTTAGTTTGGGCATGCGAAAAAATGTAAAGGAAGGTAAAAATGACTCTATTACATGTTTTGGTGGAGGCGCGAGCATTAGCGATACTTCAACCTGATAAGGTCGTAATTTTCCCATTTTCTCTAAAACTATAGGTATATCGCGGCCTACCTCTGTATAATAACGTAGGTACTTGTTGCATGTATGGCTCGTCAACAAGGGTGACCAATTTTACGAAACCCAAGCAATTAATTAATGAACTAAAGGAGGGGATGAATATATAACGTAAACAGACATAACAATTATTCATACTGCGAGGAATATAAAAATAGAAAGGAAGACGGTAATTCATTCACTAATAATTATTTTCCGATGCGATATTAAAAATAATCGGCGGTTCTATTGAACGGATCATCACAACAATGGAAGGGGCATGTTAGTTCCGTGATACAAACAGACAATACGAAGAAAATATCTTTCAAAGCTGCTCGAATTTCCTTTTAATACGTTTGTGAAAACGATGATTCAACGGAAAATGATACGACTAAGCCAAATTTATTATATTTTCTTATTAAATATTTGGGAAATTTATTTTTGGAACTTAGGAAATTTATTATTGCATAGTAGGAGTAAAAAAAATTCTAAATTAATAGTTGGATGATAAGTGATTATATCATTCGATAAGAAAAAGAAAGGATAATTAAACGGTTGAATAGAAAAATTATTGGAAAATACTAAAAGAATGTTTGAAGAAGGGAAATGGACTGCTCAGAAATTATCTCATTGTTATTTATTTGAAATACAATTTGAATAAAAATATTGCGTGAATGATAAATGAGAAATTGTCTGACTGGCCATGGTGTAAAAGAGAAGAATAAATTAATCGAAAACTTAAAACATGAATATAGTTGGCTCTGATCTTACAACGTGTAGTACCCATTTCTAGATACATTCCTTGAATGTAAAGTAAATGATTTGTTGAACAAGTGGCTCGCTCAGTGGTGTTAGAAATAATTAATAAATGAGTTAAGGGTGTAATTGGATGGGATGAATATATTCTTCTGCGCGGGCTAAGGAGGGTTACCAGATGGAAATTCAGATTTCAGAATAAGGAAAAGGATAATGGGAGAATAAGTGAAATATAGGACAGTCGCCCCAAATAGTCGGCTTTTACGACAGGCAGGGGATTCCCTGGGCCTATTCTTCATCCGGAACCCAGACGGACAAAACGACGAAAAAATTAAATGTTGGATCAAGCAAAATGTCCTAATAGTGGAACAGTGAATCAAGGGATGTCCATCTACAAGATGGGAACATGGAGTAGTACTAAAGGTTACCCCAAATAGTCGCCTTTTAAGATAGTAATCCATAGGGTGGCTCTTAGAGTATTCAATGAATAGAAGAAAAGTTGAAGGCGAATAAGGAAAGTACCCCATTGGCAGAGCATACTTCAAGAACTAAGAAAAAAAGGTGGATCAATATACGTTTTGATAAATGGGAGAGGAGGATCAGAAAAGCAAGGGGTGGCAGTCCACAACATGTGGTAGAAAACGAAATGTAGGCTACTCATGCCCATGCCCATGCAAGGATGATTGTACGAGTGTGGGGGAAATCTACGTCGTATCTCTGTATGAATAAAAGGAAAAAAGGAAAATTGTTATGTTCTTACTTAATCATTTCAATCAAGGGGTAAATCACGGCAAAACATTGTGTACACAAAACCAATGTGAAAGACTACCCAGGCTTTCCAAAGACTACCCAGACTTCCCAGAGACTACCCAATCTTCCCAGTCACTGTCCAGGAACTACCTAGACTTCCCATACATTATCTAGTCTTCCCAAAGACTACCAGAGACTACAGAGTCTTCCCAGAGACTATCTAGACCTAACAGAAACTACCCAGTCCTCCAAGGGAGTTCCCAGAGACTTACCAGGGATTATCTAGAGACTACCCAGTCTTCCTAGGAACTACCCAGACTTCCCATACACTACCCGATCTTCCCAAAGACTTCCCAGTCTTTCTAGAGACTACCCAGATCTCCCAGAGACTAGCCAGTCTTCCCATGGAGTACCCAGAGACTTACCTAGGATTATCTAGACATTGCCCAATCTTCCTAGGGATTACCCAGACTTTCCATACACTACTCAGTCTTCCCAAAGACTACCCAGACTTCCCAGAGGCTACCCAGTCTTTCCAGGGAGTATCCAAGGACTTACCAGGGATTATCCAGACACTACCCAGTCTTTCTAGGGACTACCCAGGCTCCCCAGAGACTACATTATCGTTCCAGACACTATACCCAGTGTTCCCAGGCACCACCCAGTTTTCCCAGTGACTGTCCAGACTTCTAAGATCCTACGCAGCCTTCCCAGAGACTACCCAGTTTCCCCATGGCTGTCCAGAGACTACCCAGCCTTCCAAGAAACTACCCAACCTTCCCAGACACTACCCAGTCTTCCCAAAGACTACCAAATTTTCACGCACACTAGTCAGTCTTCCCAGACACTATACCCACACCTCCCAGAAGCTACCCAGTCTTCCCAGCGAGTATCAAGGGACTTACCAAGGATTATCCAGACACTACCCAGTCTTTCTAGGGACTACCCAGGCTCCCCAGAGACTACCTTATCGTTCCAGACCGTATCCAGCCTTCCCAGACCCTATCCAGCCTTCCCAGAGACTACCCAGTTTCCCCATTACTGTCCAGACACTACCCAGCCTTCCAAGATACTACCCAACCTTCCCAGACACTACCCAGTTTTCCCAAAGATTGTCCATACTTTCCGAAGACTACCTAGACACTACCCTGACTTTACAGGGACTACCTTTACTTCCCAGGGACCTCCCGAGACTTCCCAAGAACTACCCAGATTTCCTAAAGACTACCTGACTTTATAGGGTACACCCACACTTTCAAGGACTTCCTGAGACTTCCCAGGGAGCACCTGGGTACACCTTGTACACTAAACTTCACACGTAGTTTACCCCTTGATTTCAACTAACACACGGAAACAAACGAGGTGTATTCATACCATGACGTTGTACTTTTCATCCACGGATCGATGTATAACAACTTCATGTAAATAAGTGCACGCACGTGCATCTGCATAAAAATAGTCACACACAAACAAATTGTTATATTCACAGCTCCTACAAATTTAGATCGTTTTTAAAAAGAAAGTATGACTTGATATTAATTTATGTTAATTTAATTCCTTCAAGCTTTCTCAACTATAAAACTGCAAGTAAAATGCAGTTTCCATTTCAATTAACAGCATTTAATTTATGGTGCGAGGTTTTAAGTGTTTTTTTTGTATTACATAATTAACTTTAGAAAATGGAGCTGAATGTTTTCAGGACGGTACTGAAAAAGAGCTCCATGTTTCTTCGAAGCCATTTTTTTATTTTCTCTAACTCTATAAATAATATTTCGTGTTGACCCAAGAATGTAAGTTTAGGGTCACCGGACGGTCTAGTCGATACTCTAATTAGACTTGTAAATTTTGTTTATGTGAATAAGAGTTCAAGCCCAAGTGCCTCATCGATTCATTTTGGCCCCCCCTCTTAGAGAACGCACCGCAGCTATTCGAGTCGCCTCTGGGTGGTTATAAAAACCACCAGCCACAGTGCTCATGCGAAACCCATACAGAGGCCACCCCATGAAATATTCAGGAGAAACGTAATGAAGTATGGTGGCGACCTGTGTGGCTCCCGAACATTCGATTACGTGCCGCGGTTTTCGTAGTTAGTTTGTGGTGCGGCTTGGTGATGTGATACGCGCCGCTGAAGAAGTGTAATGATCCGATGGTGCGGTAGCATGATTGTCACTACAAAGAAGGGAACGGGAGATGGACATCGACGGCCCCTCTCCTAGGGACACCCATGGCAGCCGTCGCTGGGCTCTACGGCTTGGGAGACGACGGTCGGTTTCCTAGGTCGGTTTGGCTTTTAACATTTTACACTTTTTTTATAACAAACCCATTCACATTTTTACTAAATTTACATGGCCATGAACCATGGATTATGACCCCTATTATTTCATCCCCCATAAATAATTACGCCACTGCATTATAGATGTGTCCTTGAACTAACTGAAATTTCGACACATTATGTATTTTTATTTGTTCGATAACAAATTCATAAAACTGGACGATTGTAAATATCACCTTGATTTTTAATAGTTTTTTGGGAAACGAACTTAAGGGTAGTTTAATAATAATTCACCCCTGATGGCCCCCTTTCTCTTCCCCCTATCTGAAAAACAGCATTTCCCGGGAATACAGAAAGTTTTATGTACATTTCAGCAAATTCAACCCCCAAGACTAAAAGCAGTTTTCCTCTTCCTTCCCTTACTAATTAAGTCACCAACAACACTTATGGTGTCTTTCACCTCTTCCCAATATCGCCAAGTGAGTCCTAATTCCTCCCCTAACCTACCCCCACCGTGCTGCTAGTTAAATCCCGTGATTTATAAAATAAACTTTACTTTCTTGTATTGTATCCCCAGAAATAAATAAATAACACTCTTCCAGGTTATATTTTCCTTTCTTCCCCTAGTACCCACCCTGTTTGTTTTAGACACTTAGGTCAAGGTCCAGTCCCTCCCCCCCCCTTCAAGCTAGTAGTAACCAGAGTAGAGTATCCTACCATTCCAATTAATATATTTTCAATATCGTTCCGATTTTGATTGATTTCTTGTAGTGCTCAAACAGAAATATATTGCTTCTACCCCTCCCCTTAATTATTCACGTCTCAGATTCTTCCAAGTATTATATTTAAGTAACCTTCGGAATATTTAGATAGTTTCCTGTCTTTCTTTGACCACGGTTTAGTGTTCAAACTTAAATTCAACTCTCGTAGATTTTTGATTTTCCCTTTCCCTGTACGCCACTGTATTTACGCAAAAAATTAATTAATGATAGCCTATAGCAGTTTTGGATATGATTGAGTTGTAGACTTGGCAATTTTTGTTTCCTCCCCTCTAGATATTTCCTTGTTACGCCACTGAATTTCTTCTAATTTTATCCTAGATTTAAATGATCCAATTCTTAAGGTAATGACGGCCCAAAAAAATCTCAAATCCCAGTCTAATAGTGTTTGCCAGAAAGCACTTTGTCAACTTCCTGACGTAATGGACCGAATTAGATCATTTTGTCTCTTGGGGATGAAACAAAAGCCAAGCCCATCTCTTGGGCGTCTTTATTTTGCTCGTTTCTTCCAATTTAAGTCCTCGTCTTGTTTGGATCTCTGTAATTTTTTTACCCTTCTTCCTTCCCATTTTATAGACGCCTAGGTAATGAACCAGTGGCGTGTATCGATATTTAATTCACAAGGGTTAGAACGAATGGATTAATAAATAAGAAAAAGGGTTTGTTTTTTCCGACAAATTAGATTTCTGAATTGAACTTGAGGGTTAAGTTTAGGATTTTAAATACACTCCTGGATTTAATTTCATGGTCTAAAGACATCGCGGAAAGAAAAACTTACTAATAAGGGTTGGAAAATGGGAAAAAGGTAGAAAAATAGCAAACGCAGCAGACAGTACGGTAATTCCCATTACGCGTAGGCTGTTAAATAATTCAGGGAGCAGTGACTGACTGCATCGATCGGACGGTCGATGAGACCTCGCTGTCTCCGACTTTTGATTGAGCACGTGCACCTGAGTCTTCATAACCACGTGCTCCTTGGATAATACTTATTTTTAATAATGCCGCTTTGTTACGAAATGGAATTTTAAAAAACCGAATAAATTGCTTCTCTTACAAAGTAGGTACCAAGAAAAAAATTAAGCCGGTCCTGGATAATTAAATTAAGTTTAAATTTTTTTAGAGTCCACGAATGTGGAAATATAGGAAAAGTCTTTGATTATGGAAAATTAATTTTTTTCAGTCCGTACCTGAAGGGGATTTTTAAAGTCACTGAAGGGATTTATCCAAAACAAGCTTCGCGGACCTCCAACGGATATAGGGATGTAGTTTCAAATTAGTAGCGAAATCAAAGATTAATCAAACAAATTTTGAACCCGGCCCTGGCCCTTAATTTAATTTCAAAGTAGGCGTGAATTTTCAGGTTCTTGAAAAATATATTTTTATATGCGGTCCTGAAAGCTGAAAAAAATATATTTTGAGTTCCTGAAAGCAATTCTACAAAACAAGCTTTCGCAGATTTTTTTTGGGGTGCCCATTTCAGAATATTAAAAAATATATTTTTGAATCCGCCCCTGAAGGCTTGATAGGAACAAAATTTAAAGTTTCATAACTGTGTACCGTAAATAAATTTCAGAAGTCCTGAATTCTTTGATTATTGAAGAATATATATTTGAGTCCCGACCTGGAAGTTTAATAAGAATACTTTTAATGTTCCCGTAGGTTTTCCTGCAAACCAAATTCTATTTGAGTATCGCTAAGGGTTTTATGGAAATATATTTCCTGTATAGGCACAATATTTATTTCAAAATTATTTAGGTTAGAGTCCGGACCTGATCTCTGAATGGAAGTAAATTTCTCCATTTTTCTAATTCAGTAACGAAAATCGTTGTTGAATTACGACAAAAAAATATATAAGTGGCTTAATTTTTGGTTTGCATTAATATGAATATACCCTCGAGCCGGTTCTGACTAATAATATTTCAAATTGAAAACATTTGAAACATATTATGGATAATATATAATTCAATCGCGTTTTAGGATTCGTGTTTTGACCGTCAAACTATTTTCACTGTCGGTTAGAGAGAAATTTCATCAAACACGCAAATCGAATTTGATGCTAATAAAGTTGTTTTCTTTTAACAGATAATAGGAAATCCTTTTGTTTTTTTCCCTAAGAATCGAAACATTTTTATTTTTAATTTGAACTTGAACCAGTTAGAAAATCTTAAAACCCTTGGAAACCTTATTGCAACTTACTGCAGATTTATTAATGCGATTACGATTCTTTTACTGCAGTTAAGAAAAGGAATTTTTTTATTTTCTTTTTACAGAATAAAAATGAAAAATTGAAGGAAATTTTCTTTCTTTTACTGTTCCCTTCCCTTCTCTTCTCCTCCTCCTATGTTTGTCCCCCGCATACAATCCTTGGCTCTCGTTTTGCAACCTCTACATCCCCACTCCACGTACCCCCATCCTTGTATTCCCCTCCTCTTCTTCACCTTAATTTCCCTTTTCCCCTTCCCTCTTCCTCTTCTTTTCTCCCACTTCCCCCTCATATTATTTTTTTCCCTATTCTCTCTCGCTTTATATATTTTTTCTCAATTTACGTATCTCGTTAATTCTGGTCTTTCTTTCCTATTTTGGTTCTTTTTTCACTTTTTCTCCTACCCCTGTAATAATTTCTGGCTCTGTAAAAGCTTTTGTCCGTAAAATAAATTTGAAAAGATTGTGCTTCAAGTTGAGAAACTCATTAAATTAATTGTCCATTTTCCATTATGTCATCGTGATATTTGTATCAGTATCCCAAAAATACATCCTCTTCGAATCTATATATCGTAGGATGTTGAAGTTAGGGTGTGTTCACACACGAATGTAATCAGTCAAGTCACGTCAAGTTTGACTAAAATAAATACGTTGCAGATATTCAGAAACACGTGCGTATGTAGTTGGCATATTCGCGCGGCGCTGATTTTCTTTTGGAAAATTAGAAGAAATTTTCGTGAAAAATTTTCTTTTGATTAAAAATTAAAGTTTGGATTTTAATTGGGGGTTAGTAATTATTATTTTGCACTTGAATTTTTCTAAGGAAAATTGGATTGGAAAATTAGGGGAAATGTGTTAATAATCCGGTACGCAAAGCCATAAACGGTTGGCAGCACTGCGCTTCTGCGGTGGCCATCCTGCGATCAGCTGTTGCAGTGCGGGAGTTGGCTATTGATCGTTCCTGCAGCTTCAGTCTCTCCTCTCCTAATCGATGATTACTAGCAGGACTCTCCCCCCACCGAATGCTGTTATTCACGGGTGCCAACATATTGCGACAAATTTACTAGAAAATCCCACAGCCGTTTGTTTATCACTATTTTTCTTCTATTTCCTGTTACAAATAGGATTTATGACTCGGATTAATTTATTTTTTATTTTGTTATAAGGGAAAATTATGGAAATTTTTTTAGGGAATATTAATTTTTTAATTAAGGTTTCGTGATTCATATTTTTTCCTGCTACCCTTAAATTATTATTTCAAGGAGTAACTTTTTTTTGAAATTGATTTGAATTCGACATAAGTAGATACTTTTATTATTTTTTTCTTAAATCAAAAGGATTTGTTTTAGTTTTAATAATTTCCAACACTTCCCCAATATTTTCTGAAATTTATGAAAATATTTTCCAAAATAAGCTTCTATTTATTTTTTAATTTTTATTGTTTTAGAAGCACTGGTTTCTCTATTATTCTGCTCTATTTTAATCCACTTGACCTACAGATAGTTTGCTTAGTTTATATAAGTTACAGAAACTTTTTTCTGTTCTGTTAATAAACGTGTGTTGTTCATGTTTGTTATCTATGCAAAGTTTTTGAAAAATGACTGAAAAGTAACCCTTGTAAACGTTAAAATATTAATGGAACAAATTCAAAATTCTTTTAATAGTTACAATGTAAAATTGAAGCTCAGTGGCGTGCAAAGAAAAGGTTTAAGAAAAATAATCTTTTCCTTTAAATTTTAAAATTTTTCCTCCTGCAAAAATGTATGTTCCATGGTCGTTATATTGTTTCCTCCCCTCTCTGAAGGAATGGGTATTTAGAAAATGTAAGGTGTCTAGTGAAATTTATTAAAATTAATTACATATTTAGCATTCTTATCTTAAAAATTCATCAAACCGTGTACTGAAAAGTACTTTTCTTTGGTCATTAATTTTCCTCGTCTTCAGACAAATTCATTAATGTGGCATTCAAAGGCGTACCTACTATAAAATTCCTTTTATTTAACTTGGTAAATATCAGTGGCGCACGTGTATGAATATTCAATCACAGTTTGAATTATTTACTAAAACTTTCTAGAGAAAAAATAGAATATTGATAAAGGATAGATGTAAACCAGTGGCGTACATTTAATTTTTTTTAATTATCAAACACACATGCATAATAATATTTCTTCTACAAATATGTGAAATCTCAGTGGCGTGCTTAAAATTTGGTGAAAGACTTTAAGACGGTTTTTCGTAATCACATATCTAAATTTTTAGTAAATCCAGGGGCGCATCTTCTTCAGATTCAAGGAAAAACTTGCTCAGGTAATTGTGTTTTAATATTTCTTTTTTCAGAATTTTTTCTAGCAAAATGATTAGAAATTTTTTTTAGTGGTTTGTCTAATTTTAAATTTTAGGGGAAGAATTTTATTTATTATTACCCTTTTAGCGCAACAAAGTAAGGGGTGTAAGAAAATTTAGCCTGTCACAGTAATTAATGGTAAATCCTAGGACGTATCACCAAGCCTCCCTTTATGTTTGATTAAATTTATTTAGATTTAAAAGGTAGAAGGGTCTTAAATAGGGGCCAAGTCGAATATGTTTAAATTTGTCTTATCATCAACAGCAAAGAATAGATTTAAGAGTTCTGTTTTCTTTATTAACTTCAGGAAGTTGAATATTATGTCTAAAAATTTTTTTCATGTAGGGGTAGCGCCAGAAAAAAAATTCCATCACTTTTTAAGTCCTGCTGGAAGTGTTAGGGGATAAACATTACATGTGTAACATGTAAAGTGGGATTTTAAAAGAAAATTCGGGGGTATTATTATAAAAGCGTATCGAATTTTTCCACCCCTAAATGGAAATGTTCAACAAGACAACATGAGGTAGTACAGGTGCAATATAAAGGGATCAGGAGGAATGGTGTATCGTTTGACAGGAATGAAACTGTAGTTTAGCGGGGCAGTGTGGTTATGGGTTGCAGTTGGTAATCCTGGTGCGGGCGTCGGGACGGCGACGGCGCCGAACGAGCAAGTGCCCCGCCGGGCGCAGTCTGTGTATGATCGCGGCGGAGTGCGAGTGTAGGCCCTATTCGTCCGGCATGGGGCCCGAGGGGGGAGGTGCGGCTCCCCTCTCGTGATCCGCCAACATTTCCCGCTTCGAGCTCGTGGAGAAATGGGGGCTGACCCCTGTCCTCAAGCCGAGGCAGGACCCGCGGCCCCCCGATGGTGCCAGGTAGGACCACTCCCGCATCTCACCTAGGGATGCTGGAGGCCCCCCATACGCATATGCGTCGAGAATGTGAAAAACCACCCTTCTTTTCCTAGGTTGTCCCCCCCTAAAGAAAATCGTTCTCGACGTCCTGCAGATGTGCTCCTCGCGCATCTCTCGTCGATCTTTTTCTTATTAATTTTTCAGCATCTCGTTGCTATTTTCAGTGTACTGACGAAATTTCCCAAACGGACTGATATGTTGCACGCTTCGCTCTTTTTCCCCATACACAAAGATCTCGTAAACATAAATATCGCAGATTTCAAAAGGAGGATGGATCGTCGAGACGCTCTTCGACGCTCGCGTCTCATCTAACCACTTTCATTTCTCCCCGTACCTTTGCAAGGTTATTCTGGACCTTTTTTATTTTTTTTACTGTCCCGGCACCTTTCGTTATTTTACCCTGAAATCTTTTATAAGATATTCATCTTATGGTAAGTTTGAGAATTCAGGAAAAAATCGGTTTATTATTGCAAGAATGTCTAAATATTTTAGTTCTGTTTGGTATCACCTGAAATTTATTTCAGTTTTATTCCTGAAATATATAAATTTCTTAAGGAAAGCACCGCATTTTATTATGTGAACTGAAATGTTGTTCAATCTGTGTTTAAAACGGTATTTACCTTTAACTTTTTGTTGGTAATTAATAATTCTGAAGTCATAAATGCCTATTTCCGCAACCATAACTTCCCCTGAAATTCGTAGCTATAATTTACGTGCCTGCAATGCTGTTTCAGTTCGGCTTCCACTGCTAATCATGAATAATTCAAAATCAAACATGTCCTAGTGCTACCATTAAAATATTAAGGCATAACATGAATGCCTCCTGCTTCCAAATCAATTTCGTTAATAATAAAACAACGAAAATAGTGCCACATTTTTTTTTGCAACAATTTTTCTGGCTAGTTGAAGGTGGAGTTTATTTTTATAGCGATCAAATTTTATTATCAAACGTTACTGCGTAGTTAAACTTTTGATGAGCTTAGTTTGAATAAAAACTATTTTGATTAACCCTTCGATAAAAAATTAGGCGTTTTAAATTTAAAACCTTGAGACCCTAAAGTCATGAAAAAAAAACTCCACGAACTAATTCAGAAATATTTAGCATAACATAGTGAACCCAAAATTTATTATTATGTGAGTATTTTTTTTTATTATTCTGAACAAACTTTTATCTTTACAGGAATTTCTAAAAATTTTTAGTGCCACTCGTTGTTTTTCAAATATTGGGCAGATCAATGGTTTTTCTAATAAAAAAATTGTACACATATTTTGTATTGAAACCATAATTTGAAATTTACGTAACTCTAAGGTAATAAAAATTTTATTTACAGTTTTTACATCGCTATAAAAAATTTACACGCTCGTAAGTTAAAATCCAAAATTTTGCTTTTATTTTCTTTAGAAAACATAAATTTTTGACCTACGGGAAATTAGGGAAAAATAGGGGTGACATATTGAATTAAAAATTAATAACGAATTTTTTTAATCCAGGAATTTTCTTTGTAGCCAGGATTTTTATTAACCACAGTCTTAATTTTTTTCCCTTCGAAGGGATGAACACTTTTTTCTTTAAGGTTTCCTGAACACGCTATCTCCTCTTTTTAATACTCCCCACCCCTGTTCAATTGTCTCCCTTCACAATTACCACAAAAACCGCTTTTAAGCTTCCTTCCATTTTCTTTCAAAATCTTCCCTCTCCCTCCCATGTTTAAACTCTAAGCCTCCATTGCGTAAATAAAGAATGAACCCTTCTACCCTTTCATAATCATATTTTCCGTATTTTACCTCCTTTGTCTTTTAAAAAATATATATTCTTAAAACCAATTCCCTTCGTCCTTCAAGATAGTCCTTTTCTATTTTATCGGAACTTTTCTTCCCTTAAATCTCTTCCCCCCCCCCCGTTTCTTAGAGATTTTGCGTTCAAAGTTGTGCCTTGGGAAAAACATCTCATCCTCAAACTTCTTCCTTTGTATTTTTTCCTATTGCATTCTATATAAGAAGAAACCTTCCCCTTTCAATGCCTACGTTTCCTTGCCTAGGATAAACCCCTTTCCTGTGTCCCTTCAGGATTTTGACTTAAAATTCGTGCCCTCTCTGCTTTTGGAAGCAAATTTCTTAAATTCTCTCCCTTCTATCTCTGCAGACAATTTTTAAATCCATCCCCTGAGCCTTTAAAAATTCTTCTTTGTTCCGATCTTCACTTTCTTGGGGAAAAACCTTTCGCCCCATTAAACCCCAATTTTTTTCTCTCATCTGTATCCATTTGAAACAAAACTTTATCATTCTTAAAACCCGCTTCCGTATCCTTACATCTTCTGTCATTGGAGAAAAGTTCGTCATTCTTAAAAATTCGTTTTCTCGAACCTTCAAAATTTTTTTATGTTTAAATCCTTTTTTCTTGCCCCTTCGTGAGTTTATATTCAAATTTATATCCCCCCTTCGTATTCTTAAAACCCTTCCCTTATCTCTTTAGGATGCTATCTCCATATTTTAATGTTCCAACGAATAATTCATATTGTTCTCCCCCTTTCCTTGCGCATGAAGCTTCTAAGACAGTAAGATTTGTTGCCAAAGTTTTGGCGATTTTGTTCCCGTTTTAATTTGGCTGTATACTACGTTCATTAAATTAAAATTTATTTAGTGTAAAATTAAAATTACATAAAAAGGAATCCAAGGTCATTATGGCAATTTTCTGCTGTAACCAAGCGAGCAAAAAATTTCATTCAAAACGTTCCCATTTTCCTCTCTTTTTTTTATGATGGATGGCGTCCATTAACTCGATGTAATAACTGTCAAAAGTAGTCGATGATACATGAAATGCTAATTATAACCAAGACAAGTCTTGTTTTGATATTCGCAAATCTCGCTGTCCTATTTTTAAACACGGTAGCCCCAAAACTCAACTCAACATTACCAGCGCAATCTTCATTGGAAACATTTTTTCGACGCAGAGCTATTTATTTCCGTCGGCGGTGCTTACTGGTTCGAATCAAAACACATCCCGCCCGCCATAAAGATTTACAAGACATAATTTAAAATTGTTTATATTCGCCAGGAAAGTGTGGCTCTGCAGAAGGATCTTATTGGCGAATGGCCAAAGCTCTGCAGTGTCTTCTCTCTTGTACTATTCTCTGTTACACTGTCATATTGCACCACCCTTACGGGCCTTTATTGCGATTCTCTACATACACTATTCATCCTATACGGATCACACGTAATTTTCATGCAGTTCAGCAGTTCACCCTCCTTGCTTCTGTTGGCTGCTTGTTGCGATTGCTTTATATTGCCTTCCAAAGCACCCCTAACGTCAAAGGATAGGGGACTCTGGAAGGGCTGAAAGGGGAGAAAAGAGATTGACACTTTTAGGTCACCCTCTTTCCCTTGTTACGTCACATACTTACCCTATTACTGTCACCTGATAAGCTAATTTTTGATTTTTTTTAACCTTTCATTAACGAATAAATAATTTAAGGGTAGGAAAATTTAACCCAAACTAATTTAAGAATTTGGTGAAGATTCTTTTTCGAAACGGGAAACAACTTTTGCGCAGGAGTTCGGGTTCGGTTCTCCTAAGCATTGATTATTGTATCTGCATTGAAATCTTTTACCTTCCCCTATTCTTACTAAAACAAAGTTTTAATACAAAGGAATTTTTTATCCCTAACTATCGGTTTTGTTTTCGGAGTTTGAAAAAGAAATGAGTTCGTATCGTACTCAGCTAAGGGTTCGATGCTCCTGGTGTGGTATTTTCCAGTGTTTATCGTTTCTACAATTTTAATAGTTTTCTTTAAGTTTCTGTTAATAAAAACAATAATAAATAGTGGTAAGAGGTGTTACAAAACAGTCAATAGATTGAGATTATACATTACGTTTATGTACTACCTACAAAACACGTTTATGTTTTTCTAGAGGAAGTTTAACTGTTATTAAAACAAATAAATTTTTATTCCTATAAATTGTTTATTGTTTGCTGGTGCTGATGGGGCGTGGGTTTGTTATTGTGTCAAAGACCCGAGAGTTTCTTTCCAAGCGAAGAAAATTAATTTAATGAAACGACCTCCTGTTATATCGAAAATTCTTTGAAAGTGAAAAGTTGTTTGGCAGTATTCTTACACTCACTTTGCCAAATAAAATCCTCCAAAGAACATTAACATATGAATAATGAATTAATTATAGCCCTAAAACAAAATATTGTAATTTATAACAAAAAGTGTTTCATTTTGTTTTAATTCGAACTCTTATTTCCAGTGGCGTATATTGATACTAATTTGAGGCAGGTACGGAGATGAAAAAAGGCGCCATATTACTCTCATATTTATTACAATCTTTGGCAGACGACGGGAATTTCTTACATTAACGTAAACAAAAAAATATTATATTAATATTATAAACATAAATTAAATTAAATTAAAGTAACATATTACGGTGTTTTAAATTTTTAAACAAATCTATTACCTTATTTAAATCTATCCTACTCGAAAACTCCCGCTCGATATTTAATATTGCCAAATCAGACAGCCTCATTTCCGACATTGTACACCTTAAATATGATTTTATCTGCTTCAATCTACTAAAACTACGCTCAGCAGATGCGCTGCTTATTGGTAGCGTCAAAAATATTTTGTACAAAATACTTAAATTTTTAAAACTATCCGTCATATTATTGACATACATGAAATTCAGAACCTGGTCTATTTTAAGATTTTCCTCTTTTGCTGTAAAAATTTGTGTGCATAGATTTCTAAATAGTTTATATTCATCAACAGTGTCACCCATTTCGTCTAAATCGTTTTTATAGGTTAATGCCAAATCCATTACTGCTTTTAGTAAAAGTTATCAGGCTGAAGACATGAAAATGTTGAGGACACCTTGTGGAAGTCTTCAAATCTGTCATTAAATTGAGTGTGCAGAAGCTATTGAAATTTCACATTTTTCGGCTTGCAGTTTAGCTTTATTTTCAGTAATTAAAAATGCTTCATCGCATCGTAAATTGGATAGTTCATTTTGAACACTTTTGACCATTGCAGACGCTGTTACTAGATCTAAATCCGCCTTTTGCAAATATTTGGAACAAACATCAATTTTTGTCAAAATATCTTCCCAAAAAATTAATAAAATCAAAAAATCAAAATTGCAGATCTGATTTAATAAACCCATGCTTTCGGACATGGTTTTTGGTGCAGTATTTGGAACAGTTCCTTCGCTTATTAAATTTAATGTAGACATAATTGCTGGTAAACTTTCAATGATGGCTATTAAAGCATGTTTATGACTATACCAGCGAGTATCCGATAGGCGTTTTAAAGTTAATTTTGATTTTATATTTGCAATTTCTCTCTGTTCTCTCTTCAGCAAATCTAGACGAGGTAAACTACTTGTTAAAAACGTGTAGATTGTTTCCAAATTACCAAAAAAACATTTTACCTTTAAGCACGACGAAATAGCGTCGATGAGAACTAAATTTAAATTATGCGCTAAACAATGTATATACACGGCATTAGGCTGTTTCTCTTTAACCCGTTGTTGCAAACCAGATACATGGCCAGACATGGTAGCTGCACCATCGTATGCTTGTCCACGGCAAAACTTTATATTTATATTTAACTTACTTAAATTTATCATTAAAGTATTGAAAAAGTCCTGTGCACTTGAGCCCGGCAAAGCATCAAATAATAAAAATCTTTCTCGTGGATACCCATCGTTTCCAACATGCCTAATAGATAACGAAAATTGATCAATTCTTGATATGTCAATTGTAGAATCCACAATTATGGTAAAAAACTTCAATTCTTGAATTTCACAAAAAATACTTAGTGCATGAATAAATTCATTTTGAATTCCAGGACTCAAATACATACTTTTTGTTCCAACTTGCGTATGTAAATGTGTAGCCAAAGTTGCGTTATATTTACTTAAGAATTTTATTAGTTCCAAAAAATTTCCTCTATTGTGACCATCGTCACAATTGCTGTTTTCCAGATGACCTCGTAGTGGTAAACCTTGCTGGGCCAAAAATAAAATACAATCTAATATAACAGACACTACTTTTCTATTTTGTTCTTGTTTTTGCTTCATTGCACTTAACTGCTCGTTCCCTACAGTTTTATCCTTATTAATTCGATAAGTAGTAAGAAAAAGTGTATTTAAGGATTCTTTATGGTTAGTGGAGGATTCGTGAATTTTAATTTTTTCCAATCCCTTTCTAAAATTTCCCACTCCTTCATTGGGGTCACTCCAAGAGCCCTGCTTTGTTCCGAATAATACACAAGGGAAACAGAACATTTTGTTGGCTCTTGGGGAGTACATAAGCCATGCAGTTCTGGAGGAATACCATTCTTTTAAAAACCGCTTAGGCTTACATGTTTCGTTTAATAGTATTTCTTCTGGAAAATACCATTTTTCTTTCACACCCGGTTGGCATGGTCCTATAACAATTAGCAAGCGCACCAATTTTGGAGTAATAGCTATATTTTTGTATAACACTGGATCCGATAAAAACTCCCCGTCGAATTGATCATTTTCTAAAACGTCTGCCCCTGTTTGTACAATTTTGCGAATATGACTAAATGCTTCAGATTTCTCAGTTCCTAATTCAAGGATTTGTAAATGAGACGCAGTACATTCAGAATGGGAAGGACTTTCTAAAGCAGTGTCCGAGGTAGATGGTACTATTTTTAATAATTTTGTTGAAGGCCCAGAAGGACTGCCAAAGTCTCCATCAACTTTAGCGGGATTCGGTGCTAACGACGTAACGTTGCTAATTGCTGTTTCCGTATGAGTACCGGTATTCGAAGTATTTAATTCAACTTCACGATCGGCGGTGCTGAAAATCACATATCTAGTTACTAACTGTTATTGGCGTATATGCATTTTTTTTAAATTCTTACTTATTTTGGAAGGCAGCTCGTATATCTAGCGTTCCTGCAGTCGCTCTTTTAAACGCATTGACTTTTTTTCGTGCTCCACCAGACAATTTCAATTTTCTTTTCCTCTCCATAACTTATACCGAGTGGGTACATTCAAAGCCGAACATAGGGGAATTGCATTGTAACTGATCTTTATATAGATTCCTGCTCGCCATTTAAACTCACAAGGATGGTAATGTCTTTATTATAAAAACCCTCTGCTCTACTGAATACTCGTTATTATTCATATTATTTGATATTAATAACAGAAACATCGACTGATTTCAAATAATTTAATTGACAGATAAAAAAAAGTTGACAATCATAGCAACCTATATTATTTCAAAATAGCATTATTTTATAATTTTTTTTACAGAAAAAGATAACTAAGTACTAACATTTATTGGTACCATCAAATGCGCTGTATTTTTGTCGTTCTATTCATACCATTACCATTCTTGTGGGTTTAAATGGCGAGCAGGAATCTATAAAAAGGTTAGTTACAATGCAATTCCCCTATGTTCGGTTTTGAAAGTACCCAGACGGTATACGCGTACAGATGGTAAAAAAACGTTCAATTTAATTCACAAAATCACAAAAATTTAGAATAGATCTTAATACGCCTACTCACGTCTGACACTTTTAGGCTGCAAGAACTTTTATATAATATGCAAAAATTATCTGTAAATTTTTTGAAAATTGAGCGACCTGAACGCGTTCTGCCGGCAGCAGTGACTGACCGGTGCACTCAGGGGAGTGAGGGGAAAAGTAAGGGGTTTAACTTCTTATCTTCGAAGCAGGAAACATAAACGTAAACAGTAAATAAATTTGCAGTGTTTATTACATATAGGTCAAGGCTTCCTATAGTGTACCAGGCCCTCTCATTGCTGAGCACCACCAAAATTTATAGTGGTCATACTCCAGCAAGGCGCGCCCGTTAGAAACTCCGTCTTTTCGCACAGTAAGCTTACGTTTACCCTGAAGCGAATTTTCTCGGAAGGACGTATTATACTTTCCGAATTCTTGTCACATTGCATTTACAGTAATAAATATAAAAGGTGAATTTGTTCAAAAAGGCGCCAAAGACGTGAGGCACCGGGTTTGAGGACCCGGAAAACCCCCTTAATATACGCCACTGCTTATTTCCAATCCTTACTTTGTTTTCGTTCAAGATTTACAGGAGGGCTCTCATTTGTTAACACCGCGAAGCATTCGATTCATTTGTTGGTGATTCTCAATTGTTAATGATTGTTAACAAATTTTTTTGGTTCATTGATTTTTCAAAGCGTTGCAAATGTTTGAAACAGTTGACTTGGAAGTGTTCATTTGCTCTTACAGCCTCAAAGATTTAGGTATTTCTACAATATTGGATTATTATCAGCGATTCGCAATTTTTCCGTTTCTTTTAATTGTCGATTGTTAAGTTTGAAACAGTTGGCTTGCAAGTGTTTCATTTTCTCTTCTAACTTCAAAAATTTGTCAGCGATTCGCTATTGTTCTGTTTCTTTTAATTATCCATTTTTCAGACCTTCATTGTTAATTTTGAAACAGTTGGCTTGCAAGTGTTTAATTTTCTCTTCTATCTGCAAAAATTTGTCAGCGATTCGCTATTGTTCTGTTTCTTTTAATTGTCAATTTTTCAGACCTTCATTGTTAAGTTTGAAACAGTTCGCTTGCAAGTGTTTCATTTTCTCTTCTATCTTCAAAAATTTGTCAGCGATTCGCTATTGTTTTGTTTCTTTTAATTGTCGATTTTTCAGACCTTCATTGTTAAGTTTGAAACAGTCGGCTTGAAAGTGTTTCATTTTCTCTTCTAACTTCAAAAATTTGTCAGCGATTCGCAATTGTTCTGTTTCTTTTAATTGTCGATTTTTCAGACCTTCATTGTTAAGTTTGAAACACTTGCAAGCCAACTGTTTCATTTTCTCTTCTAACTTCAAAAATTTATCAGCGATTCGCTATTGTTCTGTTTCTTTTAATTGTCGATTTTTCAGACCTTCATTTTCAGTTTGAAATAGTTGACCTGTAAGTGTTTCATTTTCTCTTCTAACTTCAAAAATTTGTCAGCGATTCGCTATTCTTCTGTTTCTTTTAATTGTAGATTTTTCAGACCTTCATTGTTACGTTTGAAACAGTCGGCTTGAAAGTGTTTCATTTTCTCTTCTAACTTCAAAAATTTGTCAGCGATTCGCAATTGTTCTGTTTCTTTTAATTGTCGATTTTTCAGACCTTCATTGTTAAGTTTGAAACAGTTGGCTTGCAAGTGTTTCATTTTTTCTTCTAATTTCAAAAATTTCTCAGCGATTCGCTATTGTTCTGTTTCTTTTAATTGTCGATTATTCAGACCTTCATTGTTAAGTGTGAAACAGTTGGCCTGCAAGTGTTTCATTTTCTCTTCTAACTTCAAAAATTTGTCACCGATTCGCTATTGTTCTGTTTCTTTTATTTGTCGATTTTTCAGACCTTCATTGTTAAGTTTGAAACAGTTGTCTTGCAAGTGTTTCATTTTCTTCTAACTTCTAAAATTTGGGTATTCGCACAATAATTATCTAAGATTTATGCTTCAACTGTCTTGATCCTCAATTGTCAAATGTGAACAATCGGATGACGTAGTCTCCTTCCCATTTGTCAATCCTTTAGATATTTTCCTTACAATTTGTTAACACCGAAAACAGTTTCAGTGTTTCAGTGTCCGTGTTTTTCAGTTGTTTCCCTCTCGCTTTTCTGTTTTTCTCTTACAAACATTCAGCAGTTGTTTACTTGCTCAATTGTTATTTTATTAAGTGTTTCATTTCTTTGCCCTCTCACTGCAATTGTTTCATTTCCTTTTATTGTTCAGTGACACGATAAGCTTTGATTTGTTAAAATTTTAATCAATTACGCCCATTTTGTACTAAATTGCTTCATTTCCGATAATTTCGGATATCCAAAAACCTGTCAGTAAATGTCATCCACTAATGTTTGGCTAATCTATCAGACAAAATCATCAACAATGGACGCGCTAAATTATTTAATACCGTGGGATGGACTTTGAGGGTCAAAATTCAGCATTGACAAGGGTTTCGATTGTTAGAAGGGATTTGAAAGTACTTTTAGGACGAATTTGGTACATCATAAACATAAGGATGATCTTAATGTATATAGCTATCGATATGAAATTTATCCTGATCCTGTTCCTTTTTTATGCTTCCTCTCCAATTTAAACATCATCCTTTTTCCAAACAGTTCCCATAGTCCTTTTGATGGGTTCAGTTTGCACTTAAGTGTTCTATAGGCGTATAAACAGAAGAGCATAATATTCCCTTAGCACCACGTGGAATGGCCCACGTGGGTCTCCTTTACTTAGTCACACGACTCGATCAATACTTCCCTATCCTAAGCATGAAAATCGCCGGAAATTCCGATTTTCTTTCGATGTTTCTATTAATAACACTTCTTTTTGGTAAATTTTTTCCCTTCCATGATAAATGATCGAACTTTGCGACGTGTTTCCGCACGAGGAAAAAAGAAAACAGATGCATAGTTTTTCAATGACGCGCTACACGATATTAAATATGTATTACGGGCGGGTGAGGTATTTTTAAATCAGATGATGATGGCAAGGTTTACGCTCTCTGAGTGAGTGATATTTTCGTCACGCGTATCTCCTGCGGAGCTGCAGGAATAGAGGTGACCTTGAGATAGGCCTCTCTGATGTTTCTGCAAGGTCTGCAGATGTTTCTTGTCCTCATTTTGATTATCTGCCACTTTTGAAATTTTTCTTCAAGAATTTTTTCATGATGTCATTTTTAATCCTTCCTGTTTTTAATTCTAATTCCTGAAGCAAACATTTTACATGCTTATCAGACTTTGTGAATTTTTTATATATTCTGTGAGGTGAAGCGTAATGAAAAAAAACGGGAAATTTGTCCAAAACGTAATTTACGACCCGATATCTTCCCGGTTCGTGTTAAAATCGCGTCTCCTTATCGTCCGTATATGGTGCTCTACCATTTAATGGTTGCTTCATTGGAAACACCTCCCTATCTCGCACTTTAAATATTCAAGTACGTGTCATAGAGCAGGAATTTCCAAACGGGAAAATAAATTTCAGTATCGGAACAAGGGCAGGAACACGAAAAGTTTTTCTCGTTTGCGTATGATTGCTGATTTGGAAAGATAGGAGTTAAAATTTTTTCTCTTGACAAATGGTACAACAATGACGTCATCGCATTCTCTTTTACTCTTCAAGGATTTAGGAGTTTCTTTTTGGAAATTTTTGGAAATTACACGAATTGTTATATACCTAGTAAAGCTGATAAAAACGGTGACGTCAATTCCTTGCAGCCTTCCCCTCCTACAACGTGATGCAGTGAATGGTGGTAGTGACGTCAAAAGCGGAAGTAGGTCGACTGTCAGGACAGAGACCCCGAGATCCTCCATATCGCAGGAAGCTGCTACCTTGATGTAGTTCCACCACTTTTAACAAAATGGCCTATATTTAGGATTTCACCCCCCAAGTAGAACGTGTATTTTCGAATCGGATGCTTCTAACTATAATTAGAAAGATGTCACCCTCACGTTGGCTTTAGAGGGCAGATACGGGTTCGCTCTTCCGCTAATTTAGATGAAAGAAGGACAAAACAGAAGGGCGCATTGTATCCTCGAAAAATGCGGAAGTAGGGGTTTTAAATTAGGACTCAAGGACTTTCAAAGAAACGCTAAAAATCACGTCTTCATTTAAAAGGGTTCTTTTCTTCGCGTTGATACATTTAAGAAAAATTAGGACAACCACTTCTTTACAAAAAAAAATTTAAACGAAGAACCACCGATAGAAGATAACAAAATAATTAAAATAGAACTATTTATTTAATTCCATCCCAGTTTATTTGATCTTGGAGGAATTAAAGCCTTTGTTTGTATATAAACCTGAAAGAACGGAGTGCATATTGTTTTTACGTTAGTGTCTCTTTGTGTATTTTGAAAAGTGTTTAAAACATTCCTACAAGTTTATTATACGTCGGGAAAACGTTATTTCTAATTTTTACCATAGAAAACATCAAGAAGGTTATCCCATCTTTAAAACTTCCTCATCGTTTGAAAGAAGATCTGAGAAAATAACGACCATAGAATGATGGTAACGGGATGGTGTTCAGATGTGAATCCTCATGGTATGATGATGTAATAGTAATACCATCATCAGAAAATGTTAAGAGTATCATCGACATCGTGATGAGTTGCAAAAGAATTTTTTCTTGTATATTAATAAAACGTCCTTGTCTTTATGAGGAAGCGCAATCAAGGATGCTAATGGTAATGCGATGATGGTACTGAGATGCTCATTGAGCTTAGGTGATAATGGTAAAAACTGGGTCTTCTAGATCGCGATGAGTTTCCAAAAAAAAATCGTTACGAGGAAGCTCTGGAGGTAATCAAGGATGATTATGGTAACAAAATTGTGCGAACAAGAGCCTGATGGTGTTGTAATGGTAATCCTAAATACATGAAGGTGTAATGGTAACAATGAGGATCAGAAAATGATAACGAGTCTCATGATGTTCGAAGAACTAAATGCGGTACCATCAGAAGCAAATGTTACCATGGATAAAAATAATAAAATATTTTCAAAGAATTATTTTTAAAAGGGAACGACCTAGGGCACGCTTTTTCGCCCATGTAGCAATCAAACCAGCCCTCTATTCGTCGATCATTCTTGTTTCCTAAGTGTCTGCCTGGTTAGTGCCTCGTCAGCAGATTTCTACGAGGGCGGATACGGATATAGCCCGATGACGCATCGTGTTAATTCACCATTAAACGTAGAATTCGCCTTGGTATTATTTTTTGTTTCACAACCCTTCAAGATTACTTATGGAAAATTGTTGATAAAGTCTCTTCAAACTATCTTTATCCATCTTGGATTTTTAAAACAAATAATCCAAAGAGAAGACGTAAAATCATTCGTTTTCCTCAAGGTAAACAAACAAAGATAATTGCAACACTTTATTTTCTTTATCGACACCTGGTCTATCCGGTTAGCCTTCACCTTTCTGTGTTTGAATGGACGCAGTTTACAGAATGCATTTAGTTGCGGGTAGTTCAATGTGATGTGGTATGTTCAATCTGGGCTCTGAATTAGGTACTACTGTGTGTTTGTTATCGTGTTCTGCTATACATGTCGCAGTGTTTTGAATTAACTTTGCATTCAGTCTGTTCTCGACGTCGAAAAAGGTAACAATAGAGCCATTGTCTTAAGCTTAGTAGTTCCCTAGTCGCCTTGACAAGTTTATAAGGGCTGTTAATTTTTTAATGGAAGATCGAACGTAAAAAACGATTGAATTTTTGTAGTGGATTCTATAGATAGTCATCACTGATCAAACATCTTGTGGCTAGGCATAACACGCCCTTCTTCCATAAGAGCGATTAGGAAAAGGTGCTATTGTCTTGGGTTTAATAGTCCTCTGGTCGGGTTTATGATTTTAAAAGGGTTGTTGGTTTAAGATAAAAAAATCATTGAATTTTTAAATGGATCCTTAGGAAGTCAACCACCAATCATCTTGCTGATAGGCTTAACATGTCTTGTTGATAGGGTTAACAAATAACGTACCGGAATTTTACCCTAAAATGATGTTTAGAATTTGTTTAAGTTGTTGATATTAAAGTGATGTGTACTTGCAGGTCGCTGCCCAAGCTCAGCAGCCAGGACGAGGACGGGCACACCCCCCACTCCCAGTTCACTGGTGTGGCCCATTTCGAGCCCATCCCGCACGACCACGACTTCTGTGAGAGGGTCGTTATAAACGTAAGTGTTTGAAGGTAAAGAAAAGGAAAAGAAGAAAGTTAAGGTTTGATATTGTTTTTAGGTAAGCGGCCTCCGGTTCGAGACGCAGCTTAGGACGTTAAATCAGTTCCCGGATACGCTGTTGGGCGACCCGGCACGCCGCATCCGCTACTTCGACCCGCTGCGGAACGAGTACTTCTTTGACCGCAATCGGCCTTGTTTCGACGCCATCCTCTACTACTACCAGAGCGGCGGGCGACTGCGGCGGCCTGTAAACGTGCCATTAGATGTATTCTCGGAAGAAATTAAATTTTACGAGCTGGGTGAGCTGGCTATCAATAAGTTTCGGGAGGACGAAGGATTCATCAAGGAAGAAGAGAAGCCACTGCCGTCTCATGAGTTCCAACGTAATGTGTGGTTGCTGTTCGAGTATCCAGAGTCTTCGCAGGCAGCGCGCGTGGTCGCGATCATATCCGTATTCGTTATCTTGCTGTCCATCGTTATATTCTGTCTGGAGACATTGCCTGAATTTAAGCACTACAAGGTGTATAACACGACGGCGAACCGCACAAAGATCGAAGAGGACGAGGTGCCCGATATCACCGATCCCTTCTTCCTCATCGAAACCATATGTATCATTTGGTTTACGTTCGAGCTGACCGTGCGCTTCCTCGCGTGCCCTAATAAGCTCAACTTCTTCCGGGACGTAATGAACATGATCGATATCATCGCCATCATTCCTTACTTCATCACGCTGGCCACGGTGGTGGCGGAGGAAGAGGACACGCTGAACTTACCGCGTGCCCCCGTCTCTCCCCAGGACAAAAGTACCAACCAGGCCATGTCGTTGGCCATACTCCGTGTCATCCGGCTCGTCCGCGTCTTCCGAATATTCAAGCTCAGTCGGCACAGTAAAGGGCTACAAATCCTCGGACGTACGCTCAAGGCCAGCATGCGCGAGCTTGGCCTGCTCATATTCTTCCTTTTCATCGGTAAGTTCTTGTTCCGAACCTGGCATGCTAAACAAACAAAAAAAAAATAACCGAACGAACGACCGCCATCAAGAGAACTGATCTGCATCATCGAGGTGATGCGGAACAGCTCTGTGACGATGACGAAACCCGAACGGTAGGAACCACGCTTCTATGCTAAATCTTCTCCTAATTACAAAAGGTTTACGATGGTGTGTAAAGTAGAGTACCTAATAAAATACCGGCCGCGTTAATGTGTAAATTATTGATTGGGTCCTGGACCAAGGTCTCTCCCGTGTCTCAGCCGCGAGTCTCTGGTATGTTGCAGGGGTCGTGCTCTTCTCCAGCACCGTGTACTTTGCGGAGGCCGGTTCCGAGCAGTCTTTCTTCAAGTCAATCCCGGATGCGTTCTGGTGGGCCGTAGTCACAATGACCACCGTGGGCTACGGCGACATGAGGTACGCTGTCCGTACTCCGACCACTCACCCCTCCTCCTCCTTGCAGGTGTCGTGCTGTTCTCGAGCGCCGTCTACTTCGCCGAGGCGGGCTCCGAGCAGTCCTTCTTTAAGTCCATCCCAGACGCGTTCTGGTGGGCCGTGGTCACCATGACGACCGTGGGCTACGGCGACATGACGTATGATGTACACACCTAATTCAGATTTAGTTGCCTCCACCGTAGCTTACACGTAGAGAGCGGGACTGCCGCTGCCGCCACCAGAAAATTCTTTGCTCCGGGATCTGCGCGTCTTCGACGACAACTGTGCTCCGACACCTTAAATGTCACTGTGCCGCTGTGTCGTGCCCCTCGATGTTGCTGCTTGTCACTGTTCTACTTTACCGAGCTAAGGAACAAAGAATTTTCTAATGGAATGCCGAAATGCTCAATCCTTCCTGCATGCGATGCCCCATCAATGCTGATGTGCCACACCCTTTTTCCTAGCCCTCGCCCCTGCCCGCCAACCTTTCGATTCCTTCCTGCTGCCCAACGTTTCCTTGCTGCTTGTGTTTGTGTTGCTTCTTTGCGATTGCATGCGACCGCCTGTAGGGAACATATCCGGCTAACTGATGATATTCGCAGGCCTGTCGGAGTATGGGGGAAGATCGTGGGATCGCTGTGTGCCATCGCTGGTGTGCTGACCATCGCCCTGCCCGTACCCGTCATCGTTTCCAACTTCAATTACTTCTATCATCGAGAAACTGATCAGGAAGAAATGCAGTCGCAAAACTTCAATCACGTGACGAGCTGTCCGTACCTACCAGGCACACTCGGCCAGCACATGAAGAAGAGTTCGCTGAGCGAGTCCTCGTCCGACCTCGTCGAACTCGAGGAGGGTCTTTTAGTGACCCGTGATCAACTAGCGCGAAAGCAGAATTGCAATCCGCGCCATAATAACAACATTAACGCCATGAGCATCGAGACTGACGTCTGACTACGAGGTGAGTCTACCGTATAGTTACTTTTTTCCTTCCTCATATGGGGGCTTCTTCGGGCTTCTGTTAGTTCTCATGTCGGTGACCGAGGAGTAGTGGGTCATAGGATATCGCGGAAACTGCAAAGGTCAAGGCATAACGAACAGACAGCCTGACGTCGCTCCCGGGTTTCCATGGCTACGCATACCGCTACCTCCTCCCTGCTCTGTTCCTGCGGGCGCTCGATATACGGGATAAGCCCTCCCTGACCCTGGACCACGCCGCGCCACGGCTGTGTTCCACCCTGTACTAAAATGCATTTAATTTTCATGACGCTCATTGACTATATTTTAACATTTTTCATTCTTTTTTTTGTGTTACCCCTTTTAAACTCCTGTAAGTTTTATAATTTAAGTAAAGGGTTTAACTGAAGGGTGGAAATTGGATACCTACAAAAGTGACGATTAATTTTTGCTTAAATATTGCGGGGAATAAACCGATCTTTGTTTGAAAAATTCTGGTTTGAGGGTGTTAAGGGATGGTTTTGATGATCCCTGCTCATCAAAGAAGTCGCGTAGAGATGTATCAGTTGGGTGGTTAGTTCTTGGGGGATTATGTTTAATAAATGGGGATCTTTGAGAAATGTGATGTTTGATGTACCTATAATATAGTAAGAGTGTTTTTTTGTTTCAGTGACGGATGCGCTGCGCCCATCTCGGCCGCCCTGTCGTCGTCATCGCGCTCCACCGTCCCTATCGCCAAAGTGTGTGCGCGCAGTGCTCCGGACGCTCTCTAAACTGCTACGGTATTATCCAATTTACAGTACTTTCTTTTCTACTACGGTTGTTTTTGGGTGAGATATCCTGCCAAAAAACCATCGCACGACCGCGATGAACGAATGCTGTGTAGTGCTCACACCGAACTTTCTTAGTTCAGCACTGTTTTAAGTGCTTGTATTTTTGGGCTGTGTGAAGCTTACCTAGAGTTGGATTAGCTTTAGCCCTTGTTACTACGTATCCACCCACCGTTATGCCGCGTGCGACCGCCGCGTCCCGACCCCGCTGCTTCCGGCTTGTAGCTCCTTCGTTCGACATATCATAGGCAGGCGGCCGTGGCATATCTGCGAGGTCCGGGACAATTTATCGGCCGGCCCGCGACCCGCCACGACCGCTTTTCGCAATATTTAATACATCTACTTAAATCGAATTTGAAGCTACCTACTAAATAATAATCATTACTGTGTAGATAAATCAATAATCAAAAAAAAAACAACACACGGGACAGTGATTTGTTTATTTGTATCAAGCCGGCATTACTCGTGTACGTTAATGTTATTGTTGTTTGGTTCGCGGGGCTCCGGGCAGCGTGGGGTCCGGCCCCCCTCGCACCCTCGCCCCACCCTACACCACCGTGCGTATCCAACGCCGCTCATTGTCATTTATTTGTGAAATCAGTATGAATCTAGTCATGTTTGTTACAATTTAAAATATTTTATAAATGTTGATTAATATACGACATTCCTATTTCACTCGATTTATTTGATTATCTCTTCTTTCTCTGTCTTACCCTAATACCCATAATCCTTCACACTATGTAGCACCCAATAGCAGAGGATTACAACACTATTGGCCCCGCCCAATACACAACTACGACCAATAAGAAAAGAATATTATGCTAAGTCCGCATCACACTATAAAACAGAGAATCTTCCTAATTACAACATACTTAACAGTAACCAATAGCAAAGCAGAACATTGAACAACATTTACTCTGGCTATCAACAACCAATAGGAAAATACTACATCGCAAGTCAGTTTTACACAACAGTGAATCAACTGCATTATTTACTATCCATAATCTTATGTAACTAGTGTATTATATATTCTCATTGTTTAATTAATTTTTTTGAAAACCCCCCCTAATACAGAATTCTGGCTGCGCCACTGATCTATTGTAAAATTGCCCCGGCGTTAATTCAATTGGAACCCTACACCGATTTTAATGTATACGTAACAACGTAGCTACCCCTACTTCCCCAAAAAAAGGTAGGTCCTTGAGGGGGTAGGGTAGGGGATGGATCATTTCAGGTCCGAAAAACTCAGTTAATTGGAACGCACACGTTAAACGTACAGTTTAGGACTACTCAGAGTTACAATGTTGTAGTAATTCCGAGTAGCACTGAGTTGCTCCGAGCTACTCGAGCAATTGGAAAACCCTCTTGTGTTGGACACAGCCATTGGTTAACTTTGGCAACAAATTCAAATTTGCCGCTTTACTGAGGCGCTTTCCAATCGGCCGTTGCTAGCTCCACGGCTAACGTGGATATAATTCTGACACAAATTCCACGGCATTACGTCATTGTCAAAGGCAAATACGAGCTGCACCTACTGTGCATATCTGGGGACTTAACAAAATTATTCCATTATGAAAATTTCAAACATTTTCATATTTTAAATTGATTTTTAATTAATTTGCAAGTTGAATATTGACCAATAAAAAATACTAGAGTAATGTTTCTCTAAGTTCGAGCGATTGATTTTGTTTGTAATTAATAATTATTATCATTAAATTTCTCAGAAACAGACTTTTACGCCTTGGGAATAGGCAACCAATCGTGCGCAATCGATCCTTATAGGTAATCTTAGGAAGCTGAATTTTCCAAGTCCCCAGACATGCGCCGAACGTATTCCCGTGGATTTTGTGTCAGAATTATATCCACGTTAGCCGTGGAGCTAATAACGGCCTTTCCAATCACATGTGGGAGTAATTCCGAGCTACTAGAGCAGTTGGAATGCGCCTCTTGTGTTGGACTCGGCCTTTGTTTAAATTGAGGGGCAAATTTAAATTTACCGCTTTATTTAGGCGAATTCTGAGTAGCTGCGAGCGAATCGAGCAATTAGAGAGAGGCTATTGGTAAAATTTCGCGGCAAATTCAAATTTAAACAATGAAAAGAAAAAATCGTGTCTATATGCATGAAACTGAAAGGGGGGTTCGCAATTGACGCGTTTTTGCATAAACCAGTAGAATTGCTCTATTTTTGAAATCGCCGCAATTCTATTTGTCCACGCTAAAACAAGTACCCCTCATCTCTGGATCCAGCATAAGGGAGCTGGAATATTTTTCCAAAGCATACAGGAAAAAACTAAATAACTTTTTTGGATTGGAAACATATTTATTTACAGATACATAACTTATTTATTGCTAAACCTTAGATTTAAGAAAAAAAAACCATAACTTGGTGTTTTAAAAAATTTATTGACCCATACACCAATTCTTAAAATTAAAAAAAATACTGTTTTTCATGATGAATACTCTTTATTACTGCCACAATTAAATAATAATTAACTAATTACGTAAACAAAAAAATTAATGAAGTGAAATAGTGAAAGCTTCTTGTAGGCTTACACCCGGTTTACGAATTGTAAGAGACCTATTCTCTCCATCATAAGTTGTCTTTAACTTTGTAGTTCCTGATTCTGAAAAAAAACAAAAATCCATGCATTTTCAGCCATGGAAACATTAGAAAACTTACTTTTAGTGGTAATCTTAGCCGAAGTGATATCAGAAGGTGGTCCCAAGATAACAACACGTTCCAGCCAAGCCTTAGTTGGATAACTAGCACCGGAATCAATGAAACTAAAATAGATTCCAATGTATATATAACACATTTAAACCATCCGTAAATGATTTTACCTGCTCTTAAGTACACCATCTTTGTAAATAAATCGAATATACAAATATTTTTTATTTTTATAATCAAAACTTTCATAATCGTCTATGTATAAAGTTCCTTCAGCTGATTTCTGGAATAAAAATTTTAAAAGAAACCCATGAAAATGGGTTGGATTTACTTACTGTTCCATCAAGTGCTACATAAAGTGTAATTGGATCATCGTAGGTAAGGGTTGAAGCTCGCCTGGGCCTATCCTTTCTAACAATAATGCTTCCACCACGATAATAAACAGGAACCTAATAGAAAATTATTTAAAAAAATTACTTTAGGAAAAAAAAAAATTACCTTATCTAAACTGACGGGAATATTAACATTTCCTGCACCGGGATAGGGTTTAAAGTCTTCTATATCGTACCAGACCTCTGAAGCACCACCCGGGAAGTATACATTGACGGTTGAAACTCCTGATTCTGTTACAGGACGTGCAAGAATTGAAGAACCTAAAATGTTGTGACAAGATTAGCCACAACACAAGGAGTTTAAGGGTTAGTTCCCCACCACTACGTGTAGGTGGTTTATTTCCAGTAATCTTCAGTCTCGTAGCCTACTCAGTCTAAAAAAATTATACTAACCTATCAAGATTTGGTTATCAATATCAAAAACATTGGTATCTGATGGATAATGGTACACAAGAGGTCGAATGACTGGTTCTCCAGTACGAGCATGTTCCCAGAAGAGAGTATACCATAGCGGTAAGTGAGCATAACGTTGTTTCAAAGCATTCCTGATCCGTGTACGAATATCCTGGTTATATAAATAAGGCTCACGACGTTTAGTATCAAGATGAGCATGTGCACGATAAAATGGTAACCAAGCTCCGGCCTAAATTCCAAAAAAAATTATAAAATCGTTAAGGTAACTCTAAACTCATTTACCTGATACCATCTTTGTAATAATTCGTCATCAGGATTATTAAAGAACCCTCCAATATCAGCTCCACAAAAACTCATACCTCCCATTGCTTCTGAAAGGCACATTGGTAAGCTAGCAGTCAAATGAGACCATTCTGCTGCGTTATCTCCTGTCCACATAGCAGTATATCTTTGCGAGCCAGCAAAGTGTGCACGGGTTAAAATAAAAGGTCTTAGTTTGTTATTTCCACGAGCTAAAAGACCTTGATATGTGCTTATAGTCTGCAAAAAAAGGTGTTTAATTTTGTTTTTTCATGTTACATAAAGCTTACATGGTATAAACCGTAAATATTATGGACATGTCGGTGCTCCCAACCACCGTAATGGACACAATCTTTAGGCATGGTTATCTCAGGACCGTTAAAAACTGAGGGTTCGTTCATGTCGTTCCAAATGTACAAGTCCTTGGTGCTTCCGGGGAATTTATCAAGTGCATATAGTCCGGAGAAGTATTCTCTTACTTTAGGGTCGAAGAAGTCCGGGTAACTGCTTGAACCAGGCCAGCACCACCCTAATAAACAACATTTAATATTAATATCAATTTTAACTGTAAATAATTAATTCTTTCCAATAAATCTTACCTTCGTACACATTTCCATCTTTATTTTTTACATAATAATCATTAGCAAGGCAATCTTCATGAACAAAATATCCTCCTTCTCGTTTAATATGTGGATCAATAATAACTATAAGTTTACGTCCAGTTGCTGTTAAGTTCTGTTGCATTATTTGTGGGTGTTGGAATTTAATCGAGTCCCATGTAAAGTATTTTTTACCATCCGTGTACTCAATATCAAGCCACATAACATCAAGAGGAAAATCGTACTCATCGAATTTTTCCACAACTGTACGGACATCAATTTCGTCATTGTAATTCCAACGGCATTGATGATAGGCCAAAGTAAAATACTAAAAAAAATTGATTTGAAGGTGATTAGACTAAAAATAATTTTTGTGTGGAGTACTTGAGGTAATGGGGCAGTTCCAGTGAGTTTAGCATATTGTTGGACAGCTTTTTGAGGGGTGGGTCCAAGAAACACGAATAAATCAATGATTCCACTTTCACTCATAAAGTGAGTATTTACGTTTGTTTCAGTTCCTTGACCTGAGACTAAGTTAACAATTGATGAGACAACGTTAGTGTCTTTACTGTTGGAAATATCCACCCATGTTTCAGCTGCATTGTGCCAAAAAACACCCGTGGTATGTTCAGGACTAAAATATAAACAAAAGAATTTATTGTGAACCACCCCCTTCCAGTTCACAAAATTACTAAAACCTCACCCATGAGCATATAAAACAGGAATAGCTCCATAAATAGCCATAGTTGAATCCAATTCATATTCAAAAACATCCAAGTTGTATAATCGATAAGGATCAGTGCCTCCAGGTCCCGTAGAACGAAGCGAAAACCGATCTCCATGTTCAGGTAAACCATAAGCACGATGTGCTCCTGGAAAACTAACATCGAGGCCAACAGCTTCAGGACCTCTTGGTTTTGCATCATGATGTGATTTGAAATTTTCTTCCCATGCTCCAGGATCCTCCTTATAATATTAAAAAACATATTACGTAAAACTTGAAAATGTTAATAAAATTCTAATTTAAGTGATAAAACTTACCTGAGGAGGTGGTTGTTGATCTAGATCGGTTACAACATCCCTAGGGGTCGAAAAATTATAATAAATCATGAATTGTTTTGGATTTAAAACTTACCCCTCGACTTTTTTAGGGCGAAGATGTTCAAATGTGAATAATCCTCGTCCGTTAACAACCGTGACTAATTTGTCCCCTTGGTAAAATTCAACTTTGAAAGGGGAAGCTTTTATTATCACCTTATTTTGTCCTGATTTAACTGAAACTATCTCTGATGTGCGCTCAAGCAATTCTAATCTAAAAAATTATTTTTGAGAACAAATCGATACCTTATTCACATAAAATCATACTTGGCTACTTGTGGTTCTCCATCAAGAGCACCTTCAACTTTATATCTGGGATAGAGTGGTTTAATTTCGTCTACAATTAAACGGAATGTGCTGTCAGCCAATGCGGTCAAACCAAATTTAAAATTTACATTCGCTTCCTTGTTAACAAGTTCAGCTTCAACAGAGGTGTCAGAAACTTGAAGGTGGGCTAAATTTAATTCATATTTGGATTCTCCAGGTTTTACAGTTCGTAAACGTCTACGATTAAAAATTTTAAGTTTGTAATTTTTAGGTTAGGATTTTATAACTTACCTACAAAAGCTGCTTTGCTCGCAGGTTTTAAAATTATTACGATCTACGGCACCACTTAAAGAGAACGTTAAGGCACAAAGGGCCAAAAATCTGAAACTATGATGTAGAATCAACGTCACTAAAAACATTATTCGCCGGTAATTTAATTACAAGTTACGAAGGTATTGGCAATAATTATTTAAGTAAATTAAGCTTAAATATGATTCTAAAAGCGGGTTTAATTGTTTATGAATGATTTTGTGATTATATAATTAAATAATTTTGACTTTGAGTCATAACCTACCGTCCTGACGTTAACATTTTCTAGGAATATTCAGGAATATTCGATGTTTTTCAAATCCCCTAAATAAGTAACTATTTACTGCAGTGGGTGGGAGTTGGCCTTGGGAGTTGGCAGCATCCAACAGCCAACCCATGATGAACTGGTATTCCCGCCCTTTTTTGAATCTTTTTCATACTAAAACTTTTTTAAAAATTAAACAAATTATTCATTAGGGCATTATTATCTGTATGCTGGGTGGGTAAAGTAGCACTTAAGTATGGACATTTTAGTGGATAAAGTTAAACTATTATGAGTAGGTGTTGGAAAAAAGTTTATTCCTAATATACACTCACATTTTGCATTATATTAATGAACACAGAAGTATAGTTTACAAATAAAGACACATTATTTAAGTGTGACTAAATATATATGTTCACTTAAACTAATATCCACAGTGGTACGTTCAATAACCGTATGAAGCGTATCTAAATTTTCATTTAAATTTTGCATCGTTGTAAAAGTTTGATCTGTGGTACAACTTGGGTCTGCAGTATTTTTCTCAACTTCATACTTATACGTATGAATACGTAAATGTTTTTTCATGGAGCCTTTATCTGCAAAAGCACGTCCACATACTGTACAAGAAAAAGGTTTCTCACCACTGTGCGTTCTCGAATGAACCAATAAATTACTAGGGGTTGCAAAATCCTTCCCACAAACATTACAAATATTTTTTTTAATTCCTGAATGCTTACGATCATGCAGTTTTAACTCAGAGCAACTAGCAAAACATTTTCCGCATTGTTCACAAACGTAAGGTTTTTCCCCAGTGTGCGTTCTTGTGTGGTGAATCAAAGTACCTCTCTCAGCAAACCTAAATTATAAAATAATTATTTCTTTAGCCATGTTATTTTTAGGGGTCCCAACAGAAAATTCATTCGTTAGAACGAATTTTACAAAGATAGACTTTTTCAAAATTGAAAATCGTTTTATGACATTTTAGAATTTTATGACCACTGGGACACCTGTAATTGATTATACCTTTTAGGGCAGTGTTTGCAAGCATAAGGCCTTTCCCCTGTATGCGTCCTGGAATGCTTATCAAGACTCGAAGATTGAGTGAAACATTTCCCACATTCCGAACAAACGTAAGGTTTCTCCCCTGTGTGAACTCTGATATGTTTTGTTAAGTTTACACTTTGGCTAAATGCTTTCCTGGAATATAAAAATAATAAGAAAAGAATTGATTTAAGTTTTTTTTTAATACCCGCAAATATTGCATTTGTATGGCCTTTCACCAGTGTGTGTCATATTGTGTGCTTTTAAAGATCGAGGATCTGCAAACGATTTTCCGCATGCCGAACACATAAGTGGACGTTCTCCGGTATGCTTCCTCATGTGTAGGTTTAAATAAAATGGCTCTGAATATCTAAACCAAAAAAACAATTTTACAAGCTTAATCGGAACCCCAATTACTTGTTTGCATTCGAGTCAGAAGTACGTACAAAACAAATAAATATATTTACAACCGAAACTGATATTTTATTTAATATTCATGGATTTCAACAAAGGAAAGCTTGAAAACGTTAATAATATATTACCCTTGTCCACAAACAGTACACAAATGTTTCTTTTCCCTTGGCTCACCCGAATGTTTCCGTAAATGTTTTGTAAGTGCATGGGATTCAGCAAAACCTTTCCCACATTCTCGACAAACATGTGGTTTATGCAACATATGAGTTTTAACATGTCTCTTAAGAACCTGTCGGGCTATTAAAAGATAAAAAATAATTTCCTGAATCGTTAAGGGTAACTTCACTTACAAGCAAATTGTTTTTTACAACGACCACAAATAAATTCCCCAGTTTTTGAATGTGTAGATAAATGCAACTCGAGATCACATTGTGCACTAAAAGACTGTGTACAGTCTGAGCACGGAAATGGCAATGGTGGAGGAGGTTCTTCATCCAAAAACGCAGTTAAGTCTTCATTGGACTCAATTTTTGGATTCGAATTTAAATCTTCCTTATCACTACAACTTAAAAAATAATTTTTAAGTAGTTTTCAGGGTAATACCTTTACCTTTCTTGATATCTATTGCAAGGATGACTTTTAAGATCGTCATTTTTTGTAAAAGTTGCTTTACAGTGCGGACAATTTAATTTCTTTTTTCTTATATGTACTCGCATATGTTTCTTCACAGCTTGTAAACCTAGAAGCAGAATGTAGCAAAATTTAGCTCCTAGTGGTTCTAATAAAATCAGACTTACTGCGAAATTTTTTGGTACAGCGCAGGCAAGCATATTCGACTGGTTTTTGATGCGTTTCACTTTCATAATTTTCATTACCATCCTCAAAAGTTTCCGAAATGGATTCTTCCTTTAACTGAACCAAATTCTATAAAAAAACAAGCTCTGTTTTCATGTTATTAGGGGAAGTAAACGTATTCATACCTCCGACATTAAACGTTTTAATGTTATTTCCGATTCCTTGCATTGTTTCTTGAAATTATAACTTTGTAATAAAAGTTCGTGGCATTTTATACATAAATGAGGGGGGAATCCATCTTCAAAAGATGCCTATAAGAGAATAATTTTGGGTAACAAGGAAGACGATGTAAGTTGAATTTTTGGTTTTTACCTCAATAAACTGGCACTCGTTAAGCATTGTAGCTGCTCCTGATTCAAATATTGGTTTTAATTCTTGATTCATTGATAAACATGTTCGACAAATTGATTTAAAATTATAAAACATTGAATTCATGTTTGATTATCTTAACCTCACTTTTATTTAAATTGCACAAAAAAATATTTTTTTATGTAATATATTGTATTTATTAATAATTTTAAACATATTTCTTCATTAATTATTTAATTAGAATTTGAAAATTATTAAAATTGTTGTTATCACTAAAAATCACTAATTATTTGAACTGTCACTGTCACTGTCACTACTGTCAGTGTCAAATAATTCTAACCAAAACATCATGGAAAATCTAATTAATATTATAAATCCAAT
Organism: Hemicrepidius hirtus; assembly: GCA_963082805.1. Classification (NCBI taxonomy): domain Eukaryota; kingdom Metazoa; phylum Arthropoda; class Insecta; order Coleoptera; family Elateridae; genus Hemicrepidius; species Hemicrepidius hirtus. Next base: position 29,969,940 of record OY720162.1, read on the forward strand.
AAACACAACAAATTTTACTTTAATTATACCAAGTGTATCTGTAGGAAATATTGGTCAATTAACAGTAGATTTATTAATATGTTCAGAAGATTTCAAAAAATTTGCAACGATTTGGGATCCAGCAATAATTCCTTCAGTTGGAGCTGATCCGTTCACAGGAAATTCAAAAGAAGTTTGTACAGCCTGTGAGCTTTATGTCAACGAAAAACTTAAAACAGTTGTAATGCAGTTACGATCCAGCATTGAATTTAAACTAGCTTTGAATTTTTTCCAAAAATTAAAACAGAAGATAATGGAGCTCAAATTCAAGGAAGTTGTAATTCTTACAAGCTCGTTTGCTCACGAGAAGCATAACATAAGTTCAAGTCCTTTTCGTTACATTACAAACGAGGTTGGTACGCGAGAAAGCTTTACGAAGTTAAACATACCCGCAATGGAAGAAACAGATGGAAAATTCACAATTTATGGAGCTGGATTTGCCACCAAATTATACGAAATGCTAGCTGCTGAAATTAACTGCACTGTGTTAATTAAATATAGCTCTGAAGGGGATAATCGACCTGATGCTTTACAAACGTTAAATATTCTTTATAAAATTGTTAAAATATTTAATAATTTAGATACACAAGATGTTAAATTTCCATCTAGTTGGGAATATGTATTTGGAAATCCACCTCCAGTTGGGATTTATTAATTTTTTAAATAAACTTTGTTTTTTTCTCTGGATTTTCGCTTCATTTACTTTTAAATAAATTTGGGAAAAATAATAAACATGATGTGATAGCAAGTAGTGCCGTTGTTATTACTAAACCACTAAAAAAGAAAGAGACAATAAATTATTGCAAAAAGGGGAGACAAACTTACATAAAAATTATAATCAATACAGTTTTTAAAATATTTTCCGCATTACTTGATGGATCATGCATGCTAAGCTTCAAACTGACATTTTTAAGAGGAAAAAATACAGTAAGCTTTTATTATTCATGACAATTACCTGGACAGGTAGAGAGACAGTCAGACTGACGGACAAACAAATAATCATAATTACGTATTTTCTTTATTTTCTATTTATTTACAATCTTATACTATCACGTGTGTATACAAGGGTTCTAAAACTACTTTATAATTATTTGGTAGAGAGTTTAATCCATCAATTTTTTGTCTTTTCAATGAATATTCCAATTTATGCCACCTATCCTGACTAAAACAAAAATTAATTCAAAGAAATGCATAATAATTTTTAATTTCCTCACCTTGCCTTTTCTTTTTTATGAAACAACATCGTGTATCTACTAATTTCCGGTGCAAATCTATATGGGGTCAGATCATACCGTTTAAGCCTCCTTAAATAAAAAAGAGTAATTTCCAAGGTAATCACTTTAAAACCGTTCTTACTTAAAAAAATCGTCATCTTCACCACCCCAACCGTCAAAAACGTTGGACATTCCATTAACTTTCTTAAAATGCTTCAACTGAATTGCTATTGCACCTCCAAACAAGCCTAAATAAGGCAAATTAAACCTAAAATTTGATTTTATAACAACCTAAACCAAATTTCGTTAAATTTACCTGAAAGTATCGATACTGCTGGACATATGTCTTGGTTTCGTGGAACAAGCATAAATATTTCCCATATTTAAAGGAAAAAGATCAACATCGTGTAAAATTAGACAAGGAAAGTTAGTTTTCATAGCTTCGTTAGCCCCGACATTTAACATTTTTGCACGATTAAACGCCAAACTGTCATTCTGTTCAACAATAATTATTTTATAATGTAGTCTTTGGTTTTGCAAGAACGAATGCATATACTTAAGGAAGATTTTTAAGTGTTCTATCCTGTTCCTATACGGTACAATTATAGCCGTTTTAAAAACTGCTCGACAAGTTTTTGGAAAATATTCGCCCCCTGAAATCTGAATTTTAAAAATAATACTTATAGACGAAAAGTATTACCATTTAAAGGGTCAGTAAAACTGTTAGAATTATATACATCTTGGCTGTTTATTTCAGCCCCATTAAGGATTAAATTGCTGTAAAAGTTATTTTCAGAACAATTTTTTAGGTTAGGATTTTCATTTTGTGTCACAAATTGGTCTAGAACTTCTGAAATTGGGATGTAATCGTAATATTTAGCATGTCTACCTGGATGAAAGACAAGAATAATCAAAACTAATACAATTAATAATACGAAAACCTTTTGAATCATATTTTAAAATCATGTTTGACAGGTATTTTCTGTAAAGTTTTCAAAGATTGACGTGGAGGTTACTAAAATGAAAGACATGCGCATTTTGGCCTTACGTGGCAGATCTGTTAGAGTGCAGATCAGTTATGCCTTATTTTAATTAAAAACTACTTGTAATTAATTAAATTTTTGCATGTAAGTATTGCCATTATTTTCCTTACTTTGTGTCCTTCAATTTGGGGTACAATTTACCCCATGTAGGCGTTTGGTTTTAACGTAAAAAATTTAAAATTTAGGTCAGCACAATAACAACAGTGCAATTATTAAATATCTTAACACATATTTAAAGATTAATTTCATTAATACTTTCATTTTACACTCTACCATTCTAGGGTTAAATATTCTGAGCAGTGTTTCAAATTAGAAAACTTCCACATCACTCATCTTTAACTTATGGTTGTTACTTTCAGAACATAAATAAACAATGAATCCACAATTCATCCCTCAACAGCCGTTCGCTCCACCACAGGGTATGCCCCCTACACAACGGATGTCCCCATCTCCCTTACCACAAGGTGTTCAAAATATGCCTCCGCAAGGCCTTCCAAAACCCAACTATTTTCCAAATAAGTATGGGCCTGAAACTTTGCCTCAAAATAGTGGACTTCCTCCTAGTGGACAGTTTGGGCCCCCACAACAACATAATTTAGGTCAAGCTGCATCTACTTTAGGTCCACAACAACATAATTTACCCCCATCGCAGGGGCCACCACCAAACCAATTGCCTCCATCAATGCAAAATCAAAGACCTATGAACCCATTACAACATAATTCACAAGCTCAACAAAATGGTCCCGATATGAATCAGTTTGGAGCTCCATTGCAACGTATGGGGCAAGTACCACCACAAATGGGGCAAGTTCCACCCCAAATGGGGCAGGTTCCATCACAAATGGGTCAAGCACCACCCCAAATGGGACATGTTCCACCCCAAATAGGGCAAGTTCCACCACAAATAGGACAAGGACCCTTGCCACAAATGGGTCAAGCGCCACCACCACAAATGGGTCAAGCACCACCACCACAAATGGGTCCAGTACCACCATCACAAATAGGTCAGGCACCCCCAAATAAACCTGATATGATGCAAGGTCCACCTATGAATGGGCCGCCAAGTTTTAAACAACCCCCTAATCAATTTGGACAAGTTCCGCCCATGAGTCAAGTTCAACAAAATGCATTTAATGCCCCACCTCGCCCGAATCAGTACCAACAAGCACCTATGCCGAATGTTGGACGGCAGCAGCCGATGCCTGGACAACAGCCACCCATGATGGGTGGTCAACCTCCAAACCAATTTAATCAACCACCTTTACCAGTATCAGGAGTTCCTTTATTGCCAGGACAACCGCCACTACCAGGACATCCCCCATTACCAGGTCAGCCTCCTTTAGTGGGCCAACCTCCATTACCAGGACAACCCTTACCATTAAAAGGCCAACCAGGACAATATATGCCAAACCAATTATCACAACAAATGCAGGATATGAGTTTAGGTGGACAGAGACAATATCCAGGTGGACCAATGAAGCCACCTATGAATGGTGAAGGCGGACCTCATATGCCACCACCTTTAGGACAACAAAATTACTTAAATGGGCAAGGTACCAATGCGAACTACCCACCAATGCCTGGACAAGGCCCCATGGTTGGACCTGGAGGTTATCCCCAACCGTCTTATCAACAGCAAGCCGCCCAACAGAGGCGTTTAGATCCAGATCAAATGCCAAGTCCTGTAAGAATTTAAATTTGAAATTTTCTAGTTATAACATTCATTTGTTTTAGATCCAGGTAACCCAGGATGATCAACGGACTCGTTCAGGGGTGTTCTGTACTAATCAGAAGGGTTTGGTGCCTCCTTTAGTTACCACAAAGTTTGTAGTGCAAGATCAGGGTAATGCAAGCCCTCGATTTATCCGTTCAACCATGTACAATGTCCCAATAACTCAAGTAAAGCTTTTCTGTTTGTTTTTTGAATTCCGTTAATAAATTACGGGTTACAGGATTTAATGAAGCAAACTTCTGTACCATTTGGACTTGTAATTAGTCCAATGGCTCGTACTATTGATCAAGAATACCCACCCCCTATTGTAAACTTTGGAGAATTAGGACCTGTGAGGTGTATCCGTTGCAAAGCTTATATGTGCCCCTATATGCAATTTGTTGATTCCGGAAGACGGTTTCAGTGTCTATTTTGCAAAGCTGCTACCGATGGTAATATTTAATTGAATGCAATAAAAGCGTGTAACGTTATTGAGTGTTTATTTTCAGTTCCATCTGAATATTTCCAACATTTGGATCATACTGGTCAACGTATGGATCGGTTTGAAAGACCAGAGCTGGTTCTTGGGACGTATGAGTTTACGGCTACAAAAGATTATTGCAGGAATAACACTTTCCCGAAACCCCCTGCTATTATTTTTGTTATTGACGTGTCTTACAATAATATTAAATCGGGACTCGTGAATTTGTTATGCTCTCAAATGAAGGATATTATAAAAAATCTTCCTGTAGATCAGGGCATGGATAAAAGCAATATGAGAGTTGGGTTTATTACTTATAATAGCACCGTGCATTTTTATAATATTAAGGTAATGGATTTTTAATTTTTTTTTGTTGTAAATCCGTTAAAAAAATTTTTTGAATAGGGTACATTGGCTGCACCCCAAATGATGGTTGTCGGTGATGTTCAAGACATGTTCATGCCACTTTTGGAAGGTTTTCTTTGCACCCCAGAAGAATCCGAGGCTGTTATTGAAGCCCTCATGCAACAAATTCCGCTCATGTTTGGAGACACCCGGGAAACTGAGACTGTGTTGTTGCCTGCAATCCTAGCAGGCCTAGAAGCTTTAAAGGTAAGCTTAGGGGGATGAATTTTAATTAAATTTTCATTCAATTATTTTCTTAGGCTTCTGATTGTGCTGGAAAGCTCCTTGTTTTCCATTCGTCTCTCCCAATAGCAGAAGCTCCAGGGAAATTAAAAAATCGTGATGACCGAAAACTTCTTGGTACTGAAAAAGAACGTACGGTTCTTACTCCTCAAACTCAGGCCTATAATCAATTGGGGCAAGATTGTGTCGGGGCTGGATGTTGCGTGGATTTGTTTTTATTTAACAATGCCTACATTGATATTGCTACCATCGGCCAAGTTTCTAGACTTACAGGGGGTGAAGTATATAAATATACCTATTTCCAAGCTGATTTAGATGGAGAAAGATTTGTAATGGATGTCATTAAGGATATTAGCAAACCGATTGCTTTTGATGCGATTATGAGGGTTCGTACTTCGACTGGAATTCGACCCACTGATTTTTATGGGCACTTTTATATGTCTAATACAACTGATATGGAATTAGCAGCAATAGGTAAAACAAAAAGTATTAATTTATTGACCAAAAATATACAGGGTGTTCAAAATAAAAAAGCACATACATGGGGATCTTGTAAACGGTAAGAGATAGAGATTCGGTTAAATAAGAAAAAATGTTCGGTGTCTTCAGGACTACTATGATCACTATTCAGATTCTGTAAATTTTGCCCGGTTTTCAACCAAACCTCTATCTCTTACCGTTAAGCATGTTCCCCTTATCTTGGGACACCCTGTATAGCTCGAACAATATGAAATTTCAATATTATACATAAAGAATGTTAGATACTTATCAGAACAATCATTTATTAAAATCTGACGTAAATAGAATTAATCATAAATCGTTATTCAATTATTATATGCTTTTGATAATGACACATTGATGCTAAAATTCACATAAATCAAATAAATCGAATTATTTACAATTAAACTTGATATTTTAATTATTTCTAAATAATTTATTAGTAAAAAAATTAATTTTTTAGATTGTGACAAAGCTATAGCCGTTGAAGTTAAACACGATGATAAATTAACGGAAGAAGAAGGGGTTTACGTACAAGTAGCCCTGCTTTATACTTCAAGTTCAGGTCAAAGAAGGCTACGGATTATAAACTTATCCCTCAAGACTTGTTCACAAATGGCAGATTTATATCGCAGCTGTGATTTGGATAGTTTGGTCAATTTCTTTGCAAAGCAATCAATTTATAAATTATTGGAAAATAATCCAAAGGCTGTTAAAGATAATATTGTAAACAGGGCAGCACAGATTTTAGCTAATTATCGGAAAAACTGTGCTAGTCCAAGCAGTGCCGGACAACTTATTTTACCCGAATGCATGAAACTAATGCCATTATATGTCAATTGTTTATTGAGAAGTGATGCATTATCGGGAGGTAAGAGAATATAAACGTTAAAAAAAAAAATTCAAGCAGATTTAAATTAAAAAAAATATTTTAGGTTCCGATATGACTGTAGATGACAGGTCTTTTGTAATGCAAGCTGTAATGATAATGGATGTACCCAGTTCTGTGTCATATTTTTATCCACGACTGATTCCCCTTCACGATTTACAACCCGATCAGGATTCGATTGAAATTCCGCCCCCTATACGGTGTAGTGTTGAAAAAATGGTTGATCAAGGAGTTTATTTATTGGGTAAAACATTCCTTTTATTAACTTTGATTTTATTTATTGTTTTAATAATTTTTTATAGAAAACGGAATCCATATGTTGCTTTGGATTGGTCTTGGAGTGAATCCAGATTTCTGCCAACAAGTTTTTGGGGTTGCATCCCCCTTACAAATTGACGTGGATAAAGTTACGATACCTAGATTGGATAATCCACTTTCAGAAGCGGTTCATTCTGTTCTGCAACAGGTTAAGGCAGAACGGCACCGTTGCATGAGAGTAAGTCCGGTTTTAACGAATACATTTATTGATATTAACTTTTCTTTTTTGCAGTTAACTTTGGTTAGACAAAGAGAAAAATTAGAACCAATATTTAAACACTTTTTAGTTGAAGATCGTGGATTAGACAGTTCGCCAAGTTATGTTGATTTTCTCTGCCATATGCACAAAGAAATTCGAACAATTCTTAGCTAGCAAATGAATTAGATTTAAGATTTTACTCTTTGCAATGTATATTAATAATCACTTGCTAAATTCCACCAGAGTTTATATTATTTATAAGTTGCTTTAGTGGTATATTGCGTATATCTTAATAATGAACTGTTTTTTTTATTTTTGTCGATTTAATTACAGCGCTCTTGGTTTTTTTAAACTACAACCACATAGATTTTTCTTGGTCGACTGGGAGTTAATATTTTTCGTACTTTATAATGAAATTAATGATAATATAATATATTCTTGTTTTGTATTATTTTATGTATGATAAGATTTTTGGTGCCGATGTATGGTGATTATAATATTATTATTGAATACGGATTAATAAATTAGAGATAAGCAACAATAATCGTTTTGAAGGCCTTAATCCTCCACATTGTCCATTCCTATCCTTTCAATATTAAATCAAGACTCCACTCTCCATACTACAAGCCTCAACTCTTTACCCCATGCCCTACTCATGCCACACTGTAGCCTCGAGTCATCCCTCTTGCTCTAATATTACAGACTGTTAACCCTCCACATTACAAGACTAATCTACAGTGTGTCCACGGATTGAGTGCATAGGTATAAGGTGTAAATGACAAATTTTTTTAGAGTTGGATCTTCATGTTCTGCGGATCGCTCCTGCTTAGTCTCAAACTAAGATATTGAAAAAATGAGTCAAATCAATTAATATACAGGGTGTTTTCTTGGCCGAAATCTAAAAATTAGTCAAGAGTAAACTGTCTTTATTTTAGCAGATATAACAAAAATGTATTAGAAAAAGTTGTTTAGAATTAAAAGTTATTGAAGATTTTCAATTTTTATACAAATCAGCCTACTTTGATTTTTTTCATCAAAATCCAATACTTTTGAACTCATGTTTGTAACAAATAAGGTTTAGTATTTTTTTAATAAATAATTATTTGTTTTTCAAGTACTTTGTTTAATTACTCTTCATGCATGGGTCATTAAACCCACAAATAAAAAATCTCATGTTGATGAAAAAAATCAAAGTAGGCCCATTTGTATAAAAATTGAAAATCTTCAATAACTTTTAATTCTAAACAACTTTTTCTAATACATTTTTGTTATATCTGCTAAAATAAAGACAGTTTACTCTTGACTAATTTTTAGATTTTGGCCAAAAAAACACCCTGTATATTAATTGATTTGGCTCATTTTTTCAATATCTTAGTTTGAGACTAAGCAGGAGCGATCCTCAGAACATGAAGATCCAACTCTAGAAAAATTTGTCATTTACACCTTGTGCACTCAATCCGTGGACACACTGTATATTACAGGCTCTAAATTTTTTGTATTTCCAACTCTAATCATCCACAATACCGACCAAAAAGTTTCCCATTGGAGTACAACCGAACTTCAACAATGGAGGCCTAAACCCTCCACACTGCAGTTCTGAACTGCTTCACGTTGTCCATTAATATCCAAATTTTTTTTCATTTTCAAATTCTAATATCTATATTGCACCAACTAACCCTCACGTTATATGCCTTGATAAACCCACCCCCTGAATCATCCACCCGTTATTATTACGATAAACTAAGAAAATATAGAAAATTCTTTATTTGAAAATATTACTTAACGTTAAACTGAACAAACTTATAATATGTTAAGAAATACAAAACTAATCATTGGAACGTTTTTTTGTAGCAGGCACAGGCCTAACAGGAAAATACTGTTTATAATCGGCAACATCAGTAAACTCCGGCAAATTAACATTAATTTCAAGCAAATTACCTTCGGTTTCTACAAATAAATAAATTAGATATTTATTTAATCTCAATATTTAAACATTTTTACCCTTCAAATACTTTTGTAAGCATCTACGAGCTACCAATTTATGCCTCCAAGAATCCATTAAGCCTGGTCCTAACGGTATCTTCACGTTACCGTGTTCATCTTTATTTCCCGGATCAGAAATATCCAGTTTTTGTAAGTATTCGTACATTTTGTCGACAACATTAGACGGATCAAGTTTTGGGGCATCGTTAACATCCTCTTCGACCATATTTGCTCTTATACTATCAGCATATGGAAGTTCTACCAAAAGGAAGACTGGATGTTCGATTTGGGGTAACAGTGCAACTAATTTTGGTCGACAATTAGCCATATAAACCCTTCTGGCAATTATGGCTTTATTTTGTTTAGCGAGGGTGCCGAGTAAAGCCCGGAAGCCTTTAGATCCGTCTGATTCAACATAACAAGTCCCACTTCCACGCATGTAATACTATTTTAAAAAAAAGTTTAAAATCGGGATAAAACAATTTTTTTTAATTACCTCAGGTATCTTGGATTTTTCGGTGAAACCAACGATTTTAAAACATCGTAACCCATAATATTTAAAGTTTTTTTCTACATCTGCAGGTAAAGGAATGAATTTGTTGTGCTTGAAAACTCCACCGATTACATCTTCGTATGCTACTTCTTCTAACAAGTCATCTACCATGTGCCTTAAATGAAATAATTTAGAGTGATGGGGATTAGATTTCTAAAACGATATTTACCATTTCCATGGTTCTTTAAATCCACTCACGGTTTGTTTTTTTAATTTAGGTCCAATTACTGGTCTTAAAAATCGGGTTGTAGAAGTAGTAAACGTCATAGAACTTCCGATAGTTAAAGGAACCTTCCACGGTTGTAATCCCCATTGATTCGTATAGCATTTAAATAATTCTTGGCCTATCTCTAATCCACAAATAATCGAATGTTTAGTTTTTTGAACAATTTGTTTAGCAATATGCAAATTTGGATTATTATCTTCAACAAATTCAATATTTTTAGACCATTTCTGAATGTCCTCATAAGTCGACATGGTATGGGGAATTTTCACTTCAGGGCCAAGAATATAAAAATAAATGTCCATATCGTTTAGGTTTTTAATTATAAACTGGATGCGTTTTTCTTTCGGTTGTATTTCCGTGGAAAAATCAGTTATAAGAAGCAATTGGAGAGTCATAACTCCTTTTGCTTCAGAAAAAAGGTTTTTCACTGCCTCCAAAGCTACTGCAAGCCCCATCAGCCAATCCCCCTTCCCTGTTTTGTCATCTTAAAAAAACTTTTAATAAACGGAAAACTTAAAACGATGTAAAAATTACCTTTAATAAAAGGTTGGAGCAATGTAGGATCATAACTAACCACATCTGTTTCTTCAGACACATGGGGGCATTTCCCGAACTTTCTATGAATGGAATTGTCTGAAGTTTCGCTGTTTAACAAAATTAACTTGGTGCAGTCTTTCGATTCCAAAAACCATTTCGAAGCACAAATATTGAGGAGGCATTTTCTAGATGCTTCGGCAAATTCTGGGGAGGTATTAAGATCAAATAATATAACAGAAGCATTTCTTTTTGAAGCAGGAGGCATTATTTATGATTTTAAAGCACTGTTACCTTGAACTTAAATTTGAGGTTAGATTTTTTTCTTTTTAGCGGGAATATTTGAAAATAAAAACAAAATCACTGAAATTTTTATTCTTATATACAGGATGCGTCAAAATTCAAATATTAGAATGTTAATGGATTTTTTGTATTTAATCATAGTACACACTGTATATAAGTTAAAGAGAAAAAAACTGTGATAAGAATGATTCGAAACTGCAATTTATGAATCCCTTATCGTATATTTAGGTTGCAGAGTTTATCAGAAAGTTAAAGATAAATATTTATGAATGAAAGTGGGGACCAAGTTAAAAAATATTGATACCATAAAGCTTCTGATAAGGGGTAAGTCCTAAGTACGTGTAGCATAGGGGCTAAAATAGATGACACACCTTCCCATTCAGTAACTTTTACAGTAACTTAAGCATACTTTCTCTTCTAGTTGGTAGAATTGTAGTTGCATTTTGTGGACATGTCAGCTGCACCTTTTATGCGATTCCAGCACATTTTTGTGTTTTTCAAGCCAGTTTTCAAACTTTTCTAAAATCGGATCGTTTTATTAAAACTTTCAAAGTGTGGCTAAAGTTATAAACAGGGTGAATGGTGTATTTGTGACTCCCTTAAATGCCTGGATGCTAATCTAAAAGTAAGGATGACGTAATGGGTTTTTTTTAATTATTTTGTTTACTTTTATTTCCTTGCAAAATGCAGTAAACAGATTTGTTAAGATAATGTTTCTCCATGTTTTAAGTTTAAAAACTAATGTGATATCACATTTCATTGTTTATTTAAATTAAGTAGGTTTTGGTCTAAAAACAAAACAGCATCACCTAAATAAAACAATTGAGCATCCTTTGATTTACAAAACAATTGCACATCGTTTTTTTAAAAACAAATGAAGTTAAAAACAAAAGAAAGTTTGGTACTGTTTGCCCTTCATAACTTTCATTTGTTTTTACAGTTAGGCTATTTTTGTCACCTGTTGGGTATGTTTACAAACATCCTTGCTGTCAAGGTTCCTTTATTTAATTAACAAGTCATGCAAAATTAACTTTCAAATTGTCTTTTCCACCCATTAGTAAAATTTTAAAACGATTTCCTTGAAGATTATTCAATTAAGTGCACTTTTGTGCTCAAAACTGTCTTCTTGTAGTAGTGTGAATGACTTGGAGTGGAACGTCTTTGATTTCCTGTCATTCAGTCACTTGAAACCGTAAAAATTTCTTGCTTAGATGTTTTAAATAACAAGCCGCCTACTTGCATTGATTTTCTTGGAAATTTCGTGGGCTGTAATACGTAGATTCTGATTTTCCTGTTCATTATTTAAAATAAACCATTACTAGGAAGATAAATTTAAAAAACAATTCAAAAAGAGTGGGAAAACAAATGACAAACGCTTTTCACAAAAAACAAATGCCATATCCGGATAAACAAAACAAAAGAAACTTCTACATAAAACAAATGAAAAACTAAAACAAATAAACAAAAGATTTTAAAAATAATTTAGGAAAATCCAAAACCTCAAAAATAACATTCTCCGGAAACCCACCATCTCCCCTTATCTCGAAACATGTTCAAACTTGTAGGAGATAATCAAAACCAAGTCTTTATTCTTTTATGACGCAATTGGCTACTTCCTAATCACATGCAAACATTAAATATAATTCCAGCTCATCTTTTATTTTAATTTTCAGGTCACAAGTAGAAGAAATGTAATTAAAGTATCCTCCGTACAAAGCTTGATCAGTTGATCCCCTCATTTTATTAAATGTGCGATGGATGCAAGCACCAGTACTTCAACCAATGAGAAATGTACCTGTGAAGGTTCCGAATCACCCAAATCTTCAGAAGAGACCGAATCAACCGCGACCACCCCAAAGGAAAGAAAACCAAAAATAAGTTTCACATCTTTGGGTTTAAATTTACGTAGAGGTCGTTCATTGAATTTCACCACTAAACGGTCTAAGAAAAATTCGCAACCCGTTGTCGGTACAAGTACTTCCTCAGCTCCAAAGAAATCATCAAAGTGGGTCATGAAGCTTAATTGTAGCAAGAAGGAAACCAAAAGCAATGATAACACTCAATCGTGTTGTCAATGTACTTGTTATAGACGAACGGGGGAGCATCATTTAGGTGCAGGGGTTGTTTTTGAAGAACCCAAAATAGTAGAACCGGTTGTTGAAACGGTTCCTGAAAGTTTAAACGAAGCTGCAAGCGCACCCCCTCCAGTTGTACCAATTGTTGAACCCCCAAGTACTGTAGAACAGGGTAATGCGCAAGCGGTTGACCCCCCAGCTGCCCCGGATGAGCAAACAGAAGCTTTTAATCGAGGAGTTTATAGTAATAGCAGTGGCAATATTATTCTTAGTGCCCCATTCGTTGATATTCATTGGTAAGTCATTTTATTTAAAGTTTATGGGCGCTTTCAATGGTCATAAAATTGTAATAAAGTCAAAAAATGGGGAATCCCAATGGTCCTAAAATACTTAAATGTCATAAAATTGCAATGAAAACTCAAAATCTGGGGTCCCAACCTTAGATTATATTAAATTTTCAAAAAATCAGGGGTGCCATGGTTATAAAAAATTTGTTTTTAAAATAAGGAGGTAATAATTGTTAATTAGGGATTTAATTTAAAGGATACGATCAATTCATGAAGACTGTGATGAAGCAGCACGTATACAACGTGCAAGAGAGATAGAGCAAGGTGTAGAAGCCCCAGCAAATTTTCGTCCACTACGGCGGGTGCAACTCTTGTATTCTGATATTGAAACGGAAGGTGGGCAGGCCCCACGTCGTTTACAACTTGTTTGTCCACCTGATTTAACGGTGGATTCTCTTCGTGCCTTTTTTCAAAATCGCATCACTTTGCGATCCTGTCCTTTGGATACTATCACCGGCTGTCACACCCAGGTTGACTTTATTCATTGTCTTGTACCTGATTTACTCAACATTACTAACTGTAGCTTTTATTGGGGTAAGTTCAAATCTAATTTCGAAAAAAAAAAATTTTGAATAATTTTTGTGGTTCCGTTTTTGTAATTTTTTTTCTCTTCTAGGGAAAATGGATAGATATGAAGCAGAACGACTTTTAGATGGTAAACCTGAAGGCACATTTCTGTTACGGGATTCAGCTCAAGAAGAGTATCTCTTCAGTGTTTCGTTCCGGAAATATAACCGATCGCTACATGCAAGAATCGAACAGTGGAACCATAAATTTAGCTTTGATTCGCATGACCCGGGCGTGTATACATCAGATACAGTGTGTGGATTAATAGAACATTATAAGGATCCAAGTAGTTGTATGTTTTTTGAACCGATGCTTACCTGGCCGTTACATCGGAACACCACCTTCTCTTTACAGCATCTTGCACGTGCGGTTATAGTTAGTCGGTTGGGTTATGACGATATAAATCAACTTCAGTTACCGAAATCTTTGAAAGCTTATTTGAAGGAGTATCATTACAGGCAGAAGGTACGAGTGGAAAGGTTTGACGATGACGTTCAGTGGCTTGATTTACGTAATGTTCCACCTTAGAAGAGGTTTTGGGGATGCAATTAAGTTATGTAGTTGTGAATTTTTAAATCCCAGTTGAATCTATTTACTAAGTCGTATAAAAATTAGTTTGTTTGAAAATTTTTCATTATAAAGTTGCGAGTTTTATATTTTATTAAATAAAATTTAGTATTTTTGTAAATATGATGTTAAGTAAAGCATTAAAAAAATGTTTAATAAAAGTGGAAAGTTATCAGCTAGGTAATCACTTTGTTGAGTCATGCAATCGATAGAAAATTTGTATTGCGTGTGCAATTTTTAAACAAACTAAGGAAAACGTTTGTCTAAATAGGTCGCTTCAAAATTATCCAGACAAGTCTTAAGACGTACTTTGTTAAATAATAAACCTTCCAACCGTTAAAAAGGGGGGGGGAGGATACAGGACTCGCATTATCCCGAGTTCTATGGGGAAAAAGAACTGTTTCCTGAACTATTCATAATTAAAAATTGTTTATAGTTAGAAAACTTTTAAAAAAAGGGATGAAATGCTTAACTTTAGGGTCTAAGACACCCCTAGATCTTTTGTGGCCCCTTTTTATGAGACTAGCTTCTTTTTTTGGGTTTAGGAAGCAACTATGAATATTTGTGTTGTATAATTTTGAAGCACCGTGTATAAAATGAAGAGGGCTGTTGTACAGTCTAATTCGCAACAGATTAACCCCCAGTTATTATCATAGTATTATAAAGTTTTGTTGTAATATATGTATTTTAGTGAATATGTGCTATTAAACACTTTATTTTTATCTTAACATTTTGTAACTGATTATTTTACGCAATCTTCATCACCTTTTTTCCCTAACGGATTCTTCATAATCAGAATAATTGAATCGCCCCGCAAAAACAGTTTGGAAATAAAACGATCCTTATTAACAGTAGATCGCTACAAAAAAAACTTTTTAAAAGCTTCTTAAATTAAAATTAATCCAACCTACCCTTCCTTTACCTTTTCTTGGAATTTCCTTCCACATTTCTCGTACATTTTCCATTACCAAGTTCATATGCCTATCGAACGCTTTAATATTCCCCAAAAGTTTCTTATTGTTACGACAACTAACCAAAACTTGATTATGGTTAGTCACAGCATGTTGTAAAATAGACATCGGACCAATTTGAAGCTCCGTTTCTATTTTTTTATTAACACAAGCCATTTTCTTGACGTTTATTTTGGAAAATTCAAAAAAATTTTGAAAATTTTTGTATGCAGGTATACCAATTTAAAATATCAGTGAAAATACAAATAAATTTCCCTACTGAACCACTTTTCCACCGGTCCATGTGAAAATTCAAAAAGGTACAGAAAAAGCCTTAATACGTTAATTTTATTCATTTTACTTCTTTAACGAGCTTAATTTTATTTTAAAATTAATTTAAAGTAAGATTTTTCCATATATTTGATCAGAATTTTAGGTTATGTTAATGATGTAATTTCAGGTGTGTTTGTGAAAATGGGTGAAACAAACCCGGCAGAGGAGCCGAAACAAGGTGATAGTAAAAAAGGTGCCAAAAAGGAAGCCAAAAAAGCTGAAAAAGAAGCCAAGAAAGCTGAACGTAAAGCTAATAATACCCAAGCTCAAGTGCCTCCCGAAGATGATGTATCTGTTGGAAAGTATGGCAATCTTCCTTTGATACGTTCTGATTCTAAGTCCCCCAAAAGGGATTTTATTAATGTACATGAATTGGGTAAAAGTATTGCTGGAAAAACTGTGTGGGTACGGGGAAGACTTCATACCGTCCGTGCCCGAGGCAAACAATGCTTTATAGTTCTACGGCAAAGGGAATTTACAGTTCAAGCTCTTGTGAATGTAACCGAGACAGTTTCCAAAGTGATGGTGAAATTTTCCAGCAAGTAAGTTAAATTTCTTCTTGTTTTTCTTCACATTACACTTAAAACTTTAGCATTACAAAAGAAAGCATAATTGACGTAGAAGCACAAGTTGCTGTAGTCGGTAGTGGTGTAGCAGGTTGTACCCAACAAGATGTGGAATTGGTTGTGTCACAAATTTGGGTTGTATCAGCTGCTGCTCCTCAATTGCCTCTCCAAATCGAAGATGCAAGTCGACCAGAAAAAGCCGACGTAAGTTTGGTTTATTTTCGTGAAATAAATCTTAAATAATGTGTTTAGGACCCTGAAGCTTTAAATATTCGAGTAAACCAAGATACAAGATTAGATAATCGTATTTTGGACTTACGCACACCAGCTAACCAAGCCATTTTTCGACTCGAAGCAGGAGTTTGTCGATTATTCCGTGATATATTGACAAAAAGGGGATTCACAGAGATCCATACCCCTAAAATTATTTCTGCTGCATCGGAAGGTGGTGCTAATGTTTTTACGGTCAGTTATTTTAAAGGTAAAGGTTTGTTTCTAAGAAATTCTTGTTTTAAAATCTCTTTTTCGTTTTTAGGTTCTGCGTATTTGGCTCAAAGCCCTCAATTATACAAACAAATGGCTATAGCAGCTGATTTCGAAAAAGTTTTCACTGTAGGAGCCGTTTTTCGTGCAGAAGATTCAAACACGCATCGTCACCTTACTGAGTTTACTGGTCTCGACCTTGAAATGGCTTTTAAGTTCCATTACCATGAAGTTATGTATACAATCGGTGACATGTTTACGGCAATCTTTCGAGGACTACGCGACGAGTAAGTTTTAAAAAACTTAATACTTCGATTTAACGCAAAACATTCTTTAGGTTTGCAACTGAAATTGCAACCGTTGGAAACCAATTCGCTGTCGAACCTTTTACTTTCTTGGACCCACCTTTAGTATTGCGGTATGAAGAAGGCAGAGCTATGTTGGCCGAAGCCGGGGTTGAAATGGGCCCGGAAGATGACTTGAGCACTCCAGCTGAGAAACTTTTAGGTCGGCTTGTTAAAGCTAAGTATGATACCGATTTTTATATGTTGGACAAATATCCGTTGGCTGTGAGACCTTTCTATACAATGCCGGATCCGGAAAATGCAACTTTATCTAATTCTTATGACATGTTTATGCGTGGCGAGGAAATTCTATCCGGAGCACAACGTATTCATGATCCTGAATTACTTACTGAAAGAGCTAAACATCATGGAATAGGTTTGTTTGAATAATTATTAAGTTGGCTTTGGGCTGGTGTAATTATTAAATTTTTGTTTATAGATACCGCCAAGATTGCATCCTATATTGACGCCTTTAAGTATGGATGTCCTCCACATGCAGGAGGTGGTATTGGATTGGAAAGAGTCGTAATGTTGTACTTAGGCCTTGATAATATACGTAAAACGGCCATGTTTCCTCGTGATCCTAAACGTATCACACCATAAGTGATAACGTTTTTTAAAAATGTATAATTGTGTTATTTTAATATACGGCAAAATTTAAAACTTGTTTCATTTATAAAATAAAAATACTTTTTAATTAAAAACCAGTAAATGGAGGGGTAATATTAAGAATAGGGGAAATTACAGTTGGAATATTTTAAGGTGGGGATAAAATTTAATTACTTAACCCAAAGACATTTTTGCCACCCTTTCACTCAAGAAAATGTTTTCCACCCCAAACTAAGGATTTTACCTGCCTAGAGGAATTAGCTGATGAATAGATACGGTTTATTGGTGTTAGAAAGAGAGAAAAAAATTAAATAATTGTCTTAATAAAAGCAGGATGGATAGATACGGTTTATTGGTGTTAGAAAGAGATAGAAAAAAAAATTAAATAATTTGTCTTAATAAAAGCAGGATGGATAGATAGGGTTTATTTGTGTTAGAAAGAGATAGAAAAATAATTACATAATTTGCCTTAATAAAAGCAGGATGGATAGATACGGTTTATTTGTGTTTCAAAGAGATAGAAAAAAAAATTAAATAATTTGCCTTAATAAAAGCAGGATGGATAGATACGGTTTATTTGTGTTAGAAAGAGATAGAAAAAAAATTAAATAATTTGTCTTAATAAAAGCAGGATGGATAGATACGGTTTATTTGTGTTTCAAAGAGATAGAAAAAAAAATTAAATAATTTGCCTTAATAAAAGCAGGATGGATAGATACGGTTTATTTGTGTTTCAAATAGATAGAAAAAAAAATTAAATAATTTGCCTTAATAAAAGCAGGATGGATAGATACGGTTTATTTGTGTTTCAAATAGATAGAAAAAAAAATTAAATAATTTGCCTTAATAAAAGCAGGATGGATAGATACGGTTTATTTGTGTTAGAAAGAGATAGAAAAAAAAATTTAAATAATTTGCCTTAATAAAAGCAGGATGGATAGATACGGTTTATTTGTGTTTCAATGAAATAGAAAAAAAAATTAAATAATTTGCCTTAATAAAAGCAGGATGGATAGATACGGTTTATTTGTGTTAGAAAGAGATAGAAAAAAAAAATTTAAATAATTTGCCGTAATAAAAGCAGGATGGATAGATACGGTTTATTTGTGTTTCAATAAAATAGAAAAAAAAATTAAATAATTTGCCTTAATAAAAGCAGGATGGATAGATACGGTTTATTTGTGTTAGAAAGAGATAGAAAAAAATTAAATAATTTGCCTTAATAAAAGCAGGATGGATAGATACAGTTTATTTGTGTTAGAAAGAGATGGAAAAAAAAAATTAAATAATTTGTCTTAATAAAAGCAGGATGGATAGATACGGTTTATTTGTGTTAGAAAGAGATAGGAAAAATGCTTCTTAAATTTATTACGAAACTCTTTATTACTAAAGTTTAATACAAGTAGGATAAAAAAATTTATTCTATAATGATGACATCATCATCTGAAGATGCTTTCCTCTCCTTTACATCCTCTGTTTTCTTAATTACGCTAACAGAAAGAGGCATATTAGGGGGTAAATTAAATTGTGAAGGAACATCTGGATATGACGTGGCAGTTTTCTTCTTCATCATTACATTTTTTTTCTGTTTACCAAAATCCCGTTGGATTTCTGAAGATTGGTTTATTTTGGGTGCTGGGAGCTATAAAACATGTAATTTTTTTTTCAAATTAAGTTACCATTTTATTATTCAACGACTTACTTTTAATTGGTTGTAAAATTAAACTACAACTTATCTAAATCTCTACTAAAAACCCACACCATGCTAGGAAACTAATCTAAACTAAGAAAAGGATAACAACATAAATCATTACCTGACTAATAGAAATTCCAGAATCCAACGGAAATGATGGTAGATTAACATGCGTAATACTACTAGGTTGAGAAGAGAAGCTTGATGTCAGTTGACTTTTACCTTTTTCACTACTTTTTCCTTCCAAGGATAAATTCTTATTGATGCCGTGTTGTTTCTGTTTGTCTGCTAGCTTTTCTTGCAATGTCTTACCAGTACTTGGGGGCAGGGTCAACAAATTCGTGGGTTTTGTTTGGGTCACAGGAGTTATTGTTATACTCGGCCTATCCGTAAGCATATTGGCTGCTTTTTTATATTCATCTTGCATCAATGAAAGCTTCGGTTGTTGATATTTTTTATCCTAAAATTAACAAGAGTTACGACGGAAAAAAAAAACAAAACAAAACATACCTCGGAATTAATTTTAAGGATATCTGGTTTAGGTTTCGAAATATCTGTAGACGTATATTTAAAAGTAGAAGAAGAAGGTAAACTTTTATTAAACCCAGCTGTAGTATAGGTAGGTTTAATTTGTGAAGTCAGCTTGATTTGACTTGGTTTAGCTCGACTTGTCGAAGGCTTAGGTTTGTTTAAATTACTTTTCATGGGACTTCCCCCCATAGAAGTCATTTGTTTAAGTAGTTCATCCGTCCAAGTACTTGTAGGGATGGGTTGAGTCGTGGCAGTACATTGCTCGACTAATTTTTTCAAAAGACTCGGGTTTAACCGACTTAAACTCTGAGTTAATTGACTCATACCCAATGGGTTCATCCCAGAATTACTCATTTGATCAAAAGTTTGTATTAATTGGCTAGGACTAAGTAAAGAAGATTGGGTTGTACTTGGAATGGTACTTGGATGGGTAAATTGAGGAGCGAATTGTTTTTGAAAATTCATTTGATTCATCTGATTGATGGTATTGTATTGTCGGAGTAACTCCTGGTACTTTAACATGTAGTTCATGGTATTTTGGTCATACATCATACTTTGCCAAGCAAGTGAACTTGCTGATTGCATCGGATTTCTTCCTCTTGGTGAACGATTCAATCCGGGTTGTTTTGGACCCGGTGGTCGACCACGAGGTCTTCCTAAAGCAGGACGTTTTAATGGTGGGTTTGTTGATACCAATGGAACAGTTGAAGGTGTAGGCAAAACTAAAGGCTACAGGAAAAAATTAAAAAAATTTATTATACACATTAAATGTTAAAATTTTACCGTTCCGGATATGGTGTTAAGTTGTTGGGTAACAGGTGGGGGAATCGGTTGTAATTTTTGTTGCTGTTGTTTAAACTTTTCCCCTGCTTTGTGTTGCTGACAAAATTTCACAGCTAAATCTAAAACGTTCACATTTTCTGGAAGCTAAAATTTTTTTTTAGTCCCAATACAAGCCTTTCTGTTTCTTTTACCTTATCTTGCATAAATTTCTTATAAATATCCCCAAGCATGGTAGCAAAAATATTTTCCTTCTGTGGTATGTGTTTCTGAATTCTTTGGAAAGCACGGAATACATCCAACAAGAATTTTTGTATAGCAGTTGAACTGTTAACATTTTTAAATTGCGTTTTTAAGGATTGAATACATAAAGACAGTGCTTGCTCCGATAATTGTTCCCGATCCGTATGTCTAATATAAATTCTAAAAACAAAAATTAATATTTTTAATTAAAAAAAAATAAGACTTACTTATCAGCATCCGGTGTACGTTTTAATTGCAAACAAATATCTAATAACATTTTATGATCATTATTATGACGTAAAACTTGTAATAAAATCGTAACACAACGGTTCATATGAGCGGATAAAGACCCAGGACGGTCAATTTCGCTTGAAGGAATCCTCCAAACACCCTTCAAACAGAAAGAATAATAATAAGGTGGTTAAAAATTTATAACATGAGATGTTTACATTGAAAAAATTATTAGTTTTGTGTTCGGAGAACAATCCTGTAACCGTGGCACCCTTTATGCATTTGTATTCACTTAAAAGTAATTGTTTACACTTTGTTACGTCCTTCTTTGGTTTGTAATGGAAATAACAATGGACTAATCGATAAAGGGCTTTGTAATTTTGTGGTAATCTTATTACACATTGTTCCAGACCTAAAGAAATTAGAATTTTAGAGCACAAAAAATATTTAAGGGCAAAGAAAACATTTTAGAACTCAACATCAGCAAAAATATATTTTTAAAAGCATCCTACGAGTAAATCTAAAAGAATTTAAATCTTTTTTTACCAACAATACAGCGTTCAACGAGATTTTGAACCTCTGAATCTGAAAGATACGTATTATCCGTGTCTGAGGAAGTACTGGATGAAGAAGTACTTGAGTCATCACTATCGGAATCTGAACTTGAACTATCACTTGAAGTGGAAGAAGCCGTGGTTGTTCCATCAACAGATTTCTGTGCAAAAAAATTATTAATATCCAAGTTGGATTGTTTGTGTCGCAACTTACCCTAATGCTGTTAGTGTCATCATCTTTTTTGACCTTTTCAGTATTTTCAAGTACAATTTTTTCTTTTCGTTTAAGTTCAGATTCTTGATCAAGTATTAGTTTACCTTCGCCATCTAGATTTGTTCCATCTGAATCCGTGTCCATTGGTTGTTGTTCCTTTGCCATTGTTTCCCGCATTAAATCATCCATTATGTCTTGTACATTCCTTACTTTTACTTTTGGTAGTTCAACTTCTAAAATTTAATTTAAGACTTAAAATAAAAAACAAAATTATTATATTACCAGGTTTAATGGAAATTTTTTCATCATCCGTATCTGATAACGTAATAACATCTTTATTGTGATCAGCGGTTTCTGTTTCAGCCCGTTCCCTATTCACTACTTCAGTAATTAAATCTTCCACACACTTAACAATTTCTGGATATTCTTCTTTATCTACCTCTTGATTGTTAGACTTTTCTGGTTTTTCTGGTTCGGTAAAGTTGGATGATGTTTCGTAAAGTGCTGAGGTGTCCAAACATTTTTTGAACATGTTTCCTACAGTAGTTAGAATATGTTTGCCTTCATGCAATTCTAGATACTTAAGAATTGATGCATGGATTCTATAATGGATTTCTAAAGCTTCCACAGAGAGATGTTGTGGATTGTGATACTGGATTTTGGTTGGATATGTTGCATTGTTTTCGTTTAAAAGAGCTGCAGCCTGGAAATGATAAAGAATATGGCATTGGCAGACTGTTTTGAGCTCAGGAAAAAATTTAAAGAAACTCCTGCTCAGCTTAACAATGAGAAATTTATTTTTTGAGCTCAATATCAGCAGGAATATTTTTTGAGCTCTACATCAGAAGGAGTAAATTTTTAAAAGCTTTGAGGCTTAGTCCAACAATAATGAAAATATTTTTTGAGCTCAACACCATCAGGAAAATTTTTTTAAAGCCTCAATCAGCAGGAATAAATTTTTAAGAGCCTTGGGGCTTAGCCCAACCATAAAGAAAATTATTTTTGAGCTCAACACCAGCAGGAAAATTTTTTTAAAGCCTCAATGCACAGCTCAAACATGGAGAAAATATTTTTTGAGCTCACCATGAGCAGGAATAAATTTTTAAGAGCCTTGAGGCGTGTTCAATCATAAAGAAAAAAATTTGTAAGCTCAACACCAGCAGGATTTTTTTTTTAAAGCCTCAATGCATAGCCCAAGCATGGAGAAAATTTTTTTGAGCTCCCCATGACCGAGAATAAATTTTTAAGAGCCTTGAGGCGTGTTCAATCATAAAGAAAAAAATTTGTAAGCTCAACACCAGCAGGATTTTTTTTTTAAAGCCTCAATGCATAGCCCAAGCATGGAGAAAATTTTTTTGAGCTCCCCATGACCGAGAATAAATTTTTAAGAGCCTTGAGGCGTGTTCAATCATAAAGACAAAAAATTGTAAGCTCAACACCAGCAGGAAATTTTTTTTTAAAGCCTCAATGCATAGGCCAAGCATGGAGAAAAATTTTTTTGAGCTCCCCATGACCGGGAATAAATTTTTAAGAGCCTTGAGGCGTGTTCAATCATAAAGAAAAAAAATTGTAAGCTCAACACCAGCAGGAAAATTTTTTTTAAAGCCTCAATGCATAGCCCAGGCATGGAGAAAATTTTTTTTGAGCTCCCCATGACCGGGAATAAATTTTTAAGAGCCTTGAGGCGTAGTCCAATCATAAAGAAAATTTTTTTTGAGTTCAGCATCAGCAGGAATAAATTTTTAAGAGCCTTGGGGCTTAGCCCAACCATAAAGAACATTTTTTTAAAGCTCCCCATGACCAGGAATAAATTTTTAAAAGCCTTGAGGCGTAGTCCAATCATAAAGAAAAAAAATTTCGAGTTCAACATCAGTAGGAATAAATTTTTCAGAGTTCTTAAGGCATTACTAATAATTCTTAGATTGAAATAGGGGATTCCCCTTTATAAACTTACAGTTAAATAATGTTGTAAATAATCCACAGGTTCTTTCCTTCTCTTTTCGGCTACTTTACCAATCATATAATGATGTAACCATCGTTCATCTGCTTCAGTCTGTTCTGGCTGATGTAAATCAAGTGCTTTAAAAAAACTAATACCTGAACTATCCAGATAACTCTCTTTCTGACTTTCCAAAACTTCAAATCTATAAAAATTAAATCAAATAATTGAACTAAACGTTTAAAATTACTTACTTTTCCATACTAAACGTGTCAGATTCATATTTTAAAACCCGCGAACAAAATGAATGTACCATGTACTCAAATGAACCAAATTCAATCCATAAAGTTACATGATCGGGGGATAAACGAAGTGATTGTTGGAAACAAACCCTAGCACTTTTGGCCTTATCCAAAAATTCGCTCTCATTTTTAAATCGTTCACAATGATTTAGTTTACTTTCAAGTCGACTTGCATAACCAAGAGCCAAATCTGCCCAGGTATCAAGCCGTAACGGGTTAATACATAAATCTAATAAAAAATACTTCACACTACGTCCAATTTCGTTCTGTTTGAAATAATAATCGCCTAGTAAATAATATGCTGCACGCACTTTATAAGGAAAATCAATTGATTTTGGTAATTCATGAACACTTCCATGGACAAAATCTGAGACTTTAGGCATTAAGGGTTGTGGGTCGCATTCACTGGGTACTAGGACTATAATACGTTGTAGTAATTGTTCCAAATCAGCTGAAATTGATATGGACTTGTACGAATCAAATTCTGGTAGAGAATCCGGACAAAAAAATTCATATAATTGTTGGGCCCGTTCCCATACTAAGGGAAGGGGATTCACATTGTGGTCTGCTAAATGTCTTGAAACCTGAAAATTTTATTTTATTCTTTGATGCTGTCTGTATATAAGAATAAATTACCTTGTTTTTCTTACTGGGATGCTGATAAAGACAAAAGAAAGCCTGTTCTAGATGTATATCAATTTTTTCTCGTAATGGTTCAAAAATTGGGGTATCTAATCTATCCAAAATGTTATCAATTGTAAAGTGTAAAAGCTCCCCCTGTGACATAAGGCACCAGCCTTTAGGACCTAGAAAATTTTTTTAAGTATAAAATTGAATGGTTAAGTAAAAAATTCAAAGAGTACAGTAAGAGCGTTTATATTTTGTATTGACGTTAATATATGAACACCCTATCCTATCGTAGAATATTTCAATCCTAATATCAATTTTAAGGGTAGTTTACTCTTTGTCCAAAACATTTCAAATTGGCCATATGGGCTCTCAGATTTGAGATAGGGCTCTGGGATTTTATAACCACGTTCAACTATCAACACTAAAACCAATTTTAAAATATTTTAACCCTCATCCTATTTTTAAGGGTAGTTTACTCTTGGGTCTGAAAATGTAAAATTAGCAAATGGGCTGTCAGATGCGAGCTAAGGGTCTAGTATTTTATAATCGGCTTCACCTATAAATGCCCAATCCTATCTGAAAATATTTTAACCCCCACCCCATTTTTAAGGGTAGTTTACTCTTGGGTCTAAAAATGCAAATGGGATCTCAGATTCGAGCTAGGGGTGTAGTATTTTATAATCAGGTTCACCTATCAACACACAATCTTATTTTAAAATATTTTAACCCTCACTCTATTTTTGAGGGTAGTTTACTCTTGGGTCTGAAAATGTAAAATTAGCCAAATGGGCTTTTAAATTAGAGCTAGGACTTTCAGATTTTATTATCAACTTATTTTATTAACACCCAATTCTACTTTAAAATATTTTAACCCTCACCCCATTTTTAAGGGTAGTTTATTCTTGGTTAGAAAAATTCAAGCTTGCCAAACAGGCATTTAAACCGTCTCTTTATTTTTGTTTACCTCCCAGAAAATTATACTAAACAAACCTAAAAATTCATGAGCTGAAAATAAGATGGCAATTGAAGCGGGAACTTCTCGTTCCTGCACCTCTTCAGGTTCGCTTTCTGAAAAACTGTTGGACTTTCGTTTTTTCTTTACATGACTGACTACTCTTTTAGCTTGATCTCTATGTTCCTCTCTGTAAATTTATTTATATAATAAGAACCATGTAATGTTATTGATAATTTACCGTAATAATATGCTATGCATTACAATCCATGGTGTTACGGATCCTAAGGGAAGATTCGAAGTATTTTCCATGTTTAATTGATGACAAACTGTTCTACATAAACTTTGTACCAATCTACATCTCTGGTCCTCTGATAATACATCGACTGGAATTTTATGTAACTCGTAAATACCTGAAGAGAAATTTTTTAAAAGACTTACCAATACTTACGGTTTCTTCTTTAATTATTTCATATAATATTGCTAAACATTTATTAAGAACCATTTCCCATTTATCAAGATCTTTTAAAGGTTTAATGAAATGTCCAACAGCTTCATGTAAAGATTTTTCTGTCCAAATAAAACATTCAGTTTTGTTTGTGTACCAAAGGGAGTCCATTAACATTCCAAGTTGTGCCGGTCGTCCCATTCTTCCACAAGTAGGTGGATTCCCGATACACATAAATGTTGTTTCTAGAATTTCTGCTACTTCTGTATAACAACGTGAGTTATAAAGTTGTTCAAGACGACTAAGGGAATCGATCCTGAATTTAAATTTTTTTTTAAGTAAATAAGAATGCTTTGAGTTAAGATTTCTTACATTTCAAGATGTTTAAGTAATTTTTCTGTAAGTTCACTTGTGATAAATGAATATTTTCCGCAATTGGGGAAAAATAAACGAAATTTTGTTTGTGTTTTTTCTTCTTGAGCTAAAATAACTTCTTGGACTAGTTGTAAGGAACGGATTGCTAAGGAATTTTCAATACTTTTCCTGAAAATATGCGCCCTTAACCAATGGACACGAATAAAAAATAAAGCGTGATCTTCTCCCCACTTTTCTTCCCATGCACTTAACATTTGTAGATGACTTAATGACGTGTTATGAACCGCTTCATCAAATTTCATTTCTCTGTTGATTAAATATTTTTAAAATTATAATTTTAAATTTTAAAACCACTTACTTATTATTTGCTTGGTAAAGAAATAATTCTCCGTATAATAATGTTGCAAGGGCATCATTTCTTAATGCTTCGAATGTGGTGGAAGTATTAAACAAAGGAGGGTGTTCGAAATGCTCCCTAAATGGAAAAAAAATTCAAAATCGGGAACTAATTGTTTTGGAAAAGTTACCTATACATGTTGTATGCATCAATGTAAATCGGTATAAGTTTTGGGGGCCATTTGTAATTCCAAAATGAAGCTAAAATATGGACAAACTCTTCGATCAACGATATGGCATCACAGCATGTCCACTGTTTTGTCCAGAATTTTAAAACATCGTCTTTTTCTTGCTGGGAACCAAAATATTCTTCCCTTAAAAGAAAATATTGTTCAAGGGATATCAATTCTAGGTCAGAAATTGTGCGTTACTTACTTTCCATCAGTTGGAAGTGGAGAATGAATGGGAGAAAGACATGCAACAGTTGCTTCTCTTTCAACAAACATTTTATAAATATCAACGGTATTCATAGAATCCTCATGGTTGTTGTATTTTTCAATTTGCAAGCCGTTAGGGCTAAAATAATAAATTTTATATTTCTTATATTACGTTTAATAAATACTTTACAGTAAATGTGGTGGGATAATTCGTTTAAGAGCATCCTCCACAGTGAGATCCTTTTCCGATTTACTTTTCTTAGCCGATTTTCTTTTACTATGCCAACCCCATACTTGTAAATCTAATAATAAATCTCTCCGCCTTTTAGTACCCCTTTTTTTATCAATTTTTTGTTCTATATTCTCTTCTTGATCCTCCGTATCTTGATCCATCTAAAAAAAAATTATTCAAGGTGTTAATAATAAAAATTTAATTACGTATTCACTTCGTCATTATCTTCAGCTTGACTGCTATTTAAATTTTCAATAGCCGAGTCATTAATATCTCCATTATGATCACTGTTTGTTGACATTCGACGTTCTATATTTGGTTCGACTTCATTTTCTACTTCTTGTAATTGAACGGGTTTCGTTTCAATTTTCGGTTCAGCTTCTTTAATTTCATTTTCTGTCGGGTTTTCTGGGGAAATAGGTTCCGATATTGGAGGTTTATCTATCCCACTTTGACTCATGCATTTCGTAAGATCAACTTTACACAAATGACTCTAAAATCAGACTCAAAAAATAATTCATAAAATATTTTTAATATAAATACAGACCATTTTATTATTTGAAATGTATCTGTGAAGATCTGTAAGGGTAGAACCAAGTGATAACCACATAAATTCCTCTAAAGGGGTTGGTAATGGGATACAGGGGAGAGGTTTAGGCTCGAGGGATCTCTCAACTTCGTTTATACGATCACATAATTTTTCAACATCTAGCATACATTCTTTTGAATCTTCTTCATCTATTTTGGAGTCTAAATCTGGCTCTAAAATACTGAAATAAGGATTCAGTTTTGGATTGAATTGTCTCATATTATTACGGCTTACTAATCCGGGTTATAAAGTTGATAATATTCTCGTGTAGCTGGATTTGCTTTGTATATTTGTTTTCTTAGTACAAGACCTCTTGTATAATCAGGGTCTAATATTAAAGCCTTGGTTATATAAAATAAACATCCGATGGTGTCTCTTATGGCAAATAAAACTACGATTAATTTATCCAAACATGGCCAATGAGATTCGTTGCATTCCAAACCCTTTTAGAACACAAAATACAGTTTTTTTCAAACTTAATTACTAAAGCATATCTTACTTGTGAAAATGCATAAGCCGCTTGTCTAAATCGATCAACTTTCAAGGCTAAGATACCGATTTTGTACCATAACGTTACATCAGTTCCGTCTAATTCCGAAGCCTAGAAAAATATAAACTAATCCAAACGTTTGTGTAATTAAATTTAAACCAACCATTAAATAACTTTCTAAAGCTGATTGGAGATCACCTCTTTCTTTAGCATTACTTCCGAGGTTAATATAACATGAATATTTAAGGGTCGACATGGTTTTCGGTAACCCGCCTTGATTTTCCAATTGTGGAATATTTTCATTGATAAGTTGTTGTAAAACTTCTTCTGATTTTTCGAGATTACCATCGCATTGCAGACGTAATGCATTATTATACAAATCCAAGGCAATTTCTTCCTGTTTTAAAAAAAAATTATTGAAGTGTAGATAAATTTATTTTTATAATTATAACCTGTGCTTCCTTTCTAATTGTTGGGGCATCTTCGTCTGATAAAGAATCTCTGTTTAAAGCTCTAATTTTTAACATTTTTCTGTTATTTATTGGAATTTAACCGAAAAATTGAGGTTAAGTTAAACTGTCAGGCATCTGTCAGGTTTGATTTTTGAACTAAAGTAGAGGGGGGTTATGAATCCCCACCACCATTTTCGCGGGAATAAGAGAAATTTAAATTCAAAAATTTTAAAAAATTATTTTATTAAAGTGTATATTATTAAAGCACAATTTTGTTACATAATAATCATTCATAAATAATACATAAATACATTCTTTATCACATTTGTTAACTTTTAACAATAATTTTGTCACCATCTTGTATGGAATAAAAACCAAGTTCTTTGCCTTCATCATTCAAGTCGATTTCAATTTGCGATTGTGCACCACTAATATAAGTCAAAATCGGTCGACTTTGGAGATTAAACAACCTTTGTGCTAACATTATTAATTTTTGCACTAAAATTGATGGGGGTAGCCTTTTGGTGACAATACGATCACCATGTAAGAACCCAATTT
This sequence comes from Hemicrepidius hirtus, assembly GCA_963082805.1. Classification (NCBI taxonomy): domain Eukaryota; kingdom Metazoa; phylum Arthropoda; class Insecta; order Coleoptera; family Elateridae; genus Hemicrepidius; species Hemicrepidius hirtus. The sequence continues at coordinate 29,999,406 of OY720162.1, forward strand.
CAACTAACGAGACTTTAATTAGTTTGGAATGGACAACTAGTTCAGATTCTTCAGGTGTTCCATAAACTAAAAAACAGAATTAATTAAAGAAATTTGGATTAACAAACTTACTTTCTATAAGTTCCTCATAACGGTTGTGTATTTCTAAAAATGCACTCTTTTTTTCTGGATTATCTTTAACCGAAAGCCATTCTAATCCATATTTCTTAATATAATCATATTCTGCCCCTTTTCTCTCATCAGGTCTAATTGCACCCCCGTTAAAAATTTTTAAATTTGCAATTCTTGCTATAATTAATTGAATGCATGTTGCATAACTTTCCGTTTCCATAATTGGATTTTTCAAAAACCGTAAATCTTCTAAATTCGGTAATTTATTAAGTTCCCCTATAGATTCCCACTAAAATAAAAAGTTTGAGTTTTAACCGTTCCTTAGATTTTAATTATTAACTTACATTGTTAATTAAATTTCCTGAAATAACTAATCTCCTTAAATTTCTAAATACCGTATGTTTGTTGAATTTAATTTTAGTTATGCCAGTGTTTTCAAGATTGATATGTTCCAATGTATTTATTATTGTAAGCTTGCAAATTTCATTCCAATCTTGAATTAAATTTCCTTCCAAATCAAGAACTCTTAAAGTTTCAAGTACCCCTTCGTCTGGTGTGTCTAGTGCCGTTATATTATTGTGTGGAATTCGAAGTTCTTGTACTTGCGTAAAAACCCTACATAACTTCAATAAACTGTTCCAGTTTAATTCCATATGACCTCCTATTAATATTTTTAAGCTTGGAAATTTATAATTCTCATAATCATCCGGAATGTTTAATAAATTTTCACTAAAACGACGAAAATAAATTTCTTTCTTTATTTTGTTTACTTTAATTTACCTAACATTCAACCATTGTAAGTGTTCTAATTGGGAACAAATATTAAAGACTGAACTCCAATCGGTTAATAAATTTTTTGAAATATCCAATTCAGTTATGTTCGGACAAACTTCTTTGAATTCGTTTGGGCCTCCAATGCTTGATACATTTTGAAGGCGAAGATTAACTATTTTCAAGCTATGAAAATCGCTAAAAATTTAATTTTTAATATAGGTACTCTTGATTGGAAAGTAAATAAAATTTACCTTTGTCGGTCAGTGACTTTTTCAAAACCTACCAAATGGATAAACGGTGCATTTATAGTTTGTTTAATACACATAAGCTGTTGTTCAGTGAGTCTAGCAGCTGCAGCGTCTTCTCGTTGGCCATATCTTGATGTTATTGCATGCACAGCTGACTGTCCTAATTGTACTTTTTCAGGACGGACAAACGATCCAGACGTATTGTATCTAAAACCGTTCAATGACTATTTTCTCCATAATACTTTTAATCAACTACAAACCTTGCAGTAAAATAGGGTATTCCATTAACAGTACCATTGTGTTTTCCTCTATTCTTATCATCCCAATCAACTCCTAGCCAGGCATCAGAGTAGCCCTTGACTAACCCTACGTACTTGACTGTTCCAAAATGTCCCATACATTCTATCCTATCACCCACGTTTGCTGTTTTCACTGGAATCATCTCCTGTTCCACTTTAAACACCATTACTTCTGTAAACTTTGTAAAATTTAAAAACTTGGGTTAGGTTCATTCGACAAAAAGGACAAAATATTTCTTATTTGATGCAAATGGTTTGTAGAACGTGCGGACAACAATATTACACCGTTTTAAATATAATTTGAGTTAAATTTGTGTTTATTATAGACTGTACGTTGAAAAAACTTAAAAAAAAATCACAGTTTGACATTTCTCAATAATAATGGTTGATATACTGGCTGTATAGTGGCTGACGGTACTTTAAGACCTTTAGTTGTATAAAGTACCGGTTGTTAAAAAGGGCGCTAAATTTGAATATGATCAAATAAAAATAATAATCTACATGCTCTAAAGTTACGTAAATACCACAATTATTACTCTCCTTGATGATTATTCATTAAAAGAGTTCTATTTCTGCTCCTAACCCTCCGAAGCTTTGTTTAAAACGTTGTTTACAGAAAGTTTTTATGATAATTACTAGATTGTGTAATTGCAAAAGAAAAGAGATTGGGGAGGAGAATATAATGGAGCGTAGTTCTCCATTTTGATGGAGTAGAGGACGCTATACGTTAAAGGGGTGGAAGTAGAAGGAAAGATTGGGAGCGAAGGAGCACAGAATGTGGGGTTACTAATGGGAGAGTGATTAGAAACCATAAAACGAATATTAAGCAAGGAAGAAAAACACGAACTTTTATCTTTTTATTGGAAAAAAGATGAAGAAAGGTGGGAAGACTGAGAGAAAGGTGGAAGAGGGGTGGAGAATGTAGGAATAGTGGAATAGGGGAAGATTATGAAGAGAAATAAGAAGAAACCAGACAAGGGAGGAAGGAGAAAAATTAGAACGCTTTTTAGGAAGCAGACCCGGGAAAATAGAGGAGTAGTAGAGGGGGCTTCATAGATGGGCTATTTTTTTGTTTTGATTTCATTGGTTAAATTTGGCGGCAAATTCAAATTTAACCCTTTAAACAAAAGGAAAAGGGGCTTATGAATGAAGAGATTTCTTAGGAGTAAGTTTAATTTTTTGTATAAACAACTGAATTTAAAAAATATTAAAAGTGTTTGGAGTTGATCTGGCAAAGAATTTTACAGTTCGACCTCGACCTTGTTCGTAGTTTTGATTGCATAAAAGTTAATGTAGTGGAACTCAGAACAGTGAAGCAGCTTTTAGTGTCTTGTCTTGTGAAAGAAGTTGAACTTGCTCTTGGATTTAAATTTTTTGTAAGTTTCTTTCATATAATTACAAAATAAGAAATTTCTATCACAATTTATGTATTGACGAATGAAGTGGGGGGTACCCCACGTTAAATTTGAATCTGTAACCCATTATTAGAGTGTGATGAAAGTTGTTTTATTATAAAAACCGTTGAACATCTTAAGGTTACATGCCAAAACATATGTACATCAAATTAATTGTTAGATTCCGTCCTTCACCTTACCAAAAAATCGATTCAAAATTGATTTAATATGACAGGCGCGATATCGTTTCGAAAATCCGGAGTAGTACCTAATCTTTTAAATAGGTACCAAGAGTTCAGCGGTGAAAAAGGACCGGATGAGGTGATGTTGCTTCACCAAACTAAATGCAATGAGCACATACGATGTCGCAATAATAATTTTTTTTATGGTGGTTTGATATTTTACTAAACGAAGGTCGCATTTATGTCTTACAAATTTAAAATTGCCTCGCTCTCAAGAGATGATAATTATTCGAATTTCCGTTTTAACTTTAAGGGATCCAAATTATTATTTAGAGTTTAAACATTAGTCGCGACATTTACGTTTGTGGCATATTAATTATTTTTTCGAGGACCTCTAATTACACCTCTCGTCTATAAATTGGTTTTATAAAATGATTAACCAGGATCTTGTAAATTTTAACTACGAAAACCTTGGCCACTTTTCAAATTGATTCGATGATTGTTTTATATTAATCACCCATCAAATATTATCACCATATTTGAAAGTTATATGCGATAGAAGAATTATTACAAACTTTAAGCTTTAATTTGTTTATTTCGTTAATTTAATTAAAAGAGGACACTATACCACACTCCCTTCCCTTGAATTTACTCTTGAAAGGAAGAAAATCAAGTGGGACAGCTTAAGTTATTACGCCAAAGTCAATTGAATTTTTCAGGATGAGAAGAGAAAAAATTCGTCAAAAGAAAATAAATAAAAATGAAGAAGATCAATATGGGGGAATATATAGAATGGGGAGGGCAGAAAAGAAATGTAGCAATTCTAATAAAAAAACGGCAGGTGGGGGTATAAAAAGATCGAAACACAGAGGAGGTAAGGGTTCAGGAAAGAGACGAAAGGAATAGTTCAGGGATTTTTTTTAATGTACTACGGGGTACGCTTACTGCTACGATCGTGTGCCACCCTCCCAATCTAAGGGGTAGACAAACTACCATGGATGAAACGGTTTTACCCGTTCCTCGGCAGGATTTGAAACGCCTGCGTTTGTGGTCTCAGTTCAATAGTCAAGAAAGTTGGAAAAGTGGATTGTTAAAGAGGAGAAAAGGGGGATATAAAAGTAAACTAGGACGGAGGGAGGAGAACTGGAAATCAATGGCCAGACGAAAAGAGAAGTTCATATGCTGAGAGAGACAAGTGTACGATAAAGTCGTAAGTGTAGGAGAAATTAAAGAAGAGACAAGTTGGGAAAAGTGTGGAGAAGGGAAGGGCAGAGTTGTAAAAATTAGGAGCAAGGAATGGAGAAATTGGGGGACGAAGACTAAAAACACTGCATGGAACTGGAAAAGGGAGAAAATGGGGTAGACAAAGAGGCAAATTGTGAGAGATTTGGAGAGGAGAAAGGACTAGGACCAAGTAAGGATGACGGGAAATGAATAAAAGAGAGGATAGAAAGAAAGAGGATAGAAGTTCCGAAAGAAAATCTGAAAAGCTAAGAATTGATGAACAGGGCTGGGAAGGGGGGGGGGACAATCAAAAAGTGTGTCGAAAACGGAACCTTCAAGGCAAGGAGCGAATGAGACTCATCAGAGAAAGGGAAACTTTAATAGAGCAGGAGGGATGATAGAGGGGGTATCTTCATTTGATCCACAACACTCCTCTCCTCTTTATTCGTTCCTGAAGCTTCCGACCCATCAATCTGTGTTCCCTTACTAGTTTCCAGTACACGTATCTATTCTTCCCACCTTTTCAGTTCTCTCAACCCTTAGCATCTCTCCACAATTTCTCTCCTCAGTTTTGGCCCTTTTTCCTAACCATCACTTTTTTTTCTTTTCCCCAGTTTCCAATTAGTGCCAATCAGTACTCGCGTTCTTTCCACCCCCTCTCGTCTTATTTTTGTCCCTACAACCCTGCTCTTCTCAGCCCTTCCTTTTCCTTCCTATTCGCCCCTGTCCCTTGTTAACAGTTTCTTTTTCTCTATTTCCTATACTTGCACGCGGGACCAACCCCAAGTAGTTCTCATCCTACACTTATGCGTTCCAATTGACTAGAGCTTGTTACACCTGAATTGCTTTTTTCTACCTTCCCCCATCCCCTCAAGGATCTATCCTTTTTGTAGGGCAGCAGGGGTAGCTAGGACTTGTGACTTTCTTTTTCTTTTCCCCAGCTTCCAATTAGTACCTATCGCTACTCAAATTCTTTCCACCCACTGTCGTCTTATTTTATCTCTCTACAACCCTGTTCTTTCTAGTTCTTCATTTTCCTCCTTATTCGCTCCTATCCCTATTACAGTTTTTTCCCTTAGCTCCCAATTACGCGCGTTTTCCCCATCCATAACTGTGATCTCTGCAGCTCATCCTCCTTATTCTCCCTTCTTCCGTTCTAGTCGTTTTCTTTTTGTCTTTTCCTCAGTCTCTCGCAACCGGAGTGCGAAAAATGGAACAGTGTAAGGGGAAACTTTGGATTCAGAGGTAAGAAAACGAAAAAGAGGGTGGTGAATGGTTAGGGGCAAGAAATTACCAAGGATACTCAGTTTTTGCAATTACTTATGTAACGATCTTCTTAAAACAGAAAAAAAATTATACAATCAAATGATTAAGTAGCACAAGTAGATGCTTTAAATTATTCTTAGGTATATCGTTAACCTACTACAATTATTTCAGTATCACCTCTCTGTTACATAAGGGATAAGTAGCATTGTTATTCTTGACATTACATAATCGTAACATTTGTAAGATCACGAAAAATGGTAAAGCTAAACCGATCGTACCGAAATTAGTATGATTTATCTGATACAAACAAGAGGTCTGATCACGACCTGCCCTTTTCCGATATTCTTCTTTGAATAACTTCTTTTCCTGGTCATTTAAAAAATTGAAAAGAAAATTGTCTATTTTATGGGTTCACATTAAAATAATTATCATTTTTTTGTATTAAAAAAAATCCGTGACGAATTTTCGTACCCTTGATATTTAATATCGACCCGGTAATACCATCATTGAGGTTCCTAATTTTAAGACGATGAGTCTGTGGATAATTATAAATTAAACATGTGCGTATGGTTGTTATAATAGCTGCACGAAAGCAGAGTGTGTTTTTCCAAGGACGAGCAAGATGTACTTGTTTGTTGTTAAATGTTTATCGCTATAAACTCTTGATATATGGAATAAATTGCATATAAAATAATATCGATAAGATCATTCATAAATCACCACTTAAAACTCCCGTAGATATTTCAGAAAAAAACCTTCACCGTTTTATTTATTCATTATATATCGTTTTTTTGACTGTAAGCTTCAAAATTCCTCTCCTTTTATTAAAACTCAATAAATTTAAGTATTGATAGTGATTATGAAACAGTCGTAAATAATAAGAAACAATTTACGAATTGAATTTCTACTGACATACAGGAATCCGATCAAAAAAGTCGCATCTCTTCAGGTATCTTAAATCCGGACTAAAATAATTCTAAGTAAACTCCGGATTTTATGAATTTTGGATTATTAAACTGAACTTAACAACATTTTGATCCGATTAAGAATAGTGAATCAAAGTTTGTAGTGAAATCAAGAATTGTTAAGTCCTGAAAAATCTGAATCCACTTGGAATAGCGTTCTGGGATAGAGGAGTGGGGAGAATCCCGAATTACTTTTCAGGTTTCTGGAATTTAAATTTATTTCGGTTTCGATCTACATTTGTAGTAGATTCTGGAATTATTTTCTCTTATACTTTACTATGAAAAAAATTTGCTTACTCTTCCGTTGGTCAAATATTATTCTTAGACAAGAAAGAAGCTTAAAATTTTATAGTCCCTGTAAAGTATACGGGGAGCAAAGTAAAAGTAAGTGATAAAAAAGGGCCGTTGCTAGCTCCACGGCTAACGTGGATATAATTCTGACACAAAATCCACGGCATTACGCCATTGTCATGGGCGAATACGAGCTGCACTTACTGCGCATGTCCGGGGACTTAACAAAATTATTCCATTATGAAAGTTTCAAACATTTTCATATTTGAAATTGATTTTTAATTAATTTGCAAGTTGAATATGACCAATAAAAAATACTAGAGTAAAGTTTCTCTAAGTCCGAGCGATTGATTTTGTTTGTAGTTAATAATTATTATAATTAGATTTCTCAGAAACAGACTTTTACGCTTTGGGAGTAGGTCCTATAATCTCAGGAAGCTGAGATAATTTTTCAAGTTCCCAGACATGTGCATGATGTAATGCCGTGGATTTAGTGTCAGAATTATATCCACGTTAGCCGTGGAGCTATTATAGCAACGGCCATAAAAAAACAGCATACAACATTCAAAAACTTTAAAAAAAATTTGATGTATGGGCCCGGTAATAAATCCCTAAACATTTCTTTATGAGAGCAAGAAGGTCCTGGGAAAAATATCCATTTTAATTATACCAGGAGTTAGAATTCCAATTATAAATCAACAACAATTTAAAATTCCTCGTGATAAACAAATAAAGAAATCCAGTAGGAAAATGTTAAGTCATTTAAAATTGATTTGAAATAAAAACACTTAAATTTATACGAAGTGTGACTTTTAACATTTTTCTGATTAATTGCCCTAACTTTACTGAAGCGCATTTTGTTTCGGATTAAGTGTTTTACGATCATCAAACGATTGTTTTTAGCTTGGGAAACGATTTTTATATCTAAAACTGTTAAACTATGAGATCATCCTTTTATGATCGGATGGAGGTGTAATTTTTTAAGACTTTTAAGACATTCTGATGCTATACACGCCCTCTTCAGCTTGCGACATATTTTACTAACTGCAATTCCTTTTATAAATAAAATTTTAGTTAATAATAATTATTTACGGTATTATAGCAGGTAATTCTATACATCCGACCTTCGTCAAATAGAATGGCTTCATATTTTATAATACTACTTTATATTACACACACTTTTACTTTCCCCCCTAAAAAAACAAAACTAGTATCTAAAAATAATTTTTTGACAACATATTTGGTAGGAAGAGTAAGTACAATATATTGTATATCGTTTATTTATATTCACCCTTTGTAAGCAGAGATAAGATAAGGGGATGACTAGGAGTAGAAAGTGAGGGTGAGGGGACGGAAAGAATAGAAACGTAAGGGGTGATTAAGAGAGAAAAATATGAATTACAGTAAAAGCTTCCGGGGAAGAAAAATAAGTTTGGAAAAATGTAAGGAGAGGGTTGGACAATAAAAGAAGATGAAAAAAAACAGCACCAGAATGAAGAGAAACATTGTATTCTACACATGGGAAAGAAGAAGGGAAAGGGAAAACTTTCCAGCTGATAAAGATCCAAGGAGAAGGGTAGAGATCCGTAAGGAGGAACTATAAAAAGAGAGAGTGAGACTGGGAAGAAAAAAGAGGAAACTGTTCTCCCACTTTTCTCCTCCCAGCAGACTAACTTGATGCAAAGAGAAAACGAGATTAGGGGAGAGGGGGACAGGAAGTGGATATGAGACTGAAAAGGAAGAAGAAACAGAAACGTTGTTTCTTGTTTCCGCCCTTATTCGTCAGATTGGAGTTTATATTGCGATATGAATTTTTTTTATCGACTTCATGCAAGTAATTTTTAATCTATCCAGTAAAGATAGAGGCAGAGGAATAAAGAGGGGAAAAAGAAAAAGAGGAGAAGGTAGAATTTGGAAATTTTATTAAATAGTAGGTAGGAAGGTTTTTGAATTCCACCATTGAGGAGGAATCAATTTGTTTTATAACCAAAGTAAAAGAAGAATGATTGAGTATAGAGGGAGACACAGTAAAATGGATAAAGGGGAGGTGGTAGAAGAAAGAGCAAGCGTGCGTTGACATCTGAAATGCAGTACTGAAACGAAAGGGAAGGGAGAACCATACTAGGAAGGGGGAAATTCTGACAATGGTCCATTCATAGAGGAGGCGATTTTTTCTTTTTGTTTTCTTTGGATAAATTTGGTGGGAAATTCAAATTTCACAAATGAAAACAAATATAAAAATCGGCTTAAAAATCGAAGGAAACTGTGAACATTGAAAGTGGGGGCTTACTTTTTTTGATTACGCCACTGTTGGAAAATAATCACCAATATTTTTAATCCTGTCAACATGTAAAAAAAAACTTATGCATACCAAAGTTTAATAAATATCTAAGCTTTCTCATGTGTTAATGTAATCAGCAACTTTTTCTTTCAAATTCCTGCATTAAGATGACAAATGGTCCCACCTAACCCTAGTGCGGCTTGTATGTCAGGTGAATCTGGATTATTTAAAATATTTATTAACAATAGAGATCGTTCAAGGCTATACACGGATGGGTATTCAACAATCTCTTAATGAAATGCCGTATGAAAATACACTTTGCAATATTATTAAGATTCAACCTTTACTGGTTCATGTGATGTAACTAATATTTCACCTGACCTGCATGGTGTGCGCTCCAACGACTGTGTGTAGTAATTAAGAATGTGTTTATGAATTAAAATGTGTATTGTTTTTAATCTCACGGGAATATTTTCAACGTCGTTTTTTTTTACTATTATTATATAATCGATATTGGATTAACAAAAATGTTAAGGCTAATGTAACAATTTAGAACTGTTACTTAGTACAGTGTGACATTATTTATTTAAATTAGTTACTTGAAGATGACTCGTATACTACACAATACAAAGGAGTTGCGGCATTCTTATTTATTAATATTATAATGTTTAACTGTCAACGTCTAATTGAGCGATTAAATCAGATATTAGCAATTTTTACGAAATAATGATCTATACCATTGCATTTAAATTTTACTCTGTAATTAATCTAGACAAGGACAATCTATTTATCTTAATACATATTTCACCTTTTAGAAGACAAGCGTGCTATAATCTAGAATGGCTAAATTAATGCATACTTATCAACAAATTTATTACAAGAAATCACTTAACATTTATTTGGAATAGCGCTAAATTTAAATTGAAACGAGCAGTTTTATTGTTAAATGGTTCAATAAAAATAGAAATCAAAGAGTCTTTAGAAGTAAAAATTTAAATTTAACATACCATTAAATAATCATCAATCTCTTTATTCCATCTCCAGGCGATCCAATGGGTGTTCGATTTCGTCCAAACCCCTTCCTATTTCTAATTTTAATTAGCCCCCAAAATAAGCAAATAATGTAAGTAGTATATCAGTGAAAAAAAAAAAAAAGAAAACGAACTGCTTCGCCCCAACCCTTTATTATCCCCTACCTAATTGTTTTGATAGTCCCCAAAAAAAAATCGCTGATGTATGGATTTGTAAGCAAATGTAGAAACTAAAAAAAAATCTTCTGAGTTTATGAATAATCTAAACCGCCTTAACACCTGCCAAAGTGATTAATTATGAAATCCTACCAGAAATGAGAAGATTTTTCCTTCGGTTAATTATTAAGAATATTAAAAGTTTCATCGTACAAACAAAACATATTTACTAAAAGAATGCAAGTACTCAAACTGCAATTTTGAATATTCACTTTCTGTTAGTGTATGCATTTGCACGTTGAAAATAATTTAGACGTCAGGTCCTTCGGTTTATTACTAAAAAAATTAAAACTTTCATCGTACAAACAAAACATATATTTACTAAAAGAATGCAAGTACTCAAACTGCAATTTTGAATATTCACTTTCTGTTAGTGTATGCATTTGCACGTTGAAAATAATTTAGACGTCAGGTCCTTCGGTTTATTACTAAAAAAATTAAAACTTTCATCGTACAAACAAAACATATTTACTAAAAGAATGCAAGTACTCAAACTGCAATTTTGAATATTCACTTTCTGTTAGTGTATGCATTTGCACGTTGAAAATAATTTAGACGTCAGGTCCTTCGGTTAATTATTAAAAAAATTAAAACTTTCATCGTACAAACAAAACATATTTACTAAAAGAATGCAAGTACTCAAACTGCAATTTTGAATATTCACTTTCTGTTACTGTATGCATTTGCACGTTGAAAATAATTTAGACGTTAGGTCCTTCCGTTAATTATTAAAAAAATTAAAACTTGCATCGTACAAACAAAACATATTTACTAAAAGAATGCAAGTACTCAAACTGTAATTTTGAATATTCACTTTCTGTTAGTGTATGCATTTGCACGTTGAAAATAATTTAGACGTTAGGTCCTTCGGTTAATTATTAAAAAAAATTAAAACTTTCATCGTACAAACAAAACATATTTACTAAAAGAATGCAAGTACTCAAACTGCAATTTTGAATATTCACTTTCTGTTACTGTATGCATTTGCACGTTGAAAATAATTTAGACGTTAGGTCCTTCGGTTAATTATTAAAAAAATTAAAACTTTCATCGTACAAACAAAACATATTTACTAAAAGAATGCAAGTACTCAAACTGCAATTTTGAATATTCACTTTCTGTTACTGTATGCATTTGCACGTTGAAAATAATTTAGACGTTAGGTCCTTCCGTTAATTATTAAAAAAATTAAAACTTGCATCGTACAAACAAAACATATTTACTAAAAGAATGCAAGTACTCAAACTGCAATTTTGAATATTCACTTTCTGTTAGTGTATGCATTTGCACGTTGAAAATAATTTAGACGTCAGGTCCTTCGGTTTATTACTAAAAAAATTAAAACTTTCATCGTACAAACAAAACATATTTACTAAAAGAATGCAAGTACTCAAACTGCAATTTTGAATATTCACTTTCTGTTAGTGTATGCATTTGCACGTTGAAAATAATTTAGACGTCAGGTCCTTCGGTTAATTATTAAAAAAATTAAAACTTTCATCGTACAAACAAAACATATTTACTAAAAGAATGCAAGTACTCAAACTGCAATTTTGAATATTCACTTTCTGTTAGTGTATGCATTTGCACGTTGAAAATAATTTAGACGTCAGGTCCTTCGGTTAATTATTAAAAAAATTAAAACTTGCATCGTACAAACAAAACATATTTACTAAAAGAATGCAAGTACTCAAACTGTAATTTTGAATATTCACTTTCTGTTAGTGTATGCATTTGCACGTTGAAAATAATTTAGACGTTAGGTCCTTCGGTTAATTATTAAAAAAAATTAAAACTTTCATCGTACAAACAAAACATATTTACTAAAAGAATGCAAGTACTCAAACTGCAATTTTGAATATTCACTTTCTGTTACTGTATGCATTTGCACGTTGAAAATAATTTAGACGTTAGGTCCTTCGGTTAATTATTAAAAAAATTAAAACTTTCATCGTACAAACAAAACATATTTACTAAAAGAATGCAAGTACTCAAACTGCAATTTTGAATATTCACTTTCTGTTACTGTATGCATTTGCACGTTGAAAATAATTTAGACGTTAGGTCCTTCCGTTAATTATTAAAAAAATTAAAACTTGCATCGTACAAACAAAACATATTTACTAAAAGAATGCAAGTACTCAAACTGTAATTTTGAATATTCACTTTCTGTTAGTGTATGCATTTGCACGTTGAAAATAATTTAGACATTAGAAATTTAATCTCAAAATCTCATTTCTAATAAAATCATTAAAAAAAAAATTAAAAAAGCGTTGTGTAATAAGTATAGAGATGGTAGTCAGTGTACTGTAATGGCAACCATCTACCAACACAAATTCAAGGCTAGTACCTAACAGAATGTATCTAAACCCCTTCCCAAAATCTTCTTCAACTTCCTTCGGGAGGAAAAATTTGAATCTAAAAATCCTTGTATTTAGTTAAGGAAACACCACATTATACAAAAAAATATTACATTTCTGTAGTTGTAATTTTAACCCAAATCTGTGTTGATCCCTCCAATCCTGACGAGTTCTGCAATCTTCATCAAGCTTCTCTCTTTCTCTCTCCTGAGGATCCTAGGTATACAATCTTCCTCTTGAATTTTTCTTAGAGAGGTCCCAGATGTTTTGGCCTCCCTCTTCTTAACTCTTCCATTTCATCCTTGAAGCTGCAAGATTGTTCCAGATGTTTTGGCCTCTTCTTGACTCTCCTATTTCATCTTGGGAGCTGTAGGGTTGTTCTAAATGTTTTGGGCTCTTATTGACCCTTCCACTGTTGTATTAGGGAGTAAATAGTATTAAGAAATAAAAGAAAATGTAGGTAATACTGAATAAAATAACAATACTTGCATTATGTTTATTAAATGAGACACCTTGGGCACTAACACTTGGTCTTGTTCAGTCAAGAAAAAAAGTTTGCTGTCAAGCAAAAGTGACAAAGCAACCGCGAAAAAAATTCCGATTACCGAAAGGAAGACGTTGTAAACCAAAAATAAGGACATACGATTAAATATACCAACCTTTACCCTTTTAGGGTAGGTATAACTTACACATTACTTTCCAATCAGTATTATAGGTACTACCTAAAATCAAAAAATAATTAAATTTATTAATAATATTGTAAACTGCAATCACTTAATACTGCACAAATACTTATCTACTATTTTTTTAAACACTATCAGGTTTCTTCAACAGGCACTTAAGTAATTCGCAGTCGCGCCGCAACCGAAAAAAAAAACGTTAGGCAAAGAAGCCTTGCGCAGAGAAAATATTTGGTTTGTTAAATGAGACACCTTGGGCACTTACACTAATACTTGGTCTTGTTCGGTCAAAAAAAAAGTTTGCTGTCAAGACAAAGTGACAAAGCAACCGCGAAACGAAAAAATACCGATTACCGAAAGGAAGACGTTGTAAACCAAAAATAAGGACATACGTTTATATACCAATCTTTACCCTTTTAGGGTAGGTACAACTTACACAGTTACTTTCCAATCAGTACTATAGGTACTACCTAAAATCAAAAAATAATTAAATTTATGAATAATATTGCAAACTGCAATCACTTAATACCTACTGCACAAATACTTATCTACTATTTTTTTAAACACTATCAGGTTTCTTCAACAGGCACTTAAGTTATTCGCAGGCGCGCCGCAACCGAAAAAAAAAAACGTTAGGCAAAGAAGCCTTGCGCAGAGAAAATATTTGGTAGGTACTTAAAAGTACCAATAAGATTTTTAAAAAAGTACCTGAAAAAGTTTTCAAGAATGTACATAAAAAATATATTTCAAAGAACCCCCTCTTTGCCACCGTGGAGGAAACAAAAAGTTTAAGACATTCTCATATTGTGTAACTCCATTAATCACAAGCAACAACTTTATTACAGGATTGGCAAGGTATTCCTGTTAAATTTGTATTTAGTATTGCAATTTATTTCCACCCAGGAAATTTTGTTTCCACCCAGGAAACTTTGCTTCCACCCAGGAAATTTTGCTTTTTGTTACCAGAATGTCAGAGCATTCGTGGTACATTTTTAATATATTCTCTGTTCCTAAAGGAACTTTTTTATTTTAAACACTCTTGGTGTTTTTTCTATTCCTCGTGGGAATTTTATTCTCTGTTATTGCTTTGTGATATAATATCGTTGCACCAAAATGTTTCCTCCACAGTAACAATTAGATGCGTCTCGCTAGCGGAGACAGCATCCCACATAGCTGCAAGAAATGAAATGGTTAGCAAAAACAAATTATTGCACAGATATTAGAGGATTAATTTATTTCAAAAATTTTGATCGCTTTCTTTTAATATAAGCCATAACTGACAATCTTTAACAACTTTGAAAGTTTACATGACAAAAAAATGTCTTTTGTAATACCTTTCATATTAACATGAAGGAAAAAAAATAAAAAAAACAGTTTTACGTTACAATAATTAATCTCTTAGTACCTGTACAAGCCAAACTTGATAATCGGAAATGTCACATTACTACATAATATACACAACATCCTAAAATGTGACGAGGGGGTGAGATAAACATTTGCTATCGAGGAAATATGTACCTCCAAAGACAATTCAACAAACAAAACATATTGTAACTATAACACATTCATGAATAACACTGTAAGGTGTTGAGTTGAATAACTGCAACTAAAATAAAAAAAACATTTCCTGAAAAAAAAATAACACAATATACTACACAAATTCCGATCATCAACTTCAACTAAAACACACAAAATAATGCAAATGAAGGACCATTTTACATCGTAATTAATGTAATGATGTTGCTGAAATAATCGTATGTTTACTTTTATAAACAATTTATTTATTTTTAAAAGGGAATCGGGACTTTTTCAAAAAAAATTGAGTAGGTATCTACTTTACACTATGACGTATTAAAATCTATTTGAAAGTTAATCTTTGATACCTTGTAATTAATTTAATTTATATTTTATCAAAAGGAAATAGATATATCGTAAATAAAATAAAGAAATAAAAAACGGTGAGAGATTATGAGAGAGACATTACAGGGAGACAGGGTAATTACAATGTAACAAGTCAAGAAAGTGAAACTTTCCTGACTTGTGCTACTTTGGTGCCAATTTGCAGAAAAACACTTACAATGTGATACAAGGGTAGCCCAATATAGGACCCCAGTACACATGTCTTAAGAAAGGCTTGGTGGAAAGGAGTCATCACCGCCAGCCAAAACTTAATGCCCTTCTGTAGTATTACTTAAAAACATTTATAAGTACTACTACTAATATAAAAATACTGTAACTCCCTGAAGGTCGCTCTCTAATGCTTTCAAAAACTAAAGATAAAAAATGATCTGACACCTAAAGATATAAAATTTTAAAATAATAGTTAGGCTGATGGGGATACCAAGTTTGCGAGGGCAGTAAAATGAAATGAGAAAATAAATGTAACAAATGTCTACGTTCAAGATCAGATGGATCTTAAAGGTGTGTTACTCTTTCAGATGATTGATTAATATAAATTTTTCATAATTTTGTAATCAAATGTACAGGGTGGTTCAAATTGGTTGTCCGTATAGGGTATCTCAGTAGCTATTGTCGTAAGGAGAAAACTGAGGGCACAATCTCGAGCTCGTTTTTTGAGACAAATTTAATGCCGCGAACGAAATTTTTCTATCGTTTCTCATTTTCAAGGAAAACGCGATTTTCCGAAATTTCCTTATTCTTATTATGCTGAATAACTTTTTTGCTTTATTAGCTATCTGAAAACTATAAAAACATTCTACAGGCACTTTTTTTAGTAGAATTCAGTGGCGTACTCGTTTTTTTAACTAGGGTTCAAATTTCGGAGATATTAAATATAGTTGTGTTTATTTAAATAGAAACCATAGTTGGCTATGCCCCTATTGAAACAACAATTCTTTTTTATTTTAAAAATATATAGTTTAATGGGTATATTTCTAATAGTTTTTCAGCAAAAGTGGAGTTTATGTGTTTCAGTTACATGGATATTCAGATAAAGTAGGTTTTCTGTATTAACTGTGGCAAAACTCCATTTAGAAAAGTTTTTCAGAATGTGAAATCATCACCTCATGCAAGATTTCAGAAATATTGGCAGCTTATTTTTTTCAAATTTTTTTAATAAAAATAGGCAAGACACGATTTCACTAAAGTAAATCGATATTTCTGAAATTTTGCATGGGGTGATGATTTTACATTCTCAACAACTTTTTTAAATGACGTTTTGCCACAGTTAGTACAGAAAACGTACTTTACCTGAATAAATGTAGGTAAAAGACATAAATTCTAATTTTGCTGAAAAACTATTTAAAATATACCCATTAAAGTATATATTTTTAAAATAAGAAAAAAACACTTGTTTTAATAAGGACATGGCCAACTATGGTTTCTATTTAAAAAAATACAACTATATTTAATATTTCCGAAATTTGAACCCTAGTTAAAAAGTTGAGTACGCCATTGAGTTCTACCCAAAAAAGTGCCTTTAGAATGTTTTTATAGTTTTGCGATGGCTTATAAAATAAAAAAGTTATTCAACATAATAGGAACAAGGAAATTTCGGAAAATCGCGTTTTCCTTGAAAATGTAAAACTATAGCAAAATCTCGTCTACGCCATTAAATTTGTCTCAAAAAACGAGCTCGAGAATGTACCCTCAGTTTTCTCCTTACGACAATAGTTGCTGAGATACCCTATACGGACAACCAATTTGGGCCACCCTGTACTTGGGTAGAGATATTTTTTGACTAATAAAAGATAAACCTATTATAATAAATTTAATAAAAAAAATTGAACTTGAAAATTTTGAAGTTCCCTAATCCTGAAATCTAAAGAAAATGTTCCAGTACCTATATGGGAATGCAAAGACCATCAAATAAGCAAAATTATTATGTTACCTGAAAATTACAAAAGGGGTGGGTTGGGCGCAAGGAAAAAAGGAAAATAATTACAGGGCTTCCACTGTTTTGTAGTAAAAAAAAAGTAATTAAGTGACCCACAAACTGAAAAAAAGTGACAAAAAGTGACCCCATAAATATTTAAAATTAAAACTTTCGATGCAACTTCACCAGGAAACATCACACAAAAAAGAAGTCGTCACAAGATGATGCAGACGTATCTGACGAAATAACTTTTAATGCCCAATAAATGTCAGCTCTTATAACCGAATCTTCTAAAGAATATAATCTCAAAGTATTATTCGTCAACTGATTACCATTATTAGTAAGATCTTCTAGCACAGGTTTTGCAGATAATGTGAGCTGTTTAGAGTTTAATTTTATAACAATCTGAGATTTATGTAAACTTGTCAGCTCATGTTGAACTACGGTTGAAAATCCATTGTGAAATACATTTATATTTTTTGCACATACTGAACAAAATACAGTGTGTGTAGCTGTGTATTTTCTTTCTTCAGCCACTAGCACTAGCTATACCTATAAATGTACCCATGTACCCCATTCTTTTCGGGTGAACCAAGAATCTAAACCTTTACAATGTTTACCCATGCCTGAAGTGAACCTAACCGACAAAGTTCAATAATAATAATATGCTGTAACTAAACCGTTTGAAGTAAAAAAAAAAGAAATACAGTAGCGCGCGAATTCAAAATTAATAATTCCACTCTATGAATTACTCATAGAATATTAAGTAGAAAAGTAAAAGGTTAAGTGTGGCAAAAGGCGAAAAAGTGACTAAAAGTGACCTGTTTGCCCAGTTTTACCGAAAAAAGTGACTTGAACAAAAATAAGTGACCCTAAGTGATTTTAATGACCCCAGTGGAAGCCCTGTAATTAATTAATTCTTTTGCTCTGAAACCTATACCTGAAAACCCTATCTTACTTTAATACTGAGAAATTATGAGTGGGGGGGGGGGTGAGAGAGGGCTGCTTCTTACTGGATCCTTCTCGAAGGCTTCAATCCGGCAGTCGTCTTCGTGGTTGGTCAGTGACAATTTGTCACTAAAATCCTACCTTTGCCAACGCTTTTTTTGTGGATCCTCCTGGTTGTTTGTGAGGTGTTGGCCCAAACCTTGGTGTTGACCAACGATGGTTTTCACTTTCACTTCACAAACACTTTTTATGGAAACTGCAAAAAATAAAAACACTAAATTACTTATAAAGTATAAAAATTTCGTCGGCTTAATTCTAGATAAGGATCAAACCACAAAAAACTTATTTATTTTAATATAACGAGAGATCAATAAAAAAACCAATTAGGGCAGGCTGTGAAATTGAATTATTTTAAATTGGTACTGTAGCCACATCCACAGAATGACATTTCTGACATGAAAATTTAAAACTGAACGCTCTTGTCAAAGTTTTTTATTTGATTATCAAATTATTAAATAGCTATTTTCCTAACAAGTGCAGAAAAATAGGTTTCTGCACGTGTTAGGAACAATAGTTTTTCTACTAGCGTGCGGAAAAAAACATTTTCCGCACTGTTTTAGTGTTTTAGTGCGGAAAAGTGGATTTTCCGCACCGTGCGGAAAAGTGGATTTTCCGCACTAAAACATGTGCGGAAAATGCGTTTTTCCGCACGCTAGTAGAAAAATATTATTATCAAATAAAAAACTTAAAAACTTAGACAAGAGCGTTCAGTTTTAAATTTTCATGTCAGAAATATCATTCTGTGGATGTGGCTACAGTACCAATTTAATATAATTCAATTTCACAGCCTGCCCTAATTGTTTTTTTTATTGATCTCTCGTTACCTATCGATAAAAAGCAAGTTTACAACAATTTTGAATTACAATATCTTTATACAAGTAAACCCATTAAAAAAGAGACTCATAATAATTACCAATTGATAAAAGGGGCCATCGTAATTGCAGTTTAATAATTTAATTCAACATTTTTGAAATTAAAAGCACTATGTACCACTAGCTGTTAGTGGTACTAAGTAACCAAGGAAAGGGTTAGGGGATGACCTGTTACATTAAAAAAGTTCTCCACCTAGGTACCTTTGAACACAAAGAATTCGTTTTCCCCATCGTTTACTGTCGAAACCCGAATTTATAATCAATCAAACTAATAATTAGTAACAATTAAAACAGCTGTACCACACCAGCAACAGCAACCGCAGCAACTGTGCGCATGACATGGCGCTGGAGACAAATTTGCTCATATTTACGTGAATTTCAAATCGTCATAAAATTTTAATAAAAACCGCCCAGCCTAATTTAATTGCCCCAAATCATTCCTTACTAATTAAACTTTATATTTTATTTACCTTTGGATCCCTCACAGGAAAATATACAACTTATTTTAACTTAACTTTCGAGCACAAAATGACAGTGGCTGTGTTAAACAGCGGTCGGTCGGTCGGTGCAACAGCGACCGGTGCAACAACTGTTTGCCGGTATAAGCAATGCGTCCAACGAATTTTAAAACACTGATATTTTTTTAAGGAAAATGATTTGACCCATTCTAATTATCCTAAAATCTTCCCTGTAATTAGGTTTAAAGTTTAACATACCTTTGAGGCTTCAACAGAAGTTTTTAACACCTTTTTTTTACATTAAAACACAGCAACAACCACTGTTGCGTCAAAGCACTAGCACTGTCCAAAGAAAACGACATTCGATTGTTAACCAATCAGAACACAGTGTAGGAATATTACCATATATGGTAGTATATGGTGGCGAATTTAAATGTATATTGCTTTGAATTAAATGTTGTAAGGGTTTAAATGATAGGGAATTAGAAATACACAACGAAAACACTTATTTCGAAGACTACAAATTTAGGTTGATCAAGTCTGTAATTAAGAAATTCAATATTTCTACATAATTTATGATTAATTCACACTTAAACATATATGTAAAAGGGTCTTGTAACTTAACAAACCTCCCTAAGGACTAGACTGGTGTAAACGTGAAGGATAATACGCTACAAGCAAACGAAATGTAAACAAACAAATCAGTGGCGTAGCCAGAAATTGTATTTGGGGAGGGCTATGTACGTAACCCCTCTAACGTAAAAACTAGTGAACCGATTTTGATGAAATTTGAAATGAAGTGGTATATCGAAAATTCATCGACAAAATAAACTTTTCAAAAAAATCCGAAACCGGAAGCGGAAGTTAGACATGTTTTTTTGGTAGAATTTCTTTCAGAAGCAAAATTTTGAAAATCCGAGTAGCGGATATGAAAGAAGATCATAATTGAAGGGAAACAGTTTTTTACCGGACTCTCTAACTTCAAAATGGCGGCCGCTATGAATTTTTCAAACATTTTCTTATTTAACGATTTTCTTTTAAAAGTAATTTACCTGGAGGATATTTTATATTACAAAGGTATTGATTACAAAAGCCTTGAAGTAACGTTACTAAACTTTACCAATTAGTAAACCAAAACTTTAACAATTCTTCTTCTATTGAACAAACTATTTTTTTATAAAGTTTCTAATACGCGTTTGATTACAGATAAACATTGAGGTAACCAAGGTTCTTGCAGATTAACACCTGTTAGATGTCAGGCTTAAGTTGTTTTTGATATGATATTCCTCTTGTTTGTGTTTTTTTTCTTCTTTAATTTTTTCTATGTAAATTGATAGCAACGATATTTTTTTAAGGCGAGTTTTCAGGGTCGTTAAAATGTTGTATTTTTAGAAATAAAAAGTAAAATACGATTGGTAAATGTTGAATATTTTAGCTATAAAAATGAAAATCTACTGTATTACGCTGGAGATTTCAATGCTACCTACGTTAGACTACTAACCAGTTAACACATCTGACAAACGGATCAGCATTGTTCTTACTAATTTCCGGTACGCTATTTGCATATTTTTTTCTTCTCTTCTTGATATGCCATAATTTATTAATGAAAATTGTGTATATTAACCAGCAAACATAATCTTTGATTATACACATTACGGAATAAATGTTTTTTGATTTTATGATACTTCAAGCCTCACGACATTTCAGGAAAATTTTATTATTAGAATAAATTTTCTACCCCTGTTACATATTTATATGATTTTGTTTTCCGAGGTCCTTTAAAAAAGTTAATTAATATACTTTAAAGAAAACAGCATTTAGTAGTACTTAGGAGCATTAGGTGCCGACCTTTGAAAATTTCATTGGATGCTCAACAGATTTTTGTGGTCGGGGAGGGGGGGGGGAGAAATAATAATAGTTAATATAAGTAGTACCAATGTTATAGGAAAGGTTTTTCACCACCATGTGATATTTAAAAAGCTTTTCACCACCTTGTTCAATTTAAAAGGCTTTTCTCCACTGTATCGCTTTTTTTGCTCCAGTTCCGGAGCAACCACGGAGTCGGTGCCTAGGGTTAATAGTTGTAGCACTCTTAAGGAGATAATAAGAGATAATGGAAACATAATAAAAGAATGGGTGGAAGAAGGGTGTTTCAAGAATGAAGTTAAAGGAAGAATAAGCGAAAAGGGAGTCTATGGGAAACGTAGGCGGAAGAGAGAAAGGACATGAGAAGTTTTTATTTTCTGCCCATATGCGAAACGTTTATACAGATTTTTTAGATTCATTTTCTCTCTTTGCCCCCTCCATCAAGCGAGGGTCTACGGGAGGGGGGGGGGTAATTATTTTCTCAAAGGCATTCACATGATTACAGAAAATTTTTTCGCGTTTAACATCATCACTTGAGGGTTTTCCGTACCTCCTGGATCAGTCCCCCCCCCCCCCCAGAGAATTTATCTGGATCTGCGTTTACCCTCTATTATTTTCTCATCTGATTTTCCACTTTCTGCATTCTCTCCCTTTCTCGTTCTTTCTTCCCTAACACTTCCTTTGTCTTCCCCTTGCTTCGTCGAAGCGACGAATCTGTTCGTGTGGCGAGTCTGAATTCAAGGGGGCATCCTAAATGCAAGGGTTTCGCCCCGCCCAATTTGCAACCATCATCATCCCCTCGTTTCCTTCTTTTTTTGCTGTCCTTATGATTTATTCTTCTTCGCCACAAATTTTCTTTATACTTTTCCTTCCCTAATTTCCTCGTATGATTGCACTCTTTTTAGGTTGTTCTGTCTCTTTCCGAACCCCTTTCACTGTTTCTGTTTTAGTCATTGTTGCCTTCTCTCACTTTTTCGCAACCTCTTGCTGCCCCCTTCTCTTTACTTTTTAAATTTCTTAGTTATTCCTTTTCGCAGACTTCTATTTTTGTTCTCTCTCTCTTTACATTCCCTACTTTATTTTTTACCTCTATGCTATGTATACATTTTGTGCTTCTATGTTAATTTATTTTTTCAAACATGTAGTCGTGTTCTCACTGAAAACGAAATTCGAATGCCGACACTATTTTACAATCTTGCATCCTGCTTCTGCAAGTCACGTAATAAAGTTCTATTTTATTTTTTCGTATCCCTATCTAAAAACGATTTTTCCCAATTCTAGTTTGTTTGATGTTCTTCTTTTACTTATAAAACAATTAACGCAGTATTATTGTATACATCCGTTTCAAGATCGCTTGTGTAACAATTCAATCTTTTTTTTGTACGAGGTAGACAACCGGAATTTTAAAAACAAAATTGCGTGACTCACGAATTTTTTTTCACTGAAAAAGGTCAATGTTTATTTAGTCTCATCAGTAACAAAGTAATTAAAAATATTCATCATCAAATGCAAGTAAAATCTAATTATTTAATTTATAAAAATTCCTAAATGCTGGAAAAACAATTTATTTTAGTTTGATAAACATCCCAACATTAATTGACGACCTTCTCGTTCAATTATAGAACCAAAAATATCTATCTTTTACAATTTTTTTTATTGCTAGAGGAATTGAAAGGGATTAAATTAAAGGTTGCAATTAACTCATAGTTTACGCATTGTATTTATAATTATTATTAATCAATGTTTATTTATTTTTATAATAATTAGTCTTACTTACATGATTTCGAGTCTAAAAGGTTTGATATAATTCCTAATCTTTTTGGGTTTATAAGGCTTGGAAGAAATTTGAAAAAAATTATACGTTTTGGTAACGGAGTTTGCAAGAGATGGAAAGGACCCGAAGAAGGTCGTCTTAAGATGCTGCTACATTATTACATATAGTGTGTAACAAAGATGGGTCCCCTACCTACAAACTTGAAGCTTTTTCCCCACTAGTTGTGAAGGTATAAAATGCAATGATATGGTAATAAAAGCATCCTTTTGCTGTTACACAGTGTTCGTTTAGGATAATTTTTATTTTTTTTTCTTGATGTGAAGTTTTTTGAATAAAATAACAGTGTGGATTAGCACCTCCACCATGATTCTTAAGGTAGGAAAAAATATTCCATTTTAATTGCATAATTTTATTATCCATTGTAATAAAATTAATTAACGCTTACAAGTACCTAGTACATGAAACGCGTGCTCAGGTTATTATTATTTATGCACAATTAAAAATTTTATTGGAAAAAAATTTTCTTGTTTAAAAATAAATAAACTTGAGATTTGTTTATAAGATAAACTTGAGGGTCGTTCACTTTAGTGTGACAATGCGATTAAAAATAAATATCCTAGACATTTACCAAAACAAAAAATGAATTTGTGATTTAAATCATTAGCTCGTATTTTTTCTTTGACTTTTACATTATTAACAAGTGGAAGTTAATTAAAATATTAAGATACACATAAGAATAAAATAATATAACCTGTAATTATTTCAATGCCAAATAGTTTTAATTCTTTTAGCTTATGTAACATGCAAAGGTTGTAGAAAGTAAAATTGGACAAATAATAACTTGCTCATCATTTTTATTTAAAAAAAATTACTGTTTGGTAAATTCTTTCAAGCTTTGTTCATTTTTAAATTTATTAATTGAATTTTTCATATAACAAACGGTTAAATCACTTCGTGCGTTCATAACATATAAATAACTTCTATATAAAATAAATAAAACTCTCATTGCCATTGCAAACTCAAGAATGCAAGAATTTTTGCTGCAATTTGTGTGATGTGTAAGTCGCATGGTTTCAAATTAAAACTCACACCTATTTAATTTTTTTTCTCATTATTGTAACAAAAGTGTGTTAGGTAATACGATGAAGGTTTTATTTATTATTGTAAACGAGTTGAATTTTTAGCAACTCGTTTGTTATGCAAATTGCAAAATTTTTTTGGAAATTCTTGGTAATTGTTTTTAAATTTTTATTTTCTGTTCTTTTCTATGGTGGTCAGTATCCTTAGTTTCCTTGTCTAAAGCAGCCCCTGCTAGCCTCTAACCCCCCCCCCCCAGACAATCAAAGTAGGACTAACCTAACACCCTAAACAGTAATCGAAGTTATCCTTACAGTGGATCGACATACCCCTTGTGTCTTCTATACTTTTTTTTTGAACTCCACAGTTTTAAATTTTACAACCGTTATCTCTTGAAAATTTATCCCAATGATAACTCGGCTACTTCCAATGGATTATTTCATATTGAACAACGAAAAAAAATTGCCTTGGGAGTGCTAGTCGTACTTACCCCTGAAATAATCGAGAGACTTACCCATTTTGTCTTCTGTCATAAATATTTTTTTTTTAATTTTAAACCCTTTAGCTTTATGTTTTGAAACCGTATTAATCATAATTGAATTTACCCCAATTATAGGTGTCATACTTACCCCAAACATACCGCTTGTCTCATGTTTGAACAAATTTTTTTAAAGACTGGTACAAAAAGATTTAATTTTCTTGCTCATCACATGGCGAACTTACCCCGGATTAGATTAGAAAATTCAACCCCCACAAGTTTATTAATCGTAATCATATTTAACCTCAATAAACACTGTCGCAGTTACCCCCAGCTTGTCTTGTCTTCAAATAAATTACCTTCATTTTAAGGTCAAATATTTTTTACTGTAATAATTATTATTTAATTCCTTTTAATTTAAAAAAAATTATAGGTAATCCTGGACGTACTTACCCCTATCGAGTCCGTCAGTAATGGATATAGGTTTATATTTACCTCAGGTGTTTCCGTCATGAATGTCTCTATTTGTCCATTCAAGTTTCTATTTTAGGTTTACTATGAAATAATATCATATTTATCTTATTTGTTATTGCCGAACTTACCCCATCCTGTCTTTTTTACGAGTTAAGTACGGCTTTAACTTCCTTAAGTTAAGCGTCATAAATTAATCAATTCTGATCATAAGTTTAGTTTAACCTTTGGTGACGGAGTTACCTCACTATGCTAGATTTATCTCCATTGTTATGAACGAACTTACCCCATCTCCTGTATTAGAGTTCATTCAAAGTCCTTTTCTGGTTAATTTAAAAATCAAAAAGGTTACCCAATTTTTGTCAATTAGGCTCATGGTCAAGGGAAAAAAATAGACCTGCAATTGCATTCTTTATTTTTTAATTGCCTGCTAAATCGACCCACCAATTTGTTCTGCAATCGATCAAATAAGTTTTCGTCTGGTATTCATTATAAAATTCCCATAATTAATCTGTCTGGCTAGGAGTAACGTTTTGCAAGTAAAATAGTGTGAGCTGCTACTGTGTGACTCTTAATTTTTTTAATTATTACTCGTTAGGCGTACTTGAGATTCGTTTCACTTTCATCCTATAAATCGTCGGTAGTTTTGTTTAAAGAAAGGTTATCGAAAGGTGATCAATCATAGTGTTAAGGATTTTCATGTGTCATATTTGGCATTTTAACGGGAAATATTTACTCTGACACGCAAACTGATTAAATTAAAATTCGTCCGGCGGGATTTATTGATGAACACGACCCGTTTATATTATAAAACCATGAATAATTTATATAACTGTGAATATATTTAAGAAGAGATAACTTTTCTCTCTTTCGTCTAGCGATTTATGCAAATTTTTGTTGGTGTTTTTTAGAATTATGAGATATGTGGTAACTGAGTAACAATGGCGAATGGAGTAGTTTATGGTGTAGGTGGATTGCTTTAGCGCACCGGTTACTATGTCTATGTATCCGGTTGCACAAGAACATAAAGAGATTTCAATTAGATTCCATTTTCATTTGCAATACTTAAAAGTTTACACGAGCTGATTACCCTTTTCGTTATTTGCTTTTTCCCACGCTAGTAACTTTACTGTTAATTTTAACTCGTCTAATTATTGCAGTTTATATTTCAAATCATTAAATTTATTTGCAATATCTTTATGAAATTATATAAGAAAAAGTTCAGATGTTACTTGTTAAAGTTGATAACCTCCTTGAAAGAAACTTATACAAACTTAAATTAATGTTTATTTTTTTTACAACTAATAGGTGTGTTTCATTCGTGAATATTATCGTAAATTATTCTTGAATAGTCTAATGACTTTTCCTTGTTTTTATATATTCAAGAAACTTAAACAAACATTATTAGAAGAAGAATAGTGTAAGAGCAGGGAAAGGGTTTGTGTCTTGACCCACCGTTGAAATCACCCACTGTATTTATTAAATATTGAGGTTCTGTTAAGCAGGAGTTAAATTATGAAGGGTTTTTGGCTTTATATAATATTTTGGGATTAGTCTCATTGCATTTCAGTTACAAAAAAAAATAAGACTGTTTATCAGTGGCGGCCCAAAAGGGTGTTTTAGCCTATGGGAAAAAAATGGATTGAGTTATTAAAAGATTTATTGTTTTTGATTTTGTTTAAATTTTCTACACTTATGCAGCTTGGTGTTAGGTACATTTTTATTTTTTTGATTAATGTTAGAATTTCACCGTGGCGCCCTCTACGAGGTTTTGAAAATCGGAAATTGATGCTCCTATAGCTCCTTTATTAATCAAAATATGAAAGAAGTTTAAATATAAAAGTTGTTCAGTATATAGCTCTGCATTCTTCTAAATGTATATTACGTATACAGGGTGTTTGGTTTTCACAGTACAATAAGCAACTTTGTTATTTTAAATGAAACACCCTGTATATTATTATAGAATTGAATGCAAAATTGAATTGTCTATCACATAGTATAAGGTAGTCATATAGCTAAAATGTACGGTTGATGAGAAAATCGCGAACTTCCGCTGCGTTAGTAAATTAGATGCCTGTCTCTCTTCTGTACGTATCGAATCCGTATGGTCTCGTGTTTCTCGCTACGCATTCAAGTGATTTCCAGTGAGACACAAAAAAATACGGGTCTCTTTTAAATGAAAGGAAAATCATTAAAGCTTTGAATGGGGACTCTGAAAATTGTATTTTCTTGAAAAAGTAATCATGGGGTAAGTGTCTGTCTTCTCTATATGTTCGATTTATTTAAAAAGAAGCTATTTTTACTTATAATTTTTGTTTGTGTCCCTTAAATGGGTGTAAGTGCAACATTTACAAACAATATTTTTGTAGTTAGACATTTTTTTTCCATATTAAGTTGAATGGACATAATTACCCCATTTCTATATTTACTCATCGGGTTTATACTATTTTCTAAAATTCTATAATATATTAACACTCACGTATTCTTGACAGTTCATAAATTAATTGCTAAATAATGCAAAATGCGATTATAATTTGAAATAAACTCTAGCAATTAAACCCACGCACATATCGCAAACTTTTTTTTGTTTACCTATCAATAATAACCTTTTATTCTTAAAATGTTAATCATCATTTTCATCTGCATTCAAAATCAGAAGAAAAAATTTGGCATTTTGCGTGCTGATACCGTTTAGTTACCATTTAAATTTTTCTCAATGTCTTTCGATTAGGTAGATATATTGTTACATAATTTTAAATCTATAATAATATACATTTTTCCTATGGAATTTAATTGATTTCGAAGGATGTTCCGCTAAGGAATTTTTTTATGCAAAAATTTAAAGGTTTGTTGTACTTGTTCACCTAGAGTTTCGTAGATTAGTTTAAAATTTGCACATTTCCAAAAAGAAACTCAAGTTTTTTTCTATTATGACTTTTATTATTAAAACGGCAACGAATTTTAGGGGTGGGGTAAGTCTACACACCGAAAATTGTTACAGATTCGTTTTGGTTTTGAATAAAATATTAAACTAAGACAAAAAAAGTGAGGTAGTTTCATCAAGTTTCATTTGAAAAATTAATTTTTTGATCGTGGGGTACTTTCGTCAAACTTTTCTGTCGGGCACATTTTACAATTAAAATTTTTCTGAGATATATTTTGATTTTTCAGAATTTAAACATGAAATACGCCCTGAAACAACATAAAGAAAAATATCCGTGGTTGGTATAAATCAGACGTTGGGGTATTTTCGTCATCGATTTCCTCTACTAACCTCGTTTTCAGTTTTAAAAATTGAAGAATTTCCATTTCATGAAATAAATCTTAGGCAAGCACACTTTATTATATTTGAATATTTTTCTTGTGTCGGAAAGATCATCGAATAACTCATCTGTTGGGGTATTCTCGCCATCTCTATTGTCACGTTTCACATTACAAATAATTATAAATTTATTAAAGTTTGTTTGTAGATAATGTTTTGATTTATCAGAGATAATAGTATATTATATTATTAGGAGTAGAAAGACTTCTTTTTGTGTTGAGCTCATATTGCGGCCGAGGCGCACGCGCCGAGGCTGTACAAGTGAGCGAAACACAAATAAGACGTTCTACTCCGAATAATATATACTATTTTTTCTTCAAGTGTAAAAATATTCTGTTGCTGTAAATAAATATTTCCTAAAAAGTCATTTCGACAGGACAACGCTCTCCCTTCTACTAACCTTGGGGGCGGAGCTATGGGCAAAATACTGTCTTTGCCATGGATACGTAAACACATTATTGTACTAGTAACATTATTTTCATTTTTTGACTACTAACAAAATGACTTCCTTCTACATAGCCAGTTCTGTACAACAATACGGATATTATGATACGCTTGAAGAAAAAAATATTTTATTGTACGTCAAGTAAAAACCATAAATCATTTTTAAAGGTGGGGCAAGTTTGTATAGAAATATTTTTGAAAAAGGTTTTCATTGGGGAAGATTGGATTGGATTTTGTTTGCGTTTGATTTTTTTTATTTTGAATAGGAAATGCCAGGTTGGGGTAGTTTCGTCATTCTTGGTTAAATATTGTCTTGGGTTTTCAGAATTAAAACAAACCTTGGGGCAAGTTCGCACACCTTGAATTAACAAAGATATCTAAAAAAATTCTCTTGTAGCGGGAAGATAATCAAATAAATCACGTGTTGGGGTATTTTCGTCACCTCTCTTGTCACGTTTCACATTAGAAATAATTGTAAATTAATTGTAAAATAATGTTTTGACTTATCAGAGATAAAAATGTTTTATTGTACGTTGAGTAAAGACGATGAATGATTAATTAGACATAAAACTAATAAAAATTATTGTTGCCCGGTTCCAAAACCGCGAAGGTTGCGCATAGCATTGTAACAGTGATATTTGCAAAAGCATTAGTCTTCTATAACATTTTAATGTCAAGTAGAGTGTAATACATTTGCGCATTAAAGTCAAAACGAAGGAGGAGAGAACTGTTCAAAAATGTCGTCATCCCAACCCAATAATGTGCATTGCATTCTCATGTTTGTTATATTCAGTGACGTAACTGAAGGAACTAATCAATGGGATGCTTCAACTTAACTGTTAACTATTAATTATGATTATGCAGTTAGTTGCGGTATGTTAACAACAAAGAATAACTAAACTCGAGTTTCGCAACATCAACCACAATAAATAATTAGTTTATATGTTAATAGCAGGATTTAAAGTGTCGTTTTAATTTATTTTAATATTCTAGTTCACGACCTAACTGACATTTTATAATAGCTGCGCCTTGCTTTGTTTCACTTTATAAAAGATTAAACGATTTTCTTCAACTACCAATAATAATTGTTATTCTAACCTACTTCTGATTCTGGCCTTGCATTGAACATGTAAATTGCGGATGGATCTTTCGTGTGAAATGATTTGATTTATTGGTTGATGTTCATCGCAGCCTTGGTTCTTCGTATGCAATTAGGGTTTGGTTAAAATACCGAACTTTTGAACCAATCATATTTACATCTATACATCATCACTTGTGTCATCTGATCTGTTGCTAAAGAAGCCGACAAAGAGGGGTATGTCCGCACACCCAGAAATTAATAAGTTCTTAAAACACTTGGGCTACTATTAATGTTTCTCTATATTTCCGTCGTTTAAAGTAGAAATTTGGATGAAAAGGATGTAGTTCGTGAATTATTCAGTTAATGGGGTATTCCCGTCAGTTGATTGAGAAATCCAATTGCAGTACAAGAAGAAAAATGTTCATTCTTGTCAGTCATTTAAAAAAACCTGAACGAAAAAAAAATACTTCTTGAGTTAATTTAGACAGGGGCATTACCGTCACTTGGTATAGAATTAGAGAGGAATGTTCACCTAGTTATCACTTTACCTAACTGAGTGCAATATGATTGGGTGAGAATAAAAATCTCTAACATTATTGGGTTTTGGGGTATTTTCGTCATTTAGTTTTCAATCAGAACTGTGATATAGGGGAATCTTCATCTAGTCATCGATTATGTAAGAAATTGCAAGAAATATCTGGACTTGGAATGCAAACGTAAATTTTAACCTATGCAGTTCGTGCGGGGCATTTTTGTCAGTTGGTGTACTAGTACAACGGGAACTGTGATACCGGAAATTTAGGATACCTATCCACATTGTTTTAATTTCGTTGATAGCAAAATACTAAAGAGTAAACTCTCATACGCGAATGTAAATAAAATAAAAGGGGACGGTAGAAATATGTATTTAGAATTTTTTACTCTTCAGTGGTGGTTGAAATGAATATAAGGGTAATTACGTCACTTAGGTTAGCTAAGATCTGAGATTAAATCAAGGGGGTAAGGTCGTCTTCTTTATTGGTAAACCAATGGGGGTAGTTATGTTGCTTAGGTTAGCTACAGTCTGAAATGTAACGAAAAGGGGTAAACCCGTCCATTTATTAAGGAAATGCTTGCTAAATTCAAACAAGAATTGATAATTGAATAATTTCCAGAAATGTAAATTACTAAAGCTAAAAGTTATTTAAAATAATCCTTGAATTAATTAGCAAAACAAGAAAAGCAATTTAGTGAATTATTTATAGCGATGAAGTGGATAAAACGGTAGTCAATTGGCTACCGACAAAATCTGCATCGTGATACGGCTAATAAGAAAGAGAATCAGTACTATAGAAAGTGATCCTTCCGTTCATTGTGGTGTTAGTGAGCAACCTTAACCTATGCAGCATCCAACAAGCAAGCGGGTTGGGATCACGATTATTTCAACTATGCATCCGGTTAGGTCATGCAACAACGATGGCGATGGATGAACTTTTCTTATACATTTTGCCCATTAACGCGATTAATAAAGCGAACGATGACATTTCTAAAACTAGCGAGGGTTGTTATTACCTTGTCGGACAACTAGGTCGCCGGTAATTTAAAATTAATGAATGAATGATTAGCTTATTGGGGTAATTCCGTCCTCCTAACATACACTTACATGTAATGGGTAAAACGTGTTCATTAACTGCTATTTTTGCTCGTATTAATTACATACGGACAAATTGAACCTTTTACACAATCAAATTACCTCGAAGACCATGTTGCTACATCATTGCGATTGTTAAGTCTAAAATTGTTTGTTTTTGAAGTTAACGCATCATCATTTAATATGTTGAAAGACGAAATTGTATCTAAGGTAATAAAGAATCATAAAAATGAAAATGTCAAATAAGGATTTATTTAAGACAGTCTTCATTCTTAAAGTGGGCGTGGTTTAATTACTTGACTTAAATTTTTAGGTGAAACTTTGGACAGATCTACAAAAATTCGTCTTTGTAATTATTGATCAACTAGTCTCTGGATAATAAACATTAGCTTTCAGGACGAAGAAACACGTATTTAAAAGTAAAAGGGGCGTGGCTTAATCCTAAATTTTTGATGAGTTGAGGAAGAAATTTTAGATTCCTTTTGAGGAAGTGATTTTAGTCGCAAAAAAGTTTTCAGCACATCTATTTTGTTCTTGTATATAAAGTGGGCTTGGGTTATTTAGAATAAGGGGCTTGGTTTCATTGCCGATTAATTAAAGAAGGAAGTTTAGGATTCCGTTCGGAATTATTTGCTTAAGCCCAAAGGTCCTTATGTGTGCCTCAAGTACAGTGCCTATTTTTCCAGTAGGCCCGATAGGCCCGTGCCTGGGGCCCCTGAGCCAGGGGGCCCCACGCTCGACCCAACTGTAACTTTTTAAAACAACGGTTTATTTCGGACACCAAGTTTTTCGCCTGCACCTAATCCTACGAGGGGGCCCCAGAAGGTATATGAGCCTAGGGCCCACTAGAACCGAAAATAGGCACTGCTCAAGTACTGTTTTACTTTTACCACATCATGTATTGTGGTTTTGACATGTGGTGGGCGTGGTTTAATTCTCAGTATAAGCAGTAGGCGTGGCTAATTGTATCCTTATTCCTCTAGGACCTATTACTAAATATCCAACTTTTCATTGAATCCAATTTTCAAACGTTCTAAATTTTTTTTCATACAACTATGTTTTGATTGACTTCTCTTATCGAAAATAATTATAAATCAATATTATTTTCTATTTAAGGTATTGAATAATTACTTGTTAGGACTATATTTGTACATACGTTTATAATGCAACAATATTATATATGAGTTTAAGCGATGAGAACCGTCTTGATTCATGAGAGCTTATTTATAATGACAGCAGGAATGCGTCCTGCTAACTCTTACATCATTTCGTAGTACACACGTAAATTTTTATATTACTTGTTGTGCAATTCATTCTGTTTTGTAAATATAACTAATAAGTAGGTTAAATGTAATTCTGGATTTTATAAAGTGTTTGCAAGTCAAATATAGAAAGATGAGGTACTTCTCATGGTGTAGGTTTTTGTTGAGCTGAAAGCAAAAGTGACTGACATTCTCTTATTCTTATTTTAGTTAATTTTAATGTCATTAACCATCAGTAATTCGCATGTGACAATCGTAATGTTAGAAAGTTTGGTTTTTATAATTCCTAAACATCTATATAATCTGAAATTTTTCGATTAGCCAATCAATTATTATAGTTCTTATTATTATTACAATCCATTAACCAAGAGTTCAAAACTGAATGTTATCTAACCGATTTCTAATCGCGTTTAATTATTTTATGACAAATCACACCTTTTAAGATAATTAAGCAGGTACCAATAAATATTTTGTGACCAATTACAATAAAATCTTACCTTTTAAGATTCGATTAAGATTTGCTCAAAATAAAAATTGATTATTGCAGCAAAGTAAATCCCTGGGAAAATGGTATTTAAAATTACAAAAATGTACGAATAATGAGATTCGTATTTGCTGACATATTCGTAAAACAGTTTTTGCAGATAACACTAATCTATATGCCATTTACTTTTACATATATGGGAGGGACAAGTTGAAACTTTCTTCTATTTATTTCGTAGATAAATTCAATTTCTTGCATTTTGGTGTAAGAATTAAGTTCTTCTTTGTATAGTTCCGCCTGTTACTGAATCCTCTCTTCCTGGAGGCGTTGTGACCTTGAGTGTATAAAAAAAGTTAAACACATTTATCAACATGGACAGAGCCGAGCATAGATCATAATAATCTCATCTGACAGCCTTGAAAATTCCTTTATATTCAAAAAATGAGTTTGTTAGATTGTTTCCGTCCTTTCTTCCCGACCTGTCTAATTACGGGTATCGCAACATTCTATATTTAAATTTCTTTTTCATTTAAATTAACAATAATGAGGGTTCGCTTCAAGAATAAATAAATTAATTGTTTTTTTTTATTGCAGATATTAGCAGCGGTTTGCTGCTTAATCTTATCAACATACGGTGACATAGCCCCGGGACAAAACGCATATCTACCTCCAAAACAGCCTGGGTACACACCAAAAGTTCCTTTCGCCACACCGCCGCCACCAATAAAACCACCCGTATCGCCAGGATTTCCAACATCTCCACCAAGACAACCTGGTTTCCCTACTCCAGGTTTTCCAACGCCGCCTCCTAGACAGCCCGGATTTCCTTCGCCAGGATTCCCCACGTCTCCTCCTAAACAGCCTGGATACCCAACTCCAGGATTCCCCACGTCTCCTCCTAAACAGCCTGGATACCCTACTCCAGGTTTCCCCACGTCTCCTCCTAAACAGCCAGGATTTCCTTCTCCAGGGTTCCCCACGTCTCCTCCTAAACAGCCTGGATACCCAACTCCAGGTTTCCCCACGTCTCCTCCTAAACAGCCTGGATACCCTACTCCAGGATTCCCCACGTCTCCTCCTAAACAGCCAGGATTTCCTTCTCCAGGATTCCCCACGTCTCCTCCTAAACAACCTGGATACCCTACTCCAGGTTTCCCCACGTCTCCACCAAGACAGCCTGGTTTCCCTAGTCCAGGATTCCCTACATCTCCTCCAAGACAACCTGGTTATCCTACTCCAGGTTACCCAACGTCGCCTCCCAAACAACCTGGATACCCTACACCCCCACCAAGGCAACCCGGTTATCCAACTTCTCCTCCAAGACAGCCTGGTTACCCTACATCACCACCATTCGGGCCAAGTAAACCAGGGCCACCTTATTTACCACCGGAAACAACTAGACCTACACCTCGCCCTCCAGGACCTTATCCACCTGGACCAGTCGGACCAACTCCTCGCCCACCGGGTCCTAGACCACCTGGTGGAGATTATGAAAGTGGAACTGGGATCAACGGTGTTTACGTGAGATTTTATTTCATTGTGTGTTGCATTCTTTTAAAAATTTTAATGTGTAGGTACCTGGTCCCGGAAAACACGATCATGGCCACGATCATCATGATCACGGACACCATGATCATGATCACGGACATCATGATCATGATCACGGCAATCACGATCACGGTCATGATCATCATGATCATCATCACCACGAACCAGGAATGCCCTTCGATTTTAACTATGCCGTAACTGAACCTCAGTACGGTAACGACTACTCGCACAATGCCATAAGCGATGGTGACGTAACCAAGGGTGAATATAAAGTATTGCTACCTGATGGTCGTAAACAAGTTATTAAGTACACGGCCGATTGGGCTACCGGCTTTCATGCACAGGTAACTCACATTTATATTCTTTTGATGCAATTAAGGAAATTTATAATAGCTGCAGTAGTGGTTAATTATGTACAGTCTCGAAAAGTAAATATAATAGCTTGAGTACTTTACATTCATTAGCAACTTTTATTTATTACTTATTTCAATTTTTATAGGTACGCTATGAAGGAAATCCAACATATCCTTCTTATCAAGGAGCAGGAAGCAATAACCCGCCTCCAAATGAGGTAGGATATCCAGGTAAACCGGGGGGAAATAGACCTGGTACATCAGGCGGCGGATTCCCACCCAGCGGAGGTTTTCCACCAAGTAAAACTCCAGGTGGAGGATTCCCACCAAGCGGCGGATATCCACCAAGTAAACCACCAGGCGGAGGATTCCCACCAAGCGGAGGTTTTCCACCAAGTAAACCTCCAGGTGGCGGATTTCCACCAAGCGGCGGATATCCACCGAGTAAACCACCAGGCGGAGGATTCCCACCAAGCGGCGGATATCCACCAAGTAAACCACCAGGCGGAGGATTCCCACCAAGCGGAGGTTTTCCACCAAGCAAACCTCCAGGCGGAGGATTCCCACCAAGCGGAGGTTTTCCACCAAGTAAACCTCCAGGTGGTGGATTCCCACCAAGCGGCGGATATCCACCAAGTAAACCACCAGGCGGAGGATTTCCACCAAGCGGTGGTTTTCCACCAAGCAAACCACCAGGCGGAGGATTCCCACCAAGCGGGGGTTTTCCACCAAGCAAACCACCAGGCGGAGGATTCCCACCAAGCGGAGGTTTTCCATCAAGCAAACCACCAGGCGGAGGATTCCCACCAAGCGGCGGATATCCACCAAGTAAACCACCAGGCGGAGGATTCCCACCAAGCGGAGGTTTTCCATCAAGCAAACCACCAGGCGGAGGATTCCCACCAAGCGGCGGATATCCACCAAGTAAACCACCAGGCGGAGGATTCCCACCAAGCGGAGGTTTTCCACCAAGCAAACCACCAGGCGGAGGATTCCCACCAAGCGGCGGATATCCACCAAGTAAACCACCAGGCGGAGGATTCCCACCAAGCGGAGGTTTTCCAACAAGCAAACCACCAGGCGGAGGATTCCCACCGAGCGGCGGATATCCACCGAGTAAACCACCAGGCGGAGGATTCCCACCAAGCGGAGGTTTTCCACCAAGCAAACCTCCAGGTGGAGGATTCCCACCAAGCGGCGGTTTTCCACCAAGCAAACCTCCAGGTGGAGGATTCCCACCAAGCGGCGGTTTTCCACCAAGCAAACCACCAGGCGGAGGATTCCCACCAAGCGGAGGTTTTCCACCAAGCAAACCACCAGGCGGAGGATTCCCACCAAGCGGAGGTTTTCCACCTAGCCCACCTATTGGACCACCTGGTACATTCCCTGGTTATCCCAAAGAGAAACCAAAGGTTCCTTTCCCGACTCCTCCAGGTGGAGGTTATCCAGGAAAACCAAGTACCCCAGGAGGCGGATTTCCACCAAGCACACCAGGAGGCGGATATCCAGGTAGACCCAGCACGCCAGGAGGCGGTTTTCCACCAAGCACACCAGGAGGCGGATATCCAGGTAGACCCAGCACGCCAGGAGGTGGCTATCCTGGCAAACCCAGTACTCCAGGAGGCGGTTTTCCACCAAGCACACCAGGAGGCGGATATCCAGGTAGACCTAGCACGCCAGGAGGCGGTTTTCCACCAAGCACACCAGGAGGCGGATATCCAGGTAGACCCAGCACGCCAGGAGGCGGTTTTCCACCAAGCACACCAGGAGGTGGCTATCCTGGCAAACCCAGTACTCCAGGAGGCGGTTTTCCACCAAGCACACCAGGAGGCGGATATCCAGGTAGACCCAGCACGCCAGGAGGCGGTTTTCCACCAAGCACACCAGGAGGTGGCTATCCTGGCAAACCCAGTACTCCAGGAGGCGGTTTTCCACCAAGCACACCAGGAGGCGGATATCCAGGTAGACCTAGCACGCCAGGAGGCGGTTTTCCACCAAGCACACCAGGTGGTGGTTATCCAGGCAAACCCAGCACTCCAGGAGGCGGTTTTCCACCAAGCACACCAGGAGGTGGCTATCCGGGTAGACCCAGTACTCCGGGGGGTGGATTCCCTCCTAGCACCCCAGGAGGCGGTTTCCCAGGTTACCCAAAAGAGACACCTAAAATTCCATTCCCTACACCACCACCAGGCAGACCAGGAGTTGGTTTTCCACCCAGTACACCAGGAGGTGGAATTCCGGGCATACCCAGCACTCCAGGCGGCGGCTTCCCTCCTAACACACCAGGAGGCGGATACCCAGGCAAACCTAGTAGTCCAGGCGGTGGATTTCCGCCGAGCACCCCAGGAGGCGGTTATCCAGGCAGACCCAGCACCCCAGGCGGAGGATTCCCTCCTAGCACACCAGGAGGCGGGTTCCCAGGCAAACCAAGCACCCCAGGCGGCGGCTTCCCTCCTAGTACCCCTGGTGGAGGTTATCCTGGCAGACCCAGCACTCCAGGCGGTGGATTCCCTCCTAGCACTCCAGGAGGTGGTTTCCCAGGTAAACCCAGCACTCCAGGAGGAGGATTTCCTCCTAGTACACCAGGAGGCGGATTCCCTGGAAGACCTAGTACTCCAGGCGGCGGATTCCCTCCTAGCACACCAGGAGGCGGATTCCCAGGCAAACCAAGTACACCAGGTGGCGGCTTCCCTCCTAGTACCCCGGGTGGAGGTTATCCTGGCAGACCCAGCACGCCAGGCGGTGGATTCCCTCCTAGTACACCAGGAGGCGGATTCCCTGGAAGACCCAGCACTCCAGGAGGAGGATTCCCTCCTAGCACACCAGGAGGCGGATTCCCAGGCAAACCAAGCACTCCAGGTGGAGGCTTCCCTCCTAGTACCCCAGGTGGAGGTTATCCTGGCAGACCCAGCACGCCAGGCGGTGGATTCCCTCCTAGTACACCAGGAGGCGGATTCCCTGGAAGACCCAGCACTCCAGGAGGAGGATTCCCTCCTAGCACACCAGGAGGCGGATTCCCAGGCAAACCAAGCACTCCCGGTGGAGGCTTCCCTCCTAGTACCCCAGGTGGAGGTTATCCTGGCAGACCCAGCACGCCAGGCGGTGGATTCCCTCCTAGCACACCAGGAGGCGGATTCCCTGGCAGACCCAGCACTCCAGGCGGCGGATTCCCTCCTAGCACACCAGGAGGCGGATTCCCGGGCAAACCAAGCACTCCAGGTGGCGGTTTCCCTCCTAGTACCCCAGGTGGAGGTTATCCTGGCAGGCCCAGCACGCCAGGCGGTGGATTCCCTCCTAGCACTCCAGGAGGTGGTTTCCCAGGCAAACCCAGCACTCCAGGAGGCGGATTCCCTCCTAGCCCACCAGGAGGCGGATTCCCAGGCAGACCCAGCACTCCAGGCGGCGGATTCCCTCCTAACACACCAGGAAGCGGTTTCCCAGGTTATCCGAAAGAGACACCTAAAGTTCCATTCCCTACTCCACCACCAGGTAGACCAGGAGGTGGATTCCCTCCAAGTAAACCAGGATTTCCACCTAGCACACCAGGAGGTGGTTTCCCTCCAAGTAAACCAGGATTTCCACCTAGCACACCAGGAGGTGGTTTCCCTCCAAGTAAACCAGGATTTCCACCCAGCACACCAGGTGGAGGATTCCCTCCTAGTAAACCAGGATTTCCACCCAGCACACCAGGTGGCGGCTTCCCTCCAAGTAAACCAGGATTTCCACCCAGCACACCAGGAGGTGGTTTCCCTCCAAGTAAACCAGGATTTCCACCTAGCACACCAGGAGGCGGCTTCCCTCCAAGTAAACCAGGTTTTCCACCCGTTGGTCCTCCAAGTGGGTTCCCTGGATATCCGAAAGAAAAACCGAAAGTTCCGTTCCCCGATTTTCCATCACCAAGTTCGCCGGGAGTGGTCACCCACAGGCCTACGCCACCTCCAGGAAATGGTATAACACCCGGCCAGAAATATGACGAAAATGGTGGCTACGTATATTAGATTCTGCCTTGTACAAATGTATTATTACTTAGAGATTTTGTATAAAACAAATGAAGGATGTAAAACACTGCCCATTCTAATCAAAAGGTGCCAATTTACACTAATTGGTTTTATTTATAAAACAAGAAGTATTGCTTTTTTGTAAATTTTGTATTATTTTGTAAACTAGATTATTGTATTCAGTATCAATCTGTAGAAATTTTATTTATTTCTTCGAAACTGTAATTATAGTACGAGTAGATTGTATAAAATACAACTGAATGTGTTGATTGAGTATGTCATTTGTAAGAAAAATGAATAAAATGTAAATAGTACTTAATATTTCTTTCTTTTCTTCATATCAGAAAAAAAAAATTATTTTTATCTAAATGAATGTTATAACAAGAGAAGAATATGGTTCAAGAAATGTAGACAACTATTAACTTTTGTCAGGTCAAATTCTCGTACATTTTTCAAATTTTATCCACTCTGATTCATTATTTGGGTTATTACACTACAGAGCCGTTAGATGGTTCAAGCGTGAAATTTACACTCGCATAAGAGGTAAAAATTTAGATAAAAAGAAACAAAAACTACCATCGATATTTGGAATCAAGTAGGTAGTCACTCTAAAGTTTTAAGTTCAGAAATCATGACTCCTGCAGTTTGTTCAGAGAGAGCTTTATATCGTTCTGTTTGGATTGACAATCTAGCATAGTTTGTGTGTTGCCTAAATATGGTCCCAAATAGTTCCCCTTTAGTCATATACACGTAATGTAGCTGAAACTCAATTTTAAAGCCATCTAGTTCACATAGAATATTTTTATCAAGCAGTTTCTAGGTATTGTCTGTATTGTCTTCCTCGTCATCAACCCTGATTCGGTTGATTCATCCATTGTTGGACAAAACATTGTTCCTTATTGTTGTTTATTTCTCGATACGGTGATAGTCCGTCTGTTCGCTCTGTAATCCGTCAATTGTAGTGGTGGTCTGCCTAAGCTTTTTAGATCCACTCCATTCTAACACCCCTATTTCATAACCCTTCGTTAGAGACTTGTTCATCAACGTTTGAAAGATATTTCGTTTTAGAGTTATATGGGAGTTCTATAAAAATCAAAAGGTGAAAGCCGATTGATCAGTGTTGTAAAATAGCCCTCCTCAGGTCTTGTTTTAAACAAGGGATGCACCTCAGCATTTCCCTCATGCATGTATTCCAATAGAATTTCCTCATCTTCATTTTCCTCTAACAATATAGGTATCGTATCATATCGTTTTCACTCATTGTGCAAAAGCGTCCATTGCTATCACCGCACGCGACTGACGCGTTAACGAAACGGTCAACATGCGTCGGCCGCACTGCGGTGACCGCAGGGCGGCCGCCGCATGCGTCAACCGCTTAAACTATGCTCCATGTTGCTTGGGTACAATTTTAGTTACCTAGCGTTTAAAGTAACTTCCTTTTAGTCCTTCCCATAGTTCGCGTGTGCTTTGAATATGAGTCTTTCTAATCTCAAATATACCTACCACGTTATTCATGTGCAGTTCGCAGTTGCTGGTTTGTAGACAACCTTTAAATAGTCTAAATCAAAACCATGTCCTTTGTAGTTTGTACAGAATTTTTTTTTTCATTTCAAGTATAGTACTGGGTAGCTTAGGTCACGGATAGTTATAATATGGTACCACAGAATTATTTTTCATTCCAATCACAGCTTTTTTTTGCCTTAAGATACTTTAAAATTTTATGTGTTGTAAATTTCGTATTACATCATTCTGAAGTGTAAACCATGTCCCATGTAATATACTACTGCATAATGTAGTCTAAATAACTATCATCTATATCTCCCCCCCCCCCATTTTCTTAAATATAAAACAAATCTGTATGAATTGTATCCAGGAAGGGAACTCTTTGTACCTTTCTTCTAAATTAAAATTAATTAAACATTAACATCTCCAATCACATAATTCCCTTCAAATATTCATTAAAACATTTTTCTAATTAAATTATTTTATTTGTCATTGTTCTACTTTTGTACATACAATGAAATAAGATTGACTTATAAGTAAGATTTTAATTTACATAACGAATTAAAATCATAAATGATTGCCTATTTACAAAGCTTGAACGTCATGCAACTATTTGGCATTAAAAAATATTAATGTTAACAATCAATTTCGTTAATTGTGTTTCGTTAATTAAATTATTATACAGTTAATGAATAAATAAATCTATGCACGAATAATAAATATACGGAAACTTAATCGAGGCCATAATTATTTTAACATTTTTTTAAGGGGCTCCATACGTTGCGCTCGGCCGAATTTTGTTACCAAAACTACCAGCATGAGAGTAACTATCATAAACTCCTTGATTTCCAAAATTATATCCATTATTAAAATTATTATTTCCATTTCCGTATCCTCCTACATGTCCTCCAACGTTATAAGGAGTTCCAGGACCGGAATAATCTTTAATTGAAACAGAACTTGTAGCTGGAGAATTTAAATTAAAACCGTTTCCATTGTAATTTCCTGCATATCCTGGTGTTCCATATTGATTAGAAAGTGCACCGCCGTTATGGGCTGAACCAAAACCATGTTGTCCACCAAATCCTTGGGCACCTCCACTAAAACCGTGAGCACCACCTAAACCGGGATATCCACCGCCGTTTCCGTAAGTCTCGGGGTAAGATGCTTGTCCTTCGTATCGGACATCAGCGTGGAATCCTGATTGCCAATCAGCGTAGTAAGTAACGATTTGGGTCCTTCCATCAGGGAGTTGGACACGGTATTCTCCTTGAACTTGGTTACCATCGCTTGCTTCTTGTCTTTTGTAGTTATTTCCACTGTAATCATCTTTTACTTGGTAACCAAATTCGTAGGATTTTGGCTGAAATAATAAATAAATTAGATTTGGAAAGTGTTAGGGTAATTATGTCACTATTAAATATTTATGGGGTAAACATGCCAAGTGGTTTTCAATGAGATTTAAAATTTAAATCAAGAGGACTTGCGACATAAAAAATAAATTGTTATTGGGCTCAGTTAAAGAATTTTAAGGTAAATCTTTAAAAAAATTCTGTAAAGGCGGTGAATGTTTTTGTAAAAATTTCTGTATCTTTTGGGATAAATTCACCACCACATAAATTCAAATAAAAATTTGTTTCCACATTTCTTTACATTGTAATTTTTTTTCTGTGATTATGTAAGTCATTGAAGAAACGGATTCACCTTTTCTTTTTAATTATTTTTAGATATTTATGACCTACCGCACTTGAATCATGATTGTTGTTGTTGTTGTGGTGTGTGTCGTAATTTGGTGCCCCGTAACTGTTAATTGGCGCTCCGTATTGTGCACTCGGAGGTTCACAATTAACCACAGACAAGGAAATTAACGAAATAAGACAAATCACCTGAAAAATTAAATTTAATTAATTAAAGTTACCATCACTTAAAAAATATTATTATTATTATTTAACCAAATAATTATTTTTATTAATTAAAAACAAACCTGGAAGATCATGTTTAATAATCCTTTAGTAAATAATGAATTGTAATCACAAAAAATATTAATCACTTCACTTTATTGCGATGCTACTTCACCAAAGCTACTCACGCAACTGTATGGAATTGAAAAAATAATTTGCTTTATATACGGAGTGTGCAGATTTGGTAATCTATTGTCGTTGTCTAAATGGAGTAGCTTAAGACTTTTACTAAGTCACTCCCACGCTCGCGTTAAAGACGTTTGCAGTATTCGCACTTTTTTTTCAGTATTGACGTTTTGTCTCTATCTTTAATTAATTTAAGGCCTTCCAAATTTTTAGAATTCAGCGAAATTAATAAAAGTTTACTTTTATAGGAACAAAAATTTTTTTTATTTGTGTTTCCTTTACTTTTTTTAAAGCAATAATCTTCTGTTATTATTTATTTTAATTTATTTTCAAAATTTTTAATATTTCTCTGACTAAATAATTTTTTCCTTGCTCTCACATTAATATTCCGTTTCACTTGCAATACGTTTTTAAATCAGAGGTGAAAGAGTCTATTCCCACATAAAATACAGTTGATTTTGCAATTGTTTGAAACTATTACTGTAGCGTAATTTTAATATAATTCCCGAGATGCTACAGAAGTTTTAATTATTATCTGAATAAATAAAACTCAAAATTGAAAGCTGATTGATCTAAATCGTTAGCCTGATTCTTAAAGGTTCAGATAATCATTAATCAACGTTTTAAGTGTCTTACATAATTGTGTTTTAATGGAATAAAAGCAGACTTGAAGATAATATGTAACTGTTCATGCTAAAACTGCAATAAGTTAGGTAAACATTCTTAGTTGTCAACATTAAAACAGGAGTAATTTAAATTTTATGTAAATTAAGCTTTAGGACGGTTTCACGAACTTTAAGCTGTTACGTTTCACACAGTCAAGTGCTTTACAGAAATTGGGATTGTGTAACCGTTGAGGGGTTTCAAACTTCTTCAGGATCCGATTATTATTTTAAAGCACACAAATTTATTCACTTTGCGGCATTACAACCCCCAACTCAGCCCAACCCACCCCAAAACGAACAAAATCTCTATCAGTCTTTGTTGTGTTATAATAAAATTTTTAAGACAGCTCAGCAAATCAGGAATGTAGAGCTCGTATACAGGGTGTCCCAAAAAGAAACGACATGGAAAGGGCATCTTTCTTTCATAAAAATAAGAGGAAAAGTTCCTATTAACATAGGTACGCAAATGTTTCGTTACCGAGATACAGGGTGTGGAAAGTTGTAAAAAATATCGATCTTTTTTTTTCATTTATTCGGAAATGACTAGGAATTAAATTTTAAAAAGTAAGCAATACGTATGTATGTACATTTGCTATAAGTGGACCATAT
Organism: Hemicrepidius hirtus; assembly: GCA_963082805.1. Taxonomy (NCBI): domain Eukaryota; kingdom Metazoa; phylum Arthropoda; class Insecta; order Coleoptera; family Elateridae; genus Hemicrepidius; species Hemicrepidius hirtus. The sequence goes on from OY720162.1 coordinate 30,043,553, forward strand.
TAGTCAGTTTTTTTCTTCTCCAGTGGCGTAACTACAGGTGGGTATGTTAATATTTCTGGAGGAAAAAATGGTACGCTACTGTTTTTGTGTGTTTGACACAATTTTCAAATTTCTCAACTAATTTACGGTTGAAACAGTCTCTTGAGATTTTTTCCTACCATTAACCATTTTCGTGTAAATCACACTTCAAAGATGAAAAATGCGAATAAAAAAATAACTCTGCAAATCCGTTTTTTGAATAATGACCGCCTTTAGCCTCAAAATTTTGTTCGAAGAATAGAAGCTTGTCTTGAAGCTAATGGCGGTCATTTTGAACATTACCTATTTGTAAAATAATAATAATAATCATTTCGGAATATATGAAAAAAAATTTTAACACCCCGTATCTCGATAACGAAGCATTTCCGGCCCATGTTAATAGGAATTTTTTTTCTTATTTTCATGAAAGGAACATACCCTTAACTGGAAGCCGTTTCTTTTTGAAACCTGAATCTTAGAGTTTAACAAAATTATTATACCTGAGCGAACACAGATTCGCAAATAAATCAACTAATTTTTATTATTTTATTTATTCAGCTAATAAATTTAATGAAGGGGTTTGTAATAATAAATCTGTTAATGTAATTGAACATTAAGAAAAACATTTCCAATGGTTTGGGTGGTCGTGATTGCGAGCATCAAGGCTTGTTAATGTTGCACGCACGATTGTTAAAACCGACAGAGCTGTGACTTTTGAAATAAAACGTTCCCAAACACATTATTTTATATATAATGTCGCAACATTGTTACAAATTGTAGTCTTTTACATCCTCTGAGAATCTTAAATTTATTACATAACTCCATAATTAGCTTGTAAATTGTCCTTTCTTTCCCCGATGTATACTTTTTACTCCGGTTTTTAAAACTGGCGCACGAGAGCAAACTTTAAAGTTATTATAATTAATTAGGATTAGCACAGATTGATTGTTTGTTGGAAGAGTTATAATTATTTTTTTTTTCATAGTAAAAATCGTGAATTATGCAACGACAATTATATACACCGAAAATTTATAATAGCGTTTTCTCAGGCCTTGAACTGATTTTTTTTTAAAACGAAAACTTACTAACTGTGACCGTAAACGTGAATATTAAACAGATGTTATCGAGATGTTGTGTTCTTACTGCCATTATTATGAAAAATTGTTCTCAGTACGTGCTACACCAAGACGGAAATGGTTCTTGTTTTGAAATTATTATGAATATTTGTTTAAACGTTTATCTAATCCAAACTTTACTTTTTTTTACTAATCCCTACAAAATTTGACGTCGACGTTCCAAGGATATGAAGTATTGAATATTAAAATTCGAGCAAAACATGGATTTTTATCTGATAGAATGTAAATAATATTCAAGGACCTTGCGACCTTTAGAAATTTTAACATTGTGCGTAGTCTGAAACAAGGAAAGGTTTGCGTAAACAAAATTGTACCTTGCTTTGTGCTTGAGATGTTTTAAGTGATGGTATTTTACCATCTATTGCAACGTCCTGCTTACTTTTTTTTTAAATTACGAGTTAATTTTTAGGTATGGCTAAAGGCACGTCGAATAAGTTTTCAGCTTCAAAATTAACGTTGATACGATTTCTTGACAATTTAAAATCAAAACAGCTTAGCTAATCCAAGATTAATTGTCATGGAAACGATTCCTGCAACGATTGCATCCATGCCAATTGTATTGCATTTAGCTAAACCGAGAATTTAACCCGCATTGAAAAACAACTCCCTGTTAAGTTAACCAACGGTCAATTGTCATGGATAGGACAGTTGAGCGTTAGCTTAACCAAGAGTTAACTACGAAATGATAAATCGGCCTTTAGGGGCGGTTTATCAACTCCCTGTTACCCTGTTACTCCGATCAATTGTCATGGATACGAATTGTTACAAGAACCGTATCCATGACAATTGACCGTTAGTTAGCTTAACAAGGAGTTAACTACGGATTGATAAACCGACCATTAATCATATTATTTGAAAATTTTTCCATTTAGTCTGAACCGTCTTTCCAGAATTTTCAGGCATTTAAATGAGAATGAGGAATGATTTCTTGAAATTTCTGTGAAAGCGTACGTATCGTGCTTGAGATGGCCTACACGATTACATTTTGATGACCTACAACTGTTCTTTTGCGACGATGTTGTACATAATTCTGTCTACCTGGCTGTCTATTTTATTTGAAGTATTGTTTTGAAAATCGGAAATTGATGCTCCTATAGTTCCTTTATTAATCAAAATATAAAAGAAGTTTAAATATAAAACTTGTTCAGTATATATCTCTGCATTCTTCTAAATTTATATCACGTATACAGGGTGTTTGATTTTCACAGTACAATAAGCAACTTCGTTATTTTAAATGAAACACCCTGTATATTATTATATAATTGAATGCAAAATTGAATTGTCTATCACATAGTATAAGGTAGTCATATAGCTAAAATGTACGGTTGATGAGAAAATCGCGAACTTCCGCTGCGTTAGTAAATTAGATGCCTGTCTCTCTTCTGTACGTATCGAACCCGTATAGTCTGGTGTTTCTCGCTACGCATTCAAGTGATTTCCAATGCTGTCTCGCGAACTACTGTTGAATAGCAAAAACGAAATGTTTATTTTTAGTATGGGAAAGTCCAGGGGCGGACTCAGCTTTTATTAACCTCTGTGATGTGGGGCAATTAAATAAAAAGGTTTCTTTGTTGTAGTTTACCACAGTAAACAATTGACTTATCTGTGAGTTGGGTTGTATAATCATAGCAACTGGAAGTGTTGTGGAATACGTTTCTAAAATGCACGCAATGTAAACGACTTTCAAATAAGAAATAACAAAATATAATTTTTTGTCTCCCTCACCGCTCTCGTAATAAATTAATTGGTCAAAAGGGAGAGACGATTAAACCGTTTTTATCTTTAGGGGTGAAAGTGTTTTATGAGTCTTCAGGATCTACTTTGAGCTCTTAAGCTCCTAATTCTCACACTTTTATTTACTTTACTTTAAAAATAGTTGTTCACGGATGTCTTCTTTTTTTCTCGAAAATAAACATCCTCTTAATTTCAAAACATCCGTTTCGAGAGATTGTTCACAATTTAAAAAGTGAAAATCATGTAGAAAAAAAAAAGCAAATGGGCAATAACGAACTAGTTTATCATATTTATTAATCGCTATTTTCACTGATCGCTGCAAGAAGTGTGTCGTACAATCTTTTCTACCGCCACCACTTTAACATATGAATAGAGAAACAGACACCTATTCCGAATACTTATTTGCACATCTATCACTTTACAAACGAGAACAGTACAACACTTTCCACATCTCATTGTTCTTTGTACCCCATTTTTTTCTTATAGATCTTCATAATTTTGTAATATTTTTTTTATTCTTAAAAACAACTTTCTTTAAATGTCAATTCTTGTTTAGAGATCAAACTTGACTGGGAAACAGGGCAATTAGTTTAAAATTTTGTCCTGATTTTATACGATACTGATGCATTTGAATTTTCTTTCACGACCTTCAAGTAATTATTTCTTCCTAAAATTTAAAAAAAAGCATTTATAATTTGTAAAAGCTTTCACTTTAAGTTATAATTTAAAAATCGTTCCTCGTTTAATGTTACCCTTTCCTTTAAGTTTTTTGGAAATCTGCAAAGCAGATATCAGTCCTAAGTACCTGCATTTCTCTGTTACTCCCTCTCTCTCTGTCTCTCTTACTTTCGTATAATTATATCAGTCTCTCTGTCTTTTCTGTACCTTATATGTATCGCATTTTTCTTTTTCATGTTCAAGTTTTTCTGCCTAGTTGTTGTTTATCTCTGTCTCTGTTTCTCTACTAGCTTGGTTGTCCATCTATCTTTTTTATGACCTAATCGATCAATCTGTCAAAGATAATTTTTGTTTAAACTTCAATTTATATTACCTCAAACTAATTAATTATAACTTCCTTAGATTGTTAGAAAAACCCCATAGGATGTTGAATACGTCATAAAATTTTCTGATGCAGTTTGTTAAAGCTTTCACTTCAAGTTACGATTTCAAAATAAAATCAAAATCGATCAATTAATGTTTCACTTTCTATAAATGTTATGTGTATGTTATATTTTGCATCTCCGGCTATTGTGAATCATTTTTTTTGTTTTTAATTATTTCCGGATTTCCTTGCCAAACAAAACTGCAAGGAAATATTAATTGTGCTTTATTTTTTTTTACAATTGTCTTTTGTTATGTGTAGGTGAAGTGTTTGGTTTAAAAAAAACTGGGTTAAAGATCTAATCTGGTTTAGTAACCGTAACAATGGTCGTTTTAATGGATCACCGGGTCGTCAAGTGAAAACACAATTTTTGATTAAAGATTCGATTTCGGATAAAAGTAAAAGTTGTAATTTAGTTAAATTGTTTATTTCTTTTAATAACAAATTAAGATACATAAAAATTGATTAATGAACCTTAAAATTTTGAACTAAATTTTAATTGGGGATAAACATAATTCGGCCTAATTAAAAAATTTATGATGTGTAACGGATCGATGCGAGTTTAGTTTAATCTAACACGCTTTAGATGATATTCTGATAATACTTTCTCATTAGTATTTAAATGGGAATTCTTTAGACGGATATCCCATCTATTTAATGGCTAATGAAAAATTATGAAAGAATGGGGGTCAGTTTGAACTTTCGTTATTACTTCTTGGTACTTTTTAATTGCCAATTTAGGCTTTAAAATTTTCCTACACATATTGAATGTTTACTTTCTTATACTTTCAGTTGAAGAAGATTTTGCAAGTCCATTTTCTTGATTATAAAGTATATCTCATAACCACCTGCGATAAACCCAAAGTAGGTTACGGAAAACGTGACATCTGAAAGTAATGACAGAATATTCAGTAATGTTCAAAATATGAAATAATTTGTTCCACTTTTTAACTTCTGTGGACACGTTTTAAGGAAAATAGCTACCACATAATAAAAAGAATTGTCTATTATGTACAAAATTAATTTATTTTGATTATTATGTAAGATTAATGAAAATAAATAAATTTAAATGAGAGTTTCTAAAGGGTTGAAAGGGGGTCGGTATAGGGGATGCTCCAAGGAAGGCATTCTAAAGACAACACCACATTGCAAAAGGAAAAAGTTCTTCAAAAAATTAAAAGAATCCAAAGAAAAGTAAATAAAATAAAATAAATTATAATTTAAAGAATTAGACTTCAACGATGAGTTAGACAACAAACCCGAATTTTTTTATTTTGTAACACGCTCTTTCATTTCCCCCCGAAAATTTTCTTTTGACCTAAAACATCTCTTAACAAATCAGAAAAACATATGAATCGTCCTTCACCTCAAATTACAGTCAAGAGCAACTGGTCTTCAACCCTCTCCCTAAAAAGGGATGCCCTTTAAAGCGTGTCGCTAAAGATTTTCTCTTAAGAATATTCTTTGTACGGGTTCCTTTAAGACAGCATCCCTAATTTTAAAGCAGGCGCTCTACAGGACGCATTTAAATGAGAGTTTCTAAAGGGCAGGAAGAGGGCCGGAATAGGGGTTGCTCCCACGAAGGCCTTCTAAAATAACTCCCTAAAGACCGTACTTTAAAAGGAAAAAGTAAAAAACATTAAAAGAATCCCAAGAAATATAATTAAAATAAAATAAATCGTAATTTAAAGAATTAGACTTCAACGATGAGTTAGACAACAAACCCGAATTTTTTTATTTTGTAACACGCTCTTTCATTTCCCCCCGAAAATTTTCTTTTGACCAAAAACATCTCTTAACAAATCAGAAAAACATATGAATCGTCCTTCACCTCAAATTACAGTCAAGAGCAACTGGTCTTCAACCCTCTCCCTAAAAAGGGATGCCCTTTAAAGCGTGTCGCTAAAGATTTCCTTTTAAGAATATTCTTTGTACGGGTTCCTTTAAGACAGCATCCCTAATTTTAAAGCAGGCGCTCTACAGGACGCATTTAAATGAGAGTTTCTAAAGGGCAGGAATAGGGGTTGCTCCAACGAAGGCTTTCTAAAATAACTCCCTAAAGACCGTACTTTAAAAGGAAAAAGTAAAAAAAATTAAAAGAATCCCAAGAAATATAATTAAAATAAAATAAATCATAATTTAAAGAATTAGACTTCAACGATGGGTTAGACAACAAACCCGATTTTTTAAAACTCTCTTTTTCATTTCCCCCCGAAAATTTTCTTTTGATCTAAAGTTTCTCTTAACAAATCATCAAAACATGATCGTCCTTCACCTCGAATTACAGCCTAGAGCAAGTAGCCTTCAAAAGTGAAATTTCTCAATCTTAAGTTCTGCTCGGGTTTTTATATAAATTATAATAGAGGAGAACAAGGTGTCTAGAACACACCCAGGCATTTACTCTATCATTATATGGTAACAAGTCCCCCTAAATGGCTACTTTCTTCTTCCGCAAAACGCCCTTGGCGTAATTTTACCTTGCACTTGAAAAAGCTTCTCGTACAAATTAAATTTTGTTCCCTGAAATGTTTTAATTTTTTCTCGCTTGTTTTTGTACTTTCTCTGCTTTTGTACGGGCAAACCACAGGTGTTCGAATATGAAAGGAGGCTCGTGCCATCGTTTTAATCGATCACTCACCGAAAATTCTTTACCAGAAAGTAAACGTTTTTGGTACACATAACAACATCCAAGTGCCCATACACACAACGAGTTCCTCTATAAGTTTTAGTTTTGCGGGTTGGGCCGGTGAAAGGACAGGAATCAGATGAAATGCTGATACATTTCTAAAGCAGATCAGTTCATGAGCAGCATCGGGTGCTGGTGATAGTGGTTGTGTAAGTGTGTGGTGTTTGTGATACAGTTTAGAAAATGTTAATAACCCAGGTTAGTTATTTTTACGCATATTTTTGGGAACAATTATATTTTATTGCCGAAAAAGAGATATTGGGAATTTTGACATTTTTTTTAATATTTCGCAGTTAAAATAGGATTCCTAAATTTAGTCTTTTGGTTAAAAATTTTAACATTAATTTATTAGTACGCAAAATTTTTTTTAAACAGGAATTATATTCAGGAAGCGCAGCCTTTGGTTTGTTATTTTTACAAATCTTTGATCATAACTTGGAAAACTCCCTTAGGTCCATGTTTTCCAAAGAAATTATCCAAAAAAACATTAGGTTTTAAAAAATAATAGCACGGTTTGTTTCTTTTTCATTTCTTTTTACTTTAAAAAAATTCTATAAAGTAGGGCAAAGGTTCTGGATTTTTTTTACCAAAAAGAAGCGTTGAACTGGCCTAAGAATTTAATTTCGTACCAATGGTCCTTTAGGTTGTTACGTTTTCTTCAAAGGGCCCCATCTAAAATAAATCCTCTAAATGCACTCCTCTAAAGGAGAGTTTCAAATAGAAGCCCTCTAAAGGGGAGATTGCGAAAGAAATCCTTTAAAACGAGTCCTTCAAGGATTGTCTAAGGTGGATATCCTCAAATGAATAATGTATAGTTCCCTAAACAGCGATTCCATGTTCTCTGAAGAAAAGTTTGTAAAGGGATTCTTCTAAACGGCCTACAAAATAGCCATCCCCAAAATGAGTCTTCTCAACGGGGTTTTGTAAAGAGGTGTTCTATGAAGGAAGGCTTCTAAGGACGAAAGATTTGTCATAGAATCCTTAATCGATTTTTTGAAGGCAAGATTTAATAAAAAAAAAAGGAAAGGAAAGAAGAAGGAAATCTAAATCTATAAAAGAGGGATTGTCATGGAGTTCTCGAAGGGATCTTTCAAAAGAAGGTTTTCTAAAGTGGGTCATTTCAAGATAATTCTTTAAAGGGGGCCATCTGAAGAAGGGTTTCTAAAGGAAGCACTTCTAAAGGAGTGTTCACCAAAGTCAGTGTTTTCTGGGGGATTCTATAGAGGAATTGGAAAGGGGTCCTTAAAGAGCTTCCCCTAAACAGAATTCTTTAAATTAGGTGTCCTCGGGAGTCCTTTAATTAAATGGGAATCTTGTCTTGTGTTCGCTAGTCCTTGGGGTATTCGTTACACAATTATTTTTATACATGGCAAGGCAAAATAAAAATTCTGTGGACAAAAATTAGTTTCTTATTTGCACTTTTTATTTCTTTGGTAAGATTAGGTGAAATAAAAGTTCTGTAAAAGTAATGCCTTAGGTTAGTCCTTTCTCTTCACCTCCCTTGAAATTACATTTATATTCATTGCCGTGAGTTGGTTATTTTTTTCCTTCTCTTCCTGAAACTAGAAATTCTAAAAAAAAAGACTCAAGCTTTATGTTTATTTTTTATTTAGGGTTGGGAAAAATATTCACTGTGTATAAACTTTGTTAACGGTTGGTTTAGATAAAATAAAAGTTCTGTACAAAAATATTGCCTTAGGTTAGTTACTTTCTACTTTCCGTAAAAATTTTAATTTTTATTGTTGACCGAGGGAAGTTAATCAAAATTCAAGCTTTAATTGTAAATGGTTAAAGATGGTTTAAATGTAATAACTAGAATTATAGACTTCCTGTGAAATTGAAACCAAAAAATGCCCTCTAACCGTTACAAACCGTGTGTGAATATTTATCGAGGCTGAGGTGAATAGGAAGTTAATTAAAGTTTCTTTTTTGTTTTTCAATAGGGAATGAGAATAAAAGTGTATTAAGTGCATTTATAAACCAACCTAACCCAGATTCTCGCTGGTACTATTATAATCGCCGCTTACTTTGGGAACTTGACTAATTCTCATCGCAAGCACGCAATGATGCACTTCATTTTTCGACATTGACATTAATAGCATGTAAATTATAATCCTAGATTTAAATTATAATGTAGGTAATCGAATGAACTTTTTTTATTTCTTTTACTAAAAGCCTCAGTTACTGAATCTTTTTTTTTTTGTTTGTTTTAGCTAACGTTGACGTTTTTGTTAACGTTGACGTTGATTCAAGCTGTTCCTCCTCCTGGTTATAAAAAGAAACCGGAAAAACTTGACGAAGTAAGAAGAAAATTAAACCATTGTTTTGATTTTTTTTTTGTAATTATATCGGAATTACGTTTCCTCTTCCTTATTATTATTATTTTTAAAATTATCCAATCTAAACATCACATTGTCTTGTAATGAATTTAATTGTTGCAATTAAAATAATTTTTTTGTACTAGAATCCACCTAAATATGAGTATCAGTACAATATACAGAACGAAAAAGGAACAGGACAAGGAAAATCCGAAACACTAGATGGAATTTACGGTTCTGGAAGGCAAGTATTTAATATTTACAATTAATTCCGATACTTACACAATTTAATGTTACACTCGTAATAATTGTGTAAAAACCATGCGTTTATAATTGTTGAAGAAAGTTATACGAGGGGCGTGCTAAAATTAATTCTTCACAATTAATTTTCAGGTATTATGTACAAGGAAAGAATTCAACCCAAAATGTGGAATACGTAGTAGATGATTGGGGTTACCATCCTTATGTGGAATACAGCAACGTAGGACCTCACAGCAAAAGTGTTACCCAAATTGCTTTGGATACAGAAGCTGTAAAAGCATATAGGAGCAAGGTAACATTCTACATTTAAAAAATCAGTTTTAAAAATGTATTTTTCAGGGCAATAAAATACTAATCCCTGAAGGCGTTACTCAAAATAGACTACCAGGTAGTAATTTGCAAGGAGTTCGAACTGGTAACCAACAGAATTTAGGGATCAATCATTTGCAACAACAAGAACAAGGACAAAATCAGCACCAACACAGTTATGTAGTACAACATGGGTCCTCGCAATCTTCGGTAAACGTTCAAGCCCAAAATTCGCAACACCAACAAAATTTGCAAGACAATGTCGTCCAACAACAGCAACAAATACAGAAACAGCAGACTCATTCTCAACAACAATTTGAAGCTGATGCCCAAGAAGATTTAGAAAACAATGTTGCCCAACAACAACAGCAAGAAATTTTGAAAGAGCAGAATGTATATCTTCAACAACAGAATGTTCAAATAAATCAGCAAAGTTTAGAAAATAATATTGCCCAACAGAGTTTACAGCAACAAAATGTTTACCTTGTGCAACAACAACAACAACAACAACAACAACATCATCAACAACAGCAACAGCAACAACAACAACAACATCAACAACAACAACAACATGCAGAATTTATCCAACAACTACAACACTTACAACAGCAACAAGTTGAAATAGTTCAACAAGGTTTAGAAAACAACATTGCCCAACAACAGGAAAATGTTGAGGTTCAGCAACAAAATTCTGAAATTGCACAACAACAACAAAATCAGAATCAACATCAAGAATTAATTCAACAAGGGTTAGAAAACAGTATTGCCCAACATCAGCAAAATGTATACCTCCAACAGCAGCAACAACAACAAAATGCTGAAGTTATCCAAAAGAGTCTCGAAAGCTTTGCAGCTCAACAACAACAAAATCAACAACAACATGTTGAAGTAGTTCAGCAAAATATAGAAAATAATGTTGTTCAACAACAAGGAAACGCTGTATATTTACAACAAGAACAACACCAACAGATTTCAAATTTAAATCAACAACCAACGGTTCTTATATTAGAACAAAACCAGGAAGCCCAAAAGGTTTTAATCCCAGTCCAACAACAACTTGTAGGAAATTTTCAAGAACAAACCCAAATATCCGAAAAGGATCAAAATACTCTCGTGCAAGAACAAGTTGAAGCTGGGAAAAATATCCATCAACAAGCCCAAAATTCTTTTTATTTGCAACAACAGAATCTAAATCAAAACCAGGAATCCCAAAACATTTTAATTCCTATCCAACAAGTTGTTGCGCAAAATTCAGGAACAGAACAACAAAATTTCTTTTCCTTGCAGCAACAAACCAATCAAGCTTCTAGTTTAGAAGAGCAAGCTAAAATTTTATCCCAAGGAGGCGCAGTTGTGTTGCAAAATCTCCAAGGTGGAGGAAACTTTATGTTGCAACCCTTAACGGGTACTTCCGATGGTTATCAGAACCAAGAACAAACCCCTTTGATTATTCTGCAAGATCAGACAATTAATCAAGTCCAAGGAGGGCAAGCTTCTAAAACGAATCTCAATCAAATTAAATACGAAACTGCGGCGTTGTACGAAAATTCGGGCAATAGACTAATAAGTTCTAAAACCAACCATAACTTTGATGAATCCGTTTTGAAATTAGAACATCCTGGTGGTTACGGATCAAAACTTAAAGTTAGCCATAATTCAAGTCCATTATGGCTTTCCCAAAATTTAAAAGATTTGGTTACTGGTCAAGATGTTATTAACATAAACCAAGCAATCAATCAAAATGTAGAGGTAGTAAAACACGAAAGTAGTACAGCTGCAACTGCTATAGTCTCGGAATATGGAACTTCAAGTCCACAAAGCGATAATTTAGTTTCTGTAGGGAATGAAATTTCAAATAACGCGGTTTCAAGTAGTACCCAAGCATCAATTGTTAGTACCAGTATTGAAAGTATTGACAATTCCGAAGCATTATCAAGACAACCCATTGTGGTAGCCGATTTGGAAGGTTGTAGCGAAAATAGTATTCAATCATCAACACAAAGCTTTGAAGAAGACAACGAAGAAGAAGAACAATCACTGGTAACTGAATCAACAGTTGCCATAACACCAAGACCAGTTAGTACTAAATTTTTAGCACCAATTACGGCCGGGGTGCAATTACAATCAGATTCACTAGAAGAAAGCGCAAAATCATCCCACGAAAATTTTGTAGTTGATATTCAAAAAAGTATCCCTTATTATTTAGGAAAAATCGAGTACTACAATCAACCCAGCGAATCCCAAACAAAGGAAATCAACATTACTGCTTCGGCGGCTCAACATATACAACTGGGGGGTTTCTTACAACATCCTTTTAAGGAGCGTCCTAGAGCAGAAGTTTTAGTAAAATCTGCAGAAGCTGAAAAGTTTTCGCAAACGTTAGAAAACGATCAAGTTCAAGCACAGGGACAACTCGAACCCCAAATACAATTAATTCCACTTGAAGATAAACCATCAGTCAGTTCTACTATTGCACCTACAAGGGTATTAGGAAAATCAATTGAGATTACGAAATATGTGGATAAACCTTATCCAGTTCAAGTACCAGTTCCTGTACCTGTACAAGTACCGGTAGATAGACCTGTACCGGTCCCTATTCAAGTTGAAGTACAAAAAATTGTTGAGAAACCAGTTGAAATTACAAGGTACATAAATAAGCCCTATCCGGTGCAAGTACCAGTACGTGTACCTTATCAAGTGCAAGTACACGTAGATCGTCCTGTACCATACCCTGTAAAAGTTGAAGTAGAAAAAATTGTGGAAAAACCTGTACGTATTACACAGATTGTTGAGAAACCAACTGCAGTACCTTACCCGGTTGAAAAAAGGGTTGAAGTACCAGTGGAGGTAACTAAATATATTGACAGACCTTATCCTCTTCATGTAGCAGTACCGAGACCGGTGCCATACCCTGTGCAGGTGGAAAAGATTGTGCAACAACCGTATCCAGTGGAGGTGCGAGTACCGGTACAAGTTCCAGTACCGGTACCACATCCCGTACAAGTTACAGTGGAAAAGAAAGTTCCAGTACCGCATTATATTGACAGACAAGTGGAAAAAATTGTTGAAAAACAAGTTCCCCAGTACATACCCAAACCTTACCCAGTTGAAGTTAAAGTACCAGTGCATGTAGCCCAAGCTTATTATATTCCAGTAGCGGTACCTAAACCGTACCCTGTACAGGTTACAAAATATGTTAATAAACCTTACGCTGTACCCCGACCATATCCTGTACAGGTCACTCAAACCGTCCAAGTGCCGGTACCGCAACCAGTTCCGATTGAAATACGAGTACCTCATCCAGTCCCTGTGGAAGTACCAAAATTCATTAACAGGATAGTTGATAGACCTTATCCAGTTTACGTAAACGGGAAACATCAGTTTAAACATCATCAAACATTAAATAATTATCAATTTGAAAATAATAATAATAATAATAATAATAATTATAATAATGAAAATCTTGAATACGGTGCTAGTTTTCAGTCCAGTATTAAAGTACCCTGTGTTGATTTACGTGTGCTGGGTATTCAAAATCCTTATTGTATAAATAATATAAATAATATAAATAATAATAATTACATTGGTTTGGTACCACCTAAGTTGCCATACGAATATCAAAATGTTACAGGAGGGCAGAGAAAAGCAAGGCACAATTTTGAAAATAATATTAGATTAGAGTATGGATTTATGCCTCCCTTAATTCCTTCCCTTGAAATTGACGAACAAGGCAACCCTGTTGAAAAGCATACGAAGTAAGAGGGGAGGAAAATTTTGAAAACCGATATGAAGCAACTTTGATTGACCACTTATTTTGTCCACACCTTTTAGGATCTTAGCTCCGCCCATAAAGCAGTTTCGACAACTGACTTGACGAAGACAATGACTTTTGGGCTCCATTCAAACGTTTTTCAGGATAATACTTCAGTAATTGGAATAATTGAGGTCTTAAGAATGTAAATTCTTGGAAAAGTTCACTCCAATTTTATTCCAGCCCTCCTCTTTCGGTCATAAGCCACGCCTTCACGACTTGCCGAGTCCGCAGTTTTTTGCAGAAAAATTGAGAGACACAAGAAACGATCCAGGACAACGTTACGGGACTTCTGATTTGACTATAATTTATTTTTACCAGGACAGAACTTTTATACTTACCCCCACCAATTTGAACTCCTGCTCCCCCTACTTTCCTTGTTCTACGCCACGCCTACATGATAACGTATGGACTCGCCTGCTTGACATGGAATTGATTTAGGAATTACAAGAGTGGTGGAGAGAAATAGACAGAAATAGACACACTAAAAGACAAGAATTGGTGGCGCCGCGCAGCGCCGCCGGAGTGAATAATTTTAGGGTGGCTGGTATTTTCAACCTCAATCCTCATTCTTTTATTTACGATATCCGCCGCCTATTTTCTTCACGTCCTCTTTCTCACCTAAGCCTCTTATGGCATTTGATCGACCGAATGGAGGAATACAGCGGAACCAGACTAGCCTTTAGTTTTCTTGCTACCATGAGAGGCGTAGAGGATAAGGGAGCATAGGTTACCCCTAAATTATTTATGAGAAAAATATTCAATGTTTTTGCGGTACCTCCCCTCCTATTGTTGTCCTAAGATACGTCCACACAATCTGGTGGGGATTTTAATCCATCAAAGATATTTGATTAACCCCTTGCAGGAGTTAGGGAAATTGTCTTCAGGGCAAGGTTTTAAGGCTTAGGTTAGGCTTAAGAAAATATATTTTTAGGGGAGTTTCGAACAAAAAAACAATTCTTTTGAATTTTAAATATTGACTAAAGGCGAGAGAACTTAAATGACTATTAAAAATCTATCTTGATTTATTTGTTTCTAAAAATTATGTTTCTGTTTAACCATAAAACTTTAGATAAATATTCTGATAGTAAATATCTAAAAAATATAAATCAATAAAGGTTGCTACATGACGGTTTATAAAAACAAATTTAACATTTGTGTTTATTTATTTATATTTGCTCATCTTAAAGATAACTTCTAATTTTAGGTACAAATTTATTGCATACATGCAATAAAGTTTCGTTTTAATAAAAGTCTGGTTTTTCTTATAATATTTAGCAGATTTTTGCTCTTGTTTTTTTATTATTATTATTACGTTAACTATTTATTTATAATAACATAATATAACATTGTGATTTAATGTATAGTCTTTTTGTTGTTACATTAATAAACTATTTTAAGAAATAACTGTCTATTAATTTATATTTTAAAAGGTTTATCGGTTTACATAAATGTAAATTTATGAATTTATTTATATTTTAATAAATACCATCATAAATCAGTTTTAAAGTTTACGTTCATAATTAAGTGTTAAAGCATAGTAGCAACGTTAAATATTTTACTTTCCTATTTTTTTATGGGCTTTAGCACCTTAAAAATTCACATTTAACACATTGTAATTAACAATTAACATTTAGGACTTATGTCCTAATTTAAAAGAAATAAAGTATTTGTTTGACATATCGAATTACGAAATTTACTTGAAAACCACACAAAAGAGGTGTATCTTTTATAGAAAGTAAGATGTCATCTGCTAAACTGGTTTTAAATAAAAGTGGTTTAAATACCAACAACCATTTAAAGGAAACCCCAAGGAAAGTTAAATTATTGGAAGTTTTGCAGAGAAAATTAAAACAAAAATCTTCTGTTCTACTTCCAATAAAAAAATCTTTTCTTTTCCTTATTTTCCCTAACAAACCCAGGAACTGGAATTTTTCTACTCCACATCCTAGTTACACGTCATTTGCATATAGAAGAGAAATGTTAGATGCATCCTCTCCAAAAAAAAAAAGGAAAATAATCTTGATGACTCGCAGCTTTCTCTCTTCATCACGTCAAACGGGTATCTGCCACACCTTGATCGTAAAAGAGCGATGTACTGCTACTGCTATAGAAACGAAAGTGGTCAATGCTTTTTCTTCAGTGTCAATGTTAGTGCAGAAGAACAAGGTCGACCTTGATGTGTTACCAACAAGCCATCCAAGTGACTTTTAGTGCCTTAATTATGCATCTTAAATTTGTAAGTTATAAAACTTAAACCCATCCAATCGTATCTCTAATAAATTCTTTTAGGTAACATTCTTGCATGTAATTATTTTCTTCGTATCGGTGGTCGAACCGAAATCCCCTCAAGTATACGAAGATGTTGATGAAACCCCTTTGGGTATTTCAATAACAACCACGGAACCAAACCAAAGACTTAATTTTTTGAACCAAATACAAATGGATCCACAAAAATGGAGATACTATCAGCAACAACAAATTGATCAAATCAACAGGTTTAGGAATAAATATTCTACCCCTAAAGGAAGATCAATTCCTAACCTTAGCAAAAGGGAAATACACCCTTTAAATTATGGTTTAAACTACGCGGAAAACGTCAAACTTTTACAAGAAAGCTTTGGAGGTTCCGAGGAACAAGAACAAGATATTCAAGCTTTAAGTGCTTTGATTGGGAAAAATCCAACTGTGCAGCTTGAAGGTTTAAAAGAACTTCTAGGGGCAAAGGATCATACCCCAATCTCTGAACATACGATCGACGTTGCTAACCCCCAAACCCATCCCAACATTAAAGTTGAACCTGCACCCCAAAACTATCAAGTCCACGCAAATCCGATTAAACAGGAAAGTTTACTCAGACTTGCCCAAATTGAGAACGAGCTCAATACAGTTGCACAAGCGCAAGCTCAAGAAGCCATAGCTAAAGCTCGACAAGCAGCTTTGGCCCAAGTTCAAGCCCAACAGAAAGCTTTGGAGATTGCACAGGTTGAAGCCGAAAAGAATGCTATGGAACAAGCTCAATTACAAGCTGAAGCCCTTTATGGACATGGTCCTCGTTTGGTGCAATATCAACCTGTATTGCATCAGCAAAATGTTGCGCAGGATAGCAAAAAGGCTTATGATGAAAATAAAGATGTGAGTATAAAAAAGGGAGTGGTTACTAAAAATTTAACCAAATATTATGGTAATGAGGTTTGGGATAAAGGTTTGGAAAAATCATTTGGTAAACCTTCGCGAATAAAATTGAAGAGTAACTTTAAGACAGGTAATCGTGGAGGTAGATCTTTAGATACATTTTTTAACGAGTCTCTAGTTAAATATTTGGGTAGTAATGATCTGAAAGGTAAATCTCGTGGGAGTGGGGATAAAACTGTAGGTAAGACGTCGAGTGACAAATTTATGGGCAAACGGTTAAAGTCCCCTGATTTATCTGGGGGTGACAAATTTACGGATGAGCGTTTACAATCCTTATCTGCGGGTAAGTCTGCAAGTAAGTCATTGGGAAAAACTTTTTCTGGTCAGACTGATGATAAGTACTTCAATGGGATTCTTTCACAAACTGATCACTTTGTAAATAAATCTTCGGGTAAACTTTCTAGTAAGTCACCTGGTAAGATTTCGCGTAGGTCCTCGGGTAAGTTATCGAATAAGTCTTCGGGTAAGATTTTCGGTAAGCTTCGGGATAGGTTATCGGGTAAGACTCTGGGTAAGCCTTTCGGAATTAATTCGACGGGTAAGGCAGCCGAATGGGTTAGGAAAAAACGTGAAGTAGATTACGAATACGAATTCGATTACGTAGAAGACTTCAATCATACTTTAAACTCTTCAGATTCGAACGAATATGAATATTATTACATAGATATAGACGATGATGGTAATTCAACCTCATATAACGTATCTGAAAATATTTTAAATTTAATTTTTAGTAATTTTAATGAGTCTTCTAATGTAAATAATGTGGACGATGAGAATTCAACGTTAAGTTACGAAAATGCAATTGAGGGTGGTGTAAGACGTTATGATTACATCCCTAATGGATACAATTTTCATAAATCTGGCCCAAAAATAGGGGAAATTGTACCTTTAGCGGCTGAACATAAACCTACGAACTTAATTGTGATTAATAATTCAAACGATAATAATAATCATGGTTTTGATAAATATCGCCAACCTTTTTTTCCAAAGGGTAGTAAATTTAGGAAACATAAATTAAAGAAGCGTCCAAAATTTCATAGATCTAGACCTAATAATCGTTTACGACAGAAGAAAGTTTTTAGGAAACTTAAATATTTATTTAGTAAACTTGGTTTACAATTCTAAATGTTCCTTTTAATTAATTAAGTAATTTATTTTTATGTACTACTATAATATGTTAATTAATTAATTTTTTTGTTACAATTTTTTAATAAAAGTCACTTTAAATTTTTATTTTGTTTTAATTTTAAAAACGAGAGGCTATTAACGATACTTTCTCTTTTCTCTGCTCATCAATTTATGATTAAAAACGCTTTCTAAAATAACAAATCTTACATAATTAAAACATTTCAGTTACAATACGCATCTCAATACGCTTTTGGATATCGAGTACGTGATTACCATAGTGGAAATAACTTCGGCCATGAAGAAATTAGTGATGGAAAATCTGCAAAGGGACACTATCATGTTCTATTACCAGATGGAAGAATGCAAAACGTCCAATATTGGGCCGATGAAACTGGATTTCATGCCAAAGTAACTTATGATAAACTTGCTCACCATTAAGAGCTCAATTTTTAATATTTAACTCTCGTTTTGTGTGTCATATTATATTTTAGTAACAAAGGGGCCTTTAAATTTATTTAAAGAACTAGAAGGCTTGAAGTACTAAAGGGCATGTGCAATATTAGTTTTAGAAAACGAGATTTTATTTTTTTAATCTCACTCCAAGTACCTTATTTTTATACAATATTGTTTTTATTTATGTTAATGTATTATTTTATTTAAATAAATTAATATTGATTATATTTGGAAGATTTAATATTTTAAGGGTACCTAATAATATTTATCCGTAATTTATGGGCTGATCAAAGAAATCCTTGAACCAGGATTGATCCGAATAGTCCCTGTCTCGTAAAAAGGATTTTTATATGATCTAAGGCACCCAAATAATTCCTTTGATGATGATTGAAAATGGGGCGAAACTAAAAGCTCCTGCGCTTAGGCCACTAGAGCTCCCTTTGGAATGAGATTTACTCCACGAATAGGTCTGTCGCTTCAGAGAAGGACAGAATCTTGTTCATCGGTATGTCCTGTATTTCGTTTGGTTCTACGAAAAAGGAGCGGAGGTATCTGTTCCTTATGGCTCCAAGTGCTGTCCACTTGCAGATGATGGTTTCCTCCATGGAGATGGTTGACCTCATTCTGGAGGCAACCCTGGCATGTCCTACGTTCTCCTGGGTGGGTTTCCATTACTTCGTGCAGATTAGCCTGTGCGAAGCCGCTCGAGCCGAGAGGCACGAACCCCAGCAGCATCTCCATAGCTACTTTCGGGGTTGATCGCTTTGCGTTTGTAATGCCGAGACAAGGTAGTCTTTGCACGAGACCTGTCCTATTTGTGGTCAGTCCTGATCTTGGCCACCATACCAGGACAGCGTAGGTTATCAGGGAGGGTGTAGAACCAACATACGATTCTAAGCCTCAGTCCCAAGGTTTTGCCAAGAGTGCTTCTGCGCGTCCAGGCTAACCCAGGTGAGTTGAGCGTCAAGGACAACTCCTAGATAATTGACTTCACCCGAAAGGTTCAAAGATTTGTTGAAGAGGTTTCTACAACCCTGTCTAGTAATAAGGGACTTTTATATAATCTAAGGCGCCCAAATATTTTTTTTAATTAGAAAACAATTGTGCGGTAAACCTTACCTTTTAATGATATTTTACACTTATACATACAAAACTTTTTATTTGGTTACAAAACGACTAGTTTTTCTTAACAAAATAATTTACAATTATTTGGTACGTAATAATTACATATAGATACAGTTATTTACAAAAAATTCCTAGATCTTAATTTGTTGAATAAGTAATCGGTATATGAAAGTTTCAGAAAACCCCCTAATTATTTTAATAATAAATTTTCCTTTAGTAATTAATTTTCTGTACACAAAATATACAATAAATTTACGACTACTATAATTTTTTTAGGACTTATCACATGTTGTTAGGTAATTTGCTATTTTTCTACCACAAAATGAATTGTTGTTCCGTTCTTCAAAGTTTTGAACCAAGGACGACCAAGACCATCATTAGCCACATGGATGGCGCACAAGAGACCATGGCAAAATCACCTAAAACAAAATATAAATAAAGGGGATTTTAAAACTTTCCGATTGCAGTACCTGGTGTTTTGTTGGTGGTACTAGATTCAATCGGGGTAACCTCAATTGCTGCAGCTGTAGCGTTAACCATCGTGGAATTAATCAAATCATCTGCGAGAAGGTCAGGATATTCGATTGTCGATTCGTTGCCTACAACAAAATATTGAATAGAATATGGAAATTGTTTCAATTTGAGTTTGGGTTCTTCCACCCATCTAGCAATAAGACATACAGATAGCAAGATATCAACAGCAAGAGAATCAACAATCAGTTAGACAGCAATCCGTTCAGTCACTCCGAGAACGTATACGACAGCTAGACTGGAAGGCATTTAGTGTAGTTGGGAAAAATCCCAGATGGACACCGAAAATTTTATTACCCAACAGACAGACAAGAAGCCGTTCTATCTTCCACATAGACAGACATGTTCAGCTAGGCAATACTCATCCAGTAGGCAACGAGACTGCATCAGCAAGCAATTGTGATGGCCTGAAAAGCCTAATAAGACAGTAAGACTGTGAACCATTCAGGTCAGCAGTCTTCTAAACAAACAAAACGCAGCTAGACTGCAAGCATGAGAGGAAGTCCTTAGGCCTTCCAGCCAGACAACTACAATATGTAATCACATAAAAAGGTTAGATAATTTTTTAAGTTACATTATAAGCCCGCCAGGAAAATGTAATATGGAGGCTAGAGACTTGGAAAATATGTGCCAAACATCCCTCACCCCCTCCCATCTGTTCAAAAAAAAAATTCAGAAAGGTTTCAGAAGGAATTCATTCCTGAACATTTCCGGACCAGGCAGGGAGCAGTGGGAAGGGGTGGGGGAAGCTTGTAGGATAATTTCCAAGTCTACACCCTCCAAATAACATTCTGGGAAAATCCGGACGAGATCTGAAAGGGTCAAAATTTTTTCCAAAAAATGAGGAAAGACTATAGACTTTCCTTTTTTTTGGGTCATTTTTCTCACCCCCTCCGATTTCCTTCTAAAATTCCCAGAATGTAATATGGAGGCTAGAGACTTGGAAAATATGTGCCAAACATCCCTCATCCCCTCCCAACTGTTCAAAAAAAAAATTCAGAAAGGTTTCAGAAGGAATCCATTCCTGAACATTTCCTGACCAGGCAGGGAGCAGTGGGGAGGGGTGGGGGAAGTTTGTCGGGTAATTTCCAAGTGGACACCCTCCAAATAACATTCTGGGAAAATCCGGACGAGATCTGAAAGGGTCAAAAATTTTTCCAAAAAATGAGGAAAGACTTTTCCTTTTTTTTGGGTCATTTTTCTCACCCCCTCCGGTTTCCTTCTAAAATTCCCAGAATGTAATATGGAGGCTAGAGACTTGGAAAATATGTGCCAAACATCCCTCATCCCCTCCCAACTGTTCAAAAAAAAAATTCAGAAAGGTTTCAGAAGGAATCCATTCCTGAACATTTCCTGACCAGGCAGGGAGCAGTGGGGAGGGGTGGGGGAAGTTTGTCGGGTAATTTCCAAGTGGACACCCTCCAAATAACATTCTGGGAAAATCCGGACGAGATCTGAAAGGGTCAAAAATTTTTCCAAAAAATGAGGAAAGACTATAGTCTTTCCTTTTTTTTGGGTCATTTTTCTCACCCCCTCCGATTTCCTTCTAAAATTCCCAGAATGTAATATGGAGGCTAGAGACTTGGAAAATATGTGCCAAACATCCCTCATCCCCTCCCATCTGTTCAAAAAAAATTCAGAAAGGTTTCAGAAGGAATTCATTCTTGAACATTTCCGGACCAGGCAGGGAGCAGTGGGAAGGGGTGGGGGAAGTTTGTCGGATAATTTCCAAGTGTACACCTTCCAAATAACATTCTGGGAAAATCCGGACGAGATCTGAAGGGGTCAAAATTGTTTCCAAAAAATGAGGAAAGACTATAGTGTTTCAGTTTTTATTCAGGTACGCAATCAGGTAATCCTCCAGCCAGGTAGTAAAATATTCAGCCAATCAGGGCGATAGTAACTCATTGAGTCAGCCTGCAGTATCTCCTCGCTAGACACCACGCCAATCAATGGACAGCAAATAAAACCCAATCAGGAAGCGAGATATTAACAACCACAGTTAGGCAGTTAGTGTGCGAAATTTCAGGAGTTTGTTCAGTCTTTCAGACAGAAAAAAAATACAGCCTGCCAGTAAGACATTCAGTTAGTGATTGAGATGACAAGCCATCAAGCCAGCCGGAGAATGTCCTAGCCACATAGAAAGCCAGTCAGATACTCTTTCCGATCAGACAGGAAGACATCCCTCCAGCCAGAAAACGACATTCAGTCAACAATTCAGTTAAACGCGTAAAAAAACATACAGGTATCTAACTTTTTAACTAACAAATCGAAGGTTAAGGAAAGTTGAAAATTATTGGAAGGAAAAACTTACCGGGTACCCAAAACGACAGCGTTCTGGTTTCATTATAATTTGTGTTTGGTATAAAAACGTTACACACAAACGTAGCGGAACTCGTTAAGTTCTCCTCATTGAATTTAAACCTTCTTGTAACGTTCAAAAATTCTTCAGTGTTGACTATTTCATCTTCAGCCGCAGGTACCAGAACAATGAAATCATTGCTGAAAAGTTAATACTTAGATGCTAGTTCTTTGGAAAACTCCCTAATTGGTTTATTACCATTCGTTAATAAAATTTATAACACAAAAAACTTATTTAAAAATATACAGGGTGTTTTATTTAAAAAAAATTGACTATAGACCCATGATGGATCCGGAAGATATGGGAAAAATCTTAGGGTGTGGATGTAATAATAAAAGGCAAACCTTTCAGAATCATAACTTCCAGTTACTGTAATAATTGGAAGTGGATATAGTTCATAGGTTGCACATATCAACGTTTCTGTGATATTATCAACAAAAAAATCCACAGACGATGCTGGTTCTGCAACAACAATAAAAAATATTACCATTTCAGGATTTTTATTTTTTCTGTAACTTACGATAAGCAACTAATGGTTCTGTGATGTATTTTTCCCCTTCGTTACTACTAACTTTACAAGTATAATTTCCAGTTAGATTCTTATTCATTTCTTTAAACCGAATGGTATTGTTAGTAACTTGTAACAAATCACTAAACCATCCCATAGGTTGTGGTAAGTTCCTCATTGGTACCCATTGGGAAATTTGAGTCATCTCATTGTAATACCATTTGATTTCCACCCCGGTGTCTTCTCCATAATCATAATCACACACCAATGTAGTCGTGTTGGATCCCAATTGGGCTGAATCCGTCCCACTAAGTTCATAGATAACTATCGTGGAATTTGCAGTTGAAACTGCAATTACATTTTTAAACTGTGATTAGGATAACTTAAGGGTTAAAAATAGGTTATGGTCTGGGCTTAATTTAGACCGTTCTTAATTCTAATTTGTGGACGTTCGCCAGGTTATTTTTACTGTAGACTATTTTAAGTGGAAAAAATAGATAACATTTTTCTTTGCTAACCTAATTACCGTACCTTGTTTTGTTATTTTTCTTGGAAAATAAAAAAGGTTCTCTAAAAGGAGTTGAAGTTAAAGTTTAAGGGATGAATGATTTAAGGGGTGTAACCGTGTAACTTAAAATTATTAAAATGTCATCTCAAACATCCACCTTTGGGGGTCGAACCATTGAACTTGGGATGTTACACAATTAAAGGTTCTTAGAATTTTAATTACAAGGCAAATTGAAATTTCAACACACCCCTACATCAAATGGGGCGAATTTGAGTAAATTACGCCCTTAAAACCTTGACTTTCCACGATTTTTGAAAACTTGAAACTTGAAGGTTTTTGGGGTCCTTTCCTTTTTAAAATTTTGAGGGTTGAGAAGGATATTTAAAGTTTAGACGTTTCTCAGATTGAAGAGAAATCTAAAATCAAAGCCCTCAAAATAAAAATTATGGGGACATGCAAAAAGGGTGGAAAATGCAAACTTTTTATTTGATGCTAAGATTTTACAAAAGATTTTGGAATTTCAGTGTTTCGAAGGAAACTTTGGGACATTTGGCACTTCTTGTCCTTCCACTTTGAGTTATAAGGAAACGCTGTCTAATTCTAAGGTAAAGCCATAAAGGTTTCAACAAGTTTAAGAAAATACGGAAGAGTTGGAAATGTATAAAAACGTCCTTGCTAATATTTTACAAAAGTTTTGTACGATCCTTGAACTTTGACGATTGTGAAGGACACTTGAACTAGGGACGTATTTCAGTCTTGGTTGCTGTGTAATTAAAGGTTCTCAGCAACTTAAAGTTAAGGAAACTTGAAAGGGGCTGAAAGCTATAACAAGTTAATTTCTCTTTTAAATGTTGAAGGGTTGAGAAGAAAATTTATACTTTAGATGTAGGTAGTTAACAGAAAAATCTTCGGTTGTCGCCTTAAAATTTTTTGGAAAAACTTGAATGGTATAGAAGGGAATAAAAATTCCTCTAAACCCAGAGCTCTGTTAAATGGAAAATAAAATTCGGTTCCTTCAAGAAAATTTCATGGAAAATCTTACGGTAATAGTAAAAATAATCAATTTACACAGGAACTGTGAATAATTTTAGTAATTTATTTTGAATAGACTCCGAAAATAACTTCAAGATATTAAATCAAGATTTTGTTTGCGATTTTAAAGGTAGATTTATTAATTTTGAAATTATTTTCGAAATCTGTGTTTTATGTGCCAGAAATACAATGTGAGGCTTTGTAATCCTACGAACATTCACAGGAATTTCTTATACAAACGAAACCTAACAGGGAATAACTAAAAAGTGTGACGCTACTTAAAATATTTATTTTTACATTTTTTTACTGGAAAAATCTGCGATGGCAAAAATAATTTGTTGGCGCATTCTGGAGTATAATACATTCAGTCAAATTCACCATCAATTTGGTTATTCTTAGATTTTTAACAGAAGATTCCTTTGGACAACAACCTATTTATCCAATTACTGTTGTATATTAAATTACATTTCATTAAACTCGCGTTATGAAACCTTGTGATTTATTTAAATTTTATTAAAAGAATGGCTGCATAATTGCATCCACATTCATAGCCACCGTATTTGGTATGAAAATGAATGGTTGGGACAATAAATATGTAAACATCCTGTAAAATTTTATGGAATACACGTGCTAATTGAAATACTGAGCGATCAAAACTTGGTCAAGTTGGCTATGGTGTTTTTCCTTGACTAACTTGATTATAATTCATTCTGTTTTTTTCGATATTATTATTTTAAAAAATATATAAAAGTGGACCTCTTCCTCATCTTTTCGTAAATGTGGAGTTGGTATGGGTCAAACATTTTTTGGGTTAATTAAAAAATTATTTTCTACAAGAATTCAGTTTAAAGAAATTTTTAGGCCTGGCAAAACTTCAAGGATTTGATTATCTCCACTCTAATTTTAAAATTAAGCAATAAATTCCAAAAATAATTAAATTTTTAAATTACATACCTTGGAGGAATAATCCAAAAATAAAAACACTCACGATCCATTTACACATATTTGCACTGAAACTGCTTATCACTGCACTTCAGAATTAATTTAAACTAATTGAGCAAAAGATTTCCATGCTACCACAAGCGTGTTCTAAAATAGCTCAAAATTTTAACGTCTCGCTCGCTGAAAGACCTACACTAAAGTGCTACTGGTAGTTTATTTTAGTAATTTCAGCAAGTTAAACCAACCATATTATAACATCGGTTTAATTTATCTTTTATTAAAGGTTTTCTAAGGCTCTCTTGCTCTAACTATAATAAATTTTGATTGAGTCAAAGTCTTTCTCACATTGACGTTGCGAAAAAGGTAGGAACTCCTGCTCAACTTGAAGAAATTGTTCGTTGATAAGAGGAAAACTTTCGCAAAGGAGAAATATTGGTATGAGGAAGTGAATTTTCAAACGTCAAGCTTTCTGAAAACCAAACTTTCTTTTTTAGGTAACTGTATAAATTTTTTTTTATTGACGATAATACAATATTTATGCTCAGCTTTCTTTAAGTTTCAGAATTATTGCTTTCTTTATTATTAATATTAAATAAATTAATATAATAAATATAATTAAAATATAAATACAGAGTGAGTCAACAAAACTACCACAGTTTCCTTTAATAAAGTGCAGAAAAAAATTTCAAATTAGAGAATCTATTTTTTTTTATCTATTACCAGGTTATTCCCTTTTCTTCTGTTAAGGGTTGCCCTCTATTATCCCATCCCATTAGACTTTTTTTTTTCAAATATTTGTTTCAAATACTTAGTTAGGCAACTCTTTTAACTCGATGGCTGTAAAAAACCCTGATCGAGCTGGCTGAGAGAGCAATTATTTGAAACCCTAACGACCAGTCTTTCAATTCCGATCTAACTCCCAGCTAAGCTAACCTAACTACCAGTTAAGCTCACTAACGGCCTGTTGTCATGGATACCATTGTTAAAAGATTTGTTTCCACGGCAATTGAAAGACCTGTCCTTAATTTTGTTCTCTTGATAATCTAGAGAAGCTGGAACGCAACTTTTGCGGTATTTGAAGCGGCAACACCTTCTTGCATTCCAGATACTCTGGGGTACTTTCTATTAAGGTGTCTGGATCACAACTGACATTTATGTTCCAGATATTCTCAATTATTCCCGGTGTATCTGAAGCACACCGCATAACTGTGTTACAGATATCCTGGCTGGAGTATCTGAAGATTAAGATATCTTGGGGATCCAGAGCCCACATATTATTCCGAAACTGACATTTCTACTAATTCGTCTTCTTGTAGAGGAGAAAATTGTAGTTGACGACCTTATTTCTGTCTTTAAAAAAATGTCGACCTGGAAAAGGAGTAGATTCGATCCGTTTAGCGTAGGAATATGAATCTTCCATATTTTATGAATCCTAGAGTATTATCTCTGAAGATAATCTGGATCACTACTCACAGTTGTCCTCTAGCAATTCTTAAAACATTATGTTTTGGATATTTATAATCAAAAATGGATTTGGTGGAGGCGCCGGGTTACGTATAAAAAAAATAAAAATTTAGAAACTACTTTTATGTAAATAAAAATAAAATACAAGGCCATTTGAAATAATTTCTTAACTTAATTATAAAACATTTATATTAATTAGCATTTAATAATATTTTACATATTATATGAAACCTTTTTTTATTTGGTTACAAAACGACTAGTTTTTCTTAACAAAATAAATTATTTACAATTTTTCGGTACTTAATTAATAATTACATATAGATACAGATATTTACAATAAATTCCTAAACTTTAATTTGTTGACAATTTTTTGGCATTAAGTATTTTGGTACTTTCTCGTGGACCAATTAAAAGATCTCATTAACCCTTTAACTGCACCAATGGGTGTTTTCTGTACATAAAATATACAACTTTGATTTTTTTATCACTTATCACAATGTTGGTAGTTTATTCCTTTCGTTTTTAAAGTTCGGATCCTAGGACCGCTAAGAGTATCATGAGCCAAATCGATGGAGCACAGGACACCATAGCGAAATCACCTAAAAGAAACTTTATGTTATTATAAAGCTCGTAATAATTAGTTTTAAGCTTTTGGAGACGACAACAAGGGTCACTACAGGCAAAGTTGAACTAACACTGAAGTATAATACCTTGCGTTCTGGAATTGGTAGAATTAAACGAAGATTCTCTTGTGAAGACAGGAAATTCAGTTGTCGATTCGTTGCCTACAGCAAAATAATAGTAAAATAGCGCATGCTGAGTTAGTTGCAGTTTTAATGCAACTTCTAGTTTAACACGAAGAAACAAATCAGATAAAGAAAGATTAGTTTTAGTCCCAAACCAATTGAATTGTTATTAGAAAACTTTATTACCTTGCGCCCAGTAAGACACAGTTCTTGTTTCGTTATAATTCGTATCTGGTATAAAAATATTACAGACAAAGGTAGCAGAACCTGTTAGACTTTTTTTGTCGTACCTAAACGTTCTTGTAACGTTTAAAAATTCATCTTCTGTAGGGACTATATCATCATCACCCGCAGGAATCAGAAATATGGTATCGTTGCTAGAAAAAAATAAATAAATCAGTATTTTTCTTGAAACACTCAATAAGCCTACGAAAAAAATACAAACCTTCCAGAAACATAACTTCCGGTAACAGTGATAGTCGGAAGGGGATACAAATCATAAGCTGCGCATATTAACGTTTCTGAAACATCTTCAGGAAAAAATTCAACAGATGATGCTGGTTCTAAAACAATAAAAGTTACAATATTATAACATACATATTATACAGGCGTAACAAATAAAAAGAACATTTCTTTGTATAAAGTTAACGAAGGGTAACGAAGTGGCACGCGCCGAGGAACAAGAAAGCAAGCTTCTTATTTATTGTATGACTTACGGTAAGCAACTAATGGTTCTGTTTTGACTTTTTCCCCTTCGTTACTGCTAACTTTGCAGGTATAATTTCCCGTTAGATTCCTGTTTATTTCTTTGAAATGGATTGTATTGTTGGTAACTTCTAATAAATTACTAAACGGTCCCATTGGTTGCGGCGTGTTCTTATTTGGAACCCATTGGTAAATTGGGGTTGTGTCGTTGTAGTACCATTTGATTTCCACTCCGGTGTCTTCTCCGTAATCGTAATTACATACCATGGTGGTCGTGTTAGATCCCAATTGGGCTGAATCTGTTCCACTAAGTTCGTAGATGACTATCATCGTGTTGGCGGTTGAAACTGTAATTAATTATTTTAATAATTAGGGAAATTTCATTATTGGGATGAATGGGATAACTTAAAGATTCAAAATAGGATGTGGTCTCATCACTGATCTTGATTCTAATTTGGTGGATGTTCGCCAGGGTTATTAATAGCATACACTCCTGTGCGTGTAATAAGTTATAAAATTCTTCGTTTGTAACCTAATTGGCATGCTGTGTTTGTTTTTGTTTTTGTTTGAAAAAAAACCTTATCGTTAAAGGAAGATTTTAAGGGGTGGGTAATCTAAACTTACTAAAGAGCCTCAAGAGGCTCAAAAGAATTTCTTTCGGTTGCACAGTTCGTTGAGATTCGAAAAAAGTATTAAGGGTTGTTTATTGAACCTGATGGTGTAACCCTTAACTTCGGAACTCGTCCAAAATATTGAAGGTTCCTGTTACATTATTCTATAGACATGGAAAAGAACCCCTTTCTTCACTTAAATTTTAAGTGAATTTTGATACTTCTTGAAACTTAAATTTTTTTCTAGTCTGAGCTAATAAGTTAAAAGATTTTTGGTGCTTCTGGATGTTGAATTGGCGAAAAAAATTTGTAAACTCTACAATTAGGGGTAAAAGGGTAAAACTTTATGAAAGGTTGGGTTAGATTATTAGGGATGTTTTATTTTATTTAGACCTCTTCAACGTTAATACCACGAATTTTGGTAATTTTTTCAGCAAACTGTTTAGTTGAAGGTAGGTACATCTGATGTTTAGACTTAAGGGGTGATAGATTCGAACTAAAAGCACGAGGTACAGTATAGCGTTATTCCAAACTCAGAAGTAAATTTGAATTCTAAACCATTCTTCAAGTTGAAAGAATTTTGTAAGAGTGTAGAAAAGATTTCTTGCTGTGTTTTGTTCTTGAAATCTGCTGTCGGGGGTAGTAGCAGTCTGCTACATTAAATGGAGAGGGGGGATAATGTGTACAAAACTGTTCTTTTATCGTTACCAAAAATTTTAAAACCTTTGATCGACGCTATCGAATTTTTTTAATTTGTTTTAATAAAAAATACTAATTTTCATTTCGGGGAAGACACGATCTTTAGACATACACTAACCTAAGGGTTGGATTCGTTCATTTTATGAAAGGGTGAAGTACAGGATTTTTTTTAAATTTCAGTTTGAAACAATTTTCCTGAGTTGAACACAACAGACTTTTTTTCCTGAAATTTTAAACTTGAGCTCTTCGAACAAACTTGAACTTTGTGTAGGGGGGGGGGGGGTTAAGGGTTACAAGCTTCGCTTTTGTGCTATAACTTTCAAAGGTTTTAGGACATTTTATTAGTTATGCGTTCACTTTTACACGAATCTTCCGATCAACCGTAATATTTTTTGAATTTAGCCAATTAAGGGCTATAATACCGATCTTCAGATATAAAGGAACTATAAAGGGTTGGGTTAGATTATTAAATGAAAGGGTGAACTATGAGTTTTTAATAAAAAAAAAGGGGCTTGAAGTTGAGATATATTTGTAAAGTAGATTTTTTGGTGTTCTCTCTAGGTACAAACTTTGCGTCAATTTTAATCAAACTTCAAAAATAGGGGTAGATACGAAAGGGTTAAAAAATTTAAAATTTTCTTTCATGAAACAATTTTAAATAATTTTGGGATGTTTTAAACGGATGGTACCTTCAATTTTGAGAATCTTTCCATCAAAAAAGTAAAGTTGGAATCATCAAATCAAAAGTAGGGGGAAACCTGATATTCAGACGTACACCAACTGTGAAGGATTGGATTTCATTGCTAATGAACCATGGACTGTGGTTCGTTAAAGGGAAACATGAACTTCGACCATACCTTAAAAAAATATTCGATTGTAAAATCAACAAGTTTTTTGGTCTAACCGTAGAATTTTTGAATGCCTTCCAAAGCCTTCAAGGCTTTGAGAATTTAAAAAAAAAAGTCATAAGGGTTGAATTGGCTTTTATTTAAAATTTCAGGATTTTACGGTAATTTTTAAAGCTTTTGAAAAACTCTTAAGTTAAGAACTGAAAATTGGTGGAGGTGCCTGGAATTTCGAAAAGTTTGAGCTTTAATGTCTGACACACCAATTCTTCATTCTTTGCTTTTCAAACATTTTTTTTTAAGATTTTGATTTCAGTAAATTTCCAGGCCCTTTGTTAATGGGGTATTTATGGTATATTGAGGAAAATGTACCAGTTTTGAAGAAACCTACAAATTTTATTCTATCCCTCAGGATGTCTCAATCAACAGTGAATAAATGACGTAAACTTCTGATCAGGCTTTAATCTAGAATTCAAGATGCCAAAGAAAAATAAATGTTCGTGAAAATTCCGAGGAAATCTTACGGTAACGATAAAGCTAATCGATTTACACGAGAGCTATAAATGATTTTACTACTTTATGTTGAATAAAGTCCAAAAATAACTTTAGGAAATTGTTTTTAGGTTGCTTTTTAAATTTTTGTTGCAAAGAAATTTCCTTTGTTCCTGAAAATACGTGACATATGACGTTTTGTAAGGTAATCATATAAACATTTACAGGAATCTCTCATGCAAAGGAAACGCAATAGGGGATAACTAAAGCGTGACGTTATTCTCTACTTATTTTTTGCAATTTTAACCAGAAAAAAAATTTCCCATATAGTTTACTGGAGATTAAATCAGAGATACTACTAACAAAACAATTCATTGACGCACTTTGGAGTATATACATTCACTCAAATTTAGTATCAATTTAGTTATTCTTAGATTTGTAACAGAAGGTTCGTTTGGCCAACAACATATTTATCCAATTACTGTTGTATATTAAATTACATTTCATTAGGCTCGCGTTATCAAACCTTATGTTTGAGGTTTTAAATTTCATTATAGAAGAATCAGGGTTCAAGAATGGCTGCATAATTGCATCCTGATAATACCATGTTATGATGTTTGGTAGGAAAATGCAGGACATGGTAAGGGTCAGTTGGAGCAGCAAATGAACTTCCGTTAAAATTATGTAGAATGCACGTCACACTTCAGCACGTGCCAACGGAAATATGTATCTGTTCTTACATCCGTCCGTCCATCTGCTATCATTTAAAAAAAAAACCTAGTATGTGGATTAATCATGAATATTTCTAGATAGAAAGTTTTATAAAAGTTTAAATCTGGGTAGAAATTTAAATAAAATTGGGGCTTGTGCTCGGAATTGATTATATCAACTCTAATTTTAAAATTAAGCAGATTACTCAATTCGAAATCCAAAAATAATTTAGCAAGCTTTGCTCATTTCTAAAACAAAAATAATAAAAGATAATAAATATTACCTTGGATGAGTAATCCAAAAATAAAAACATACACCGTCCATTTACACATATTTGCACTAAAACTGTTAATTAATCACACTCCCGAATTAATTTCTAGCAATTGAGTTGAAAAATTTAAAGTTCCATGCTAATACGAGCGTAATATTAAAATAGCTCAAAAATAAAACCTCTCGTTCGCTGAAAGACCTACACTAAAGTGCCGCTCGTAGTTTATTTTAGTAATTTTAACCACCATGCATGTTTAACCAACCATATATGACATCCGTTCTGTTTCGCTTTGGTTAAAAGCTTTCCTAGACTATCTTACTCTAACTTAATGGATTTTCATTAACTCCAACATGTTCTTTTGTCTTTCTTAAATTGACGTTGATTATCTTTGTGGAAATCGTATGAGCTCGTGCTCAACTTGAAGATTTGTCCATTGATAGAGGAAGGAGTTTCGCAAAACTCAAACTATCTCAAAAAGAAAGCTTTCTTTTTTTTGTAATTAGAGGATAATGTTAATTATTTTATTACTGATAATAAAATATTTTTGTCTAACCCACTTTGCTCAGGAATTTTTACATTATTTATTTTTTTTTATTGTTTTAAATAGAAAATGTTTTAAATAAAAGGTGAAAGGGATGAATAATTCCTTATTTTCAAATTATATTAAATTATACATACAGGATTGGGCAAAAAAGATATAAAAAAGACTCTATCTCGGCTAGCTGTGAAATGAAAAGTCACGTTATTACAGGAAGCTGATGGAGAATTCGATGCCAGGTATTCGCATACCGAGATCTCGACTTTTAACAAGACGGATCTGATAAAGTGTAGTTTGTTATCCTTTCAAGGTTTCGGATTGGTGTGGTGGGGAGTAAAATTATGTCAAATCCCTGGAGCTCCTCCAGGTAGCCAAGATTTTCAAGATGACGACTGCAGGAAGCAGTTGGGATATCTATGCCAGGTATTTCTGTACCGAGATCTCGACCTTTTATAATAAGGACCTGATAAAGTAGAGCTCTTTGGTGTGGTGGGTATGGGGAGTAACTGCAATCCCTGGAGCTCCTCCAGGCAGGCAGGAAGCAGATAGGAAATTTGGTGCCTGGTGTTTGTATACCGAGATCTCGGCCTTTTACAATAAGGACCTGATAAAGTAGAGCTTGTTAGTACCCTTTTATGCTTTCTGGTTGGTGTGGTGGGGAGTAACTCCAATTCCTGAAGCTCCTCCAGGTAGGGAAGATTTTTATGCTGACGGCCCCAGGAAGCTGTTGTAGCTGTTGTAGAAGGTCGTGTTATTTAAAATTAACCCAAAACTACCCTGGTTAGCATTTAGCTATTTATTGGGACTCCCCCTGTATATTACTACGATTTTTACTATAAATACTACATACTGGTGGGAATAAACGTCCTTGGACGCTCATTGGTTGGTTTCTGAATTTGTCCCGCCCCTTTCCATTCAACGCTCTCATAACCTAAGTTTTATTTAAAATTAAGCCGGTAATTTAGTGATAATTAACAGTTTTAAGAAGAATATCTGTGTAAAGTGATTGATTTTGGTGTAATTATGACGAACACTCGCTTAAAGGTTTGTACAAATTTTATATCTTGGTGTTGGGTTATATTTTTTATGTAAAATAAAATTTATGGTAATTGTTTGAAATTTCACGGTTCTTTACTAGTTTAAGACTTAAAATAGGATTTTTATATGTCAGGATGCTAGAATCTGACTAAGAAAGCGTAAGAGGTGTTGATTTTCATAGAAATCGTAAAAAAAATATTTCGTTATTTCGGTCCGGTACTGAAAATGGATTGTGCGAAAACCGTTTTGGTATAAGAGAGAGAGTAACAGTGTATCATTTTATCAAATTAATTTTCTTATTCGCTGTGAATTAATACAAATTCTATGTTATGTCTACTTTTAGGCCCAGTTGTATCAAGTGGTTGAACTTCCAGTTCGCCTGATCCAGGATCAATTGCCATGGATAACAATTGATCCTGGATCAGCTGAACTGGGAGTTCAACCACTTGATACAACTGGGCCTTATTAGTTGAAACAATTGCAATTTGTATATAGGTAAGGGTTGTAGCCAAATAATTAAAGTATCAGAAACGAGAAAGAAGGCTGGATAAACTAAAAATTAAGTAAAAAGTGGAAACTGAGAAAGAAATTAGTAACGAAAATTTAAGAAATAATTTATTATACGACTAAATCAAATACAAGTTTCCTTAATTCTTCGTAAATAATTTTAATATTATTAACATTCATTTCCTCTTGTTCAAGTTCACCTCTAAGATAGTCCTTCATATTCTGCAAAAAAAAACTTCTTTATTATCCATCTTATTTTAATGATAAACTTACCCTTAGTGCAACAAGCCACATTTCATCAACTGAAACCGTTTGGCACTGAATTTCTTCAATAAAATATTTCTTAATCTTCTTTAAATCATGAATGTTACATGTTAAGCTTAAAATACTTTCTGTTTTATCTAACTTAATGATTGTGTCTTCTTCGTTACTAATACTAAAACGTAAATTAATTTTATTTGAATTTTCAGTTGAAAATACTTGTGGTTTTAACCGATGATAACAATTTTTAGCTATGGATTCAAAAAAATGTTTCGTTGTGCATTTACATTTAAAATTATATTCTAAAGAAGGTATTTTTAATACGTTTTGATCTAATTCGGTGTAGTTTTTGGCAATTTTTAATATTGGACAAGTCGAGAATTTTTCGTAATTACTAAAGTGATAAGATATGTCAAGGGTTATTGTAGAAATTTTTAAAGTACTAGAGAAATTATTAAAGTACATAAATAAATTGGTTTCAACCCTTGATGGTTCGATTGAAGTATCAAAAGGAATTATAATAAGGATATGTCCATCATTTTGTTCATATCTAACAGGAACATTTTTATAAACACACATTTTACTGTTTTTAACACAAACATTAAGCAACCAATTTTGGTTAATAATTTTTTGTTGAAATAACTTCGATGTGTACACTTCAACTAAATAAAATTTACAATTAGACATTTTTCTAAGGGCTTCAAATTCATCTTTAAGGATTTCTTCACTGTACAAATAAAACACTTCAAATATAGAACTAAAAATTTTAACTGTAACTCGAAACACATTTTCTTTTGTAAAATTTCTTTCCATTGCAATACGAGCCGCTATAAGTTTATTGGTTTCTTTTTCAACCTCTTTTTTGAGCAACTCATTCCTTTTAAATTCACTATCAATTTGATTTATGATATCCTCGTATTTTTTTAATTGTTTATGGGAAATATGGTCCATTTCTAAAAGAAAAATTAAATTACGAAAGAAAAAATTAGGTTAGGTCAAACAATATTTAATTATATAAAGACTTTTTAATGAATTTTTTAGGTAAAACTTATAAAATAATATTAATTTATGGAATAATTTACCTTAGAATATTAAATTCAAGGTAATTAATGCACAGAAATTGATTTTAAATTCAAATCTGACAGGAAAAAGTTAGGTTAGCGTCACTTCAAGAAGTCCTTAATTTTACTTGGAATTTATGGTTTTAAACCTAAAATTGGTTCTAAGAGCTTAAATAAACTAAATTGACATGA
This sequence comes from Hemicrepidius hirtus, assembly GCA_963082805.1. Taxonomy (NCBI): domain Eukaryota; kingdom Metazoa; phylum Arthropoda; class Insecta; order Coleoptera; family Elateridae; genus Hemicrepidius; species Hemicrepidius hirtus. The sequence goes on from OY720162.1 coordinate 30,078,853, forward strand.
ATTTCATTATTACATTCCTAATATTTATTGAATTAATTTCAAATTTGAAGTCCTTTGACCTTGAATGAGCCAAAGTAGTGCATCCAGAGCCGCCTGTGTGATAATACCTTCCCGCTTCATTTGAATTACTTCTTTTACAATATGTTGATTAATTTCAATTAATTCTGCGTTAATACTTTGCTCAGTTTTGAGTTTTCCTTCAGTTTCATGTAAACGAAGAGCTGTTTCACATCTAGAAGTAAAATAAATTAATGATAATTTTTAAATCTTTTTTTAAAGCTAACTTTTGAAATTCCGTAACGGTTAATTGTTGCTTTAAATGAGAAATTTGTGTATTTAACTCCATAATTATTTTGTGGTTTTTCTCAAGATCAGTTTTTAATTTTTTTGTACGTTCCTGAAAATTAAAATTGTAAATAGTAATACTAATTTTTTTGGAAACAATTTGTTTACCTCAGTAGAATGCAATTTACTTCGTGTTTCCTTTAAGGCTAGTATTTTATTATTTGCAGTTCTATTTTTCTTTTTAATTTCCCGTTCCTAAAGGAAAAGGTATAACACGTGTGACGTTTTAAAGAGAAATATGTTTACCTGAGGTAATCGACTTCCTGATTCTTGCGATTTTGAATATAAATCCTGGAGATCTGAAAGAACATCCTGTAAGGATTTTTTATCAGCAATGAGCGACTCAACTTTTGATTTTAATTCTTCAAGTTGATTTGATATTAAACTAGTTCTCTTTTCAGCGGTTTCCTAAAAAAATATTGTAAAGAAATAATTTTCAAAAAAATAATTGTTTTTGGGGACCTTTTCCAAAACTAATTCTTTGTTTTGATTGTTGAGCTTGGTAACACTAACTTCTGTCTTTTGTCTGCTCATTTTTTCATCGATTAGCATTCGAACAGCCCTTAAAAGCTTGTTTGCTAGGTCCTTATGCGCTTCTTTTAGTTTACCATGGGAATTTGTTTCGTCTTCATGGGATTTTTTAATATTTTCTAGTTCCTCCGATAGGGTTTGAATTTCTGCTTCCAATTGGTCTTTTTGATTGTTGTGTTCCCTAGAAAGCAGTTAATAATTGGGAAGGTAATTATTTTAAAAACTTACTTGATTATTTGTTCGATATAATTTGTTGCGTTGTAATGTTTTGCTTCCATTTCTTGTACGTATGCTTTTAATTCGGTTTCTAATCTTAATTTTTCTTCAGTTAATGCTGTTATTGCTTGGGAACATTCTTCATGTTCTGCTTCAAGGGTTGATAAAGCTTGACGGAGTTGAAGCAAAGCAAGATTACTTTCGGAAAGTAATCTACAAAATAGTTATTTATGTTACAAGGCCGTGAAGTAGCACTTTTTTTTATTAGAATGAATATTATTTGGCGAGGCGAAGGCCGAGCCAAATAATCATTCGAATAAAAAAAAGATAGTTCACGGCCATGTGGCATACAAAATTTTGTGTGCAACTGTGAAAAATTACCAAAATTAAAGTTTCGATCGAATCTTTACATAAAATTAAAAGCTAATTTCATTCAAGATCATGACCCGTAAAAAAAAGTCTTTGTCGGCCGGTAAAAAAAAGTCTTTTTTTTACGTTGTCAGGGCTTTTTTTACGTTGTCAAGGTTTTATTTTACTATAAACAAATGTGCTACTTCACGACTCAAAATCAAACAAAAAAAGTGACCTTTTTTTGACAGTTGCACACAAAAAAAATTAATTCTTCTAGTCAAGGGAAGTAAAAATTAGTTACTTTGATTGGGTATCAATTTCATCCAAGGAAATTTCCATTTGTTTCAGTTGTTCTATTAAATTACTGGAATGTTTTTGTAATTTAACCACTTCGACATCTTTTTCTTCAACCACCTAAGGGTTATAAAAATAATAACCTAACCAAAAAATATTCGAAAAATACTTTTTCCAGCCGTTGTATTTCCTTTGACCCTTTTTCAACCGACCCCTGGGTTTCTTCAAGATTTTTCTTTAATTCCTCTTGAGTTGCATTAGCTTTCGCCATGTTTGCCTCGTAATCTTTAATTAAATAATTAGAAATTTCACAAGACAAGCTAAATTACTTACCCATTAAAAGTTTCTCGTAGGACTCATTGAAGGTTGTTGCTTCCTGAACCATTGATTGATTTGTTTGGGAGACTTCAGCTAAACTAGCTTTGGTTTGATTTAAAGCTTGTTCCAAAGATTCAAGGGTTTTAAAATTTTTTTTTAAGATATGTTTTGCGTCCTGAAAATACACGATAGATAAGGGGAAAGGAACTGGAAGGTTTAGCTTACCAGCTCGTTTTTCCTTGACTCGTTCAAATCATGATGGAGTTTTTGAACTGTGTTTTGGAGATAAATTTTGCTTGCTTCCAAGACATCATTTTGATTTTTTAACTAAAATCGTATCTAATTAATTTTATTTTTTTTTTAAATTAAACATTGAACCTGAATTAATTGTTCTTCTAACTGTGTATTGGCGTTTTGTTTTTCCACCACAACTCCTCGAATTTTTTCCAATTCCCCTTCCGATTCTTTGAGTTTGTCTTTAAAATTCTCAATTTGTTCCTTAGCTTGCAAGCTTTTTATATTTATTTCCTCCATGCTTCTTGCTTGGGATAAAGCATTTTCTCGAAGATCAGATATCTGTTAGTTTTTAATAAAAATAAGGGAAGCTTGAAAGAATAAAAGTTATGCTAACCTGTTGCAAATATTCGTTTTGGGAAGTCAAGAGATTATCCCGTTGTGTGACAACATTTTTAAAATCCTTCAGGAGTTCTTTAAGAGCAGCTCGTTCAGCTCTTTGCATTTGTTCTACTACTTTCAGCTAAAACTCAAGAATTTTAAAAGCTGAAACGGGAAATTCGTGTAGTTATCACTTGAGTGTTTGCAGAGTTTTCCAACTTTTTTTTACTTTCGTCCAAGTGAGTGCTTTTTTGATGTTCCGCCACTAGGGAACTGTTAAGTTGATTGTTAAGGGTGCAAACTTCTGTTAGTTCCACGCATAATGCAACCTTATCCTTGCTGTTTTCTACTTGCGCGTTGTTTAATTGTTGTACGTTGGTTTGAAGCTCAGATATTTTCACGTCTCTTTCTGCTACTTCACTTTGTAATTTTTCACCCAGTTGCTTATTATATTCTGCTATTATCTAATGGATAATATAACTGACTTGTCAAGGAAACATTAAAAGAAAACCCATGAAAAAAATGATCTTAAATTGAGATGCTGTAGAATTAATAGTTGAGAGGTTGTATTGGAATCCTAGCGAAAAAGGATGAGAAGGAGCCGAAGAAAAAAAACTAGAGGGAAGCTAGAAGAGAAAAGGGGTGTCAATGTAGAAAAGGGCTAGTTATGTTAGGTCCGAGTTCTGTGAAAATACGAAATAAAAAATGCTGGAAAAAGCGAGAAAATGAGAAAAGGATAGCATTAGAGGGGGTAAAGATAATAAGAGGTAAAACACATACGAGACGGAAAAAAGAGAAAAAGAAAAAGGAATGGGAATATTAGGTGTTGGACAAAGGAAGGAACAACTGAAGAAAAGGGGACGAAAGAAAATGAGGAAGCAAAGAGTGCTTAGACCATGAAGCTCCAATAAGAACGAAGAGGGGGAAAATAATTAGGGGAGGTAAAACTAAGAGATGTGGAAGGGGCGAGTGAAGGATAGAGAAGAAATTATAGGGTTTGGAAGGAAACAAACAGAGACAGAAATATACGTACAGCTAATCTATTTGCTTCAATATTAATTCCAGTAACTTCTCCTTGTAATTTTTGCACTTTACTTATCTCACTTTTCAGTTGCTGATAAATATGTCTCATGATGTTCTTTTCTTCTTTCAGTTTCGTCTTTTCAGCTTTCAATACTAAAAGTTCACAATAGTGTATTATATTATTAGGAGTAGAAAGAGTTCATTTTGTGTTGAGCTCATATTGCGGCCGAGGCGCACGCACCGAGACTGTGCAAGTGAGCGAAACACAAATAAGACGTTCTACTCCGAATAATATATACTATTTTTTCTTCAAGTGTAAAAATATTCTGTTGCTGTAAATAAATTTTTCCTAAAAAGTCGGACAACGCTCTCCCCTCTATCAACCTTGGGGGCGGAGCTATGGGCAAAATACTGCCGTTGCCATGGATACGTTAACACATTATTGTACTAGTAACATTATTTTCATTTTTTGACTATTACAAAATGACTTCCTTCTACATAGCCAGTTCTGTATAACAATACGGATATTATGATACGCTTGAAGAAAAAATAATATAGCTACTTATAATAAAAAAATGTTCAAGATTACCAAAGCTTTCATTCCGTTCCACTTCTAATTCTTGTCGAAGTAACACGTTATCTCTGTTAAGCATTTCCAAGTCTTGCTGTTGTACTTGAATGTACTGATAATAATTATTTTGGTATTGATTTAAAGAACCCCTTTCCAAATTTGCTGCTTGAAGCTGTTCTATTAAATAGTTCTTTTCCGATACTAACTGAAACAGTTAATAAGTTACGAAAGTGTCCCCCTAGAGTAAAATATTGAATTATTTTGCGTACCTGGTAATATTGTGATTGGAAGAAGGTCATTTTTTCTTGTGTATCAGCTAATTCTCTGGCAACCTCTCCTGCACCAGAAGCTTGCAAGACTTGTTTTAAACCGTGGGTTTGCATACGAAGGGCGTCGTTTTCAGATTTGTACCCACACATTTTCTCATTGGTTAAAATTAGTTCTTCTTCTTTTTCTATTATCTAAGAATTAAAATAAATAGAGGAAGAGAAAGATTTTTTTAGGGCAAAAGCTACTTTTTTGTTTAAACTTTCCATATCATCAACTGAAGCAATAAAAGAAACTTTGTCCCTTTCAAATTGTCCTGTAATTTTTTCCACTTGTTGTTTCTTTTCATTTAATTCCTTTTCAAGGTTGTTACATTTCGTGATGAATTTTTTGAGCTCAATTACATTTTCTTCACTGTTCTTTAATTGGGTTTTCAAACTTTCTTGTTCCAATTTGGAACTTTCCAAGGATTCCTCAACGCGTTTGATTTCATCATTCAGACTGTGACTGTTAAGAACCGAATTAGACTCTCTTTTAAACATTTAGATCTACTTACATGTCTTTTTCTTTTAAAACAATTTCTGTGTGGGTTTTTAACAATTCTTTTGCCAACTCGTTAATACAAGACCTGCACATATAAATTAAATCTGGTAGGTTGTTCCCACGATTCTGAAATAAAACAATATTATTTGCTGTCAAACTATTTTTTACATTAGTTTTTTTATAAGTTAGGGGAATGACAAAAATAACCCTTACGTGGCAAGAAGATGAACAACACGATAAACCATTCGATGAAGAGATTGAATTACAAGTAACTGAACTAGGTTCAAGTCAAAATCTTCCAAAAGTCGATTCTGTGGAAATTATAGAAGAAGAAATATCTAAACCTCCACACAAGCTTACAGATTTAGAAGGAAGTGCGATCAATGTAGTTTTAGATGATTGCATTCAGCAACTTTCTATTATTAAGTTTTTGCTTAACGAAAATGTTAATTCTTCTTGGAATGATCTTTTCAGATATCAAACCGTTGCTGAAAGGTTCCTTTGGGTGACTAAATTTTTCAAAGTATTTTTATTAAGGGGTAATTTTTTAGATTTAAATCAACACCGAAAAAGAAACAACAATTCCAAGAGGAAGCTTACGAAAAAATCCCATACAGCGATCATCAAAAATTACAAAAAGATATTTGTTTCCTTCTCACCACTTTAAATGAATTGTGTAGGGAAATTGCCGAAGACGGTGATTACACTGTAATCTTAAACGTGATAGAAGATGTCAGAAAAGAAGAAGAAGATAACGAAGCAATAGAAACCCAAAAGTTTGAACATGAAGTTGAATTGGAAATGTTACATAAAATGTTGGCAAAAGAAAAACGCGAACTTAATAAAGCCCTTGAAGAAGCAAACTCTTGTTTATCAGGGTTAAAAAATGAAATGGAAGATGTTTATGGTACGTCCCTTATTCATCCCCTAATACATTTCTAATGTAAAATCCTTTAGCTTATGGGAAACAAGAAGTTCGTTATGCGGAAGATTGGGAAAACGCTAGAGCCTATCAAAACGAACTGCGTTTACAAGAACAAGAAGATGTTTACAACAACATTATTTCGAGTAATCTCACAAACATTGAATACGAAAACCGAATCCATAACGAAATTAGAAATTTTATTGAAGAAAATTCAGAAGACTTGCAAAATGCTATAAATTATTGGATGCAACAATATGATGAGGAAATCGAACGACGTGATTCTGAAATAATAAGACTTAAGATGGTTTGGGAAGAGCTTTCAGAAGCTCACGTTGCTATAAAAGAAAGATACGAAGAGCGTACTGCGTTTATTGAAGAATGGCGTACAATCAATGAGGAAAGGAGAATCGCGGCAGAATTATTTCGTATTCAAACTGCGGCTTCTATTAAAATTCAAGCTTGGTGGAGAGGTACCATGGTAAGGAAGAAATTGGGACCGTTCAGAGTGAAAAAGAAGGGGAAAGGGAAAGGTAAAGATAAAGGAAAAGGTAAAGGTAAGGGAGGGAAAAAGAAAAAATAAATTGTAATCAGAAATAAAAATTACTTTGAATTTCGTCCAGTTTAATGTACACGGCATCGACTTTATTTGGCGTTTTACCGCATCCAAGTCTTCTAGTAGAACATCTCCAGCCTCTGCTGTTTCCTTTATCGTCATTTGACTTACTTGAAGCTCATGGGAAAGATGCACTTGTTCTAGTTCGTTACCAGTTTGAACCCTTTGAAGGATTACTGTAAAGGAGAAAAATTGCGTTATACCAAAAGTGTAAAATTTTTTACCTTAGCCTCTTACTTTTGTAATTTTGCACTTGAGAATTGGAATTTCTTAATTGTTGCTCAAGAAGCTGATTTTTTCTCTGCAAAACTTGATATTCCTTTTCTTGTTCTTCAATTTGAGCTGACATGGCACTGGTTTTGTATCGAAGTTTGTCGTTATTCATACTTAAATTTTCTATTAAACTGTTACTGGAATCTGTTAACAATCAATAGAAATAACAAAAGTTACATCTTTCACCTTGGATGATCAAAAAAAAAACTTTTCTTTTCTTACCTTGTCTTAAATAGTTAGGAAATTGTCTATCTTTGTTTATACAAAGTTTTTCGTTTTGTCTAACTAAATTTTCCATTTCCTCTTGAAGCTTTCGGTTTTGTTTAATAACGCTGCTTAAATTTTCCTGAAGAGTAACTTCTTGGGCTTTCATGATATCACTTTGCTGTAACCACATTTCTTGCGCCAAATTTTGTGTACGCCTTTCTGCTTCAATATGCAACTTTGCGTGGTTGGTTAATGCACTAACTGGAATGGATACGTTCGAGTAGCAAACATACGCCAGATGGAAAGAGAAGAGCTATGCGAAGAAAATAAGAGGTTAGAGTAGGACAGCGAGGATCAAAACAGGAGGAACTGAAAAAATCTTGAAGATACTGATGAGGTTGCAAGGATCGTGGGAGCTGTAAAAAATTTAAGAACATTCAAAAGGGAAAGATTCTGTCTGTGAGCAAGTATGGGCTGTAGAAGGAGGGGAAATGAAGATCCAGAATCTGCGCCGTAAATGAAGAAAAGGAGAATAGGATACGGTAGAAGGAGAGAAACAAGCAACTATGCAAAAATCAGGAGAATGCGATTACAAAAGGAGGGGAGTGGGTAAATGACAAAGAATGGATTAAATAGTGACAAGGACAGTGAGAAGTGGTGGAAGATAGGGAAGAGGGGGAAGTGCAGGCGAAAACAGTAAGAAGTGATAGGGGAAGAAAAGGGGACAAATAACGAGGTCAGAGAGAAGTGTTAGAGGAGGAGAAGGTGCGGTAAAATAAAACAAAATTGCGCATCAATAGTGCAGGCGGAATTAAAGGAGGAAGAAAGAAATAGAGAGATTGGAAAATAAATTGGAAGCAGGGGAAGACTGGGGAAAAATAATGAGTATCTATAGTGTGATAGGGATACGATGGCATCTGGCTCGTGGATACGTAGTGTTAGAGAAGAGAGAGAGAGAGAGAACATAGCTGCTCGTCTACACAATTTGCGAGCCATTCTATCTCTGTAGATCTATAGTGGGAGTAAAAATCAAGAAGTAGATAATAAAACGAAATAAGGAGGCAAAGGAAACTAAAGAAAAATTTTACGTAATTCTTTTTCCAAGTTATGGTCCTGAATGTATTTGGAAATAATATGCCCCATATGTGCTTCACTTTCTTGAAGTTTTTGTGAAAAATTTATAACTTCTCGCAACCCTTCGTTCAGATTTAGATCCAAATTAACATTTGAAGCACTTCAAAGAAAAAAATTAGATTAGATAAGAACTAAACACAATTAAAAATTCTTACGGAAAATTGGAATGTAATTCGTTACAAAATCGGGAAGAATTCTCACGACAATATAACTCATCCATTGGTTGGGACAATTTAGTCCTGGAACAACTTTTTTCTTCTTCATCATGTACTTCTTCAATCATTTCCTGCGGTTCCTCGTTTATTTGTTTTAATGTTTCCTCAGAACTAGTAGGATTGTCTTCGATCTTTTCAATTTCAGGCTTGTTTGATTTGGGGACAAGTTTACGAAAAAATGAAGCTTGGACAGTTTTTGGACTACTCGAAGATTTATTTTCCTAAAACAATAGGGGTTTGGTGGAATGTATACTATGTGCGGGAATTATTTCTTAAAATAATTACTTTTGACTGAATTTTTTGTTTGGATTTTAGAACCGGAATTTTGCTTCTAGAATGTGTTTTGGGGGGAAAATTCCCAGAAGATGAATTGTCATTTCCTTCTGTTCGGGATAATTTTAAGTTGATAAGTTCTTCCCCGTTATTTAATATTGCTGGGGGTTTCTTTTTCCTTTTTAAACTTCTTGATAGTTTAGATAACATACCGCCAGTAGTTGACTTTTTAGAAGCCAAACTACATGAGCTTGGGGAGGTATTGTCAGAAACTTCATGTCTTGGGGTTGTTTCCCTTGAAGGCTGTAATTATTATTGTTTTAGAATTAAAATTTGAAGAGGTAATAATAAATACTTTACGAACCAAGTTTTCTTCTTCAGAATTAATCATCATATAAACAAAAAAATTACGATTACGCATAAAATTATTTCCACATAAGTTAATGTACTTGGAGAAATTAATTCTCCTTAACTCTTGCGGTCTTTGATCAAAATTATTTCGGAGTAATTTATTTCCATAATTATAAATTACGAAAATAACGTAAAAGAATTTTGATATTAAATTTGAGCCATTTAAGGTTTCGATACGGCCATGAGTAGAATTTTGGTTGCAATAACAAAAATTAACATAAAATCGTTTACAATGGTCACAATATTTTATCTGAAAATTAAGGAATTAAGGGTAGGGGGGGGGGATAAAAAAAGTTTAAAGCGTACCGTTTTTAAAATTCCTTCATTATTCATTTTTATTGCGTAAAGATTTTTGTAATACCATTGCGAACCTTGATGACATATTTGAAAAGATTGAAGCAACCTTGGATCTAAATAATGTTTTTATAGTTTTTTCGAACATACATGATTGCTCCTCGACTGGAAAGAACATATCGCTATTTTGCGCTGCGCAACCGATGGTTCAAAGAAGATTAACAGAAACGACAATACAATTGTTAGAAAGTGCAACGAGGACAAACCAATAACAGGCACACCTGCAACAACAGCTGTGGGCGTCATCATTTAACAGCCAATTGCCGCACTGCAAATTACCGCGGGCATGGGCAGAAAATACTAGTTCCTATTATATGTCTGTCCTTGTCAATCTTCTTTGAGCCAATTTCAAATCGGTATCCTGTGTATTGGAAGGTTTTTAACTTTTAAGAAAGGAAGTTTTAGTGTATGATGTAAATAATTGAAGAGGACGGTTGTTTTTTGTAGAATGTAACAATTTATTAATTAATTTTCGTTTCTACATATGATATAACACTGGGTATTATATTCCAAGGTAATAATAACTATACAAATACCCTAATAATATAATAAAATCAAAGTGTTTATTTCGATAAAAGTCCAAAAAGTTTGTTAGTTGCAGCACCACACCAAAATCTAAAAAGGTCATTTAATTTTTTTTAAAAATGGACGTCACAGTTCACAGTATTTTTAAAGTCGAACTTTGGCACACTTAAAATTTTAGTTTTCGAATCGAGTCGCTGGAAAAATGAGACTTTTGAGCTAGAAAATAATAAGTCGTATTGTTCGAGCGGCTCAAATGTTAAGAGTATTAGTCACAAAAATTTACAAATTTGGCTTGAAGCTTTCACAGTATGTACTCAAATATACAATTATACATAAATCGTAAGTAAAAAATTAAAATGGCAGTTTCAATTTTTTTTAAAATGCTGATTAAGGCTTAGAATAAATTAAAAATAAATTAAACATAAACATTAATACACAACCATTTAGGGTGAACAGTATAAAATTTTAAGGGGAAGGGAGGATACATAAAATAATTTCCAAGATTATTTATTTTTACAAAAGATCGTCGTATTCTTTATCTTCGAGTTTATTCTTGTTTTTATCTTTCTTGACAAGGGCATAGATTGATGCTTGCTTGTAGTTTATGGGTCCATAATGATAATCAACGTCGGCGTAATCCAAATCGCTGAACTCGGGCTTGTATGGCTGTAAAAATTAAGAAAAATATTACTCGGAATGAATGTTCAGAATAATTTCCAGCGTTATGCACAAAAATTCTTTAGACACAAAAGAAAGTCGTATCTTACTTTTAGGAGAAGAAAAAAAATTACGTGATAAAGCATCACGCATTAGCTAAATGATGTGTAAAGGAACGCATCAGTAAAAGTTAAAAAGATGTTAACTTTTTGTTGTCTGTCAAGGGAAAAGCCCTCAAGTTGCCACAACTCGTGTTAGTGCATATTTTATGTCATAAAGCCGGGATATGCGTGCTCTAAATTTACAATTATGTATGTGAGGATTAAAGGGATTTACCTTTTCTTAAAATATATACGTGTCACTACCGCCCGGAGATGATGCTCCATTGGTCTAAAACAGAATTTAGAAAGTTTAATGTAGGTACGAATTTTTACCATAATTGTAGATTTGAGCAGCAATTTCAAAATTTTCTTTTACTAGAAAGTTAAGTTTCTAGTTCTTAAATCCAATTTCGAACTACTCTATAACTTTTTAGGGACTCTACCTGAATATTTGCAGCATTTTAAGGGAAATAATAATTTAATATAAGACCCACAGGTTCAAATCCAGAGCTTTTAAGATGTTTCAATAAATTTAAGACCTAAATAAATTGTTTCAAGGATATATTCATAAAATTTTAATCGAAACACATTTTGTAAAATATTCGGAAACAAAGATTTCTCTAGAGTCCTTACATAAAATTTCATCTAATTTTGGGGAAAATCAAAGCTAAAGCAGTTTCAAGGTCAAAACGTGATATTAGAAGGTCGTTTTCTATAGATATTCGATTATAAACATTTTTAATAGGCCGTTACTAGCTCCACGGCTAACGTGGATATAATTCTGACACAAAATCCACGGCATTACGTCATTATCATAGGGTGACGTTTATCGGCCGACTCGGCGCATGTCTGGGGACTTGAAACTGTACTCTAGTATTTTTTATTGGTCATATTCAACTTGCAAATTAATTAAAAATCAATTTAAAATATGAAAATGTTTGAAACTTTCATAATGGAATAATTTCGAGTCCCCGGACATGCGCTGTAGGTGCAGCTCGTATTCGCGTCGCCGAATTAATGACGTCATCCCCTGACAATGAGTTTGCCGTGGATTTAGTGTCAGAATTATATCCACGTTAGCCGTGGAGCTAGCAACGGCGTTTTTAATAACAAATAGAGAGAAAATATGAGTCCATAATAATTTATTTTAAGGGCACTCAAAGTCAAACTTCCTTATTGCAAAGGTTCCCAAAAAAAATCCCAAAGTGAAGTGAACTCGATGACTGAAAGTTAAGAGTAGTACATGATTTTTTTAAGGGCTATAAAATGTGGTTCTTATATTTTCAAACGTATCGGAATATTTTTTTGGGGTTGGGTTAGCTATCAAAATTTCAGGCACAAGAAGGGCTTTTCCCTAAAGAGTAAATTTCCAGTAATTCTGAAAAAAAAAATTTTAAAGGTTCCGCATTATTTAAAATTTCATTTCAGAAAATATTGAACTTGTTTTAAGGGTCCTTAAGGGCCATTCTTAGCTTTTGGTAAAAAAGAAAATGTTAATTAATTCTAATTAAAGTATTAGTAACAGACAAACCTGCCATGTTAGTACAAAATAGCTGAATGTTAAACGTCAATTTCCTTTCCAACTTCGTTGAAGTTGAGCGTTGCATATTCAGTCTTTGGTTTATTTTTTTGTAATTGGGTAAGGGGGCTACCAGCTTGGGCATTCTTCTTATTACTACTATTACTACTCTTAGGCATGTCTAAATCGGCGTATACGAGGCCGTTTGGTCGATCGGCCGTATCCTTTTTATTTCCATTCCTGCTACAGTACAACGGTTGCGGATACTGCAACTGCACCATATTGTGCACGTTGTCTTGAAAGCGACCACCATCGGAATGATAATCGCTGGGCCTCCTCAATACAAGAGGCCCTTTATTTTTATACTTATCCCTCTTATGCGGCCGACCGTGATCCCGGTCTGGATAACCGGGACCAAAATCGGAGACATACCCATTCCTCATTAAATTCTCTTCGTGCACATTTTTTATCGGCTGAAAATAACTTTCAGCCGTTTGAAATTTAAAACTGTGACACTTTTGAAGAGGAATTTGAAAGTGCTTCTTCTGCTTGCTTCTAGACGAGAAGGATTTACTTTTAGATATCTGTTGGTCTTGAAATAAAGCTCTCGGTATGAGCTTCATGTGTTTTTGATGTGGAATTGTTGCTGCGTATTGCTGGGACAGTTGGGGACTCGCTACGTGCTTAAAATGGGGCGTTGTTAACGTATAAAAAGCATTCTGCAAAATGGATTAGTTTGTTGTTAGTTAAAAGCGATGCGATAAGAGTTGAGCTACGAGTTTACGGATTTAATAGCAATCAGGCATGAAACCTACAAGGTTTTGTCGATAAGACATTCTTTTCAACTTTATTTTGGATAATTGTTTTAGGAAATACCCTTGACATGATCGTCCTGTTTGCTATCAAATATTTGCAAGAAGCACAGCAAAAGCAAAATAAAACACACCTGATTAGCGCTGGGTAACTTGTGCGTCCATTTATTTTGGGTGTCCAAAAGCGGCATTTCTGGGACAGGAAATTTTTCAGCTATTTTAGGGGAGGAAATTTCACGAGGTTTGATTTTGGCTTGTAATTGAATATTTAGGGCCCCTCTAGGGCTCCCAATTTTTGGTTTAACGCTTGGAAATACCCTAACTGTTGGCGAGCGTTTAAAATTCGATGGAATTTCGGATTTATTTTTACAACCCTCTTCAGTACTAGGGTTGTGAACTAAAGCTTTAGTTACGGATACTTCAACCCCTGGGCCGTTTTCCGAACTATTATTCGAACTATCTAAATTTTCTTGATCACTTTTTAAAAATGAAACGTTCTCGTAAACGTGGCAGGAATTTTTGCGATGTCTTTTACATCTTGGGGCGGGTTTAGGGATTTCTTTTGTTGTTGAATCTTGTTTCGCGTCATTTTCTGTATTTTGTTCCATTATTTGAATGCTATCTGTAAGATTTTGAAATTGATCGCCTTTAAATACGAAAACGTCTTCGTGTTTTATATTTTCAGTTTTTTTAGGAATGGCGTAAATTAAAGGACGTTTCTTCGCGTGTTTTTTGCATCTCATAGAGTAAAAGGTTGGAGAGTAACATTTGTGTTTTTTCAAATCCAGCGACCCGAAGCGTTTTTCGTTTACATTAGCAATTTGTGTTGATTTTAAAATATTGGCTGAGTTTTCGTTCACGTTCTGTATTGACGAGTCTTTTACATTAACGGTCACGTTTAGGGGCTTATCGGTGTTCTCTTTTTGTTGTTCTTTCCTGCCAACGATTCTACCTTTTTGACATGGTACTTGGGTTAAATTTGAAACACTCTGCACGCGGTTAACGGGAAAATTTAACTGATTATTACGCGTTGTTCGGATTGCCCCAACAGTGCTATTTCCCCTTAAATTATGGGGCAAATTGTATAATACTGTTGGTAAACGGGGTTGATAATTCATTAAATTGTTTGTTTGTGATGGAAGAAACCGCGGGGGTTGATTTACAGTACCAAAACCGTGAAAGGATTGGTGTCTTTGTACAGGACGTGGGTTATAACTATTATAGGAAAACAATGGAGGGTAAAGAGGTAATTGAGGGGGTGGTAAAAGAGATTTAGTGGAAACATTAAAATTTCTGGTATTTCCTTGCATGAAAGGCGTTATAATCGACACTGGCTGCAAAACAACATGCAAAAACATAAAAAAACACAAACACAAACAAGCCTTTTTTATTGGTGCGAATCATACTTTATTTGGTGGGGTCTGCATTCCATGGAAGGGAAGATTTTCGTAGAATCCTTTGTCGGGATTGGTGAGGGGGTCCGTTGATCCGTCGTTCTGTGGTCCCCCTAATCTTCCCCTATCTGCTGTAGTAGACTGGTTTGGTACTGCAAAATTACATTAAAATTAGTTCCTGATACAATTCCATTTTTCGTAAGAGAAAGCTCGACATACCTAAAAAAAGTAAGCCACACGGAAGTAAATAAAGGGAAAAAACAAAGCGTGATACGTACCGTAGCCAGGTTTTTTTCTTTTTCTTGGATTGGACGTAACTTCAGGACGTACAGGAGTCGATGAGTTAAATTTTTTAAACGTCACTACTAAACACATGCAGATATAAGTAAACATTTCTTTATTAAACTGTCCTTGATGCTACTTTCTCATCATTTTATTTTATTTTTTGTACTCGTGATTGTCGTCGATCGTCAAACGAAAGTTAGGGTTGAAGATCGAGAGCAGGACGGAACGAATCAGTAGGGGAGACAGGGCTTAGAGAAAGCAGGAGACAAAAGTAGAGGTACTTTATTTAATAAAGAAGGATGGCGGGAGGGTAGTAATACTGAAGATACAAGTGGGAGGAGTAGTGGGGGTGAAACGAATGGGGGAACATTAGTAAGAGGTAGACGAAGGGGAGGGACGATTGAATAGTTGGGTAGGTAGTGGTGGGGGGTGAAGGCTGAGTTTGTACAGGTCAGAAAGTAATGTAGGGGTTGGCAGTGTTGAAGGTGGGGCGAAAAAAGTGGAGGCAGCAGCAGTGGTGGAATCAGTTGTGAGAATTGTGATACGGAAGGTAGTGTTGGTGGGGGAAAATGGGTAATCTAAGTGAATGTGGTAGTGGAAGGGTGATTTTGGTGGGGTTGAATGGAAACGGTGGGATATAAATTTAGATATGTGTGGGGCTGAGAGGAAAACTCACTGGTTGTACTTGTCTAAACGAGACAGAGGAAGGGGTGCGAAAAAAGAAATGGATCGTAATTCCCTTACAATGATGAGAAAGTAGCAAGAAAACTAAATTCGATGGAAATTACCTCCTCCAGGGGTTTGGTAAATTCCACTAGGTACGAAGTCTTGGTCTCCAAACCCTAAAATGTCTCTGAGCCTTTCTAACCTGGCATAAACCTTGTTTTTACTTCTGGTATACTTATTGGCACGATGAGTTTTGATTGGAGGAGCAGTTTTGAACTGTTCCGCGGGTAAAATTTGACTCGAGCTTAGATTTCTCATAGAGTTAACATGAACGAGAACGCCTGGTTTGAGTGGCCACTTCGACATAGGCCCAGAAGTATCGGGAGAATGTCCGTCCGGTCTAATTTAAAAAAGTTAACAATTTTATGCCAGTGTAGGAAAAGGGCGACAGCAGACGAGTCCAAAATCAAGGATGTTGACAAGCAAAACATGGAACAAAACAAACAAAAAACAGGCATTAGCAAGATAAACAAAAATAAATGACAAAGGCAAACAAAGGGAGAAAAAGCTCGACGTATCTACACACAACTAACGTTGAAACGTCCGTGCATATATGAGGAACGAAGTTTCGAGTACTTTTTACATTACATCTAGCTACGTGTTTGAATTTAATCGTTATTAGTTTAAAGTTCAAAGGTAACACGTGCAAGGTGCAACTTTTTTTATAAGAAAAGAAGGGAAGCCCTTTTAAAATTTCTACCTGAATGTCCTAAATAAGTGACCCTTCCGCAAGGAACTAAAGGCAGTCCAAGTACATCAGGACTTTGTGTGCAAAGGAACCTAAGAATTCAGGTTAATAAACGTTATTTAAGCGTTTCAACTAAGGTCGTGCGGAAAACTCACACCTTATTTTTTTAAAATCAAAACCGATGTATTTTAATGCATCTTGCAATTATTATAAATTCGGGGAATTTAGGGAAATGTAAACAAGCTACGATCCCTTCTCTTTTCATCCATATTCTATAAGGTGTGCGTTTCCCTTGTTTTTATACAGATCTACGGTTAAAGTCCTATCGGTCTAAATTATATGTGCAATACTAATCTGTGATATGAAAGTATAATACGGTTGGTTATAACCGAAAAAATTGTGCCAGAACAAATCGTAAAATCTAAAAAAGCTAAATCAAGAAAAAAACACGTCAACATCCAGGTTTGTATGTACTTACATAACGAATAAATTTACCAACACAACAAGGCTACGAACTAAATTTTTTCTTACCTTAAACTGATAACCGATAAGATTATACAAGAGCGCATGCAATAATAAATAACTGAAACTCATGGAAATTAAAATACGCCAACAGCAATAAAAAAAGTACAATTAAAAAATATAATATCACAGTTTTTATTGCACAGGGTTAGTATCTACAGAACATATCCCATCAGATTATAGTCTCCCAAAAGCCACTCTCTTTTAATCTATTCGAATAAATACCAGTCTAGCGACCTATGGGATAAAAATCTACTAATACTGAAGAGCAGAAAATTCCCGCTTTAAATAATATACCATTTTCCAGTTAATAAATATTTATGCATAACTTACTTTTCCCTCTCCTCCATTTCCACTGGATTATTATCTGTCGTTAGCAAAATAAAAAACAAAACTTTCAGTTAGTAAAAAACTTGATAGAAACACACATTATATACATTAACACTTAACAACAAAAAAAAAAATTAACATACACGAAAAAGAAATAAATGAAACTTACACTTGTTCCGCGCCCTTCTTCTTCTGCACACGCAGATGATGATAATAATGATGATACAAACAAAAATGGCGCAAAGGATAATACCAGCGATGATGGCAACGAGGATTAATATGTCATCGCTTCCGAATATGTGCCACCAGGGCGGTGCCACCCCTGAAATGCAAACGGAAAATACCGCCGTCAGAGCCTATATTTATCAACTTGACCTCATTAAGTATCCAACGTATGCGTATTTTTATTTCGACAAGATGTGTATTTTAGCAATTAAACAAAAGCAAAACTTGGTAGCTTAAATTTACCTACAAATCGTAGGTATGCAAATAGTCAAGCTATAAATTGCAGCAAAAGAAAATACAAGTATATACTTGAACATTTACTCTTAATTGCTGGGAAAATTATGCTTTACCGAATTCTGAATTTTCATTAAAAATAAATGCTAGCAATTAACCAAATTGTTTGCTTTCTACTTTACATAATCATAAAGTTAATATTTTTACCACAATAATAAATTGTTGTGTAGTATATTAGGGAATTAGTTAATTTTATACAGTACCGGTAAGAAACTACCATATGCGGAGTCATGTTTTGTACTTTTCTGAATGCCTGAATCAATAATACGCAAAAATTCCATTAAGTTAAGCAATAATATTTCAGGATATCGGATTAGTTACTGCTGAGTCAGTGGCGCAGCCAGAATTCTGTATTAGGGGGGGTTTCAAAAAAATTAAGAAGAGTATTAAAAAACGAGAATATATTATAGAACAATTGGGTAACGCTGTTGCCAAGATGAATTTTTTTTACCAAGATAAGATTAACATTTTTTAGATTTAAATAGGTTTGGGGGGGTTTAACCCCTAAACCCCCCTCGCTTCGCCACTGTGCTGAGTCACTTAAAATGTTAATGTTAAATAAACAATATGTCTATTGTAGGAGCTTGCTCGTACTGAGTCAATTATGGTTATAAAAATCTGAGTCATTGTTAGAAAAATAAGTGCTGAGTAGATGAGGCTCATGATTCAGAGATTACCCAGGAGTGTTAAAATGCTGAGTCAGTGTTGCTTGGGATGTAAGAGAATCCTGCAGTTTTTGATTCAGTTTATAAAAGTTACGATGGCGTTTGTAACACTACACCAATGGCGTTAGAACGTGTATGCAAAGTTACTGGGGTTTAGGGTATACGAATACTGCGAGTCACTGAATTACTGAATCAGTTACTGTCAGGTCTTTTACCGCTGTGTCGATACCGGTATATCATGTAGATGTCCGTGAATTTCTGAATCAGTTGAGTCTGTTAATCCCCGTAGGGGCTTAAAATATACGAATACTGTACAGTTTTTGGAAGCTAGTCGTAAGGTACATGCTGAGTCAATATCGTTAGGACATGCGTATACTGCGTCATTGTTTACGAGATTTAGTGTGGCGTCTGTAAATGCGAGGATTTTGAAGTTCGAATTCTGAGTCAATGTCTGAATCAGTCTCTGAGTTGATGGGGCTTGAAATACGTTAATGTTGATTCAGCTTTTAGGAGCTGTAAGTGAAGTCTCTGTACATTTTGCGCTAATATTGTTAAGACTGAGTCACTCATTTATAGTGTATGAGTCATCGAAGATGTTGATTCAGTATTTAGAAGCTGTTGATATGGCGTATGTAAATGTTGAGCTCGTAGGGTGTCAGAATACTGAGTCAGAGAATTCTTGATTCAGTTTCTAGGAGCACTGCGTTGTTGGGGTTTAGGATACGTGCGCGTGTTGAGTAATGCCTGGGATGCGGTAGAACGAAAATTTTAATTTAGTTTCTAGGAGCTGTTGATTTAGTTTCTGTAAATGCATTTCTTTAGAATATGCAGATGTTTGGGTTTGCGAGTCACTGAAGCTGAAGCTATTTGACAAAATAACGTCAATACTGTTGAAACATACACGTGTTCACTTGAGGAGGCTTAGGAACTGTGAATGCTGAGTCACTGACAAAGTTTAACTTTTGAAAACGTTTAGTATTGCTTCTGTATCGTCAAGACCGTTGGAATTTGCGTAATCTCTGTGTGACTGGGGTTAGGATATGAGTCAGTTGATTCAGTTTCTTGCACGTCTTGCTGTGGATTCTGCAAATTCTGTTACAACAGGCGTATGTTACAACAATGAAGTTTAGAATACGCGAATACTGATACCGAAGATGCCTAAATAAACCCCTAAGATATTGTCGCTTTGAACCGGTTTGAACTGTCATTATTGTGTGCTTCGAAAAATATAAAATATTTCGGATTAATAAATAATTCTCTTGTCATTATGAAAAAATCAAAACAAACCAGGAGAAAAGCGCGTGTATGTATGTGTTGATGTCTTGCACATGCATCATGCGCTACTAATTTCGAAAATTACCTGGTGCTCCAATATGACTACTTTGCTCCTGGTGTGCTATGCAAATAGTTAGTAATTAAAACGAAGCGTAACTTTTTAAATCCTAAAACACTCACCTGCGACGTCAATTTCGCAAGGACTTCCAAGCCCTTCGGAATTGTTAGCGTTGCATTGATATGTCCTGAAGGAATCCACACCCGAATCAAGCAGAAGAAATCCTCTTGTGTCTTGCTGATCAGTGTTAAGACTTTCCCCAGAAGTGTCGTTCAGGTTTTTAACTACCCATGAGAAGTTTACCTTTTGCGGTTGGGCATCCACTGTACAGATTAAAGCGGGCTTCTTGTTATATTCACCTCGGGTTATGGTACAGCTCGGTGGGTCTAAATTAAACCAAAATAATAATTGAAATAAAAATTATAAATTAATTTCTTACAGTTTACAATTACAAACATGGATGTTTGGTTACTTCCATGACTATTAGAAGCGTTACAAATATAACGACCAGCATGTTTCCTTTCTACTGGTTTGATGCTTAAAATATGTGTTGTGGACATGAGTTCGTTTGAATCATTTTTTCTCCATTCGTAACGTAAATAAGGGTGACCTTTCCCACTACAATTCACTTCAACTGCCCCCTTATTGATTCCGATCGTAACATATTTCTGACTAACAGTTAAGTTTTCCGGTGGATCTGAAATTTGCAGAGAAATGCTTAATTATTCATTTATCCTGAAAGTTAGTACGTACATTCAACTTCAACTGCAACCGTAGCACTAACTCCATTGCCCACTCCGTTTGAAGAGCTCAAACATGTGTAGTTTGCTGTTGGGGTTGTTTTAGCAAAAGGGTGCGTAGGCCAAGCGCTGATGTTGTGCCAGATCTGTAACATTTCGAATAATTCAATCTCAATTAAAAGCTAGTTAGGGGTGGTTTACCAAAGTTGATTCGATTGATTCAAAATCACCAGTTTTTGCGTTTGCATCACGAATTGTTGTTTTTACGTCGTATAACCAAGTATTTCTTGTATCAATCTGTTCGTTTCCTTTAAACCAAGATATGAAGCACAGAGGTGAACATTCCACCCTACATGTAAGAGACATGTTTGTTTGAAAAGCCCTTACGTGTTGGTATTTTAAAGAAGTGATAAAAGTCGGAGGAGCTAGAATTTAATTATTATACATTGACTCATTATTCAACCCCGAATAAATTACCGGAAACGTTAATAAAAGTAGTAGACGATTCGCTTTTACCCCCTTCGTTCATCGCCATACATGTGAAGTTATTTCTTGTGTCGAGCTTCACAGGATTTATTATCAACTTGGAGCCGGTTTCGCTGGACAATCTATGACCTCCTCTGTGCCAAACATAAGATAGATTTTCTGGTCGTCCTGGATTATCAACGGAACACTGTAATTCTACTTGACCTCGTTTGATAACCTTAGATGGGGTGTAGGTAAGTTTGGCAGGGCTTGGAGGATCTAAAAAATAATTATTGAAACGGGAAATTCGTTTTGTAAAATGACTTACAGTAAACTACGAGTTCTGTTGGTTCTGATTCCGCCCCCCAATCAAGATAGTTCATGCCTTGACAGGTGTAATTTCCGGCGAAACTTTGATCGACTGTTACCAAACTAAGAATTATTGGATCAACGTTGCAGTACATTCCTCCGGAACCATCCAAATCATTAGTTGTGTAATTGCATTCAGGGAGTTCTTTTAGAAGTTCATCGCCTAGAAACCATCTTACCTGGAAGTGTCAAGGATGATTATATCAAAGTTATAGGGGATTCCACCATGGGGTTACCTTCAAAAGCGTTGGAGGGTTACCCGATACCACATTACACATTGCTGTTACGTTAATTCCATCAACTGATTTAACTGGAGTTGCTGGATCCATGATGACTTCAACCGATGGTGGATCTACATTTAAAATATCACAAATAAAAGCGAAATAGAATTAAAAATTAAACTTACAATACACATTAAGGAACACGCTGTTTGTGGAAACAGATGATCCTACATCATTCGCACATGTACAAGTATATTCTCCCATGTCATCTCTGGTCACGTTGTTTATGGTAAGAGAAGGGAATTTTTTGTTACCCCCTTCGTATTTTCCGGGAGTTAAAGTTAAATTTTTTCCATCCTTTTGCCTGCAATTTTTTTTTATATTCAAAGTACGTATAGATGAGTTTGATAATACTTTACCAAAAAATATAATTCATTTCCATTGGATTTGCTAAATATTGGCACGTAATCAGTACATTGTAAGGTGAGCTTTCATTTACTGTTATATTTGCCGAGGAAACAGTCACCACAGGTGGATCTATAATAATTACGAATTCGTAAAAAAAATATTTATTATAAGGATGTTATGTAAAAATTTTGTTAGTTACTGTCGTTATTAAGTCCGTGACTAGAATAAAAACTAAAAATCGTATTGGTAGTATATTTCGGACTTTGATAGCTGAGTCAGTCAAAATTCTGAATGAAACTTTGATCCGTCAGTGCTGAGTCATTCTATAGGGTAAATCCTGAGTCAATCATTAATCTGTCAGGTAGGGAGCATCCTCAGTAATGAGTTAATCAGTGTTAGAACGGTTAGAATGTCGAATACACGTATCATCGTCAGGTCTAGTAAAATATTAATGACTCAGTTGTTGAAATAAAAGAGTAAGGTATGACTCAGTGAGTCGGTAGTATTGTATCAGCGAAAGTTGCGAGTAGACAATTATTATAAGACTTTGACTAGGATAATTAGGTTGTAATGATTCAGCATTCGGCAGCTAATGCTGAGTCAATTCATTAAAATGCTCATTCGCTGAGTCAGTGAATGCGTTGATTGAATTTGGAGTAACTGTTGGTGCCGTGCAATGCCGTACAATGCATCAATAATGCTAGAATGTTCTTATACTGAGTCAAAGACGCTTATGGTTTGATAGTGCTGAGTTAGTGAAGGACAAGTAGGCTGGTAATGACTTAGAATAATTGCGGCAGATGGTAGTGCTGAGTCAATTTATTAAAAGGTTCATTTGCTGAGTCAGTGAAGGCGTTGATTGAATTTGGAGTAACTGTTGGTGCCGTGCAATGCCGTACAATGCGGCAATAATGCTAGAATGTTCTTATGCTGAGTCAAAGACTCTTATGATTTGAAAGTATTGTGTTAGTGAAGGACAAGTAGGCTGGTAATGACTTGAGTCTGATTGAGTCAATTTATTAAAAGGTTCATTTGCTGAGTCAGTGAAGGCGTTGATTGAATTTCGAGTAACTGTTGGTGCGGTGGTATTTACTATAATGCGTCAATAACGATCTTATGCTGAGTCAAAGACTCTTATGATTTGAAAGTGCTGAGTTAGTGAAGGACACGTGGGCTGGTAATGACATTGAATAAGTGAGGCAGGATCATAACGAATAATCAATTGTTTATAATGAGTCAGTGAGGACTGAGGTTGGTACTAATGACTCAGCACCTGTTTGTAAAAAGTCAAGTCAAGTTTAGAAGAATCAATAATCACTTTTGTGGTAATTCTTGGTAGAGTGTGTAAACTTAAAGTTAATTGCTTCCTGATACCTACTGAGTCGGTCATTTAATTAATTATTCTGCTTGTACTGTACATGTTGAGTCAGTTAAGTAAAGATTAATCTTGCCAAAAGCTAATGAAACTTACATTTAACACGCAGCTGTTCCTGTCTGATGAAAGAAGGATCATGTTGGTTTTGAGAGACTGAATTTTCGGCTATACATTTAAATTGCTTGGTGTCATCAAAACGAGTTGCTTTGAACAGGAGTTCACTTTTTGTAACAAACGTACCATCAGGCTTTAAAAAAACGTAAGAAATAGAGCAAACAATTTCTCAAAAGCTTAATCAAACCACTATATATTCAAGCACAAAATTATTGTCTACTTAACACAAAATAGAGCGGACTTCTAAATTACCTAAACTTATTTCGAACAAAGTTTTGTGAAGCGCTTGTGCATGTTGTTGCAAGATACGTGTGTTTTACAGAGGTAGTGGGAGTCGACTAAAAATGGAGAAATTGAACCTTCGTGGAAAATTGCGTGGTTGGAAAAGGGACATCACGAGGTGTCGGATGAAGTTCCTCGCTGAACAAACTTTAAAATATCGCAGGAGCACGCAGCTTTACATACGAAAGGAGGCCGCTCGTTGAATTTATTGCACTTGTGAGAATGTTAAGCCTCCGGTCCATGTGTCTTCCTACTTTTACATCTTATTAAGTTTAGTAGTCGTACAGACTTAAAATGATTACCGCGACTCCGACCTCGTTAGGAAATTAATTTACAACTTTACAATCTTGAAAAATATTATTTCTCTTATAAATTTAAATATGGCTCCGTTCTCAATCCAATTCGGAATACAAATTGCACATCTTCTTCAACTCTGACCAAAATGCCAAGAAGGTTAGTGGCTCCATTTTTAAACACGAATTACATTCTGGAGGGATTCAAGAATCGGAACGGATTAAAAAATCTACAAATGTTTGATTTGAATTCTTTTAAAATAAAGATCGAAATAAGAACATTAACGATTATGGACTAAATCTTCATTGGATGAATTTCGATCTTGATTCTTTCTGATAAAAGATGCAAATAAGGGCTCAACAAGCTTTAGATGTGTTCGATTGAGTATACCATAGATTTTTAAGATCTGATCCAACTAAGAACCAGGAAAGCAAAGATTATGGACTGAACATGCATTGGATGAGTTTAGTTTCGAGTTGGTTGTCGATTGGATTATTTCATAAATCTCTTCAATATAAAATGGATCGTAATCCGATCAGGATTTTAGGTTACATCGTAATTGCGGAGCACCAAACAAAGATAAGAGAAATAAGTTTTTAGAGTTTTTAGAGAAAACTCACATGCATTAGAAAGTCGCTTTGGATTAGGTTAGATCTATAACATATCTTAAATGGATTGGAGTTTCAAGCTGAATGCAAACAAAACGAGCCTTTTTAAGGGAAGGATTCAAGCAAGGATTAAAGGAACAGCTGATCTAAAGGACTCATCGTTCTGGATTAATCCGGATTTTCCCGAAATAAAAATATAATTTTTATTGTACCTCAATTTGATTTAACCCATTTCGAATTTTAATCGGATAGAGAATGCAAATATAAGCATCTAACTATGAGCATGGTGGGCTAAATAAGGGCTAAACAGATCGATATTTAGGAATTTAGTTTAATTTGGATTTTCCAAAACGGTAATGAATTTAGATTGAATCGAATCTTAATGGGATAATGGTTTTAAACTAAAATCTTCCTGTCTTTTCGGGTTTGAATACAAACAAGGTGCAAAGGAACAAAGTTGTGTATTAAATCTTAATTGGATTGGGATTAGATTAATAACTTCCAGTAATTATAGCACACATATAGGAAAAGCTTGAGGGCACAACAACAGTTAAGTACTTACGCTCTGTGTAACATTAGTTCTTATTGGCTGAAAACAGAGAGAGAGAAACTTTCAGAAATTCCCAATAAATAAGAATTTTCCAGCTTATCAAATATGTTTGTTTCGAAATAAACTTTCTAGAATCAGATACGCCGAAAAGACCGCAATAATTTAGATCATAAATCAAAGCTATCGCAGTTAAAATTTAAACTAGTTTTGTAGCAGTAAACTTGCCAGGGACACTTTTAAAACATTTTGCAGATTTGCAAGTGTCGTCGAGGAGGTGCATTTCTTTCTGTAACTTTTATCCTAGTCCGTAACGTGTCTTTTTCCCGCACGCTAAAGGATAAACAGAGAGAAACCCCTTGAAGCACGTTATCTCCGTTTTATCTCGGATGGGACACATTTCCACAACTCCGATGCATTATTAAGATTAGCGGCGAGGCGGGAGCCGTCACCAAAAATGACTTATGAGTTTATCTGATGTTAAAAATTAAGAATTGTTTCTCATCCGCGACCAAGCAGTCATATCTTTTAATTTAAGTCCCATTTTATCGCCCGTTTCTGGAAATGATATTTCGTGTTGTTATATTTTTTCTTTCTCCCCTGGACATTCTAGTTTTTTTCACAATTTTTCCAACGTTATTATTTTAGGGTCGCAACAAAGGGCGAGTAGCAAGTATAAATATTGTTTGTGCAACGTACCATCGCCTCAGGAAACGTTTGAATAAGGCTCTCGTTCGTGATGGGTGTGGTGCCGTTGTACCATTTGACGGCTGCCTCAGGGTTTGCGCCGAACACATCACAAATGAATTGAACATCGTGGCCTTCTCGTACTTCTTCTTGATATTCAAGCTTCATGTATTTCGGTCTTACTGTAATAACAATAAATAATAAATGTAACCGCCCTTAAGAAAACACAATACTCAACTGCAATAAACAACATTGTATTTTCTAGAATCACTTACATAAAGTTTCAGTTTTTAAAGGTTTAAAATAAAAGAAAAATGAAAATTTCCTGCAATGCACAGTCAAAATTCTTTTCTTTTGTTTTTACGATAGGAATTTTGTTTGGAATGTAACAAAAGAAATGAAGGGTTTTTTTGTTGCTTTTCATGATGATTTTATACATAATTGAAATGAAAATCTTTCTCCCTTTTTTATGAGTTTCCAGAATGTTTTGGTTTTCTTATTGTCGTAAAATGCAAATCTAAGGCTTGGAAGCAAATTTTAGAACTGTATCTGATCCGGGCGGTAAAAAGATGGAATTAGGTCGAGAAGGACATGGAACTTCCTTTAAAAATTTAATTATTCTTCCCTTTTATAACAAATATTAGTATTGTTTCCGAGTTACACGCGAGAGGAACCTAATTCTAAGCCCTCTAGAGGCAATAATTAAAATAAAAAGAACTCTTTGATTTATCAACAGAAAATCTCATTACCATTTTTAGTTTTGTGAGCTACAAGGTTCGAAAAATCGTATATTTCATGATGTTTCAGAAACACACGCGAGAGAAATTTTATATGCCCTCTAGTGGATATCTGAAGAAACATATAATCTTGTTCATGACCAGCTTCATTCTCCTAACTCTTAGGAATTATATGGCCGTTCCAATTCGGACTCTGATAGTTCCTAGATGTGGTGCCCTCTTACGGTGTATGTGTAGGTAATTAACATCTAATAGATGGCACCACATGGAGAACCTGTCAAAATTTGAATTGGGACAGTCATACAACTCGTAAGAGTTGGGGGATAAAAATGGTCATGGCTTGTAAATTTAGTACGAATGAACAAAGGTTCCAAAATTTACATGCCATTCGGAAACACATGCGAGAGGAATTTCTACGCCCTCTAGGGGAAATATCACAAAACATGTATTAAGGTGTTGATTGGGTTTAAAATACAGGGACCATCGGGGGTTCCTTTTAAAGACTTTACTTGGTCATTGATTTCTATATTATTTGGGCTATTCAAGAAAAAAATTTATTTGACTTTGTTCAATTGTGGGGTGAGATATTGGCATTAGAAGTTTCGACCAGTGACGTTCGTGAACACGGTAATGAGGATCAGGACTAATTATTAAAGTTATGACTGGTGTTAATGGAGATTATGAAATAATTTTTGGTCAAATAACTAGGATTTCGTATTTTAACGATCCGAAAATGTAATTCCAACCCTTTAAATTTTCTCCGGGCTTGAAATATAAAAAAAGTAATTACGATGTTGGTTAACACTGGTATGTCCGTTAAATTTTATATTGCCACTTAATTTGGTGCTACAAATTAATTATTTAACCCCTTTGATCTTTATATAAAAATAAAGTTGTAGCTATTAAGGTAGAAATTAATAAAAAAAAGAGCTCCCAAAAGGGCTCAGTTTAACGCCGTTGTGTCAGAGCGTTTAATTATTGAATCACACAGCTGGTTTAATTATCTTCTGATTTACGCATATTGCCCGCTCTTTCTATAATTAATCGCGTTCAAATTTAGTCCCGAGAATTCTGTTTCGTTCTGGTTTTCGACGCTCGGGCGCTCAGGGAAGAGGGTGAAAGACAATGCCGAAGAGTAGGGAAGCATCGGGAAGTTTAGGTAAGTAAGTACAATACGTGTCATTGGCAGCCTGCAGCGTTTCTCAAGTGGCTAATTCCGAAGCCCTACGGCTTCTTACGTTAAGTGTCTCGATTTTGAGCCCGTTTTAATTAAACTTAAGGCCGGAACAGGATTTTACAAGAACATCTTGCCCCTACAGCGCAGATAAGTAAGATTAAGAATCAACCTTGAAAACTATTGATTATCAAGGAAAATTTAGGTTATACAATGTACCTACTACTACTTCGTTTAATTGCAATTAAAAGCAAGTCTTGCAGTTATACCTGAAATTAATAAAAAAGTTTTGTTCATTCGGAACAGTTTAATTAAAATGATATTTACTAGAACGCTTCCAATATTTAACAATTACAATAATTAATCAACTTATCACGGAATTTTAACTAAATAAAATTACAAGCAATTTATAAGCGTGCCTCAGAAATTTCAATTGATTTCCAGGGGAAAAACTGCGACAATTAAAAATTAAAGTAAGCAATTATAGAAATTGTTATTATTATATTTTGACTGGGGTGTACCGGGTGTACATGTGCAAGAAAGAGATGCAATATAGATAACTGCAGTTCTAGTAGGCTGTAATTGACCTTTCCCAACCCTCTGTGGCAAGTTTTGGAACTTAAAGCGGGCTACCCGATTTATCTATCTAACGTTGGCAGCGCTGCCAAAGTTGTCATTGTTAGTGTTTTTATGTTGGCGTTCCTGTGGTGTGACGTTTCCTTTGAGTCGGCTGTGACATTTGTTTATTGTCATTTCGTGACAGCCGACTCAAAGGAAACGTCACACCACCAAATTGATTTTGGTCGCCTACTAGATCGACAGTCATCATCTATATGCATCTCTTTCTTACACATGGGAATTAGCATTTTTCACTACTTCCACTCTGGATTCTGGATTTGAGAAGGGAGGTGAGAAATATTCCAACCGCACTTAGACCTTATTGGGGGACCCATTGTACTACCCCTAGCTTCCCGATTCAGGTATCATTCAAGCCATCCAATCTTTTGGACAAGCTTGAGGATATCCGCAATTGGGATTCTGCTGATGCTGGCCATATCGGGCCAGAAGTCACCTAACATGGATTCTCTTATTTTTACGAGAGCAGGACAGCGACACAACGCCTGTTTTACTAGCATCAGTGCTGCATCTGCGACAGTTGGGGCTGATCACCAGCCCCATCCTGTGCATGTGCTTCTTGAGAGTGCAGTGTCCTGTTAAGATTTTCATCACTTGTCGCAGGTTCTTTCGTGACAACTGCATACAGTATTTGGGTGTCGTAGACGAGGGTGCTGCTATAGCAGCCCTTGCCTGATTACTGATTTGAATGTTAACCCATCTTCTGATGAAGTTTCTTAGGGTTTCTTGGTATAGAAAAGAGCGATATAGGAATTACGTGTTCTGCCCCCCCCCAAGATGCTTGCTCAGAAGCCAGTCTTGCAGCCGCGTTAGCTTCCTCGTTTCTATCATGACATAGCACCCAAATAAGTGATACGACATTGTATTTTGCGATATTTTGGTCTCGCGGCTGGCCGCACAGTCATCTAGCCGCCGAACCAAGTGGCCGCTAGGTTAACTCGCCGCTAGCGAATTGGCCGCGAGTTGACCTGGCGGCCACATGGTTCGGCGGCTAGATAACTGTGCGGCCAGTCGATTCGGCGGCTAGATGGCTTGCGGCCAGATGTCCCATTTAGGAGTAGAGCGGCTTTGCTATCACAGATGTTTTGATACTTGATCTGTCGATCACGGATTGCTAGCGCACCATGCATTCTGCCCATTACATCCGCTTGGAAGACAGTGGTCATTTTACCAAGTAGCAAGCTTTGGCGAAGGTTTAGGTCACTGGAGAAGACCCCGGCGCCTTTCTTACACATGCGACTAAAAATCAGTAGAACTACAACTTAGAGCAATTAATCGCCACAATTCTAGCCTGTAATTAATTGTAATTCAAGCAAGTATCAGTGACAAGAGTCTTCTGTAATTACCATCATGGTACAAGCTTGGACCTGTCTTTGAGTTAATAAGAAAAGTGAATTACTGTACGTGGATAAAATTAAATTATGAGCTTATAAGCTCTAATAGGCGAATTTATTGTATCTTGTAATTACTTTAAATTAAGTAGCAAAGTCTGCAATTACCCTAAATTGGCACTGAAAGTAGTTAAAAACAATTCTTTCGGAATTGATTTTTAGAAAAACCGTGTAATCTTGTTAATTATCAAATAAAACTGTTGATTAGTTCAATTGTTTCGCGTGATTTCGTTAAATTAAATGGGTTAAGCTATTAGGTCATGCTGATTGCCATAGTTAATTGAGTGATGGCGGTTAGCAAACAAGCTCTATCGACAATTCCCAGGTCGTGGTAAAATTGTTTGTTGCACGTTTGCACGGGTGCCCTTCGGGAATATTCCCGTATCAAACTCCCGACACGTAAAACTAAAAATTTCTCTTACCGTGAACCTCCATCGTTAGCCAGGAAACCATCGTATGCTTTAGGGCAGGACTGGTAACTTTGCATTCGTAACGTGCCTTTAAGTCGCCTCTACTCAGAATAATGTTGAGCTTCGATGTTACCGTTGATAAACCGTCTGCGTCTTTTGAGGAACTAGGATAAGCTGTAACAAAAGAACACGAGATTAAATAAAAGGTCGGAGTAATTTTTTATTTTATGAAAAAGAATTATTGCAAAGACAATTATAAGTTTCGACAAGTATCCGAAATGGAAAACTTAAATCTGATCGAGTAAATTCTCGAGGAAATGACATTTCAATAAAAGAGATCAACAACAAAATCTGCGGAAGAAAAAAGGAGGAAGTAAGTTGCAGAAGTTTGATGCACCACTTTCCTTATTTCGTTTTGTCTATCGCTTACGGCAAAAACTTATATATTGTGTCTCCGTTTTGTTTCAGCGTCATTCCGTACCAGAGGAGACTTTATTTTCCGCGGCTTTGTGCGATATTGTCAGCAGAGCAACGAATCCAAGCTCTCTTAACTTTGTGCAAAAAGAAAACCCAGGATAAATCCTGTCCATTTTATGAAAACAGATATGTTGTTGTCTTCAGGCGACAGCTTACACTGTGTGTACCCGCCGTGATGTCCTTCTGCTCCTAATTCACATTTATTTTAAACAATATCCGGCGTGTACTCGGATTTCGGTCGGACACGTTCTATTTTATTTTTCTCTCATGAAACATGAAGGTTGCGCTTGATTATTACAGAACTATTAACTGTATACGTAAATCATAAGTAAACCGGGATTTACTTGTCTATCCCGATAGACAGATGCTTTAAGGAAAAATACATCTAGAATAATATTTATGTCAGACACATACACAAATCTAGTACCTACTAATTTATTTTTTTTTATTTTAAAACAACCAACAATTATTAAACAACATTTTATTTATTATTCTAGCATCCAGATAGAGATGCGGCGAAAACTCGAAGGAGCGCACTAGTAAAAAGTAGATGGAAAATTCCTTTTTGTGCGGCCACTTCCTTCCCAAGTGTACAAGCTGTAGATAGGTATGGAGATAAAACGAGTGCAAAAAGGGAAAAGCTTCGGGAAGAAAGAGAAGGAAATGAAGACGAGTGTAGAGGCAAAAAGGAAGTTCCAAAAACAGGTAAGCCCTTTACTAAAAGTTGGAAATTATTTTACAAGTGGACGGGATATAGTTCCATAATAACGTTGAAGGAATACTTCTTGTTCGTGAAAAACCCCTTGAGTTTCTAACATGTACTTGCCAGTTGGAATTAAAGGAGGAAATTGTGATTCATCTGGTTTCCAATTACAGAAATGGTACTTTCGATTCTGTAAATTAATATAGTTGGGTAGATAGCTTCCCTAATTAAGTAGTAAAATATTTACCTTTAAGAAAGGACAAGAAAAATTGCCACATTTATAAAAATCGCTACAACCCAAGGCATTTCTCACAACGCTTTCACAAAAGTTTAATTCAACACGTATTGGAAACAATCGATATTCATTACTTGCAAATTTATAGGCCTGAAACACCAGCTAGAATGGAAAAGAGTTATAAAATATTTTAAATAAGTGAGATTTTAAAAAATATCAACCTCTAAGTCAATACCAAAGTCATGGTTGAGACTGTAAGTTAAATTTATTGCAGTTGCAGTTCGATTATATTTAAAAGTATTTAGTTTCAGTTCTTTATAATAAGAATTGTTGAAACGGACCAATTCCGCCCATTCAAACGTCAATGTATAGTCGTTTTGATGTAACTTATTGTAGATATCAGATATTGATTTTTGAGGTGTCTCTGTAAGATTGTCATTTTTTCTTGCTGCTAATATTCCTGTAATTAGAAGGAAAAAATGAAACAAACGAAAGTATTGTTCTAACATTGTGTTACTGTATCGAACGAACTACAAATAATATCTAGCAAACATGATCATATATGATGGTGTTGTTTACAACTAACTGCGAAGAAATAAAATTAATGAGAAAAACATCCATTTAGCTGGACCTCGAATTATTGTCATGTAATATTTTTTTTTATATCGGATTATTATTTTTTATTTCTCTAGCTAAACTGAAAATCCCATCATATATGGTAGTTTTTTTAATGAGGTAAGGATTTTTACGATACATTGTACACGGAACTAATAGTTTTATATTTTTTACAAAAGATGGCGTATGTGTCCTTTATTTAATTCCTCATTTTCGATTTCGTCTGAAGGAATTCCTTCTCTTGTGATTCTAATGGGAAAATCTGGCTATAAATTCATGGCCAACTATTTATTAGGCGACCGTGTTATGTAAATATTTGTGGCGATCAATTTTCATTTTGTTCATTTATTTAACGTCTGCATATTTCCGTTGCTATTACTTAACAAGGTTGCGATCTGATTATCGCTAAACTCTTTGATTTAATTTTTTGGTTTAAAAAAAGGCGTGTTTTGAAACAGTTTTATTGAATACTTTTCAAAGAACAGTTTGGGCTACCCCAGAAAAAAAAAGAATTAAGCATAATCTGTTGGTAGTTAATAATTTACCAATGGGAGAGTTACACTTCCATAAAAACGTTGAACATAAACGTCTTGATCGTGATAAAGTCCTTGCATTTCTAACATGTACTTTCCAGTAGGAATTAATGGGGGAAATTGTGTCCCGTCTGGTTTCCAATTGCAGACTTCATAAGTAGTGTGCTGTAATTATTATATTTTGTAAAAATATACAATTACAAAAATTATCTATCTACCTTTAAGAAGGGACAAGAGAAATTTCCACATTCGTGAAAGTTATGAAGTCCCAAACTATTTCGACGAACACTTTCACAAAAATTTACTTGCATGCGTATTGGAAATAATCGATATTCATTGCTAGCAAATTTATAGACTTGTGTTATAAACTAGAAATAAAAATATAAAAAATTGAAATTTAATTTCTAAAAAATACAAACCTCTAGGTCGTTACCCATTTCAACATTTAAGTTAAACGTTATATTAATGGCCGTACAGGTTCTGTTATATTTAAAAGTATGTATTTTAAGTTCCTTATAGTAATGTGGATTGAAATGTACAACTTCAGCCCATTCAAACGTTATCTTAAATTCATTTTGGTGAAATTTATTTAAAATTTCGGAAACTGCAGATATTGGTGCTTCTGTAACATTGGTTTGCTTTCGCGGGGCTAACAATTTCGAGATTAACAGAAAGAAACAGAGTAAACGAAAGTTGTTTTGTGACATTGCGAACCAAATTTTCAAAGAACTCTCACTCTCAACTACACGCACGACAGAACAGGAATTATTATCGGTCTGATATTAAACATTAAATGAGGTGGAAATTTATCAAAACAAGTTTGAAATAGGAGCTATTTTATAAATATTTCCTGCCATTATTTTATTTGGTTTTACATTTAAATCATAAAAAAGTTCGTAGCAAAATTACATTCTGTGTCCTTGTAATAAATTCTCGAACTGGTGAATCAGTTGCTTGTTCAACAACAGAACCGAAAAATGTATAAATAATTGGTGAAGATGTTATCAAAATTTCATGCTGAAACCGCAGTAGGATATTCTTCGAGAAATTTTTAGAACATATTATGTTCTTCAGGATTTCTGAAAAGTTGATTTTCCCAAAATGCGTGACATTTGGTGGAGGCTACTGAGGGTAATATTAAATATATCGAATATTGGGGAGGTATTGTCACGTAACATATTGTGTAAAAAATATTTTCAACATTTTTAACATATGTTTGAAGACTAATAGAGGCTTTAATGGGAAATTAAAATGTAATGGGTTATGATTGTTTCAAGATGAATAACCTTCTAATTTAAATAATTATCCAGTGTTGTAAAAGATATTTTCTAAAATTACAAATTCAGATAGAATTACATTGCACACAGACCATATTTCTACTATTTTCCGATTGAATAATGCATTAACTAAAAATTGAGGGCCCGTCTGAGTTACAGCCCCATTAACGTTTAGGTAGGAATCAGACTGCACGACCAGAGCGACCGTCCAAGACCGACCAAAATTTCAAACACATGTACTTTTATGACTAAACTCAGACTGCAGTGGAAGCGAACGACCACGTAGGTCGGCATCGACCGTCCAGATTTGAATTTCAAACTTGTTTGAATTTTGGACGCTCTTGACCTACGAACGTATGCACAATCTTTAGGTTACCTACTAAGAAACGCAAATTACGCACCTTACCTAACAGCATAAAGTATATTATTATGCCTGACAATATTTTGCGAATGCGGTTTCAATATTTGACATGGTTAAATAATAAGTTCTGTCACTTCAGCTTTATTTTTAACTTGACAGGTGCCTGAATGTGGACGAGCAGTGTGATTTTTAAATTTTTGGCCGGTCGTGGACGATCGCTCGCTGTAAACGGTCGGTCCTGGACGATCGAGCAGTCTGATTCCTACCTTATTCCTCTTCTTTTACGGGGTTTGCAATAATTATTCGGGTAATAAAACGCGTTCCGCGAACGAATCATATAACAGCAGTCACGGACGTCTAATGTAAGTGTGGAAATTTTTACGACACGTGCAGTTTTAATTTTTCTCATGTCAAGTAGTTTTATGACCCTTAGCTGCCGACTTGTTGTTTGCTACCTGCGGCTTCGAATGAAAGAAAATCTAAGTTACGGGGGTCGTAATTATTTTCCATGTCCTGCTAATGATGGACGGTTTTACGACGCACGGCGGCGTCCTCTCTAGGCGACTGTAAAACAGTTAATGCGTACATGTGCGTCTTTGTGTACGTGTATTGTAACTAACGACCCTTAGAAGAACACCCCAGTATACTTAACTTGTCAGCATTGCAAATGTCTTTTGTTTTTATCGCGATCTCATTGTTAATTTGACGAATCTGCCGAGTTTTGGAATTAACTTGATTTCTCTTAAATACCAGGATGAGAATGTTAGATCCTTGAGTTAACAAAAGGAAGTCTATCCAACTTTTCGAAAGTTTGCAATCGGTTGTTTCCTATAAAGCAGAGAAAAGGGCGCGATCCTCGAACTTAATCCGAGCAAGTCGAATCGAAAATGTCGAGTGCGTATTTAGTTTTATTTGCTCGTCCTAAACTCTGTGTAGGGCCAATTCCGAAAAGAATGTGATATTTTGTTTAAGGGAGCCGTTCAGAAAGTGCGAAACCATCAGTGAAACCCGAAAGGAAATTGAGTCGAGTGTCTTCAAGCTTATCCCTTCCTGGCCCTTCTATCTAATAAGTTTTGTTGCGAACAGACAGAGACACGTTTATTAGCAAACAGAATGCATTTGGACGGGGATTTTAGTGGACGAAAGGGAGATAACGTAATTTTCGGAGTGGAGGCATTTTCGGAACGAAACGGATACAATAGTAGGACCAAAACCGGCACTTGACGACGTTAGATTTATATCGAGGCAGTTAGGACACGACGATGGCCTCTCAGGACCGACAAAGGCCCAAGGGGACTAGTGCTGCAAGAACTGTTACGATTTTGAATAAAATCTTGGATTCGTTTTCGGACGAACTTCAATTCAAGACTTGTAAAATTCACGAACTTGTAGAAAGATTTTCTTTACTTATTCAAAGCGCAAATCATGAACTTGTATGTACTACGTGCAAAATAGCATCTGATTTTAAAAATATCTTAAAACTCTATTTCTCGATCGAGGTAGTCGATCCCTAAGAAATCACTTAGAAACAGGGATGGTAATTTACAGAAATTGAAAAAAATTATAATTTTAGAGTAGTTTCGAATTTTCATCTACAAATGGTGGAGGCGCCTAATTGCTCCAAAAATTCTCTAAATTTTCCGACCGCCCTCGTAAGAAAATCTTTTAGAAAATGTTGGATAATAATTGGTGAAGCCAAGCCGGTGGCATGCTACAAGATTGTTACGTACCACATTTTTAATCTTTTCTTTTATTAATGAGTTGGAAAAATGGCAAGAATTTTTATAATGTAATTAAATTAGAAAGGAATTCATTTCCAAGAAAAAAAATATAAAACAATGTTTGTACTGGAATTAAATAAATACGAGAGGAAAAAGAGATTTTTTGAGGTAATTATTTAAATTCCTTAGGGTTATAAAAATATGGTAGATTTTAGTAGTAGCAGCTAAACAATTACTGGTATTAAGCACAGCTTGGGTTTTAGAGACAGCAAAACGCAACATTAAATTATACAAACAGAAATGTAAACATGCAAATGTATAAACATTCATCGAGCTAACTTTATGTTGTGTTTTGCTCATTTCTAAAGGGAACGAGGGCTTAAGCGAACTTCCACATGGTTTCATATTTTACCCCCTAGTTAAAAGCCTCTCATTTGTCCCAGATTTAACAAGCATTTCGCGAATTTCGGACATCGAATTAATTGTCAACCACTTCCGGACATCGAGCGCCCCTAACTTTATTAATTAAAAAATAATTGGCACGACGTTCATTAGTTTCAATCTAAAGCTGAGGCGATAATTAAAAATTTACCAATTTATAAAAGTTAAGTACCGGCTTTACTTTTTCCCTAAAAAAAACAAAACACGGCATATGTTTAGGTAAGAATGAAGTAGGAGGTTTTCCCGTCGGAGAAGAGGAAAGAACACTTACTTTCTGGCCAGGAAACAGAGGAAAAGCCGGAAACCGTGGAAATGCGGGAAAAACTAACAATAAACCTCAAGCTGCGATGTCGCGAGTCCCTACAAAAACACCGTCACCCAAAGAAAGAAAAAGATTTGATTATTTTTTTGTTCAAGGGGATTCATTGTGTGCGCTTCATTTCGAGCCGCCTTCTCTATAGTGGTGGCCTTGGATTAGGTACGTGTCGCGGGATTACTGTCCCTCATTCTTTGCTCATCACAAAGAACCACACAGCACTTCATCAGCCTCTAGTAATGGTTGAACGAGATATTAAAAAGTACAAGGTGTCTTCTTGTCAGATCTTTGTGTGTAAGGAAATCACGCTAGCTCCCGGGATTAAAATCTCGAACTCCGGGTTCAACAGACGCGTAGAAAAAAAGGGATTCCCTGTTCTGTAAAGTCATCGATATTCGTTGTTTCCAGAGGAGAAAAAAACAATAACCTTAAGAGCAATCCTTAGATAAAAGTTCGAAGAGGTTAAATCTGACGTCCTTGTGGACCCTCCTTTAAACCACGATATCCATTGCCAACTAGATCGGGGATGTTTCGAAAATCCTTTTGTGTTTCAAATGTGGTGGAGCGAAAGGAAAATCTCGTCATTTGAAGGCACCCATAAAGAAAGTTTTAGTTACAGCTGCTAAACTTACAAAACGCAATTACTCGCGAGGGTATAATCGTTAGGTAGATTTATGCATTTATTTACAAATTTATGGAAATTTAGTGAACTCAAGGGAAAGGTCACCGAATTTATTTCGTCTCGAAACGATATTTCAGGAAAACCACTTCAACAAGTACGAACACAGTGTCGCTTTCGCTTTCATTAGAATTTTAATTTATCAAGAAACAGATATGCAATTTCTTTGCTTCCACTTTTATTATATTGTATAATTCAACATGAAAAAACTCTTACCTATGCATTCAGAAGTGCTAAACCTTCTTTGACCACTGTAAAGTCGTAAAATTTATAGCAGACACGTGTCTGCACCCACACGAGTGATGATGGCATCTGTAGACCAGATTTTTACTTTCGAAGTACTCTTTGCAATTAATGCACAAAGGAACGTTTAACTTTATGTTCCTTTTCCAGAAAATCTCCAACTTTTATTACTGACCCTCTTGACTTTTTCTTGTTTGATGGACTGTATATGTCCAGATTTTATAGTTTACCGCTTCAGTATCCTACTGAACCTTTTTATATCAAAATAAATGCATTTTTTATTACTTTATTGGTTTACAGTAGGGAATTTTAATATAACAGAGAAAACTAAGTTGATTGTTTACAGAATTTGTCACTTTGCGACAATTTTAGGAAAATTCAGGCCCTCCACCAAATGTTACGTATTTCATATTGTCCCACTAATAGGGCGCCTCCACCAAATGTTACGTATTTCATATTGTCCCACTGGTAGGGCGCCTCCACCAAATGTTACGTATTTAATATTGTCCCACTGGTAGGGCGCCTCCACCAATTGTTACGTATTTGGTATAGTCACAGTGAGAGAGAGAGAGAGAGAGAGAGAGAGAGAGAGAGAGATAGAGAGAGAGAACCTCCACCAAATGTTACGTATTTCATATTGTCGTACTGATAGGGCGCCTCCACCAATTGTTACGTATTTGGTATAGTCACAGTGAGAGAGAGAGGGAGAGCCTCGACCAAATGTTACGTATTTCGTATTGTCACACTGATAGAGCGCTTGCACCAATTGTTTTACACATTTCTGATATCTTTGAAATCTGTGCTGCGTACGCTGATTGTATTCCAGAAATCAATACATCAATGGCCACTTTTGCTCTCAGTAGTGTTTTCGTTGTGGATTAAATTATTTTTATATGGTCTGGCTCGTGGCATTACCTCCCCTAGTATCGTTATTTGAAATCTCGGCTATTTGTAAGGCGTTGCTAATTAAATTTCCGTGGTGTATACCTTTGAAGTTGGTATACAGTATAAATGAAGCTAATATAACCTCAAGTTTATGAAGTTCTTCGGGAAGTTGATGCATTAAAAGCCACATGCGCTCGGGTCCTGGCATCTTTCTTGGGATTTTGGGATATCCGAAGCAAGTGGGTATGATCAGCAGATGTCTTAAAATCATGCACGGACGAGCGAGCACCGAGAGAGGAGCATTTAATTAAAGGTGAACCGCAGTTTATGGGGCGAATTGGATTTTAAACGGGGCTTTTCTGGCGAATGTGATCTTCGGTTCGCTCCTAAATCGATATAAATGAATTAGCCGTAAGACAACAGCGATTTGTGGTTTAATCTTGCACGTATTTAGTGAATTTATGGTCGTGGTGCCGCCTACCGCTCATTTCTCGGTCCTCTCAGGGCTTCTCCTACGGAGTTGGAAAACGAGGTTATATAAAGTGCGATTACAGCCCGCAGACTAATGCCCCCCCCCTCCAATATCATCCGGATCGGGGGTGTTATTCGATCTCGTTTTCCATTTATTGCCTGCTGTTTGCTTGTCTATGTTTCGTTAAAAGCCTTTCCTGGTACATTTTTACTTGAAATTTGGCAACGCGCGCACCTTCGCCGAATTTCAGCTGTTTGGACGAGATAAGATTTCCGTAAACTTTTTACGGCCGCTTCCCCGTTTAATATGCTTTCGGATTAACAATTTTAGGGACAAACGAGCGAAACGCAAACGGGTGCAAAAGCCAAACAATCCGGGTCTTGAACGCGAGTGTACAAGATGTAATCAAGGGGTATCGATAAAAAACGGTGCCAATAAAAACCGCGATAAAGCAAGATGAATACGTAGCGAGGTGCGATGAACAAACCGCCCTTTACCACAGAAGAAGAGAGACGGAAATGGAACCGATCAATCAGAGGGAGAGAGACCATCCGGGACAAAGACGCTAGATATTGGACACTCAAATTGTGCGATAAAAACAGAATAGATTGCTAAATCGAAGGCGGATGAAAAAATAAGACTTTCATACGTGCCCGGAATACTCCGGGACCCGGAATGAAGCCCGAATGCCTCGATTGTATTTGCTGATGAATAATATTTGAATATAATATGAGGAACGTGCACCATTACGCGTCCTACATGACTTCACACTCGCTTATCCAAGAAATGCAACGGGAATTTCGGGAATTCCTTTTGGTTATCATTATCACTTCTTGCTTGTGTTGGAAGGAGGGCCCATTAAAATTGCTTTTGCGTTCAAGCGCTAACTTATCAGGAAAAAAAAAGTTAATGTGAAATCAATTTCTATTACACCTCGCGCAAACAACAATTTAACCGGCAACTTTGTAATTGTAAATATGGAGGTTAAGAAACTTTACCTTTGGGTGCAAACTGTTATTCTAAAGAAAACTTTATGCTAGGAAACGCAATCTATTGTTAAGGAAAATATTGCATATACATCGTTTTTCTATTTTCAAAACCGAAGTTGAAAATAAAATTTGAATAAACTTATTCTAGACGCTAGAAAACGTGTTTGTAAAGTAAGCAAGAAAAAAATGGATACAAGGGTTTATATACGAAAAGAAGTTTAGGAAACGTAAACACGTCATAGACAAACCTTTTTTTTATTTAGGTAGTACTAATTTTTAAGTTTGGGTAAGGGAGTACCACTTGGTTATGATACGGTAAGGGTAACATTCGAAGAAAAAACGTTCAATAAAAAAGGATTGTTTATTTCGTTTCCTGCTATGTCCTGATACCCTGGTAACCCATTCAGAATTATCCTGTAGTGGATAAACTTTTCTTTATGCTTCCAGGAAACTTTCTCATGGTCTTATAGTAAACCTTTACTATCAGGAACCTCTTCTACCCTTCATAGACATAACGAAAGACTTTTTTGGAGTCAAACCGTTTCTCCACAAAATATTTCCCATGCCAACTAACTCAAACTGTGACCTACCAACGCAACGTCTCTATGAATGTATTAGGGGTAGAATAGGGGTATGAATATTTTTCCTCTGAATGGAAACCGCTGATTATGTTGCGGTTTTGATTTGTTATTTCATGGAGAGAGAATTGTTCTGCTTCTTCCAGATATTGCAGTGCGTTTCCTATTTCTGTGTTCAAGTTATCTAATTATTATTATTATTATGTCATGTTTTTGCACGTTCCCGCAAGGCTTCTCTGAGGTATTTCCTGGTATCCGATTCCTCCACTACCTTATATTTATGAATTCTCTCTTAATTTATATTTTGTTGTCCTCTCATTTACTACATCGAATGTTAGTTAGTAAACTATTTTGTATTTGTTTAGTTAATTAGAAATCCTATACCATTGTCTGACTCCCAACAAGAACAAAAAATGGAAATGCAAAATTACGTTCCTCGACTAGCCTCGGGCTTTAATATTATCACTCCGCGGGTGTTAAATGCCTTCCACAGATTTAAGCATAGAAGTATGAGAAAGTACTTTATTTTAGTTCAAGTTATTCAAGTTTCTTAGACGTAGTACTTAGGATTATGAAATATTTTAAGCTGTAATATTATAAAAGTCGTCTTCTAAGTTTAGAAGATTGCGGTGTAACTTTCATCCTTCCAGTAAATGGAAACAGGAGTTTAAAACGCCCCCGTTTTAATTCAACCTGTTCTTGATAATTAGAGTTAAAAGGATATCATTGTTTAACCAAGAGTTTCTAGATAAATCTAAAGCAATAGATTTTCGCGAAGAGGAGAGAGTTTCCCGGAGCATAATGTCCTCACAATTTACTGCGACAACTAAGGATTAATCCTTCTCGTCCTCAATATTCCCCGGGACCTCTTTTTCTTTTCTCTCGGTCGATTTTCTTATACATTCAATTGGATTTACTGGATGACAATGTGTCTCAATTAAGAATCCTAATCCCAGGCAAGTGATGCAAAAAACGTAATAAATGCCCGTACTTTCTGGTCCAGAATCAATCAAGTCTAACGTAATTCTTCCGTTTGAAAAGAGGAAACTCGAGGACCAATCTCAACGCCGCTCATGAAATCTGATTGAAGTCAACAATGTACGTGTTAGTGCGGCCATTCTACTTCGGACGAATGGCTCGGGTACACTCTGATGGACGCGGGCCCTTTCACCTCTCGACCAATTTGGGGGGGCTATTCTTTAATTTGGGGACCAATTACGGCCTCCGATCCTTTTTAGAAGAATCTAAAGGACGAACCGTCAGCGAAAACTATTCAATCTACTTTCAACGAGCACAGATTACCATCTGAACAATTTTTGATTCCGTTCGCTAAAATAGAACTCTTTTCCCTTTCAATTAAAAAACCGATACAAGCCAGAAGCAAACTTTTAAATTTTTTATCACATTATTTCGATACTGCATTGCGTGTAAAAAGACAAAAAAATTCTCTATATTAATGGTTGTGAGGGAGTTTTATTAGATTTTGCCCTGTCACCAGGAGGAAGCAACAAATTTATCATTTTGGGGATTATAGTTGTGTATCCTTTGGGATTTGACGGGGCATTGCCGACCTTTAAGAAGCATCTGCTGGTCGTCTTAAATAACTTTTTTAATGCGGCTCCAAAAGCCGGCAAAAAGCAAACAGTTTCAATCTCCGGGATTCTTGAGAGTAATCGGTAGATCGGATCGAAGAAAAATCTATGCCTTCGCTTCTTCGTTTCACGGTCGTTGAACAAACAGCTTGCCCGCAAACTGCGGTAGTTAGCCCTGATAACTACCTTATCTAGACGATCTTATAGTTTTTTAAAAGGAAATTTGGTTTTCCGATAGATTGCCTCATAAATTTTAAAAATATTATACTATCCGAAGACGGCATACTTCCCATAAAACTAAATTTTATTTAACTACGTGTAGAAAATTTACAAGAAACGACAGAGTTAGGAACTTTCTCATACTTCCATTGACGAAAATAGTAGCAACCAATTTCAACGCCACAAAAATTAAATGAGCAAGTACTACTCCTCCCCAAATTAGTTTTAAGGGTGGTCCGAAAAGAGTTCCTGCACAAGCACCACAAATTATTTTATTTATACTCTGGTTTTGGAAATTCTTTCTGTTTTGAACTTTCCCTGTATACAGTTCCTTTATGTTTAGAGTATCATGGCCAAAGAAAAACATCGCACATAAATTCTTGTTTTGCTTCGGATTTTTAAACCTTCCCCCTAGAATTTAGAGGAAATTTCGTAAATTTAAAGAAACCTGGGTGAACAGAAATGGGGAGGTAGATACTAGGAAATAAAAAAGTGCCTCGTTCGGGTAAGATATATGTCCCAATTGAGTTAGCTTTTATTTACTTACTGTATTTCGCGTTAACTTTTTAATTTGAAATCCGAAAGGGGTGGGGGTTGCACAAGAGAGTATCTTAAATTACCTTTCCGTTGTAAATCCAGTCGGTGCACATTTGAATAATTGTATCTAAAAGCATGTTTTCTTTGAACCCGAAACTTTTCCAGCAACGAAGTGAATTACGACTTGCTTTGCTTCTTTTTTTCACTCCGGGCAACTTTTCTACTTAACTCGCAAGTCGGAACTAATTACAAAATTAATAAGTAGCCGGACAGAGTGTAAAACTGGAAAAAAAACAACGAGTTTAAGGGCAAACGTCGAAATTCCTAGTTTTAATGAACGCAACTTTGACGGCGCTTGTTTTTAATCAAGAGTGAAAAATGGTTCGGTTATTCCAGATTAAGGGGATCTAGTGAAGCTTATTACGCCTCACTTATACCCCGTTTTATATGAAAACGGTTCCGTTTCGGGTTGAGGATCAACATCAATCGTTTTATGAACAAAACGTTTTATCTACTCACACCTTCATCTCATAATTCTTTTATTACATGTATGAGTATTTTTAATCCATACCATCATAATCTTTGACTTGATTTATTTATACACCTCCCCCCCCCCCACCACTTTATTTTTATATAATTTATTACAAGCTACGATGGTTGCGTTCCCGATACCTCAAACACATTAACGTTTGTAGCTCATTAAGTTACAAAAGGGTATTTATCTGAAAGATGAAGGTCTTTTTGTTATCAATACCAGTAATGGGGAGGTTAAAAAGGTTGGAGGTACACAAATAAATTAATTTAACAAGCCGTATAATTAAGTTTCCATTTACCTGCGTAAATATTTTTTGAGCTTATCCCAGGGGCTAGAAATGCGTTGTTTTAATAATTGTTATAAATTTGTAGGAAGGTTGCCTCCGCGGTTTAAAACCGTGGATTAGGAACGCTCGGTTGGGTGTGGATAAACGGACCATTTTCAGCGTGGCTGTCGCCAAAAATCATATTAAAAAAGTTTAGCAGATGCTTAAATTTAAAGCTGGGCTCTCAGGCGTGATGAACTTAAAAATAATATTTCCCTGTTAATGCTCCCTTGCATTTATTCTGTCTTTCTCTTACTTTTCTCTTCTACTTCTTCTTCTCTTACGGATTACGATTTCGTGTTCCTTCGTCTCGGCCAATTATTATGGTAAATAGATTTAAAGTTTTCGCTCGGAATTATTTCGAATTTTGTAATCCTCCCCGGAATTACATGGTTATTAAGAAATAATTGAAAGGATATCTATGTCAGGCAAAATAAGATTTTGAAAATCAGAACCTTCTGAAAATAGAATTTAAGAATATTTTTAAAGCCTTCATAATAAAGGAAATGAAAATATATTTTTCTTCAACACCTTAGGGTAAAGAGAAGCCGGTGGTATTAATATAAAAAAAGGGGGTAGGCAATAGCTTTAACCCACATGACTTTCGTTTAACCTTTTAGTAAAATAAGAAGGGGGCATGAAAAGCAGTTTTTATTTAGGAAACTCTGCAGCGAATTAGCAAGGAATGAGGGACTAAATTAATAAAAACGTGTGGTGTCTTCAG
The DNA here is from genome assembly GCA_963082805.1 of Hemicrepidius hirtus. Classification (NCBI taxonomy): domain Eukaryota; kingdom Metazoa; phylum Arthropoda; class Insecta; order Coleoptera; family Elateridae; genus Hemicrepidius; species Hemicrepidius hirtus. Next base: position 30,123,323 of record OY720162.1, read on the forward strand.
GGGAGGAATTTGGAGCTAGGATATCTTCTCTGAATTCTTCGTTGGACCCTCACTAAGAGGGAGGAGTATCTAGCAGTACAAATATGAGAAACGAGTAAAGGAGTAGACAATAATTTTAACTCACATGACTTTCGTTTAACCTTTTAGTAAAACAAGAAGGGGGGGGGATGAAAAGCAGTTTTCATTTAGGAAGCTCTTACATTTAACTCTGTAACAAATTAACCAGGAATGAGGGTTTGTAAATTCATGGAAACGTGTGGTGTCTTCAAGGGAGGAATTGGGATTAAACATAGCCTCCCTAAATACTTTATTAGGCCATCCCTAAGAGGGGGGTACCTAATAAAAATAATAAGGGTAGTAGAAAATAGCTCAAATTCTTTCTTCTAATCTCGTTTCTTTGCATCCCCCTTCAGGTTTATTTTTTATTTAAATGTATAGGGGAGGGATGATTATGTGTTAGGTTTGCCTTAATTTCTCAGGCCTTCATTGATTTGTGTACGACTTGGTTTTACTTTTAAGGGAGAAGAAAAACACTGCAAAGGATTCTAAAGACTTGGGTTAGGAACCGGCTGTATTCGCAAATAAGAAAGGGGAGGAAAAGCTGTGGGGATTTGGGTTAGACATAATCTTTTCTCGGCAAATTTAGACTTTTTGTTAAAAACCATAAGGGTTGAATAAATAACCAAATCGAAACCGTTATGTAGAACGGATTAATCTCTTGGGGGAGGACAACCCTTATTGGGTATTTTTATATGTTTAGCTAAATGTTTCTTTTCGTGATCTACTTTTAATATTGGACTAGTCTTAAGATGTGGAAGAGTTAATCTCCAACCTTGAAATAAGAAAAAAATTAAATGGGGAAAGATAACTACTCGTTAGTGTTTTATGTCGAGGGGATTAGAATTTCAAATTATAAAGTTAACGTGAAATACTGTTAGTACTGGAGTAAATAAAAGCTAATACAATTGAGACATATATCTTGGCGGAACGAGGCACATTTTTATTTCCTCGAACCGTACAATAATCTACCTTTTCATTCTTCCAGTAAGTTTTCTTTAAAAATGTACGAAACACTGACTAAATCCTAATTTTAGGGGTGAAAGCAGGATTATTTATTCATTTAATTCGTAATCATGTACGTTGTACCTACTTTACACGTTACGTAAATATACGCCTAGCACTTATTCCCTACCTCGGTACATTATTAATGATTGTAAAAGGAAACCTTGTAAAATTTAAAATTAACGTAACGGATACGTTTATTGAGACGTTTTCAGGGCGCGCAAACGTGTGTTCGTTTAAAGTCGAAACACGGCTGGTGCCCCGTTAAAAGGAAAACGGCACGACCGAGAGAGATAATTGTCTGTTAGCGTTATAGTCATGGCCTTCCAATTTCTTCAGTTTTCTCACCAGTCTTATTTACAGCTGCTATTCCGCAATCTACACAATCGCAGTGCAGCCCATTTGGCTCAAATATACGATTTTAAGATTATCCCTAATGGTGCGCGATACACAATCGCTAATGATATTTCAACTGCAAACGTCGAGCTTTAAAGCCCTACACACTAGGTACAAGAGTGGAGAAAAAGAACTGCAGGAGACACCATTATTGGAAATTCTGTAGCGAAAGAGGACTAGTACACATGTGGACGTTGACATCTCCGAAGTAAATCTATTCTTTAACTCCAGACAGGACGTAATTGTTAGTGCAAAAAGACGGGAAAGCACAATTTGTCCCCATTAAAGGGCGCTAAGTGAACGCTTCGAACGAATCCAAGATTAAGTTGGAGACAATAGAAGCTGAAGTGTCTGCTAATTTCTAATTGTCGAAGAAATTGCACCGAAATGTTTAGCAACGATTTTAATTTAAAACTCGTTTATAAGATTTCGACGATTTCGTCGATGATGACTGCCTTGAAAAAAAACTGACGAAAGAACACGTTAGATAAAAATCTGATATTCATGAAGCTTTCGACATTGGCTAGGTTCCAATTCCTAGAAAATTGTGTCAAACTCACATGCGGCCCTAAAAAATTTCCTCAAGAAGCAATCAATTTACTCAGATACAAATCAAATTAATGGATAAGATACGAAAGGTTCACTTCCTAAAATTTCTAGAAATTATTAAAAATACAATTGGGACACGAAAAATAGTACAATGACAAAACGGTTAAAGTGAAAAGGAACTGAACCGACACATCCTTAAATTAATTCACAATTAAATTTATTCTTGTTCAAAAATTTCCTTTAAACGCAAACTAATAGGATCAAGTTACACGTTTTGATCGGTCGGAATCCCAGGAGGAAGAAAATAAATTCCGATTTTATTTACGGTAACGTGACCTCGAGACATCCCTGCCCCTGCGACTTTCTAATTAATTAAGAGAAATTTCTTTTGGTTATTCTAACTCCCGAATTTGTGTGAATCTGCACTTAATCTCAGATTGAATTTTTTGTATAATCCGTTAGGTTAGAACCACATTAGAAAAGGAAGAGAACCAGTTGAATCATCACAAATATCTTCCCTTTAGTCCTGTTCCTTATCTCGCTTTACAGAATTAAGTCCTGTTGGGTTGAAACAATTAAAGTCAAAAAATAAACCTTACCTTTCATTTCTTCAGTTCCATTATACCATTTGACAATTGGTTCAGGTTTTCCTCCATTAGCTTCACAGACAAGCTCGATATCTTCTCCTTCCTCATATGGTCCAAATGTTGAGTTGGTGATAGGTGCTGGGTTGGTTTCCCCTGACGTCGGAACTATCCTAGGGGGTTCGGGAGCAACTGTAAAGAGAAAAAAAGGCTTGATATCACATACACACACATATTCTGTCAAGTTAATAACGCCAGCACTTAGGGGTGAAAAGCACAAAATCAAACATTCTGAAAGGCGTCCTCGTGTTTGCCGAAGGAATAAGCAGCAGCGCATATCCTTTACCTTGTTGACCGATGTATGACATATGTGTGCATTTTTGGCCGTTTTGTGTGTCTAGGAAGGAATAAAGGGGGCGTGTTTCTGTTTCTAATGCATATATAAAAGAAAAGCCTGCTCGACTTTGATGGCCCTTCCCAAGAGCACTCACCGACTTGGATCTAGTTTCTAGGACAGCGTCAACTTACAAGTACTTTCCCATATACACTTGGGAACGACCTTCGACCGTCGAGCTCCGCGGAGTCTGCAGAAATGATAATATTCCACTTTAGCTAATAGGGAGAGGCGGATTCGAAGATTCAATTCCATTCTATGTGGTTATCGAAAATCTCACCGTATAATGTTAATTTTCTTCGGTGGAAATTTATGGGGAAATTATTATTAAGTGAATTAGTTAAGGAAAAAATTCTACTAAGCTCGAATTTGGATAATTTATTAGATTTTTCTACTTCTTTCTTGTGTAACCAACCCTAATACTCAATGTTCATATTATAAGGAAATTTGTTTTAAAGGAAATCTGGAATACATTGCGGATGTGATATAAGTGAACCACGTAACACAAGATCGTATAAAAAATTTACGGTGTATAGAGAATACAAATTGATATCATTTTGTACTTCCTCGATAGTTATATTAAGATGTTCCTAAAAAATTGACCTGAAAAACTTGCGATGATCACGTGGGATACGTGCCTCAAGTTGTGCGTTGATGTAGAACATTGTTAAAAGTTATGGAGTGAGGACCTTGACCGATAAGTTCATTCTTGTACTTCCTCGTATATACATCTTATAACATAGGTTTGAATATGTTTCTTAAAAATTAATTTAGAAGACTTAAGAGGGTGATAATCTTAGGAATCATTCTCATTTTCAGCATCGATACAGGGCTGTAATATGAAGCATAGCGAGTAACAGCTTTTGCACTTGGTTTCGTAAAATATACAGGGTGTAACACAACTTAGCCGAAAAAATTTAACCATATATGCACTTTTAAATAAGAAATCGATTTGTTAAATTTTTTTTTAATAAAAGTCCAACAGAAAACGAGATAAAAATTGTTAAAGTTACAACTTAATGAAAAAAAACAAAACACAACTTATCCGAAAAAATTTAACCATAGATGCACTTTTAAATAAGAAATCGATTTGTTAAAATTTTTTTTAATAAAAGTCCAACACAAAACGAGATAAAAATTGTTAAAGTTACAAATTAATGAAAAAAAAAACATTTTCATTAATTTGTAACTTTAACAATTTTTATCTCGTTTTCTGTTGGACTTTTATTAAATTTTTTTTAACAAATCGATTTCTTATTTAAAAGTGCATCTATGGTTAAATTTTTTCGGATAAGTTGTGTTTTGTTTTTTTTCATTAAGTTGTAACTTTAACAATTTTTATCTCGTTTTCTGTTGGACTTTTATTAAATTTTTTTTGACAAATCGATTTCTTATTTAAAAGTGCACATATGGTTAAATTTTTTCGGATAAGTTGTGTTACACCCTGTATAGAGGGTATGGTGGCCACATGAGGTACTTGCCCTAATCTCTGAAAATTTTTCTGAAATTTATTTAAAAGATATAGAGGGTGCGGTATGGACGCGAAGGACCTGCCCTATTCTCTGTGTAGTCTAAGCATCGAGGAAACTATGAGAAAACTATTAGCGATATTTTTTCCTCAAAAAATTAAGAAATGAAGGTCTCTAGATCGAAAGGCTGTCTTATTTTACAGAAACAGCATGCATTGAAAGTTTTTATGGTAAGCTTGTGGCGGAAGGTAGAACCCCTATCTTGTATCTTTGGGTGGAAGAATTCAGTTCGTGGTTTTATATGAAGCTTTGAAAATTTGCAATTTTCCATATAACAGTAAAGAGGGTAGGAAAAAATAGATAAAGCAAATAAATAATAAATTGTACATCCTATGATCTAACCCAAGGTTTAGTATTTGTACCTATTTTTGATACACCCTGGGCTCGAGCTGTCAATGTGAAGCTTACACTAAGTACACAAATTAATTGACTCCATATTTTCTGACGCATACTGTATCAATCAACAAAATTAGGTTAGGAATAATTCTTATTAGGGTTCTTTGAATGATACTGACAGATTTGTATGAGTAAGGGTGCGGACATCAACCGACAAAGATGAAAAAAGTGTACTTCTCCTTCTAAGTTACATTTATGTAAGTTAGAAAGAGAAAGGACAAAAGTTGTTCGCGCCCTTCCTTATACAAATCTGTCCATATAATTCAATCTGTCAATATAATTCAAGGCACCCTATGTCTTACTACTTATGCCTTTTAAAAAATAATAATTGCAAACAAAGGCACAGTTTCCTTGATTATTTTTGCGATTAAATATAAATAGCAACGTTGGATATGAAATTATTTATTAAAATCATAGACAATTCTCAATGATAAAAAATTATTTTAAACATTTATATACACGTAATGAATAATTTCTTGTTAAATCCTGTTTTGAAAAATATATTTCATAAACTGATAAAGATGGAATTACAAATCTCGAGATATCACAGATGTGCACTTTCCTATTGCCTATTGTGACTTTATCTTATTCTGGTTTATTGGAACATCTGGCGAAGAGTGCATTCTTTATTCATCAGGTACTAATTGTTTCTTATCAGTTGTGCCTTAACTGTGTTCGGTGTGTCATGTGTAGTGAGTGCTCTTGCAGCGTGGTGTACCCCAAGAAAATTTTCAAGTAGGTGGATACATAGTCAATTATCTTTTGTTTTATAAAACTATGAAGATACTTGTATTACTTAAATAATTTTTGAAAGAATTTATTACGATTAGTAAGCGTTCTGACATAATTTCGCCATTCGACAATAACATGCATTCATTTTCAAGGATTCATTTTAAATTCTGACCGGTTTAATGCAAACTCGTACATTTCTGCAATTTTTTCCAAAATTTCAAATAGAATCATGAACACGATTAGAAAATCAAAGAGAATGTAAGCAAGTAGAGGAGTCTAGCATATCTAGAACCCAAATTACACACGAGAAAATTTTCCTGGGCTAGATGAGTCATGGACTGCTTGATTTAACGCCGTTTTCGCAGTTTTTCCTGTATGGATCTTGTTAAAATTTGAAAAACTATATCGATAGTTAATTTAAAAGGCATTGATTGGCATGTGTTAGATATTCAACTCACTACTGGTTTCAAATCCTCGAAAATAATTTTTAATTTTCCATTTTGGAGCTCTACCTTCAATCTTCATTTAAATTAAAACATTTCGGAATATGGAAAATGATAGGTTTAAAATTTTGTCAAATTAAAGTACGTCACAGTAATATAAGTTGCACATTGTGAGATTTTCTAAAATTAAACCCTACTGGATGCAAATATTTTCTTTAAACAAACTTACATTTTTAATATGAAAATTATTTTTACCTCGGTATAAGGGACGAGATATTTTTATTTTTTGAAGTTTGAACTAGAAAATTACTTTTGTTTTATATGGAATTTTCGAGAGAGTTACATGAAAGAAAAAGTGAATTCTGTTTTGGAGCTTCTTTTTCATGAAGTTTTCACAATGTCGACATAAAAATATTTGATTGCTTTCATATAAACATCAAAATATAGAATGTGAGAAATGAAACAAAACTAAAGACGACGGGGAATCCTCGTGGGGTGTAAAAGTTGCGTATCGGACAGAAATCACAATAAAGTATAACGTTATCTGTTCACGTAGTGCTGGCGTTCCAAGGTTTTTTACAGCTTCGTAAAAATACACATTTTGTCGACGGATAAATCAGACAGATAAGCATTTCTAAGCTTGCACACCTGAAACGGGAAATTTTAATTAAATCTTTCGAGTAAAAGGAAAAAATTTTCCTGTTTAGAAAAGACCCCTAATTTAAGATCGTGCAATTTTCTTTTTAAAAATGCGGATGTTGCCCGGGAAAGTTTTCGCTGAATTTTTGCGACTTGTTTCAAGCTTTTCTGGATTTTCAATATTGGACTAATTGCAGACGCCCGGGGGGTGATTCTCTCTAGCTGCCACTTGTGCTTTCCGTGACTTTATGATTTTCTCTAATTTCCTCTGACTGTGCCGCCTCCTTTTGCCTCCTTTACGTCCCTGTAAATTTATCTGAATTCTTTCTAACAACTTCTCGTTTTTCACGCTCTGATTTTTTTAGGGATCATTAAACAACAACAAGTAAAAAAAGATAAGGAACGCTTTAAGCTCGTGTCGACGCTTTGTCTCGTTAAATAAATTAACTCTCTTCTAGAAAACTCGCCAAACTAAACTACTTATATAATATATATTTTATTTTTATTATTTGCGACGTTAAATGTCGCTGGAGACGACAAAAGAATTGCGACTTTTACATTTAAAGGCCGGGCCCGAAGTTTTCACTTCGCCAACTTGTTTTTTCCCCGGCGCATATTTTTCATTACCCTTTTCTTATTTTCTAACGCTCGGTGATTTATGAATTTTCTGCCCTTTCTTCGAAGTCCTTTTTCTATTTTTTGCATAAATTTCTGTCACCTTAGCAGCCACATAAGCGGATTTTATATTCTTTCATAAAAATGCGGGTTAAGATCGTAACATTTTTTTCCCGGATAAAAAATATTACTATCCGAAAACCCTTACTGTGTTGTACAAGGGGTTTGCTTCAAGCGCGCTGCCACCATTTACATCCCTATTTTATTGTTATACTCCAGATAATAAGATTAAATTTGATATATTAAGGAAACATTCACTTGAATTTCGAAATAGACTTCGTAACATCATAATTTACACTTAGGACAATAAAATTTGCGATAGCTGTCCACCCTAACCCTATTTACAGTTTAGCATTCCAGTAATAAGACATTCTTAACTTCATTCTCCTCCTCCTCTTCCACTCAAGAGGACCATCCTCTAAAAAGATTTAAGACTCTTTTATTGAACTCAAGTTATATCGGTTCGCTACCTTTTCAAAAGGAATTTTTAAACATCTATACAAAAACTATATATTATTTAACAGGAAAATTATTATCAGCCTTCTAGATTTGAAAACACATTATGGGGAATGAGACAATAAGAGAAGGTGTACAGCGTGGTCATGGTACACCAAAAGCTGACTTGCAGGCTTATAAGGTCCTTAAACAATTTAATTCTGCATATCTGCCCCCCTCCTTATTATTATAAAATGATTCAAATAGATTATTTTAAATCCCAAACTTAAATAAAGTTAAACAGAAGAAAGTTATTTAAAAAAAACAAACTAGATAGTACTAGGATTTATATCATTGGTTACGATATAGCATGCCCCTTCTATCGATTAGGTCAGAGGTCTACGGTGGTATTGGTTTGCGGTTTCCTGCACTCAATTTCCGTAATTTACTGATCCGTTTTGCACTTAATTTTTAAAATTGTGAAACCGAACTCGTTGCTCGCGTTTAACTTATAATTCTTTTCTGTTGAATTTGTAAAAAAATACTTTTGCAAAACTAAACTACAATTTAATAATAATTGCTTAACGAAAACTGATTTTTTCTCAAGCTTCAAAATAAATAAATTTGTAGATTTCAATTTAACGAAATTTTCGATAAGGGTTGGCCATGAAATATAACTAGTGTGTCGTTACTTGTTTCTAACTAAACCTGACTTTGACAGCTGTCAAAAATAAATCAATCGTGTGACTTAAGTAAAGACATATACAGTTTATATTCCATGGCCAAACCTGATCGAAAATTTTATTGATCATTCTGTATATTTTAACATTAAAGGTCCTTGAGATATATTCCTGCAGGTTCCGTAATGGATTGTACATTTCATAAAGGTGTATGGTGCCAGTTCATTACCTTTTCATATGTAGGTATCCAAGCAAGCAGACGCTATTTATTTAACGCTCGTTGTAACTAACTCGCAGATTAACTACCTTTAATATTTATATTTAAGTAGTCTGAGGATAATAGTAAAATCATACACAGAGACCGGTTTTCGTTACCCTTTCATAAATATTTTCAACGGTTCTAACCAAACCCAGCTCACATTGAATGATTCTTCTTTGATTCGAAGTAAAACCGCAAGATACGATAAAGATCCTTCTTGGTGTTGGAATTCCTTCAGATAGACAAAATGCTCTGTAGGGGTTGTACATTAGAATGCAAGTGGCGCCAGGGATCGGTATATCGAGACCTCACGCATTGCAAGTATGCAAACTAGAATTGGCCAGTAATTTCGAAACGTGTTGTATGAGGGGGTCTTTTTTAGGAATTGATAGAAGAGAGGGGTAGAAAGATTTTATTTTTGGTTAATATTACACGCTTTCGGTTATTTTATTAGGGACTTTGTCTTTCACGCGATGTGACTAGAAAATCTATCTTCTCTATTCCTGCATCTGGACAACTGAAAATTTAATGAATAATTCCAGTTGTGTTCCTAACAATCTCAAGAAACTTTAAGTGTAGAATTAGGATTCCCAACAGAAATGGTAAACGCTGGTAATTAAATTCAAGAATCATGTCCTCCTTCATTTTAATGACTTTCCCTTATTGCGCAATCCATAGGTATTTAACCGAAGCCATTTTTTATCCGGCGGCGAACAGAATTAAATACTTGGTAAGTCGGGTGGCAGGAGTCGAGATAGCGAAATTTCGAAGCTGGCTTTTAATGGAATACAAAAACGCCATTAATGAAACGTAACGTGGAGAAGCGGAACGGTGCCCGTTAATAGGGGTGTGTACGGAGCAATTTCATCCCCGTCCCGTTTGTAGACAATTAAAGGAAGATTCATGTCAGCCTGCAGCGCGCATAATTGAAATGGACGGGAGGGTTCGAGGGGGGTGGTCGGGTATTTAAAGCGAGAATGAAGCCATCAAGTATGTCAAGAGTTTCTGCCACTATAATAAAATGTGTACTCACGTATATATTCGTTCCAAAAGTTTATACTTTTTGCAGTCGCGTCAAGAGCGGACGACACGTACTAAATTGGCCGAATAACACAATATATGATAAAAAGGCAGCGCTGAATATGCAAATAGCACCAGCACTTTAGAAGAATATTGAATTTTAAAATACTGGAAATGCAGTTAATATTCATTGCCTTTGATGTCACGCTTTTATTATAGTAGCGACAATCATACGGAAAAGGGGTTGTAAAATTTTATTCTGATAGTTATTTATATGGCATCTCTAACAACCCTAAAACTGCACTTACAATCTATCTAACATCAAAAGACCTTGAAATTCAAATATTTAGTAAGAATTAAAAGCATCAAATTGGTGGAGGCACCGTGAAAATTTAAATAAATAAAACGTTTCCTAAGCTAGCAGCAAGTGGCGTCTGGAGCCGATCGTATCCGGTCGCGTGGTGTTTCCGGAATGTCGCTTCCGTGGTGTGAAATTAAATTCCAGCGCCAAGACGCTCTCACCGTTCCATACCGCCGCAGGGGGTACAGGCGATGGTCAGAATGAGAGAGACTTCGCTAGGGTTGCTAACTTTAATTACTGAGGTGTCGCTAAATTCCTAAACAACCACCTGTCTCGAGGGCGGCAGACCAGGGACGCCTTTGTCATTTAAGCGAAAGCTACAGAAAAATTCGACTTTGGGAAAAGGTTAATTGGGAAAAATTACAAACGGTTTAGTTTAGAAATATTTTGTTAAAAATCTGGAAGATTATTATAAAAATTATTGCATCCTTTGAAATTATCATTTTTCCTGTTTGAATATTTATGTTTTTTTTTTATTCAGAAGAAATTACTCTTTAAACACAAAATAAATTCGAATAACAAAGGAAAACTGTATATAAAGAAGAAATGGTAGAGAAGAAGATAGAATTTTGCTTCGTCCTTCTATTTGCCTATCTCCCTTTCTCAGGGAATTCGTGTCGTGTTTCTATTCCCCTTATATTGTTTTCATTTAACTTTCTTCTCTTTTTCATGGAACGGTTTTAAATGAAAGGAGGGGTGGTATTGGAGGAAGGCAGTGGAAAACAAATAGAAAGGGACACCTAACTCCCCTATTATACAATTTTTTTTCTTGCTCGAATAAGTCTTCTCCTATTTGCTCTTCTTTTACGTTTCTTCTGTATTAGCTTTTTTGTTTCATTGCGGCAATGAGGAAAGAGAGAAGGAGATATACCTCTTTAAATAGAGATAGGAACAGATTCGTCCTTCTACTATTCTTTTGTTGTCGTCCTGGGGGTACCTGTCTTGTCGGTTCTTTTTCTTTAAATCTTTCATTTCACCCCTCTTTCAAGTCATTTTCATGCAGGCAGAAGAAATAAAGAGCACACTAGCTCCCTCATTTCTTCTTTTTTTGTAACCTTGCTCTTTTCTTTATATTTGTCCTCTCCTGCCAATATTGTACTCCCATCTCTTGGTTATGAAAAACATATTAGGTAATACGGAGGAACAAAGGATTAGGGAGGGAAACCCATTGACTGTCCTTACAATTCTCTTTCCTTGGGTATGCGACGTCTGATTGTTGCTCTTTTTTCGAATATCTCTTCGCGTCCATATTTGAAAGTTAGCCCTTCTGTTGATGTATTTTATGTTAGACGATCGTAGGAAGGATAGAGAGAATAAATAAGGGATGGCTGTTCGTTACAGTGTTAGATCGAAAAACATGCGTTTAACAATGATATCAATTTACAATTCGAATGTAAATGTTAAGAGATCAAACAGTACGGTTCAGTGCCTTCCCTCGAGTCAAACAATTAAAGGAGCATACGGCTGGTTAAAGCACCAATTCGTATATCTTAAAATCAACCCTTGTCGCATTCGCGTAGTGATATCGTAACCTTGAGTGAGGGGTTCCAGGTCTTAATCAGCTTATGACGCAAGTAATTACTAAATAAATAACATGAGCGATAGCGCCACACGCGCGGTGGGCTTATAACAACCCGGCATACGCTTTATAGGCACGCACCCCCGCCCGGGTCTCGACTATATTAACGACAATAAACTCAACAAACCGGAATAATGATGATCACTATTACCCGTACATAACACAGCCGCACCTCTCTTAGTCAGGTGCTCGGTTCTCCTTCGTTGGCATTTCCTCCTCTTACTTCCCACCAAAGGAACGTTCAGGCCCCGTCATCAGAACGTGTGCGATTTAATACCTCATTATTAGAACTTCATTAGCGAATCGAGCTAGTAATTATCCTGCTCGAGTTTCGTGGGTAATAAGTTGTAGAGATTGCCTCAGCTATTCACAAATAATCGCAACCACTAAATTACATGGAAATTTTCCCCTATAACGTTTAATTCCGGCCTGTTTGTCCAAGAAATGCCGAGTAATTGATTATGGCTGGAAATAGACGTTGTTCATTGTTGAGAAAGGGTTGCCACTAAAAGGGTGTAATTTGAGCAGGGTTTAACGATAAAAGAATTTTGGTTACTTTACATATTTGCCAATTTTTGATATCTTGACAGGAAAGATTTTTATTTGTTTACATATTTTTACAATAAAAAGGTGGAAAAGGGTGGGAAAATAATTTCAAGCCTGAAACAGACTTGAAAAACGCCCCCTAATGTTTGGATTTTGAAAAACAACCAATCCCAATACTTTCGAGTGTCCATCTGAACATACTTTGACGTTGTAAAACATTCTAGAGCTGAACAATGGGAATATTTAAGGATATAATTACGTGTAGGGAAGAGAAGGAGAAGAAATGGGGACGTGGATACTGGATAGGGGTAGATGTGAAAATAAAGCGGTGCAAGCTGTAATGGGCCAATAGCTAGGGTATGGGGGAGGCGCTGGTTCATATGTAAGATGGTATGGCAAAAGAGGAAGGTGTGCAAGGTGTGGATGTAGGAAAAGGATACCAAGAGAGAGGTATAGGTTGGTAAGGTAGAGAAGGAAAAGAGCGCTTGGAGCAAGGGTATTTACGTATAAATTAATCGGTGGAAGTCTTAATGGATTGAATATCCTGGGGTAAATGTTAAAATGGTTTAGAAGAAGAGTGATGTGTGAGATGGGGGTGTAGGGTTAGGGTACCAAGAGATAGGGATAGGTGCGTTCGGTAGAGAAGGAGAAGAGGGATAGGGATGGAAAATCAAGCGGTCGAAGAGGTCGTTATGGACTTAGGATGTAGAAGGGGTAGAGATAAATATGTAATATCGCATGGCAGAAGTGGGAAGGGGTGGATGTATCAGGCGGGTTTGTAGAAATGGACTGTTAAGATAAAATAATAGAAAGGGTGATGAAGATTTTATATTAATTTCAAATTAAAAGGTCTTGTTAGCCAGAAGCTAGAAATCAGCGAATAGAAGCTTGGTTTTATAATTTCAGTGTTTTGATAAAATATCTCCCATTGAGGAAGAGTTTTCTGAAGTGAGAAATTGCTTGAGATTTTATGAGAGCGCATTTTTTTTAACCACATTTCCAGACCATTTTTCTGCAGTTTGGTTTCAGATTAAGCCTTGAAAAATTTTTCTAATTAATGCGCGGTTGTACCTCTTCAATTTTTCAAATAATTACGGTTTCGTTTTCGTTATCCTCTTCGTGAGTGTTTAAAATTTTTTACGGTCTCGAGTGGTAACATGCTACGTGCAATAAAAATCAAACGTGTCGATAATGCTGGTTTAGCACTATGAAGAAAAATCGTAAAAGAGGGTTCTTAATAAAACAATATTATCGATTCAAAAAAGAACCGCACATCTCTTAAAAATTCGTTTTTTGCACCGTGTTCTTTACATAAAAAGAGGGATTTGCTTCCGAGCAAATGAAATAAAACAATCCGAAATAGAGTTAGGAAGAATCGCAAAACTGAATTTATCGAGTAGACGAAATCTGAGGTCGGATCTTTTTACAAAAGAAGACCGCGTCAAAGTATAAAGTTTAAAAAGTTTTATAACTTTACCGATGTGAATACTAATTATTCCGTTCGGTTTTAATATCGTAAATCATCTTCGATACAGATTTCGTGATCCGAATATTGTATGTGGAGAAAGAAATGTAGATTGCGAGCACTGTTTGTACTACCTGCATAAATCGCTTAATTTCTATTCAGCTCGCAACGCTTTCCATTTAAAACCCCTGTTACTATAATTTCTAGTTTGAAGGTATGAAATTTCCAATAAGAGCTCGATTCATCGCTCGCATGTTCAATAATAAAATCATCCTTACATCTCCAGCAGCTCTACATCCTCCAACATGATTTAAATTCGTTCCAACTCGATCCAAGAATATTCTATACCGAGTTTCATCATGAACATGTAGCAATACAAAATTAAACAGGTAATTAGAGTCTTCCATGTTGGAAGATATTTAAGATGAGTAGATTCCCGAAATGTAATTGGCACGTTTGAGGTAGGGTTAGTAACAAAACGGATTACAGTTCTGGTCAAAATTGCTTTACACGTGGAGAGTTTCCCAATGAAAGTTAGCTAGAGTAGTGCATAGAAGCCTTGTCGACAACTCGCCATACAATTTACATGAATAAAACTCGAGCTAAGTGCAGTTCCGAGAGAATTCCTTAATTGGAAGCGCACAGCACCACGCCAAGTTGCGGTTCTGCCCGTTGCTGTACAAACTTTTCGAGTTTCCTACCTTTTTTAACTCTGGGAGGTAATGTAAATTAAATAAAATAAAATTACCCAGATTTTAGCACCTAACTTTCAGTGCAAATGTGATTTTTCTTTTTAACTTTGTTATTTATAGCTTTAAACTTCTAGAATCTAATAACGTGCTATTGCTCTTCAAAGGAATTTTAGACTCACATACCTATAACCACAACTACATACACACAAAATTGGATTTTGATTACAGCAGAAAATAGTAGTCGGTTTTACCAACAATACAATTACAGCTAACAGGAAACACTTGAAGTTAATTCAATTTATAATAATTATAGCTTGTAGGACTGCCGTTGTGCAAGTTTGACTTAACAATATTTAGCTTTGATTTAATAATAGATTACGATTAGACTAATGACTCTCAAAGTTTATAGTAATTCATTCTCGTGTACGTATGGAATGACTCAATAAAATATGATTCGGTAAAGACTCGAATTAATTCAAGAATTATTCATTCAAATGTAGACACAGTAATTTTTGATTCAGGGCAAACCTAATTAGTAATAAACGATTGATTCAGTAGGTACAATGTATGAATCATTTATTTCATTCGTTACACTCAGATATAAGACGTATGAATTAACGAACGCTCAGTGCAGTTAGTTGACTCCAAAATGATTCAGCAATAAGTTGCTGATTCAGTACACTAAAGAAATGATTGATAAATGACAGATAATAATTTTTCAACAAACACAGACATGACTCGGTAATGAGCGACTGATTCAGTTCAATTAAAAAACGCATGACTCAGTTATATAAAAAAATAAACAAGGCAATCGTAGAAGTAATTCAAGATGCGTGTATGACAAATTTATAAACAGTGTTTGATTGAGAAACAACACAGAGCTGACTCAGTTATCGTATGCTGTAGAATGAGACGTGATTCAGTAATTAACGCCCAACCTAGGAATAACTATTACAGGACTCAATAGTAAAATAATCTAACAGTAGGTAGAGTAGAGAGTAGAGTAGAGTAGTAGAGTAAGTTTCTACAGTGACTCAGATATGATTCAGCAGTAAACACATTGTGACTCAGTTAAGTTAAAGACAAGTTAAACTAGTATGAACGTACAGTGATTCAGTATCGTGAATGGTTGATTCAGTTCAATTCTGGAATAATTCATGCATGACTCAGTTATAAAATAATAGACGTTAGATTCAGTTGAACTGGGGGACAATTCAGATGTTTGCGCCTGGCTCAGGGATAATTTTGTAATGAATACTTTCTGGTCTCATTTTAACCCAACAATGGTGTAAGGGATTTGTAAAGTTAACCTAGTATGGACGCAGAGTGATTCAGTAGGGGATGATTGATTCAGTTCAATTCAGTAATGGATGTAGAGTATGGAAATATTGAACAGTATCCTCATCTAAATGCAGAGGGACTTATTTATGGCTCATCAATAAAATGGGATAACTCAGTTCAATTATAAAATGATTCAGTAATAATCTGATATGGTTTATAGTGTTGGTCTGTATTTCAATGAAAATCCTGAAAAATTCTTTTACTCGTGAAAAATTCGTTCTTATTTCGCCAAGTCAAGACGAAGCACATCCAAGGTATGTTGAAAATTATTGAAAACGAGCCATAAATCAGTGAAAAGCGAATTTGCGACACAATTTTAGCAAGCCGTTTGTCTGCGTTCCCGAGAGGACTATAAAGCGGACCGGATATGTCCGACAATTTTTCCGTTGCTGCTTCGCCGCACCAATAGCGCATTAAAAAAATTTACGGCGCTTTATTACCGTTTATATGAGGTAATCATCCTAGAGGAGAACGCATGAACAATTTCGCACAGTTTTTTATTTAAATTTCATTAGGGAACCTTGTAGAAAGAAGCATCCAGACCATAATTTCCGGTGATCCGGATCCTCGCGAGAAAATGTGCACTTGCGTCCCGACGCTGACGACTTTCCAGACGTATGTCGCTCGGGTTGTCTTCAAGAAAGACGCAAACGGAACAGCGGGTGATGCGTCTTAACTCGTGTACGACGGCTAATGCAATGCATATGTTGTTTTCCCGGATCCATTTATTCTGGTACAGTAGATCCTGTTAGGTTAAGTGCAATGCGGACTTACTGCTACTGGAAAGCAGATTCACGCTGAGCGGATTTACACTACACTTGCGTAATGGATTTAAAGCTTATATTTTGTTCTTGTTCCCGGATTTTTTTTGTCAAGTTTCCTCTAACCCGAACCTAGTTCAAGAGGGAAATTTTATTAAATCTCAAAATTGCTTCTTTAATCAGCAATTCCTATAAATTCGAATCAGGGATTCTGCGAACCTACGTTCTGCAAATGTCAGCACCAACATAGGTATACCAACATTTTCTGATTAGTAAGGCAAGAGTAAATTTCAATTTACTCCGGTAGTTTGAGACGGCAGGTCCTAAATTAAAGTGCTTTAATTTCGAGCCCGTGTAATTCTATGCGGTTGCATACGACGCACCAACAACTGCAATCTTGTGTTTATTCTGTTGAAAGTTCGCTTATACCGACGTATTTACATTGTTGGTAACAAACATATTCCTTTATTAATGTTACGACGCAGCCAATTCAGGTGAATATTGACGTCTCGTACATTAAAGGAAAAGCAACTAAAAGGAGCCCCGAACCGACGATAATACCGTGTACACACTCCTTAATCCGGATGAAAATCACTAGAGATTATCCACCCGCTTACATAATCATAATATTATAATTGTTTAAAAATCTTCATAACATTTTTTGATCCGATGATTCAAACTGAAAAAGTTGCTACGTGTACGGTTTTAAAGTTTTCTGCTAAATTTAATCTCGCATTGCTCTTTTGCAAGTGTTTGAAGAGGGGAATTAGACGTGAGCGAACGAGAGTGAGCAACATATCGCAATTCAAAACGGTAAAGAAGGTAAATGTGCAGGTATTCATGTGCCCATCGTAGCAAATTAGAGTAGGTACCTACGGGTACGCTGTATTTTTCTGTTATATGAATACAAACCTTTTGTATATTTGCCACTCGAGTCGGGAGGAGGATTTGCAGATTGCCGTTTTATTATTTCATACATGCCGAGCGCTTTCATACCAATAAAAGTAGTAAAATGTAGAGAGAATAATGCCCTAAAGAAATACTAAACAACGAAATGAAAGAAGACCTAACGTTATTTGCTGAAAAAAGTAAACGTGTGAAAACAGTTTCCTGCTAAATTGATATTCTGAATGAACGTAACAAACTAAAAGGTGAAACAACACGCTTGCTTTATACTGCGTAGTCCCTAAAATGTTCAAGGTTCGATTCCCTTGACCTGTACTTAATCAGTATTGATCCTAACCTTTCCAACTAAATATTTAAAAAAATATATAACTAACCTGAAAACAATTTTAAATGATTTATAAGGAATCTATCACATGACTCAGTTTATTTTTGTTTTTGATTCAATTCATTTTAATTAGAATAATGATTCACAAATACTTTCCTGAAACACCTGAAATAAAGTTCGGATACCCTCGCAAATGAGATGGGAATGAGTCATGACAATATCGCGTATAGGAGGACTCAGTAGAAATGTAGAATGATTCATACATGATTCAGCAATAATTACTCAAAGGTTGGTTCACTTTATTTAAAGAATAATTCGGTACTAATGTGGAGCAATTAAATTAGCTAGGATTCAAGCAAAAAAAAAGTGTAGGGGATGATTCCGCGGAATTTCAGAATGACTCATACGTGATTCAGCATTAAATTTACTTTGATTACGTGCAAGTGATTTGGTCATTGTGGTTCGATAAAAGCTTGCAGTACTTGACTCTCTGATTCATGCATGATTCAGGAATAGACTTACTGCTAGCTGGCACAATTTATGTATGTAACGCTGCTAATCCCGCAACCACTTGAATTTCCAATAAAGTATTACTATGCAATCGAAAATACTGTGTGTGATTTGTTGAAGCACCTGAAATATTTATACAGCCACCTGTTAGGGTAACCATGATTTTTTTTAAATATACAGGGTGTCTCTAAAATATGGTGCCATAGCTTAACCACAGATTCTGCTGATCAAAATAAGACGATTTAACGCAACTTACCTCTATTCGAAATTGCTTCGTTAAAGCGCTATCGAACGCCAAAAATCTTCAAAAAATTTCTATTTTTTTAAATAACAAAAGATTGTTTTTAGCGATTAGGATGAAATTTGGGATGTGATTCTTTACTGGAAAAAAGTGTTTTTTGACATCACTTTTTTGTTCAGGAGTGTTGCGTAAGTGGTCAATGGTTGATCATCCATAGGTAAAAAAGTTCATATTTTTTTAACAGTTCGGCCAATAGTTTTCAAAATTTTTTTACGAAGAGACATTCTTATTTCAAATATTTTTTGTGTCTTGTTCGATTTCGGTATCTCCCATAGTTTAGGCTGAAAAAAATTATTTTGATTGGCTGCAGTGCATTTCTTAAAACGATGTAGCATTCTAGTTGTCCCGTATGCTGAAAAATAAATGCCAAATGTTATTTAAAAAAATAGAAATTTTTTGAAGATCTTTGGCGTTCGATAGCGCTTTAACGAAGCAATTTCGGATAGAGGTAAGTTGCGTTAAATCGTCTTATTTTGATCCGAAAAATCTGTGGTTAAGCTATGGCACCATATTTTAGAGACACCCTGTATAAGGAAATTCAACATGACATCTACATTTTCCAAAGTCGTTGGTTCTTTCTATTCTGCTAGTAAGTGAAAAACGTGGATTTGTTTGTTTACAGTACAGAATGACGTCTGGGTACATATACACGGGACTGCAATAAATACTGAATGACTTCAGTTTCCATGCGTGCTTGACTCTCGAGTGCCTGGGGGCTTGAGATGCAGTTAATTAGAGAATTTGCATTTTGAAGAAGTTCTAATAATAACATGTGGTTTATATTCATAATATTCCTAGTAGCAATATTAATTCGACATTGCAACAATTATTTCGTAATGAGTACAAAACAACCGGGAAGGTAAATATTTTAATAAGTGACACATAATGAATTATAGAATAATAATCCAAAGCAGTTTGATATCCTATGAATAATAGTTGATAGATATTAGATATATTAAGCGGAAGCAATTCCTGCTATTTACATTACAGTTCGTTTTCTAAACAGCTGACAATGATTTATAAATGATTTGAGGGTTGTCACACAGATTCGAGGAATATCTAAGGGAGGTCTAGACAGGCACGTAACCGATATCATCAATATGATAATCAAATATTTAAACAAACTAGGAATTAATACCAACCGTATTGGTACTGACCACGTCAAACAGATGCGGCTTAATTATTTACGGTCGACTGTGAATTGACATATGTAAATTAATGTAAATGCGATATATGTACAGGCTAGGATCAGTTTGAGCTATTTAACCAGGACAAACAGCGACAAATGGGCCGATATTACGTTGACTGTCCGATTTTTCATCACGTAAAACGTTTAAAAGCACCCCCACACGTGAATTCACCTGTCAAATTAGCAGTATCCGTTTACCCTATCATTTGTATCAATTAATATGTCCATTAATTACAGCTTAACATCCCATATATACAATGTGAGAACGTAACATAATTAAAATCGCGAAGCCTAAATGTGAACAGATAGCTAAAGCAAAGTGCTCGTGATAGCCATCGATAAACACATATTGCGTTTCAAAATAATACAGACAGTGAAATGGCCGATAGGTAATTTTTTAATGTTATAATGTTCACCATAAATCTGTTTACTGAATCATTACGTTTGTTTTCACGAGTTAGGACAATAGAAGCAAATTATATGCTACAAACAATTGGGAACCAACGTGATGCAGAACTGATTTCGCTGGTTAACTTAATTGATTCAGTTTAAATTTAATCTAATGGACAGTGTTTCAAAATTGTTACTATCAGAACATTTGATTCAGTAAAAGTACAAAGTACAATGCTCAGGAAAAGTTGTCTGGTTCTATTAAGACTGAAGATGTCTCGTTTAGTTCTAAACTAAATTAATATTTTACAGTTGTTGATTCAGTTCAGTTATGCATTACCTGGGTTCAATTGACTCAGCAACCCAACACAAACGCGTACTGCGTATATAGAATTGCTCGCATTATATTGGTTCGCATTAAAACTGGATGCGCGTTTGTGCTGAGTTGCTGAGTCAATTGATTCAGCAACCCTGGACAAACGCGTATTGCTTCTAGAATTACTCGCATTCCATTGGTTGGCCCTAAAACACGATGCGCTTTCGTACTGAGTTGCTAAGTCAATGGACCCATCTAGTGACTCAGTAACAAATTTACGTGGCGGTGGTCTGTAACATTTAAACCTGGCCAATAGTTCATACATGATTTAATAATAAATGATGAATCATAAATATTGAATCATAGATGATTCAGCACTCAAGTGATTCATGAAAAACTTTGACGGCTTTGACGATTTTGTTATAGTTGTGCAAACTTGCACGTGATTCAGTGAGGTATACGTAGAAATCCCTCGATTTGTAAGAAGTCAGACATGACTCATCAATGATTCAGATATATTTCAGGAACTTAGTTGAAAGGTAGTTGTGTGAGTGCTAATTCGTTATAGGTGCGGAGAGACTCGTTTACGATTCAGCAACATACTCGTAGTGTTTTCTTGATGTGATGTGTGAAATGATTCTTATATGATTCAGGAGGTTTCCCTTAGAGCACTCTTGAATAGGTTTATGAGCGGAATATACGACATATACGATTATATTTATGATTCAGCTTAAGTGTAATTTCGTTCGAAAAGGCGTTTAGTATTTTATTCAGTAATAAAATTATGCGTTATTTTTAACAATGCTTTTGGGGAAATCTTGAGGTAACAGCTAATTCAGCTTGATTCGCAAAAGGATTTTTTTGATTCAGTACAGGGTGATTAAATTATTTAGTGAAGCTTTACAGATAAAGGTGTAGAAATAAAAATATTTCACATTATTTTTTATAGAATCTTATATATAGAAAAGGTAGGAAGAAAAACTTGCAACGAAAGATGATAAAACGATAAAAGTTGTGTAGATATAGTTTGCTGAGAAAATTCAATACTGTTAGGGGAAAATCTTGGATTTGGCTCGGGTATGATAAGGTCCCTTTTGTACCTCCCTTATGTCAACGTTCTTGTTTTGTGGTTTTTGATAGACCCAAATGCTCATGTGTATTGATAAATGTGTACGCTGTCAGCAGGTCTATTAGTGCGCCAGCTCGGTTTCTTGTACTATAAAGGACCTAACCCTGTCGCCTGGTGTCAACGTGGTCGACAATGATTAATTGACGGCGACCCAGGAATCTCCTATTGCTTCATCATTTATGGCTTAAAATCTATCCAAATGTCGGGGGAGAAAATTTAATAAGAGAACGTTTGCATAAATCCATCAACATCGTTAAAGTTTAACGTTCTTGCAAGGACCGACAGTGTATACAGGGTGAGTCTGCTAAGAAGAATCAGCTGGATATCTCCGTTATCTGAAGCATTAAAATAATTCTGCTTGGGTAAACTGTAATAGACAACTCCCTCTATGTATAGGCACAGTCAAATTTTTTTTAGGCTTTTCCGACGAGATGTAATGAATTTTTTAGTTACCTCGAAAAAATTATTTTTTTTTAAATTAATACTTTTATGGCTGAATATTGTTTGCCATACTATTCTCTTTAATACTGTATTTTTAAAAAAGTGATTACTGAAACCGTTACTTAAAAAAATTCATAAAATGATTATGTTATTAGTACCCTAGTTCACATAATTGCGATAATGACGTACAAATTTAAATGAAACAAAAACAAAAAATGCAATTTATTTAAATAAATTTAAAATCAAAGACGTATGGTTGCAGTGCATAATCGTTCTGTCATCTTGACAGTTGATCATAGTATCTGTAAAACTCGTGTTATACTTGTTCGTAGCTTATACAATCTTTGTTATTATTCTTGTTCCTAGTGATTTCCGAAGTTGTTTGTTGGTTTTGTTCATCCCAAAATGCTTAGTGTTCAAGATAAGATCGAACTGATCATAACCTTTGGTGAAAGTAATAGAAATATCAGGGAAACTTCAAGATTATTAATGCAGCGATTTCCTGGAAGAGGACAGGATTTCAGTTTCACAAATGTACGAAGAATTGTTACAACATTTCTTGATACAGGTAGTATCAGAACACTCCCTCGTGTAAGACATGCTGTATTTAGAGATCCGGAAGTTTTGGAGGCAACAATAGCTCAAGTTGATCAAAATCCACATACAAGTACCCGAGCTATTGCTTCTGTGCTAAATGTAAGCCAAAGTACAGTCGTTAGAACATTGAAACACGTAAAGTTTCACCCATTTAAATTAGTTCTTCATCAACAACTTGCAGGAAATGATTTTAATCGACGTACAGCATTTTGTCAGTTTATGATTGAAACCAGAAGACAATTTAATTGCAACAAAATTTTATTTACTGATGAAGCGTCATTTAAAAGTAATGGGTATGTTAATCGTCATAATATGCACTATTGGAGCCCAGTAAATCCACATTGGGTTCGCCATGTCGAAAATCAGCGACAATGGTCAATTAATGTGTGGGGAGGGATAGTCGGAAATCAACATGCGCCAGAGAATTCGTGACGCCTTTGCTTCGATTACCCTGGATCAATTAAGAAATGTTAGAAGAAGTTTTAACCGCAGAATAAATCTTTGTTTAGAAGAGGAAGGGCATACATTTGAACATTTACTAAATTAAATACCTAAGTAGTTTTTGAAGTTTTCTGTAACATTTTTAATGAAAAACTAATTAATAAATAGTTATTTGTTTTTTGGAGATACATATTAGTACCTACTTATTTTATGGGTATGTCAGAAACTATCAAGGAATAAAATTTATTGCTTGCGAGTAAACTTTAAAGCACATTACCGTTTTACTTCGTTAAATCGCTATAAAAATTAAAAAAAATTGAATACAATCCTCCTGACGTTTCCAAATTGTTGAAAAATTACAGGTTTCTTTGTTACCATATTTTTGTTTAATTTAACGTTGTACGTCATTATCGCAATTATGTGAACTAGGGTACTAATAACATAATTATTTTATGAATTTTTTTAAGTAACGGTTTCAATAATCACTTTTTTAAAAATACAGTATTAAAGAGAATAGTATAGCAAACAATATTCAGCCATAAAAGTATTAATTTAAAAACAAATAATTTTTTCGAGGTAACTAAAAAGTTCATTACATCTCGTCGGAAAAGCCTAATAAAAATTTGACTGTGCCTATACATAGAGGGAGTTGTCTATTACAGTTTACCCAAGCAGAATTATTTTAATGCTTCAGATAACGGAGATATCCAGCTGATTCTTCTTAGCAGACTCACCCTGTATATTATATACACATGCATTTCACGCAATTCGCACGCTATATCCTGGCATCCTCTGTATCGGAACAAATCCACAGCCTCAGCGTCCCATTGATCCGGAAGTAGCGACCGGAACCCATCAATACTGTTTGATGTATTTACTGCCCGATTTCCACAACTGTACGGTGCAGAGCGTTTCCCACGTCCGACCGACATACATTATGGAGGACCGGGGCCACTTACACTAGTGTGCACCCTCTGGACACACTCTCTGTCTCGCTCTCTTTCTACTCACTGATTCACACATCCAAGATACCCCCATAACTTTCTAACACAATACATCTAGGTACCTAGAACTAGGTAGCGATGCGTTTTATGATCGATATCAAATTCACTTTGAAGTCCGACTGAAAGCTTCATTAGGAAAGCTATCTCCTATTGTTGAAAGCAAATTCGATCTGCCTCTGCGACTCCATTAGGTGATTAATCATGCAAATCGTATCTCTAGCGGCTAGTTATATATACAGGATATTACATAATTTATTGCTAAAAGTTACAACACATAAGAAGACTAGTTCACAGTCACATCAAACTAATATGACTAATCAGGTATCAGGGCTAGGAATTTTTACTACAGGGTGTGTAAAAATTAAATATTTGAAGAAGAATGCTGAAAGTTACATATATAGGGTACTACAGAATTTATTGCTTCAAGTTGCAACGAAGAAAGATAATTTCTAATGGCATTTTTAATCAGGTCTGGCTAGGAGTTTG
This sequence comes from Hemicrepidius hirtus, assembly GCA_963082805.1. Taxonomy (NCBI): domain Eukaryota; kingdom Metazoa; phylum Arthropoda; class Insecta; order Coleoptera; family Elateridae; genus Hemicrepidius; species Hemicrepidius hirtus. The sequence goes on from OY720162.1 coordinate 30,147,896, forward strand.
TACAAGGTGTACAAAAATTTAAACTTGTAGAAGACTCAAGAATTAATTAGATATTAATATATACAGGATGTTACAAAATATGTTATATATTAAAGGCGAGACTGCAATGGCGACCTAATGTAACTGAAAGAGAATTTGGTTAGTTCTGTGTAGGATGTTAGATTGGCATTTAATTAATAAAAGTAGAGTGGGCAGTGCTTAAAAACAATTTTGTATCAAGTGGTTGAACTCCCAGTTCAGCTGATCCACGATCAGTTGTCATGGATACCAATTGTTATATTATAACAATCACATCCATGACGATTGTGGATCAGTTAGACCAGAGGGAGAATCAATAAAACAAAATTTTGTTTTGTCAGAGATGTATCGATGTCGTGTTAAGAAATATATACAGGATGTCACAAAATGAATGAGTTTAACGAAATCGATTAGATTATGTGTTGATAAAAATATGAAAGAAAATGCGTTAAGCCTCGGGGATGGCCCAAAAGAACTTACTGAATCATCCCAGGCCAACAATAACATCGTGTTAGCAAATCTGCAGCAATTCAATAAAAGCTAATAAAATAAAGAATGTGTGGGTGTAAGGGGCGCAAAAATTGCACGCGGAAGAAAGGGCGTGGAAAGGACGAAGGGGGAATTTTCCCGAGATCCCGCCGCTTTACGAAGACGCGTAGCAGTTTGTAAGACAATAAAATACTGTAAAGGAGAATAATCGCCCGGTGTGCCAAGAGGAATTACAAGATAAATCCAAAAAATGCAGAGTAGTGTATTCATCGAGCGTATCCGTATCCATAGTCTGCCAAATAAATCAAGATAGGCAAAAAGAAAGGCGCACAGGCTGGAAAGTGTTCAGCACTACGACGGCCAAGTGGAAAATCCACAGCGATTTATTATAGCAACACCAAGTCAACATAAATCATTTCGAGATATCGCCGCACCGATAGACCGAGAGCTTTTTAATTTCCCCACGCGTAGTTTTCTCGTTTCACCTCCGCCTTCCGCAGAGACCGCAGGCCCCGAATACTGCGGCGGCGGCGTTCGACGTGCGAAAAAATACCAACAAAGCGCGATAACATATCGCGAATGTCTGAAATATCGAGAAATGGTGTGAAAAATGCCATAAACTAAGATGTCCGATGTTAATGTTCGATCCCTCGCGTTCAGGTCGCTACCGTTTCCTTCCTTCCTTCTCCCCTCGGTCAGAAATCAAGCAGATGTCAAAAGTTCTGCGCCCCTACCTACCATAAAATCAAAATTTCAAACTTGCACACTTTCACCCGAGAACCATATATTATAACATCCACCTTCGATTTCAAGTTATTACTTCGGTTAGGCGTATTTTTTGAAAAGTTTGCAAAAAACTATCCCCGAGGACCTTATTTGACTTTCCACTGCAACGCAGGCAGAGCTTCCTATACCAGGACTAGAACATTCGTTTTATTACCCATCTACTAGTCTGAATAGGGAAATTATTTGAATGCAGTTGAGTATTATAACGAAGTTACCAACGAGTTCTCAACTTATGGTGATAACGAAATATTTAATGCAAAACTTATTTCAACTACAATTTTATACATTATTCCTAGGGAAAATGTGCACAATTTTCCTGATTTTAAATTCTTCAGTTTGCAATTTTAATATCTCCGTGAAGTTATTAAATAATTTTCATATTTCATTGAGGTTTATTTGATTATTTGAGCAGTAATACTTCCTCGGAAGTTATTTTATTTAATCAATTTTTAAAGTCTTCAAAGCTGGAATTATTTAATGAATCTGCTTTTGATGCAGTAACCTAAGGTGCAGGGAAAAAGGGAAGCTGCCTGTCAGTGATAGGATACAATAATTTATTCCTATGAGAGTTTTTAATTAAAACGTCAACGTATTCAAAATAAATGGAAAACTACAACCAATGCACAGAAATTGGACGGATATCTTAACCAATAACCCTCTTTATCAATGTTCAATCAATTGAACATTCATTAAAAAGTACATGAGTTCGAATCTGCTTAAAACTTCAAAATAGGGGTTAGAAAATAAAATCCAAAACTAGAATACGAGAAAATCCAGATTACTTTAATTTTTATATAAAAAATCCAAATTCCGTGTAGATTTCAGGGAAACAAAAATATAATCCGGAACTGGGAAATTGTACTCCGGATTCGCAGAAAAATTCCTAAAGTAGGGCCCGAACTTTCCATCTCCTAATGACAAATAAATTTTTTTCGACCTATCACTGACGCTGGTTTTTAAAAACGAGCATCAGTTATTGGTCGGAAAAGGGTTTTTATCCAAATAGCTATTAGTCACTTTTAATAGAAGATGGAAAGACCGGGCCTTAGTCCAGATCAACTTGAAAAGTACAAATTCCGGGCTAGATATAAAAGTTTAAAATTCTGGAATATCCCGAAACCTGACTCCGGTTGCAAGACCTAAGACTAGATATCTACTAGACGAAAATTAAAAAAAAACACTTACCCATCGTCTGTAGTTTGATGATCTGAACAACATCACAGTTTTCTCTGACTTCCAGATATGTAATTTCGCACTTGTAGCTTGCTTCGTCTTGTAGTTCTACTGTGCTTATTTTTAACAGTGCTTCAGTGTTATTTGGAGCATATTCGACTGTCATCCTGAAACAAGAAATTGATTTTATTTTTCTCTTTTTATTACATCAAGCAGTGGACCTTAAAATTAAGGAATTCCGTTGATTAAAGTAAATAGGAAATTTATTAACCGGACTTTGTGATGTCCATACGAACTTAAAAATATAAATGGAAAATTATCATTGTTAATCCTAGGAAATAATAAATGCCCCCATTACAGGAGGTTAACAACCCGGATTTATTAAATAAATCCGGGCATCCAAATCTGTCCGGAACTTTCCTGATGCAGACTCATTTTCTATTCAATGAAATATCAACCTACTATTAATTATTTTAACTAATGCTGTACCTATTTGCAGATACTTAATCCTACATTTTATTTATTGTTCAGTAAAATTAAAATCCGGGTAAAATCAGATTTGTCCTGGAAGGTTGCTATCCGGATTCTTATTGTAATCGTCCGAAAATCTAAAAATATACCAAACCAAGTTCAAAGATTAATGCTGCAGGTAAACCGCAATAGGTTGGACTTATAAAATACCCGGAGCACCGGATTTTTTTGGAAAAAAATTCATCCGGATTCACACGTGACTTGTTTGAAAATTCTTAAACTACGAATACGTAAATGTTTTAGATAAAATTCTGTAGGTTAATTAATTTTAGGAATCCGGGGAATCCGGAATTTATAAAAAAATCCGGGTAACCAGATTTTTCTGTTAATCCGGATTCTTAGATGTTTCTTCGATTTCGTTTTGGATGACACTGTCAGCCAACCATAACTGATTAGTAATCCGGGTTTAGTCGAAAAATCCGGCAACTAAATTAATACTACCCCAAAATAGCGCATTGTTGGTTATATAGGATTTAATGTAGAGTGCTTGGATTTACAACCACCTATTCCTTGATTTAAAAATATGAATTTAACTTAGAATAGGGAGTAGTACTAAGGGGCTAACCTATTTGTTTACAAGAAGAGTTTCCTGTTTGGATGCTCTTGTAGAGTGGTTTAGGTTAGAGATTGAATAACGTACGGGACGTGCGGGTCACAAAATTGTTATCTCTACCCTCTCCCTACTATCATTCAGTTTTATAGACGTTAAACTACGTGAAAATGTATTTTCCTTGAAAACTGAAAATTTATGAATATTTTCAGAGAAACTTTTTTGGCAAATTACAAACGATATGTTTCGAATCGGTTTTGGTAATACTCGAAGAGTTTATTTTTCCAATATCCAGGAGTTTATCTTTCAAATATGAAAAGAGTTTAAGGAATTTGTGTCAGTTTGAAAAGGTTAGATTTTCTGAATTGCACTCCTGGTTGGAAAATAGGGGAGCATTAGTGTCAAGGGGGTTTTATATGTGAGTGAGTATGGGCATTTTGAAATGTCGGAAGGATTAAGGAAAGCCGCACACGACGATAGTATTTAGGCTATAACAAGACCCAGAAGTAAATAAACACGAAGGTTAAGTTGAACCGTTTTAAACCGGAATACCGAAAGCAGAACCGCGGAGAGGGTCGGTTTGGAAATCTTTGATGTCGGGGAGAATTGCGAATTCGTGTAATCCGGCGTTTGGTAGTAACGCGTGCGTTGCTGCAAGAGAGCAGCAGGAAGAGGCGGCGGCGGCGGGAGAATGTTCCATCTTGCAGACCCCGAAGAAGAGGAGAGGTCGGCTCGCCGCCGTAAAGGGAAAATTTGTGCTGGTGAACGCCGTTCGGGGATGATTTTACTGCGACAAAAGCTGCAATTTGTGTCTGAGCGAGGACGTGTCACGCTGCTAAGTGCTTCTTTGTCCCAGGCTCGTTTTCATTAATTTTAGCAGAGGCTGCTTGCTGTGCGCCATGCCTGCTGCAAACAAATCTTGAGAGTAAATTGTCCCTCGTGTCATATTATTATAATTACCCCCGAAACCCCTTGTTATGGTTATGCCCTCCGGGCTAATATTGGTATGTATAATAAGTGAGACGGGACGATTGTTGAAGAATTAATTTCAAATTGCGTTTTCCAACAGTTGGCGCGGGCACAAATTTGAAAAATTAATTGCCTTCTCTTTCTCTATTTTCCTCCTACTCCTCTCGAACGTTCCGGCAATTACGACAAACTTCTTATCTTAAACGATTCCTTGTGTAGGGTGGGCAATTTTTTCACAATCATCAGCACGAAAATGTTGAAAAGTATTTAGTGCCATTATGTGACCTCGGCTTGTAAGAGCAAATGGTGGAGGCGCCCCCGCGCGTTAGGGTAGAACTCTCTGAATGTCTAATTAAAAATAAAACTAATGGTTTTTTCTGCTACAAAAAAATACTCTTCTTTGAAACAGTAAAATGCTGTTAAAATGGTTATTTGAATATTAAATATAAATGGAAGCGAACCTACACCTAAATTCGATAATCAAATGGGAAATTTGATTCTTATAAATATTTTGAATCATCTGAATTTAAACCGAATTTTGCATTAACATTAATTCAAAAGATACATTGTATTGGAAAACATTTGTTCATTATTATTGTTTTTGGTGAAACTAAAATCCAATTTATTTTCCTATGTATTTCTAAATAAAATTCACAATTTATTAGCGTTTAATTTTGCTTTTTAATTAAAACTTTTTATTACATTCATAACCAGCTCGACAACTTTTTACATCAACTAAATTTCAGTAAATAATTGGACATAATTATTATTAGGTACAGGACCGAATGATGTACATTATTATAGCTATAAAATGCAATGGGGGCCGCTATAAATATTTGAAAATTTTGACTTTAACGCCCCACAACTGAAAAACTAGTTATCTGAGTTTAGCAACAACTTGTTTGAAAGCCCTTTGACGGTACTACACCCTGAAGAAAAATTTATTTAGTAAATCCAAAAACGGTCCCAACGGCGCTCTTGCAAAAATTTTTAAATTAAAAAAAAATTATTACAAAAAAACTGGCCATATGATTTTGTTTAAATTTTCTACGTTTATGCAGCTTGGTGTTAGGTAAATTTTCGTTTTTTGATTAATGTTAGAATTTCACTGTGGCGCCCTCTACGAGGTTTTGAAAATCGGAAATTGATCCTTCTATTGCTCCTTTATAAATCAGAATATGAAACAAGTTTAAATATAAAAGTTGTTCAGTATATAGCTCTGCATTCTTCTAAATGTATATCACGTATACAGGGTGTTTGATTTTCGCAGTACAATAAGCAACTTTGTTATTTTAAATGAAACACCCTGTATATTATTATATAATTGAATGCAAAATTGAATTGTCTATCACATAGTATAAGGTAGTCATATAGCTAAAATGTACGGTTGATGAGAAAATCGCGAACTTCCGCTGCGTTAGTAAATTAGATGCCTGTCTCTCTTCTGTACGTATCGAACCCGTATAGTCTGGTGTTTCTCGCTACGTATTTAAGTGATTTCCAATATTGCCTCGCAAACTATTGTTGAATATCAAAAACGAAAGGTTTATTTTTAGAATGAGAAACTTCAGGGGAGGTGCGCAACTCCACTTTTTTATTTGTACATTCCACGTTGGTTAAGGTTTTAAGCTACGATTTCTATGATTGTGCGAAAGCTAAATAATTGTTTATTAATTTTCAGTATAAAAAAATTACACGTTTTGCACTTGTGCAACAAAATTTTTGTTGCATTTACTTTAGAATAATAATAATTAGAAGTAGGTATTATTCCAACATTCTTCTACGACTTCAGTAAAAATATTCTGATATTCCACCTGCTAGGTTTTAGGATAAGTAATAAAAGTAAATAAAACAATTTATAAAAGATTTTTTTGCGAATACAAGCTTCTCAAGTTCACCATTAAAAAACAAAAAGGTAATTAATTGCACAAACATTCTGATTTCCCTCACAATTTATATTACGATATGTTTTTCTTTTGTGATTGTTTTTTCTCCATTATAAAACGCTTTATTACACCCAGAATGTTGTTTAGTATTCTGTTGTTGTATTTTATTTACTTTATTTGATTATAATATCTTTTCTCCTCTAGGTACAATTTATATTTTTTTATTGAGTGCAGGTAACAAGGTAACATTATGTTTTTTCTTTGATATTCAGTATTCTGGTCGCGTTAACCTTAAGATAATATTTTTTATTTATTTTTTAGTAGAGTTATCTATAATTTGGTATCAATTCTTTGGTAGGTATTCAAATATAACTGAGTCGATACTTTTCTAAGTCTTTTAATTCCTTTAATGTAACATAATTCCGGAGCTAATTTGATAACATAATTTATGGTATTAATTAAACTGAGTATATTAATGATTATAATAATAACATATTCAAGGGTTATATATAGCCTTACTCGAAGTAATTACGAATTCAATAAATAGCCTGACGAGCTGCGGTGTAACTTGTCCGGATTTGAACAAAGGCTTAATTGCGCTGTTCTGTGAAGATCCACTAGTTTACTCTTTGTTTTGCAGACATAGTGTAATTGAATTGAAAACACGTGAACCTGGGGCTGTTTTTACACCCTATCTGTCTCTGCATTGCACCTCAAAACTGTTAACCAAACTCCGAGTAGATTTTTAACTACAGACATATTATTGTAAGCCCACAAACTATCATGAATTCAAGCTTCATAATTTAAGGGTTATTATCTTCAGGGAAAACGCAATTTAATCCGTTTTATACCACCTAATCAAGCTTGTAGTTAAATAATTCGTAAATTGTTGCAGTCACGCAGCTAAAACTGCCTTTTTCAGTATAGATCGTCCAAATAGAATTATTCACCGACAAATCCGTGTTTGCTGAAAAGTTATTTTAATAAATGTTTGGTTAGTGGAAAATTTAAACAAGAGACATTTTGGGACTTGATTAACGTTGTATCTGGAAGTGAAAGGGATAATAAACTGACGGTAGTCGAGGATGAAACGGGTATCACCTAGGGCATCTCTAGCAGAGGCAAGAACTCGTCCTCGTTCGACAGAAACCCGACCTGATTAACTGATTTTTTGTTTGAAGAAAACTCCAGTTTCTTCCCTTCAATTTGTTGGATACCTCATCAGGCTGCTCTTTCCGATACGATCTAAACACTTTAAGACTTTTTCTTATTTATTTTTTTATTCTCGCGTAATTTTACGACCGACTAATACCCTGCTGCATTCTGCACTTGTTGTTTTTAATTGGTTTTGGAAGGAAGAAGTCCCAAACCGTTTGAACTTGCAAACTATTGTTTTTTTCTCCTTTACAGAAACTTAAACATAAGAGTGTTATGAAATTATCCTTAGTGCAAATCTGTTAAGAGGAGTTTGAGTTACATTAAATTAAAATCAATCAGTTAGGCGATGATGAATGAAGGCACAGACTCGCTTAGACTCCTCGAGAGCTGCTACCGTCTTCATTAATACAACTTCATTTTAATGATCAGTCTCGGAACTTCCTAAAGCGAATCTCGCTTAATAAGCAGCTTTATTTGCAAAATTGTACGCTTACATAACCATAGGCTTGTGTACGCAGATCTAAATCATGTTTTCATAAATATATATACCTAACATACTTGTTATACGGTTCTTGATCGTCAGAACCCGAACAAATTAAATCTAGGATCAGCCATAAATCAGGACCGGATAAAACTGATTATACTCCTAGTTTAGTTCAGCTAATTAGTGTTTATTAGTTAAAAAGTTTTAGTTTGTTAACAAAATATAAATTATTCATTGATTTTATGCCCGTTATGTTCTTTTAATTCTTTACCGACTGGTTTAATAATCGTATCCATGACAATTGATCGTGGTTGAGTCAAACTTCGGTCAACCACTTTATAGTACCGGCCCTTACATCCCTATTTTGTAAAAAGTCGTTCGCGAAGGACTCGTTAGCTAACGATTATCGATGATAACTCTCGTATCTCTGTATAGGCGGCCTCGTTCATGGTCAAGCCTAAAATTCGTTCAAACCCCGACAGTCGTTACAACTTACAGAATAGGGTTGCTAGTCTCCTTGACACTCTTTAGATTTTACTTGATTTCTTCTTTCCACCCCCTATCTTATTTCCCCTTCTCCCAACCCTTTTGCTATATCCAGCCTTCCAGGTTGCTTAGTTACTGCGAGTGTTGTTTATCGAATGTCTTTATTTTCCTCCCTCCTACCTTCTCCAAATACTCCCCTCACCTCAATGTACTTTCTTTGATCACCCTAATTGTCTCTATTTTAGTAAATCTTCTTCAAAAAGTATCCTCTTGTATCTTCTTCCTCTCTGATAGATGTAGCCAATGTTTTCTTGAAATTTATTTTAAAGAATCTGTTTCCCCTCATGCGACCCCGATAAAAAATGGCCAACGCCATTATTTATAAAAATGTCCCGAAATTCTGACATGTTTTTTTGAAATTGTTCCTCCTCTATTTTGAATTGGTTTTTTTCCCGTTTCTGGCCTTTTGCTCTGTTGTCTCTATTAGCAAATAATGTCCAAAAACACAGTTCCTTTCTGTTCCGCTCTCGTCCTCTCTCTCTATTTCGCTGTGGTACCGTCCTCTTCTTTTCCTACTTCTCCTAAGGGCCGGTTTTATAAAGTCTGGTTGACCGACGATTATCTCAACCACGATCAATTGTCATGGATACGATTGTTTCTTAAGAATCGTATCCTTGACAATTGCTCGTTGTTGAGCCAACCATCGGTCAACCAGACTTTATAAAACCGGCCCTAGTCCGGTTTATCAATCCGTAGTTAACTCCTTGTTAGCTAACCAACTGCCAATTGCCATAGATACGAATTGTTACAAGAATTGTATCCATGACAATTAATCGTTGGCTAACCTAACAAGAAGTTAATTGTAGATTGATAAATCGCCCCTTAACCATTCTCCCCTGTCCACAGATTTTTTTCTTTCCTGCGTTTCTTCCTTCTTCTCTACCTTTTTATGGTTTACCCCCTCTCTCCCTTCTAGTGATTTCCGTCCTCTTTCTAGCGTCCTGGGATGTTTCAGTCGTAATTTTGCAAAAATCCTGTTTCAATTCTTATAGATTGACTTCACAGTTAAAATCTGGACTCGAAAGCCTAATTATGGCAACTTTTACTATTTTAAGCGTCAGGAAGTTTGGTTCTTCATTTTCGGTTGCTCTTCACATTCTTTTGTATTGCAAGTAAATATGAAATTTAGTTCTCACTGTTCTGCTTTAAATTTCCAACAGAAGGCTAGTTTATTCGTATCAGTTGTGTTAAGCTATAGAAGCATCTAGAGTTGCAAGATAAACAGACTTCTCATATCCTGTACTTGCCTGAACTAAAGCTAGCAATGGCGGTAGCAAGACTTCCGTTAAGGCGAGATATGGGAATCTAGTACACTTGGAAATATCTACATCACTAGTTTCATGTTAGCTCTAGTTTGTCCCCGATTGAAACTTCCACAAGATTAAATAACAAATATTATAATTCTCCAAGTCGAATTCAAATTTAAATGGAAATTCACGTCGATATCACTATTTCTAGGTACCGATTTCGATTCAAATTTATTTTGACGGAATCGTTTGTCCTACGTATGAACAATTACAATCGTGGCAGTAAAATATGCCCTACACACCTCAGGGTTCTGAATTTTTAAGTATTTCCTGTTTGGCCTACATGTTTCTAATTAAAACCGTAACAATGAAATTTGTAAACGTCAATCTTTTGTGAAATTTTTCTACCGTAGTTAAAGGAAATGAAAACTATTCGACGTGTGTGTATTTGCTGAACCACCAAAAAAGTTTAGGTGTTAGTGAGAATAAAAACGTTTAAAATTGGAAGCGCGTATAGGAGCGACAAGAACGGTATAACGATACCAATTTACCGATTCGTGCGAGTATCGCTAACGAGCTGCGACACTTGGAGGCACCACAGGAGGTCGCGCAATCCCACCGGATGCCGTCTACAAGATATCACCTATTCCCGACCCTAAAACGTACACTTCAGGACCAATTTCCAGTAATGTTTCATTTTTCATTTTTTTTCTTTAAAACGCAACTGAAACGGATTTCTCTCCTGCGACCCATCGACGCCCGCCCCAATTTTCTCCCCTTCGTTTTACACTTTTTTTTATATAAATGATCTTCATTTTTTACTGCCTGCCACACAAATCGAAAAATGCGTGCGAATGGTTTTTTTTATTCCCCCTAGAAAACTATACGTTTATGTTAAGCACGATTTCCTTATAAACTTCTGAAGTCGCTGTTAGAGCGAAGGTATTTAGGGAAACTTTACGAGAGGGTTAGTGGGGAAAGGTCGGGAGGTTGCTTCCGGACTATATTAGATTCGATTACCTCCATTAGATATTATTTATTATTGGCCCTCGGCCCTAAACCGCTACCGTTCGATATCGAGCATTATCTTGACTCCAACTTCCGAAACCGCCTAAGAAGACCGTGATTTATGAATTAGATTAGTTCGTGATTTGTATAATTTTCTTATTCTAAATCCGTATGGATTTTCTTCTCGATTCGTTAGTAATAGAAAAATAAACAATTATCCGGTAAACAAGAAGCACACAAAGGGGAATGAAATGATTTTTATGAGGATCATTAAAAAGCTCGAGGAAGGCAAAAAAAAGCTGACTACATTGGCCCATTATAAACTCGGCCACCATACAACATCGGCCATTAGGCAAAGTGAAACGGACATTTTAAAATCCCGTGGAATAATCATATACCTTGTAAAACGTTCAGCCTGAAAGTGTTGGAAACGGTTTATTGAATTAACCTACGGTGTGGTTTTATCGCGCCTTTGATTTTTTTTCGCCGAATTTATGTTACATTCCGCGAATGTGTCGTCGACTGTTCGCACGCAAAATTTTTAAGGTTCGGAATTTTTGGAAATTAAAAAAGGGATGATTGAGTTTACTCAATTATTAATTGTCAACAGGTTGTGTGTATTCTTGGTTTTTTTTAACTGGTTGAGTGAAAGGTAACAAAGAAAATGAATAAACCAGGTTACAGTTGTATAGTCAATATTTACTCTACCTTTAATTTACTTCCAGAATAAAATATTAAAGGTAAATTTTGGTGTGGGAACATCCAAAACATTTACTTATTCTGTTATACCGTTTTCTGAACCGGTTGACTTATTATTTTGAATTCCTTCACCATTCGCAGTAATTAATTATAGGTACTGTTTAAAATGCTTTTGAAAGAAATTCTGAAGTATGCTCAAAGGTCACAGGTGAATGTTTAAAGAAAAATTAAGGATATATTATATTGGGTTAGACGCCTTAAAAATTTTACCTTAATCACGTACAAATGGTGGAGGCGCCGAGAGAGTAATAATTATTTCTGTCAAAGGGTATTGATAGACCTCTCTCACCGGTGTGGTTTTTACATCTTGAACAAACTCTTTGAGGTATCAAACTTAGTTGAATAATTTTTGTGAAAAAGTAAAGAGGTGTCTTTGTAAAATGTGTCGCGGTATCAGCGTTTGTCATTTTGTTTGGTTTACACAAAGGCCGTTGCTAGCTCCACGGCTAACGTGGATATAATTTTGGCACTAAATCCACGGCATTACGTCTTGTCAAGGGGTGACGTGATTAATTCGGCGACGCGAATACGAGCTGCACCTATAGCGCATGTCCGGGGACTTAACAAAATTATTCCATTATGAAAGTTTCAAACATTTTCATATTTTAAATTGATTTTTAATTAATTTGCAAGTTGAATATGACTAATAAAAAATACTAGAGTAAAGTTTCTCTAAGTCCGAGCGATTGATTTTGTTTGTAGATAATAATTATTATCATTAGATTTCTCAGGAACAGACTTTTACGCCTTGCGAATAGGCAACCAATCGTGCGCACCTCTGTCCCTATAATCTCAAGAAGCTGAAATAAGTTCCCAGACATGCGCTGAACGTAATGCCGTGGATTTTGTGTCAGAATTATATCCACGTTAGCCGTGGAGCTAGCAACGGCCTTACACAAACGGTTTTTATTTATCTGCAGGTTGCAGAAGAATGCACGAATGTGTAATACTGCATAGTCAGTTTGAAACAATCAGAAGGACATAGCAACAGGTTTTTACAGAATATTTTGGGAATAATTAATTTTCTTATTTTCTGAAATTCTAAGATTAACAATGAAATGGTAAAACCGTCCATTAATTAGCTGACCGTCTCGAGTCCGTGTAAGGTAAATTATTAATTGGCATTAAATAGTGATTATGAAATGGTATGATGTTCAGCATTTCCAGTTGAAAGCTGACGCATATTAAATCTTAAACTCTCGGGTCTGTAGATAAGTCGCTCTGAAATTGATGATTAAAGTGGAACTCCAGAGACATGTCAGCATCAGGTAGGAAAAAAATTCCATTTTCGTAAAGTTGTAAAGTAGGTAACTTTAAAAGCAAATTTGGTAGGCACAACATTTTTCCCGAATCTCCCAAATTCCGGAAGAGTTATAAACACATACAGGAGTATCTTTTATCGCTTGCATTACGACGTCGTTTCGCCCATATTTTCCCTTTGTTTATGTATTTGTATCAGACTCGGAGATGCGTAAAAATTTAACAGGATGTGTTGGTGTAAAGAACAGGCGACATCGTTTTAAACGGCTCTAGACACGAAACGAGGATTTCCATTCAAGGCGCGTGCACTCATCGCGAAAACTATCAGTTTTTTTGCTCCTACTAAAGTCGTAATACCGATTACGTGTCCGGCATTCGGGAGCTGATAAAGCCGATGATTCGTATACTGTTTCGGATATGTGCATCGTCGACCGTTCAAGACTTCATTTGCCCCATCGCTCACCAATTTATAGCTCACTTTTCTCTACCTAAAGCACAGAATTTAAATATTGAACAAAATCTCCATTAAACAACTTTTTCTTCATTTAGGTACATCTATTTCGGTGATATTTTTTTGTAAAGTACAAAATTCTAAAATCTAGTGTGAGTTTCTACAGGAAACGATTTTTTGAGTTACGAGAAGTTCAATTTTGTTTATGAGCAAAACGTCGTCGCATATTTCGTGTGTGTTTTCAACGTCGCACACTTCAAAGATATTCCATTTCAGGAAAATGTCGCCGGAGTTGGGAATGTATCGTAAAACTTCAGTGATTTTGTTTTCTTTTTGTTGGCCATACAATGGACAGTAACGAATATGGTCGACAGGGACGTGTACAGGAACGTCGCATCCCCAAACACACACAAAACGTTGCCCAAACTTAAAAACTTCCAAGAAAGGACATATATTTTAAGAAAATTGGTCCGGGTTATAATTTAGGAACGCGTCCCTGTTTACTTCTCGGAGAAAATGCATCCGCCCGGCTTGGATTTGTGTCTCTTGCCAAACCGATAAACAATTAGCGTGTTAAGCGCCGCTCGGATAAACGAAGGACTAAAAGAGAAGCCAGAGTCTCAAATTCCTCAGAGTATTTACTCCCGTTCACCTGAATAAATAACGTTTCAGAAGGGTAACAAATTGCCCCGCTATTTACCCGAATTTCCTCCCACTAACATACATTCCGCTAAACGGAAATTATAAATTTCTCCCTTACAGGGGCACACGATAATGAAGATTACATTCAACCAAACAGTTATGAGCAAATAAATCTATTCAAGACACAACCCCTATCGATGACACTTTTATCAACAGAACCGGAACTATTTGTTCATTTGATTGTGCAGATATTTCGGAATTTATTTTTGTGTTGTAACGGAGTATCAGATTTGTATCGTAAAGTTTCTGTACAACAGTGGCGGGTTATCACATTGGGACACGTGTCCCACTAACAATAAAATTATTTAAAATAATCATGTAACTTCTCCAAGTACATATTATTAATACGCATCCCGGCAGGTAGGTGCCTTGGCGCGGCGCGTAACCGGGGCACTCAAGAAGTGTGACCCATGTAGGTACTTTCTTTTTTAAACTTTGTGTATTAGAAAGAGATCGTTCTTGACGTATTTTTATATTATAAAAGCAAAAGAGAAGGCTGAGGAATTGTATGAGGGTGCTGTTAATAAAATTTAATGTAAAAAATTAGAATATAAAATAAATGTCTCCTGGTTTTCGTAATACCGGAAGCGGCTCTGAGCCGCTACTGCCAAAATTAATAAATTTTTCAACTATTCTGAAATCCCATTTAATTCGGAATGAATCCAGGATCGTAGTAAACATTTAAAGGTGTGTCAACAAACAGGATAATATCCCTAGACTAACAAATGTTACAACTAGTTGGGGTTCAATAATGTAGTGGTGTAACAGTTCAATCTGCATGAAGGCTTCAAACTTAACCCCCGGAATCGGGGGTCCAATCTAATATTCAGTCTTCGGTTTGGAGATGGCTTTCAAGGCAAGGGCCTGGTTCTCATTTCACAAACCCCACTCGGGAGTTAAATGACAATATGCAGGCCGGCCCGGTCACATCAAACCGCCACGGGTAACAAGGGGACGCTTAGGGTTAAACTAGTAACTTGTAACTCCTTATAACTTGTAACTAACTAACTACGTTATATCTGCCCTTGGCTTGCTCTCACACCCCCTTCGTACCAGGTCTGTTACAACATATTCCACACCATCTAGGTAGAGAAGGGTCCGTGATGGGAATTGACGTTTTGAAGTGTTTGTCTTTACCACTGAATTGCTAACCCACAACCAACGATCGTCATTCATGGTATCCGCTACAAGATTTGGGTATTAATAATTTATACTAGTTCGATAAGATAGGGTTTAATCTTGTTTATGATCCCTTTATATTTTTTGATTTGGTTTTCTGTAATTATTGGGTTAAGGGTTAAAAATTTCCAGGTTTAGTAAAATTTGGGTACAAACAGAAACATTAATTTCTGAGATTCCAATTAATTTAATTAATTTACTACTTGTGTAACATTCGAGCGTGAATAACTGAAATTCCCGTCCATAAAAGAGAAATTAATTTTGAAATACCTGTACTTTGAAAATAATTAGATAAAACCCCAAAAAGTCGCGGAATTTAGCCAGTTGGATCTAATTTAATTGTTTTTACAGTTACTATCCGTAAAATAAACACGAATAGTACGCTTTAATCTAGGAAATGCTATATGCGGAATGATAAAAATGATAAATAACCTTACATTATACAAATAAATGCACACCCACCTGTCATATACCAAAACAGCATGGAAATTAATTCGTTTACGAAAAATACAGGAATTTTAGGGAAATTTCTTTACCAGACCAGAAAATATTCCTTTTTGGAAGTAGTCGGAACCTTTATTGGTACGTGAGTCAAATCCGGAATAAGGGCTACGTAAAACCAAAATTAAAAAGTTTTCACACTCATTTTATTTATTCATCTTATCATACTTCCTTCAGTTTTAGTTAAAATGAAGAATACCTAACGACTTATCTTTTGTTAATTAATGCGCTTATAGAACAAACAGTAAACGTAACGGGTCAAGAAAGTGTCTTTACAGGACTCAGGGGACAACAAATACTTTCTGGACATAAATAAGTATTATTTTTTTGTTTGTATGCTCAAAACGAAAGAGCAACCTTATCTTTTGTATAACGGCGTTTTATCCTTCCGAAGTGAATAGATTTCTGGAAGGTTTGCGTCGAGCTTTAAAATATCCATGTTGTGTTCAGGAACGTATGGAATGGAAAAAACGTAGGTATCGTATTTTTTACTCCTAATTTGGTTGTTTTGGGGAAAGGAACCCTTAAATCAGGGAAGAAAAAAAGCGATCCATCTAATTTAGAATCAGTGTGACGGCACACCGTAAACTGTCATGATCTACATTCGCCGTTCGCTCTCTCTGGTAGTTGCCTCCGCAGGGAACAAGTTCATGTTAGCTTGACAATTTGACGTTATATTGTTTGTGGTTTGAGTTTGATGCGTTCGTCGTTAGATTAGGATGGAGAGCAGAGAGCGAGTTTGCCGAGTGTCTCCCCGGCGCCTCCACCATAACTTTACTCACGTGTCTTTAATGGATAAACTATGCTAATCAGATTGCCGATACGTTATAGGGTTTCCTCTATGCTTAAATTAAATTAGATTGAATTAATGAAACGTTCGTTTAGTGAACAACTCGACTGGGACAATGACGAGCTAGAGAACGGATTTTGCGCTTAATTCCAATTCCAAACTTGTGCTAAACACGCACAAACTCACAACCACCACAGACATGTCAATATTTTATATGGCTCACTACTAAAGTAATAGGCATCATGATCATAAGCAGCAACACTGTCAACCCTGATGGTTAGTCGGTAGAGGCAGCTTGCGATGCCTATTAAGTGAGTCAATAGACTTCGTCATCAAGCTACACATTATGTATCTACCAGGCGTCCCTGAAATTTTGTCCAATGTTTGAACTTAATTTCCATGTAAATTACACAGAAATTTCCTTGATTACATTAGCGCGTGCTACTGCTTGGATACTTATCCTAATAATACCCTCCGGTTGCCCATGGAATCCGTTGTTATTAAAGCAATAAGAAGGAACCGTAGGGTTTTTAGTAAAACAATCCTATATTTTCATCCTCTTTCCCCACAAATCGACTGGTAAGCAATAATTCGCTGTTGCAGAAATTGTGGCCATGGCAGGCGAGATAATACGTGTATTGTGCTTCAGACGTCAGCAAAATGTTCTTTTCGAGGTAATAGACGTTAAAAAAATATCAATAAAAGATCTTAAATTAACCTTGTCCGATTGAAAGCATTATTTGTGGTGCTCTATTTCAGAAATTAAACCAATTTCTATTAGAAAATAAACTTCCGAATTTATAGAAAAATAAAACTAAATGATTGAACTATAAAATATAATACCGAGTCAATCCTAATACGATTTCAATTCAAATTTTTGTTCCAAATTAAATGTCCCTGAAAAGTGACTCGAGCGCTATTTCTATCCGGTTTCGGAGTTATAGGAGCTCCGAAATAAACACCACCAAGGTGCTTTCTGGTAGCGTGAACGGTAATCGAGCTATGCATTTGGATAACATTCCTCGCGCTCTTTCTAATGATCAAAATCGCATTTACGCTTACTTCCGTAAATATAAGACGCTGAAAATTTAAGGATTTCGTATAAATGGCCAAAAGGCCGCCAGTTGCGGACACTGCGGCCAAGGTTGCGGCGCAGCCCTGCAAATGAGTGAGAAAGGTGGCCACGGATCAAGGTGTTCGCAAGATCGGTTATACAATTTTTTTTAGTATTGCGCTTTTTATCCCCAACGATGACTTTATTTTAATCGTACCGAATATTCAGATACGGTGCACGGTGGTGCAAAGATTCATTGTAGGCATTACAAATCACATTCAGCAGATATTTATTTGAGTGGTTTCTAAAAGTGTCTAGAATAAGCCTCTAGTTTATTATTTTTCTACCGAGTAACTGTCCTTCGGCGTAATTTAGCTAAATATTTGTTTTCCTAGAAGTATCCATGGGAGATTATTCGGAGCCCTTTGTGTTGAACGCCGCCGCCAGTCTTCTTCCCCTAACCCTGTTTGGGACCAATTTCAGGCCACAGGAGAACTTTGACGGTCGATTCTGTGACCTACGGTTTTTGAGACTAACCTGTGGGTTGCTACCCTGCCCCAGTCTCTTTTAAGCGTTTCCTGAAAATCGTCCCTGTCTGTTCAATTTTTTCGTATCAAACTCATCGATTTCTTTTACATTTATCGTCCTAGTTCGGACCCTTCTATACACCCCCTAGTCCCCTAATCCAAGAAATCACAGGACAAACCCTCTAGATCCTCATAAAGAACGAGTTCGATACATTGGATCTAGTATATTTCACACTTTACCCCTTTAAGATGGTCGCGAAAATCTCGGTTCAAACAGCGAAGCAAAGATGCAATTTGACAACTCACCGCCAGCAAACTGGCCGTGCTAGGACATAGCGCCTTCGTTTTTTATTGTCTCTTCGAGGTTCCCAAATGTTGCTTTACGCAAGCTTTAGTATTTTTTAGTAGGGGGTTAAGGTGACTCAGATCAAATTTTGATACATATAAGAATCCAGAAACGGTGCTATTCTTTAGGACATAATTTTAATCCAAACCTCATTTATTTTGAATCCGGTTTAGATTAAATTTTTGTAGATGAATATTTGAATCAATATTTTATGATAAACATGTATAAGAATTTCTTTCGTGTTTCAATTTGAATCAGATTGAATCTTTTGAACCGATTCGAATTCGATTCAAATCAGAAAAAAAAAATTTTATCGTTCGTAAATTTTTCAGGAATGAACTAATTCCGAAAGGAAAATAAATTTTCCTTTAATCAATTGTTTACGAGCTTTGTTGAGCTTTTCCCCCAAATACCTTGATTTGTAGGTTGTACGTTGTTCCGAATTACTGTTCTTAAATTCGAAATTAATTTTTTTCAAATTCTGTTGTGGATGTAAACGTTTCTTTTCATTTATTCTGCAGATTTGTGTTAATCTGATTGAGTTAAATGGTTTAATTTGCGATAGATATTAAAGAAGCTCCCGAGATGTGATGCAGAGTTTATAGTTTTAATGAATCCGAAGAATCACAATCGGTTTTAGAATGAATTTGATTTAAATCGGATGCATTGAATCCAAATCGAAATTAATAATTGAACGATTCTTTTCATATTCGTAGGTTAGGTAGGTACGTGTATTTCTTGTTATTCGAGTGGATTCAAAGCAGCATCTAGATCTGTAAGAAAGGAATTTTATATTTTTAATATCCGGAATCCGTTTTAATTTTCTCGTTTAAGTGGAGGAAAAGCATCTCAGATATAATCTTAAAATATAAAATTCACAATATGCAGATGTTGGTGGGGGCGAGATTCTAGAGTACTACATCAACGAAATGATTCCCGTATCTGTAAGTCGGCTGTTAAATTTTATGCTTGAAGTTAGAAGTGCGCTCGTTATTCGTGTTCCACGTTGTTTTTTGCCATTATACAAGTCGAAGCTGCTTCTTAACGTCTACTTTTGGTTTAAATTATATTTCCCTGAGCCCCCGCGTCATCTGAAATTCAAACGAAAAATGTATAAAACATGCGGGTTTACCCGCAATTAAATTTCGATACCGCTGTGTATGCGTACACGCGCGCGCGTGCTTGAATCAGTTCGTTAATTAACCTTTCGCTTAATAGAACTAACACGAAAATAAAGTTCCCGGATTTACCGACACGTATATAGAAAAATTAGCCCGTTCTCGGCTTTGATAATCGGGCTCGTTAAGCCGTCTACTGTTAGCAAGGGCGAAACTAAAATTAGCGGGATGCTGCTATACCCGATTAAAAGAAAGTTTGAAAAAGTTTGCCTATTACACGAGAGCCCGCGATTACGCGTTACTTTAAACTTTTTGTTTCACGTGGGCACATTTAAAGCGACATTCGGCAGTTAAAGTAATTCGAGTGGAACTTTCGTGCATCGTAAAAATTCGCGAAAAGTGCCAAAAACATCTCAAAGTACCAGTTGTAAAAGCTAATGTCCGGTGTAATTGTTATTCTCATAGGGGTGATGCAGCTCAGTTCCTGTTGGAACGCCCTGATTTAAAGGGATATACCCGCCAAGATTCCCGAAACGACTTCTTCACTTAAATATATGACTTAATATTTTCTTCAGAATTCACCCTTAAACCCCTTTTATGTACACTTCGTAAATCAAACCTAATTTTTCATGGATTTCCATTTCCTGTGGTTATAATCCAGATATCATTGCAGCAAAATTTTTCTTCTGGTAATTAGCATCTAACCCAACTAGATTTGTTTGAATTTAAATTGAAACTGAATTCTACCCCAATCTGATCCCTGACATCCACATTCTAAGTGTGGTGAGGTATCTGGGCATAATTGAGATTTTATTTAAATCCAATCCTGATTCAATTTCAAATTTAATCTCTGTCTTATATAAACCTGTTGTGGGCATTGGTTGAAGATTAAGAACGCTATAAGAGGTTTAAGATAATCGATCTGGATTAAGTAAGAAATAGGAAAGCCGATGTTTCTTAGATTGTGTTGAAAGTTGGTTCGTGAAAAACCGACAAATGCAATAGTTTAAGGATTTATTTGTCTTTTCCTCGCCATCAGTTTGTCTTGAAAAATGGTAGCGCTGGGTTTTATCATTCGGATGTGTTCTTTTTACGGGCAAGTACGATTAGTTTAGTTGTAGTTGTGAGTTGAACCACGAAAACTAATCACGAACCTGGAGAAAAGCGCAATCGTAGTTAGCAGAGCAAAATAAAGCACGTGGACGAATAGAAAAAACCTCAGATTTATTGTGGGGGATTCGTTCCCGTGATTACCCTGTTAACTGATAGATTGGGGTTAATCACCCCTCTCTTTTTATACCCATTCATTTTAAACGACCAAGTCTCTTCGACTTTGAAAATGGAACACCATTATTATTTAACTGCCACCCCTCAACGTTTGTTATGTTAACGCAACTGATCACAATTTACTTCGAAACTTTTCCCTCTCTTTTCATTCCTCAACTTTCAGGATATCAGATGAAGAGTAACCCTTAACGGAAATAAATCCAAAAGAGATGAGGTGTGAAGAAACTCAAGCGATCTTTAACTCCCCTATAAACTAAACAAAATTACACTATAGGGATACTATAGGGATAAGAAAGTAAAAGTGAGTTTTAACGGCTCTACAACTAAGGCTACTTCGCGTCTTGGGCATCCCTATTACAAAATTCCTTCCCCCAACCCTCGATTTAATTCTTTATATGAATTATTTTTCTCTACATATTTTGTTTTATTGAACGAACCTTGTCCCATTTTCCCGAACATTGAATTTTATAGACTCGAACCAGCAGGTCTGAACAATGTTTCAGAAAAAAACCCATTTTGAATTCTAACACGTGCTTCTTATAAATAAAATAATTGAAATTCCTGTAGCTGAAAATAACGATTTTAAAGAACCACACCTGATGCTACTACGAATCTAGAGCGGAAATTTTTGCTGAGATTCTATTTTTACGTTGCAGTCTTGAAGTAATAATGCATCAATTTTCTTCAATAAAAAAAGAATTTTAACTCAAACGAGAAAAAATTCATTTAAAGCTAAAAATGCATTCGAGCTTTACTAAATCAGTTACAATTAAATTTTATCCACGTACAGGATTAACAGTACATTTGAAGGGATTAAAAAAATGAGTCCGCTGTAATATTCTCCCTGTTTGCTTGAATAAAACTATGGAACGGAATGTTTTGTTTCATCCCCGTTCATTTTTCATTATTTCCTGATTAACTACTACCCCGTCGATAGGATGCAACGTAACAGCGAGTTATACACAATTTTGTGATGGAATTTTTGTAATCCGAATTAATACTTCGTGTATAATTTAAATTTATTGCACAAATATATGTCATTAAAATGAGCTGCTAACTTTTTCCCCTACGTCGACCAAAAACGGATTCGTTTCAATGAAAGCAAGGAAAATAAGGATGTTTAGGACGTGTCCTGAAACGTTCCATAAAAGCGTGTAACCAACGTTGTAGAAATAACGTAGCTAAAATAAATAACTTTGCAAATTGTGTTTGAAATAAATCGAAATAAAGAGCCATTATTCGTTGAACAACTGATTAATTTGAATGAAGCGTGTTATATTACTTTAAAATGTCGTTGTATGCATTGAATACATTTTGAAATATCTGTCGAATATACAAATTATAAATCGCGAAAGTTTCAAAAAGTAATTGGGTGATAACGTGATTTCCAGAATTCAATTTATTAACTATTCCACCAGCTATTTCAAATGTAATTCTATTGGGGATTTAAAATTTATTTTACTTTTCCTGATTAACACATCCATAAGTTATCATATCGACCGAAATATACATAAACAGAACATGATCCATTCGCCAAATTTAATTTTTTAACAGCTTAGTTCCAGACTTAAACCCCGCCGACATCTTTCTGAAAACGTAACGCGTTCACAACATCTTTGATATCGTAAGGGATTAAATCGAGAAATAAAATTTAAGGTTTACCAAATGAAAACATAATTTTAAGAGTGAAGGAAGGTCAGTTTACTGACCACGAGGGATTGTCTTCAAGTAATCTAGGTGGCTAGAAATTCCATCCCTAAATCGTAAATATAAATCAAGGCATGCGACCTGTTTGGTCATGAAACTTTCTGAATTTTTGACCAGATGGGAGAGGATGAGGGTTATTCGCCACGTATTTTCAAAATGTTTTTAGCCTTCATATTACATTCTGGGAATTTCCTCATTTTTTGGAAATTTTTTTGACCCCTTCAGATCTCGTCTGGATTTTCCCAGAATATTATTTGGAGGGTGTACACTTGGAAATTATGGGACAAACTTTCCCCACCCCTTCCCACTGCTCCCTGCCTAGTCAGGAAATGTTCAGCAATGGATTCCTTCTGAAACCTTTCTGAAGGTTTTTGAACAGATGGAGGGGTTGAGGGATTGGTTGGCACATATTTCTCAAGTCTCTAGCCTCCATATTACATTCTGGGAATTTCTCAAGGAAATCGGAAAGGATGAGAAAAATATCTTTAAAAAAACAAGGCAGACTGTAGGCTTGCCTTTTTTTCTGTAAACTTTCGATTTTTTTTGTGCAGGTGGGAGGGGTTGAGGGATGTTTGTCACATATTGTTCAAATGTTGAAATTACATTATCAGGATTTACTTTTATGGTTACTAGTAATAAAATATTAGAATTGACTTTGGGGCACACTTTAAGGTGTTGGATCAGGTGATCTTGCTGGCAAGGGCATGTCTCTAGTATAAAATGTAAAGGATTCAAACCAGCTGATCGGTCTACTCATGAAATAATATTTTTTAAAAGCAGTTACACAATATGGATTTGCTTTAAGAAAAATTCTGAAAAATTAAGTCAGGTGACCTTGCATTTAATGTCCGAGGGAATTAGGTTTGGTGTTCTCAGCTTTTATGTTTCCGAGGTAAAATATAAAGAACTGAGCACCAAATAAAACAAAGAAAAATATCGGTAAATTATTAAAAATCATTAAAATAAGTTCTGGAAGATTTGGATTAGATGAGCTTGGTGAAAAAAAATAAAAACATTTTTTTCAGGGCAAGTATTCTCGCCTTTTTTCTACTAACACGGTTTTCAGTTGCACAAGATTTGTTTCTGAAATACAATAGGTGTGACTAACTAATAGAAAAATAGTTTAAATCTATCCTCCAAAACGACACGCAATTTAAATGTTTAATCAACACAATCAGAGAATGAAATCTGCGTTTCCAGTTAATAACATTTTGTGCATCCATTTGCGATATTAAATGTCCTGATACGAAATAAACCATAAATACCAGCGGTTTGCTCGATATATTAAATTAATAGAAATGACCTTTTGCTCATGTACACGATGTGCATTTCCATCGCTGTCCGGAAACTGCAACTGAAACGTAACGTTGCAACATGACGGTGGATTTTATTTATATGTGTATAATGCAATTCGGGTTTGTTTGCAAAATGGTCTACATAAGCTTCGTTCCATTACTTCCATAATCACAGTGTAATTATGGACCTAATGAAAAACAGGGCATTGTTTTGTATCCCGTGTGTGTAACAGTTAAATGGAACTACCATCAGATCCTTTGTGGAGCTTCAATTATTACGCGGGTTTGATAATTAATCGTATCGGAGTGTAACGTGTGAAATGGTGAGGGTGTCTTCGTTTGTGTGTGCGTTCTAACTGTTCAGGTTACTGGATTTTGGGAGAAAAAAATAAACGTCGTGCATATCAAAATATTGTTATCTAGCAACCGATGTCAACTTTTGTAAATGCGTTTGAAATTCCATATCCGGGAATCAAAAATGAAAAAAGTACGTCTACTTGAATACAAGATAAAATATTTATCCCTGTGACACAAAAAGGAGAAGTACAGTTGGAAATTTAGATTGAATGTTTTTTTTATCAAAACGAAGAAAAATGTTTGAAAAAAAAAGGTGGAAAGGATTGTTGTTGGAACACTGCAGTGGCCTCCAATTCAGGTTGAAACTAAATCTAATCACGTAAGAGCAGCAAAGTTGCGTAAAAGATGAATATTAATTATTAAATAAAAAATATTGCTACCACCACAAAAAGTGGAATCGTTGCGGTCGAATACTGTGTTAAAGGAAGAGGGTGTGGTAAATTAATATCAAAGAACGCAGGCGAGTAAAACAGAAGATAATAAAGTTTGCTAAAGGGTATTCCATGTGGGAAGTTTGGTATACATGACCATGAGTAGGGGAAATCTGGATTGTTATCGGGAAGTCAGAATGGCCCAGCAATGGAAATTTAGGTTCCCTCAAGGAAATTGTTGGAGCAGTATGGGTAGTCTTGGGAAAAGTCCAGGTTCTTGCGGAGACGTCTAGGGAAAGTTTGGGAAACTCGTGGACGTTTCGCTAGTCTCAGGAAAATCCAGGGGAAGCGTGAAGGAGGTCACAATTTTTCAGATGCACTGTAGGGTATCCTGGTAACATCCGGTTAGTTCCAGGGAAGTGTATGGCGTTTCCGGAAAAGTTTTGGTACTCCTAGGGAAATTGGGGCTGTCTAGAGAAAGTCTGGGTTTTAATAGAGAAAGTTTTAGAAACCCCAGGGGATTATGGTTTTCCCGGAGATATCCAGAATTGATCAAGAAAAATCTGGGTTAGTCTGGGGAAGTCCTGAAGATGTCTGAATTTTCAGGAGAAGTTTGGATTGTCTCGGGGAAATATCCTGGAGTAGTCTTGGGGAAGACTGAGGGAAATCAGGGGTTTCCTCAGAAGTTTCGGGGAGATCTGCGTTGTTTTTAGGAAATCTAGTAAGAAAAATCTGGGTTGTCTCGGGGAAGTCCAGTCTACATTAATTTTCCTATCCCTGTTCTCTCTCATCCGCCCAACCTGTGGGTGGATCTTCTCTATTCGGCCTCTATATACTGAGAGCTTGTATCCAATTCTCTGCTATCTATTATCTTTGTAGGGAGAGGGTCCGGTTTCTTTTCGCATGTCTGGAATTCTTTTCCAGAATTTCTTAGCTCCCTCCCCGATGTTTTCTATGGCTTTGTATAACTTTGGGGCTCCATTCCGAAACCTTCCATAGGTCCCCTCAACATACAATATACTGTTTGTTTTTGGCCCCAACCCTTATCGGTGTCTCTATATTCTGGCCCGATTGCATCCTATTCTTCGCTTGTTGGTTTGTTATTCTCCTCTTTTATCTTATTACCCCTTAATTGGTATCTCTTCTCTCCTGTTTAGGTTTGAGATTATTAAATAATGGTGAGGGCGCTAAACAGAAAAATATGAGGTCACTTACTCCAATTAAAGGGGTAGAAAAGGGAAGGATATAAATAGGGGAATAAAAAAAGTTTTCATGATATTTTATTGAATTTTTTCCCGAATTTAGTGTAGCTACATTACAGGCTTAAATAATATAATGAAGAAATGTCATGTCAAGCAGTAATTACCAAAATTTGTGCGAATTCCTGGAAAAAGAGTAAAAATAATACAAATTATTTTGGTGTTATACTTTGATGTATCAAAGAGAAAAAAAAGCGAATACCGTAGATAAAAGCTATGAATATTAATAAAAAATTAATTAAAGCATTTTAGAACCGCTATGAATATGGGCAAGGCTTTACTTTAGGATATAATCAGGTTAGCATTTCCGGATTACATTATTAAAGGTGGAAGAAAATTGTCCCAGGGAACTCATTAATTTATGAGTAATTTTCTCAGAGTCATCAAGAGAGATAACAATGGGAAATAAACACGGGCAGGTTTAATGCAGCGCTGGAAGTGACACTCTTAAAAAGGAATTAAATTACGTTTTTAGCAGACGCGCCGGTAACGATTAGGGGAAACGCCGTTACACCTGCACAAAAGGGCCCCGAAAGCTTTAACAACAGACAATGCTAATATTGACACAGAAGGCCTTGCATTCGACCAATTGGTTATTGACGTCCGTGTGTTTGAGAAATCGCGAACGGCGAACTGGCCCGGCCAAGGCTTTGACCAAGACTACTCTCTTCAGCTTGATTGACGGCCTTGTGCACCGGATATGAGAAAATTCAACGCTTCCGGGATAGTATCGTACCTCTTCCGCTTCTAGAGTGATTGGAAAATGAACAAGCTAATGGAGTTACGATTTTGTTGCTGCTCTTTTCACCGATGCCGCGTTAGACAGCGTCGACCTCAACAATCTCTACTCTCTTTCGGGCCCTTTTCAACTCTAAAGGGCACCGAAATGAAATTTTCTTTGAACGACACATATAAGGGGGTTGATGTGACGGTAGACTACTTTCATACTAGAGATGAAAGAGCAACTCCAGTCGCTTAACAAAGAGTGACGTCTTAGCTAACGTGTTTCTTATAAGCAGAACATTCGGTACATTTTTAAAAAATTCGTATTACACCCTTAATTGACTTTCTGCATTGAATGTCGCCGTACAGGGTGTTCTTAGGAACGGAACAAATATTTTCAACGTTAATCTAACATACGAGGAGTAACCAAGTAGTTATGGAAATTTATTCTGTGACCCGGCCGGTCATGGGTTCAAATCCGACTCACATTTTGCAAACTCGGAATGAATGTTAAAGTTTTTCCTTCTTCTTGGATAGGGAGTAAAGACGCAGAACTGATCTCAAAACGATACAAAACTCGTCCTCGGGGATGGAATTCCTCCAGGTAGGCACAATTTTCAGTTAGGTGCCAGGTTAAATGTTAGATCTTCTCGATAATTTAAAGGCTTGTAAAATAATTATTCCAAAAAAATATAGGGTGTGTTTGTTTTTAAAATTATTTTTCCTGCATTAATTAGTGTAGAGCGCGTGGGGCGGTTTTTACGTTGTTCATTCAAGCACAATAAATGAGGGTGCTTTAAAAACAAAATTTTAAAAACAGCTGCCCACAAATTCGATATTATTGCACTTTTCATCTCGTTTGCGTCGCAAACATAACATACGTGTCAAAACTACTATACCTATACGTGCTGCCATTGAAAGACACTCGATCAGCACTCCACTAAGCAAGCAGAAAGGCAAACAATTCCGCTTTTAGCGTAACAGGCTTGCCACCCTATATCGATTTTATGTGTGTTTATTTTTTGAAACCCAAATGGCATTTGTTAACATTGAAATTTTTAAATAGAAGCTTTTCCTAAGAAATATTTCTCTTGGGTGGGTGGTGTTGTGTACTTCTGTTATGGATTTTTTGTTACGTTTCCCTTTCGAGATTACCCTCAATCGTGTGTGGGGATGGCTTAAGCTGGCGTCATCAGTTGTAGCATTACCTCTATGTGATCTCTTTCTCGTATAACTGTAAAATATGCTTTGTGATGTTCCCTATCCCTATCTGAACTTTGGTATAAGTAGGTGTTAGCTGTGGTTGCAACTCGAGGGGTTTCGGAGCCATATTTTCCCGGATTAGGTGTGACAAGGACGGTATTTCATGACCAACGTGATCCGCTCCTGACGTATTTACTGCACACCTCTACAGGGACTGAAAAAGCGTGTTTCGAACTGCGAGATTTTCGGAAAAATTATGGATTTTTAAGAAGGACGTGCTAGGGAATATACGGTGAAGGAAGTCTCTCCATGTTTACGATTCAGGAGAGCGCGGCTACGAAACAGTATCGGCGGTCGGAGGTCTCGATTTCGATTTATTGCCCTAAAGTTTCGGTTTCCAATAACCGTAAATTGTTACATAAAATCCACATGTGGACAACGGAATAAAAAATGTTTGCTTTTAAGGGCGGGCCATTAATAGGTCGCCGGGAACAAATGCGATCCATGTTTTCTCTCTGAACTCTTCAAGGATAACGGGTCAGTAGTGGATTGTAATGAAGTTGTTGGGGAACGTCCTTTTTTCCTGCTAAATCATACTTTGAAACGTTGGACCCCAGGCCAAAGGGACAAGGGCGCTAACAAAAATTCATTTTTATAATTTTGTACGTATTTTTCCGATGAAAACAAGGAATAAAGTATAAAGCATAACTAGAAACAAATTAAAAGGTTGTATTATAATTTTCAACAATTTTTTATTATTTTAGGGATGAAGCAAAAAATTAATTCCAGAATTCTTATTAAACCATTGTTTGAAACACCCCGTATAAATACTCACGTGTGGGTACTTGTAATTCTTAAATGTTAAACAAGAGCTTAAAAGGAATCTTAAATCCTTTTATCAAAATTAATTTTCAATTAATTACACTACAATTCCCTTTAATTCTGCGGGTAGGAAATGCAATCTGTTTTCGTTTCCTAGGCAACCGCTGTAAGTTTTGCGCTCGCTCTAATCTATGAAGCTAGAAAGAAAGAAGTATAACTAGAAATGCGCGTAGCGATACGGACGATCCGCAACATTACACCGCACTTGAGTGTAGATGTCCAAATATTATGTAGATTTATTTTAATTTCGGATAATTTTTGTTTCATAAGATTTGTTTATAGAATCGAGATATAAAAGAAATAAGGAATTTATTTGACTATTATTGTGGAAAAGTAGATCATTTATTAATTGTTATTTTTCTATTTTACAGTTTTCCATCATCCGCCCCATAACCTGAGAAGAAGAGCGATTTAAGGGTAAGTGTTTTTATTTTATTTTATTTTTTTTGTTTAAACACTGAATTACAACTGCATTAAAATTGCATTTAAATAATAAGCCTCGCTTTGAGTCACACAACTCAAAAAACGGTTACACAACCAACACCTTATCGCACATTCACTGGCAGTTTTTATTTCTCTTATCTGCAAAACCAATACCCTTTGGAATTTTTAACAAAAAACTTGTTTTAAATTTGGTTTTAATATTTAGTTCCTTTATAGTTTAAGGTATTTAACGAGAAAATATATTTTTCTTTAAAACCATATAATAAACTCTTTACTAACTTTGATTACAATTTTTTCGAGATATTCTATTTTCTATTAAAAAGAAGTTTGAGTTGCGGCAAAGTTAGAAGTTCTTACAAGACCATTGCAACAAATATAGCCTGCAGAACTAAAAATAATAAAAATAAAAAAGTCCTGTTAACTTTTTAAAACTTATCTGATTTTTTTTATTTCCCAGTAAAGCCAATATTTATCTGAAGCATTTAATTAGGAAAAAAAAATACAAGCCAAGTTGAAACAGGATCAATTCCCTTCTTCTAAAATAATTAAGACACCGTAACATGGGTTCTACGCTTTAATTAACAAATATAATAATTTGTAGTAACGTATCCTTGTGGAATGTGCAGACACAAACTCAAAGTTTCAATTAACTTTTTCTGTATACGGTTCAGGTTATCTATTAAATCCGGAATTATTATCCTATCCACCAACACACAAAACAAATCTTGTTCTATCAACAACCAACATTAATAGTGTTCATAATAGGAAAACAAACCTAAAATTATTCGCCATTACACGTGAGCGGCACATAAATTAATTTAGACTCCTTTTATTGTATGTTATATAAAAGTGATACTTTACTGACGAGCCGATATATAAAGTATTTCCATTCTATCTTCTATAACGTCAGTGTAACAGAGGGAAGGTTTATTTTCCTGATCCAAAAAGATCCAGTAATAGACAAAATAAAATAAAATTCTATTAGAAACATATTCCATGGATTAAATAATTTTTGGTCCCATTTCTTAAAATTATCATCAGAGCTAATTAATCCCCATTAATTTAGTTTGTCATTGGATACAAGTCCCATTAGATAAATTAAAGTTTAGTTAGAACAGAGTTCTGCACGCCTAAACGTCGTCGTATTTATTCGACCGTAGGTCTAGTAGCTTATGGGGTTATATTAACGTCAGGTCCTCTAAATCTATTAAATATTTATTCTGCAAGAAAAAAAGATAGACGTGATATATTATTTTCTCCAACTTTTTATGTCACCCTTCTTCTAAACTTTACGAGTATCCTTGCAGGGTGAACGCTTACATGTGTCAAGACGTGATGGATAACAGCGTTGCTTACTACGTTATAACATCAAACGTTCGATTATTCAAAAGTACCTTTTTCTTTTATAAATTAATTAAAGGTACTTTATAGTTTAATATAAAAAAAAAACAAATTAATAAATAAGAACTTTTCTCCGAGTTCTGTTTTTTTCGCCACTTTTTCCTATCCAAAAAGTGTTTACAAGAAACTCGACCCAAAAGTTGTATAAACGGCATGAGAAATAGATTCGTGCTATTTCAAAGTGAAAGCCTTTCTAGCTTTACAAATGGCACGATCAATTACTTTAAGTGTTTACATTTATCTAAAATTATTTCCACTTTCAGTACATTAAAACTCAGTTCTCGTTCCAGTGTAAAGCACTTTGCGTACTCATATATTTTCGCATTAATATTATTTACTGCTGCTACTTATTGCATAATAATTTTCCTTATTTATACATATAGGTACGTGTTTAAAAGTAGAGGTCTCAATTTCAAGAAACGTTCAGAATAATTTTAAGAAAAATTCGTTTCAAAATCGTCGTGTTTTAATTAAGTTCTGAAAATTACGTTGAATATTCAAAAGTACAAGCTAAAATTATATGAAAAGGAAAGATGAGTAAGATAAGAAAGTTTTCCTTCAAAGAGATATTATGAAACAAAATCTTAATTAAATTAGCTAGAAAAAAAAATCTGGAAATTTAGATCAGTTTTCAAGGCGTGCAGATAATAACCTTTACCCTATCTCGCGAAATATGAAAATAGAGCAAAACTTTCGTACTGCATGTACAGAGACTTGCAAATTCCAGAGACGAGAAGAGTCCCTTAAGACTAAAGTCGTCAAATACGAATTGAGAATCAATAACGTTTGCTTTTGAAGAGCGCCATAAAATTTCATGCTTGAACAAAGTACGATAACGTTACAGTCAAAATAACTTTAACATTGGCCGTTTAGTCCGGAAAGAGCTGTCAGGGAACTTTTTTAACTTCTTGCCGTTGTTTTTAACTTTTTAAAACTTACATTTTTTCCACCCACGGTTTATCTTTCCAAACATATTTTATGTTAAACAGCCGTACAATTAAAATTTAAACGAGGGACCAAATTTATTGACACAACTCTCCTTTGCGCGAAGTTCAACACCATAAATTAATGAGATCTAATTTAGGACCGTAAATTCAGACATTAAACAGAAGAAGAGTTTGAAATGCTTTTGGATTCAATCCAAACCGTTAGTATCGGACACTTCGTTCTAATTGTGGTCATAATTCAAAGTGCTTAGCATACCCGACCGTAGCGGCACATGCTTTTTAGCTTTTCGGATAATACTGAATCAAGTGGCAAAAGTTATAGCTACTACTCCACTACTTCAGTTTCTATAAATGTTAGTTCCAAATTTACCCTTCAAAACACGATTAATTACCAACCATTTGATTCTCGACCTTATCTAACGGTATTTATAACCAATGGATATTATAATATCCGGGAATTATGTACAATAACAATTGTAACAATCTTTTGTTAAATATAATTCAAATTCAGCTGTTAATTGCTCCTAGTTTCAAACTAATTCTCATTACACCAATTTCCCACTGGTTAAACATTGTTCTGGCCTACTAAAGATTATCTCACAGAAACAATAAAAACAAATTACTGTCAGAAGTCTAATATTTCTAGTAAAGCTTAATTTACACATAATCCTGAGTAAATCTTTTATGTAATGTAAATATTAATCCTACTTTGCTAAAGAGGATTAGCCACAATAATTTATTTGCTATTAGACAAGTACAAAATATTCCCAATTAGTCAATATTTCTTTGAATACAACTACCACTGAATAAATGCTAAACTTAAACTTCCCAACAGGATAATATTTTATAGGATAAAGTTCCTATTGGTTAAACGTAACAAGATATTAATGTTACCTACTATTTTTCCAATTTTCCGTAGAATAAAAGTTTGTAAACTGTGTAAATCCCTCCAACAACGTACAGGAAAATATTTCTGAGTGCAAAAAATCACAGATATTAATCGAACCGGTTATTAACGGTTCGTTGATCAGATATAATTAATAGCGTAATCCTGAAATGTAACTCATGGGCACTGTAAGCTTGTTGGATGAAATTTTATTCATACACAACTTTAACTTGGAGAAACTAATTATAAAAAGTCACCGCATACGTATATTCCCAAACAAAAAGGAAATTCGTGGACGAAAGTTGACGATAGACGTATATTTCTGTAATTACGCAAGTCAGGAGGGAAACGCTGTCCAATTTTTGTGTGTTACACAGAGGAAAGGAAACACAAATTAAAACGTTTTTGGCGAAACTCAACATCAGTCGGCCCAATTAATGACTGGTAGGGCTCCAGCGCCGCGACGCCAAGCAGCCTCGTCACCGCAATATAATTACATCCAGAGAAACGGATTAAAAACATATCAATCATACAATTTAAATTCCAAATTCGGTCGAGAGGGTTTCCAACACGCGAATAGAGCATCATCATCCACTGATAAGTTGGCCCCTGTTCCCTTTGTAGAAAACTTCGCGCCGTCTTCCCATCTTTCTTCGCGTCTGCGACGCCAAACGTAAAAAGACTCGACGTGTGGAACGATTGAAGGGAAATCGAACAAATATATCTGTGTCAGATATACGACCGAAATCGTTAGCATTGCATTTTGTCAGAAAGTCGTTAGTCGAATTCACAACTAATCTACAACATACTCGGCCACTCTGGTTCGTCCGAACCGTGAGGAAAGTTTGCTGAGGGAAAGAGATGTCGCGCGCAATGTCAAGCTAGTTCCTTTCACGTTTTATTGGACCGAATGGTGTGCAAAGCGTTTTGTTGAGTCAGCATGTCGTTTCGAGCATTTCATATCGTGTACGTGTTGTGTTGGGTTAGTTCTTCCTTTTTTTAAAGACCCTTTGCCAATTAACCAAGGAACAAGGAAAACCATATATAATGTACGTAACAGTAAACTCGGTGCAACCCCAAAATTTTGGTAATGACCTCATTTTTATCACAGCAGTTGAAGGGATGTAAACCCTAAACCTGTCTGTGATTGCTAAATTTCAAATTTCCATGCAATGTTAAAGAGAAACTTTTTCCAATTAAAATTATTACGTGCCACGCACGTTCAAGCTTTAAAACAAACGTTTTCTTGGGAGTTTATTCCAACTCAAAGACGTGTACAGGGATCCCAAGGGTTATTTCAATCGGCAATGCACGTACAGAATAGAAAAAGTCACTTTTCTTTGAATCCTTGCCACAATGTACCCTGGATGCATCGTATGTGCAGTGCTGCAATTTCCTTTATAGTCGCTCGTTTTTGTTTAGCAGCTAGAAGTGCCCTTTAAAAATTTACGGGGTCCTATTTCATAACATGACCGAGCATACCGTAAAAATACCGCATATATCTTTTTAGTACCCGCCGTAACTTGCTTTGCTCTGGCTGCTGCTACTAGAAGGGTAACAGGTGAGGAAAGATTGCCGGATTTCCGTAGATAATGGCTCCGCACCAATATAAAAATTATAGGCGAAAAGTTACGATCACAGGGCTCTAAAGGCACTTACGGCTCACGAAACGTCAACGGAATTATGTTGCCCTCTTGTTTTTGTTTAAGGGCAAGATGGAAGGATTTTTTATAACCCACAAGTTGACTGACGAACTTCAGACCCACGAATCTTCATATGACATACTTATTCTGGTACAAATTGCCCTAAACCCTTCACAGTTTGTTATACAGTTATCCTAAAGCAGATTTAAAATTTATTTAATACGATTTAGACACAGTGAAAAATTATTTGATAACTGGGGTTTGGATTAACTGAGAAAATATTTAAATAATAGAAATTAGACATGACGAGAAATTGAAAAAAAAAGAAACAACATATCAATTTATTTCCATTAGGCAAATAAGGTGCCAATAGAACTAATTGCTGTTACTTAAACTTCCCATTAAATAAACATGCTATAAGATAAATGTTTAAATCTTTTAATTCGACACTTATTTCTTCACACAAAGTAATTTAGTTTGATAGAGTAAAGGGGGTGAATACGTTAAAATATTGAATTAATTACATTTAGCAAGTGAACCGGGAAAGATAAGACGGAAAAGCATAAGGGGGAGTGTGTATCCAACGGCGGCGCAACGATATTTCCAAGTTGATATCGAACAAGACGTTAAAACCCTGCACGTAATTAAGGACGATTGACGGGAAGCTTATGCAAATTACACGTTGAAAACTGTGATCCTGTGCTTATCCTGGAGGCAAGCGTCGAGTGCCCGCAGGACTATTAATAATCCACCTTCATCCTTCTTTTGACTCTTATTTGGGCACGCTGAGTCGAACCCGGGGCGTGCATAAAACGCACAATTAAGTCCGCAAACTTGCTCAAATTTGTAGAAGAACAAGGACGGGTGCTGACTGCTGTGTGTATGTGTTTATAATTACCCGGGCTCGTAGGTATTAAGGCCCGCACCGTAACTCATATGCAGGACTCAGCAGGAGCGCGATGCCACAAGGACCGCAGCAGGACATCTAAAACGAACCCTGCTGGAACAAACAGCGTCGATCCCGCGCGAAATCCCTGGACTAAAGGGAGACGGGGCGTACGGACGTCTCCAGGGCCGTCTGCGTTATATTTATAGTGACTCCGTAATCCACGTTTTGGTGCAAGACTCATGCGTCTCATGGAAAATGGATGCAAAATCTGGGGCAAAATCAAATTAATCACGCTAATTGCTCTACGTACTTCACCACCGACGAACAGGGAAATTCAAGAGCGAGAAGTGTGACGCCTCTACTTTACGTTGTATCTCGCACCCAAACTGGTTTAGATAACAAATAGCTAACTTGGCACATTATTCAACTCAATTGCCTTCAAATTTCTTGAATATCAAATATTTCTTGCAAAATTGTTAAATGAGACGAGATTCAGTGCCGTAACTTATTCCAACTTACATTAATCCTCCTAAACTTGTTTTCCTTTTTTCTTCTCACACTTTTACATTTCTTTAAAAGGATTTTTCTACAGGTTGTCTTTAGATTTTTATATAAATTAAGAAAAAAATACGGTTTGGTTTACAATTTTATCGGGAAAACGGACGTACTTATATTGATTCATAGTTAGACGGTATTTTTCCGGCTTTTCAGCAGATATTCCGGGGTTTGATAAAATTGCTCCCAAAAACAGCAAATAATATTTGAATATTGCTTCGAGCCTCAAACCTACTCAATATTTTCTTAACAATCGCTTAACAATACGCATTTTTAAATTAAGTTTGTCTTTTACCTTTTAGTGGCATTTCCTTCGCCCCTTGAAATTTGCCCAGACTGACTGTAGACGTATATCCTGGAAGTATCCCGATACCACTTGACACTGTGGAGATCCCCACATTGTTGGGTGTCCACGGTGCATGGAAGATCCACAGAAGTGCCTACGAGGGCATCTACATCCTTTGCAACTGTAAAAAAAAACTAAATCAGATTTCCTTAATTTTTTTTTTGAAAAATTAGACAGACTTGCAACAGAGGCTCCATAAAATAACAAAACCAGAAAGAACATTTAATTGTGAGACTTAACACGATGGGATAAACAATAAAAAATATATAACTTGAACAAACGTCAACTTTAACGTTAAAGACGTCAAACTTTTAAATTTTCCAAGGTCTCTAGATCTTTCTAGCGTTGTATGTAAATGTTGTTTCTAGATCAAGAAAAAAGGCTTTAAAAATCAACAGAAGTTTTAAATTTTGGCATGTCTGAAAGTGAAGGATTTGTGTAAGATTTTGACCCTTTTACTTTAACCCTTTTCTTGACGCCGAACCAACATAGTTGTCGTAATGAATTAATTAATGGGAACAAACAGCATTAACATTAACAGGGTAACTTAGCAGTTGTTTAAAAGTCGAAAGATAACTTTTATTGTAAGAAAAATTCAGCTAAAAAGTAAAACTTTGAAACACCCTTGTAAATATGCAATGTAGAAAGTTTGTTGAAGCTTTCTTTATGTATGCTTTAAAGGAAGCTTTTCAATTTAACTTTTAATGACAGAACTGCCTTCTCAGTCTAGTTCTATGTACTTTGGGATTATTACGTGTAAATATCTTAATTACATTCAACATTAACTGTTGCTCAAGGTTTATTGAAAGTTTTTAAAGGGGCCGTCCTGAAATTTTGAGTAGATGTAGCAACAGGTTTTATTTTAAAAATATAAAAGGGAATGAATATCAAGTTCGTATTCCAAGATCTAAATTGGAAAATCAGACTTCTCCCCAACAAACGAACCTCCCCTAAACCTGTATTAGAAACTTGATGACCCAAAAGGGACCAATAACGTGAGATTGCCATTACATAACTGCAAGCGCACAATATGCAAAGTGATATATAGGGTGCTCATTATCAGTGACACGAAACGCCACTTTGTGCATCAAACTGTCAACTACTGACCGCTGCATTTGCGAAACTGCCGCAAAGGGAGTGAATTTCAAATAGAACGAAGCAGTTGTACTTACACGACTATGTAACAATGTAGCAACCTCTGTGTTGTCCGTATCAATATCATGTCCTCTCTCGGGTCAGAGATTCTGAATGACGTTTAATACATGAATATTGGAGAGAGTTACCTCTACCTTGCTCTATCAAAGCGTCAATTTCAACCTGTCGGTCGCACAAACGTTATAAGTTATTTAAAATGAAGGCCACTACCCCTGAAATAATTACTAGAAAAATTCAATTTCCGAAAGCTTTATTTTTACTAACAAGAGTTTCGTTTGCATAATGATTTTTTTTCGTAAAATAGACTTGGATATTAAATTTCGTCATCTCAAGACCTACGAACAAGTCTTCATCTAAAACGTCCTCTATAAATTTTTGAAAAATTGCGAATCGATACGTAGGTAATTAAAAACAATCCATTATTAAATTGTTTACCAAACCCATCGTGAATGCTCCCTTTCTACCCCCTCTTTCTCATTGCACTAAACATTTCTGCATCCGTCACATCCATAACCTTTTTTGAATTATTTGGAAGTACCCTGTACATACTTGCAAAGTCTTGTAAAACATTTAAATTAAATTTTTAAAATAATTTTGCTCAAAACTATCTTCCAATCTCAACACGAGCATTGGTTTCTAATTTCTATTGAAAACAACTCGATATGGTCTTAAAAACTTGCAGGTGCGTACTGCTGATAAGAGCCGAACATGAATGCAGATGGTCAAGGTGACTATGTCTTTATGCGATCACGGTCGAGATCGCGTACATTAATTTGGGTTTAGTTTTCGAAATATTAGTGCGTTTTGTGAGTTTTTGGACAATTAAGTGTTGCTAATTGTGATGCGAGTGTTTTTGCTGATTGGGGAAGACATGAATAAGAAAATTTTGAGAGAGAATCCAAAGTGAGTCATATTTTTGTTTTGTTGAATTTTTCGGTGTTGGGAACGTTCGTGGTACATTTATTTCGGCTGTGACTTTAAGAAGGTTTCGCTTAGGTATATAGGGTGATTCTGTAAAAGCGGCTACTGATTTTAGTTCGGAAAGTTTTTGTCCGAAATTGACGAGAAAACGTTCTTGTAGGGAAAGCCATTAAAAATATTTTCAGCCGTCAATCCCTACAGGGAATATTAATGAAATTTGAAATGAAAGAGTACCTATATCGAAAATTCATCCACAAAATAAGCTTGACAAAAAATTCGAAACCGGAAGCGGAAGTTATACATGTTTTTTTGGTAGCATTCTTCTCAGAGGCAGAGTTTTGAAAATCTGAGTAGCGGATATGAAAGAAGACCATATTTCAAGGGAAACAGTTTTTTTACCCGACTCTCTAACTTTAAAATGGCGGCCGCTATGGATTTTTCAAAATATTGACTTTAACGCACCACAACTCAAAAACCAGTTATCTGATCAGCTTCAGCAACAACTTGTTTGGAAGCCGTTTGGCGGTACTATACCATGAAAAAAAATTATTCAGTAAATCCAAAAACGGTCGCAACGGCGCTCTTCCAAAAATTTTGAAATTTTTGAAAAATGATTACAAGAAAACTGGCCACACGATTTTGTTTAAATTTTCTATACTTATGCAGCTTGGTGTTAGGTACATTTTTGTTTTTTGATTAATATTAGAATTCCACTGTGGCGCCCTCTACGAGGTTTTGAAAATCGGAAATTGATGCTCCTATAGCTCCTTTATCAATCAAAATATCAAAGAAGTTTAAATATAAAACTTATTCAATAGACAGCTTTGCATTCTCCTAAATTTATATCACGTATACAGGGTGTTTGCTTTCCACAGTACAATAATCAACTTTGTTATTTTAAATGAAACACCCTGTATATTATTATATAATTGAATGCAAAATTGAATTGTCTATCACATAGTATAAGGTAGTCATATAGCTAAAATGTACGGTTGATGAGAAAATCGCGAACTTCCGCTGCGTTAGTAAATTAGATGCCTGTCTCTCTTCTGTACGTATCGAACCCGTATAGTCTGGTGTTTCTCGCTACGCATTCAAGTGATTTCCAATGCTCCCTCGCGAACTACTGGTGAATACCAAAAACGAAATGTTTATTTTTAGTGTAGGAAAGTCCAAGAGAGGTGCGCAACTCCACTTTTTTTATACTTAATGGCCCGGTGACTAAAATAATTTTCATGGAAAATGGATCAAGGTTTATATCATTTTTTTGTACAGGCAATGAAAATCTACCAAATATTTTTCAAAACCTCTCGTACCCTCTGACATCCCTTTTTGAATTTTTAAATGAATTTATTGCCCCGAGTACATAATTAACTTGAAAAAATAGTTTTCATTGAATATAAATGCAGTATTCAGTTTTTTCAGCTAAAAATCGAACTGGGAATAAACTATTTATTCAATTCTTTTCCCACGATTGTCCTTGTTTGGTCCTCTATGAATTTTTAAAATTGGGATATCACGTCCTTGTATTTTATGGACAGGAGAAAATTAAATTTAATAAAGCACACGTCACGATGTATTTTTAATTTTGCCAGTTGCAAATAAGTTTTTTCTTGTCTTGCAACTTTCTCTCCAGCCCCTGTATACCCATGAATTCCTGCAAAAGGGAAATTTAAGATCCTGTGATTTACCAGAAAAATATGTTTTGAAATTTTGAGATTTAAGGAAAAGGAGAAAATAATTTTGATACGACACACAATTGTCTGCGTAATTGAGCTTTTTAGGAGTAAATTTTTGTCTTGATCCCGATTTGTAAAAACTATTCGCGTTAGAAGACGACTATGATGATAAATCGTACTCTGCTTGAATATATCACTGGGTTTTTCCATAAAATATACTTTTAAAAAAGAAACTGTAAGAAAGAACTCGTTTTTATGTTGAAGTTCATTTATCCCGAGTGAAATTTCCACTTGCTCTGTTTCAGCGGTTTCAGTCATTACTTGTATTTTTATTAGGAAGTTAGAAGTTGTGAGTTTCTTTATGGATATGTTCTTGGTCGGTAGTTTTAAAACAGCAGTTATGAGTGTCAAAAAGGCAGCGTATAATAAAAATGGCGTTGTGTAAAACAGGCGATTTCCTAATATTTCACATTCTGCAGTTGCTTTAGCCATAACTCAGGCCATATGGCTCTTTCTATGGGCCATTACTCCAAGTACGATAATGAACAGCACACCTTATGTACTCTCTGCTTAAGTTTGACTTAGTGCGGTCTCTTTTATAGTCTGAAATATGATTTAGAACGCGGGATACGAGCGCTCACACACAGGTTACATGGAAGCCGCTTAATGCGGTAATTCCACAATATTGTATAAATCAATACACTCCCGCACAAACCTTCTCTCCTCACGCCGAGATTATACGTATAAGGGGATTCCTAAATCTTTGCGACTGTGTCCCCAAACTTGTGAAGAAAACTTTACGATAATAAAAAAGTTGGCCTGCCCTGAAATATTAGTTTTCTTTTCCGTAAGATTTTAATGTTGAATGTCGTGTTTTCATAGCGACTTCGGGACTTTAAAAAGCTTTTACTGAGGAACGCTCTGCTCTCTCTTTGGGCCGCTTTTTTTTGTTGTCCATATGCTGCCTCAAACGCATAACTTTTATATAACCAAATTATACTTTTAATATTGGCTTTTCAGTTCTTCCTTTCAATAACCAAAACTTTTCTTTCTATAGAAATTTCATTTAATATATATCCAATGTCAATCAGCCCTGGAGTTCTTCTAACATAAAGGTAAGGGTGGTAAGGAAATTTATACAGGGTGGCTAGTGACTGTAACTCGGAGTATAAACGAGAAACCTTCTTGTACAGTAAATCGTACATGGAAGAAAATGTCTTTGGAATAGTATATTATACACCAAGGTAGAGAAGACATTTTTCTCAGCCGAGCATTATTATTTCCTGAGCTGCGGAGCATCGAAGGAAATAAGCTGCGAGGCTG
Organism: Hemicrepidius hirtus; assembly: GCA_963082805.1. Classification (NCBI taxonomy): domain Eukaryota; kingdom Metazoa; phylum Arthropoda; class Insecta; order Coleoptera; family Elateridae; genus Hemicrepidius; species Hemicrepidius hirtus. Next base: position 30,188,701 of record OY720162.1, read on the forward strand.
ATAAGTCTTCTCTACCGTGGTTTATATACTATTTTTTTCACTACTAGCACCTTTATTCCTTTTATAATTAATCGTTTTACGTTAATAAAAAATAAAATTACATTTCTAAATATCTACAAAAATCAGGTAGCCTTGCCTGAAAACATTTCAACTGACATTTGTGTAAAATTTGACGTTTATCTAAAACATATTTATTTTTCATTTTTAACAAATAATTATAATTAAAATTAATAAGAAACAATACTAGATTGAAATAAATAAGCTTTAGAAAGTGGTTGTTGTATTATGAAGGTGAATAATATTCGATATTTGATATAATTTTAAAGGCATCAGGCTAGCATGCTAGATCAATTGTTTCTATTATTGACTAGTGGTCAAAAATATAAAATTAGTGATCACTAGCTGAGAAAATCCACTTCTTACCCTGAAAACAAACTAAATAATGGTACCTTCTAAATCTAGTAGTGGAAAAAATATATTTTCAACGATTCTTTTCAAATTTGTGACGGGTTTAGTGGAAACTCGTACTTTTCACGAAAATTTGAAATAGAAACGCATACATACATTTTATTATAACCGTGGAGAAAACAAAAAATCAAAAATTTCAAAAAATAAATAAAGTACAATCAGAATTTGACGTTTACTATCCTTCAAAAAATTAAATCGGGCAGGCCATGACTCGTAACTCAGCAAATCACATTTTCGTGCATAACTCCGTTCCTAGTGATGCTAGAAACCTCCGATTTTTTACATTATCTTTCTTTTTCTATGCTCTATACGCTTATATGCCCCTTCCAGTTTTCTGTTTCCCGAAAATAACAGAAAAAGAAAATTGCCGCTGAAACCTTTCAGAACTTCTTCACGATATTCTTTCACTTGGAGGTACAACAATTTTTAACTTTTTTAACAAATTAGTTATGAGTCACATCATATTGAATCATCCTGTATAATAACGGGGGGTTAATATTCATTAGCACAGGTATTCTTACGTTACGAATTTATACTCTAAATTTTTCCCCTGATTTGGTTTCAGAGTTGAAACGTTATTAATCAAGTTTTCAGCATGAAAGTTTCAGTTTGACTTTGGTGGAAGAGAGTAACTAAGGGCTCGCCGTCGTGAATATCACATGAAGGGTTATATTTACAACAAAATATCCCGTAATGAAGGATGGCCATGGCCTTTTCCAGTAGGCCCTTCTTTAATATTTCGTCACAAAGCCGTAACCCTTTGACCCGCGCCATTAATCCTCGTGTAACGTAACAGATCTGTCTCCATTTCGCTAAAAGGTCGACTGCTTTTTACCGCGTCACATACAAGTTAATAAGCATACACGACAGGGTAAAAGCAAAATCCACCCTTATACAAGGTTATTTCAAAGACCCATGTCGCTTGTTCTCCCTTAAAATCAATGTTATCTGTGTTTAGATGTAAGCCTGGTCACTTGCGGAATAAGCCGCGCATATATCACCTTAAATCTGGAGATTAGACGCGGGTTGTAGCGCAAGATACACATCACATGCCCAGAGGATTAGCTTTGCCTATTTCTTCTTAGCCGAGAGCATTTTTGACTGAGGACTCATCAACCCTACAATGTGATACGACAAGGACATATCGTTAACGTTCCGAGGAAACCGCGCTAGGATCACGAGGTGTATCCTTTGCGCCTTTAATGTATTCATAGTTCATAGGGAAAAGGGAGATTTCTTCTTCGCCATTTAGTCCTTCGGTATTTTATCGCTTCCAGGTTTGAATTTAAAGCCGATTCAGTTTATGGTTTGCCTCTAAATATTCTAGACCTCACAAGGAAATACCAAAATATTTAAATTTCTATTTAATAGGTTCGATATAGGTACTGGTCCATTAAATCCAAATTCCTGATAGGATGTGTTAAAATTTGAATCTGATCGGGATACAAATCAGATTGCAGTAGGGTGTAAAATATATTCATAGGATCAAAGGATGATTTCTTCTTGTCCATTTGCTTCTGGTGTCTTTTGTCGTTTTGCGATCCCGCACGTATGTAAGTGTAACTGTCCCAAAGGTATTGCTTCAGCTAAACACTAGCACAGTGTCGCACGTCACGCACCTAGCAGACACTGTGAACTAAGAACGTGTCTTGAATAATATCCGCTTTTGTTTTTAGAAGCGTGCCACATGTGAATGTCGGATGGGAAAACGTGTGATTTCAAAGTGGAATGTAGTTTTAGATCTGCACCAGTAGCAGAAGTAGATATTTCTGAGGGAATACTTAATATATATCCATCTTGGTAAATTTTTCAAATGTGACGTTAAAGGGTGGTAAAGGTGAAAGCGACAATTTCGCAACGTTGACTTCATGTACAGAGGTTTACTTTACTTAAAGCCAACCTGTCGTAAAATAGAAAGGGCCTAGTAGTTATCAAAGTGATGATTACAAGCGACACAAGCGGAATTTGAAAGCAACCCGACGTTTCATTAAGTAGACTATTTCAAGATAATCCTTGATACCTGACCGACCCTGACCCAACCCCCCTTGAAAACATTTCCACATTTAAGTGACTCTTTTCAATTTAGATTCTTTCAAGAAGAATGAGAGTTACAATTTAAAAGTGACGCTTAGAAATCAATAATTCTTGTCATCTGTTACTCGTTGAAAGACTAGAAACAAAACAAAAATATTTGTAAACGCTTAAAAGCCTTAAAGCTCTTAAAGAAATTTGAAGCGTTTTAACTTTAAGAGCTTTCAGATGTCAGGAAATACAATTCTCGAACAGACCATAATAAAGTTTTTTTTTTAAATTAACTCTCTTCAAACTCAAAAATATTCCATTCTTTTGTCAATTACCTATAAAATCTAAGGGATCAATAAAAACCTTTGACTTGAAGGTTTTTATAATCAGATTTATTCTTAAGGACTTCATTGTCAGTCCTTTGAGCGTTTCAAACAAGGAATACGAGGTTTATTTAGGACCTTTGTATGAAACAGTTAGGTATCCCTGCTTTCTTCGCAATCTGTTAGATAAATATGGTTTTGGTATGAATACACGAATTGCAGAGATACATAAAGCGATGAAATTTAAATCTAGAGACCTTATACACGAAGCAGGCCTTTATGAAGCAACAAAAAGTGTTGGGAGAAGGTAGTAAACTATTAAAAGTCCTGCAGATATTACGAAACAGGAAAAATATATGGGAAGAGAGTCGTGACTCCCCAGCTAACCTACAAGAGAGCTGCTTAGGTTGCAGCACCAAATTTAAGATTGTTGGGTGTTAGAATCGGCAATCAGAGAACACAATTATTAAATGTGGCAGCACACAATAGCGATACGTTATAGAATATTAGGCAATCACAATTAATTAAAACAACAAATACCCCAGAAGAAGAGGGGGAGGCCCCAATGTGGATCTCAGAGGGTTCACTTCTAGAAGGGACTAAAAATAACAGAGCAGAGGAGGATTAGAGTGGGATTGGGGTAGGAACATTTTCAGGTTAGAGATGGTTTGATTCCTTGTTCTGGAAGGGAAGGGAGTGCTGACTACTGTGGGGAACGCAACTAATAGATTTTAGGGGGTCTCAACATAAAAAAATAATAATAGAGTAAACGGATCAGCTGCGAATTAAAAGGGGGTGATCTTCAATCAAGATAGTGGGGGTCGCTGCTTCTGTTTCGTTTCCCTGTTTTGAAAAGTTGTTTAAATCAAGTAGGCTGCAAACTAATCTCCTACAACCCACCTTGCTTTAAAAGCCTGTTTTTTTCAGGAAAAAAATTGCAGTATGAAGTAAATCTCTTTTTATGCAGAAAAGGAATGTACAAACTCGTCAAAAGTATTACTATTTTGAAATAGGGTTTCAGTTGTGAGTTTAAATTTTTTTTTAATTTCTGCTACTAAGGCTAATCACGAAGGTCTAAAAATAAATCCTTTGAAAGTGAGTTTTCCCTAAAAATGCATTCCCTAAAATTGAAGCCTAAAGTTTCCAGGAGACTCGATAACATTCATAAGCGGCTTAGAACTTTTAAAATAATCCCGAAGCATTGTTGATTGATTTTATTTTTGAATGATATTCGAGAGAATGGCGTTGTTTTCCGTTTCCGGCAACGTAATTGTAGCTTTAACAAAGTGCTTATGATTTAAATATGAAACGAGATTAGGAAAATTAAATTATACCTTTTAACTGTGATTCTTTACGTTAATGTTAGTGAGGTATTTATTTTTAACACAAAAACCGAATTCTTCTGATAAAATAAGCAGGGAATTGTATTTATAAAAGCTGTTAACGAAGTGTTTCGACCTTAATCCTATTTTCTTCAAAGCATTTCTCTTTATGCTGCTATAAGAAAGCTTTCCCTTCGTCTTAATCGTGTTTTCCCAATGACATTTTCCTCTTTAAGGGTAAACTTTGAGTGCGTTTCGTTTTGATGCGTCTGCTATGCGAATTGACCAAGTCGTATATCCGGATTTAAATTGATTCACCCCTGGGGAGGTTGCTGTAGCTCTCTTCGGGGAGTTTGGCCGGGCAACAGAAGTGTACTTTTATGAAAAAGAGCCGTCGAAAAAATATTACTGGATATACGCCCACTACCATTTTTCCCCGTTTTTCAAAGTTTTTACATCGCGAACATTCATTGCTAGAGGGAGAGGAAGAAAGAAAAACCTTTAAAGTTTCAAGCACGACGACTATTGCGAGCAGTACTAGAATTTAATAAAGCACAAATATTCGCGCATAACCATTACGAAATATAAGACATAAAATTCCCCTGCACTAAATATAAAAATTTTACCGAAAAAAACCTGTAAATCATAAAAAGGAGCGAAGCAAGATCATAAACCGCCCCCAAGTCAAATATAACGTTTTACCTTAGCAGTGGATGCGTCGAAATCTTCCCTCTCGCTTCGAACCGTACGAAAAATCTCGTCTACGTGAAGCGAGAATTTGTTACGGGGCAAAGGATCAGCAAAAGTGTACACATATATCTTTTTGCCACTTGAAAAGTTATACTGTAAATCGAAATTTTTACGCCGAAATGTGATGTATGTATGCGGTCGTCGTGATTTGTGTGTCGGGGTCCGATCGTCGTTACTGGCTTAGTTCAGTGCCATATAAATGGGGGTACAATCGATTCACAACCCTTCCTTCTCTCCTTCCCTTGTACAATGTAAATTTTTTTTGGATACTATAGGGGCTTTAAAAAATCAGCTGCTCACTGTAATTCACCGGATTGACACGTATTCACTCGGGGTTCAATAATTGATTCTGTATTGGTGACAAACTGTCCCTCTTTCACATTCCGAATAATCGAAAAAAAATACTCCCTCAGTCAAACACTCGTTGGATTGAGATTAATTTTGCTAGCAAGTTAAAAACAATGGATATTTCAAATCAATCCAATTTAGGGGAAGTTACACAAGTAACAAGTTAGAAAAAATCAACCCCTTTTCTGAATTTTGCTTCTATTTGTTCGCAGTCTCGGTTTACGTTGTAAGGTGAGTTAGTAGGCGCTGGGTTAGATTACGATGGGGCAATTAGGTTACATTTGGTTAAAAATTAGAGTTGAAAATCTAAAGTCAATCCGTTTTATTTTCTGATAAATTATCGCAAACTCAAAAAATGTGGTTTGAGAATTTTCACATTTTTCATATTTTTTTATTCCCGATATAAAAATTTTTCTTCTAACTGTCTTCTAATCTCGATCCTAGCGTGGGTTAGATAACGAAAGGGGTGGTTAGGTTAGGTTAGCCTCTTATTACCCCGAATTGTATTTATCCTTTTTATAAACATCCCCCATTTCAAGTCGATCTGTATTGTAGATCAGTCTAAATTGATTCTCAATTTCAACATTTTGGATTTTCTCGACTACCCTCCTTTAACAATAGAAACCCTTATACAATAAAGCTCTAGAAGTATTCAAAGTTTCAACTCAATCCGATTTAATATTTAGCTTCAAATTTAAAAAAAATAGTGAGGTCTCTAACTCACAATTTTTTGAAGGTTTTTTTTTATAATTTTTTGAGTAAAATAAAGAAAAATAAAACAGAAAATAATCAGATTTTTAAATTCAGTAAAAGTATATTTTAAAGTTTATGAGTTGTCAAGAGATCAGAAAAATATTCGTAAAAGTTGTGATAAGGGGAGAGAAATATAAGAAAAAAAAAAGCTTATGAAGACATAATGCGAACTGAGGGTGAAACTTCTAAACAAATTTGGAAATGCACTAAACTTTAAGCTCTAAAACTGGCAAACTTTTCGTATGAGATTGTACGACCCCGAGGACATTACGCCTGGGAGGTGACCAGGCCCAGTTCGCGTATATATTATCAAACAGAGTTGTTTTTTATCCGGACAAGGCCCTTTCTATTACAAATCCCAATGCTTTACACGGGTTCGCTGTATTTCCAACAGCCTTGATGTTTTTCCACAGCGCTTTTATTTTTGTTCCTAAAGTAAATACAAAATCTACATTTTGCAAAAAAATTAAGAAATAATAAAAACAAAGACCCCGACAACAATACCTAGCTCTAAGCGATTTTTAAAACCCTTTTTTTTTGTAAATTCAGCCCTAAGATTAATTATAAATTTTTGTTTGTTTAACATTTTAAAAGCTCTTGTGGGAATTTTTTTCTCAAACTTTAAGTAGCTTATGTTGTTAAAGCTTAGTCTAATGCATGAAGAAGTTTTAAAATTTACATTACCAATAAAAGCGTTCAAGCGTTAAATGGCTTAAAACATGATGCAAAAGTTTTATAAAGACTTAAGAATATTTTTTTGTATAAATTTCGATCCAAAAACTTTTTTTCAATCCAAGGAATAAAAGATGTTTTTTTTTCTTTCCCCTAAATAATCCATGTTCCTCAGGAAAAAAAATGTATATGAGTTGTCACCGATGTGTGGGAACGGTTACGAATGTGTTTCGCTATTGCAGATGGCACTGATGTATTGCTTAAATATTGTATAGAGTTTCCACTTTATATTTCCATGACAAAGTATTTGTCTTTTTGAACAGTTGGACAAAAATAAAAAATAAACGTCGGTGAATCTTTTATATTTTTTTCTCAGATTTATTTTAATTGGTTTAATTCGAATAAAAATTTTTCGTCTGGGAAATTCTTTGTCCATCTAAATGGAATTATGGTAAGAACCCTTAATTTCAATTGATCAGTGCGCAAATTTTACTCGAACATACTTTGATACTGATCTGGATATAAACCAAAAAATATGCGGAGACTCCTTAGTGGAAAGTGTGCTGCAGAAACGAGAGCTTGCACTAAGGGAATTGAAAATCGTTGAATGCAAGCACATAAATAGGCATTGGTTAGTCGGATCTGCAACAATATATTTAACCTAGATCAGAAGTGTAAAATTTAATTTGGAGTGTTGCCAACCTTATAAAGCACCTATGCCAGGAGACATCTTCACATTTTTCATCCGTAATCCCTGGACATATTTCCAATATTGATTTATACTCATTTCTCTGCATTTATACACAAAAGATATAAGGGATGAGGAAACGGATCCTCGTCCTGATGCCTTCTTTTACTCATAATATTTCATAAAATATTAATGGCTTTTAAAAGCTCCCTCTATAGCGACATATTATTGCATTCCACGTCAGATACTCATCTATAATTTAAATATATTTGACAAAAAAGAATTTTATCGAGATCAAACTTGTCCCTGAGACGTTTTTATGAGATACCGAATTTGAAACATGTCCATCACGTATTTTACCTTATATTGCTCCTAGTCGTTAAATTTACCTCAAAAAAGGAAACAATGGTTCTCGTAATTAAAGAAGTTTACTTTTTTGTGTACATTGTATTGTTTGTAGTGTCCCTAATTAGTTTAAAAACTCGCGGGGTAATTTTCCCGTAACAAAAGAAGTTCGTTCATTGGTGATACAGAACGTTCTGTCCGATTTCTAAAGTCGATTACGTGGTTTAATCAACTTCTTCCATCATTTCACCAAACTTTGCTACACGCATATCTGTAATTATTACCATTTTTAATCTACTTCGGTTCGTGAATGGGGCATTTCTAACAATACGGGGTATTCATAATAGCCTTTTATGCTCTTATACTCCATTATACCATTTTTTAATAAAACTCCATTGTTTTCGCAGTCATATTTCGTTCGACGGTTTTATCGTTTTAATCTATTTTCTTTTTTCTCCCTGTACTAAACCTACACCACTATCCAATGTCCCTTTAATACCATTAATGTGAAGGGGGTTGTTTGCAACAAACAAAGCTAGGTATTTGTTTAGGACCCAAACATATTTTATTTGAGTACCCAATATAATTAGAAGAATTTATTTTGTATTGTGCTTAACAAAGTTAATCTACGAGTTTTTTCCCTACATTAAAGCTTGCCATTCAGACGTCAGACAAGTATTCGAATAATAAAAATAAACTATGACTACAAAAATTAATTCCTTTTAGTGTTAACTGGAGTTATCCAACTGTTTTCCTCATCAGCCAATTCAAGAAAACCTTTCACGAGTTCCTTTGCCGACACAGGTTGCAAGTCATACACTTTATAAGATTTCAAAGAAATTCCTTTAATCCGCAAACGTACTTCAAGCAAGCTTGTTGGAAATAATCACAGAACGGTCTCGTTAAATCGGCCGAAGGACACAAATTACTATAAAATAATAATACAGTACAGGTTTTTGAAACTTTAAATGAGTAAACTTTGATCCTTATTCTCTCAAGTTACCACAAGAAAATAATTTTCATTGGAAAACATGTTAGTTAACAGGATTGACTATGGAAACAAGCCCTGTGCCACAGGTTGCTAATAGACATTTCAGCAACCTTGAAAAATTTAAATGTTTAAAACATTCTTACGCAAGTGGGTTATGACAGCAAATTGCTATAGTTTTTTTAAGATCAATCTTCTAAATCTTCCTCCTTCTAGAATATTCTTGCCCGATTTTTAATTCAAACTGGCCGATGGCCACAGGTTCCTGAGAGATATTTATTTAGAATAATGAACAGATAATTTAAGTAGATAATTTTTGTAGACATAGGATTACTAGTTCGTAGAGATTAACTCACGAAACTTTAAATGGGGAAAAAAAATTGAACTGTCCTCTCTGGATTTTTTTATTAAATTGCGAATTGCCGATGGACACAGATTTCTAACGGACATTTATTTACAATAATGGATACTAATTTAAATGATTTATAGGCACAGACGCTTTATAGGCACAGGTTTGCCGATTGTTTATAAATGAAACTTGGAAAGTTGAAAAGGGTAAACAACTTTCGTTGTAGATTTCCTGTTGAATTTTTAATTCAAACTGTCCTTTGGCCACAGATACCTACAGGACGTTCATTTATAATGAGACATATTGACACATAATTTAAGTGAAAAATTAATTCTAGAAACTTTAAAGGTGTAAGGAAATTTGCATCCATCTCGAATTTTTTTTTTTTGGATTTTTAATTAAAGTGGCCGATGGCCACAGGTTCCTAATGGGCCTTTATGATGGACATACAATCCAAGTAGTGTATTAACATAGGTTTCCTATATCTCGTTCAATATTTGTCTGAAATTAAAGCCTCGGAACTTTAAAGGTATACAGAAGTTTGCATCCATCTCGATTTTTTTTTTTTGGATTTTTAATTTAAAGTGGCCGATGGCCACAGGTTCCTAATGCGCCCTTATGATGGACATACAATGTAAGTGGTGTATTAACACCGGTTTCCTATAGCTCGTTCAATATTTGTCTGAAATTAAAGCCTCGGAACTTTAAAGGTGTATAAAAGTTTGCATCCATCTCGAATTTTTTTTTTGGATTTTTAATTAAAGTGGCCGATGACCACAGGTTCCTAATGGACACTTATGATGAACATACAATGTAAGTGGTGTATTAACACCGGTTTCCTATAGCTCGTTCAATATTTGTCTGAAATTAAAGCCTCGGAACTTTAAAGGTGTACAGAAGTTTGCATCCATCTCTAATTTTTCTGTTTGATTTTTAATTTAAAGTGGCCGATGGCCACAGGTTCCTAATGGGCATTGTAAGGGCCATACAGTACAAGTGGAGTATTTTAACACAGGTTTCCTATAAGCAGCTCGTTCAATATTTGTCTGAAATTAAAGCCTCGGAACTTTAAAGGTGTATAAAAGTTTGCATCCATCTCGAATTTTTTTTTTGGATTTTTAATTAAAGTGGCCGATGACCACAGGTTCCTAATGGACACTTATGATGAACATACAATGTAAGTGGTGTATTAACACCGGTTTCCTATAGCTCGTTCAATATTTGTCTGAAATTAAAGCCTCGGAACTTTAAAGGTGTATAAAAGTTTGCATCCATCTCGAATTTTTTTTTTGGATTTTTAATTAAAGTGGCCGATGACCACAGGTTCCTAATGGACACTTATGATGAACATACAATGTAAGTGGTGTATTAACACCGGTTTCCTATAGCTCGTTCAATATTTGTCTGAAATTAAAGCCTCGGAACTTTAAAGGTGTACAGAAGTTTGCATCCATCTCTAATTTTTCTGTTTGATTTTTAATTTAAAGTGGCCGATGGCCACAGGTTCCTAATGGGCATTGTAAGGGCCATACAGTACAAGTGGAGTATTTTAACACAGGTTTCCTATAAGCAGCTCGTTCAATATTTGTCTGAAATTAAAGCCTCGGAACTTTAAAGGTGTATAAAAGTTTGCATCCATCTCGAATTTTTTTTTTGGATTTTTAATTAAAGTGGCCGATGACCACAGGTTCCTAATGGACACTTATGATGAACATACAATGTAAGTGGTGTATTAACACCGGTTTCCTATAGCTCGTTCAATATTTGTCTGAAATTAAAGCCTCGGAACTTTAAAGGTGTATAAAAGTTTGCATCCATCTCGAATTTTTTTTTTGGATTTTTAATTAAAGTGGCCGATGACCACAGGTTCCTAATGGACACTTATGATGAACATACAATGTAAGTGGTGTATTAACACCGGTTTCCTATAGCTCGTTCAATATTTGTCTGAAATTAAAGCCTCGGAACTTTAAAGGTGTACAGAAGTTTGCATCCATCTCTAATTTTTCTGTTTGATTTTTAATTTAAAGTGGCCGATGGCCACAGGTTCCTAATGGGCATTGTAAGGGCCATACAGTACAAGTGGAGTATTTTAACACAGGTTTCCTATAAGCAGCTCGTTCAATATTTGTCTGAAATTAAAGCCTCGGAACTTTAAAGGTGTATAAAAGTTTGCATCCATCTCGAATTTTTTTTTTGGATTTTTAATTAAAGTGGCCGATGACCACAGGTTCCTAATGGACACTTATGATGAACATACAATGTAAGTGGTGTATTAACACCGGTTTCCTATAGCTCGTTCAATATTTGTCTGAAATTAAAGCCTCGGAACTTTAAAGGTGTACAGAAGTTTGCATCCATCTCTAATTTTTCTGTTTGATTTTTAATTTAAAGTGGCCGATGGCCACAGGTTCCTAATGGGCATTGTAAGGGCCATACAGTACAAGTGGAGTATTTTAACACAGGTTTCCTATAAGCAGCTCGTTCAATATTTGTCTGAAATTAAAGCCTCGGAACTTTAAAGGTGTATAAAAGTTTGCATCCATCTCGAATTTTTTTTTTGGATTTTTAATTAAAGTGGCCGATGACCACAGGTTCCTAATGGACACTTATGATGAACATACAATGTAAGTGGTGTATTAACACCGGTTTCCTATAGCTCGTTCAATATTTGCCTGAAATTAAAGCCTCGGAACTTTAAAGGTGTACAGAAGTTTGCATCCATCTCTAATTTTTCTGTTTGATTTTTAATTTAAAGTGGCCGATGGCCACAGGTTCCTAATGGGCATTGTAAGGGCCATACAGTACAAGTGGAGTATTTTAACACAGGTTTCCTATAAGCAGCTCGTTCAATATTTGTCTGAAATTAAAGCCTCGGAACTTTAAAGGTGTATAAAAGTTTGCATCCATCTCGAATTTTTTTTTTGGATTTTTAATTAAAGTGGCCGATGACCACAGGTTCCTAATGGACACTTATGATGAACATACAATGTAAGTGGTGTATTAACACCGGTTTCCTATAGCTCGTTCAATATTTGTCTGAAATTAAAGCCTCGGAACTTTAAAGGTGTATAAAAGTTTGCATCCATCTCGAATTTTTTTTTTGGATTTTTAATTAAAGTGGCCGATGACCACAGGTTCCTAATGGACACTTATGATGAACATACAATGTAAGTGGTGTATTAACACCGGTTTCCTATAGCTCGTTCAATATTTGTCTGAAATTAAAGCCTCGGAACTTTAAAGGTGTACAGAAGTTTGCATCCATCTCTAATTTTTCTGTTTGATTTTTAATTTAAAGTGGCCGATGGCCACAGGTTCCTAATGGGCATTGTAAGGGCCATACAGTACAAGTGGAGTATTTTAACACAGGTTTCCTATAAGCAGCTCGTTCAATATTTGTCTGAAATTAAAGCCTCGGAACTTTAAAGGTGTATAAAAGTTTGCATCCATCTCGAATTTTTTTTTTGGATTTTTAATTAAAGTGGCCGATGACCACAGGTTCCTAATGGACACTTATGATGAACATACAATGTAAGTGGTGTATTAACACCGGTTTCCTATAGCTCGTTCAATATTTGTCTGAAATTAAAGCCTCGGAACTTTAAAGGTGTACAGAAGTTTGCATCCATCTCTAATTTTTCTGTTTGATTTTTAATTTAAAGTGGCCGATGGCCACAGGTTCCTAATGGGCATTGTAAGGGCCATACAGTACAAGTGGAGTATTTTAACACAGGTTTCCTATAAGCAGCTCGTTCAATATTTGTCTGAAATTAAAGCCTCGGAACTTTAAAGGTGTATAAAAGTTTGCATCCATCTCGAATTTTTTTTTTGGATTTTTAATTAAAGTGGCCGATGACCACAGGTTCCTAATGGACACTTATGATGAACATACAATGTAAGTGGTGTATTAACACCGGTTTCCTATAGCTCGTTCAATATTTGTCTGAAATTAAAGCCTCGGAACTTTAAAGGTGTACAGAAGTTTGCATCCATCTCTAATTTTTCTGTTTGATTTTTAATTTAAAGTGGCCGATGGCCACAGGTTCCTAATGGGCATTGTAAGGGCCATACAGTACAAGTGGAGTATTTTAACACAGGTTTCCTATAAGCAGCTCGTTCAATATTTGTCTGAAATTATAAAGCTTCGGAACTTTAAAGGTGTATTATAGAAGTTTGAACTTTCCCCTCTGGAATTTTCTTGAAGAAATCTGTTAATTGGTATCCACCATTAGAATGAGCTACGCCTTATAAACCTTAATAACCTCCTGTAAGTGTCAAACTGTCAAACGAAAGATTTGCGGATTTTAAGTTGGGAAAAGCTTTTATGGTATTAAGGTAGAGGTCGAACCGAAAGAGCTCGATTTTTGCACTCCCCCACCCTCTGAAACAGCTTTTTAATTATAACACTTAAACGAATTAGAAAAATTAATCCGGTTTATGCTACGATCGCGCCAGGACTTTTAAGTAATTACAAGTTTTTCAGGCCCGATTTTTGAAGTATAAATAAACAAGTAGAAAGAGAGCTGAGATTAATCGAGGAATTTATTCGCGACGAACTCGCTTCAATATCAGTCATAGTTAAAATTCACAATGAGCAGCCAACTATATTTTCTTTTCAGGGCGTTTAAGTCTTTCTACGTTCATTGTTTAACTTTTGTTACCAGAGCTGGTGTTGGTCTATTGTCTCCCTGTTTATTTCACTGTTACCGCAATAATAGAAGTGAAATATTAGGCTCGTTATTTAGACATCTCTTTGTATATAAACTCCGCATTCAAATTTGTTTTTTAGACGATTTTTACGCCCGACTTAATATACTGTCAGCAAGTTTTTATGTGTTAAATGAACCCGAACGGGACTAAACAGTCAAACGTGGGTGGGAGCGAGAAGGAGAGTGAGTGCAAATGAGAAGAGGAAGAGGGTTAATTTGGCCACTTCAGATTTTGTCGGTTTTTGGTTTCCAAAATGACGCACGCACGCTTCTGACAATTATTGCTCTTGCGTGAAAATTACTGTTGGAAACGTTTGTGTGTTCTTAATTAGCTTTACATTTAGAGCAGGGTGCCCACTTTAAGCTTTTCACAAGGAGAAATCTTCATCCGAATTTATAGTCCCTTATCAATTTACTCGAATTTAATCCCTACACGAATTGTACATTTCAAAACTTTCACGAGTAGGTAAATAAATAAAACTTTATAAACCGAAATCATAAATCAACATGACTAGGCCTAAAACAAACTTTTTATTTGAACATCACCGGATTTAATTAATTAATTAAAATAAACAACTAATTAATTAGGAATGGAGAAAATAAATCTCAAAAGAAAAACAATTGAAAAGTAATTAAAAATAATCCGAAAAATTTGTTACCTGGAATAATTGCCCCCATGCCGAGTATAACTCGATTTTACTTTTGACGAACAAAAATCTTGCATATGCAAAGTAGCAACCTGTGTCCTGCGGCCACATTAATTTTTACTAAACATATCATCAATGGAAACAAGGATTTATTTTGAGCATAAATTTTTATAGGAATGCATCAGTTAGCAACCTCTCCGTTCATCGGCACTTTCTTCTGTAGCATTTAGTGGCTATCGGCAACTTTAATGTCCAATTTCTATCTCCTTCACAACAAACTTTGTGTTCAACTTTACACCTTTAAAGTTTCAAAGATTAATCTTATACAAACTAGCAACCTGTATGAATCATTCCCTTGACACGTATAAAAGTAAATCTTCTCTAATAGGAACCTGTGTCCATCGGCCAAAGTCAATTAATAAGTTTACAAGAATCAAAATTAAGAAGAAAATTGAGGTTTAAGCATTTAAAGTTTTAAGATCACCGGAATATAGAATAGTTCTAGCAACCTGTTCCTTTCGGCCTATTTAAATTTTTTTCCATGTATCGGAATCATCGAAAAAACGTAAAATTGTCGTACCTTCAGATTTTGTTCTTTCTTACAAGATATTTTAAAAATTAAAAGAAGTTTGCAAGCTTGGATCTTTCTGATCGTTGAAAAGAACTGTTAAAGTTTTTTTGTTTGTTTTATAGAAAATTGATCCCGCAGGTTTTTTAAAAACGAAATTGCTTTAATATTCATTACATAATTTTATTCTGTTTTTGAATTTCGATTTTTTGCTTGGATTATTGAATTAAAAAAAGGTTTTCGAGATTGAAAGAAAGAAAAGCTTTAAAAATACAATTACATTTAAGAACAAATCTCTTGTTTTAAATTAAATTTATATCCCACATTAAAGCAACCTTTTAACATGTTAATAAACCCGAAGTTAACGGAATATAATCTAATAATAAAATTGTGTTCCCTAGTTTGCTAATTAATTCCTTTTTTATTAATATAATAACTAGAACACGTTGTTAAACGCATAAATTTACGATGGGAGTTTCACTTTCGTACTCTTCTGATCTCATCAAGGTAGACTCATTAATCTCGCCACACCGGAAATCCTAAATTGCTCTCCTCTGGTCGTGTGAGAAGCTAAAAAACAACTTGCTTCCCACACTTTGACTGGCAAAACAGCATATTTAAGGCGTGACTGTTTCGATTTTACATTTAAAAAAATTTAACGGACAGAAATAAGAATTCAAGTCCAAAATTGTGACTTCTTCTTGAAAGAAACTTTCAAATAAAGATTAAACTAAACGAGGTTAGCTTCGAGTCCCTAAACAAATCTATACTATACAATGCTGTATGAATACCAATGCTCAACTTTATATATCCAATACCCCCCAATACATATAGAGAGCGTTTTTTGGACAGGGCGTTTACACAAACAGTCACTAAGGCGATTTCCATTTCGCCCCGCACGGAATATATTGCGTTTAGCATATCAAAAGATGACTCGAAACGAAACATTTTCTTGTCTAAGGAATAGTGAGTAATCAAAATTTTCCTATAAATATGGATCGGATTTTTCTAGCAATGATTTTTCATCTGGGAATACATTCCTGCTGGAGTCGGGGAAAAATAACCCTGAAAGTTACACAACTTTCCAACGCGCACACACAGGGGGCTTTGTGTAAACTTCGGTGGAATTTTTGACGTTTTATAGTTTACACACGTAGCCTATGACAGCTCGTTGGAAGTCTGACCTAGCTAGACATTATTTTGACGTATGTTAGATGAAAGTGAAGTTGAAAAATGTTAAGTTTATTGGAAAGTAACAAAAATTATATTTTTAAAAAGTTTAGGTATTTTTAGGTTAGTTAACTCCTTGTTATGTATGTACTGTCATGGATACAATTCTTCTAACAATTCGTATCCATGGCAATTGACAGTTGGTTAAAAACTTAATTTTGGCCTAAATCTCAAATATTTGAGAATAGAACGGCTACCCTGATAATAAATGAAACAAAATCGTGTAATTTCTGATGATTATGATTTCCATATTCCTTTACAAGTAAATGCCGCTAGACACTCGTTAAGTTTTTGTATCTTGCAAAATTATAAACTTTTGTGTTAGGAGTTCCGATAAACAGGAATTTTAAGGTTGTCAGAAGGTTTGTTTTAAAATGACTGCCTTGAATGGATTGTTTGCGGTCTTTTGTCCAATTAGTTACCTTGACTCCTTCTCAAATGACTGTCATGGTCTCGATATTTGTTAGTTACCTCCAGATAATTAACTCTTGTCTCCTCTCAGATATTATAGACTAAAGTACGTAACCCAACAAAAGAAAAAAGTCTCTACTTTACATTAATTGGCCTTTCCCTTAGAAGAATTAACATCAGAAGAATCTCCAACATTTAAAATAAAATTCACGTTTTGTAATAATTCAGATGAGGTATACAAAATATCTGTTCCGTTTTGATAAATAACGTCTCGTGAATATTTCGGGATAGAAGGAAAAAACTTTCCAGACGGAGTAAACCAGGAAGACATTAATGCAAATTAGGTAGAGATAACTAACGGTGGATGCTCCTGCTAAGTCATTTATTTGTTCGACGCAAGGGAGATATAGGAACTTAAGAAATGTCTAACAAATCTAGGGCATTACTCTTACAAATGCGAAATCAAAGAAATCGTCGAAGAACTGCATTATTACACTGTCAGCACTAAACCCACCACATTTTACACCAAACTAAATAGATTTTAGTGACACACAAAAGCGAAATAAATGCTCGAGTCGATTAGATTACTTTTTGCCAATTTGTACAATTTCTCTACCCCCCCGAAACAGACAAGCCCCTAGATAGACATGCTAATAATGTCAGAGAACTTTAATACTCTGGGAGTGCAATGGAACACGTTTCCAAGTGCATCAAAACCGTTGTTAATTATTGATTCAGGCGTAAATGGATGCTGTAATCAGTGAGTTTCCAATACCTGTAATCAGTTGTAAAATCATCGTCTTCCTTTGCTCGATTTGAACTAAACACAAGGAAACTGATTCCTAAATTCTAATTTACCCCCAAAGTGAAAATCATCTAAAAATCCTTTTGTCCGCGAAATTACCCCCAGACATAATTTGACGTACTTTTTTAATTAACGCCGATTGTGTGGAGGATTCCGTGCCAGGTCACGTAAAATATCATCGCGAAACAGTGTCGCATGCACCACCATATTATGCGAAGTATCTGCAATAAAGGCGAAAATCGTACGTGCATTTAATCGTGGGAGCATGATAACAATGTCACATTGTGTTATAGCCTGCCGTTGCACATTTTCCTGGCATTGCATTTACAAGTATCGAGAGAGAATCTATCCAATCGCATCATCAACACGTTACAGCTACACACACCTACTCGATAATTAATTCTAAATAAAACTATTATAATGGACCCAGTTAGAAAATAGTATATTATATTATTAGGAGTAGAATGGGTTCTTTTTGTGTTGCTCATATTGCGGCCGAGGCGCACGAGCCGAGGCTGTGCAAATGAGCGAAACACAAATAAGACGTTCTACTCCGAATAATATATACTATTTTTTCTTCAAGTGTAAAAATATTCTGTTGCTGTAAATAAATATTTCCTAAAAAGTCATTTCGACAGGACAACGCTCTCCCTTCTACCAACCTTGGGGGCGGAGCTATGTTGCCATGGATACGTAAACACATTATTTTCATTTTTTGACTACTAACAAAATGACTTCCTTCTACATAGCCAGTTCTGTACAACAATACGGATATTATGATACGCTTGAAGAAAAATTAAATTTCGTATTGTGATTTGAATCCGATTGGAAATTCGATCCAATTAATAATCCGCTTGGGATTTAAATATACCACGACACCTAACATTCACCAAAAGGAAAATGTATTCTAGGAAAACTAAACCCCACACTTTGGGTTATTAGAAAATAAAACCAAATTACTTAATTTTCAATCTGGATTGACTATTTTGAGTAAGACTGAAATAAAAGTATAGCTGCAATTCTTTTTAGTCTAGTCCATAATCTTATCTAGTTAGGATCCTCAATTCCACCTCATGGTTTGTAATCCTAAGCTAGATTTAATTGCGTATTTATCTGGGTTAGATCTTCGAGCAGATTGAAATATTTTTTTAATAAATTAAATTTGAATTACAATTTTATTATTGTATACGACGAACACTCTGGTCTGGGTTTGATTTCATGTTCATTGGGTTAGATTTAATATTCAATCGGATTTGAATGGCTCATAAATCGAACCGAATTGAAATTGAATTTTAATTTGAATTACGTCGAATGTGTCCGTATAATTATATCTACATATTAGAAGCATAATAATGTTATTAAACAAGTAGTGGATTCAATTTAAATCTCAATTCAAACTTTAAACCGGATTTGAATCTCACTAATAACATCGAATAGATCAGCATAAAAATTCTTAATTCAACAAACTTATTTTCTTTTAAATGGATTGGGAAAACAGGTTTAGATTCAGAATTAATTTTAATCTGGATTTATTTGTGATTGAAAATGAAGATCAAGAGTGAAGGTTCCTAAAAGGAAAGTACAGTAGGTACAGTACACATACTGAGTCATGGCCTGCTTTGTAATCAAAACTCTGGAGGGAGGAACTCAGATGGTACTTTACTGAGTTGCGTTATTTCTACGTAAACGTAGACGTACCAAGTGCGGATCTACGAGGGCGGGGAGGGGGTAACAGAGGCCATGTATTAATATTATTACACACAATTTTTTCGCGTTTAACATCATCGCCTGGGGGTTCTCCTTACCTCTCCGATCATTTACCCCCCCCCAAGAGAATATCCGCGCGTGTATTTTACAGGGAATACGTTCCTTATTCAGGAAGGCTCCTGTAACGTGAGCTCTGCTAAGGTTGATACTATTTTTTTGATCTGTGGCATTTTTTCTGTATACATGGAAGAACGGTGGCTGTCTAAAAGGATTATCGTTGTACTTTGTATGGCACAACACTGTGTCACAATTTTTCTTCAGAAATTCAGAGCTGAAAATCTGGCACTGTTTTTCGAGTCGCGCTATTTCCATGTAAGATTTTCATAGAAGAATCTAAATTGAGTTTAAATCCAAACAAGTATTCGAAATCCATATTTTGATTTGAAGGATTTACAGGATTTTCTGATTATTTTTGTATTTTGTATTATTGAGTGTCTGTGGAGGTTCGAATCTGATTTAAATTCTACGTGTGACTCAAATTAACGCATTTAAAGTTAGACAATGCTTGAAAACTAAGCATTTTTGTGCTCAGACGTGCACGACAATATCTCTTATGTAAGAACGACACGTTTCTGTAGGTACCGAGCTCTAATTAACACTCCAGTTATACATAAAAGCTGACAGAACTAACTCAAGATTTCTCAAACAGAAAGTAGTAAACTTAGGAAGAAAAATAACTAAAAGTAAAACATTTCTCGAGAAATTTATTTGAAGTTCCATTAATAAACATGAGATAAAAAGGAAAACAGTTTTCGTTTGCATATTGATTAAGAGTGTTGCATTCAAGTAAAAGAAAAAAAATTACTAGATACCTTCTTTGGTTATCTTTATGAAAAGAAAATTTTCTTGTGGTGAAAATATAATTTTAATTACAACCCTCGAATGGATAAGGTGTTACTATTGAGTAAAAGTTTATAAAAGTAATTAAAAGCTTATTACAGTAGAATTGGTTTCTAAATAGAGCGTTTGTGTGTTGGAAAGTTTTCGATCGAAAGGGGGTAAGTTTATTTCAATGGGAATTTTGTTTGCTGCTACCTTCAATTGTAAACTTGCATGCGAAGTTTCCCCATCAGTCGCTTACTTTAGCCGACCTTTGTTTATGCAGAAATCTGAACCGGAATAATATTGGTTTAGTTTAAATATATAAGGCGAAATTGACTCGGATATATATTGCGTTTTGCACAACAAAGAGAAACGACGAGGAAGACCGTCGTCGTCGCGCCACGCGTCAGCTTATAAAGTATAAGTTGTTTTTCCTTTTTCGTTTATAATTACGTTTTGTGTAACTTTGTACGGAAGTTGTCGCGAGCAGAGTAAATTATTATAGCATAGTAATTTTGATGGAAGGTCCGTAATAAATCAAATTTATTAACTTTAAACTTCCTTCCGCGGTCCAACGTTGACAGAGGATCTGATCCCACAGAAGGGATTATTATTAACGTTGTTTGCGAAAACAGAAACTTTAGACCCGTTTGATGTGATCATCATCCACAATTTTTCTTTTCTCTTCACTCAATTGTTTAATCCAGTTATCGTTACAAACATAACCAACTAGATCTCACTTTCAAACTATCTCCTAATAAAACAATATTTACTAATTCAATGTTCAATCCAGATTGAAACTTTAATAACTGACTATTCCATGTAAAACAAATTCTGTGGATTCATTCCAATCCAGTTAAGTTGAATTCAAATTCCTAAGGCAGATACAAATAAATTTATCTTCAAACATACACTAGTCCTTCCTTGATTGGAAGGAGCATATCCCTATATGCTCCTCTGCACAACCGGTTCAAAGAAGATGAACAGAAACGACAATACAATTCCTAGAAAGTACAACAAGGATAAACTGATAACTCGAACTAATGCATACTGCGTATGCGCAAAAGCAAACAGTTATGGGCGTGGCGATATCATCACTTAGCAACAGCTTTGTTTATTTACCCTTTTTTGTTTTATGAAGTGACCAATTACCGGGCTTCCAACTTCAGCGCGCATGCGTATAAAATACCTGTTAGACTTATGCCTGTCCTTGTCAATCTTCTTTGAATCAAGTTCAAAGCGATATGCTCCTTTCAGACAAAGAGAGCATATGTACGAATTGTTTTACAATTTTATTCATTTATAAATATTTTGTTTCAATAAATAATTCAATCCATTCCATGAAACAATTTTAAAATGCCAATCCAACAAGTTCTGATCGAAATTTACAAAAAGTTCGATTCAAATGCTATCTGCATAAAAAAATGAGGAATTTTATTTATTGCACAAATCGCATGTAATTCTGGGTTTTATTAATTTTGTCTCTCTCTCTTTCTCTCATCACATTTTTAAAGTTGTTAGTCAATACTTGCTTAACATTCTTTCAAATCCGATTCAAAAGTGGGATCTAACCCACCCAAGTATAAAAGACTAGATTCCTAATCAAACCCAACATCATTGCGGATTCCAATTAAAAAAACACATACTCCAATCCGATTTAGAGTTAATTTGAATCCATTATCGATTTAATAATAATTTTATCACCTGTAATGTGAAGGTGTGCAGGATTAAATTCAATGAATCGGAATGAATAAGCGAACCAAAGGACCTGAGGTGCGAATAGATTTACTCATTCAGGCTTGAGTGCGAAAGAATCCTCCATTAAGCTTTGTTGGGAATTCATAAGAATTTGAATCCGGTTGCAAACAAGATCGTACACGGAAATTAGAATCCCATTGAAGGTTTGTGTTTAGTCCCAAAATGATCGAGGTTAGGTTTGATAATGAGTACTGGATCAGGTTAGGTGATTTATCTGAATCTCAATTAAAGAAACTTGATTGAAAATCATTTTAGGTTGAATTTGGATTAAATTCGTTCATGCCGTACAGACTCGCTATAGGTTCATAAATCCGATCGAAATTGGGATTGTGTTCTTTAGTTTCATCATTAGCCTTATGGGGGGGGGGGGTTACAATTAAAAAGAGTTAGGCTGTGTTCAAAAAGAATTCAAAACTGAATCCAGATACAATTTAAAATTATCGAACTGAACTGACTGCAATTGGTTCCAAGTTAAAATTTTAATATTTTTAATCTAATATTGTGGACCCGTCTTTCAATTCGGATTTAACTTCCTGTTAAGCTAACCCACGGTCAATTGTCATAGAAACAATTCTTGTAATAATGGTATCCATGACAACTGACCGTTAGTTAGCTTAACTGGGAATTAAATCCTAAATTGAAAAGACCGGTCCTTTTAGAATTTTATGTTTTGCCTTATTTTGTATATTACTAAAAGCTTGCTGTGTCATCCTTTCTGTTAATGCTGCTTCTTGAAATTTCCATTTTCTACATCTTCTAAGATTAAAAATGCTGACATTACCCGAACATAGCCCTCTTGAATTCAGTGAATGGGAACAAGTGGCAATTACAGCTCGGGTAAAACATTCTGTGGAAAATCAAGGGTAGGAAACCTTTAGTAATACTAATACCAACTTGTATACGGCGTGTACGTATAGGTTTATATACACATACAGGGGTGGGAGTCAGGTGTATTGCGATGATGTGATAACAATAATTATCCAGTGCACGCAACCTATAAAACATAACTACCCCGCTTGTAATGCGAACACGTCCCACCGCCCTTAATGAATTTCAACTAACCTGCACGCCACTGTCTATCTTTGTTCACTGGAAACACGAAACGTTGTGCAAAAAAGATGAAAGCAGATACAAGGTTTGAAATTTCCATTTGAAATTTAGTTTGAAATTACCTGCTTGTATATGCTGCCGGTTGATTATGGTGTTGTGGGCCGCATTTATTTTCATAATCGATTAAATTGGAGCCAATTGCATCTATCTATACATACATATTTGATAGAAATTTAATGCAGTACGTGTCCGATTCAATTTCAATCCGTTGTTCATACTGTTGGTATTGCGTTTAACGGAGTAACGAAAATTAATATTTCATTATAAATTATTAATTCGATTAATACGCGGAATTTTTTATTGGAAATAAATTTGCCAGGATTAGAATTAATTAGGCGTTCCAATGACATTTGGTTACTTTCCTAGAGGGTAGCACAAAGAAAACTACATCTCAGTCGTATCACGTGACCCTCGTGGAGGGCCCCGATTGGCTTGTTTGGTTTGTGTTTTGTCTCATCAAGGATCACATGATATGGTTAGACGTTAGATTGTTTGTACTGCCTCCCAGGAAACTCACTTGATCAAAATGTCATTGGAATACCTCATAAATAAGGATCTATAATAAATTCATATAACAATTATTAATTTCAGTAAAAATTGAAGAATTTTTCTCTCGGAAAATTATAAAAGATGATTTTCGATTTACTGTAGATTATCAGAATGACCCCTAATTTTTTTTAATGTCGTTTCCAAGCATAATGAGGTAAAAAAATACGGAAAGGTTAGTTAAACAAAAAATTTTCGCTTTCGTTTTCGATGTAAACATCCCCCGAATGTACACAGAAGCGAAGAGAAGAGAAATCATTAAAAATGACTTAGCGGGACCTGAAAGATTTACAAACAATGAATTAAATTAGAGAGACAAGAGGCAATCTCGGGATTCAGGTCTAACAAGTCCTCCTTACGTTACTTGTCATCACAGCAGCAGGCAACTAATTTTCTCGTTACGTTTCATTTCATCCTACCCGACTTTGATCGGAATTTATTTATGTTTTTTTTTTGTTTTTTTTTCACTTGATTCTTCTCAAAAGGCGAAATTAAAATGTTCATTATTACACGACTTGACTTTTGCTTTGATTTTTTTTTAAATGAAACTCACTGTGTTCATTCGTTTGTGTCATATACATGGAAAATTTTTAGTTTTCTTTGCATTTTAATAGAAAATTTATCCTTTGATGTTTTTTTTTAGAAACTGGCCGATACAATCTAAAAATAAATGATAATATTCAGTTGATTTCAATTCATCAAACGAATTAAAAATTTAATAAAGTTAGATAGGAATCAGAAATTGATCGAATTACGGATCCGGATATATCTATTTAAGGGAATGTTTTTATGAACTGGGATGTTTACTAATAAAAGAAAAGATAAACGAAAAAGGAAACGTCAGAAAGAAGAGTACACTTGCGTCATATTTAATAATAACTACGTTTCTCTTAAAGATTGATCGCTTTTAAATTTGAGCGAGGAAGGAAAATAATGGAAATCTAAGAGCACTAGGAGTGGAGGAGTATCTTGTCTTAGCACACGCCAAGTATTGAATTATTGATCAGACAATGTTTTATACCCAAAGATGTTAATTCTAATTAAATTTCTCGAATGGTATTAAATATTAATTAAAGTTAATTGTTTTGTTGTCTGCGTTAATTCTTATTAGAAATTAATAATAAACGAGCGATATCCCGGTTTAATTATGAGCCTTCGGCACTTTTCATCTTTTCAAAATTCAATTTTCACCACAAATTATTATTCCCTGTTAATCTTACTCGATAATACCAATCAGAACATCCAGCAAAAAGGTGCTGGAAAATTTGAAAAGACGCAGGCGAACGTCAAATTTTTATCGAATGCTAATTTTCTTAAATCAACTTCCAAAGCATGAAAATTTCTGAAAGGGAAGTTTCGAAAATTCTTCTTTAAACTTACGATATTGGACTCAAACTTACATCTACTGGATTATTGAAAAAAAAATTATTGGAATGTTATTATTTAAAAAAAAATTAAAAATATTAATAAGAAGCGTATTCTGAAATAAATTTAAAGAAAGTTTAACTTTTAAAGCTCAGGTAGTATTAGAACTCCCACTAAAGCTCTTGCGGCCTATGTAATGAAAATTTGTTCAGATGTGAGTTACTAAAAATAGTTTGAGCCTAAAAGGCTCTTCGGAAGGAACAGGACCTTCAACTCAAATATTGAAACTTAGGTAAGTTAGAAAAGCTGAAAAGCTTTCCTGAAATGTTTAAAGTAAGAGCTTAGTATTTTGGCTGAAATTCCTAAAATTACTTGGTAGAAGAAAAACTGACAGGCTTATGTTAGCCCGAATTCCGGAAAATATTTTGATCTTCCATAAGTAAATGACCCTTGAACTTAAATTTTTCTATCTTAGGTTAGGTAGCAAAGTTGCAATATTTTACAAACTTTGATGTAAGAGCTTTGTATTTTGGCTGAAATTACTGAAAATTATTTTTAGGATAAACAGCTCTTACAAGGACCTTCAATCATTAATCTCCGAAAATGATTTCTGAAAAACTTTGATCCTGAAAATCTCGTAGCAAGGAGATGCATCTCGAAAACTTGAATTACTGAAAATATTTTGAACCTGAAAAGCTCTTCGGAAAGAAAGATTTCCCTAATCGTTAATATTTCCTCTTACAAAAATTATAAAAACTAAAGAACTACAACCTAGTACTAAAATATTTTAAGTCTAAATAGTTCTTTTACAGTCTACAATCTAAACTTAGGTTAGACTGAAAAGCTGAAGAACTTCTACACTTAAAAACTATCAAACTTAAGTATTACAAGATCCCTCAAGAACTTCACGAAGCTTGAAGGAATAGAGATTTAGTTTCTTGATAACAAATTAAGTTTAAAAACCTCTAGTAAGGATAAAACTGCTCAAACTAGAATTTTGAAACTTAGGTTAGGCAAACCAGCACGGTAACTGCGTAAAAGTAAAAGGTTTGGTTGGAATTTCTGAAAATGGGTTAGTTTTAAAAAATTCGTCTGATAGAGAGGAACCTTTAATGCTGAATACTGAAACTTGAAATACAGTCGGGCAAGAATTTTCAAATTTTGAGGTTCATGAAAAATTTGAAGAACCTTTCAACCATATCAAGTTACCCTCGACAAAACATAGAGGACGCTTTTATAGTTTCTCCCCACTTTTTTTTGGTTAAATTATTAATTGCAGACGATCAATAATCTAGTGATCAGCCAAACTTGAATCCAATAGAGAACTTAACCGCACGTATGCACAGAAAATACTAGTTCCTATTATATATCTGTCTTTGTCAATCTTCTTTAAGCGGATTTCAAAGCAGTATGCTCTTTCCATAAAAGAGCAGCGTATGTTCGAAGCACGACCTTCTTGATTTTAGATTCTGAGGTCTAGAGACGTCAGACTCGAAAATCAAGAAGGTCATGGTTCAATCCTTAACGTCACTTCTAATTTACTAAAAATTTTGTGTGGTTGCTAAGCACTTATTGGTATGTTATTTGGGGTTGCTATGACGACGCTTTCAAATTTAGAAACCTTCTTGAATTTGGAAAATCAATCAAGACTGTAATTCATTCTCAATATAGAGGGGGGGATAATGTGCATCGAATGAGTGTCGGATGCGGAGTAGTTACGTTACGTCTCTGAACTCGACCCTTAGAATACTAGAAGGCCGTTTCGACCAAGTTTTTATCTTCAATATGAATTTTTATATCAAAAACATATTCAAAAAGTCAGAACTAATTGAATTCCTGATTCATGTCTGGTTTCGCAATATATTACCAAGTGTAAAAAATTAGTTTACATTTCAATATTATTGTGTCTAAAATTGGGGGTTTGTTTATTTTGTTTCATTTTACGTTACATAATGTTGTAATTTTAATTCAATTGTTTGAACTGAATTTGTTTTTGAACTGAAGCATCTGGTTTGTTTTTTTTATATTATACAGGCTGACCTAAAAAACGCCTCAAGCCATAATTGCCTTTTTTAAATTTTATGTTAAGGCAAAAGCTATATTTTGATATCACCCTTTCGTAAGGTACGATGTTCAACTTTTAAATGGAATGCCCTGTATATTTTTGTGTATTTGGATTCAGGGTGAAATTCTGCATACACTGTACATTAAAAAAATACCGTAACAAAGAGAAATATTTCACAACCCTTGTTGATATTATTCCTATTTTTCAAACTGAAAATATTAATTTGTGTTTCAAATCGAATACAAAATTAAAATTAATGATACGGAATGGTGCTCGTATTATATACAGCAAACAATTAACAAGTTCATTATGTGCTTCAGAAAAATTAAATAAATCCAGTGTTGTCCGATTGGAAAGCAGCTTCGTGTTTAATTAAAGCTTGCACGCAGTATTATATTATTGTAAAAAATCAGTGTAGAATAAAGGAAAAAAAATTGGTCGTAACGAACACAGGAAGGCATTAAGGATAACACCGGTAGCAGCGCAGAGAAACATTTCAGAGAGGCAGTCGCAGCAAGTGAAGCTCAAATCGCAAGAGAAATGGCGGTTGTCACTTGGCGCGTTTTAAAGCCTGACATAGTACGCTGGTGGGAATTAATTAAATAAAAAAATGGCCCTCCACTGTGATAGCTTAATGCGATTCTAGTGAATAAATGATAACGCGGATTCTGTCTGTATTTGAATAAGTGGCTGCTACTGCCTGTCGCCTTCCGTCGTCTTCTTCTACTCCGGACTGGAAGACGCGCTTTCCTTGCTGATGAGGTTAAATGCCATTTTTCATTTTGTTTCCCTTTTTCTTTAAATATTAACTGTTATTTCTCATGTTTAGAATTCTCGAGCTTGTTGTTCGGTCGACTGTTTACGTCATTTCCATTTTTAAAAGGTATTTCTCTTCTGCCTTTTGTTTCCACTCTTATTTCAACAGACAAAAACGAAATGTAATGAAGATGAATGACATAAAAAATACACAACCTGATATGCTACTTGCTTTCAAACCAAGAAGAACAAATACATTCAGCCTATAATTCAAAAATTTTCTCTGTAATCCTTCAAACCCTTATCAACTTTTTTTAAATCCAAATTAATTTTTCTGTGTTTAGGCAACTTTTAAGGTTGTAAATAATTTTTTCATACTTTATGACCTTAACTCAAAAAAATCCTTTATCTTAAAACAATAAACCTTTTGAAATATTTTTCTTGTATAAACCTGAAATCAACATAAAGCTCGTCCAACGCTCTTATAAGCTTGCAGACGCATTTTAGGCCCTCTGACCAAAACGACTAGTCCTACAGGGACATATTTTTGAATTTTCAAACTTACAGAAACTTCTTAGAGCCGTAAAGTAAACACAGTTATTTAATGATAATTCTGAAAACGAACTGGAGGATTTTAAGGGATTTCTTGGGTTGGGTCGATCACGCCCATGGAATTATATTTACACGTAAATTGATTTATATATCTAGAAATCGGATTGAATTTCAATCTGGATTGAATTTGGATCCAATTTTCAGTAAAAAATGTTTCAATTAACGAAAACATGAAACAAACAATATATTTTTCGTGTAATGTTTGTAGTATTTAGAAAAATCCGGTCCTTTGAACCCTATAATGAATTCACAGCAGAAAAAAAAAACATTTCCGCACATGATTTTGCTGAAAATTACAAGTGCTGTAATTGAAAACTGGAGGTTTGTGTTTGCAAATGGAAGTCTCTATTGTGTTCGTACTCGCACTACGAGATAAATTTTTTATGAATATGTTTTTACGCTTTGTTTCATTTTAACGAGAAACAGCCCTGAATTCTCTACTTTTTATGACATGCAGTTAAGTCGGCTTTTTCCCTTAACATTGCCGGCTATAAACTACTCTTACTACTCTGGACCGAAGAGTAAAACCGCGAGAATGAGAATATAGGTCAAGGGATTTTTCAGGAAAACTCAATTGGCTTGTAAGATTCACGCGGCCATTAAAAAACAAATTTTTTTCATAGGGGTCTATAAATCGAAAATCTCACCGAGTAGTAATATACGTAACTGAATAAAAAATGATCGGGACCCCCTGAAAAGTTTAAGCGAAATTACAGGAAAAGTCGGGAAAAAGTCAAAAGAAATCCTTTCTATTCGCTTCGAACTCGTAGGAAATCTCACAGACGACCAAAATTATTGAAACCGTCTTCGAGACAAAGAAGGGGATACGTTTCCGGTTCCGGCTGAACGACCGGAAATGTCATTTTAGCGGAAAGGGAGGAAATAAGATAATTCTCCTCGGTTTGAACTTTCTATTTCAACTTGCCTGTTTGAAAATCAAAAAATTTATATAACCACATCAAATTCAAACACTAAAATATTTTGTTATCGCTTTTATCGGAAGTATCTTGAAATTCCAGATCCGGATTCAGGAAAAATTGGATATTTCCCATTGGTTATAATAACTAACGAGAATTATCCCATTGGTTATTATAAATAACGGGATTTTTATTCCAAAAACATAATAACAATGAAATTTTGTGTATTATAAATTAATTATCGAAAAACCTAGACAGTATTAAAATAATTTATGAGATACTCAAGAGCGCTCAAGAGTTATAATAAAATAGAAAATATTTCTGTTTTGATTAAAATTTTACGACTAACATATCACATAACTTTTATTTGTTTCCTGTTGGAATTCGAGTATAAAAGGAAATAAATACATTAGGTAAAAGATCAGTCACGTGTGTAATATGGCATAATTCCCTGGTAAAACTCCCAAGTATTCAATGAGCTTTAGTTTATAAACTCCAAGCGAGCTTATGCGGCTTTTTGAGAGTTTCGAGTGTTTGCGGTTATTTGTTCGAATTCAACTTTTGATTTATTTTATGGGTTTGTGTATTTCCGACCGATTCAGTTCAAGAGCCAAGATTACTTCTAAAGGGAAAAATTGCCAGGGTAAAACTTTTTTTTTTCGTCTCATTGCCATACTACTCGAGGCATACTCGAAGACTATTTTAAGCTTCTGAATTTTTTTTACCAGTTTTCCAAGTGTTTAGCCTTCATATTACATTCTGGAAATTTCCTAAGGAAATCGCAATGGGTGAGAAAGATTTCCAAAAAAAGAATTGGAAGACTTGTCTTTTTTTCTGAAAACTTTCTGAATTTTTTTTGACCAGATGGGAGGGATGAGGGATGTTTGGCACATATTTTTCAAGTGTTTAGACTTCATATTACATTCTGGAAATTTTAGAAGGAAATCGGAGGAGGTGATAAAATCATCCAAAAAAAGAGGAAAGACTTTCCTCATTTTTTGGAAATGTTTTTGACCCCTTCAGATCTCGTCCGGATTTTCCCAGAATGTTATTTGGAGGGTGTACACTTGGAAATTACCCGACAAACTTCCCCCACTGCTCCCTACCTGGTCAGGAAACGTTCAGGAATGGACTCATTCTGAAAGCTTTCTGATTTTTTTCTGAACAAATAGGAGGGGTTGAGAGATGTTTGGCACATATTTTCCAAGTCTCAAGCCTCCATATTACATTCTGGGAATTTTAGAAGGAAATCGGAGGGGGTGAAAAAAATGACCGAAAAAAAGGAAAGACTAGTCTTTCCTCATTTTTTGAAAAAAATGTTGACCCCTTCAGATCTCGTCCGGATTTTCCCAGAATGTTATTTGGAGGGTGTACAAATGAAAATTACCCGACAAACTTCCCCCACCCATCGCCCCACCCCTTCCCACTGCTCCCTGCCAGGTCAGGAAGCGTTCAGGAATGGACTCATTCTGAAAGCTTTCTGATTTTTTTCTGAACAAATGGGAGGGGTTGAGAGATGTTTGGCACATATTTTCCAAGTCTCAAGCCTCCATATTACATTCTGGGAATTTTAGAAGGAAATCGGAGGGGGTGAAAAAAATGACCGAAAAAAAAGGAAAGACTAGTCTTTCCTCATTTTTTGAAAAAAATGTTGACCCCTTCAGATCTCGTCCGGATTTTCCCAGAATGTTATTTGGAGGGTGTACAAATGAAAATTACCCGACAAACTTCCCCCACCCATCGCCCCACCCCTTCCCATTGCTACCTGCCTGGTCAGGAAGCGTTCAGGAATCGGACTCATTCTGAAAGCTTTCTGAATTTTTTTTGAAATGATAGCAGGAGATGAGTGCTGTTTGGCACATATTTTCATAACTAAAATACATGTGTGTTCTAATTTCACTAAAATCTGCATCCGATTTAAATCTAAATCCAATCCCCAAAAACAAAATTGAGATTTAAATTCCTGTTGAAAAATAAATTTCGATCGGATTTTAATTATAAATTATTGGGGTTTTAAAATGTTAAGATCAATCACAAAGTTAGAAGGATTGGGGTAGTAGCATCTCATCATCATTAGCGTTAATTTTATGTTTTGTGACCATAAAAGAGGCATGATGGTCGTTTTCAATTAAATCCATTAGCATAAAATTATTAATAATTGTGGTGCTTGACCCGGTTGCCCTTTACATCGCGAGTAACCTCCGTTAATGCAGCTTTTGCCCCAGTAATTACTTCATCAATAAGTTTGATAATGAGGCTCTACGGGCTTTAAATAATTGCGCGAGTTAGGGCTTTTAGCGATGAGCACTTTTACACGATGTTCTTCGACCCTTATAAATTAAATTCCTTTCATTTTTTCGGTTTAGCTGCACTTTGAAAATTTAACAGAGCTTTAGGAGAAGGGGAAAGGACAATAATAAACATGCGATATCGCGTCTTAGTTCCGTATTGAAGGGAAATTTCTGATAGAGACTAAAATTATAGTGTTAAGTTAAAGGGCCTCGGGTGCGGTTGGCAGCAATTTCCGATCATTACCAACCTTCAAAAACACTCGGCTCTTGACAAATGAATATTGAATACATTATGGCCGACATCATTTGTCAAATTCTGAATAAAACTTTAAAAGTGAACCGTTTACGAACGACGACGACGACTATCTTTTATTATGCGACTCCCTGCTTTCAAAGGCGACGAGAATTCATTTATCAAACGAAAGAAGTTAATTAAATTCTAAGAAATTATTTATAATTAATGGTCTGATGATTTTTTTCCACTCGTAAAACACGACG
Organism: Hemicrepidius hirtus; assembly: GCA_963082805.1. NCBI lineage: Eukaryota > Metazoa > Arthropoda > Insecta > Coleoptera > Elateridae > Hemicrepidius > Hemicrepidius hirtus. The sequence continues at coordinate 30,220,609 of OY720162.1, forward strand.
CCCGAAATACGATAACGGAAACGGTTCCTCCTATGATATCCACCAGGAAAATCCTTTGACAAATTGATTCCGAATTTCAAGACGGTTTATGACTTCATTTTATGCTGGATTGCTCCGAAACTTTAAAACATTTAAAAGAGAGTTAAGTAGTCTCTATTTTCCACTTCAGAGACTTAATTTCCTAACAAAAATTTTTCGTCTCAACCCTGTTGAGATTATGTAACCTGCTCTACGATTTTTTGAACTTTCATTCATACTTTTCTCATTTTAAAGGTTTCTCAACTTATTTTTGAAACCTACCGTTCCTTTTGTTGCTGATAGAGAAATCTGAAAATTATGAATCATTTATTGTTTGTACCAGAGATCAAAGTCAGCGTTGGTCTTGTGGAGACCGCTACTGCCAAACCTATAGAGTCGATGCAAGGCCTCCTAGATCATAGGAAAGAAAGCCCTTCCTCCAAAGAAAGTATTTTTTTTGAGGAAGGGAAGTCCACAATTCTTGTAAATGGAGTTTTATAAAGCAAGTGATTTAAAATCGGGCAGTGTTATAAAAAAAAGTTGTACATTTGATGTCCTATGTACAGTCGGACCCATTGGGGGAAACTTATATTTGCCGATATCTACATGTGACAGCCTCTGTGAATTTTTGAAACTTTTATAATTTTAAAGAAATTTTTCTTTCTTTTAGAAATTCACAGTTGGTAGCACTTTTCTTCTAAAATTTTAAGAAAGCACAGTAAAAAGTAAATGCTGGTTTATATTTTGTTGAAATAATATTTTGCAATAAAGTCGTTATTTATTTTGGTTTTATATTAAGACAATCTCTTTCTCGTTTAATGTTAAACGAATTTTCCAACGTCCTACACTTCCATATTTTCCAGTCGGTTGGACCGTAATTGTTTTTTTGCGTAGGATTTTCCTTTTATTTAGTCAAAGGTATAATGCAATTATACAATTTCAAAGGGTTATCTTTTTAGATAAATTGTTAACGGTTGAATTAAATTTTCAACTTTTATCCGATTAATTACATTTTACGCTTATTATGAAGTCCTGCACAAAGGAAAGAAATGTTAATTTTCGAGTTTCAAAAGGGAGAGCTAAAAATTAATAACGGGGTTTATAAAAGAACATGCCGCACCCTACACGCTTTCTTTCCAAAACGTTTAGGACAAAATAACTCTTATACCTAAAAGTACGGAATATTTTTTTATATTTTCCGAGATAAAAGTAATATTCAGAAAAATACAATTAAACTGGATTTAACACCTGAAAAAACTCGCCCCTAATTTAAATGTCGTAGACTTGTTTCATTTTATTCCCTTTTTATGTTTTATAATCGTTTTTACACTTTCTCAAACAACATTTTATTAATATTCTGTGTTAGCTGCTTAACATCAAAGAAATTAAAATTATTACAGAAGATCAACAATTTTTCCGCGTGTAAATAATAATTATCGAGAACGTCGAGATCTACAGTCTCAACTTTTAGGTCCTTTAAGGATGACTTTCCTTCTCCAAACTGGATGTAAATAAAACGTGAACACTCCGAAGAACCCAATAAATACATTATAGACAGAAAAATACGTTACAGCTGGTTTTCCTTTCAGAAATTTTAAAAATAAAGTAACCTCTTTACAAAATTTCTTCGTTTGTCTAAAAACGATCCTCTTACAAGAATTGGTGTAAGTTACTAGATTTGTAAAATGAAAATAAATTTCAGGAAAACCCCAACTCCAATTAATATAAAGCTGAATTAAAGTCGTATTACATTACATTTGAACGCCGAATGTGAAGTGCATGTTTACGTAGCGAACCAATTAAAACGAGAACCGAGAACGAGATATCCGGCTAACGTATGTTATAGGGACATAATATGCCTAATTCATAGACAGGGCTAATTAGTCGGGGAGGTAGTTAACAATGTTACCGAGTGGGCCCATTTGCAAAACGGGCAAACATCTGTTGGGTCGATAAACAGCAAGGGATGATAATAATATATACGAACCCGACCAACCGGAAACAACTTCTACACTCGATGACTGACTGAACCGTGCCGAAGAAGAGGTAAGCGATGAGTTACAACCTCCTTCCCTTGCTGCTACCAACCTTCGACGAGTAAACATGATTATATTGTTTAGCTATACAAACTCTCTTGTTCAGCAACGTTCGAGAAGGTCGCGTGCTTCATTAATTTTCCAACGTTCGCTGTAGATCATATTTACAATACAAGGGTTTCGTTCACCAACGACGTTCGATATATAAACCTTGTAATAAGGAAAAGAAACTAACCGCTTGGGCAATCCCGAAATTATTTATTGTTTCGGATAGTTCTTCTATTTAGATTAAAAATAATGAACCAAACATTACTCAGCCCCTCAAAACCGCAACCAAATAAATTCTTGTTTACGTTATCGTTAAATAATCGTCAGTTTTCTTAAAAATATAAACTGAAGATGACAGAGAGTAGGTATGAGTATCGCAACACCTCAGGGCTTCTCATCATGAATATTCTTATCAGTTACGGAAATAGAGCATGTGTCTGATAGCGTTTGAAAGCTCACAATGTGAAAGGTTGTAAGATATCTTGCTTGATTCAGTCTTCATCAAATCTGAAAGCACAGGTTCCGTCTGATTTGATTTTAAGATAGTTTTGTTGCAATTGCATCCCTCAAAGTAAATCAGTAGAAAACGAAAACTAAATTCAGATCGGATAGACTTAAATTTCAGTCCAATCTAAATAAAACATTTCCTTCTAATTTCATGAACTATGAAGAAGAAAATCTTATTTTTTTCTTGAATTGTGGAACTCTTGGAGACTCAGCATCTCAATTGGAGTAGGAGAAGCTAAGGTTCTAATTAAATAATTTAACGCGAATTCAGATTGGATCAGTAAAATGTTTGAGGAATGAAATAAATTCTTCTTGGAAGGGTATTGGGCTTCAATAGAAGGAGATAATACAGGGGTGGAAAATTAAAATATGAATAGGACTGAAAAGAAAAGAGAAAGATTGTAGGTAGCTCGGGATTGTAATAGGATAGTCAGAACGAGGTCCAGTTTTGGGTTTGCCTAGGCAGGAGAATTACGGGAGGAAGATGAGGTAAGGTTGGGGAAGGCAACATGCCGGGGAAGTAAGGATAAGTGGTGAAGGAAAGGGATTGGGGAGGTTCGGCATTCTTATTATTTGGTCGGAAAGAAACTGAATCCTGAATAAACGAACGGGGGGAAATATGAAATATGAGGGGAAGTAGAAGTTGAAGGAGTGGGAGAAAGGGGCAAAAGAATGGGAGTAGGAAAATTGTATACATTTAGTGGTTTGGACGGAATGAATGAAGTTCTGCTCAGAATATTTCGGTTGAACGAACAGTGGAGGGATTTGGAGAGGGGGAAAGTGGGAGTATGAGGGAGATGGAAAGATGAGTGGGGGGTAGGAATGACCAGGAACATAAGGTATACAGTATAGGTTTGGCATCGTAGTGGATATTCCTTCAATCTGAAGTGGAAGGAGGATAAGAGGAGGGGGGATATTGGGAAATAAGGAAGCGGGGAAAATGGAAAACGCTAGGGGGGAGGAATAGTAGATATAAAGTTAGCTTCATACTTTTTCGGACAAAATGATGACCGGTTTCTGTTTTCTAGGTTGGATCTGGATTGAGATGAGAATTGGACATCCAATAACAGGCCACAGTTAAGATGGAATGTAAAGGTAAGTTCAAGTTCGTATATAAAATTGTAGAAGGGTGCGTTTATGTGCTGGAGTAATGTGCATGCCAATTAATTGATTTATGAAGCTATAAACAAATCACAAAAGCTGTAAATTGACGTGAACCGCGGTGTAGAGCAACGCAGGCTGGTGTTCCGGGCGATGTATAACAGTGACGTTGGTGCCAGATGGTGTCGGTGATCCGACCAAAACCCCCAACATTTTGGGTGGTTTGTGCCATCAAAGCATTCACAACTATCGACTAACCTCTTTCCATTAATATTTATAACGGAGCGCCTTTTGTTATTTTAACAGAAACGTTCCAAAATTTACCTCGGGCCATTGTGCTCCGACGGACTTATTTTTTTAAATCGGAGTTTGAATAAAGCGGCCCATCCTCGAAGTTACGAAAGAAGTGGAAACATTAGAAAAACATTAATCATCTTCCCTTTGGCTTATGAATTATTTAATGGGAATTGTAATTAAAATACACGGGACGGGGAAATAAAGAGGGGCAGACCTTCGTATCTGATTTCAGATGTTGATGATAGCTTTATTATTAAATTTATATTGACGCCGCATACTTGATTTTTTTTTTATACTCTTTTCAGGAATTTGTAATAAGCTTACTTTTGATATCCTTCTAAAGGTTTACTTTTTTACATTTTTTTAACAAGGATTATAGATTTTTTAAAGTGCTGTTCAAAACGAATTCTTGGTTTAAATTTTCTTGTGACCACGACTTGAAACGACACGAAAAATTATTTAACAGTCGACCGTAATATTTTATTCTGCATGGGGGTTGGTGGTATCCATCCCGGGCCTGTTAAAATTTCCTGATCGAACCCAGTATGCATAGGTACGTCACTGTTCCAATGCCTCTCTCTCTCTCTCTCTCTTTCTCTAAATATCGTTCATTAGGTTAGTAGTTCCTAGTTGGATAACGCCACAAATCCCCAAAAACCCCGTGTAAGTCGCTTTGTTTTCTGAAATTTTAGTTTTGGGTTAACACTTTGGAGGTTCCATTCATGAACTGAATTTGTTGCTCTGACTGGTGCGGCTTCAGTTTTTATACAGATTCCTTCTAAAATGAAACAAGGGTTGTAAAATGCAACATCTCTCTTAATAGTAAATCTATTTTGTTGTCTGGAAAAATTATAATTCTCTGTTTGTAGAGAATTCCTTTCAGTAGAATAATTTAAAATAAGGACAGAATCTAAATATGGTAATTGGAGAAAAACAAAACCGAAATGAAATTAGGGGTGTCTACATCTTTACCATAATTCGTTCCTATTGAGTGTAATTGCAACACGGTAGTTAATTGAACACATTAACAAAGCTCGTCTTTGTGTTTGTACAATTGACAATTCACATTAACTATAATTTAGTTCCACGAACATTTCGACCTGCTATTGACAGCTTCAACTAAGGCTAATTGGTTATGTGGTTCGCAGGTTTGTACACAAATAACTTCAAATAAACAACATACGCTACTAACAAGAGATGATTGCTCGCGTCGGATTTATAATAAATTGGAAAACGAATTCGTTGACGTTAAATGAATTGAAATTTGGTTTGGGCATGAAATGATCCAATCAATTATACCTCATTTTTTTCGCACAATGAAATTATTATTAGATAGTGAGGAGCAAAAAGCGAAACCAATTTTCTGTTAGTTTAACGGCGCGTGTAAGCCTTTAATTAACGATTTGCTAACTTTACGTTTTCATAAGGAAACGTTTTCTTCGTGTTCCTCGGCTTAAAATACAATTTTTTCTGTGACACTTTCGTATTCTTTACGATTATAGAAAGACAGGAAAATTATAAGGGACGATGGGGTTAGTTTTTGAAAGGAAAGTTTTCCTTTATCTAAAACAGACGAACACTTGGCTGCGTCAGACATAAACTAGTCGGACGGATCTAATAAAGCAAGAAATACAAGAGAGCACAATGGACTTGGTGGGAAATGAACCGAGAGACTGAATCAAATAAACTCATCACTTGAATGCCCCCAAACAGCCCGAACGCACGCCTCTGGAATAATACCAGACGTGCCCGCAATTCCGCGAAGATTTTTCCAATTTCTCTTACAATTTTCTCCCTTTACTCGTCTCTCTCGTCGCCGTTTCATGATGCGTAACAGCGTCCTCGTCGCCAATTGAGAAAACCGTCAAATGGGCTAAAAATAAGGATAATACAAATAGAGAAAAAGAAGGGAGATAAATAAGAAAATGCTTCGAGCTGTATTATTCGAGTGAACGAGACAAAGAGAATGGTTTCAGGCGGATGGGAAAGAGAAAAATCCGGAGACAATAAGATATATAAATGTGTGTTTTGTCACCGGCGAAAAATGTATAGATATAGAGGCATTTTATATAAAATACAAGGATAAAAGAGCTCTGGACAGGCACACGCTCAAAACTCAATCCACAGACAGCTCTTCTTTTCCCCCTCTGATATATAAAAGTTTTCCAGCACAATGCGATCTGCTCCTACACTAAACGATGCCAATACCGAGATATTGATATCTGCATGTCTGATATATTCTGTTTTATTTGCTCAAACCCGCGTATACATAACGATAAGCGATAAGCTTCAGTTTTGTTAAACGTTCGAGATCAGAATTTTATTACGGCGCGGCGGCCCGAGCAGAAAAATTTATGGCAATAATAATAATAATAATTTTTAAGGGGCATTTGTAATGCACCCTCCGAAGAAGAAAAAAAAACTGCCAACTCGAGATTTAAGCCTCCGAGATCCCTCAGCAAGTTTCAGTTACACTTCTAATGATTCTCAAGATGTTACGTTGACTTCTTTCATTACCACAAATCTTACTCTAGGGTATATAAGAGTTTAGGGTTGCCTCAAAACTTTTCTCGTCTGTTTACATTTTTTGTGTTATATCCACATGTTGTTATTAAAAGTTTTTTTTTTAGTCTTTGACTTTGTAAGTTTTAACATTTTATTTATTATCCCTTACACCGAATTGCTTAAAATAAATCTGATCAAATGAGTTTCGAATTCAAGAATTCAAATTTAAAAAAATATTGGTTTGCAAAAAAAAGAGAGTTTTTAGTGTGAAAGAATAAATTCGATTGGAACTGCCTGAAATTCCATCGGATTTAGTTTGATTGTGGATGAAGATTGGATCAAGACCTCATGTAGGTCGGAATAAAATAGAATTTTCTGTAACGAAAATTTTTTCTGAACTGCTTCGATATTGAATCTTTTAAAATAAAAATTCTTTCTGATACATTCTGACCTTGTGGTTTTTATGGAAATTTTACGTCATGGGTCTCTAGATTTACTTCTAGCGCTCCTCCTTTCGTATAGCTGTATAGTACTTTCTTGGAGGTCTTTGAATTTAATCCCCCCCCCCCCTCCTCATACCGTGACAATGTTCATTGTCTCATGGTCCTACGGACGCATTCAAATCTCCCGGACTAACCTTTTCAATCCTTATAGTTTTTTTTTTAAATTTTATAGCCCATCTTAATTGTATTTTATTTTTGTAGGTCCTACAGACTGGTCCTGAAGTCTCTCTAGGTTATGGTACTTTAAAAGTTTTGTTCTTATCCACCTCCCTCCTAACATTGTATTTTTGTAGGATTTACTATGCTTCCTAAGCCCTCATAGGTCCTTTACAGGAATCCCTCTCATTTCTCCAGATTACATTTTCAAAATCCTTCAAATCCATTTTCACATCCTTCATTTTTTTGAAGTCTCCTCCGCTATATATTTTCCATATTGTGGTGACCTTCTCAATTTTAATTTTTTTTGTGATTGCACTGCCCTTTTTTTATACAGTGCTTCCCGAAAGTAACGGATAAATTCAATAAAATCGTTGAGAAAATTATTTTAAATAAATCCTCGGACACGTCGATTTTTATTTTTAAATTATCATCTAGAGATATAATTTTCAACCCCCCACCCTCCAATCCCTAAGCGCTGCCAACTCCAACTTTAAAAATTCAAATAGCAAAGAACCCTTTCTCACACCTCATCTGAAAGCTTTTTTTATGCTGAATACAATAAAAAAAGATTTTTCAAAATCGGTTGATAAATAACGGAGATATTTACCAAAATGTATTCAAATGAAAGTGCCAATATTCGAGCAGGCGTTGCGTTGGTACGGTTCTAGCAATGGGTGGTAAAAAACAATTGCAACGTGTTTGCAATTGAATGTAAACAAAATGTATTGACATTATTTAGTGGAGTGTGTGTTACTTATTATTAACGATTGAAAAATAAGATAACAAAAATGATTTACTGAAGCCAAAAGAATCGAAGTTTTAATGATGATTAGGGTTGGAGATAGATAGATACATTTTGTTTACATTCAATTACAAACCAGTTGCAATTGTTTTTACCACCCATTGCTAGAGCCGTACCAACGCCTGCTCGATTATTGGCACTTTCATTTGAATACATTTTGGTAAATATCTCCGTTATTTATCAACCGATTTTGAAAAACTTTTTTTTATTGAATTCAGCATTAAAAAAGCTATCAGATGAGGTATCAGAAAGGGTTCGTTGCTATTTGAATTTTTAAAGTTGGAGTTGGCAGCGCCTAGGGGTTGCGGGGTGGGGGGTTGAAAATTACATCTCTAAATGACAATTTAAAAATAAAAATCGACGTGTGCCAGCATTTATTTGAAATATTTTTCTCAACGATTTTATTGAATTTATCCGTTACTTTCGGGAAGCACTGTATAAAATAAGGTGAGGATACAAATCCTGAATTTTATTGTGTTCCGAATTAGTTTGTCTTTTTATTGACCTTGTATTATTGTAGACGTTCTAAATTTAACTTAAGTTTTGATAGGAGTTACATAATTGAGGGTTCAAGCGTAACGAATTTTTTATTTTGTTGTTGGAAAATTTGCATTGAGTATTACATAATCCTCCCTTGTTTCTCATAATTTAAGGGTAATGGGAAATGTTAGGAAGATTATCAGAGAGACACATACCTACACATCTTATCAATATGCAAATCAGAAACAACCTAAACTATATTGGCTTATTTTAACATACATAATACAAGACTAATCTGCATCATTTGATCTACTACCAAAACGGGATAACAACGATCGAATTCAAAACGGATTTACTCAAACGAAACTAGAGGTAGGACTAATTTGAAGACGCAAATTACATAGCTATGATGATAATTAATAGATTATACCGTGTCTTAAGACCAAAAATGAAACTCGCTTCTGTGTGTGTGTTGATAACCTGACTCGCGTGTACGCTTCCCTTTCTGAAGGGCACAAAGCATATTCCTGACACTGTCACATAGTTAATCATAATGGATTGGTGTAAACCGCATTTTAAGCAGTGCCTAAATTCACGTCACTCGTTTTCCCATCCCTCCCTTTTGTGACGTCGTAAAATGCGGCGAAGGAGATGCAAATTAAGGACGAATTGCGGAGGACCTTCCGACTTTGAACTAACCGCGACTTTTACCTTCACTTTACAAACAAGCAAGAGATACCTAAACTTCCTCAGCACCATAACATATTTAACATGTAATAATCATACCTGTTAACACCCAGTGGCGGCTCGTCATAAAATATCTTACCATATACTATTAATCATAATAATAATAATTTCTACCTTGCATTCCCTTATACGGTCATTGTCTTGGGTGTAGTATATAAAATTATTCTGCTATAAGATTAATTGTCGGGATTACTACCCTGCCCTACAGTTGGCCTCCTAGATGCGTGTAAGGGATTAAAGGTTAAATGTTTTATATTAGAATGTTTAATAATAATAGTAATACGGAATTAATTATGGAAGGTCTGGAGGGCTTGTAGTGTAAGAGACAGTAGTACTAAGACGTTGCGTAGGGGGTGGTGAAAAAAGGTAGATTATTAGGGACTTGAGCAAGGGCGCGTGCAAAGTACATACATAATTTCTATCCCTTTGTAAGGAGATTTGCAAATAACTTTCCTCTTATCTCCTGTCTAGGCATTTCTAGTTCTATATACCTAACTTCGCACTAACAAAACATCCTGAAATGGTTTAGTTGAGAGCGTAATCCGCATCTGTGAAGGTTCTTGGAGAGCTTGAAAGGATTGCGGACAAAGAGGTGTTGTGTAAAACACATCCTGAGGCAGGGGCTGCCGGTGAAGGCTTCAGATATATACACTCTTCCATAGACATCCGGATACGATGGAATATTTGTATTGCCTCAGGCGAAACGTGCTATTGTGAGCCCTTCTTGTACTCCTTACGTTATTATGACGCATGTATCTCTGCTCCGAATGGGAAAGCTTCTTATACCAATTTTATGAATATGAGAGGAATTTTTTTCTCTGGGAAAAATATTTTCGAATAAAGGAGAATGCCCTCGGGGTGATAAAAATAAAAGAATTTTGTGTTTATATTTTAAGGTTGATGTTCTCTTCATTTTTGAAGCTTTAGTGCTTTCTTACTTGCTTCCATAAAACAGTTATTGGCAATAGGGGTTTGAAATATAAATAAATCATCAATTTGATTTCGTTTTTATTTTTTGTTAGATTTTCTCAAACAATTTCATGCTTATATATTGTCTGATCAAAATTCAAGGTTACCCTCCTGTATTACATAATAGCTTAAAGTAAAATTTTTGTTCTTAATCTGAACTGTTACAACAATTTCTCAAATTAATTAACGTTTTGCCTTAAAATAAACCTTCCATGTATTCGTGTCTCCAAAGCCTTTGAGAGCCTTCTATAGTCAGGTACAAAGTGAAGGTCGTTTCGGGTGACTCAGGTTTCGCTCTTGTATGAATAATCGTCCACGGTTTTGGTATAAAAAATTAGACTTTCCCATAATAAAAATAAACATTTCGTTTTCGGTATTCACCAGTAGTTCGCGAGGCAGCATTGGAAATCACTTGAATGCGTAGCGAGAAACACCAGACTATACGGGTTCGATACGTACAGAAGAGAGACAGGCATCTAATTTACTAACGCAGCGGAAGTTCGCGATTTTCTCATCAACCGTACATTTTAGCTATATGACTACCTTATACTATGTGATAGACAATTCAATTTTGCATTCAATTATATAATAATATACAGGGTGTTTCATTTAAAATAACAAAGTTGCTTATTGTACTGTGAAAACCAAACACCCTGTATACGTGATTTAAATTTAGAAGAATGCAGAGTTATATACTGAACAACTTTTATATTTAAACTTCTTTCATATTTTGATTAATAAAGGAGCTATAGGAGCATTAATTTCCGATTTTCAAAAGTTCGTAGAGGGCGCCACAGTGAAATGTGGAAAGCAAACACCCTGTATACGTATAGAATTATTTTGACCAAAATATAGCCCTACGACCAATCTAAGATTGATTTGGTGTTTTGGAAGCCTTGTTAAGATTTTTCAGTTCATCGTTTAGAGTCTGAAACTGAAAGTCTAATTCTGAAAATAAAAATCCTTGTTTTATTTTAAAAATAAATCTACAGTCGATTTCTATGCAGCCTTGTTAGATTTCTCCTATGGTATGCTTCTATACAATGAAAAGTAAATTCTTTTGAGATACTCAGACCCAAAGCTTCGGTCTTGCTTGGAAGAGCAATCCAGGATTGATTTCCTGTAAAACAAATCTTGCAGCCGGTTGCTTTCAAAATTTATTGGATTACTGTAGCAAGGTGTGAAGAAATTTCAAGTAACCTTGAATTGTTTTGTCTTAAAAATATTTGTGTATTTATGTAAGAGCGCTTCTGTGAGACTGTGACCTGCACTTCTTTAATATAATATTAATATTAAGTGAAAGAGGTTAATTATTTTTTTAATTTCCTTGGTATTTTTAAGGAAGATTTATGTTTGTAAAGTTTTTATTGTCAAACGATTCAAGTAAAAGTAAGTAAAGGTAAAGACGTTCGAATGTCGGAGGCAGTGCTTTAGTCGTAAAATATGAACTACCGGTACTCAACTAAATTTTTAAAATTTTCCACATGGATTCATAGGGATGAGGTGCCCTGCCCTGTCCATTTTTCTTTTTCGGAAATGGGTGTCTTCGGCGGAACGTTTACCAGAAGTTATCCCAGTGGCGCCGGAACTATTTATCAACTACGGGTGCAGTAAGAAAAGTTGGCGCCGCAGGCGATTTTTTTTTTCAAAAGTGGGCGTGGTCAATTTAAAAGCGTTTTACGAGCATATGGCTATTTTAATGTAAAATTTTAAATAATCAAAATTTCAACAATTTTACTTATGCATATTTTAAAATTGCATTGAAATACATAGCTTCTGCTTGTACACATGTAGGTACTCGTCAACCACCAGAGCAGCAGGAACGGGCAAAATTACACAAAATGCAATAAAATACTTGCGTCGTAAATCAGTTACCGAAAATTTCCTCCAAATGGTTGATTGCACTTTTAAAAAAGGTACCTAATTAATAAAAATGATTTAGTCAGTGAGTACCGGTGCGTACCGCATATTTTTAACACTGCAAATAACTTCCGGTACCTTCTTAACGTTTTTTAAAAACTACCGGTACTGAGTACCGGTGAGTACCGGCTCGACTAAACCCCTGGTCGGAGGGGAAGCTAAGAAGTTCAAGGTTTCCGAAATAACACTCACTTGTTCGTTGTGGAACAGCAAAGCTTTTTAGATGAGATAAAGAGGGCACGCACGTCTAATAAAGAGCGTTAGGAAAAGCGAATCATTCCGTCTGCGGAAAAAGCAGTTAACGAAAGAAACAAATTTAAGAGGTCGAAGGGAAGAAGAAAAATCGCGAAAATCCGTTTGCGGTCTCCATATTTTATTTAAAAGTTGCAATAAATTCCGCTTTGTATATTAGAATGTTCAGTGTTCAGTATCAGGGCCATGTGTTCGCATTTCTAGTCGAATTATTCGAGCCACAAATTTCATTTCCGGTTCGTGGATTATAATAAAGCGAGCGAGCGCCGTTACCGCGATATCAGATAAGGGCCAATTTTCCTCAGAACCACCCTTCATACCCACAAATTACTGTTGCGTAAAAATAAGTGGCCTGTTATGTCTTATTTTTTATTGCTTCGGATTTATTCTTGTTTTTTGTCTTTATTGCTTTTTTAATCTGAACTTTAAAACTCGAAATCTAATTTTTTGACAAGAAACATCCGGGACTTCCCCATTGCCGTGCCGCCGCCGCTACCGCAACCACTCCACCTCTAATAAATTACAATTATGATAATATTCCGAAGACGAAGTGTTTTACTTTAGTGTTGTTATATTTCAGTTAACATCGCTAACGAGCTCTACGTGTTCTGTTCACCTAAGAAGTTTTATTCCTTTGGTATTTGCAACGAAATAATCTCTGGATGCGTCTCGTGTAATTAATTTTCTCAAATTAACCCCAAAGGATCACAAAAACCCGATCTCTCTCTCCCCGAAAAAATAAACCTCTATTTTTAGAAACTTCCAAATTCCTTAACAAAAAAAAAATTAAACATTCCCTAAATATTAATTAAAATTATCCAAAATAAACAAAAACATTTTTCTAAATGTTTTAAAATCGAAAGCTTCAAGGAGAGTTTTTGGGTTGAAATTTTACTGCCACCCAAAAAAAATTAGGTCTTTTAATAGCTCAGTCTAAGGTAAGGGGCAAAGTATAATAAAAACTTTAAATGACAGAATGGCTTTCAAAGCTACTAAGAAAGCTTTAACAAAAGCTTTAACGCAAGCTTTCTGGGTTACAGATTAATAGCCCTGGAGAAATAAAAATGTTGCAGAAACTGAACTTAAGATTCAAGGAAATTAAAATATTAGAGATACTTTTTAAGAACTGGAGGCCTTTCTGATACGACAACTGCTTCCATAAATCTAAAAGCACAGAATTTGAAATGACAAGAATTGACTATTGAATAAATTTTGGAGCTTTCAAAGCTACAAAAGAGTGTTAAGAGTTACATTTTCGGTAGTCTCTAAGAAAATATATAATTTTAAAATGTTGACTTCTTGAAAGGAAGAAGTATATTACGAAGCAAGTTTTTTTGGGGGCTTTTGAAATCTACTAAGAGAGCTTTTTTGTAGGCTACAGCTAGTCCACGGAAAAATTTGTTAAAAATTCCTTTCCTTTAAAGAGGAAAAATATCTGTTCGGGTGATACGAAACGACTTGCAACGAGAGCTTTTAAGGCCCCTATGAGTTGTTTTCCAACAGTCCTGAAGAAGAAATTTAAAAATGCTTACATAGCCGTGAAAAAGCAAAGGAAAAACATGAATGGCGAGATTTTTCAGGGAATAATTTTGAAGGGCTTCTAAAGCTATCAGGGCAGCTTTTAAAGAAGCTTTATGGATTGGTATACAACAAGCTTGTAAAAGCTCAAACTGACTTAGAAGAAAAAATCTTGAATGACAAAACTTTTGAAGCTTTCACAGAACCTTTAATGATTGTTGTTTATCAGAAGATAAGATTTTGAAAAAAAATCTTGTAAGCTCAAAATTAAAGGTTAAATTTTAACAGTTCCTGTTCAGCGTTGATTCCTTTACAACCGCAAAGGTAAAGCTCCTAGTCACCATATCTTTAAAAAGATTCCCTTCAAAGAGATTGACTGTTATAGGTTGAAAGCTCCATAAAATATTAAATTTTTTTCAATTGCTTTTCGAAGCTGTCTGTAAGAGCAAACCAAAGAAGCTCCAAAATGTTCAAAAAGAAAATGTATATAAACTTTTGTATCTTGTTCAAACAAAACTCCAAATCAACTCATAAAAGTCAGTTTCAGGTTTCAAGAAAACAAGTAAAAGGTAAAATGAATTTTATGAAAATGTCCGTTAGCATTACACAGTAGGAAGAGCGACGGGAATGTATTAGCTTTAATTTGTATAACACATTCTCGTGTCAAAACAAAGCTTTGGCTTCCGGCACATTTTCCTTGCGCCTTCCCTCTAGCTCCATGGAAGCGGATTCGAATAAACATCCCCTAATTAATTACGCAAATCAGAACGCACATATCTGCCCTAGAAGCTCCAAAGTCACCTGATATCGGTGCCGAGGATGATTCAGGATTTAGCCTAAAAAGTTTTAAATTAAAACGAAACACGAGCTGACACGAACATAAGACACACTCTACTTGATTGTTGCACAGAGCAAGAAATTTCTATTTGCAGTAAGTAGTAGTAATGTAAAACACGGGCCCTAATAAATTACGTCTTAAAGCTCGCAAGTGAGAGGGATATTCAAGAGAGAGCAAGATGCCTCAATGAATTCAAACAAGTGTGGCGTAATTTAGTCAAAACAAAATGCACACAAACTTCCGTAATCATTTTAGAATTCATTTCTAAAGTGAAACAATATATTAAAGATACTTTACAGCCAGGACGCGTCGTTGCAAAAGTTGGTAACATCTGCGAGCCATGAAAATAATAATAACTTTAATACAATGCGCTTTCTGTTTACTAAATGTACTATCAGGAAAAGTTTGCTTCGATCCCAAGCTAAACATGCCTTTATGATTTCATTTTATAACAATCTCATATGAAAGTCAAGTGTTCTTATTTTCTAGAAACATTCTGTTGCAATTGAAAATCCATAAAATATCGGTTATGTCTTGCCCGAGCAGAATAAGTAATTGACTGAAGCTCTTCTGGAAAGATAAGTATCTCATAAGGAAGTCTATAAGATTCCAAACAGGAAATATTCAAATATCCAAATAATAAAAATTAAAACCCCCCTGATCCTTTGCTGTAACTTTTCTGATAATACATAGTAGGACAACTCCAAAAAGTGGAAATGCGCACGTCCCCTGGACTCTCCCATACTAAAAATAAACATTTCCTTTTTGATATTCAACAGTAGTTCGCGAGGCAGCATTGGAAATCACTTGAATGCGTAGCGAGAAACACCAGACTATACGGGTTCGATACGTACATAAGAGAGACAAGCATCTAATTTACTAACGCAGCGAAAGTTCGCGATTTTCTCATCAACCGTACATTTTAGCTATATGACTACCTTATACTATGTGATAGACAATTCAATTTTGCATTCAATTATATAATAATATACAGGGTGTTTCATTTAAAATAACAAAGTTGCTTGTCGTACCGTGAAAATCAAACACCCTGTATACGTGATATAAATTTAAGTGAATGCAGAGCTATATACTGAACAACTTTTATATTTAAACTTTTTTCATATTTTGATTAATAAAGGAGCTATAGGAGCATCAATTTCCTATTTTCAAAACCTCATAGAGGGCGCCACAGGGAATTTCTAGCATTAATCAAAAAACGAAAATGTACTTAACACCAAGCTGCATAAGTATAGAAAATTTAAACAAAATCGTGTAGCCAGTTTTTTTGTAATAATTTTTCAAAAATTTCAAAATTTTTGGAAGAGCGCCGATGCTACCGTTTTTGGATTTCCTAAATAAATTTTTCTTTATGATATAGTACCGTCAAAGGGGGGTTTTTAAAATGAGTTTCTAAAATTATAATTTTGTTTCAGAAATCATCCAGTATTAAACAAGTACTGATACTGTTTGAATATCTGAGGACGGCGCGGCTCATAAAGTGAGGAGTCAGGAAGTGTAATGTTTTAGTGATCTCCGTACTTTCAAGTGAAGTGTAGTGGACTGAACTAAAGTGAGTGCGGAAAATGGAAATTTAGGGGTTCGACCATGGACTGCTTTCGTGTGCTTCAGAAGAGGACAACGCAGTTTTTTAAGGTAGGGATCCCACGTCTGTGAAAGCGGATTCAAGGATGAAGTCAACAAAATTTAAGGTCGTAAAACCAATTTTACACACAGCAGTACAGTTAGTAGTTAAAACTCACAACGCAATTTACAAATTAAAAATATAAAAAGAAGCTTCAAGGAAAGCTTCCCAAGAAATAAATTTCTTCAACGTCCTTGACAGCTTTCGTAACTTTAAATTGTAAATATCATGAACTATATTTCTGCCCTTATTCTTTTCTCAAGTAAATTCTAGATATGTAACCAAGAAAAGCTCTAACAATACCACTTAAAAAGAGCTTTTGTGAAAGCAAAAAATTTAATGGCTTCAATCGCTTGAAATAACACAAACTTTCTTATAAATAATTTCTAAATATTGGAAAGTTTTCAACAGAGCTTTATAAAATAAGTAAATTTTTTCATAAAAGGTCAAACCAGTGTGGGAATTGTAAGACAAATTATTTTTATCAAACTAATTCAAACACCGTTTTGAAAAGCTGCTAAAGTTTCGAAGAGATTGTTTAGGAGAAGTTTTATGGTTTCCTTAATTTTTGGCAATTTCATGCAAGAACTAATTGTTATACAAAAATTTCCGTTGGTGGCGTTAAAGCTCGACAATTACCAAAGAGTCTAGATATGCATTTTGGGAATTTAATAAGCTACGTAAATTTTAAAATATTTCCAATATTCCTTCGAATATTCCGAAAGCTTCCAAATCGCCTTGTTTCTGAAATAAGTACCCTATACTTTGTTGTAAATACTCTAAAATATAAACAGTTTAATTAGAAATATGGTATTAACAAGTTACAAGCTAATTTCATTCCCCCAAAAGATAAATAAATTACGTTTCAAAAATAAACCCGACTAATACAAAGGAGTAATGGCTGCATTATACAAATTGAAGAATAAGAGACAACGCGCAACGCAGTCTCCTTTAAAGAACGCAAATAAACTCCATTGTGTAAATTAATTAGTATTTAGATGCCGTTAATTGAATTAAGGGACTTGCGGCCGTGCTAACCAGAAAGTTTGTAAACAGCCGAGTCTTTTACCAAACTGATGTAAAAGTAATCAGCTCACCTTTTATGAATAGGATGCCTCTTTTGACTTTAAAAACACTCTCTGATCTTGCAAGAATCAACAACAAACACCCTCTTTTTCACCAAGAAACCCTCGTCCTTCTCGCTTACCTGAAAACAGAAAAAAAAACACAAATTAACGAAACCTCTTCAAGGAAATCTTTTTATATTTTAATTCTTACCCAATATTTATTAAATTAATGAACAACCCAATTACTGGGAATTAAAGGCAAGAAACGTTTATACGCAAAAGCACAAAAGTTGAAAAGGTAAAAAAATCCGGCTCAAAGGACCAAGTTATGTTTTAGAACGATGAATGTTAGTAGGCAACTTATGTTGCAAATGTGCATAAGAGAATCTAAATTTTTATGAGAATTTAACGCGTGCTAAAATGGCGTCTCGACTATTAAAAATAGAAATGTCTATAAAACAGTAATTTTATGATTGTAATTTGTCTATTTCAAAAAGTTAGTGCATTTTCATGTAAATCCTATATTTTTCTACCAATTTTAAGGCAGAAATGTTGCAATTTTCTTGGAAAAACTCATAAAATGAGATGATCTTATAAAGGTTTCCTTGAAAACTACTTATACATGATGGAATTCCGAGACATACAGGATGGTTACAGAAAACTTATGAAAACATACGAGATGGTCTCAAAAAATACACAACCCTTTACATTTCAGTGACCTTTCAGAGTTAACTATTTTAGGGTTTTTGGGGGGGAGGGGGTAGCGAGAAAGTGAATGTCTCTATTTATAATCAATTTTTGATATATTTATGGCCGTTGCTAGCTCCACGGCTAACGTGGATATAATTCTGACACAAAATCCACGGCATTACGTTCTGCGCATGTCTGGGTACTTTCGCCGAATTAATGACGTCACCCCTTGACAAGACGTTTGCCGTGGATTTAGTATCAAAATTATATCCACGTTAGCCGTGGAGCTAGCAACGGCCTTTATTTATAGTCACTTTTGAATTAATTTTTGAAGTAAATTTGTTTTAATCTCCAATGCACTTTGGAATGATTGCGGTAGCAATATACACAGAAGGGGCACTATTAATTATAGGGGAGCATAATGTCTAAGTGAAAGGGAAAGCAAAATCACTGTACAACACGGGAAACAAGTAGATTTGCCGGTAAACTAAAGGATATCTACCCGTTGGGCAGGTAGGGGTGTCGGAGTAATGAGTTGCAGATTGGTTCTAGGGGTGCAGAGCCGGAAATAAATCTGTTTGTGCGGTGTAGCTCGCTTCCGCAAATATATTAAACATGTTATCCGACCAGCAGTAGAAAATCGCACATCTTCCCACATTTTCTCTCTCCACGCTACGATTTCTGATTTTTAACTACGATCTCATAAGTTTGAGAAGGGGAACGCTTCCGCTGATAACTGACTAAGATAATTGGGGCCCGGTGAGGGGGTCACGCACACAGAAATCCGAGTAACATTTACGCCTTTCCCAGCGGATGAGGGAGGGCAAATAAATCAAAAAGACGAACACACAGAAAATCGAGTTACTTCTTGCTGAAGCACGGCTCAATCATTCGCACTGATTATGTGAAGTAGTCCGAGCGAAACTTTATTAAAGGCGAATAATCGGTTTAAAATCCGTTCTTGACTCAGGGCTTCCTGGATTATTCATTGCTGTGTACTGTAAGATCAAAGACAGAGACAAGCCAACACGACATTTGTTGATATCAGACCGTACGTGATGTTGTCTTGCTGAATCAATTCCTGTAAAGTCTTCCAGACGAAATGGTTTTATTATTCCCAGATGAGGAAACAAATAAAACTACAATGTATTTTAAACTCACGCTAATGATAATTCATGTTTTACAAAGTAGTAACAAATAATAATAATATTTTAAGATCTATAAATAAATTTTGAAATGTACAAAGTCAAAGTAATAAAATGTGAAGCGACTTTGACGATATAAGAAAATTTAATGTCTTTACTTTATGGGAATATGCATCAAAAGTGGATGCGAGTCTTATTTCTAAAGCTATTAACTGAATAAGACAAAAATGTGCGTATATAACATCTACAGGGTGATTAAAAAAATAAACAAATCTCAATTAAAATACAAAGGGTTACTAAAAGAGAATATTAACGGTTTTAGAATAAAGTCAGCAGATTTAAAAAAAATCCATGTTCAGATAATTGAAATGTTTCTTCCCTTTGTACTTTGAAGGTTTTCAAACATTGTTAACGTATTGTCATTACCCATGAAGGTAAATTCGTACCTTGTTTGCCTTTTAATTATTGTTTAATTACCGTTCATCCTGGGATAGGGTATTAGTTCGAAAAGTTTCAAAGGAAGTGGGCGTGTGATCAAGCATAGGTAATTTGAAATATTCCTTTGAAGTGTCCTTTGTAGACACGTATAGGTATGCAGAGAGTAAAGGAAAGAGGTGAACACACGCCGGGCACTTTATTCCAATATCGAGCGCCCTTTTATGATCCTTGGAGTTGGCGTAGTCGATCATGTTGCCAGTCGTGTCACTCTATAACCTCGTCCTGCCTCCAGGATGACGACGACGTTCCCATACCCAAAACCCGTCCAGGATATTTGAAACATAATATCCCTGTTGGATTACCATACATGCCCTAGCATTCGATCGCTTTCGGTAAATCTGCAGGTGATTTTTTTATATCATCCGAGGCAATAAATTTACGTCCCTTTGATCTTTTTAATGCAGAATCTACTCTCTCTAGAAAACGGTTTGTTTCCCCTAAGACCCCCGAGCAGAAAACTGTTTAATCCTAACGACCTCGGAAACACGAATATTTTTCTGCTACTTTAAGCCTCCCGAGAGTTACATGGGAAAAAGCAATTGCATAGCACAAAGTATAACATAAGCTTCCACTGCATACAAGTTTTCTTTACAAAATGAAGACGCATCTTATAACGACTAAAAGGAAATGCTACAAATCCTTAGATTTACTGCTTTGTATTACTAGGCAAACATGACGACTGACTACTTTGAGCTATATTTGCAAATAAAACCACTCCCAAGGGAGAATTTTAAAACAGTAAAACTATGAAACTAATTAGAAGAGAGATTAAATTCCCCAATATACATATAGGTATATAAAAATGTATTTTACTGTTTGCTTCATGAAAATCGAGACATCGTTCTCATTAAATATTTAGTTAAATATTTTTCTCGATTAAAATTATTTTCTTGTTAATTAGTTTCATCTACTCAAGCCCCGTTTCTTTGATTTTCCAATATATTTCTTAATAAATGAAGTCAATTTTCTTAAAATAACTGTCAGATACATTAATAAAGTTTTGCTCCTATAAAGAAACTTTTTTATTTTTTTTTTGCTTTGAAGCATTCATTTTGCGTCATCGAAAAATTTATGAATAATAAATTTAGGATGAGGATGGTGTAAACCAATAAAGGTGAATAAATAAAAATATTTTATAAGGGTTGTACTCAGTTGGATAGAAATTTAAGAATGTTGGATTGTGCAAATAGGTAGACATCTGCTGATAAGTTTTGATTCGGTACTGACTGAACTTTTGCCATCAGCAGAACTTGTCCAGCCATTACAGCTCTTGTAGGTAGTAGGACACCAGAACGTAACTGAACTTGTGTAGACATCAGAGCTCTTGCAGGCAGTAGAACTCAAGCAACTGAACTTTTGTAGGCAGCAGAACTGGTGTAGCCATCAGAGCTCTTGCAAACAGTAAAACTGCAGCTGGTAGCAGTCATTGTAGAGTCTGCAAAAATTTATGCAGCATGTTGTGAATTTTTAAAAAATTACGCAATATCTCTCTCAATAAATCGAGACATTCTCAGTTACATTAGTAATATTTTGCTTCTAAAAAACTTTCATTAATTGCTTGCTTTGGAGTATCCATTTTGCGCCTTCGAGAGTTTGATTTGAAATAATTACTCTCTCTTTTATAATAAGCGTCATTTCAATCGAATAATTTTAATTATGAATCAGAAACCTTGAATTCGTTTCGTCCCCAATTTCAAGTCTGAAGCAATTAAATTCATTACTTTTTAACTCCTTCAACTATGCTCGATGGTATTTTTACACCAAAACAATATTTTATTCACACCTAGAGAAAGTAAAAAGGGAAAAATCATGTTTAGATTAGAATGGATAAGATCTGGCGTGTAAATGGTAATATTGTTGGTTCAAAATTTGCACTTGCAAGAGTCGATTAGTCGATATTACACGAGGTCTCACAAATTCAGGAACAGAGTTAAGTGTATTACGTGTTGGCAGTATTATTCCGGTGTGCATAATAGTCCATTGTGGTGGAACTATTACAAATTCTATATCGCGTCAAGCAAACGGACTCGCTCACTCTTCCTGTCGCTTCAGCATTCATAAGTCTAAAATTGAGAGCAACTCTCGATCCCCGACTTATAGCCAAGTTTAATTTCGCAAATTTTACGAGCCCGCTTCTTATTAGGGAAATTTATAGCTGAAAAACGCAGCATGCCGAAATTGCTGCTGCTAGACTATAAAGACCGCATTTATAGAGAATTTTTATTGGCATTGTTTTACGGTGCTAAGCAAAAACTTAAACCCTGTTTAACAGAAATAAATTATCTTCAAGTCCACTGTAAACAGATTAATTACTTGAAAATTACCTAGACCCCAAAAATTGAAAAATCAGACCAACCAACAAAGAATTGGTCTACAATCCAATTCATATTCCATCAGCCAATCAGAAGCGTCCTTTTTTAAAAAATGAACCAATCAGAAGGCTATTTTACTGACAGTATTTTTTATGACAACTGGAAAACAGTAGAGTCTTTCAGCAACAATATATATGTCAGATAAACGTCAAACTAACGTCAAAAAAATTATTATTATTTTAAAAACTCTTGTTTTATTGAATTCTCATCCAAATACAAACTCTTACTCTGAGTTTTTCTTCAATATTTGTCATTCATTCATTACTACAACTATTTTTGGACTCGTATTCAGATTGAAAAATATTCCCGGCAAAACTCAGAGCACTCGTTGTGTTATATATGACAAAAATGTTGATAATGAAAAAAATTCATTTAAAAATTAATATTAAAGCTTATTTTTTTAAATTTTCGCTTTTGTTTGTACGCTTTTAGCTTTGAAACTGCAGCCCCTTCTTATATAAAACTTTGTGTTTTTGTTGAACAGCTCTCAAGACAAACCCTTTTGTGGAACTTTAACAATGGGCTTACTTTTCATCAGCTTTCCTCCCTATTTTTTGCAAATACTGTCGTTGAAAACATTACGGTTATATAAATTGTAGATAAAATTTTTAAGCTCAAGAGCTTTTTATTATTGGGGTGCAATCGTAACAAACTTTGTGGCAAACTTTAAGTTTAATTATCATGAAAAGATTTTTTTCAAATGTGAAACGTTATATCCTCTGAAATGTAAAAAAAATGAGAATAACGTAGAGGAATGCTAAACTTTTGGAAGAATGTAAACTGCCTGTTCTGAAAAATTAATGTCTGCTAGAAGAGAAAGCATTTTCATAGCGATGAGAGGACGTTGAAGGTAAATCCAACCTATTCACGAGAAAACAGCAGGATTTTAAAAGGATATATTTTTTCTTGTATATTTTTATTCAGAAATTTTTGATTGATTGAATTTGGAGCTTTAAAGTTGGGGATAACAATCAATGGGAATGGGAGGGAATCACCAAAATCAAAAAATACAAAATCCAGACTTCTTAAGTCCTGAACAATATCCAAGGGAAAGAAAATTCCAAAGTAACAAAATCGAGAACTTAGAGATCTAAATCTGAAGACAAGACTTAAATGGGGTAGGGGGGACTCAAAATCAAGAACTAATTAATTAAAAAAAAAATTTTGTAGAGCATATAGAAATGATTAGGAGAACATGTTGGGGCAAATAATAAAAAGTGCAGTTAATTTAGTCTATCCCCTGAAGAATATTCTTCTGGGTCATGACAACACAATGGTGCATGGATTAACAAGGGTCTTTAATTTAACAAAATTTGTCAACGAGTTAGAAAACCTGGGCTTTCGAATAGAGAAGTGGGAAATAAGTCTAGACAAGTAGGGAATTTGCGGTGCAAAACCAGACACAAGCACATACACAGAGAGCAGTTAGTAAAGTCGTAAAGGGGTTTAGTAATGCAGGATGGTACAGCTCCATGGGGAGATGTGCATGCACAAGTTTGTAAGGCCCGTAAGCCTATCAGGACAGGGTGGCTCTCGTAAAAAACTTACTGCAAATTACTTTATCACGGCTAACGCAATGTAATCTGAATATTGAAGTGGTCATAAACATACGTGAGTTGCAGAAGGGAATTTTCGCGCAACGGCGTCGGTTATTAAAAAAATAAACGCAGAATCCTAAACTGGAAAACGTTACTAAGAAGAAGAAGAGATTTAATAAAATTGCTATTACAAGACTAGGTAATATTTGAGCCAAGGTAAACATTTAGGTCTGGCCGTGAGATTAAAACAGCTTATTAAGTAAAGTTTTAGTGCTCATTTCACGCAGGAGAGCAGAATCTCGAGGTTTAGGAGCATTAATATCGCTATAGTGGGATAAGGGCGAGGAATTTCCTTTAATGTGCTTAACTCGGAACAGAAATTGTCTTACGAGGAATTTGCTACACTTCAGGAAAATGCATTTTAAATAACGGTGCGCAGCGGTTTTCTCTCTGAAGGATGTTTTCAGCGCTTCTATTTCAGAGATCAAATACGAAGCGATATTTTAACAATCATTCTATTTTCGATTATGATTATGCATAAGAGGAAGTTCTGTTATGCATTTCAAACATATACCAATGGATGTTTGAATTTATGCATTCAAATTCGATCTAAGTACAGGATATTTCCATGTAAAACCGACGTATTTGATATTTGAATGTCGCAGGTGTGTCAGCAATATTTTCATGCAAAAGTGAATACCCACACCAAAGCGGAGACGTTTCAGCTCGTACATCTTTCATAAAAATTAGATTTGCAAAGAACAATATTTTTTTTATTTAACTTTAAGAGAAAGTTATACTCTCAACACTATGACAAGCGTATCACTTAGATCCGGAACGCCTTTTTAGTACGAAAATAGTTATTTGTATACCAAGGACGCGAAATGTGTCTTTATCGTACCGAGAGAAAATTGTCGCCGAGGCCGCTTGCGGCCGAGGAAAGACAATCTCGAGGGCGCTAAAGAATTTCGCGGACAAGGTATACACAATATTTTTTGTGCAACCGTAAAAAATGTGTAATTGTAAATGTTATTGCTTTTAGAAAACCTACAGCTTAATTCATTGTAAATAGAAAAACGGCTTTCAGTTAGCGCGTTACTATGGATATGGAGTAAATAAAACAATTAGTTTTGTATAAATTACAATGATTTTTACTTTAGCGGCCGCTACCATTAGCAGCGGCCGCGAAATTAGATTTCGTGTCCTGAACAGCGGACGCGAAACGCCTACTTCGCGTACGGTTGCACAAAAAAAAACTTAAATAATGTTCTCGGTTTTAAACTTTCTCACAGAAATACGTCCGTTTATTGTTTGCGCCCCTATGCTATGGCAGACTTAGAAAAGTGGGTTTCTACACGAAAACGAATAATTGAACTTAAAAAAGTCCTAAGATTTTATATGAATATAGTCCTGGAATTAATATTTTGCAACCTGCCATAGAACAAAGGCCCCCTTTTGATTCTTCGCGGCCCTGCACCATTGCCGATTGAAAATTTTGGGTTATAAAGGCTGTATGTCCTGCGAGAATAAATAAATCTTCAATAAAGCCGTAGGATTCATAGTTCATGATTATTTGGAAATTTAATTTTGGAAAATGTTAACACATTTTGATAGAACAAATGCGCCCGTTTGATTCTTCGCGCCCCTGCACCATTGCCGATTGAAAATTTTGGGTTATAAGGGCTGTATGTCCTGCGAGAATAAATAAATTTTGAATAAAACCGCAGGATTCATAGTTCATGATTATTTGGAAATTTAATTTTAGAAAATGTTGACAAATTTTGATAGAACACATGCGCCCTTTTGAGTCTACGCGTCTCTGCACCATTGCCGATTGAAAATTTTGGGTTATAAGGGCTGTATGTCCTGCGAGAATAAATAAATCTTGAATAAAGCCGCAGGATTCATAGTTCATGATTATTTGGAAATTTAATTTTGGAAAATGTTAACACATTTTGATAGAACAAATGCGCCCGTTTGATTCTTCGCGCCCCTGCACCATTGCCGATTGAAAATTTTGGGTTATAAGGGCTGTATGTCCTGCGAGAATAAATAAATTTTGAATAAAACCGCAGGATTCATAGTTCATGATTATTTGGAAATTTAATTTTAGAAAATGTTGACAAATTTTGATAGAACACATGCGCCCTTTTGATTCTACGCGCCCCTGCACCATTGCCGATTGAATATTTTGGGTTATTAAGGCTGTATGTCCTGCGAGAATAAATAAATCTTGGGATTCATAACACGTGATTATTTGGGAGTTTGAATTTCGTAAAATGTTGGGAAATGCGCTCATACACATGCGCTCTTTTATTCCTTGAACTCGTCCCAGGATATGATTTTTAATCGAATTTAAGGTATTTGAACCCTTAAGTTTTAAATTAAATTTTGTCTCTGTTTTATTGGTCACTACCCTGTCCTATATCCAGGTTACGAAAATGAATTACAGAAACTATATCCCAGGAGAATACTTAAATCTAAATAATGTCCTGGGATTTGTTATACACTTGCTTGTATGGAAGCTTAAGTTTTAGAATGTGTTGACAAACCCTTATTCGTCACGTCCCTTTACCAAATTCAAAGGGTTCTACCTGTACGTCCCCGGAGAATATTTAAGCTTCGTACTTTGATTCGGGAACCTGTTCATAAATTAAATATTACTCGCCCTTGTATTTATTGCGCCCTTGTGCCATTGCCGGATTTGCAAGATTTACAAGAATGTCTTCCAGTAACTTCGGAAGTAAATCTGGGTATTTATCTTAAGTGTGGTAGTAGTTGGTATTCAGGCACACCTCTGTACGTGGTGGTACAATTTGAATTTGCATTGTTTAGTTGGTTAGAGTTATATTCTCTCTCAGCGCCGCTCATAATGGACCATTGTTGTGTATTATTCTAGGACACGGTTAAAAGTTAGTAACCACCTACCGAACATTAAATCAAACAGTTTAATAGAGGGAGAACTGAAACAAGTTTCTAACTACAAACCCTAATAACAAACTTTAATTTAGATTTAAGCTTATTCGTGCAGAACTCTATTATTATTCAATAATATGTACTTTAGTATGTTGCTGTTGAATAAATTTAATAATAGAAGGAATATTTTATTAAGGTAATAATGCAAAATCGGTTCCTTCCTCCATTTATACAGAAACATTCTATAGACCACCCTGAAATTTTCTATTGTTCCAGGAATATTTTATTAGTGAATATGGATTTCTCTTAAATAACATTTTTGGGGAATCCCCTAAAGCTCGAAGAAATCTCTTTAATCTCTTTTATTAATGAAAATATTTAGAGAATCCCTTTAAAGCTTTGAACCCCCTAGAAATATTTCAGGATATTCAAGGGGGATTCCTCTAAGCACAAAAAATTCTTTTAGATGTATACCTACTATTTATACGTACACGCTATAGGAGAAAGTATCATCCAAACAAAAAGACAGAACAAAACCTTTTATCTATTATCTGCTGTAACAATCTAGATTCCCTCAGAATAAATATTCAAAACGAATTTAAATAAAACACAACGAATGTATCCTTAGTTTAAAAAAACTTGTAACACGAAAAGGGTGTATCTCCCTTTTGTTAAAAATGTCAGATCGGAAAAGAACCAAAAAATGAAATAAAAACAATGAAGTTACGATTATGAAACGACCAATGAAGGTTAAAAATGCAGTCGGATTTGAATTTCCTGGATTTAATAAAACGAGTCAAAGGAAAGTAATAGGAGAAAATATTCAGTTACATTTTCTTTCATCTAATGTTGAAATTCCCTTGTTACAATAAATATTTTGCAGGTAATGAAGGATTATTTATGTCCCAGAAGATTATTTGCTTTCTGAAAAGCTTTGTGTTGTCGAGTGCCTCCTAGTTGTGCTTATCGAAGCAAAAATGTAAGTGCGCGACTGTTTGTAGATTCAGCACGGCCCTAAAACCTCCTTTTCTCCATTTCCTTGTTCGAGTTTGAAAGGAAAAAGAGTAAGGAAGATATCTTATACATTATTTACAAAGGCAGGGGTATATTGACACAGATACTTGGGCACTTGTGTCCTTAGCTGTTTGCTACACTGATGAATTAAGATTTCCAACCCCAGTGTATGCCTCTATGATTGCGCTCGCTCGGCACCTTATTGTTTGTCTTTAAACTTAAGGGAAAAGTTATATAATATCAAAAGGTTTCTCCTTTTGTTCCGCAGAGGTCAGTATGTATGTTTAGGGTTGTGCGTCGGGGTGACGAACGATCAGAGCGTAGGTCACGTAAATAATGAATGGTTTTGTGAACATTTGTCCCTCGCAGAGAACTCATATAAGTGGGATCTGTGGGGCCATGTATTTCTCAATAATAGATATTTAGGGGGAGAGCGAGCTCGTTTAATCCATTCCACGCCGCACGTATATACCGTAACATTACTATAAATGAATATTGCCCTCATCGTTATTGTTATATGGTTATTGAAGGACCCTTAACGTTTGTAATTGATTTTCGAGTGACACTCCTATTACAACCTTCTCATTCCTAGAGGATTACGGAAATGATAGGAATTTGATCAAGTGGTTTCATTTCGCAAAATGTTATTAAAATAAATTAAGTTTAAGTAACAAATATTTAAAAAAGTTGTAATAGGTACATACCGTGCACATTAAGTATCGATACTTATAACGGAATCAAAACAAACCTATCCAAATTAACTTGGGATACCTAGGTATGCTAAGAAAATTATTTGTAAATATTGTAATAGTCCCGACAAGAGAAGGTGATATCTGCGTTAAATTGAAGGCCAATTCAAGGTTGTCACCAGAGACATGTAGGTCAAATCACAAGCTCACTAAACTTTTCAGAAGAATGTGAATAAACCAAACGTATTTGCATGAATTGTCACCCAACGGATAGGTATCCGACTGAATATAAAACAAACGGGAATTAGTATCAGGAAAGGAGAAATTGAGATTGTTTATAATTTATACTAAGACTAATTCAAGTGTTGAGTTGTTTGTCTAGCGTCTGTTTCGTTACTGTCCTTACAATGTAAAAAAGTGGAGGTACGTACCTCCCCTGGAGTTTCCCATACTAAAAATAAATATTTCGTTTTTGGTATTCAACATTAGTTCGCGAGGCAGCATTGGAAATCACTTGAATGCGTAGCGAGAAACACCGATACGTACAGAAGAGAGACAAGCACCTAATTTACTAACGCAGCGGAAGTTCGCGATTTTCTCATCAACCGTACATTTTAGCTATATGACTACCTTATACTATGTGATAGACAATTCAATTTTGCATTCAATTATATAATAATATACAGGGTGTTTCATTTAAAATAACAAAGTTGCTTATTGTACTGTGGAAACCAAACACCCTGTATACGTGATATAAATTTAGGAGAATGCAGAGCTATATACTGAACAACTTTTATATTTAAACTTTTTTCATATTTTGACTAACAAGGGAGCTATAGGAGCACCAATTTTTGATTTTCAAAACCTCGTAGAGGGCGCCACAGTAGAATTCTGGCGTTGATCAAAAAACAAAAATGTAGCTAATACTAAGCTGCATAAGTGTAGAAAATTTAAATAAAATCGTGTGGGCAGTTTTTTTACAATAATTTTTCAAACCTTTCAACATCTTTGGAAGAGAGCGTTAAAGTCAAAATTTTGAAAATTTCATAGTCGCCGCCATTTTAAAGTTAGAGAGTCCGGTAAAAAACTATTTCCCTTGAATTATGGTCTTCTTTCATATCCGCTACTCAGATTTTCAAAATTCCACTTCTGAAAAAAATGCTACCAAAAAAACATGTCTAACTTCCGCTTCCGGTTTCGAATTTTTTTGAAAAGCTTATTTTGTCCATGAATTTTCAATACACCCCTTTATTTCAAATTTCATCAAAATCGGTTCACTAGTTTTTGCGTTAGAGGCGTTTCATGCACACCACCCACAGACAGACATTTTTTTAACCACTTTTTTGGGTTCCTGGAGGTCCTAAACACGTATTTCCGTGAAAAACTCAATTTTCATGATATCAATAGTTCCCATATACCAGTGGTGGTATAGAAAAATAAAAATCTTGAAGGTCTAGTAAATGCTTCGTTCTAGAATCCCTTCAGAGGAGGATATGGTATCCTAGAACCACATCAAAGTGTATAAAAGTCAGTAATCACAAGTTTGCTGACTTTTTTCGTGTTCTATTTAATATTAAATGTCTCGTCAAACTTTAATTATCTCTGAGCAGGTGGTGGAAGTTAGTAACCTTCGTTATTAGAAGGCTTTATTTCCCTCTATAATTACGTAGAGCGTAATTAAAGTCTGCAAGCTTCTACATGAGCCTTTTTCATTAGATATTCAGAAGATCACATAATAGTTTATTTTTATATACTTTATCCTTTGTTTCCTGTGCTCCTGTTTTACATATTAATGTAACATAAAGAAATTCAAAAGGAGGTTAATTTTGGTTCCATAAAATCTAATCCTAGTTTGTTAAAAAAGGTTACTGTCTCTCTGCTAGAATGCACATCGCTATCAAAAAACAGCACACCTCATTGAAATTTAAAAGCACCTCGTAACCTTTTTCTGTGCAAAGAAAAAGCTACTTGCCCATTAAATCTTTAATAAAGTTGTTAAAATAACCACTAAAGCTCGATTTACAGGTCGCTCCCGGATTATCTTTTCGGCACGACTCGATTTTACCTCTCCGTTTACTTTAGTAACTCGAACCTTAAATGCAAAGAACAAACTTTCTCGTACGTAAACAACATTTAGAGTAAAGTAAAATGGCTTAGTGTAATGTTCATCTTTCCACTAGACTTTGGAAGATGATCCGACTTAAATACGAAATTGCACCGAAATTTGCGAGTTCACCGAGTTTACGCGGCTTGTTTTCCTGCAAATTCGGTCCGGGTAAGGGAACGAGATAGAGATAACTCGGTTCCGAAATTGCTTTTCGAGAAATATGAATGGGGTTTTACGTTTCTGAGTTTGGCAACTTAACCTAATCTCGAATAATCCAAACGGTGCTGAGCTTTTTACGATCTTGGGTGATAATTTTTTATTGGATTTTTTGCATATTAAAAGCGCAATTTTATCTTCCACCCCTATTAGAACGATAAATGCAAGTAAAAAGAGTTTGTTCCTTCGTTATTTAAAAATGACGCAAAATACTTCTTTAAGGTTGTTCAACAAAGCCACCTCAATTTTCAATTTACCTGCATAAGAATGCCTCTTTGAAAATAACTTTGAACACTTCAAATCTAACGGAGAATTCGAGTTGTGTATGCATTTTACGTTCAAGTTTATTCGAGTTCCCTACACATTTGCATGCGGAATAAAATTCAAACGTAAACACAATGCAAGATCTTTTCCTATTACCAATTGCTGGATATATTTTCTAACATTTTTCTTTTTCGTATAAATTTGGTTTGAATTTAAAATTTTACTAGAAAATTCCTCGTTATGTTAAACATGAAAAAATTTAAAAGCAAGAAATTTTTCATTTCATCACTAGTGAGTTCGAAACGAAATTCTTTAATATTGCCTTGGCATGTAAAAAATATTCTTTACTTAACGTTTATAACCAATTTGCTGGAATCAACATCATCAACATTATGATCAAATGCAGTTAAAAAAATATTAATAAAAATATCCTTCCTGTCGTCAGAAGCTAATAAAAGTGAAAAATCATATCTACACCACCTACAGGGGAATTTAATAATATACCTGTAAGCGTAGAGCTTTATATGCATTGCACCAAATTCGTTTGAAATGGAACAATAATCTTTTGAATTCGGTGTCAACGAATTTAATGAATACCTACACATATTCGAATTCATTCGCATTGAGCAGCTGTTAAATGTTATAGTGCGATATCCTAGAATTTTCATAATACCAACCAGTTCTAGTTTTATTGCAATTATTTTCATTACTGTCTTCGTTATTAAAAAGCAGACTACGGTTGTTTACGCGAAAATGTATATATCTCTGATGAAATGAGCTTTTAAAACACTCAAATGGCTCTTCCAGGGGTATATTAAAATTTATTAAAATGAACTCTCGACGAGTTTAAGCCTTTCTTTCAGTCGCAACTCTTTGCAATTAGAATGTCTGGTGTTGTTCCTATTTTACACCCGAACACTACGTGGAAATAGAAAAAGCGAAATTGTAATTTAAACAACAGACAGGGACCCCACAATCAAAGTTCGTATTAAAACCTAGGGATAATTAAATCCACTTGCCATTTACACGGTTTTATGTTTTGGTTCATTTCAAATATTTTTATTTTATTTGAAACCTCAAAGCTGTAAAAATTTTTTTAAGATTCTATACTAACTAGATTGTAGAATAAATACAATTTCAGGAGAAATGAACAGTAAATATGTGGGTCTGTATGTTTTAATCATAACACGACGCGGACTTGGTTTCCACAATTAAATCTTTAAAGCCCAAGAGGTTTTTGGGTCTACATCACAACAAGGGTAACATTTATTTTAGAGGTACCCAGAATATTTAATTGAACCTCTAAAAACATTGTTTAACGAATGTAGTTTACTAGATCTCTAGAATATTTATATTTCTAATCCCTATTTGTAAGGGGTAAGTAATTTTTCAAGCTCTTGTTTTATTCATAAACCTGAAAATGGTATAGTCTGTGATTTATACATAGGTAGTCGTTTTGGTTTTGACCCTAAATAGTGGCCCTATTCAGCACTGTATTTGTTCGATATGTAACTCATTGTAATACTTTCCCGTTGAAATCGATATTTTATTTAATATTTATTATTTATATACTTTCAAGTAATTTTGTAAACTCCGAAATCCTTACAAGGAGCCCCTAATTCAGTCAGAAAATTGTGAAAGTTTCAGTGAACTAATTTCTTTAATAATTGTATTGTAGCTTTGAATTTGATGCTAACTCAAGTTTTAAAGAATGTTCTGTTTGACCAATATACAGTGTGTCCACGAATTGAGTGCATATAAGGTGTAAATGATAAATTTTTTTAGAGTTGGATCTTCATGTTCTGAGGATCGCTCCTGCTTAGTCCCAAACTAAGATATTGAAAAAATGAACCAAATCAATTAATATACAGGGTGTTTTCTTGGCCGAAATCTAAAAATTAGTCAAGAGTAAACTGTCTTTATTTTAGCAGATATAACAAAAATGTATTAGAAAAAGTTGTTTAGAATTAAAAGTTACTGAAGATTTTCAATTTTTATATAAATCGGCCTACTTTGATTTTTTTCATCAACATGAGATTTTTTATTTGTGGTTTTAATGACCCATGCATGAAGAGTGATTAAACAAAGTACTTGAAAAACAAATAATTATTTATTAAAAAAATACTAAACCTTATTTGTTACAAACATGAGTTCAAAAGTATTGGATTTTGATGAAAAAAATCAAAGTAGGCTGATTTGTATAAAAATTGAAAATCTTCAATAACTTTTAATTCTAAACAACTTTTTCTAATACATTTTTGTTATATCTGCTAAAATAAAGACAGTTTACTCTTGACTAATTCTTAGATTTCGGCCAAGAAAACACCCTGTATATTAATTGATTTGGCTCATTTTTTCAATATCTTAGTTTGGGACTAAGCAGGAGCGATCCTCAGAACATGAAGATCCAACTCTAAAAAAAATTGTCATTTACACCTTATATGCACTCAATCCGTGGACACACTGTATGTTTCTTTACAATTCGTACAACAAATTTTGTGTAAATTAAAGCCCAGATTCCACAAGTTTCTAACTGAAATAAAAATTTACAAGCTTACATGTAACGATTCTAATGAGGCAGATGTTGGAGAAATAGAGCAGATATTAAACTATGGGTTAGTATCCAACTCATGGTCAGATAGAATAGGCTACGTGTAAGTTATTAAACCTCAGACTACACAGTTTCGTAGTGGATTTAGAAATTTACAAGCCAACTTGTAATTATTATCTATAATAAAACGAAGCGTTTAATAAAACTTGGGTTAGTAGCAAACCCAGTACCGGAGTTTAATGAACTACATGAAAGTTAAATCCCAAACTCATTGCGTGATTATTTGTAAAAAAAATGAAACAAATTTTGGACGAACAGGACGTTTATTAAAACATAAGTTAATATCAAACCCCAGATAATGATGAACTTCATCTAAATCAACCCCCAGGCACATTGAAGCGTTTACAACGTTGTGATTGAAATAGCGGAAGCCAAACCACAGGGTTAAACAAAACAACATTGAAACTGAAAGAGAAGTTTACGAAAACACTTCTAAAGACCAAACCATTATTTTCTTATAGACCCACCTAAAGAAACATTTTTTCTCATATATATTCCAACTCTTATTACGACATCTACTTTTGGATAGAGTGAAAAAAAATTAATAAAAGGGAAAGCATAGAGCTTTAAACGTTAATATTTCATGGAAAGGTGCACTTCAAGATGCACAACTCGTTGTGAATTTAATTGCAAACTTTTCAAGCTTAAAAACTCAAGCGGTCTCGCTCGAGTTGGAACAAAACAGTCGCATGGAATTCTGCATGGATGTAAATTATTGATGGTATCTCCTTATGAGCTATAAATATGAATGAGGGAAAAGTATTGTACATCGAACTAGCTCGATTTGCTTTCCAACAAATTACGGGTTTTTCATGAATAAATTACATCCCTTCAATCAAGGTCACTCGTGTTAGGAACTCAACTGTGGATATTCTTGTAAAAGAATGCAACATTAAATATTTTTATAAATTTAGAAAAATATAGCTGGCGGTAAATAGGCGTTACGAACAAACAGCAAATGATTTATTGTCCCATTAGATGACAATCGGTTCTATTGCGTATCCGAATCGTTTATTTAACGACAGTCGTTTACTTAACGTCTCCAATTCATGTTAAGACTGGTGGGTATCGCGTATCTTCGGGTACTGACGTAGACTGCTTCGTATCGCGTATCTTTGTGCACCATACTGTATACAGGGTGTTTCAATGAGCCTTCAGGCGTAATTAGTAAAAGTTTAAACGATCTCTTATTATATTTTAGGTTACCACAATTGAGAGATAAATTTTCTAAGGGAAAAAAATCAAATGGATTTGATTGAATTTTTTTAATTGGATTAATTAAAATTAAACTAATTCTGTTTAAATTCCATTTCCATTTGTGTGTAAAAGAAATCTCATTAAAAAAATAAAAATAAAGCCTAGTAGAGAAAACAAGCTGCACGGATAATTAGACAGTTAGTTGGAAAATTCAACGAGTCTGTGTTTGAAAAGTGAAAATTAAGCCTAAACATGACAACCAAGCGAACGTTTTAGTTTGCACAGCTTGTTAAGTTAACATTTAAAATTACAGAATCACATTAAAAACTATTTTTAATTATAATTACTCTGGTAGGTGTCTCGCGGCTTAAAGGAAAACTAGGTCGGAAAATGATAAAAGCAGGGGGGGGGGCAAATGTAGGTAGAGGACGCTTTAATTAAGTAATTGGATCCATACGGCTTTCATGAAAAGATGAAAGATGTCTTGAGTAATTTCGAGATGGTTCCTGAAAACATGAAAGGTGTCTTCTTCCGCGTGTATGTGGACTTTTCAAACACATTAAAAGGGGCGAATTTTTTGCAATTACAAGAATGAAAAATACGGAAATATTATCGAGAGCCATAAAAAATGTGAAAAGCAGATGCCGGGAGTCAGAGTCCCTTGTCTCCCATCCAAACAAAGAATATTTCATATTTACTTTAGAGAGGCAGATTGGATTCTGTATTCGATAAGCGCGGTCCTATAAATAAATACAGAAATAATATAGGAAATGAAAAAGCACCATCTCTTAGTCGAACGTGCGGAAAATGTGTACTGCTGAAGAATTTTTATATTTATTACGAACCGCTCTATTGCGTCCGTCTTTATTTATGTACAAGATGAGGAAAAGCGGTTGTGGGGTAGGGGAAAAAGTAGAGGGGACGATCTTTCTTATTTTAAATGATTAATGCATTATTTGGAAATTTTTTGCAAATTTTTTCTCGTCAACGAAACTCGAGAGGGAATAGTAATTAGGTAACTTTAATTGCATTTCGAGTTAGATTCCTCTTATTTTGTGTAGGAATTATAAATTTCTGATTTAAATTATGAAGCACTGCGTTTTACTTTTTACGTTTATTTGCAATTTTAATTCCTCTCCAGCAGCCAAGTTCCGACGTCTCTCTATTATACAAGCGAAACGTCTTTATCATTATAAAATGTACACCTTAATATTTTATTTTTAACTTTAAATATGCAATTATTTCCTTTTCAAAGATATATACCTGACGGCTGACGTTCGAGGAAGTTTATTAAAAAATTAATCGTCATTTGAAATTTTCTTGAAACCTCGTTAATTAATCATTAGCTTCACTTCAACATAGCTAGAATAGATGGAAATTATTTAAAACTCACACTTTTCTTTGTTAGTCTTTTATTACCACGTAATTTATCCAACCGTGACGCTGCCATTGTTTTCAAACTTCTTGACTAGGAGTTTCCTGACCAGATGGATTACTAATGCAGAAGTTAATTTTACCAAGGTCACCATGTTCTTTTTAGAAGTGGTGACATACCAATTTTTTGACAATTAACAGGTTCCAAGATTTTTTATCGTTACCTTGAAGATTTGATTAAGACTTAATTAAACGAAATATTTCTTTAAATTTGACAATTTTTCTTCCATTTTTATTTTGCGTTTCCATGTGCCAGTCAAAAGAAACTAGAAAAGCATAAAAATATTGTAGGACCCAAAAAGATACTTATCCATCAACTGTAAAATATTTATAAACTTTTCATTGAAGACTTACAGCAATGCCCCTTCCACCAAAATATTTAAAAAAAAATTTAAATTCGTATTTAGACAACTGGGCTACCATCTTCTGCAGAAAGTTTCTACTGAAGATGACAGCTTCAGACAGTTTTTTGATTGACATTTTAAAAATGTAAGAAAAAGTATCTAAATTAATTTTTGATTAGGTTAGCCCCTCCTCGGGTGGAATAGAGGTTGATCGAATCAACAATAATCCATAACCTCCAACCCGACCTCAATATTGGAAAAACTAATGGATACAAGCTCGGATATACGTGGGGGGGGGGTAATAGGGATATTATTCGCCCCTCCCCAGAGGCCAGGCATTAACATTATTACAGAATTTTTTTCCCATTTAACATCATCGCCTGGCGGTTTTCCGTACCTCCCGGATCATTCCCCCCCCCACGAGAATTTTTGTAGATCCGCACTTGGATACATAAGAAAATTTTTGGGATCATGAGTATTCCTTGTCAAAAAAGAATAAAACAAGTTGGTAGTTCCCACGTACTTCCAAAAATGGGATAGGGTAGGAATAGTTTTCTTTTCAGCCTTCTTCAGCCCATTTTGGGTGTAGGCCTCCCTCTAGGGTACGAGATATTCTCAGATCCGTGTTCTACCTTTTTAAACTCCAAGTTTCTTCCATTAGTTTTCTTGTACCCCAAATTTATTCAACTAACATTTTTGGCATTTACGAGACAACTAATTTCATAATTTTTGGGTTAGTCTTCTTTTTCCAACTAAGATTGGAATAGGGAAAACCTCAGCATTATTATTTTGCTCCTTTAATCGGTAGGAATGCGATAAGGACTTCCCCAATAAAAATTTTACTGGTCAACTTGAAAGGATTTTGATGGAAAAGAACATTTTTGTGGTCCTTGGAATTTGAATTTTAATTTAATTCGCAATAAATGAGTATCTACGTTTTTTTTTTGTTATTACATCTGACTAAGAAAAAAAATTTGTTGAGTCAAAAAACGATCTGTTAAGGTATAAAATTCGTTATCACTCTGTATGTGTATTCAAAAAAGGGTTCATAGCTGGACCATTTAGACAGTATTTGTGAGGTTGTAGGCAACTTTACTGAAAATGCCCCAACTACTCGAATAATTATAAATATTTGATGGATAAACAGATTTAACATTTGATTGATTATCTAAACAGGTTAGGTATCAATGCTGGGAAGTAAAAGTGATTTGGAACTATTTTAATTCTCTGAAATAAATTGTTTCCTAATTTAAATTTTAATGCAAAAATATTATATAAAATAAAATTTGTATAATACTGGATGCTTGAGAATTAAATTACGAAAACAAGATTCCCACAAAATATTAAAAAAAATCTAGTTCCCTTCCGTCTTTATACCATGTCAAGATTCGTTTGCCGATCATGGGAAAAAATCTCAGAATTTAATCAAGATGTAATAGTATCCGTTGTGTAAATTTGATGCCACGACATACATCAACCCGTGTTATTCCATAATTATCTTTGTTCATTTTAGCGAGAGTAATAATAACGCGATCGTATTCGTGAGGATGTCGTTAATGCGTATGCTGGGGTTGTAGGTAATATTATGAAGAGGAGGAGCGAGGTTATGTCATGCATTCACTCACTTCATGAATGTAACATGAGCTCTAAACCCGGACGGAGGTGACCCGTACTTTAACACATGCAGTTACTGCAGGACTCCGGGCACGGAATAAAAGCCGAACTTGATTGTAGAACAAGTTACAAACAACACATCGATTAATTTAATCTCCCTCCGGTGTTGGAAAAGAAAGGAGAAAGTTTTTTTTAATTTTCACGAACATGGAAAGAACATTAGAAATCTTCGAGAGATAATAATCTGAAGTTTCTAGTAATGAAAATGGCTCCCCTGCGGATATTGTACAGAGGAAAACTATTTACCAGCAAACAGCGGCAGTTCCCGGGTTTACGAAGTTAACGTACAATATCCGGCGACAAACATTGAAATTTTTCCTAATCAGATTTTGGCTTTAAATTTCCGGCGGTGTGCGGGGCACGAAATGCACACACATTTCCGTCTTAACATTTTTCACCGGGGGCAATTTGTAAATTGAAATATGACGTTTTTCGGTGACTTCGTTAAATTTTTATGTGTATTTTCCTTTTTCTCTACACTTTAACGCCCAGACGCACACACAACTTTTTTATAGCAAATAAAATTTCTTAACTTCGATTGGCGTTTCTTCAGAATAATTAATAAACTTTTCTGACATTTAAAATATACTTTTTTCAGCCAATTAAATAATTTTCAAGTAGCTGGAATAATTTACGTTAAAACACTTTGGTGCCAGATCTTATTTTACATGAAAATTGGATTTGTTTCACACAAACGAGTTACAATAAGTTGTTTGACAGTTTGATTTCAATATTGGAAAGTTATCAAACGAATTACGTTTAATAGCATTTCAGGCGGAAACACTAAATATATTTTTCAGGAATCAAATAAAATTTGTAAAATTTTTCCATAACTGCCAATATTACCGAAACTTTCGTAAAATTTTCTTAACATAATTTACTAACTCTTATAAAAGTAAATTAAGGGTTTTCTTTTTCTTCAAAATTATTTTGCCAAAGATTAATAAAAAATTCACTTCAACCTATCATTTGATTTTTGGCACATGTACAACATTGGGTGTCTTAATAACTCCAATCAATGTCATTTTTCCATAACAAACTTTGAACACCGATAGCTGAAAAATGTTTCAAGAATCGATTAAATCCCTGAAATTTTCTTTCAGACTAACCTAAACCTGTAACTGGTATTATTTTTGGCACTTTACCAAATTTTTAATAAGTCAAGTCTATGTAACTCAATTTTTTCTGCAGGAAGTGTTAGAAAATTATTTCCTGAAACCTGAAAAATTGTCCTAAAATTCATTGACTTAATAAAATTTTCAGTCAGCCCTTAATAGAGTTTGGTCATCGCGTGGTCTACCCCAGTGGGTAAACAACACTACACCCTCATGGGTTGACACAGGAACCGCTCATCCTGTGGTCTACCTCGGTAGGTAAGCGCAATGTTTATGATAACCGCGGGGCTGTTTACTTGACAACCCATAAGCGTGATTACCCACCGAGGTAGCCGCGTTGCTTACGTATTGACATCATATGACCGACCCTTATTAATTCGCCGACTGAGAATATTTTAGCACCTGTACAACATTTATTGAGTAAACATTTCCGAACATTGTAAATTAATTAATTTTTCCTTCAAATATTTTCAACAAAATATCTCCTGAAACCCAAAAAGCTATTCATGAATTCAAGAACTTCTCAAAATTAATTCGGCATCTGAAAGAAAATTAACTCTTTTTCGGATTTCTAACAGAATAGGTACTTGAAACATGAAGTATTTTAAAAATTGTTAAAATTTCCCTGAAAACTGAAACCTGTTAACAATCAAAAAAACAATTTAGAAGTGCATGGTATCCTCAGATAAGTTTTTTAAAAGCATTATGGATACTACACATGTTTGCTGAAACTTGCACAGTTTTTCAGGAGTCTATGAATTTCTTCAAATTTTCTTTTACTGTAAATTAATGAGCTCGGCGTATTTTATTTTAAAACTAAAGTTATTAATGCTAAGTAATTTTTTTTTATTAAAGACTTCCCTAAAACCTGAAAAAATATTTCAATAAGCGACTGAATTGTAAAAATTCTTTCAAACTAAATTATGTCGGTAACATCTTTTCAAACTTATTTAGGACGAACTAAATACAAATTAATTAAGGAATTAGAAAAAAATATCTTATGAAAGCTAAAATACTTTTCAAAGGATCGAGAAAATTGATAAAAAAATCTTTTAGCACTTCCTCGTCCTATACATCGTATTAGGCACTTCCAACAAGATTTAAAGGTTCCTTAATGAATAAAACTGGAAATTTAATGTTATCCCAGAACTTTTCGGGTACTTGGGAAGAATTTACAGAACAAAATCAGGAAGCCTCATTTACAAGTTTTTCTTTTTTATTTTTAATAATTTCCTAAAGGGGAATTGCTTGAATGATAATTTAATCAATGGGGAAAAATATAAGTTTTCCGAATATAAAGAGTTTATCAATTTCGAAAGGAAAGTATTTCTTGAATTGTTTACCAAATAAATCCGATTATGCCATCTTCTTTGTCTTTTTTCTCCTTGAAGCAATTTGAAAATCGAAATACGAATTTGTGGGGGTAACCATCAATAATAATTTCTAATTTTCCCTTTTGTAGGATTTTAATGCGGCAACGCACATACATAGAATGTTGCTATGGCAAATAAAAATAATCAGGTTATTCTCTAGTTGATGTAGTATACACTATAAACAAAGCCAGTCGAAGCGCATCTCATTTGGCAAATTCGTAAAATGAAAAAGCCCCCGGGTTGTAGTCACAATATTGTATTTAAACAACTCAAATAAGCTAGGTAGTTCAGAATAAACAATACCCTAAACAAGAGATCCAAATTTCGCTTTGAATCATTTCAATTCCATTTACAAGCGCGACATCAAATAACTTTAGGGCTTTTACTTGTACCTGGTTCTAAAATAAACTATTTTCAAAATAAACAATCCGAACGCACCGAGAGATTATTGTTATGATTTTAATATTTTCCGAATCGCCCCCCTCGACCCCAAGCAGAATCGTATTTGAATTTAGAGGGCCCGGGGAAAATATACCAATGGAGTCGTACTTCCGTCGACGAATCAGAGGCGAGAAACATCAATCTAACGTTTAATTTCCTTCGCAAATTTCCACAAAATCAGCAAAATCAGAGGATATCAGGTTAAAAGGGGCGTACACTATATATTGCCCCGGAGGCAGGTGAGTCTCTCGAATCCCTTAAAAAATGGTGCCGCATTTTTTACTTCTTCCTCCCACTTGTATTATTCAATTTGCAATTTTAAATTGGCTATTAAGGCATCGTCGTACTCTTCGAATATATTCTAATTCGTTAATAAATGTTTTAATTATTTCAACTCAAACTTTTTTAATTTTTTATACTTCTTGAGTGGAAATTATTTGCACTAATTATGTACAACTTTGTATAGGTATATTATTTTAAATTAAAAAAATAGTTATTTATGTATCAAGGGCGTAACCCAGGCGTTTTTGGCCCGCGGTGTGAAAATTATAGCCCGACGTGCGAAGCACGGAGGGCTATAGCACGCCGAGGGCCAAAGACGTCGGTTACGCCTGAGGCGCATACAAAACTTTATGTAAGATCGAAATGTTAAAAACCGTAAAATTATAGTTTATATTCACAATGACTGTATATAAACAAAAAATTAAAAGCGCTCGTTTGAAATCGATTTATCATTGACTAAATAAAACTGCGTAACCACAGCAACAAGTATAAACAAAAACAAATTATTTGCAAAAAAATTAGTAAGTAATTTAATTATTTGTCACTATTTGTTTGCAAAAGTATGTCTAAAGAAGAAGATTTCTCGTGCATTGTGCCAGATTTTGATGAAGCAGCAAAGAACATTACTTTGAATCTGTTACCGCCAAAATCCAAAGCTAATATATATGAGAAAACATATAATGATTTTTTAAAGTGGTGTGCAGTTAATAAGGTAAAAACCATTACTGAAAATGTTTTACTGGTATATTTTGATGAACAAAGTAAAATTTACAAACCAACCTCGCTTTGGTCGCGTTACTCAATGATCAAAGCAAATTTGGCAGCTAAGGAAAATATTGATGTCAGTCAATTCAAGCGATTGTTCGCCTTTCTGAAAAGGCAAAGCGAGGGGTACGAACCCAAAAAATCAAAAATACTCAACAGGGAACAGATCACAAAATTTTTCTTGGAAGCCCCAGATGATACATTTCTAATGATGAAGGTAAGAAAATCACTAATTCGAAATATAATTATACTCACTGAGTTTCTACAATATTGTAGGTGGCAATAATCATGGGCATCGCTGGGGCATGTCGTAGAAACGAATTAGCCCAATTAACTTTATACGATATTGAGGATGTAGGGTCTGCACTCATTGTAAAAATCAATAAGACAAAGAACAAAATCAACAGAACATTTACAGTCGTTAACAACGAAGAACTAGCACTGAATTTTCTACAAATATTTCGAAAAACGTGTTTTTACGGCCATCACACACGGAGCATCGACGACTCTTTGTGTATTACAAAAATGACAAGTGTACATCGCAGGTTGTAGGAAAAAATACACTGAGACAAGTGCCGCAAACAGTAGCCAAATTTTTTAATATGCCGGATGCAGGTGCCTATACAGGACACTGCTTTCGACGTTCCTCCGCTACTCTTTTAGCTGATGGGGGCGCAGACTTCATCAGTATCAAACGTCATGGTGGCTGGAAGTCTTCGGCGGTGGCTGAGACTTATATTGAGAATTCATTGCAAAATAAAATGAAAATTGCACAAAAGGTTATGGTAGGCGAAGGTCTTCATGCACCCTCAACAAGTAATGCTGTCAGTAATGAAAATGTTCGCAATCCCTCTGTGATAAACACCATTCTTTCTACGTTAGAGAATGATGGTACTAATGAAACCGTTATCAGTGAATCTTTGATAAACACCATTCCTTCCGCATTTAATATAAGTAATTGTAATAACTGTAAGATAGATATAAATGTTCATATTAACAAATAACTGTGTTACTACTTGTATTCCAAACAAAAATAAAAGTATTCCTTAATTAGAAAAGTGCCATCAGCGGGCCAAAAACATAATTACGGCCCGAGGGCCAAAAAGACTAGGTTTACGCCTGAAAATTAGGTCTAAAAAACAGTTGTTATTGATCGATCGTACATAAAAACATTTATATTCGTAAAGCAATCAACTTGAGATTTCCGTTCCCATAGCAACGTTGAATAAATAACCTTGGACGTTACAACTTAAGAAAAAAATTAAGGTAAATAGAAAATAATTCAAGGGGTTAAACATGGCAGTTCTTAACGAGAAGTTCATTGCTTATTTATAAAAGTTCGTTCTTAAAACATAAATTTTCAACTTGAGGTTAATTTTAGTTGTAGTAGGTCGAGTGCGATGGTCAAGCTTTATTTAAAGTGGACTATGAACTATGAAAGTATCAGTTTTCCTTTGAAAATTAATTTTCCGGGAATGTTTTTGATGTACGTTTTAAATTTATTTTATATATTCCTAAAATGTTATGTGTTTGAGTAATAAAATATAAAATTTCCATATCATTTCCGTATTTTATTTAAATCAAAGCATTTCAAAAGCTAGAAAAGTATATCTTTCCGGAAAAATTACAAATTTACACGACACCCACCTTGACCTTTCGAACATATTTTTTTTTCCCTATACAAACAAATCAAACTGTTAACATAATTGTCGTGTACGGCATCTATCGAACAACGGTCGTTGTGGCACCCAGGAGGACCGAAAGTTTCTTTGCAACTCAAGACATAACGTTTGACAGAGGTAAACTTATCTGCAACCTAAAAGACCTGCCTCACACCATCTACGAGGCATGAAATAAGAATTCTTACTACACTTCATACCCTCAAGACCTGCTAGATACCTTAAATAATCTGCAACCGGTAAAGGTTACAAATTTAACACCTGAAGGATCTGTGAAAGCCTCGAGGAGTTTAATAATACCTGATACTGCAGTCTAACACCCAGGAGATATTCCAAACGAGTAGACGCCTTATTTAATCCCTAAACAAGATGATTTTACATCCAGAAGACCTGGACAACGAATTAATAATTTTCCTTCAGACGGGATGTAATTCAGAAGGGCTGCCTACAAGGAAGTTTCTGGAGCAACTAATTCCTTAACTACGAGGAAGCGTTTTTACCATCAACAAAAATTTATTTTAGATCCAAAATATGTCTCTACCACTTAACGGATCTGCTTTGAGTACGTACCATACCTAAATTTTAAAAGATCTGTCTGACACACAGAAGTCGCTATGTTGAAGGGCGTACCAGAATAGAAGATAGAAGAATACGAATTATCGCTATATACACCCTACACCTACGAATTTTGTGTAATGACCCCTTCAGATCTCGTCCGGATTTTCCCAGAATGTTATTTGGAGGGTGTACACTTGGAAATTATCCGACAAACTTCCCCCACCCTTTGCCACTGCTCCCTACCTGGTTGGGAAATGTTCAGGAATAGATTCCTTCTCAAACCTTTCTGAATTTTTTTTGAACAGATAGGAGGGGATAAGGGATGTTTGGCACGTATGTTCC
The DNA here is from genome assembly GCA_963082805.1 of Hemicrepidius hirtus. Classification (NCBI taxonomy): domain Eukaryota; kingdom Metazoa; phylum Arthropoda; class Insecta; order Coleoptera; family Elateridae; genus Hemicrepidius; species Hemicrepidius hirtus. The sequence goes on from OY720162.1 coordinate 30,265,282, forward strand.
AAGTCTCTAGCCTCCCTATTACATTCTGGGAATTTTAGAAGGAAATCGGAGGGGGTGAGAAAATCATCCACAAAAAAGGAAAGATTTCCAAAACTTGCCGTATACATCACAAAGACACAAATTTAAAACCTGCGGGTCTCCCTAAGCCTAGCTGGATCTCAGAACGCCTTATAGGAATACTCACCGGGTGTCCTATGAGGAAGCTAAAGGAAATTAGTTTTGTATATCCAAGAGATCAAGAGATCAGTACTTTCGACTACTAGGCTCTACTAAACACTTAAATATCATGCAGATAGGTAACACTTAGAAGATATCAGTATTCAAACGAATACGAAACCTTCCCAGAAGGCGTCGTAAAAGACCTAAAGGATTTGTTAACCCTTCGGAATGTTTTCTGGGTTGATTCCGTAGATCTCGCAGTTGTGCTTGATTTATCGGATGATGCTAGGAAAATTCACTGCCGACAATTCGCCGCCTAAACAATTCATCACTCCACCAATTCGTCGCCAGCTACTCATCGCCAGAAATTCACCGCTCCTTAAATTTCAGTACTAAAGGAGGCTAAACTATTTGCATGATCTAAGAGACGTCTCTGAAGGTAAATCTTTAACCTAGAGGTGTCTCTACCATGTCGTACTTAATTACAAAAGATGACGAGTTTTGAATATTAAAGGAATATCCCTAAGAATATATAAATATAGCTTGTAGTTTAGACTCATAGCTGACTAGATTTAGTAGTAAAACAGCTAAGAACTACCAACCCTTGAATAATAAGTTGAACATGTAGGCAGTAACTTACGTGTTAACGCCAGCGTTAAATAACCTTGTAGAGAGTAAAGGATAAATATTTAAAGGCTAATGATTTTCTTACTCCGAGTTTAAAACAGTTTTGAATTAAAGAAAACCCAATTCAATTTAATTCTAAATTTTTAAGCGTATCCAAAAATACAGTATTTTAAGGAAAAGACAATTGATGAAGGTAATAAATAAGAAAGTTGTTACATAATTGGCAATTCTGGTGGTAAATTTGGTTTAGTTAGATTTTTCATAGCATGTCGTAGGAAATCCTTTTAGCTGTAGCACCAGACATTACATGTTTTATGTGCATGCCTGTTAGGAGCGAACATGATGAACATAAAATAGAAGGGCTGGCCTTCCGTCCATTAGAGAGACCGGCGCTAAAAAGTTAACAAGGTATCTCTCTGTGCCGTGCTATAACTAAACATGGAACGATAATAGAGTTAGTGTGCTCTAACAAAGAGTAGAGACATAATGCAAAGATACACGGTGTGAGTTAATTAAATAACCCGTTGTATTTAATTTCTACATGAACTGCGGTCGGCTAAGGCAAAAAGTAGGTATACAGCTTATTTGGGATCAAAAGCCACACCATTAATAATTACAAGTAAGGAATAGCGAGAAAGTCATGTTGTTTGAGGGATGACACACCGTTTCGGATGCTATTGACCATAAAACTGCTACGTCGATGAATGAAATATGAACTTTGGCAGCGTGTGGTGTTGTAAAACTGTTATTTATTCGGCTATTTCGGTGCTTGTATGCTTTTAGGCTAAACAAACCATTTATTGGAGATTAACTCAAAGCTAATTTTGAATGCTAACGTGCTTAAAATACAGTCCCGAGGTTTATTTTTTCACCTACTTTTAGATACCTATTTTTTACCACTTGACTCGTTTTCTTCTCTCATAATAAAATATTAATTTACTTCCCTTCGATTTGCATCGCTAATTAAGTAATTTAAAAAATTATCTTTGGAAACAGGAAAGAAAAGTTCGTTTTGTGCCCGAGTGGTTAGAACTTGAAAGTACTTTCCAACTCTGTAATTAATAAGTTTCCATTTTACCTGAGAGAGGGGCAGTATAAATATTACCTTACGCATCTAGTTATCCTAGTTCATAAATATTTTAATACCCTCTAAACCAATGATCCAATAATAATAAATAAAGCTCGTGATACTCTCCTTGTTTTACACTGGGGAAAACAGAATTTTCTTTATAAACTTCCAACCTGCAGATACCTTAATTATTAATTGGGGTTAATTCCGTTTTTGAGATCTGATAATAAGTTTTGTATCTGGAATTTATAATTATAACTTTGCTTCCATTCATTATCAAAACCTTAACTTACTACAAATAGGAAGTAGATGCTTACTGTTTTTTTTTCCAAGTTAGTTCATGAACATTTTTATTGAGTTATTCTAAAATTATTCAATGCTAACCTAACATAAAATTCCTTTTACAGAATTTTGTATAAGGACTACTTTTACTTCAGGCATTGCCACTTACTTATAAGTTATTCATTCCTACATTATACTAGAATAATAAACAAACAAAAAATTCGTTGTTTCGACTATTCAGAGTTCCTTCCTGTAACCTTTTTCATTTCTATACAATAATAATATTGTAAAGTCTGCTTTGTCAGGATCAAAGTAGAAGCTCTAATGTCTGACAGGATTATTGTAGTATGCATTTGTATGATTACCTGTCCGTGAACTACAAATTTAGTAATAAAACATTCAGAAGTCGATCAAGGGGCGTTTAGGAGAAAATTACATTTAATCAACTTTTGTAGCAGAAATAAACTTGGTTAAATTTAGATGTAGTCCTTTAATGATTAATAAGTAGAATAATTTTAAGTATAGGAAGGCACAGGAAGAATATTGAATTATAAATAAGAATCAACCTGCAGTTCCCACATAAAAGGGAATTAACACAGGATGACGTGTATTTTATAATTTACCAGGAAATTTAATTACAAAACTTAAAATAAATTATTCACTGTTTGGTTTTTCTCCCTTTTTTGAAATATATTTAAGTTAAACAAAAGTCTAGCGCAATACTAACTGATTGTACTTGAAAATAATTAAAAGATAATGATATTAGTTTTAGGGAAAATTCGAGTTCGAATGCGCGTTGTTTCTACTAGCAGTCCGAGGTCCGTAGAACAGCCCCAATTTCCAATTTACGTTCGTTGACAAAGCATTCAGTAATAATTGAGTTATATGAATCATTGTTTTGAGCTAACGAAGTCGACCCGGTCATTAAAATCAGGAAATTATTGCAGGCGCTGTAAATATGGAACTTTCGTGGAGAGAAGGAAAATGACGTGGGAAAACATGGCGTGAGCAAAAACCTAACTATTGTGCCTTGGGAAATATTTACAAAAGGCCACTATTAAAACGTTCTACTCTGTTAAATGTAACATTCGCCATTTTGCCTTTATAAGAGAGCCTCTTATTTTTCCATTATGTGTTGTTTATAAACTGAAATTTTTGAACATTCAAATTAAATATGGGTCATGTAACATTTACACTAGCACTTGAAACATAAGAGCTTTTTTATAAAATAAAAGAGTTATATTGCGCCTAAAGGCACCAACATTATTAACACTGGCTCATATACGCTTTTAACGAGTCGCAAAAACAGTGTAACTAAAACAACATTTTTACCTCTTTTGACGTACTTTCATTAATTCTGTTTGATGCAGAATATGTAGGATATTATTTAAAAAATTATGTACATATTTAGCGTACTTTCAACAAATACTGGAACATTTGATGCTTAAAATTCGAATACAATCCTATGATACATAAACGAAAATGATTGATTTAATATTTATTGGAATTAAATATTTAATTTTTCTATTAGTAGAATAATCAGTCATTAATATCGTGCCTTAGCACATAACAATCAGTCAAAAATAAAAGTTAAATTGGTGCATACAAATCTAAACATATCTAAGTACAGGTTCGAGCAAAATTCTAAATCCGAACGAGCAAAATTTTAAATCCGAACGAGCTAAATTCTAAATCCGAACGAGCAAAATTTTAAATCCGAACGAGCTAAATTCTAAATTCGAACGAGCAAAATTTATACAAAAATATAAAAACATTAAATTAATATATTCATACAAATAAGTAGGCGAATAAACTTTTACAAAAAAAACGATCAGTCAAAAATAAAAGTCAAATTGGTGCATACAAACCTAAACATATCTAAGTACAGGTTCGAGCAAAATTCTAAATCCGACCGAGCGAAATTCTAAATCCGAACGAGCAAAATTCTAAATCCGAACGAGCAAAATTTATACAAAAATATTATAAAAACATTAAATTAATATGATTCATACAAATAAGTAGGCGAGCAAACTTTTACAAAAAAAAACGAGCAAAAATCTAAAAATAGAACGAACAAATTTTTAGCGTAACAAGCATGTTCCATGAAACATACTACAGAGGTGATCAGGGAATTAATTAAGGATATGATAAGTAATGTCATCAAACAACAAAAAAAAAGGTCACATACTAGAACAAACCTAAACGAACGAGCAAAATTTCAAGAAAGCACGAAAAACTGCATAGAAACCTTATCCATAGCCGAATACGAACTTCGAGCTTCATTTTTCTTTTGCGAGGAATATTAGACTTCTAATTAAATATCAGAATTTATTATCAAATGAGTGAGCAATATTGTGATAAACAAAACCGGGGGGATGTTAATAGCAAAGGTGTTAATTGGACAGTGAACCGCAACACAAAGCCTCTCCTGCTCAAACGTCAACCTCACCTCCTGTTTCAGAGAATTCGATGCACTGTGTTACTTCTAACAAAGCCCTGACGACTGAAAACGTGCGAAATGGTAACTCTCATCCATTTTGTTTCAGGAGAAATTTTTTGCACCCTCCATTAATCTTTATTGGCAGATAATTTTGAGAGGGAATAATTCTAGAAGGACTAGACAATTATTGGATATTATGATGAAACGAGCAGAAAACTAACTTTAGGGAAATAAAAAAATATTAAACCGGTAATAAAATATCAGCACACGTTATTTGTTGAAGGGCCCATATCTTATAATAGAGGAGAATACGCCAGAGTGTCTAAAGGAGCACAAATCCTCAAACACATACGAGCAAAATTTCATTTGAAATCCAAAATCGAACAAAAATATGAAACGAAAAATTAAAAAAAATAATTGAGTATTGAAGAGCAAGGAGCACCTACGAACGAGCAAAAATCCTCAAACATATACGAGCAAATATTTCATTTGAAACTCAAAATCGAACAAAAACATGGAACGAAAAATTTAAAAAAATAATTCAATATTGAAGAGCAACGAGCACTTACGAACGAGCAAAAATCTTCAAACATATACGAGCAAATATTTCATTTGAAACCCAAAATCGAACAGAAACCTGGAACGAAAAATTAAAAAAAATAATTGATTATTAAAGAGCAACGAGCACGTAGGAACGAGCAAAAATCCTCAAACAAATACGAGCAAAATTTCATTTGAACCCCAAAATCGAACAAAAACATGGAACGAAAAATTAAAAAAATAATTGAGTATTGAAGCCAACGAGCACGTACGAATGAGCAAAATTCCTCAAACATATATTACGAGCAAATTTTCAATTTCTTTTAAACAGAAAGATAAACAATGGGACTAGTACGTGAAGGAATAAATAATCAAGTGTGACAAGAACATAAACGAGGGAAAATTTAATTTTAAAACAAAATAATAGAAAAGGATAAAAGAATAGGCAAGAGAATAAACCTTAATAACACGTGGTACAGTCAATGACATAAATGCCACATAAACTAATAAACCAATAAATGATTAAAACAGCAAATAAAGGGGCCCTATAGCACAAAACGAACAAATACAAGTAAAATAATGGTTAACAAAGGATCAAATAAAGCAACTCAGACGAACAAAGACTACATAAACGAACCAAACATACGCATAATAATCCGTACAGCAAATAATATTACAGTATTTGAGAGAGGAACATTAAGACCTTTGCCGTTCTAAAATTAAATATATCTTAACGTAGAGCTTGTTCCTGTAATTGAGAATGGCGTGTTATAGACTTATCACAAATTATTTTAGCTACAAAAGGTCCTTGTAAGTCACGCAATCTTTATTATGACTAGAAATGAGAAACGACGATGACAATAAAAATATCCAAAAAATAATTTTTACCATTTTACTAACTAGGACACGTTTATGAATTATTTATAGAAATAATTACACCAACATTATAGGATTTCCATTAAACTACAAGAAAAGTCCATTTATAAAACCATATTACGTAATATTCGATCAAAATTAATATCAAATTACATTTCAAAATTAATTCTCTTTTACTATCACGCGTTTATATTATTCGTCACTTTCTCTTTGTCTTCTTGTTTTAAGGAAGGCGAAACAAATATCTTGGTTGAAATTCTATGGGCAACGAGCCGTGCTTCACATAACTTGGTGCGTGAGAACTCAAACTTCTCAAGTTTACTAAGTCACATTTGAGCGGTCAACCGCAACTCTACTCTCAGAACACAACTAATAGACACTTGGGGTGATATTCTATTCAAAAACCTTTCATAATTGTCCTGTTGTATACCTTTAGCAACCCACTTCATGTCTAAGAAGTCAGTTATTAAGTTTAAGATAAGTGTGAAATTCCAATTGGGGAGAAGCCTTACAAACTTCACCCATATATTATGATATACATCTCTAATTATTTTTTTGGGTGATTTTTATGGCGTTTATTATCGTAAATTAAGGGTTAAAGGGTTAATTATTAACGTTAATTATAGATCAAAAATAATGTGTCAATGATAAATTAAATAAATTGGGGAAAAGCCTTCCAAATTTACTCATTTTTGCACATTGGTGAAAAGCCTTTTAAAATTAATTATGGATTGAATTCATAGGCAGATTAAACTAAAAGGATTTTATGAACCGAAATTAATTCTCAATTTAATTTAATTATTTATAAATATATAATGCATATGTTGTGTTGAATGTAGGTAATTAAATATAAACTGCATCAGCTTTCAATATTTATTTACAATTTAATTCGAATTACAAGCGTGCTTCCGTTCGACTAACTATATTATTATCAAAGACAGCTTTAATGGCACCTATAATTAGGTTTGTGTCTTGAAAACACAACATTTCGCGTCGTGTATTCTTATTTGACTAAGTTTGCGTTTTTTACTAATGGCAACTTTATCGATGACGGTTTCTGTAACACGCGAACCTTTCTAGTAAAAAAAGAGAATTGAAAATAATGCTTCTCCCAAAGAACACTCGAGAATAAATTTTTAAAATTCCTCGAGAGTCAAGCAACTGTTGGTATAACAAAAGGCCTTTCTATATCACTTGAATTCTTGAATTTATTTTCAGAGATTCCTGATCTATTATTGGGTTTTTTTTGTAGCGACAAAGGGAAATAAGGGAGAATTTTCAAGTTAGAAATGTAAAAGAATTTCAGGAAGTTTATTCAAAATATACTTTCTTAACTGAAAAAAAACATGAGTAAGACATTAAACTGAAACAGACCGAGTTTGAATCAAATCTGATTCAATCTAATCCTTTTCAAACACGAACACAAAACTGAATACCTACAGAACTCATCTAATATTTATTAGAAATAGATTTGATTGGGTTTAACTGAAGAATGTCAGATAAAAAAAGGAAGCTGATAAGGATTCGGTTTGAAACTAACCAAATCTGATCTTAATCCAGTCCGAATTCAGGTCCAATTCTAATTCTATTCCTATAAGATTTATTTGACCGCGGTTTCAGATTAACCGAATCTTCTAAATTCGATCGGATCCAAATACTATCCTAATCTGGTCCTAATCTGATCCTCAATATCAGGATGCAAGAGATAATATTTTTTGAAACTGATGAGATTTTGTAAAAGAAATTCAAGTCAGTCTAGTCCGATCCCAATACTCTTCTAAACCACCCACTATTTTTAAATCATCGCTGTTGAGGATGTCCACTGCTTCTCCTTTCTCCTCAGGGTCCCCATTTTATCATTTTTTTGTTCCATCTAGAGGGTAGCGGGTAGATACTCCTCTGCGATCCCGGTAGAGGACATATTTACTTCAGGGACTTAGCGAACCCTGCCCACGCGAGTTCTTGGGTTCCCCTTATCGCCCAAAACCAGAAGGGGAATCAATGCCCTAACCTTGATCCCTCCCACCCTACTTTATTTCCCCCAGATCCTAAACCTGCACCGAAATGTCCAGCCAACATGCTCTTAATCCGATTCTAATCTTCCTTAAAATTTTCCGGGCACTTTTTGCAGATTATGGTAACGACACGATGCAGGACTAAGATATTTTTCAGTTAGATTTGAATTTAGGGCACTATTAAATTATAGTCCAGGAGCTAGCGGTACCTATATTAGAAGACTAATTTCTATCAAGCTGAATTTTTTTTTATGAGCTGGTATGGTTATGTCTGCCAAATGTAGGTGGTCGGCAAAATAGGACCGCGGGACATAGAGCGCTAAGAAAAAAAATTGGCCAACTAACCAACCCAGGACGTCAGATAGTGCTTCTGTCCCGCTCACATTGTCGGACAAGGTGATTTTTGTGTTTGTTAAATTAGTATATAGTTATTTAAAAAAAATCAGGTTGATGGTAATAAGTCAAATGTCTTAAAAAAAATACGAACCCCAAACGGTAGACACTGATCCAGTTCCGACTTTTTTGTCGGACAGTTAATTTTTTGTTGTCGGAATGTCTTAAATAACGAGCAAAAAAGGAATTAGCTTGATTGAAGTTTGTAAATTTCATCAAAAAATAATTAAAAACAAAAAAATTCTGGGCGCTTTATGTCCCGCGGTCCTATTTTGCCGACCACCTACATTTGGCAGACATAACCATACCAGCTCATAAAAAAAATTCAGCTTGATAGAAATTAGTCTTCAAATATACAGCTAGCTCCAGGACTATTAGATCTCTTTCCGTACAAGCAATCCATTAATAAATCCACGCCATAATCTGCTCCTACCCCTTTTATTTTAATTCTAATCCGTATTGGGTAGATTTGTTTTTTGAAAACAAGATGAAGTAGGAGGGATCAGTCCAATGCGATCCCAATACCGTTATAATCCGTTCCTAATCCCCTTTAATTTCGATTCTATTCTGATCCTAGTAATTCGATGTAAACGTTGAAAACAATGACGGTATTTTGTGTAAACGTCTTGGGTCTGTATAAAACAAATTTATATCTTCTACCTTTTTCTTGAGGTTTCTGGTTCAGTTATGGATTATGTTAAGGAATCGAATTGAAGAAAAAGGGAAATAATCGGAGGAATTTTCTCTGATGCGTATGTTAAATCGACCTTATGAAAGTTCGGATGTGGTTTAATCAAAAGATTCATCGACTGAGTCATCTCTAGCAGAAAAGATATCATCATGAGAGCCAATCAACTGAAATGAGCCTTCATAAGGGTCTAAAATAGTACAGGAAGCTGCACCGGAATACAAATATAACGTTTTGTTATTTGTCACTTCCTCGAAGCGAATCAGACAGGCGAAATCTAAACTTGAAAGAATGATATACACTACTACCTCATGCATAATATCAAAATTTATTATCCATTATGATCACGTGAAAAGTCCCACAAACACTACTAACTTTCTCGCAATTAGTTATATCACGAAGGAATTAAAATTTTATGTAAATTCCAGACTAAAACAGTGCTGACATTAATGCACGCACATTCCCACTTTTTTTTGACCAGTTTTAACTTATCACGGTGTATATCTTAAAACTTAATTTTCCTGAAAGATAAAATAATTTTCAAGGTTAACATTTTTCAGGAAACAATCCAGGTGAATGGGAATAACTAAATTAAACCCGGGGATTATTTATGAAACTTCCTTCAAATATTAGCAGAGCCAATAAAATCTCAACCCTATAACTAACCCATTCGGTGGTGTTCCTTTTATTAATTATAAATTGTAATGAGTTTGGGTGTATGCTTCCATGATAATTATCCAGTTTAAAATTAAATCAGTAATAACATATGAACACTATAATAACAATAACAATTTAAGGGCGAGTTAGGAAATCGGTTAATAAAATTTTAGGCGGAAGGGAGAGAGAGGTAAATAAAAGATAGGGAAATGTGTGCATAAAATTTGCATGAATAATCCAAAGTGAAGAGAGTGTAGGTGGTGGCAAGTTGAGTAAATCAGGGAACTAGAGGCCCCGACCTGTGCCAAAAGTTATTTTTGACCTACATATACACACGTCCGTTAAGAAATTACACAAGCTGGAAGCATCCAAGCTAGATTCCAAACGACTGTCTGCCCCAGATTTCCGATTATCTTTACTAAGTGACGATGCCCCGCTACATTATTTATATCAACCATCGCTGAATTCATCTCTAGAATTAAAAAAGACTATCATCCCGGAAGATAAAGGACACCGAAATAAAAATATTTACTCGAGTTTTCTTGCCAAAACTTAAATTTTAAAACTTCTAAAATAAATTTTATCTTCTTAGGTCGGCAGAAATGAAAATGTATTGTTCGTAACGTTTCATCTCCCAGGGGTTGATCCCCCTGGGCGAAAATATCCAGTCCCCATAAAAATATATTCCCTAGCTACATAATATGTGTTTATATTATTCAACGATCACGTGAATAATGATTATTAACGGAGCTGTATAATGAATCAAATTATTCACTGGTCGTGAATTAAATTAATTTCGGGATTAAATCCGTACGTTCTTAAATTTGGGGTTCGACTCCCCTTATAAAAAATGTTTGCTAAATAGAAATTTCCATTTAACACAGAAGAAAGATAATTTGAAAAAACAAATCAATGCAAGTTTACTTTCCTACTCAACGAATAGGAAGAAAGGTAAAAGGAAAAAATGAGTTTCCAAGAAATAAAAGTAAAAAAAATAAGTAAAAGGTAATTCTAGTAATAACGTAAAACAATTATTTCTTCATTGTGTGCATTTACACGGAGCCTTCTTTTATTATCCTTTCTTAATTTACGTTAAAACGACAAAAGTTATTTACTTAGCGTCAAGAAGCACGTCTTTTATAATTAATCTAGGACACCAAAATGTTTTATGTATTCGGTGAAATTAAGGTTGTTCTAAATCTAAAAAAAAATGTGTTGTGTAGAGAAGAAGAGTCCCTAGGACGAAATGAATAAAATACGAACACGAACTTTTATAGGTAAAATTCGTTTTCGAAGCAGCTCCTTTATCATTTCGTCTTTCACCCATAACAGTTTTCCGAACGCCTTAATAAAATTCAAAATAAATGCGAGAAGGATATACAATATTTACGCAAGATATGAGAAGTTTGCTTCTGATCTTTGATACAGTTACCTCCTCTCTCCTCACTCCGAGTGTTTGCTTTTTCTAACCCATCGTTTTCGGGACACATATTGATTCGGGACAGGAGAGAATCCCACTTTTTTTTCAACCTCCTACTAGATTAATCGTAAGCCTATTTTTAATACGAACAGGAATTGATACGGAATTAATTTGATTATTTACACCTGTATTAACGTTTCCATTACAAAAGTAAATCAAGAATTCCCTGAGGATTTCAAGGTAAACCGATATGAAACGGTATTTTCCAAATCTGAAAGTGTTTTTTTTTGTGTGTTTACTCGCATGGCTTTACCTTTTGCTTTTATACCTTTTAATTTAGTAATTGAATTAGTACCCTATCCATTCATCAAATTAATTTTTTATAATGGAATTAAATAAATATCAGACGAGATTAGAGAATATAATGTAACAAAGGAATATTGTTACGTGGAAAACGGATTATAATTCAAATCGGATCAAATTTAAATCCAACTGTATAAAAATACAGGGTGTATCATAAAAAGGTACAAATATTTAAACCAGGAATGGTAGGGATCAACTACTACTGTAGTAGCAACTACTAACCTCCCCTAGACATTCCCATAGTACTAAAAATAAACATTTCGTTTTTGGTACTCAACAGTAGTTCGCGAGGGAGCATTGGAAATCACTTGAATGCGTAGCGAGAAACACCAGACTATACGGGTTCGATACGTACAGAAGAGAGACATGCATCTAATTTACTAACGCAGCGGAAGTTCGCGATTTTCTCATCAACCGTACATTTTAGCTATATGACTACCTTATACTATGTGATAGACAATTCAATTTTGCATTCAATTATATAATAATATACAGGGTGTTTCATTTAAAATAACAAAGTTGATTATTGTACTGTGGAAAGCAAACACCCTGTATACGTGATATAAATTTAGGAGAATGCAGAGCTATATGCTGAATAAATTTTATATTTAAACTTCTTTCATATTTTGATTAATAAAGGAGCTATAGGAGCATCAATTTCTGATTTTCAAAACCTCGTAGAGGGCGCCACAGTGAAATTCTGGCGTTAATCAAAAAAAGAAAATGTATCTAATACCAAGCTGCATAAGTCTAGAAAATTTAAACAAACTCATGTGGCCAGTTTTTTTGTAATAATTTTTCAAAGATTTTAAAATGTTTGGAAGAGCGCCGCCGCCGTTGCGACTGCTTTTGGATTTACTAAATAAATTTTTAATATTTTGCAGTTCCTCCCTTACAATTTTTATTGGAAACCATTTTGAACAGATATGAACAACCAAATCATATTGTTGGGCAACCCTGTATATTTTTTTGTATTATTTAGTTTCACATCAGGCGTATTTGTATCAAATCGATCTGAATCACGATTTTTATTAAGCGAATCCGACTTTAACCGATTTATACCTGTCAGAATATCAAATTCAGATATAAATCAAACACTAGAACATCAAAGTTTTATTCAATTCCACTTTATATCAAAAACTAAGACGAAATCGTATCCACATTCACAATCTAATTGGAAAATTGCAAACATATACAATCTGAAGTCAATTATAAAAAAAAAAACGGTTTTAATTTAAATTCAGTATCCGAAGGATATGGGGAGAGGTACCTACTAATCGGATTCTAATCAGAACCTAATTTGACTCGTAATTCAAACTCGATCCGATTCAAAAATAGGGATTCTGATTTTTTTTTAGATTTCTTAAATTGTACCTATGAGGCAATAACGAAGGACGTTTTTATTTTGAATCCGATTTAGTATTACCTAAAATGACTCTAGCTCTAAATAAATTTTATAAACGTGACACTGGTGTAAACCTGGTGGAATCTAATTTTAAGGCTTGCGGTTTAGTAAACGGCAAAAACCTTTTCTTGAATCATTCACGAATTCAAAGCATTTCCGTCGAATGCTAAAATTGCATTTGGTTCTGCAAGTTGTAAAAATTGCAGTGTAGTCAGTAAGGAAACATATTTTTAATATTTTCATGTTTTGTGGTTTTAAAATATTGATGTGTAAGCAATGTCATATTTCGTTTCAGCCGAACGAGGCAATAAGATAAAAACCGATTTTTTGCAGCCCTGCAGGGACTGAATCAAATCGTTTTATAACTACCTATAAAAAATAATATAAAATGATAACGACAGGTTATAAAGAGATAATGACGAATGTGGGTTGGGTCTCGAATACGTGAAACAAAAATGGAGGCTTTGAAAATAAAATATAATACACTTTTGTCTACCTTTTTTTTTGTTACATCACGAAAATTCTTTTGTAAACTTTTGAATGTGTACAAGCTTATCCAAATTTTCGGAATATTGACTGCATTTTATTTTTCATTCAAATTTAGATTTGATAATTTAAACCTATTTTAAAAATTTGATGGATATACAAATTTTGGGACTCAACGTAATGTTGTGTGAATCTCGATATTGCTGAGTATATTTCAATGCAGTTTCATTCGAGAGGTAATCTGGCGTAAAAATTCTGTACCTGTTGGTACCCCATGTAAAACCCAGAACAGCCTAGACTTACAATCTAGACTGCCGGAACTTCCGAAAATTCCCCGAGACAACTCAGATTTTTCCGGCACTACCTAAACTTCGTTTAGAAAACCTTGACTTACTGTAGATTTCCCATATTTACCCCGACTGACACAACCCTGATTTAAAGGGACTTTCCTGACTCTCTCTGACAACCCTCGTTTCTCAGAACTTCCCCAGCACTTCCCTGATACTATCCTAATTTCCCAGACACTTCTGTGAGGTCCTCTGGACAACCTTGACTTCCCGAGAATTTTCTCAGGACTATTCCGACGTTCCCAGCATTTCTATCATACTCAAGGACAATGCTGGGTTCCTCAGGACATCGTCACGACTTCTTTGCTACAACTTCGACTTCCCCAGGACTTTCCCGATGCAACCGAAATTTCCCCTGAATATTTCAGACTTCTCCTGGACAACCCTGATTTTCTCCGAGCCCTCCAAGAATTTCTTATACTTTCCCAAGAGTGCTTAGACCAACGTTGATTTTCGTGGAACTTCTCACACTTACCCTGGACACGCATAAGTTCCGCAGGACTAACCTCCCCTTCCCAGAACTTCCTTGACTTCGCTTAGACAATCTTAGACAATATCTACCCCGACTTCCCTGATACAACCCTGATTTACAAGGGACTTTCCTGACTGTCTTTGACAACCCTGGTTTCTCAAAGACTTCCCCAGCACCCTAATACTACCCTAATTTCCCAGACACTTTTGTAAAGCCCTCTGGCCCAACCTTGATTTACCCCGAATCTTCCCTGGACTACCTCGACTTCCCCAGCATTTCTCCGATACTCCGCTATTGAAGGACAATCCCTGATTCCTCAGGACATCGGCAGGACTTCTCTGATACATCTCCAATTTCCCAGGGACTTCCCAGACTTCTTCTAGACAACTCCGACTTCCTCTAAACTTCCCCTGAACTACTCCGACTTCTCCAAGATTTCCCCGATGCAATCGATTTTCCCTTGAATATTTCAGACTTCTTCTGATTTCCTCCGGGCTTCCCAAGGATTTCCTATACTTCCCAAAGACTGCCTGTGGACTTCCTCAATACATCATCATACATTTTTGCTGAATTTTTCAGACCTATCCTGTACAAGCATGAGTTCCACAGGAGTAACCTACGCTTCCCAGAATTTCCTTGAGTTCCCTTGGACAATCCTGACTTTCTAGGGATTTCCCCAGGAGTACTCCGACTTTCCCAAGACTTCTCTGAAATAACCCTGACTTCCCATGGACATCCCGACTAGCCAATGATTAATCCAGCAGTACCTAAGCTTCCCTTTGCCAGCCTGGACTGCACAGAAACTTCAGAAAATTCTACGGGACAACCCTGACTTCCACCGGACTTTCCCAGGACTACCTCGATTTTTTTCAAGATTCCTGAAATTTCCCCGCACACACTTCTCATATGATTTCCTCTTTTAATGTTTAATGTTCAATCAAAATTAAAATTATTATTGATGGAAATGCAATTTTTCGGGCAAAACTTTTAAAAATATTCTTGATAAATATTTTGGATGATATTCGACAAAATTTTAAAACTGCTCAGTGTCATTGTGCATTTTTAAAGGATATAAAAATTTTGGGGTTTAGGAAAATCGAAT
Organism: Hemicrepidius hirtus; assembly: GCA_963082805.1. NCBI lineage: Eukaryota > Metazoa > Arthropoda > Insecta > Coleoptera > Elateridae > Hemicrepidius > Hemicrepidius hirtus. The sequence continues at coordinate 30,280,623 of OY720162.1, forward strand.
GTGATTGGTTCCCTTAATTTGTGGAGTAAATTAAATTCCTTTTTGTTAGAACATGTGGGAATTGGGAGTAAAAATGGGAAGATTCAAAGGTTCTTCTGACAAAGTTGTTTCAAGTGTAAATGTTTTTATAAGTGCTAGGTGGATGTGCAATAACAATGTTGACAATCAATTTTGAAGAGCGTTTGATGTTATTTTAACGAGCCCGAAATAACCTTTTACATACTTGAACTAGTGCTTATGTAATATTACAATATGTTATTTTAATTTTAATTGAAACTTAGCGTTGGAATGAGCAATGAATCAATAATGGGGTCCCCTCATTCACTATTAAACTGCCTATTATTGGTGGCGGATTTTGGAATATAATAACAGTCATTTAGGCCACGGTAAGATTGATCGAAAATATATTTTATCTTTTGAGTGAGACTTTCCGGAATAATTTATTTCCCAACAATTGATTTTACTATTGTGCGTGAACCGGTAATTTATTAGGCAATTTCGTTTAGCACAGCTTTGTAACTAAAAATAATATCGATTTCATTTGCATTTCGGTTTAAGCCCCTCGATCGTAACGAATTGCGTCCATTAATTTCGGAAAACTGAATGCACCGCACCAGGATGACTGTAATTTCCCCAACGACCTCCACTTTATAAAAATGTTAATACGATCGAACGGTACTTTCTGCTAAAATTCCTCGTGAAATTCAATAAAGAAGTACAACCCTTCCAAAAGAATGTCAAGGGGTCAGCGTAAGAATGCACAAAGCTGTCATCCCTGACCGGAAGCATCCTCCACTGACTTCGCGCCACAGGAAGTACGGTTGCACAAAGGACGACAGACAAGGAAAGCCAAAAACTTCTTCAGGTCAAAGTGGGAAACAAAGGACAGGTGGAGCACCTGTTCTATGTTAAAAAAAGACAACGTGCAACGTATGTGAGAGCGATGTAGGATACGGATGAGGAAAAGGGGTTAGAAATATGTCCGTTACAGTAATGTTATAGGTCGCAAGGTGTGTATTTCTCTCAGCTTTACATGCTTGTCGAGCTCAGCGATACGTATGAAAGCTAAAATATAGGACGCTTGCTGGAATTTTTTCCCGTTCGTCGCTTTAAACATGTATCTTCGCAATACTCTAACAATCTTTATCTCGGCGTAGTATAAAACGAATCCTTTTGAGATTTAACGTTCAAATAAAATTTCTCTTTTCTACCTGACGTAATAAATAATTCAATAGTTTCAAAAACGAATTGAGCTAATCAAACCCAGACATTTCCTTCCAAAAAAAAGATGATATTTGATCTTTTTATGAATGTAACAAAGTTCCCTATTCTTCTCTATTTACAATAATTAGCCTTGGAGGTTTGCAATATTATTGTCGTCCCATGTTTTAAAGGGTGTGCAGGTATTTCCTGTTCTTTACAAGAAATTCAAACTAGGGATCATAGGGTTCTAGATTTTTTATTATTATTGCTAATTTAATAAAAAGTAATTTAAATGAAATGTCAACTTGACGTTTCCAATTTTAAAGGGCGAAGTTGCCTATTCTTTTATTTGAATTTGAATTTGGGTATCCTAGAGCTCTGGTAATCAAGAGAATTAATTTGTAGTAGGCTTAATTATAAAATAAACATGCGGTTATTCAGAAATTATTTTGTAAATTCAATCAAAAAAGAAATTCGAATTATTTTTCTTTTAAGGACTGACTACTTTTCTATATACGACTATGATAGACAAAACTCATCATATTGCTTGTTTAAAAAGTCTAAAGAACATATCAGAGAGAGAAAGTTTAATATCAGATTACAAAACGTCTGATGTACAATAAAGCAAAACAGAAATTTTTATATCTAGAACATTTATTGTTGAAAAGCTCATGTAATCGACAATTTACACTTGGTAGGTTTGAAAAACTAGTGGAAAGGGTATTGTATCATGGAAGTTTTATACAGGGTGTCCAAGATACAGTACAGGCTGCAAAATCGACGTCCTAGCTAAAGTATTAGATCTGTTTTTTAATTAAAAATTAAAAATATTATCGTTTGAAAATTTAGGAATAATATTCAAATTATTTATTTAGCAAATTTTCGCCAAGGGATAAAATTTAGATTAAGGAAAAACTCCTGGTTAACAATTAAAGAAAACAAGGGTCTTCTTGCTTTTCGTTAATATTAAAAAGTGCTCAATGAGCACGTTTCATAAGAATGTTTTTCGTGAAAATATAATTTCGAGCCGAGCGTAAAAATATGCAAATCATTCAAATCGGACCCCGCCAGTTTGAAATGGCTGCAAGAAATTGAATTTATATAATTTTGCCGAGGACTAATGTAACGGAACTGATTTAAAGGCAAAATTTATTTTGACGTGTTCGGTAAAAAAAAAACCTGGGGATAATGATTTGGAAAATAATTTCTAGCAGGTTTTTGCCTTAATTTCAAGTTATTTAATATAAAATTTGACTGAATCAAGCTATTTACGTTATTTGTTTGCATTTTATGACGTAGTTCATCTAAGAAGAGGGTTCGTATTATTAAAGATCAAAGAGGAAGTTCTCGGGACGCACCTTTCTGCACCTTGAATACATTAAATTCTCTCTAACGCTCCATTTTGCACAAGCTGCTTTGACAATTTACAATATTTAACGGAATTAGATTAGTCAAAAGTGCTTACGTTCCTAATAGAATATTGTAGCAATTTATTTAAAAGCTCCACGCATATTCTGTCTCTCTCCACAACCAACAAACTAAGTTCGAAACGAGTGAGATAAGAGCAATTCGTATAACCGAGTTAAGAATAAGCGATCCTATAATATTCTATGCATAGTTAATGTCCGTAAAATGTTTTACTTGTAATTTTATTAGAAGGTGGATGAAATGGAGATGCATATTTTAAAAGAGGTTGGGAAATTAAGATTTTTCAGGAGGGCTCCTACGGCCCTCGCACCCTCAACGCTCGTAAACACCTTTTAATTCCTACTCGCACTGTTTGTTATACGATATTTTTTTTTCGTTTCGTTAATTTAAAAAAAACACTGTAAAATATACACCGCGAAAATTTTTTAAAAGCACTTCAGGTTTAGTTTTCATAATAAAAAAATCCTGATAATATAAAAAAATTGGATTGCGGGTTATTTTTGCAAATATTTATTTGAAAGCTTTTTGTTGATAAACCCACCCATTTTTCCTTTTAAAACCAGTTTTATTTACGCAAAAAATCTAAAACAATCTTTTATTACGAAAAATTTTAAATTCTGATTATAAAATTTTCTTAAAATCGACAATGTATTATTTTATTTATTATTTGCACGAAATCCTAAATAACAGAATAATGTTTAAGATCATTAGTTTAGAGCTTCTTTTTTTTGTTCAAAATACCCTTCAACCCTTATTGTATTTCGTAACACCTGATCTACTACCCCTTTCCCAATTTCCTTCTTTAATTTTCAAATTAATGATGGGAATCTGTCGCTTCAAGTTTTAAAATTATATCGTTGAGCCTGAAAAAATTAAAAACTTAAATTTAGGGGATTATTCTGTCAATTTTCTTAAGAACCCTTATACCACTTCCTCAGACTTACAGCTATCGTTGCTTCAAAGTTATTCGACAGAATTTAAAAAATCAGTCAGTTTTCAAGAAATTTCTTGTTGTTTAAAAATGTTTTCAGTTTTCAGTTTGCTCCTTATGTTAGGTCTAGTTAGGGGGGGGGGGAGGAAATAAACCTCAAACAAGCTTCTCATCATTCAATTTTCATCCTTTAATGCGTTGAAACGGAAGCGAATATTAAATCGTGGAGGAACCGTTTTTCAGAAAAACTGAAAAATTAAGTAATTTTCAGGAACTATCTTAAAATATATCAGTGTTTAAAATTTGCACCTTTCAATTTTTTCTTATACATTGGTTTGAATGAGAAAATCGTAACATTGAACAAAATTTTTTCAGAAGCTCTTCTGAACTTTTAAAAAGCCTTTTATATGAGACACAGCAAAAAGCTCTAAAGCTTCACTGCTGGTTATAATTTTGGAAAGTATAATACACACTTTGTTTAACACTTACCTATAGTTTTAAAAAAAAAATTCGGAAACTTTCGAACCGGGACTTAAAATAATTCAGGCGTATTTTTAAATTTATTTTTTTCAGTAGGTAGTAATTTTGTAAATTATTCAGTCTGCCTTCAACTACTATATAAAAATATATTATATCTAATAAAATAATTTATTATCGACACCCTGAGCTGAGGTATTCAAAATAAAGCTGTAAAGCTCGACTGCTTGGGAATAATTCCTGAAAGTATATAAAATCTAATTTAGAGATTTTCCTCTCAATATTTTTGAAGGAGCTTTTTAACTCTCATTTAATTAGCTAACTTCAGACCCTGAATTTTACTGAAAAAAGCTCTATTAAATGAAAACATGAATAATGGCTAAAAATTTTATTTTTTCGATATTTTCAGAACTCTTCAATTTTGCTGGCCCAGTTTTTAACTAAAAGCTTTAGTAAGAAATTTTCAAACTGGTTTTCTGAAAAAAATCTGAATCTGTAAATTATTTCGGAAAATGTTTAAAATGCAATTTAAAGTTCTTTCAGCAGACATAAAAAGTCACAAACAAAATAAGCCAAATAGTCTCTAATAATTAAACGTATAAAACGTTTGCAATAAAAGCTTTTTGTTTATTTTTTTTCTTTTTCAACCAATTATTAAAACCCCAGCTTATACGGAGGGTAAAATCTAAAACTCTAAGGAAAAATGTATTACCCATCAAAACAATTTTCTGTGGGGTTGGTTTCAAGCTTTTCTTTAATAATAATCAGGAATCCTTCAAGCAATATTTTGAAAAAATATAAAAAAATTGTATCCCAAAGATGAAGCTTAATTTAAGAATCTTTCAGCAAGATTTTCGTTTTCAATTTCAACTATCTAATATTTAATATACCTACATCAACAAACAAAAAGAAAATATATGTAAGAAAAACCGAAATTGTTATAAGAAAAATTTGATTTATTCATAAAAAGCTTTTTGAAATCTTTACCATACATTTTTTTGCCTTCGTAATTCTATACAAAAAAAAACTTTGTTGTATTAAGAAAATCAAAGTCAATTTTCAAAGAACTTTTTTGTCATAATTTTGCGGGGAAAAGTTTTGCTTAATTAATAGTCTTAAAGTTTAAAGCTTTCGTGAAACAACTTCAAAGGAAGTTTTTCGGTTGTGACTAACTAAAACTAAATTGTAAATTTTTCAGGAAATAAATTAAATGGTAACAGTATTCAGGCTGAAAATTTCGGTATGGTAAAATGAGAGGTTTATCTGAAGTGCTTGGTTATTAATAGGAGATTATGTTCATAGTAAATTCTCTTTCCATTTCGAACTGGATTCTGTTGGATAAATGGAGACCGATAAGGGGGAGCATTCTATTTATTTTATGAATCGTACCAAGCACCGCTTTTGTGTGCGTGTGTTTGGTTGTGGAAGCCCGAAAACGGACAACGAAAATAAAATTACAGAAAAACAGAAACGTAGAACAGACGTATAATTTTTAGATGTTCCAATTAGACAAGTCTGTGGCTCGTAAAAACTTTCATGACGCTAGGTTTTCTCATGTTATTAGACGGGGAGAATACGGAAAAAGGTTTTTACGTGTAGGTCCTGTCCTCCGGGGTCCTTCACTTCTCCAATTTTTTCCTTCTTCCTCTGTATATTTAGGAGTACGTTTGTTTTTTTGTAATGTTAGTTTTGTTAGTAGGGACTTGTTTACATACAGGGTGGTCACTTGAGCAACGCAACACAGGGATTTCAATGGTAAATTCTTAATTTTTAATTATTGGCTCCCCTAATTATTTTAGAGCAAAAGTGTGTTGAGGTTTTTTGTAGAGAAAACAATTCTGCATCTGTTCATACTATTATTTATAATTTTCTATTTTCCGGAAGCGTAGAAATAGAATAAATTAAAAATGGTCTTTTTAAAACAATCAGTGATGCCATGGAATTACCTAAACAAACAACATTCGGATTTACATCTGTCATTACGGTTTGAAGTTTATAACCGATTATTAAATTCTATTATTTTTAAAATGTATTCAACGAAAGAAAAAGTAGAAATGATAAAGTGCCTTGTTAGCGTAAAATATGTTTCTATTACCTACTCGTTTTATTGCTTAAAAAAGAAAAAAAAATGCAATGAGACAGAAATGTCAGTGCGTTTGTTTGATTTTATAATTCCATGGCATCAGTGATGCTTTTAAAAAGACCATTTTTAATTTCTTCTATTTCTACGCTTCCGGAAAATGGAAAATTGTAAATAATAGTATGAAAAGATGCAGAATTTATTTCTCTACAAAAAACCTCAACACACTTTTGCTCTAAAATAATTGGGGGAGCCAATAATTGAACATTAAGAATTTTCCATTGAAATCCCTATGTTGCGTCGCTCAAGTCACCACCCGGTATAATCATTTCCTCGAATATTCCTCTTGATTAAATAACAATACATTACAGTAATAATAATAAACATTCTCCTTCTCTCTCTTTAATAATTATTAAATCCATTTTATCAAGTTAAAGAAACAGCTTAGCCTTTATTAAAATATTTATAAGAACAAAACAAAACTTTAGGAGCTATTCACGCATTAAAGCAATCGATATCTAAAACTAATAATCCAATTACTACGTAATATCCAAAACTCTACAATTTCGTAGGAAACTTATAATTGAATCGCTTAAATAAGTAACACGAGAATTTGTCTGACTTCAAAGTTAAAGTGAAACTCAATAATAAAACTCTAGGTAACACGATAAACAGATCGTAATACTTAAATGTTTTTCTACCTATCACTCAATATTAAAGAGGGTATTTTAATAAATTCCTACATAAACACTGTGTGTAACCATTTGTAGACCAGTAAAATATATGAAGAACCGAGGAAGGAAAAACAGCTAAGCTGCAAGCTGCAGCAAGCTTTTTGCACGTGTCCATTTCAATTTTATTGCCATTGGTGTCAAAACAACACTTAACACTTAATAAATTTTGTTTTTGCAGATTTAAGTGATTGTTGCGCTTAGTCTTTTAAGGAATAAGCTGGAAAATGTTAAAAAAAGAGGGAATTTAAAATCCAAGGGGTTTGTGAAATTTCGAATATACTCGAATCCGTTTCCCAATCCCAAAAACTCTTGAACCTAATCTGAAGATCAAATTACGTTGATTTATGAAACTTTCCAAACACTTGTGTCCTTGAATATTTTTGTTATCAGGTCAATTGAATCTTATGTTCTTCGGTCCCGAAGGTGGTAGTCCGTAAAAGATCCCTTTATCGAGAGAGTTTATTAAACATCCAAGAAGGACAAAAAATGAAATTAAAATTTCTTTGTATTTTTTTTATCAAATGGATCCGATCTACAATCTTCTGACCTAAATATGAAGCTAATCCTTTTGTCAAGCCCACAAAAGACCCCAAACAATGGTCTTCCTGTCCGGCCTTGCTCTGAAAACCCGAGATTAAAGCGCAACCGTGCTTTGCAACAAGCAAATAAATAATTCTAGTAGCAAGTAACGAAATTCCAAATGTAATCACAGAGTGTAGATCGATCGTCCGTTTACCTTTAATAATGGACATTCATCGTTAGCAAATTGGTTTGGTCTTTCTATTAATAGCGTACTTGAGTTCAAAAAGCGATAAATGCTTAGGCACGAATGCAATAATAAATTTTTGGGCGTAAATGGATGCTTCGAGGAAGCATCCCCCTATTTCCAGACAACTTTAATTTCAATACGGATTTGCAGGAATAATAATTCCATTTGCTCTTAGATGCGTGTGAGCACTGGAGAGTTCATTAAATCCAAAAGGGCCAGTGTACCGTGAAAAATACGAGAGAGAAAGAGGAAGATGCGTATTCGTTCAATTGTAAACGAAGGGTGCATTTTTATTTTTTTCTTCTACAAGATTTTTTTACAATTTCAGCTTCATTAGCAATAATTAAATTGGCAAATAAACCTTTCGCTTATTTGTAAGTAAAATTAGACGCTTGTTAAGGATTTAAAAAAGGATTTTTTTTTTGTAAGCAAACAAGAAACAAATTAATTCGCGAATTAATTTTTAAGAAGAGATTATTTTTTTTCTTGGAGACCTTATTCCTTTGACCAAATAAATCTAATTATCGTGTTATAAACTAAATTAAATTTTGTTTTTGATCTTGGTTAATTAAATGTCCGCGCTTTGCAACCCCTGAAAATTTAGTTAATACTTCTAGTTCCAGGAAAATAATCTGTCTAAAGTTACCTACCCAAATATATTATTTCCTTCACTGTTAATTAATCATAAGGGAAAAAATAAAATTAGTTGATTTTATGGAAAGTTTTAGTTTGGAACGTGGCCAGAATGTTGCGGCGCTTAAATTTTCGAAAAACTATGTCAGGGCGGAAATTATTTAAATTTTTAGCTTAAGAGGCAATAAAAGCAAAAAATAGTTTGACTCACCACTATTTTGAGCGAAGGTTGCCAATAAGACGAAGCAAACGCCAGCAAAAAACCTGAGAATTACTATCGGAGAGGATGAAGAAGAAGAAGGGCAGTTCTTTCCGCCCATTTTTGCACTAGATTATATTAGATAAGTTCGGGGTGGTTTTTTATTAAAGAGCACTGTCATCACGTTGTGAACAAGCATCCATTTTCACATTTTTTAAGTTTATTTAAGTTAAAAAAAACTTCTTTAATTTAAATGTCGAATGTCTTTTGTATTTTACGAGTTTTATTTGCAAAAGTTTTCGAGTCTGGTCGTCTCTCGGTTCTATTTTAAAATATTTCGTTAGTAGTTACTTTCGTTATAAATAGCGACATTTGCAGCGTTCCCTATATACCTCGATGATCTAACCTTTGAAAATATACATAAATTAATTATAACTTTTCATTCATCACTTGCAATAAAAATAGAAAATTATTTAAAAAAAAAGCAAAATTTTTTTTATAAAAAACCAACACAACACATAAAAATCAGGATTAGTATAATTAAAGCAATAATAATTCACTTTAAACACAAGAAAAAAAATAAACCTCGTGTTATCGTATCGAGTGTCTTAAGTGCAACGCAAACCGGCGCTACTGACACAAGAAGCGCTCAAAGCGGACTACCGCCACGGACTGCTATCAATAGCGGCATGGAAGCACACAAGCGCCGGTACACCTGCCATCCGCGGCACTTCAAAACGGTGCATGCGCCCCAAAAAGCATAACAGGTGCCCGGGACGCGAATTAAGAGAATTCGACAAGAAACATTCGTTTAGATGCATGTTTACACTTTATTCAATGTTTTTATCAGGTCTTTCAGTGATTATTAGTTAAAAGTATCCAGTGGCGTAGATAAAGACTGGCTAATGACCCAATTAACAAACTAATTAGTCTCCGTAATTATCCTCAAAAATTACGTGTTACCTACGTAGAATTTATTTCTAAGTTGCCTAGACCTTTCTTTCCTTCTCTTTAAGTGCTGCAGAATGGCGCAGAACCAAAAAAATAAATCCTTCGGGGTTTCGGTACACAAGCCTGCGTATATTTAAAAGCACACGGATCATTAATTCAAGCATAATAATACAAATCCTATAGAGGGGTCCATAAAATTGCCGTCTAACAACGTAGTTCTGTTGCTTTACTAAGACCCTTTGATAGGCGCCGCCGACTATTCCAGATACATATTATACATCCTTTTTTGGGGTGAAGGAAGGAAAATCTTCAAAAGTTCTCCGGTTATTCCGGAATATGTCAGATTCGTCTAAGGGATGATCTGCAGGTGCCTAACGAGTAAAACCGCTCCTTCTGTTTCCTACAACATCATGTTTTCTGGATTAATCCTTCATCCCTGGGTTCTGTTGATCCCCTGTCTTGCTTCTTCCCAGTTTTGTTAAATGAAGAATGTTTTTGGCTGTGTCAGTTCCATTCGTGCAGGTGTCAAGTGGCATTAGCTTCCTTTCCTGCAGTTTCTTCCACCCTGGTGTTATGTGTCACACAATTCCTTCGCCGATATGATGCTGGAGAGGATTAACGCGGTCTTTGCCGGTTTTTTTGCTTTGTTCTGCGTTTTTTGGGTTTCTTTTATATTGGAAAAAATCGGCTCATACTGGGGTCCGATACAGAAAGTTCGTTTGCGCTATTGCCCCCAAATAATCTCCACTTAGCTTCCTCCTACCCTATAGGCATTATTTTTTATTGCCATTATTGTCTTCTCGGTCTTCTCCTTCTTCTTCTGTCTAGGATTTTCTTTTTATTCTGGAAGTCTTAGACAAAGGGTCTTTAGAATAATTCCAAAATCAAAACTTGAGGAATGTAGAATCGGGAGAACGGGCAAGCAAGCGAACTGGTGCGCATAATTACGTTCAGTGCCCTTGGGTTTCTAGAAAAAGCTCTACAGTTTTTCGAATTTTCTTCAGGTTTTCCAAATTTACGAGGTTCTGAAACTTCTCTGTTTAGAAAGCGGAAGTTGTAAAAGCCTACGCGCTCTTGGCCACGATTTTTATTACGTATTCGAAATACACTTGCAACATGTTGGTCAGTGTATGGAAAGTTTCATCATGAATGCAAATATCTTACAACATACCGAATGTTCCATTTATTTTATAATCCGTGGATTATATGGTACCAATTTTCAATAACGGAAGGGATTTTTCTTGCCGAGAAGGAGAAGAAGATGTTTGTATATATTGTAGGGTTTCCCTCTCAGTTTTGGACGAAGAATCGCTTTTTCCCCGAATTGTTGTTTTATGCGGTTTTATTTTTTTCTTCTTATACCCAAAACCCAGTAATGGGGAAAAATAATTACATATAATTAATAGATCAAGTCTGGTTTTCACCCTTCAACTTCAGCTTAAATTCCAACTCAAGATTTCATCTGAAGATCCAGAAGAAGCGATTTTGAGGAGTACCTAAATAGTTTTGGGTAATGGGGTGTAGGGTGACTTTTAGTCCTGTGTATCGTACCACTTATTGTGGTATTGCCTCCAGCAGGAGTAGGAGCAGGGTCGTAAATAAACTCCAGGATTTTTACTCAAAATCAGAATTCACTGTATGGTCTCCAGCTTGTTTAAATTTGAATTTGCCGCCAATTATTTGCTGCTGCTGCTGGATGCTAAGGACATTCACAAGGTTGCCCATACAGCATCGTGTATCGGATAGTCAAAGAATCAATTCACACATGCGCCCTTCTTGTGTAAACAATATCCAAAGCATCCAAAGTTCAATCTTGACATTTCTAAGGTTTGAGGTTATGATACTGTAATCGAAACGTCAAAATGAGTGTATTTTCAAAAATTGGTGGTTTTTTGCATAGGCATCGTAACAAGTTCTTCGTAGGAGGTGTAATTATAACAGGTTCTGTTTTATTAACACGTTATGCCCAACATAGGCTTCGAGAATGGCAACAAAACGAAGCAAAAGAATTCTTCGAACGAACCCGTAAACAACAGCATTTTGAAAGCACAGAACGTACATGCAACCAAACAATTTTAAGTCTAGTTGCAGCTTTAAATGAAGCTTTAGTTAAAAGTATTAATACTGAAGATATAATTGCAGAATTACGAAACAATCCGGAGAACAAATTTGAACTTTGGGATAAACTGAAGGTTGGTTTTGGATTGTTATTAGGTTCAAGCTTGTGATTGAATTATGTATTCTAGGTTCTGGTTTTTACTAAAGCCAGTTGTTTAATTTATATGACAACACTACTCGTTATGATGTTACGAGTTCAATTAAACGTAGTCGGTGGCTATTTATTTAAAGACCCGTCTTGTGTTACAACAGAAATGCAACAGAAATATTTATCATTGTGTCATAACTTATTAGATGCAGGAACTCAAAAAATATCCAAGCTTTTACAAGAAGAGGTAAAAAAGGCTAAGACCAATTTGAGAGCCGTAATACCTTTTCATCAAATCAATTTGAGGTTTAATTAAATATCATTTTAGTATGGAAAAATATTAACTGCACTGCCATTAAAAAGACAACTTAAACTTGACGACTTAGAAAAGATTTTTTGGACCTTACAAATGGCTGTCCGTGAAAGCGATTCAGACCCTATAAAAAATTTAAGAAGAAACATAATTCCAGATAATTTAACCAATGGAAAAGATGTTTTTAACAGCATGGTAAGATTTCCTGTTTAACAAAAAGGGGGCTAAATAAAAATACAGCCGACTTGTATGTCCCCATTTCTTTCCGGACAGCCTTTGCTTATAATTTTTTTTAAGGTGCAAGACACAGCTGATCTACTTGACAGTGAAGAAGTTCAAAGTTTGGCTTCCTCATGTATTAGTCGAGGATTTGTATTATTAGGGGATCAAATTTCAGAATTTTACGGACCAAGTGCTTCAAGTTCAGTAGAGAATGGTTTTGTTCATCCTTCGGATGTAAAAATTCCCCTGGCGAAGTTAATACCGATAATTAACGGGTTAGTATCAAAGAATTCATTACCAGAAGTGTTAATACAACAGCTCATTGCTAATGATAAGCTAAAGACTTTAGGAGCAAATGTTTATGAAGCATTTAGTTTTAATAATAATAATTTATAAATAATTTTTGTCAGGATACAGGGTGAACTAATGGGGTGTTATATTATTTTTTAAAAATATTCTACTATAATAAAAGGAAATATATTGGAAAAGTTTTCTAGTTGAAACATAATTTGGGATACCCCAGTAGGTAGCTTTTAAGGAGGTCCATCGGGAACCCCCAAACAAAAAAAACAACGTATTTTATTGAAAAACTCATTTATTTTCATTTTCCTTATACATCATTAAATAAGAAACATAAAAATCATTTGAAACACTAAAATCCTTTGGAATAAATCGGTTCATTTTATATAAATGGTCCAGAATGCTAACCATCATAGGTTTAGATATGTCCACGGTACTAATATTCACATCATTCAACCATTGATCAACCAAAACACTTTGATTTTTATCAAACCGAAACAAAACTTTAGCTACATCACCTACATACGTCCCATTATCTTCACCAAGATCAAAATAAACCTTTAACTTTTTTTCTAAAACCCACAATATAATAAAATCAGTCTGTTTTTGAGAACTTTGACAACTTAAAACTATTTTACTTGAACTTAACAAAGAAGTATTTAAAATTTGCTTAAGTGTAATAAAAATATCTTCTAACGGGCAGACTTTAATATCATTAAACGAAACAGTATTGAACCATATTTTATGGGCCTCTTTTAAATTAATCCCAATCCAAGCTAAACATCGTTTACAAATCAAATTTGAACCATTTTTTAAAAGCCCATTTAATAAATTTTCATTTAAATGCACAAAAGTATGAGAAAAAAAAGCTTCTTTAATTTTTGGATTTAAATTTGGTTTGGTATCGTTGTGTGCATGGCAAAACCAATCGCTTGAATCTGGATTATCGGGAAGAGGTAAAACACGTTCAAATAAAACTTGTTTATAAAATAATTGCTTGCAATTGAAACAAGATAAGTTATATAATGTATTTGGTTTAAGAAATATCTCGCTTTGAAGGTTCTCAATTGTATTTTTATGAGTTATAAGTTCAAATTTTGAAGAACCTCGAGCTTGATTTAAATTTTCAGTTTGAAAACGGAAAGTAATAAAAGTTTTTCCAAGGGAAAAACATGAAAGGCTTTGGGGAACAATTTTAAATTCCTTACAGTGAATTATTTCTTTTTTTAAGCCTAAAATAATTTCAAAATTATCCAAATTCAAATTAACTCTTACATTGTTTGGTTCAAAATCGTCTAAGATTAAAAAAATATTTACAGATTGTAATCGTGGTCGAATTTCCATAATTAAAGATTTGTAAAGCTTCATTTTTTAAGCTTTGTTAACAATCCTTTTTCTTCCAATTTTTTAAACAGATTATCTGTTTCCCTTACAACAAAAGGTAAAGTAATTTTTTGATAATAATCCGGAATTAATTCAATGTTGCTAATCACATTAGATAACAAATGAGACCTCTCGGCAGTAATTCCTGGAGCTTCGTGCTTCAAATAAGTAAAATGCACGTGGAGATGATAAAATGATGGTTGATAATGCAAATAAATCCGTAATTGTGAAGCATCTAACCCGTACTTCTTTTTAATTGCATCCTAAAGTTAGAAATTAAAAGTAAATTCAAGAGAACTTGAGGCCCCCCTTCTTTTATACTTACTATTCCTTTTTCTTGGATGTTTTTTAACAATGGTAGATGTGTATCAGTGAGATCTCTTAACGATTTAATGTCATGGATACGAGTTATTCCCAACAAATATAAAGTTTCTAAAGTTGTTCCATCCCATTTTAAATCGGGAACAAGTATAAATCCATTGGTTGGGTCCGGGTCTTCAAAAACAATTCGATCAGCTTCTGATTTATGCTCTAAGATATTATAAACCCACTGCAACACGTCAAATTATGAGGAAACTTCTGGGAGGGGACGTAAAGTTTAAACAAAAACAGTTTATAAATTAAAGTCGGGAATGTTATTATAATTTAACAAACATATGTTTATGTATAAATTAAACCTTACCTGAAGGTCAAATTGTTCCTTTGTAAGGTGTGGAAGTGTAACGTCCTTGTAAATCGAAGGAGTTTCGTCAATAATATAAATATTCTGTACGGAAAACTTCTGTATGTGTTTAGGAGTAGCCGGATGAATAATTGTAGTCTTAATTGCTTAAAAAATATCATAAATTTATAATCTAGTTATTAATAATACTCGCTAGTCTCTACTTACTATTCAAATCGACCTTAGGAAAATATTCGTAATTTCCATACACATCGTTATGAAAGACCTTCTTAAGTGGACTTTTCTCAGTAAAATAATCACTGTCTTTGTTGAAATTTTCTTCTGCAAAAGCTGTTTTTTCCAAGAGCACTAAAGCAACCCCTTCCGAAGCTTCAAAAGAACCTTGCATGCAAATACTTTTCCGATTACTATTATTATGGAGGATTTTTTCAAGTTTAAAGTCAGATAAGTTTTTTAAGGAGTTATGAATGGAGTTTTCTTCGCTTACTTTAAGTTTTTTTGATTCAGGACTTTCTGAAAAAGGAAGTTTGACTTTTGTTGCCATTTTGGTTATGTTTGGTTGAATTTCCAGAACATACCAACATAATAACAGGGACATCTAGTTAATTTTCCTAAACAAATCTTAATTTTGTTGGTTGACCTGATCATTGACAATTAATTTATTTAACCTTAAAATTTGTTATCAACAAATTAATTTCGCAAGAAAAAAGCATTAAAAATGATTAAACCCATACAGAAATTCATAAATTACTGGTATTTCCGTTATATGCTAGTTACAGAACTGCATATGGTTGAAAAATGGGAACGGGCTATGATTCGTATCCTTTTTAATACACCCCTTAGATTTGATAAGAAAACAGGTATTTTTCTTTAATTTATTACTTCAGATACTGTGTTTTTCATAATGCTCCTGTTTCTTTCGCTTTTTAACTGGACAGTTGTGTTGGGATTAGCCAAAATGATTTATGAACCATCCAGAGCAGGTTTGTTTGAATCCGTCATCGATTTAGGGGTTGTTACAGGTTGCATGGGAGTCTACACACTGATTACAAACACCTTAAAGTAATTTCTTATTTATATTTAAACCCTTACATTGTACGACTAGAAATACATCTTAATTGTTTTTTAAAAAAATGAGGGCCAAACTGGCGGTATTTTTAGTTAACCCGCATAAAATCATAGTCAACCTAATCTCCTTTTTCTTGAAAATCCTTCCATAAACGAAAGAATATTTACATATTCTTGGATAAAGCCCCTCCATTTATTTCTTTCCGATACCCAGACAGTCTTAGATCAAACTTTTTACTAAGTAGTCACTTCATAAACATTTTGCAACTCTAACTGTGGTTGTTGAAGAGGTTCCTGTGCGTGTGTTTTACGGTGACTGGATAAAGCACTGTAATGTGCAAAAGCACGGCCACAAAATGAACAAACATGGGGCCTTTCCCCTGTATGTGTTGTCATATGTGAACGTAAAACTCGGGCATCAGCAAAGGCTTTATTACAAAAACTGCAAATATGATTCTTTTCCCCTAAAAATAAAAAGTTCGTTTTAAAAGTGAAAATTTTTTGTATTAAGGACGAACCTGTATGTGATTTCATGTGGGCTGTTAAATGGCATGACATACGGTACCGTTTCGGACATAAAGCACATGCATAAGGCTTTTCACCAGTGTGAGTACGCATATGTATTGCTAAGTCTCCTGAACGGGCTACTCTTTTCCCACAAACACTACAAACAAACCTGAAATATGAAATAAGTTTTAAAATCGGTAATTCCTGTAGTATTCCCTATTACCTTTTCTCTCCTGTGTGAGTCATCATATGAGCAGAGAGTGTAGAACTGGAACTAAAAGCCTTTGAGCATTGGGTACAAGAATAAGGCCGTTCTCCTGTATGTGTTCGTGTGTGAATAGCCAAATTATGTGCATACACGAATGTTTTTCCACATGCTGAGCATACATACGGTCGTTCTGCTGTATGGGTACGCATATGAGTTGAAAGAACAAACGAATGAGCAAAGCGTTTGCCACAAATTTTACAACTATATGGTTTCACACCTTAAACAACATTTTTTTTATTTTGCTAATAGAAATTTTTAATAAATACCTGTGTGTATCTTCATATGACTATTAAGACCTCTGGGATCTGAAAACGCCTTTGCGCAAACAGTACAAACGAGAGGTTTTTCTCCAGTGTGGATCCTAGTGTGAATTGTAAGATCGTTTGCTCCATAAAAACTTTTACCGCAAGTTGTGCAAACGTGTCTTTTTGCTAATCTAAAAATTTTATTTTTCAAAACTATTTTAACATTTTAATTTTAAACTAACCTATGTACACGTAAATGTCTTTTAAGGACTTTAATATCCGCGTATTCCTTTTTACAAACACAACAAATATGTTTTCCTTGTTTATGGAATAATTTAATATGAGACTCTTCATCGGTATCCACAAGTACTTGTCCGCACCACGAGCAATTATTCGTCACTTCTTCTAAATCTAATAAAAATTTTATTCTAGCATTAAATTTAAGAAGAAAAGTATAATTTACCATTTTCTTCTTTATTATTAGGACATTTTTTAACTCTAGTCAGTCTTTTTGAACGTCTCCGTTTCTTAGATATTCCCTCTTTAATTACTTTATCTAATTCTTCTGTATTTATTTCTATCGAGTCTTCTGTGTTATCCAAATTATCATCATCATTAAACGAAGCTTGTTCTTCGACTTCGATTTTAAGCATAACTTGTCGTAAAGTAAAATCGTTTTCTTCACATAATTTTTTGAAACTGTATGCAGTGTTTACTTGACGTATACATTGAACACAGATTAATTGAGGAAGACCATCATTGATTTGGATCTTAAAAAGCTTTAAGTTAGAAGAAGAACAACAACGAAAGGGGGGTCGGGTCGCTTTACCTGTATAGAAGCACAAGCCATAATCATTTCGTCTAAAGCAGATTCGAATACTGGCTTTAAGTCTGAGTTCTTAGATAAACATGTTCGGCAAATTTTACTAAATTCTGTTAATTTTATTCCTTCTCTAGGCTCCATTATGTTAGAAAACTTTTACTAATTTTAGGTTAGAATATGTTTGGTAAATAACTATAGATAGGGGAATTTTTAAACAAAACGTTGGTAACGAAAAATTTTGAAAAATTATGTAAGAAAAATTGTTTATTGTTAATAAAAATACGGCTAGGTACTAGTTTAATAATTATTAACTCCTAATTAATATTTATTACAAAAATTTCTTCTAAATTAAGAGCCCCCAGTGTTTCAAACAACAACGGATCCATAATACAACGATTAAAACAAATCTAGATAATTTAAAAGTTTTGCGGTGTGTTTTTCGTGTAAAAAAGTAGTTTTTGTGTGGTTTTAGAATAAAGTTAATGTAACACAAACATTGTGAATACATCGACAACTAAATGTGAGTAGAATTAGTTTACTTTTCGTTCGAAAGATAGTTTTAGGATTCAAGACCTACCTATGCTATGTACGTAGAGTAGTGGTAGTAGGGCAAATAGTAGTATCCTTGGGCTCTGAACAAAACTAAAGAGGAGAAATTCTAATAATAATAGATAAACACTACAGATAAAGCAACTAATGTTGATTTCCTTTTTTTACAGAAGTAACTTCAATATCGGAAGCTGTACCTACGTATGGATCCAGAAGTGGACAAGCGAAGGTTCTTGGACTGTGCAAACTACAACATACAAAGGGGGTAACTACCTCATCTACATGGATTGGTAAATGTGAGTACTAGTACTAGACTTTAGTTTCTTGTTTTTTTGAATATAGGTATAGTGTTAGTTCGCACTAGATTGGAAGCCCTCAAGCTTCTAATGTAATGAGGTAAGGTAAACCAAGGTTGCTGGTTAAAAAAAAAGTAATAAATGCAAACACCTTCATGCAGAGCTTAGTGTGACTAGATAAGTAGATCTGATATACCACACACGGTATGGTGCCATTTAAAATTTTAGAGGGGGTGGCTGTAACGGCTAAGGGATTGGTGACTGGATTTTACGTAAAAAGATTTCCTCTAGAAAAAAATGCTAATGATCTTTGTTGATAACTCTCGCATCTCGGTAAACTCGGTCTCGTTCACGGTCAAGTCGAAAAATCGTTCAAACCGTGACAATCGTTTGTGAACGAGTCGTTAACGATTGTAATTACAGCTTACAGAATAGGGGTGTTAGTCCTTGGACTTCCCCCAAAATAATTAAAAGAAAGTATAGACGTCTATGATCGAAAAAACTTCGTACAAAACAAATTGTTTCCCTATCCCTTTCCTGCACCTTTATTCTCTTACAGCCCTTTCTCTTTTCTATTTCATATCTATCTAATGTTTATATTATGTTCTTTTTTTCTTGCTTCTACATCTGTTTATCTAATCATAAACGTATACTATATGGGGTTTCCTTTCAATAGTTTGTAGAAAGGAATATTCTTCGAATCAAGGGCCTCAAGCGTAAATTTATTTTTAATCTAGTTCTCCAATATTTATTTTAAATTACCGATAGGGAAAAAAGGGTTTGATAGAAAAATTTGGTTCGTTTATAGCAGTAAATAATATGGAAGTTCGATTGCTTTTTAATATAAAAATGTGGGGAATATGTAGGTACGTGAGCTGTAGGTAGTACCTATAGGGGTTTGTTTTTACGTTGGTCCCTAGTTATTAACCTTTTTCCAAATAAAAATAACAAAGTTTTTCCATTACAAGTGCTGTCACACAATTGGTTGTCGTTAATAGAACTTCAAAGCAACCTTTGTAAATTTTAAATTTAAACGCAAAAACTGCAGAGGAATTAGCATTTGAAATGTGGCGCGGAATCCATCACCATCAGCATAAATTGCTCCCATATTTGTATTTTTTTTTTTGTAAATCGCAGTCACGTTCGGTGCAGCTAACAAAGTTAACTCAATCTGCATACATACCCCCCCTTGCCATTAAATTTACACGATTTTATGATGCGTAAAAGCATTTTTTTGATTCTGTTTTAATTTCTCATTTTCACTCTGCAGACTGAATCAATTTTTCCAAACAAATAATATTATTCTTTAGCACCAACGTGTATTGTATGAGATACTGTTTTCTCTTGTTAGGAATACAAATTCGGGATCGATCTGTATTTACTGTTTGACCAAGCAATACATCTTTCAAGTTTTATTCTTTTTGTAAAACGCTGCTTGCACTGGATATATTGTAATATCTTTTCACCATGTCGTAAAAGTGGTTGTATTCAGCAAAATTTATATTTCAAATCGATTTTTATATTATATTACCGAATATAATTTTTTTACGACAAGTTTTAAAATAGAAAAACAACACAAGATTGGTTTTGTTTGGAGTTGCATATTCGTTTTGATTCACGATTTTTACTTTCCCATATACCACCACTGGAGTATGGGAGGTATTGAAATTATGAAACTTTTGAAAATTGCGATTTTCGCGAAAATGCGTGGTTTGGACTCTAGAAACCCAAAAAATGGTTTACAAAATGTCTGTCTGTGGGTGTGAGTGTATGTAATGCCTCTAACGCAAAAACTAGTGACCCGATTTTGATGAAATTTGAATTGAAGGGGTATATCGAAAATTCATCGACAAAATAAGTTTTTCAAAAATATCCAAAACCGGAAGCGGAAGTTAGACATGTTTTTTTGGTAGCATTTTTTTCAGAAGCAGAATTTTGAAAATCCGAGTAGCGGATGTGAAAGGAGACCATAATTCAAGGGAAACAGTTTTATGCCGGACTCTCTAACTTCAAAATGGCGGCCGGTATGAATTTTTCAAAATTTTGACTTTAACGCCCCACAACTCAAAAACCAGTGATCTGATCAGGTTCAGCAACAACTTTTTTGAAAGCCCTTTGGCGGTACATTACCAAATTTATTTAGTAAATCCAAAAACGGTCGCAACGGGGCTCTTCCAAAAATTTTGAAATTTTTGAAAAATTATTACAAAGAAACTAGCCACGCGGTTTTGTTTAAATTTTCTACACTTATGCAGCTTGGTATTAGATACATTTTCTTTTTTTTGATCAATGCTACAATTTTACTGTGGCGCCCTCTACGAGGTTTTGAAAATCGGAAATTGATGATCCTATAGCCCCCTTATTAGTCAAAATATAAAAAAAGTTTCAATATAAAAATTGTTCAGAATATAGCTCTGCATTCTCCTAAATTTATATCACGTATACAGGGCGTTTGCTTTTCACAGTACAATAAGCAACTTTGTTATTTTAAATGAAACACCCTGTATATTATTATATAATTGAATGCAAAATTGAATTGTCTATCACATAGTGTAAGATAGTCATATAGCTAAAATGTACGGTTGATGAGAAAATCGCGAACTTCCGCTGCGTTAGTAAATTAGATGCCTGTCTCTCTTCTGTACGTATCGAACCCGTATAGTCTGGTGTTTCTCGCTACGCATTCAAGTAATTTCCAATGCTGCCTCGCGAACTACTGTTGAATACCAAAAACGAAATATTTATTGTTAGAATGGGAAAGTCCATGGGTGGTGCGTTGCGTACCTCCACTTTTTCCATTTTTGATATAAATAAATCTTTGTACCTAGATATTAAATATTTAAAATCTATATTGTCTCAGTATTTAGAACTTTTAATCAATCCATTTCAACATGTAGCTTTAGGTTATGTATTTTGATATTAAATTTTCCATACATTGTTATCCGAAATATTCGCGTATAATTACACGTGAACATAGCAATGATTTTAGAATAGCAATCGACCGATGAAGTTAGTTTCCAAGTTGTTTAATCCTGCAGTTTAGTTAGGGATGCAGTTGACTGCCCTACATAAACGCCACCTCCATGCAGTTACATCCTGATTTGAATTTCAATCGCAAATTTGGCATAACCTGAACTTGTCCAATTATAGTTTGGACCATTTACTTTGAAATGTCTTTTCTTAAAAATTGCAAATTGGAAGCCTGAATCGTTTTACGAGACACATATTTTATAGATGAAATAGAGAAATAGTGAAACAATGTGTTCCTTGTTGAGACGTGAAGCACCTACGAGCAGATCTAGTTTACTTATTTCAACACGAGGCTGCGGTTATTTTCCATATGAGAAATTCTGAAAGGGTTTATACGTTGCTTCGCGAATATCTTTAACGCAGTCACTTGCTGAAGGCATAAGATGCTTCTTTCAACCCGTATCAAGTCTTATGCAAATTGCAACTGAAATGCTTTAGTGATACAAAGATAAATAAGACAGTCAAAGCGTTGTAATTTTGTACATCAGGTTGTTGTGCAGTAATTAGTGCGGAATTTATATGGCTTTGGAAATTAATCTGATCAGATGATAATAGTCTCAGTTTAAATTAAACTTAGTTTAAGTATTTAAAGTACTTAAAGTAATTAAATGTTGAAGTCTTGTTTGGTTTATTTTTGCTGTTTATTGGGTTTAAAGCTTTTTTTTAAGGACTCACATATTTTTGTCTACTATTAGATAAATAATCCATCAATTATTTATGCGTTTTGTCAGGGCAGTAATTATTTTACCTATAGTCCAGGAGCTAGCGGTATATTTTAAGACTAATTTCTATCAAGCTGAAATTTTTTTTATGAGCTGGTATGGTTATGTCTGCCAAATGTAGGTGGTCGGCAAAATAGGACTGCGGGACATAGAGCGCTAAGAAAAAAAATTGGCCAACTAACCAATCCAGGACGTCAGAGGGTGCTTCTGTCCCGCTCAAATTGTCGGACAAGGTGATTTTTGTGTTTGTTACATTAGTATATAGTTATTAAAAAAAAAATCAGGTTGATGGTAATAAGTCAAATGTCTTAAAAACAATACGAACCCCAAACGGCAGACACTGATTCAGTTCCGACTCTTATGTCGGACAGTTAATTTTTTGTTGTCGGAATGTCTTAAATAACGAGCAAAATAGGAATTAGCTTGATTGAAGTTTGTAAATTTCATCAAAAAATAATTAAAAACAAAAAAATTCTGGGCGCATTATGTCCCGCGGTCCTATTTTGCCGACAACCTACATTTGGCAGACATAACCATACCAGCTCATAAAAAAAATTTCAGCTTGATAGAAATTAGTCTTAAAATATACCGCTAGCTCCTGGACTACTAGAACGAAATTATTTTCATGAAAAATTACAAAAGCGGTACTTAATCAGTATGAGGCGTAATTATATCAAACACCCTGTATAACGTTAGGAGATTGCAAATTAAGCAGGCCATGACTATCCTCAATTTAGATTTAACTCCCGGTTAAGCTAACTAGTAATACTCAGTTGTCATAGATAGGTACCGTTGTTACAAGAATTGTTTCCATGACAATTATTGATCATGGGTGCGAGTTACATCAGAATTTCTGTTTGGATAATTATTTTTACTTCTAACGAGGTTTCATTTTCTTGTTCAAAATATGAATGGGCGTCGAAAATTCTTAAAATATTACGAAAATCAAGGTTGATACCAAAACATTTGAATATTTGAGGATTTTTCCTGAACGTTAAGGTCAAAATATGGCGCTTTTTTTTCTGATCAAACTGTAGGGGTCTTCATCTAATTGTGATTCCCGTGATTTTTTTTAATTAATTAATTAGAAAAAAATTTATTGAGAAAAAGAGAGAGAGTGAAAGGAAAATGGAAAGAAAGAGGGTGACATATGAAAACAGTTGCCAATCGATTTAAATATATAATCTTTGACATTGTTCGTAAAGGGGGCTGTTCAGAAATTTTTTTTCTTTCAACATCGTTTAACTTCCAAGTATATTAATATCATATGTAGGGATGGATGAAGGGGACCTACCAAAAGTAGTATTGCTACTAATTCAGCAATTTCGAGAAAGACTTTGGGGCGAGAAGGAATTTTTAAGTTAGAATAGAGTATGACGTATTAAATGAAGCAAAGGAGATGTTTTACATAATTTTATTCATGAGGAGAAAGTGTTGCCTTTAAAGTAGGCTGTAGTAGAACATTTTCTAAGATCCCAGAGGATATGTAGTGTAAGAGCGATTTAACCGCTGCCATTATGTGCATGTAGTTATAATAATATACCACCCAGACAGGATTCCGAATAAAACGTACGACTTTGTGTGTTCCTACACAAGATCGCAATTTAAGTTTATTCGTCTTTATCCGGGTACAAAGTTATTGTCACGACTCCGGGGAAATAATTAAGCGGGCCACGAGATGTGGTCGAAAGGAGCAAGATATTGCTATTCCACTTCAACTTTTTTAATTCCATTCTCGCTGCCCTAATTTAGCAAATTCCAATTAAAAATTTACATTAATTCGTCTGATTTGCAACAATTTGCGGTGAAATAAGGGGGAGAGGATAAAAGAAAAGTGGAAGGCGGCATAATTAAAAAAGTTTGCTTTATATTACAGTAAAACCGACTCGAATTACACACCTTGTCTTCTTTTTTTCTTCGTCCATAATAATTGTAATTATTTCTTTCTGATATTATTTTAAAATCAATTCAAAGCTTTGGATTAACAGGAAAAAAAATCAAACAAAAATTTTCAATTTTCTTGCCTTGGTGACTTTCATTTTTCTTCAATTTAAAATCGTGTTGGGGGTTGTAGGTCCCCTCAGCTATTAAGAAACAAAAATGGTGTTTGCGTTACCTCGACCGAGTATTTTATATAGAGAGACTCTGGGGCTTTTCAAATTCGAGCATGTGTTGCTTGCATTAGAGAAAACCGAAGGGAGTTTCGCACCGCGACCGCTGAAAAGCTGGTTAAACACCAAAATACAAGGTAATTTGCTGGTGAGTGTGCTCGATAAATAACTACCTCTCTGTGTACTCAAGAGATAGGAGTAGTTAGTTTAAAAGTTTTGAAACAAAAATAAAAAGTTTAAAGGTATTTAATTTTTTCCCTGTTTCATTTGGAAAAACCCCTTACGCCGCCGCTAGTTTCCTTCCATCTGTAAACAATGCGCTTTGTAAGTCAGACAAATAAAAAAATAGGTATCTCGCCGATTCGAAAGTACATTCACAAGTTCACACATCAGTAAATTAGGGTTGGTTGAAGGAAAATTTGTAATTCTTTTGTGAAAGGAGCACACCACTAGTAGAGCGCCTTTATTATGTGCATTTCAATGACAAAGGCCATGAAGGAGTTGTAGCCATTGGGGCGTCTCCGTAACCCGTCTGTACTGCGTCTCGCTTGTTATCGGCGTCTACCAGCCCAATCACCCGCTCATTCACCCTTTACAGCACCTACACTGATCCGCATAATCAGCCCTGAACAGACACGGCTTCATCGAAGACCTGTGAAAGGTTATTTCTCTCCCCCCGATCGGCAGAACTATCGCTCACATGATCGATTCACTTGGACGCGATAAGCTTTCCTTCTCGGAATGCCGCGTGGATGCTAAATACCTAAATACCCATCACCCATCATAGGAAGGGGTGCCTAAAAGATCCGATGATGGACCTGTACTGTTCCTTAGTCCTGGAATATGGATAGGGAAGGGTGCTCATAGTGTATAACAGCTATGATTCCGTTCACTTCGCTGATTAGCTTTTAGAATCTGCCAAGCCGTTCGCGCTCTGCTTATTGTTAGAGGGATTTTGTAATTGATTAAGTTTATTCGAAACTACAGAGATGAAACGAGTTTTCCTTCCTTCTGGCTTGTGTTGGTGCATTTCATTGAGCCACCTGCTGTGTTAGTTTCAGTACTCCTCGAGTATTAAGCTTTCAAAGGGTTTTGTTAATTAATCTAGGAAATATGTTAATTTGTTGCACAGGTGCTTTTTCCATTAGGGTGCGTTTTCGCAGAAACTTTGATGACACCCTCACCAAAACTTACTTTAAGATAACACAAACCAACCTTAAGGCTTAAAAAAGGGTTAATTGAAGCTATAATCAGTCTTCTATGGTATCTGTTTATCTGCAGTACAAGGGTGGCTAGCACCCCCTAGCAGACTGCGTATATAATAACAATAAATTTAAACAACTGGACGTAAAGTTTGATGGAGGTGTTAAGCACCCTTCTATGTATCATATATATAAGTATACAACACCCAACCCCAATTCGATCCCACCCTGTTATCTTGTTGAAGCGGAACCTTAATGCAGCAACCCTGCAACACCTTCGTTCCCGGTCCACCAAGAAGGCCATGGTAACGGAGAGTTTTATAAGAATTATCTCACCATCCAACTTTGCTGGATCGGGTCTTTTAGTTTTCTTGAAGATCTCTCTGGAATCCAAGTGCGTCGAATTTTATTGCCGTCTGGAAGAAGTTGCCCATCACAATCTCATGGAAAACCTTGAGGCAGGAACGAACCGCATTCCTGCCTTGAATCTTCCTAAGCACGAGGAAGATTTTTCTAAAATCTCACGGCATAGCTGAGGCTACCGGGGTGCCTTCAAGATAACAGTCAAAGAAAATTTCTGTAACACTTACGTCGGTCGCTGCGAATGGTCCTGAAGTGTGTGAGAATTGACTGAAACCGAACTTGAACTTCTTCAGATTTTTTTGTAACGGGTAGGATTTTACAAACTTCGTCGTTCTTTCTAAATTATTCAGAATAAGGATTTTGAAAACTTCCTTGAAAGAGCCAGCAAGAAAAAATTTTACTCACGGACAAAAATACCTGAAAGATAGTTTCAGGCGGATAATAAAAAACTAGAAGAGAATACTTCGGATAGAGACTAACTGCGTTGTCGCAGAAGAAAGCAAATGGTCTGGAAGGCTTCCCCAAACACTGATCAGATTTATATCGAGAATTCAAATACTAAGAGATCAAAAAATGTTGAAAATTGACTCTGAATAGAGACCGCACAAGAAGTATCAAGTGCAAGTGACGTAGAGACGGCAGTGAAGGGTTTTGCCGGAAGAGAAACAAGATATGTATTTCAAATTCTAAAAATAATCTATAATGACACGAACATTTTTGTAATACAAACAACATTTCTAATTCCACTTCTTCATTCAGAAAGGTACATGCGGTTGTTCACTTGAACCACATTTTTTACATTTTATTTATACCGGAAACAATCTGTTTTTCTCAGTTCTTTCTAAACAGGTTTTATATTTACGAATCACCGTGTATATAAGAACTAAACATGGGTATACATTAGTGCGATATGATAGAACTGTTAATATTATAATTCGCTGCTTTTCTCTTCATGGCAGTAACTTTATTTAAAAAAAAATAATTTTTAGATAAAAAAAATTAAGTTCTATTTTAAATACCTCCCTATTTAGAAATATTATATCATTTTATTCCACATACAAATAAAAAAATATTTTACAAGAATATTGTTTAGATAAAATCTTTTAGAATAATATTACGAAATAGTCGTGACATCTTTTATAATAGAACGTTTTTCTATAACATAATAGAATGGTTTTTATTGTATATTATAATAATTAAGACGTAAGTATAACGCCCCGGAACCCCGGATCGTTGGTTTAAAGGCCGAATGCTTTCAGAGAGGAACAGTGAAAGTACCTTGGCAGTGAAAAAGTATAAAAACTCGGCGGCCCCGGAATTTATCATCAGTCAGTGCAACTGAGCCAAATCTTCTAATATTCTCAACAAACAACCCATACAAGTGTACAATGAAGACCTGTGTAAGTATTTAAATGTAATAATTAAGGGATGAAAGAATTTAAGGGTTCTGGGATTTTTTACGATTGTGTTGTTTCCAAAAAATTTCAATTAATAAAATAAAAATTTATTCTAGAATATTTTCAAAATTAATTACTGATTTTTTTGGTGCCTCATATGTTCCCCATTTAACATCAAAGATAAACACACACGACGAGACCGGAAATCGAACCTACTTTGCTTAAAATAATTCAATTTTAATTAAAAATTAAATTTTAATTTTATGATGATCTTATCATCTTGTCTTGTTGTTAATTTAAAAACCCACAGTATTAGCCTCATTTTGCGATATTTCGATTTGGGAATTCCATTTACTTTCACATATAAAGAAAAAATTAGCGCGTTATATCTAGAGTAATTTATACAATTACTTTCTATAATATTCAAGTTTTATTATTAATCGCACTAACAATTACTTTTACAGGTGTGTGTAGCAGTTCTCTGCAGTATCGCTGTCGTAAATGCAGGATTTGCTGGTAGTTACGGCGGAGGTGATCAAGGCGGTGACCAAGGACACGCTGGCGGTTTTGGAGGTGGCGATCAAGGACAAGTTGGCAGTTATGGTGGTGGTGACCAAGGACAAGTTGGCGGTTATGGCGGTGGTGATAATGGAGGATTTGGAGGAGGACACAATGGTGGTTTTGGAGGAGGTGATAATGGAGGATTTGTAGGAGGACAAGATTCTGGTTTTGGAGGCGGCTCTGGAGGAGGATTTGATGGCGGTAATGGAGGCGGATTTGGAGGCGGTTTTGGAGGTGGCGATGACGGCGGTTCACAAGCTGTACCAATTCAACAAACAGTTGAAATTGAAAGGCCAGTTCCAATTCCCGTTTACAGACACGTCGGAGTTCCAATTCCCCATGCCATTCCAGTGCCAATCCCTAAACCAGTCGCTATTGCAGTTCCCCAACCTTACCCAGTTCACATTCATGTACCTCAACCCATTCCCGTTCCAGTCATCAAGACCATCACCATTCCCATTGAAAAACCAGTACCATACACAGTTGAAAAGAGCGTACCATACCCAGTAGAGAAACCTGTACCAATCCACGTTGAAAAGCATGTCCAGATCCCAATTCCCAAGCCCGTTCCCGTTCGAGTACCCGTATACAAGATCATCTACCATAGCATACCTAGCAAGCATTGATTGTGATTTTACGCCAACTACGATGAAAGGCTGTTGTTACACCCATCTTCATTTGTTATTTTTCATTCTCATTTCTTATCATTAACGTTATTGTTATTGTTTGTTTTTAGTTATCACGTTATTTGTTGAGCATATTACATTTATTTATGTTTATTTTTGTTGTTTTTATTTATTTGCGCCTCGTTGAAAGTTAAAAACCACCTGGTGTTAGTCAGTAGGTGGACTGCGATAATTAAAAGAAAAAAGACTTGAAATGTTGAGAGCTCTAGAGAAGTCAAGCAGATGTTCTAAGGTACGGAAACAAGAAAAAAGGAGAGATAGGATAAACCTTAAGGGCGTTAATCGGCAAAAAATTTCTGACAGCAACTACGGTACTCTGATAAAGACCTCAGAAAAGAAGAAAGAAAAGATCTTCCTGTGGAATGTGTGGTGTGCTGGTTAGTCAGAAAAGTGTGGGACAGGGGGTGGAGACCTAGATGGGTTCAGTTCACTTTTAAACAGAAAATAACCTCTAGAAGCAAATGTGACAGACGTAGTACCAGGCCAAGTCCCGAAGGCAGTAGAGACTTGGAAGATTTCTCGAATTTCTGAAAGCAGATGAACTGCGATACTACGGACTACATAAATGGGTTTTCCCAAAAGCCCAATTTTTTTTGGGTAAGCTTCTAGAAAGAAAACTTCTGGGGAAGATAGTAAAAGTAGAGAGTTGAAGAGTTACATATAAGCAGAAGAATCCTAAAATGCAGGGCTTCTCCGAAGAAATTAATCTGTTTTGAACAATTCTTTAGACATGTCAATCAACTTCAATCAGGAAACTATTTCCGGTGGTAAAGATTTAGAGGGCTAGAAAATCGTCGGTGACCAAGATCCGGAGGGCTTTTACAACGAGTCCAGACGCTTTTAATCAAAGGTAAATCCTCCAGAGTTAATTGAACCCATTAAGTGTTCGTGACGGATAGGTGTGTGGGGTAAAAACCCCTTTAGGGTCAAATGGTATTAACTAGGTTGGACAAATCGCCTACGGAGACAGGCAGGTAGCCACTTGAGTGGCAAAAATGTAAAGAGGGAGTAAATAATAATGTTCGCGCTTCAGTTTAAAAAACAAAAAATATCAGTGCGTTGCAGTTTTAATATAGAAAAGACGCAAACATTAAAATTGACCACCCTGTATATAATCAATTTGCTATTTTTGAATTAAATTCGGGACATTGAAAGATTTCTTATCCTAACCTTGAAGTTTTTATGAAATTTTTTTCCTATATTACTAGAATTTTGAGAAAGTAAAAACTAAACGTTCGTCGTGTATTAATTAGAAGAAGTTTTAACGCGTATTCGAGCAGAGACTTTTTATTAACAAAAAAGGAGACAAGCAACCCTTTCGAGCCCTCCAGATGAGCTTCTAACGGGTTATTTTCGCAACTGTCATCGTCAGCAGGCGTTCTAGAGTTATCCATAATAATTTTTCGCGGCGTTATTATTATCAGCGAGGAGAACACGAGAGAAGAACGTGGAATTGAGGGTGTTGTATCCGATAGTATCTTCAGAATGACGGTAGTACCGAGCTATAGGGTAGGATGAGTGAACGAGTGGTGCCTCTGGCGCCAAATCGAACAAAGGCGTTGTCAGTGTTCCGTGCAAAGAAGATGCCTGTCCGGGACTTGGAGGGTCCTTCATCAATAATCTCATTTAACCTTGTCTGTTATATTGGTAGCCGGCGGCTCAAAGAATCCTCCTACTATTTATCGAACACTACTACAAGATCCGATTCTTGTACTTGTACATGCTCAAGCACTTTACCTCTCTCACTTGAGTCTATTTTTTCCTTCCGCTTTCCCGGAGGTGGTATTTCCCAACCCTCGCAAACGGAACTTCTCTCTCCAAACTATAATGAGGGGGCGAGTGTTCTCGTGTAAATCCGGATAATACGTATATAAATGCACCAACAAATTCTACTTAATCCAATTATTTAATTACAAATTACAGTTTTTAAGCATTAATTAAGCACGGTATACAAATTCAGCGAGCAAACTGAAGCACTTCTCGAGGCTGAAACAAATGCCTAACAATTTCTCAAAGTTGGGAGCTCTCCGAGGCGCACGCCAAGACAGTGGGCTATGGAAATTTAATTAGCTACACTGAATATCAGTCAAAAGTTGATTAAATTTTAACAGATATATTTGTGCATCGGTTGCCGTAATTGCTGTAATGAGTTACGAACTCATTTCTAACTCAATGTGATGAGAGGGAACTAGAGGGAACTCACCACCGATTACTTTTTAAAGAATGTTAATAATTTCAGGGCTATTACACAACGATAAACTATTATAATATTGCAATATAAGATAATTACAACCTAAAAATTAACCCTTTTAGAACACAGAGAAATATATGCAAACTATTTATGTTCCTCAGGCGGGTTATTGGTGGAGACCAGTGAGAGACCTGAAGGACTTCTCCGGCGGCTACTGTGAAAAACCAAGGACCGTAGTGAAAACCAGCAAATAAGAAGTAAAGGTGGCGGACAAGGTCTGGGGACTGGGTGACTGCACTGGTAGCTATCCTAGAAAATGTACGTAGAGCAAGGGTCCGCAAATGCTTCGTTGGTGTTGAACATTTTTGTCATATATTCCGAAATGATTATTATTATGATTATTATTTTACAATTAATGTTCAAAATGACCACCATTAGCTTCAAGACAAGCTTCTATTCTTCGAACAAAATTTTGAGGCTAAAGGCGGTCATTATTCAAAAAACGGATTTGCAGAGTTATTTTTTTATTCGCATTTTTCATCTTTGAAGTGTGATTTACACGAAAACGGTTAATGGTAGGAAAAAATCTCAAGAGACTGTTTCAACCGTAAATTAGTTGAGAAATTTGAAAATTGTCTCAAAAATAAAAAAACCAGTGGCATACCATTTTTTCCTCCAGAAATATCCTCATACGGACCTGTAGATACGCCACTGGAGAAGGAAAAAACTGACTGATATGGTCCACTTATAGCAAATGTACATACATACGTATTGCTTACTTTTTAAAATTTAATTCCTAGTCATTTCCGAATAAATGAAAAAAAGATCGATATTTTTTACAACTTTCAACACCCTGTATCTCGGTCACGAAGTATTTGCGGACCTATGTTAATAGGACCTTTTCCTATTATTTTCATGAAAAGAACATGCCCTTAACTGGATGTCGTTTCTTTTTGAAACACCCTGTATGTTATTTCTCTGCGCAAAAAAAATTTCTAGTCTCTAGAATAAGAATGAACAAATGTAAACTTTTTTTTGTTATTTTTTTTGGAGACAACAACCTTCTATCATAAACTCTTTATAGTTTCTTTCCTAAATTTTTTGCATTTTAATTGTAAGCGGAAAGCAGGATAGGGTATGACATAAATTTTGTGGTTAACTTTCTGCCTGTAATCTGAGTCCAATAAATAATGGAATACCCTCGTCACTATCGACGTAACAGACCAACAAACATTCCTATCGGAGGCTTGATTTGGATCAGAGTTAAAGCATTTTGAAGGTCTTGATTGGATAAAAAAAAGTCCGAATGAAACTAACTATCCGGCAACCAGCCACAGTAGCATATTTTTTGTTAAAATAAAGTGCGAGAGTTAAATTAAAATTCGGTCCCTATTTACATAAGCGAAAAACAGGGGGAATTATACAAAGACAAAAACTTCCCTCAAAAATAACCCGTAACTCTACATTATGCGCAAAAATATCATCTGAAAAGCATTTAGGATTTGAAATTATCATAAACCCTTTATTTGCACGAAGCACCGTCACTTTTCGAGATGGAATTGCTTTATATTTAGAAGATATGTTAATTTTTGTAGCTTAAGACTCGCTGCCGCAGTTGCAAGACGAAGACGAAAACTCACAACCCCGGAAAATTAGTCTTATACTCGTTACCAACTTATAACATTTTTTTATACTTCTTTATCTCGATTAGTTTTAAAGTTACATTTATTGCAAAACTGTTTAAGGGAGGGATGGAACACAACATAATTTATTTATTTATTTATTTATTTATTATAAAAGAAGAGGGGGCAATCGCGTTACCTTATTTGGTCTTAACGCTTCCCAATATTTTTAATGAAAACCTAGAAACAAAAATAGATGGAGGGGATAAAAAAGGGGATAAACACTCTTATTATGTTCTACTGAGTAAGCTTTGACGGACCAACCTCAGTTGCGTCTGGGTACACATGTCTTCATTAACATTTAGTTTAGTTATTCTGCATTAACCCAGTAGACTGTAAAGTAAATACAAACACACGCATAAACAATATATTCCCACAGGAGGTTTAGGTATTAATATTGATGAGATGATTCAAAATTACTGCTTTCAAGTAATAAATTATTAACAATAATTAATCATTTGCTAATCTTGTTGTTAAGGGAAACCCATTCATCTCTAGTTAGTAATCAAAATTTGGAAAATTATCGAAGATTAAGTTTCTCGTTAATTTTGATTCTCAAATATTTTAGGGATGAGTCTCAACCTTTCGTAAGTTCTCTAGAAAAATAATTTTATTGAATGATAAGCATATCAACCCGTGTGGGGTTACTAATCCCCCATCGGGCGCCTCCCCAGGTGGCGGATAGGGGAATGCCTCCCAGATATGGGTGGTACCGGAGAAATCAAATATCCGGGGCGGACCAATATTAGCACGATTCCTGTTGAACAGCAAGGAGTGGAAAAGACGACAAGAGCAAGGGCACTCTTACTCCAGGCTGGTGAAAAAAGAATTACTAAAGAATAAGGATGCAGAAAGCAGAAACCAATCTTAATTAGAGATTCCTAGGAACGTCCCTGGTACGATCAACATGTTCTGGCAAGGGCAAAAATGGTTAAGTTGCCATTTACCAAGATATCAATCCATTGTAACCAACAAAAGGTTTATCTAATCCACCAAAACATGCTGTAACAGATTATAATCCTCCTACATCCTGTAATGAAATTAAGACTGAAGAAGGTGATGCTGAAAGAGGATAGAGAGAGGTTAACAGACAAAAGAACGAATAGAGAAGGCTATATAGAGAAAGTTGGAACCAGATGAAGTACCAGGGAAACTCCTAAAGGTTTCAACAGAAGATGTTCCTGAGTTCCTTTTGAATGCAATTATGATGACAGAAGAATCCCAGATGACAACTTTGGTCCCAATCCGGAAAAAGGGTAAGTCAAAGAAATGTAAACAGAATGGTCAGTTTAATGAATCATAAATCTTTTGCAGGCTTAGACGAATGGATACAAAATTGGGGATTAAAATCAGCTTCCAAGGCGCTGTTTAGTTTGCAAGTACTGATACAAAGTTATTTGTCAGTTACTTCGTAGATTTCGAAAAATTGCTCCAAAAGAACAAACGAACAGAGCGACAAGATAAGAAGATGTACCTGTTGGTCTAAGGTGGCAGCGGAGAAAATGATATGGACCACTTGATCGTCGACATCCTTTGAAGATAGGACAGGACAAGAAGAAGAAGAAAAAGACAAACCAGTGAATAGGAGGCTTGATGTCCCCGACCATGCTGACCCATTTCTTCGTAAACAAGATGTAGGTGGTAAGTACGATTTATAATTTTTTTTCGTTCCGTAGATCTCTTGAGTGCTTTACTTTAAGAGTACCTAAATAAATATCAAGCGTATACACGAATAATTAGGATTGCTTGAATATCACGATTCTGTTAAAAAAAATTATGTTATAAACGAAGCTGTTCGAGGGCCTAGATTTATAGGTCTTCCATCACTTGTTGGAGTCCTGCTACAAAAAATTAACCCACCCTGTATATCCGATTATTTCCGCTATTATGACGAATGAGCGCTGGAAAGTCGTAGAATTTAAAAAAAAATCCTATGTGGGAATTGAACTGGGATTGTCCAAATAGAAACGATAATGCCTTGCCACGTAATTATTTTTAAGGCCTGAGTCATAAGTACTTAGACCTTTTTGTCGATATCTTGCGTCCTTGATGCGCACTTTTAATGTTAATATAATTATTAGCAAAGTATCAAACATATAGAAAAATATTTAGGGTACCCGCTTCCCCCTTTCCCCACCCGCTTTAAAGGTTTTTTCCTAAAACAAATTTAAAGATGCGTTATAAATTATTTTTTCTCTGTACACCGTGAACTTTTTGGTGGCAAACTCTATAGCTCATAATATTCTTTAGGTTTACTAAGAGCTCCTAATTATTAAGAATCCCCAGCCCCCTGTGACCAAATAAACGTACTATTTCCTGGTTAATGTGATTATTTCAATTATTTTTTGTAAAATCAAAAATATTTCCGGCGACACGAATATTTATCCTTTATAAAAGGGTAAGTACCCAGGTTAGGGGAGTGCTGGTTTTTTTTATTCGACTCTGGAATTTTCGGTAAATTATTCTAAAATTATTTTTATTGCTTGGAGTTGTATTAGAGAGAGATAATGAAGGATTAAATTTATGTAAGGGTCAGCCAAGCTTTCGTTGTCGAATAAAATGTGAATTAAAGTGCAAATACAACTCAAAAAAACTTGAAGGTGTAATTCTTGTGAGAGCCTCCAAGGGAACCAGTGGACCGTTGCTGTATCGCGGTGTTCGATTCAGACATCATATTTGACAGGTCCTATTTATTTTTATTTTTCAAGGATTTGCAGACAATCTATTTCTTGGGAGGAATAAGCAAGGAGCAAGTGAAGGTATATCGAGGCTATTAGCCGAGAGACAAGGGTTTCCACTTCGCCAGCTGAAGCTGGACAGTTCTCACGGGCCTACGGCATCCCTTTTCCCCAATTTATCCCCCTAAAATACAGCAGCGGCACCCAGATCGATCCAATTCAGATTTATACAAGTAACAAAGGGCCACCTTGTACCCTTGTACTTATACTCAACCTTATGGCGTTTTGGGGTTCGATTAAGCCTAGGCTAGATATATGGCTTTTAATAATTGGGCCAGATTTTTTTTTCTTCGTGGGTAAACAAAAGCTCTGGGTATTAATATACGAGAGGGATTTGTAGAATTTCGCGTTTTGAGAAAGCAGAAAGTCGCGAATTGATGCTCCAGAATAAATCTCGGGGTAGTCGGAGTGAGATATGGTGGAGGGATCTTATGTAAATATCCTAAAGTCACATTCTAGCGGCAATCTCGGCCCCGAGGTGCCTTATTAAAAAATCTGTTTGCTCGTTAACAGCGTAAGAAATAGCTCATCAGTCGTCCTCGGCAGCGCTAATGAAAGTACACGACGAGCAGGCGACGACGATCCCGGGAGCTCTCTTCTTTCTGCCCGCATTTTCCCTAACTTATATATGACTTGGATGTCGCTCCTCTCTTACTACCAAGTTAAGGAGATGAAAATTCAAAGAAAAAGGGTTGAAACTTTGCCCTGGTAAATGGCTGAGTTGGCGTTTTCATCATTACATTAATTAGTGCGGAACAACTATTACGTGGGGTAATTACGAAAATATTTTATCTACAGGGGAACTTCGAAAAGTTAAACCACATTCATCTCATTTAATTATTATTCTCTTAAGTATTTGTTTTTAATTATTTATCAAACCTGATTGATTAATTAAAGTTTGATCCTCATTGTTGTATTTAAGCCTCTCCTTGGCTTTACCTGAAAATAAGATTCTTTACGCCCTGAACTCTGTAAGATTTTTTTTTTCTTCCGTACAAAGAAAAATGCATTTAAATTAATGAAGACTGGTTGAGTTTATTTGTACTGCCCACTGAGTACTGAGTAAAAGCAAATTTTACAACCTGACGTTTCATATTTGAAATATATTCTGAAACGTTCCTCTTTGTTGATATTTATTTTGGCCTGAAAGAAATGATGGCGATGTAAAAGCGAGTGTTGGCGGTCTGGCCGCGTATAGTGTGTACTTTCAGCTGCACTTAGGCTTGTAGTGTTGTTTAAGCCCCTGGGGTTGCTACCTCCTCGCATAGGCCATTTCGGCCTAGTTACTTATGCAAATGTATCGTGTGTACTGAAAAGGGTTGGTGCTGGGAGAGAACGACGCATATTTTTCTCGTTTACGATCCTCTACCGGTCAGGGGACAAGCGGCGCTTATGAGTATGTCCCTCATAACTTCATTATAGCAATTACACTTACCCCACGACTATATACCCCCAGCTTGTTATAAGTACCAGCTTTACCCAGTTAACTAGGGAGTAAAAATATAAAAGGAATTGTGGTCATTGGAGTGTTATAGAAGCCATCTTGAATAAGACATCTTCATGTTAAAAGAAATATTTTAGTTAGAAGTAAAACAAAATCACGTTAAGGGTTAAAGCTGACTTAATGAAGTCCCTAGGTCATCTCCAGGGTTAAAAGTTAGAGGCATGTCCTTTCAGAACAACCGTGTCTTTAAGGATGTTTCCTTTGCTTAAAGACAAAACGATTATGCAATCCTCAAGGTCGGAATTGAATTCTGTTTATATTTTTTTAACAACTAAGACTTGTTTCAACCCCTGCGGAACTAAAAAATTACAATATATCAACTTGAATTTTAAAGAGCTTCCGCATTTTCCCTAGAAAAATTTCATCTAATCGTCCTTATGGCTGTTCTTGTTATACCTACCCGCCCCATCTTATACGAGAAAATCCTTTTGCTCGAGCCCTCTTACACCAAGCAGCTCTAAATCAAGAGGGTGCGGGTCAGGTTGTAACATCCATTATCATTGCGGCCTTCAGTTTACATACGACGATGGTGAGAATAAGAGCAACAGCCCCGGGGTGACAGAGAATGCGGGATGACCGGGGCGCAGCGGTCAAGTATGTGGTTAGCACGATTAACACCCTCCGGGGCACTACATCATGCTTGAAGTCCGGTACAGCGCTCCGGAACACCGGAACTATCCCTGACCCTAAATTAAGAGATTTTTTCCTATGAGAACCCCTTCGCGATTTAAAATTCGAAATTAGTGGAAAAGTTTTGGCAAAAGTAGGGTCTGGAAATCTGGAAGGCTGCGGTCGTTTTACAGGCCAATGCAGTTGGGGATGTTTTCATATACAATATAACAAGTGCAAGGCATATTACCGAAAATTTTTTCGCGCTGTCGCACAAGTGTTTGTTTCCATGAAAACTGCCCGATCGCGAAGCGAGAGGGCAGTTTTCAAGGGGAAACAAACACGCGTGCGACAGCAAAGGAAAAATTTTAAGTAATATGCCTTGCTCGAGGTGTATTTGTTCAGACTATCGCAGGAACCAAATAAATTTAATTATACTAATTGAACGTTTCATTATAATTTATAATTTATTTGTTGTATAACTGTCATTAATTGAATTGTGTTTCATCTAGTCGCCATCGCGGGTGATTACCGAATATCAGCACTAGTGCAATATTCGCCTTGTCAAAATTTTCAAGTAATTGTGATTTGATAGGCTGTGAAGAGACAAATGCGTAACTTTCATTGGTGGACGTCTGTCACGTGACAGGTGAATGCGATAGTCAACGAAATAGTACGGATGTTGGTGGTGGCCAGTACAGGACTTGATGAAGTGCTGGTTTGCATATTGACATGCGGCCTTTGAACCGAATTAATTAATAATTGAAAATGCGGAAGGGAAGGGGTAGATGCGCTTAAAATGAATTTAATCTTCGTTGGGTCACGGAATTTTTTTTACATATTTATGTAATCTTTTTAATGTGGTACTTACATTATCTGCATTATCTAATAATTCGTAACTGATTGTCTTGTGTAATTAGGGGTTTGATTCAAAAATGTAAGAGAGAGACTCACAAAAGTCTTTGTCACTTGAATTGAGTTGAGTGTAGAGTGTAGAACTGTAGACGTTTTCCTGGGCCTTCCCAACATTTTATCTTTGTTATTCAAAATCTAGTGACCGTCATAGAATATGCAGGAATTAAGAACAACTTTTGAACAGCACTGTACTATAATGTAAAAAGTTAAATATAAATATACTTAAATATTGTAGGGGTTGGGGTTGTATTCGGATGACAAATCAATGAAACAACAATTTTAAAAATATTAATAATTTTTTTGACGTTTGTTTGACGTTTATCTGACATAAATATTGTCGTGTAAATATTTTGTTTTTCCAAGAGTAAGTAACTAAACGAAAGTATCCGTTGTTGGTTACTGGAATTAATTTTTACGCCAAGAAGTTTTTATATACAGCATGTTGCGATCCCTCATCAGAGATGAGTGTTTAATTATCAAGCGGGCGTCGAGAGAAGCGTTAGTCCATATTTCCTCACACTGTTTCTTATTAATAAAAGACTTTCCCGCTTCCGTTGGCAATAAAACTGCAATAAATGCATTAGTCGACACCCTCGCTAACAAAACACAGCTAATTTCTAAATAAACCCCTTTTAATCGCTCGCACCCCCAGGGTTTGGAATCCTCTCGTAGTGAGGGGTAGACTAGTAATAATATTGAGTTAACTAGAGAACTAGCACACCATCCCTTCCTCCCTTTCCAATGCGACTTGCTGGAAGAGGAAAGCAAAGCTTGACGATTTCGCGTTTGCAGTGTTTGTTAAAATCTAATGTTGTCTTATAGTTAATCTGCATACAGCCTGCTGAAAACTGATAACGCAGGAGCGAGAGGTGACGATGGGGGCTAATCCTTTCTGAAAAGAGAGGGCAATTCTATCGGAATTAGCTAAATGAATTCTAAATAAGCAGTGCGTAGGTAGATTGGTGGTATATATCAACTTGATATATTAATTTAGCGTGTTTGCGTTGTAATAATAATTTTATCTATCAAGTCGTATCATAACTTACCCCCCAGCCATATAGTACGGATTTATATTCATGGTCTCGGTGGGGTTGTAAATTGAGGAATAGACAAGCACGCGGTTTATCACGTGGAAAACGTTTTTATTTTTTAGAATCCTCCTGGTTTTTATTTTCCTTTTTCATTAAATATTTCTCTAGCAAAGGTTTAATCTCTATAATGGAAATTTTTAGATTCGCGTTAATTTATTAAAAGACGTTGAAAAGAATAACGCGAAAAAAAAAGGAAAAAGGAAATTACCGTGTCTTCCCGGCTCGTTAATAAATTAATACTTTTCAGACGGGGTGTAGAGAAGAAGAGACTTATCGTTCAAATAGAAATAATATAAAAGTATTAAAAATTCTTTTATAAACTTAAATTGAAATCAAAGTATTCGAAATGGAATAATTAAAGCTGTAATATTCAGAACGTTAGGAATATAAATAAGGATCGCGGGGAGACGGCGATGAGGATGAAGAGGAATGACCGCAGGTTTATGAGAAACCGCAGGATAACTGACGTCGCTGCGGTTTGAGGAAATTAAAATTACTTCGGAATATGCTTAGCTAAGCTAAGAGGAAAATGGACACGGTTCATGTAATAACGATTTATATCTCAGACAGCGCCAGAAAACTTGTAAAAAGAAGATCCCCTTTTCATATAGAACTCCTTTTCAATTAAATTTAACTACAAATTATCTAAAAAAAATTCGTTTACCGTTCTTTTTCCTTTAAATTGATTTCATCCAAGATATTCGTATTTCGTTACAAAGGGGCTGCACGAGCATTCGAGCTAATCCAGTTAACCACAGGAAAGCTACTATTATCAACATTAAATGTTCACATTATGGTTGTGGTCGTGTCACATATCATCCTCAAATTGCTATTAAACACGAAATTTTTGACAGGAAAATCAATTTCAATTACTTATTGCTCTAATTGCAAAGTAACATTACGTTTATGTTTGAAGACATTTTTAACTTTCGGGTAATGAAATGAAAAATACAGATATGTAGTTTGATAAATTTAATATCAACTTCGAATTTCCCATGTTATGTCAGAACTAGGTTACAACATATTCAATCAGAAAACATATTTTATTAATCCTCATTTTAATTTAAAAATGTTGGTTAGGTCAGAGCTGATGTATTGCTTAAAAATCGTTAAAACGCTGATCTGACTTTATCTAACTCATCGCTGATCTGATTCTGAATTGTAAACTTAATTAATGTAAACTAATTATACCTTTTTTTCAATTAAAACTGGAGAATTTTTTAATTATTGGAACTAGCATACGTTGATCTTACCTGATCTAACCGAATAATAACTAATCAGATTTTTTTTTTATTAAATTTCTTTAAGATCAAAATTCATTGCGCTTGGTTCAAAGAGGAGCAGGCATTAAACTAATGCATGTTGATCTAACCTAGGAAGTGCTGATCTGACATTATTATCTCAAGCAAGGAAAATATTTTGGCTACCAGTTAGATTAGGTACGATTAAGTCAGATTCGAGTAAACCAGATTTATGATCCTTCCAGATTTAAAGCAATGTCAGATCAGAGGATCTGTAGTAAGATCATTAATCAAAATTCATGCACGATCGATTTGGTTATGATTAATAAAATTAACCAAAACCAGTTTTTAATTGTGTCAGATTAGCAGGTCAGATAATAAGATCAAGATAAATGAGCTCCTTTCATTTGTCAGATTTATGTCAATGTCAGATCGGTAGTCTTTAGGTTAGGTCAACAAAAGATGTTGTCATAATTAAAACAATGCTTGTTCCTCTTTTGTCCAAGTATAAACAACTGCAACAACATAAATGTGTATTAAATCCGATTAAGTCAGATCTGAATCAGATCAACGTAGGTAACTTATTACAAGCCTTTCCCATCCTCTAGCTCTAACTGTGTATTAAATATATGTACTTTGAATAAATTAAGTACTGGATTCAATTCAAATTCTTACACAACCGTGTTAGATCAGTGGGTATTCGGAATCACCCCGTAATCAGGTTAGATCAAGTCAGATCAGCGTTTTTTGTGGAAATCTAAATCAGTGTTTCTTTCAGCATTTACTTATAACTCAGTTAATTAAAATTATGAGAAGATCAATCAGATCTGCAAATATTAGGTCAGATCTGCGTACGTTAATTTTTACTAAAAAATGTAACTGCCTGTGAATAGTTTCGCGATTATTTTATATAAGATGTTTACTCTGGTTAAAATTAATGTTTTAAATTAGAATTACAAAAGTTTAGTAAGATCAACGTTTATTACAATTTTTTTTTTCGAGTTGGTTTGAATGTATTTCAGTTAAAGGTGAATGTTTTCTGGTTATATTAGCTCAGCAAATATTTTGTTTGATTCAATTTCTATCACTGTCCTGTCAATAATATCCTATATTGAGTCGAAATGTTCAATTTTAAGTTTCTTTTTTCGTTATTTACAATCACGAACAAAGAATAAGCTTTGTTATTTGTTATGTTTACTGTCTGTAACATTGCTCAAAATGGACACGGAAATGGATGGGTAAATTTGTAGTTTACAAAACGTAAAAGAACTTTTATCGAGTGCATATTGGCAAATGCATGATGCGGAAAGTGGGAAAGGATTCTACAGTAAATTTGTCATAGGCGACAGCTAACTTTTCCCGAACTCCCAGCTTGTCCAAGCTTTAAGCTTCTCCAATATTACTACAAATCTTATTTATCAATAAATAAATCACGGACACATCCGACGAGGAATATCATCCCCCGGGGGCTTGCGTCTTTGATCAAATACATTCGTGAAACAATATTTCCAGACATGCATTTTCTTAAAGTTATAAAAGCCTCTCATTTTCTCGAATTTCTCTCGGTCGACCGCTACTATAATCACATTATATAAGGAAGGAAAAAAAAGCATGAGAATGAGAAGAAATCTCCTGACAGTTATGCGTTATACTTTGTCATCTTTTCTGGGCGTAAACAACCCGATATTCTTCGAGAAACATAGATTACCACTTAGTTTTATGCGCGCATCTTTTTTATACCGTCTTGTGATTGATAGTTTTATATTTTAAGATTATTTTTCTTTCCTGATGAAGGTGTACCTATATCGCGAAACTTTAAAAAGAAAACGAAAATCGAAATTATATTTTATACATTCTTAAGCTCTCTACGTGTATGGAGATCGATTTCTGATGGTGCATATTTAAGCTTGTAGATTGAGGTAGGGC
Source organism: Hemicrepidius hirtus (assembly GCA_963082805.1). NCBI lineage: Eukaryota > Metazoa > Arthropoda > Insecta > Coleoptera > Elateridae > Hemicrepidius > Hemicrepidius hirtus. The sequence goes on from OY720162.1 coordinate 30,322,859, forward strand.
GCGCTAGGTATGCTAAGCAGGACCTTTACGGATATGAACACGTCTCTCTTCGAACCCCACACATCCCCGTCGAACCAACCCCTGGCCCGGTATTAGCAATATCCTCTGCCGAATCTTCCCCGACGTCTTCGTCTTCCCGAATGCGTATTTACATAACCGCATCTTTACTAAATAATACGCGGTTTGGACGCGTTTTGTTATAGGCATTTCGAGCTTGAATCGGGATTGAATAATCGAATACGTTACACACCACCAAACCTTGATGTTAACGAATCTAGTTCCATTTATAATGAATTTATAGAAATTCCAGGACCCTACCGCTCCTCGTTAGATAATTCCTAAAAGCCTTTTGTTTCAATTTAAATTCAATTTACGGAAATTAAAACTTCGTTTTACAATATTATCCTTTTTGGGACACTAAAGTAAACCCTTTCAAAGGAAACATTACAATCAACAAACAGTAATTTCGCCGATTGTTCTACAAAATACAAAAAAACGATTAAAGTCTTGAAACATACACGGGGCGGCACAATAAATTTACCCAATTTATCATTGGTTTATCATGGTTTCAAGTAGAAATTAATCTAAATTACTAGGGCGCAAGCCTCTTTCCTTAACATCTTCAGTGGTTTCACATTAAAGGGTGTTGCAAGTTTCAATATTTTTTCTGGTTGTTGTCTTTGCCTCAAGGGTTGACAAACTCAAGAATCCACAACTTTCTTGTCATGGATCCTCCAAAGTGAAGTTGTGAGACCCATTTACTAGGACGGACCTAATTTTAGGTCTTGGAGTCCATATATGGTCCAGTTCTTTAATTTTCTAAATGTCAGAGCTGCTGACAAGGGTCAGCTCTATCCCTTCCTAAGTTTCGTATCCATCTTTTTACCCTCGTTTTGGACTGGTCAAAGCATGGTTCAAAGCTCTCCAAGGATATTTCGTCCATCACCCTCACCATAGCCCATTCAATAAATTTTGCTCTTCTGGGATTGTATTCCACGCCGAGATGATCTTTAGTTGTTCTTTATGACTTCATAAGCCTTGGGTGGTGTTGTCGATGGAAGTCGTAATAAATGGAGACTTTTAAACTCTGTGCAGGTCAAATTCCCTCATGGAATGTAATACCTTGGCGGCTCTTCTGTTTGCATGTGACAGGACAAAAATGCTACCGGAAAAGAGAGGAATATTAGCGCCCCTAAAACTGTTCTTAAAGTAGAAGAAGCTTTCCATTAAACTTTACTGCAGTTCTGGATAATTTAATTTCAATAGAAAAAAGAACGATTCTTGGTGGCGTTCCTAGTCTCATGGCGTGTAGTCTGTGTTGTATCCGTAACCTGAACGCTGTTGTTCTAATTTAATCCAGATTTTCAAAATTTTATGCCAATGTATCATGTTTGTCGTTGTAGGTAAATCAAATAATACTAAGGTTTGGTAGGCGTTCCTAGTCTAAGAGAAGGCTTTACATTTTTTTTCTTAACTATTTCACCAACGGAAATTTAATGATCATTTTTATACAAAGATATATAGTAGGTACTGTAGGTACAGGGTCTCGAATACATTTTTCAAGAATATTTTTAAATATTTCTTAAAACATTAATATCAAATTGTCTATTTGAATGTTTTGCTTCTTTCTCTGTTTCAACATCTAGCGATAAGAATTTATTAGACATACATTTCTGCTTATCTCTTAGTTCACCAGGTACGAACATCTGGCATGCATTATATTGTCCATATCAGTATTAATCGGGAAGTGAATGTGTATAGACATTAACTCTTGTCGTGTCGTGTCTAAAAAGTGTTAAAATTGTGTTAAAATTATTAAAACTTTCAAACAATTATATGTAATTAGTGTAGTAGACGTAAATAAACTCTTTGGAGGTTTTTGTAGTGCGGAAGTGTTACGTATTTAATTATAATCGGGAACAAAAATTATTTATTGTGTAGTGCCTTGAAACTGACTTGCATTCTTACGTGAAAAATGGATGAGATCACCTACTCAAGGTACTGAATGTTTTTATTTATTCTAGGCTTTACTAGTTTTTTGGTTTTTAATTTCATTGATGATTCAAAATGTGTATTATATAAGAAAATTCAGAAAATCGTTTTCTTAAGGTAGAATTTTTTAAAAAAAGAGAAAGTATAGGAAATTTGAAAATCAATTTCTCACTATACCGTCTCATCCCCAAACCATGTAGATAATAAAAACGCCGAGAAAAAAAAGATAAAAGAAATATTCGGCAGCGAAAAACAATTAGAAGCGACGCTTTGGGATGCCCTTTAGGTAGGCGATAAGGAGTAATGGTTTTTGTATGGAAATAGCCTCCAATCGTTCTCTAATTGGGACTGGTAAACCCAATTAATATTCATCGAGTCGGCTTGATGGCCATCCCTAACTCTCAGCCCCCACAAGAAGTCTAATGCGTCTAGAAGAGCGCTAGGTTGCTCAAATCAATCAATCTCTTACCCCCTGGCTTTTAAAAAATATACCGAAACCTTAATTTTACTAAAATCTAAATTTGCATAACTATCCGTGCTTGGCGCCCTTAAAATCGTGTAGAAGCCAAAGGTAAAGGTAGTTTTGTACCCGCTGTCCATTAATTTAATTGGGTTAAGTGAAAGGTTTGGGTCGATGTGTGCATCGGAGGGTTTGTGGAGATGGCTAGCACGGGGGATGGGTCAAAACGCTTTGCAAGAATTCTTCAGCCTTTATACGCGGCATTGCCCCACGCTATGTTATTGGGATTAATCGAATTTTATACTTTGTTGAAAGAGAGTTGGTCAGCGGTTTTACCTCCGCTTTTCTATATTTAAATGAAAAACGAATTTAGCTGCTTCCCTGACGAGAGAAAGCAATCGGGACTGAGCGCCCGGATTCATTCTGACCGGGAAATTTTCGAAATCTAATCACGGTTTCGGCACACGATCTCTACCGGCCGGCCCTTGCCCCTTTTAAACAGATAAAATGAGAATTTAGGATTGTAAATTTTTTAATGGAAAAAACGTATAAAGAATTTAAACATGTCAACGGACTTTTTATTAAAACGATGATATAGATACCATGAGAAAGTATAATAATTAATATTATTTTATTGATACATAATCGTTGCCTCTACAACAATTTTAAAATAATTATAGAAAGTAGTGCCTCTTACATATTTTTAAAATATTTTTTTCAAATTATTAAGAAAAATGTTTAAATAATTACTTGGGTTGTTGGACGCAGCCTCCACGATTTTCCCTGCACGACCTTTAATGCTTACCTCTACGGCTCTCTTAATTGATAATTAATTTTCTATACTCCAGGCGACCTTTAATTAATTTTTCTGTGCCCTCATCACTTCGACAGTTAATTTTGATTATTAACTTTTAAAATTCGAGACCTTTAACGAATTAATTAGATTTGGTAGGTATCTAGAAGGCGCCTTCGCCTTTTGTAACGTCATTCTGACAATTATTTTTTTAAACACCAAGGCCACCTTTATTACTTAATTAATCAGGTTAGCTATGCTTCTTCACCAAGAACGAGATATTAATTAATCAGATTGTATTGGAGTACCTACCATTCGTCACTTAATTTTTTAATTAATTAAAGATCCTGTAATTAATTAATTAGACTAACCCGGTGTCTCCACCATCTCTCTTGAATTTCTTGAGTAATTTTCTAGAATCCAAAGAGACCTTTAATTAATTAATTAGTTTAGCTTAGGTTAGTACGTAATTATTTTTACACAAACCGAAGAGATTTTTTAATTTTTCTAATTTTGAAATCTTTTAAAGGCAGCAAATATTATTAACGGGTATATACTTACCTACTAATGTACTGGAATTGAAGACGTAATTACTGGTCACTTTTCCTGTCTTTTAAAAATGCGCCTCGGTATATGAGCCGATAAAGTTTTTATAGCCATCGGTGCTAGGGAATTAAACTGATTTCTTTGTTTTTTTACGACTAGTACTAAAGTTTAAAAAGTTCATAAAACATTTTCTATTTCCTTTAATTTTCCACAAAGAAAAAAGGAAGATAATCAGGGATCGAAAGTAGTTAACAAGCAATAAGAACAGAAACGACAACATTTTCTCTTTGTTAGCGCAAAGCAAATAACAGACTAGTAGTGTTCAGAATTTTCTCTCGATTGTAAAGGAAATTAGTGTTATAATGGATGGTAGTGGAGAGAAATCTCAGCTCCACCTCAGTAACTCGTACATAGAATGGTTATGGATTCGACCACAAAATGAAAGCACGTAGGTGCAGTCAGAATTTCCGTAACAAATCAACGAGTTTGAATTTAACTTTAACGTGATTTATTATTTTACTTCGTTGAATTGTTTTGGACATTATTCAATCAATTTTGTTTGTAGAAAACTAATTAAAATTTTTTGCCCTTTATTTTATTTCTTTATTCTTATTACAAGAATTTATTATTTCAATTCGATTATAATTAATATTGGGGTTTGACAACTTGCTGATATCCCAGTCTGTTGCATACCATATGGGTACAACATTTTGGATAAGGCTCTTTAGGGTAAGGCACAATCGTATGACAATTTCTCATATCGTTATCTGGGGGTTTCGGGGTACTGCACCTAAAATCAAAGAAAACTATATTGCAAATTTTTAATTAATTTCTTTTCACTTACATGTATTTAACGAGAGTTGCAAGCTCAACATTTGGTAGATTTGGTATAGCCGTTTTTTTACAAACATATTTAATGCATTGTTCTTGAACGGTCCAGCCTTCATCTATTTTATAGGTTTTATTAGTAGCCGTATCTACACATTCTGTAATGACAAGAATTAAAAAAATAAATTAAAATCTAGTTACCATTTTACCATCGGCTAAACTTGCAAATGTTTCAAAAACACAACAAATTAGAATTAATTGGGAAAATAACCCCAATAGTGAATACATCTTCTCTCCTTGATTCTATAAAATACTATATCGCACAATTGCTTAATTAAGTATGAAATTTAATTGAGTTTGAATTAATTTTAATGGATAATTTATGTTTCGTGATTATAGTTAAAAGTTTGCTTTAATGGTATACAATTAAATATTAACTCATGCTTTTTAATTTTATATTGTTAATATTTTGTTCTTATTTTTATTATACTTAGGTTTGTTAAAAAATAATATTACAAAATCTACAGACTTATGGTGCTGCGACAAAACTAATTAGACTATTTTTGTTTATAATGTAAAACTACAGGGTGGTAATAATAAGGGCGTAAAATTATGCTTCTTATATAAACGCGTTATCTCTTCAGTGAGCACTTCTAGTTAAATTTATTTTTCACCCTGTATACTTAAATATTAAATAATTAATCCATTTTGGGTTTAGTTTTACTCTAAAATAAAATTGATGTATATAGAGGATGAAGCATTTTAAGGGCGCAAATTTAATCTTGTTTGTAAACTAACATGTTTACCACCTGATGCTGATGAATGATCGTAAAGTTAAGTATGTAAAATCATATTGTTAAGGTTGAAGTATTGAAAGCAAAATCTTTTTCAGACATTTTCACTTCATGTATGCAAAAATTCTCAAGCAGTTTGAATCAAAGTAGGTGTTCGTGCGTGAGGGTTTTTCAATCGCTATTGAGACCCTCAAAAGTGGTATGTGTGTGTGTGCATGTAGGTCCAAAAGGAGTGATTTACGTTTCTGATACTGAAGCCCATTAGTCATCTGACGGAACCCACGTGACGCCCCACGTGACCAGCGTTCGCGATTCCGCGTTGCAAACCAATCCCGGGTTTCCAGATATATTGCTCCCATTTCCATATGTCAGCGAAGAATCGCGTTCGAATTTTGATTTTTTTTTTACCCTCTACTAACAAATTAGGGTTTCGATTGATTTAAACGTTTTTCGTCTTTAGTTTTCGATTTTCCCTCATTTGTTTGGATTTTTTTAAGAAAAACGAGATTCGCATTGATTGAGCTTTTACGGAAACGTCCCATGAATCCGGAATGTGAAGCTCAAAATCAGTGTAACCATCAACTTTAAGAAAACTCTTTAAAGTTTCTAGACAAAAATGTTTAAGAACAGGGCCGTGTTGAGGTTTAAAGCAAACCAAATTGTAAGGCTGTATAGCCTCGTAGATACCTACGTGTCTTTAAATACTGAGTACTGCTGTCTAAACACTCAGTACAGTCTCGTAGAACCCCGTATGCCCTCGTAGATGTTCAGTACACAGTACTGCCATTCAGACTTTCCTCTGTTATTTGGTTAATGTCTAATACTGTTAAGGATACCTACCCTCCTTTTGTAAATGTTTATCGGAAATGTTTATCAACGAAGATAAAAATACAAAATTAATGCACAGGGTCGCTTTTTTAATTTTTCGACTTCTTGTTAAAGCTGATGCTGTTAGAAGATTTTGCTAAATTTTCCCGGAATGTATTTCAAGAGGGGACAGTAATAAGGACCAAAACTCAAAAATACCTGGGTTATAGATATTAGGGTTCATGGGATCAAGGTTTTAAAAAAATGTGTTTCATATTACGATGTTTAAGTTGATTGGGTTGTAATAAGGAAATATATACGGAGTTGGAAGCTCGACAGTTGTAAAATATATTGCAAGTAGGAATAATTAAGCGAATCACCTATTTTGTGGCAATAAATTTCATAGCGCAAACTCTATTTGTTTTAATTAGGGTGCATGTATGCACCACACTGTTGTGCCAATTACTGTTTTCCTATTGCTTTATTTGTAGCACATTATCGTGATTTAATACCCATAAGGCCATAACTATTGCTCCATTATTTGTACAGTATTATTATCGATAAAGACAAGCAATGGAAATGGTCATAAATTAACTCTGAGACTGTAATTGTTATTCGTTATTAGAAGATTTGTTCGTTTAAAAAAAAATATTAATGTTGCATCACGTAAGAAAGTTATGGTGACAATTCAATTCTATTCTGTCAGCCAATCAGAAACGTCCTTTTTTAAAAATTGAAACAATCAGAAGGCTAGATTTTACTGACAATATTTTTATGACAACTGAAAAGCAGTAGAGTCTTCCATCGACAATATTTATGTCAAATAAACGTCAAACAAATGTCAAAAAAATTATTAATTTTTTTAAAACTTGTTTCATTGAACTGTCATCCGAATACAACTCTTACTCTGAGTTTTTCTACAATATTTGTCATTCATTCATTACTCGTTGCTGCTGTTTTTGAAAAATAATCACTCGCGTACCGCTCATAATAAATTATTTGCGTCACATCAAGTCGTATTCAGAATGACAAATACTGCCAGCAAAACTCAGAGAGCACTCGTTGTACCTATTCTATATGACAGGTAAATTCATATTCCGTCAGCCAATCAGAAGCGTGAAGCGTCCTTTTTTAAAAATTAAAACACTCAGAAGGCTATTTTACTGACAATATTTTTATGACAACTGAAAAGCAGTAGAGTCTTCCACCGACAATATTTATGTCAAATAAACGTCAAACAAATGTCAAAAAAATTATTAATATTTTAAAAATTCTTATTTCGTTGAATTGTTATCCGTCAACGCTTACTCTGAGTAAGCAACTCGGCAACTCAGAGCATCCGTTAAAAATACAATGGAAATTAAAATTATAGGACACAAAACATAACTTTATTAACAGAAATTCCAACAATAATTATTAACAAAATATTTAAGACAACCCCTCGCTCAAAATTTGTGCAACCTTAAGTTGATAAGTTTGTAAAACATAATCAACACATTCGTTAGCCCTATCCCTGATCGAGATAGCTTCCATATGACCGCTCTTATGCTTTTCGATTGCTTCTACAAGGGATAACTTTAAGGGAAATACGTCAGTGTTCATCACTTTCTTATAACAGGAAATCTGGTGAAGTCCTGCCTTTTTTGAACACTGATTCAACGTATCCAGAAGATCTTGTCCCTGATTCATTGCTCCCCCTGTTGTAACCGTGACCACTTGGGAATTGTTGTAGATCCTATCCGCAGTTTGTTTGATGCATTCCTGTAAATAGTGTTCACCTTCCTGTATTGTCTTTTGAAGCCGCGATTTCGCCCCTTCGTTTGATATGGCGTTGTCCGAACCCGTACAAGAGAATTCTAAAATAAAAAATTTCAGATAGTTATCAAATTTATTTCATCTAAAACTTACTGATCAAAGTTGATTCTTCTAGGAGTGCAAGGTGGTCTAAGGCTCTGCCCACCATTTTTTGAACATCCCCTATAACAGCTGCGTCTGTAGCACCACCTTCATAGGTCACCATAATCCTTACTTGATTGAATACATCTTCAACATTTTTTAAAAGGTTGCTTTGTTCTTCTTTTGTTGGGATCATTGTACCGGGATCGGAAAGCACGGTCTGCATTTTTCGTTTTAATATTAAAAGTGAAATTTAATTTAGAGCATACTTACGTCTAACACCAAACCAAGCAAGAAAGACATTATTACAACCAAGTGCATTTTAATTAAACGCGTTCGGAAAATAACTATGTATGTTAAATTGAGGAGTTTATATAAAGCGGATTAGACAAGTAATTTTGCAATGTGGCTTAATTTTTTGCAAGGTTTTGTTTCCTTATTTGTATGCAGCTTGTTCAGGGTTAGTCTCCGATAAATATTTAGTGACCTGCGTAACCGATTAACACGTCCACATACAGTGTGTCTCAGGGACTATCAGACATAGGAAAATTACATTAGAAAATTATATAAGGATCAACTATTGCTGTGACCGTACTGCGGTAATGTTATTAATGTAATTAGTTTAATTTTTTTTAATTAATTAAGTAATAGTATTACAAAAAATGGGTGACTGAATTTTGAAAAAAAAAACATTTTCATTAAACTTTAAAAAATTCATAAAAGTCCGTAGAGTAGCACTAGAGGTTTGGGGAATACGCCAAACTGTAACCCCCAATGGATATAGCGTTAATCTTTTATATCGTGGGATCAAAAAGTTTTAATTAAAGTGGCCTTTGAATTTTTTTTCAATGTCTGAGATTGAACCATACACAAACGTCAGTGTCAGTTTTGAGGTTAGTTCCTGTCAGTTCATCTCTGTGCGCAAGTAGGTATGTAACATATGAGTTGCGACATACACAGCCAACTCGATTAAAAAACTTTTTGATCGCTCCTTATTAATTCATATTTCTTAAAGCTTATAGATTGGAATTTAAGAACAACCACAGCATTCTAGATACTCTTTAGAGCCTTGTAGTCATTCCCTAAAGGTTTGTCGACAGTCAATACAGCCTCGTAGACTTCTAAATATTCACTAATGCTTCCTAGACGATATTATACCCTTCTAGATAGATTAGTATTGTAGGAGCGTTCTGTTCTGTTCCCGTGGCTGGTAATGTACGAATAATATGAAAAGCAATAAAGTCTAAATTTAAACTTTACTACAATAAATACATGACAACATAATTTTCTCTTTGTCCTATATAACTAATCTAAAAAGTTTTAAACACACGGCTTTGGGAAAAGTTCGATCCCTGCTTGTGGGTATGTGGGCACCTAACATCCAATTTTCGGGGTGATAACTTATAATTTCATAATTTAGCGTACCCTATGCTGTGTGTGTATTTTGGAGTTTGTGAATCCCCAAATTAAGCATAACTCAAATGAACGCCGACATATTTAGACACTATTGCATTAACATATATTACGATTTAAATGAAGACAACGTTTACACGGGAGAAAAGACCATTGCGTCGCTCGTTCCAACTATTTTCTCTGGGAAAGTTAATTTTTGCTTGCTGGGGAAATTTAAGTTTAAATTTAAAAATATTAAAAGTTTAAAAAAGTTAAAAATTCAAACGAAGCTTTTAGCAGGCTATGGAAAGTAAAGAAGTTTATTTAGTGGTTTGATACGATCTTATGCAATGGAACTGTTTTATGCATTAAAGAGGGAAGTGAAGTTGATGCAAGTTCGCTATCTGGACCCTATCAGACCGTCCATGTCCCTTAAGTACCCTCACGTACAATGTATACTGTAGATAATGACTATCACACGTACAGGTTGTAATATTATGCAGTAACAAGAGTTTATGTACAAAGTAAATTTGTTTAGGACAAACCTAGAAATGGGCTTGCAGTTTAGGTTAATTTTTTTCTAATGAATATTTTATTAAAGGAAGCCACTTCCGCGTTAAACTTTTAACGAGAACCGACGATTCCCTGGAGGATTTTAACCGAATCTTACTTTAAGTAGGTACTGGTCATTATCTCACGGTAATGCACCACTAAATTATCTGACTAATGACCTACACGAAGTACATTATTTGCTTGGGTTAGGGTTGCAAATGATACCACTTGTTGTTAGTAGAAAATTTGTGGGCAAACTGTTGTTGGTTTAATGCCAAACTTCTTAAAATATATTGTGCAATAATTTCTTGTTTATTGTTGTTCTTTGTAAACTGTTGGAAAAGGAGACATTTTTGCAGCACTTCGCTACGATAATGAACAGGCATGTTGGGAAAATGGACATTTTTGTAATGCTAGAAAATGATAACGAACTGCAAACGCGACTTTCTGCTCGTAAAGATAAATCACTTTGGACGAATTGCAATGACACTGTCTGGATGCTAACTTAGTACTAAATATTTCTAACCGGCTACATACAGGGTTACCATTAAAAATTGAACCTGCAATTAGACATTATTCTGCATGATTTAGAATAAAAAATAATGATTTCGGTAAAGACGGCTAAGAGGTTTCTGAAATTGACCGTATGTACGCGCCTACACCGTGGCAAAGCTTTTCAACCTCGTTTCAGAGATGCGGGTCTCCAAAAAAAAAAGCTTGGCCGCCCTCTGGTACGTCGCGTCGGCAGGGTGAGATGTTACGCAAAATGACGTCTGCGAGCTATTTCTTTCATTCAGAAAAATCGGCAAAAACCGCCTTAGGGGTAAATTGTCTGCAGAACAAAGCTGATCAAAATTTTCCGCTCTGATTGATTAATTTCCTCCAGTAATTTGCTCTCTGATATTGTTCCAATCTGCATAAGCTCCTAATCAAACGTTGTTGCATAGCCAGCAACAGGCGTTAGGTAAAATGCATCGCCCAGGAAATGCACTAAGATTTAATTGCATATTTGATGGTGTCAGCCTGAACACTATAGCGCCGTCAGCTGCTTGCAGACAAGCCCGAGTACACTACATTGTTATTGTTATGAGCCATATTTGTGTTGCGGATTTAACAGTTTTGTTGTCTGTTGTGTCAGCGTTAAATTTACCTCGTTATTGCCACAGATACAAATACAAATTATAACAGGTAAGATTAACAAGCGGAATTATTTTTAATTGGATAATTAATTTAATTTTTTGGCTTCTGCTAGAAATACAAGGAAATATTAATTGTAGCAAATTATTTCGGGTTAGAAAGGTAGAAAAGAAAATAGAGACGCGGTCTGATTTTTCACAAATTCTCAAACAGGATTTGAAAATCGGAAACTCCCAGTTTGATCCGGCACGGCCAGGCAAAATTAGCAAATTATTTTCGGTTGGAAAGGTAGAAAAGAAAATAGAGCCGCGTTTTGATTTTTCACAAATTCGCAAACAGGATTTGAAACTCTGAAAGTCCCAGTTTGATCCGGCACGGCCAGGCAAAATGAGCAAATTATTTTGGGTTAGAAAGGCAGAAAAGAAAATAGAGACGCGGTTTGATTTTTCACAAATTCTCAAACAGGATTTGAAACTCGGAAACTCCCAATTCGATCCGGCACGGTCAGGCAAAATTAGCAAATAATTTTGGGTTAGAAGGGCAGAAAAGAAAATAGAGACGCGCGGTTTGATTTTTCACAAATTCTCAAACAGGATTTGAAAATCTGAAACTCCCAGTTTGATCCGGCACGGCCAGGCAAAATTAGCAAATTATTTTAGGTTAGTAAGGCAGAAAAGAAAATAGAGGCGCGGTCTGATTTTTCACAAATTCGCAAACAAGATTTAAAACTCTGAAAGCTCCAGTTTGATCCGGCACGGCCAGGGTCCGATCATACTTCTAATTCAACACGACCTGGGTTAGCTACTTGGCTAAGGGGTTTATTTAACCAAACACAGTGTGGAATTTTTTATAGATCCAAGACTGTCAGCAGTTGAAATCTAAGTTTGCATATATACATAAAATTCTGTATGATTTGCATATACGTAATATATTGCCCGGCACGGCAAGGGAGGCAGTGGAAATTTAAAGGAATGTGTCTGATAACTACATTTAAATTTACTGAATAAAATTTGATTGGTCTTTCGTTAAAGGGGCGGAGGGAACATGAAGTAATAGAACACCTCCGGGCCGTTCCGGATTATGCTTGACCGTGTCGGATTAAAATAATATTACAGATAGCTGGAAGGATTCTAATAAATATTAATTTTCGATTTCTTAGATTTACTCCAAATGTACAAAATAGTTTTTAGGAGCATTAATATTTTAATTTTTTCAATTACCTATACTCGTTTAAATTTATGTGAACGTTCCTCCACGATATTGTTTTTTATACAAAAGCCAATTAACCAACAAAACAAATTTCCATAAAGAACTACCTTTTTTTCTAAACCAGTGCACGCCAATAAATTAAGAGTCGCACAAAAATAATTCACCGTTTCACGTTCTGAACACGTTATCTGTACAACCGCTACCGGTCAGTGATTCAGAAACATTTTTAATTATTTTACGCTAAATTCCTAAAATTTATTATCGTTCCATTAGACCAAAATAATAAATCATCGTGGTTCATTTTTTTATTTCACTCCTTCACCAAGGTCGAACACTTCCTTTTCGCACGAAACTGATAATTAATATAGAGAAAGTCATCGCGATGATATCAATTTGCATCTACAAGTGGATGTTTATCAGAAAAGCGTGCCTCACGTCATCGAGTTGTAATGGAAACGAGGTCGACGTGGAGCTGAAATCGGTTGTTAAGGACCTACGTATAAATTAAGTGGTGTACCTGTTACAATAGGTATTGAATCTGGTTAACAATGGACCTTTTATAAATACAGACATTCTCCAGAGAATTCGCCCAGATTACCGAGAGCTATTACTGCCAAACTCCTGAAATTTTGTATTGCCATTTCTAGTGCTTTTGAGGATTCATCTGAAATTCCCCGTTATTGTGTTTCGATCCAATTTAAGATTAGTTCTACAACAGTGACGAAGTCCATCTTAGGCTGTTCATCTCATTTGACATGCATCTACCACCTACGATGGTGTCTCGGTTACAAAGTGATACCGTGATGAAATGATTGGATAACTTTAAGGATCTCGTAACAAACTTGAACTATCGGAGCGTTGAGAGGGGCAGCATTAAATCGCTTGACAGCACATCTAGCCAGAAGCAAATCCGCCATCTTATTTTACAGGATACTGATCACAGCCTCCTTGCTTTACCTGCTCAACTTCAGTGTGTTCTATTCTTGATTAAACTTGTTGGGTTATTCACTTTATTAGTTTAGCTTGCATAATTTTCTACATGAAGACATTAGTATTCTAGTTTCTAAGTTATTCCCAACTGTGAAAGCTGCTTTTCAATACCAAATTAATATTTCAGCTTACAGGAGGAGAATGGTAAACTAAATAGAATCTTGTAAGCTCCCTATTAATGCGTGTTTCCAAAATTTCCCTTGGTTTGGGAAGTTGAAATGTCAAGTTGCCGACTATTTTAAGACAGATAGAAAATTATCAAAAGGAAATTTATAACAGCCCGTGCCGGATTATACCAAACCGTTCCGTATTATTTACACATTTAAGAAATTGTCCCGTCTTTTCTGGGCCGTGTCAAATAATATACCGAACCGTCCAGCACTCTTCATGTCTTGTCGAACCGTGTCGAATCATTGACTTGCTTGTATTATTATCACGGCAAAGTTTTGAATAGGGCGGACGCTTTTAAGCAAGACGCGGGAGGAGAAATTCCAAACAATAAAAGTTTTAATTCGCAGTTAGGAAGCTCACACATTTACGAATGTAAGATATGGTAGACCGTGCCGACTATTTTAGGACAAATAGAAAATTATCAAAAGGAAATTTAATAGACCGTGTCGGATTATACCAAATCGTTGCGTATTATTTACACATTTAAGAAATTGTCGCGAAATTTCTGGGCCGTGTCAAATAATATACCGAACCGTGCTCGACTCTTCGTGTTTTGACGGACCGTGTCGAATCATTGACTTGCTTGTTTTATTATCAGGCCAAAATTTGGCATAGAGGGCGGGCGCTTTCCTTACGCAAGACACGGGACGGGAAATTGCAAACAATAAAAGTTTTAATTCGCATTTAGGAAGCTCACACATTTACGAATGTAAGATATGGTAGACCGTGCCGACTATTTTAGGACAAATAGAAAATTATCAAAAGGAAATTTAATAGACCGTGCCGGATTATACCAAATCGTTGCGTATTATTTACACATTTAAGAAATTGTCGCGAAATTTCTGGGCCGTGTCAAATAATATACCGAACCGTGCTGCACTCTTCATGTCTTGCCGGACCGTGCCGAATCATTGACTTGCTTTGTATTATTATCAGGCCAAAGTTTGGCATAGAGGGCGGGTGCTTTCTTTATGGAAGACGTGACAGGAGAAATTTCAAACAATAAAAGTCTTAATTCGTATTTAGGAAGGTCACACATTTGCGAATGTAAGAAATGATAGACCGTGCCGAATCGTAAAATTGCAACTCGCTTAAATCTAAATTTGGATCTTTATTCTGATATTCTTATGTGGTTTTCCCTGAAGATTTCCTTATAAGTATACGTTCTTATGAATAAGGTACTGAAAATTGCTAGAGCGAAAATGCTGGAGCCTCGAGGAGGAAAAATATTTTGCAATATTCGAAGCGTAACAAGTTCCATTTATTTTTTTGTTTGCACAGATCTGTATGTACGAGTACTTAAACCAATATGACCAGACTTTTATAAGCCTCTTGTTACAGTTAAGTGGGAACTCTGTCTAGGACAAGTCAAGTTGAATGTTCCGATATGTTCAATAAAGTTTAAAGTTGAAGGAGTTCGGTAGGTACTTGAAAGCAGAGAGCTTATAAGAACTCCGTATCTTCGCTTTGGAAACCGTTTGGACGAGATAATGTCCGTCCCGCGTCTAATTATAATGAAAAGTTTCAGAACAAATATCGTTTGAAGGCGACATAATGCGAAAACATTGCAATTAAGAGCTTAAAGTAAACGTGCGCAAAGTTATCAGGGAAGACAAACAAACGGGCGTCGTCTTTCGAAATAAATTAGCCATATTTCTGCACTTTCTGTATTATTTGGAAAGTTATCCGACGGAAGTGTCTACTTATAAGTTC
Source organism: Hemicrepidius hirtus (assembly GCA_963082805.1). Taxonomy (NCBI): domain Eukaryota; kingdom Metazoa; phylum Arthropoda; class Insecta; order Coleoptera; family Elateridae; genus Hemicrepidius; species Hemicrepidius hirtus. Next base: position 30,338,139 of record OY720162.1, read on the forward strand.
ATATTGCTCCAGATTTATTGGAGTGAACTACTGCTACGAGCATCTATCGAATTTTATTTTTATTTACTTTGTAGCCACTCGGGACTCGACTTTCTACTCGGTAAACATCAAAAAATTAAACCGGTCAAAGAGGGCTTTAATAAGGGCAAATTAGGCCCTCGTAAAAAATGACGAAACCGTACTTTTTCGTGTTGTAGAGATTTTTTCCCTCTCTTAATTTATTTGTTCAAAGCTTCTGGTAATATATTTTCTAGCAGATGTAGCTAAACCACGTTTCTCGATTCACAGACGCACTGAGCGCGTTTCAGAGACTGAATTTCCCCTAGGAATCGACCAATGTATCTTCCCCGAAGCTAAAGCCTACCTCTCATTCTCACACAGACAATAGCAAAATTGCCAACAACTCAACGCAATAGTCCGATAAAATGACGAGCAAGTGTAATAGACAAACTTATATCACAAGTTTAAACCTTCGTAATACGTTTCTGTCGTCCCCTCTGCAGATTTTACACATCCACGACGCAATTTTCACGGAAAATTTTATTAAATGAAAACTTTTTATTATGTAAACCAACTTTAAACAAGTTACTACAATTTCCGCTTCCCTAATTTTGACAAGTGTAGGCCGTGTCGGGTTATATTCAACCCTGAATACTTTTTCATTTAAATTACACAATTAATTTAGACATAATTATACATATACCTAATTTACGTAAGAAATAATATTAGATTAGAAGTCAAACCAAACAATGTCTACTGGAAATATGTAATATCCTAAAACTACCAGGCCGTACCTAATTATTTCTGATCGCCAAAATTTCCTCAATTTTAATCAACTAAGTTTGTTTTAACGAGATAAGATTGCATATCTCAGTAGGTTTTGGAAGACGTTCGAGTACGTTAATCGAATCCAGGTCGTGCCGGATTAAAATATTGGCAATTTGAGTTAATTTGACAGCTACTCCTCCACGTCCTATAATTGAACTGTGAATTTTTAAATTTCTTGTTATTTTACTTCTAATATTATTTAGTTGGTCATGAGACACGGTTTCGCTCAAACTGGGGTTTGAACCTTCAATTCGACACGGCCAGGGTTAGATTCTTCTACAAATGTAAATTGTTTCCTCAGAATTCCTTCAGATATTTTCAGAAACTCCAACAATTCTTTCTCATGATTTAATTCGGCACGGTTTGGATGTGAACACGTGCCTTTGCACATTTACATCTAATCTTTTAGAATCATGATTCCTGAAGACATTTATTTCTTAATATTTTTTCAGACAGTTAAAACTCAAGAAGGCTAATTGTTAATATTTCCAATTATGGTTTAGTCCTAAATTAGAGAAGTTGAGACTCAAAATTGTTTTAATCCGGCACGGTTTGGGTTAGTTCCTAGTTCTGGGGATATATTTTTTCTTCAAATATCTTTTCGGAATGGTGGATCCCGAGCCGGATGGTTAATCTGATCTGATTCTATTACCTGTAATAGCGATCCGGCACAGATAATATATCCAGACGTTTTTTTTATTTTGTTATATTTTATAATTAAAAAAAGTTTGACGTTTAAATGCAATATTCTTGTAAATTCGGATATTGTTATAGCAGAGTAAGTAAAAAATTTGATATAAACTTATAAAACATAATTCCACATTTTTCATTCTCGGTAATTTATATTAAGCTCCTGCAAGAAGTCTGCCACCCCATTACAAAAACAGAGATATATTTTATTAAGTCTGCTCCAACAAATTGTCTTAATGTTCCCTGCTTTGATAAAGTGTTATACTATAAACAGAGTAAACGTTATTAAGGCCCCTTTTACTTCTAAGCTCGAAACACCTGAGGCCTCTTCGAGTTAACAGAAAAGTCCAGGATTTATTGGGATTTACTTACAGGGGAAAATTTTAGCCTGGAAAAGATCAAAATTTTTTAACGAAGTAAAATTACCACATCCACCTCAAGTTTAAGAAAATTCAGGATTTAGTTAATCGAGTCCGGATGCAGCGATGCGCTAAAGGGGAGATGGGAAATGGTGGTTGGGTTTTCCTCCTCTCCAAGTTTCCCCAATCCCCAGGACAGTCCCGTGCATGAGCGCAATTAAGGTTCCTTCAACCATTCTTATTCGCTGAATTTACAAGCGAATTAAGAAAATTACTGCGTCTGGCTGTGCTGTTATTAACATTGTTCGCAGGATACACTGCTAAAATATGAAAATTACGATCTCAACCGCGATTCATAATTTGTTCAGCCAGGGGGTGCTGCTAAAAAATTGAACATCAACTATATTATGGAGGGAGTGATAATATCGTGACTACTCGTGCTTACAATTCGAGTGCAAATTTGTTTAATAAATTGTAAAATTATGATTTTTTAAAAATACACGAAAGTTGGGTGTTAATTAAATTAAGTTGCGGTAGGAGGAAAATGTCAAGGATGAAGAAGACATTTCCAGTTTTCAGAATGTAAATAATAAATGTTTAAAACAGTTATGTAATTTGACCTTAACCCAATTAGTCGCACCGTTTACTATGCAAGCATTTAGCGAGTCTGGGAGTTGGAGTTCGTTTTATTTGTTTAGACCGTGAGGCACTAAAATCGTTTAATTAAACTCAGTATTCTGGCGTTTTGCTTTTTCACCATTCCCCGTCTTTCATAACAAAGTAGAATTTCCCAGAAATTAAACAAGGAAAAATACCTGGGGCTCATTAAGTCCGCTAATGTATCAATCGACCGTGGGGTGCCTTTTTAGGAATTAACTCGAGAAAATGCTTCTGCAATTTTGTACGCCACTGCCCCTTTCTATGGCCATTTTATTATGATTAAAAAATTTTATATCATCGTCCTGTGGCCTAGAAGAAATGCTTTTAAATTAGTGCACGTGTTCCGTCTTGGCTTTGCTTAATTAAAAAAAGCAGAAGTAAATGTCAGAAAAATATATGACAACGGTTGTTTGAGGGGGTGCGGCACAGTATTGAGGGAAGGAAAAAGACGACTTTCGATCCTGTAACGACCCTCGACAACCACCTCGCCTTTTAAGTTTTACGACGTACATTCTTTAATAAAGGACGTTTTACATTTTTTTCCGCCGTATTATGAACGCAGTAATGCATTAGAATAAATTTAACAACGGAATATCCTTCTGCTTTTTAACGAATTGAAAATTTATTTCAATTTTTTATCGTATTGGTGGCTACTTTTACGACATACACTCCTGCTAACCTTGAAAAACCTTTTAGAGAACCACCCAGCACATTACACGAAGTAATTAACATTTCATACATCGTACTTGGCCGTAATTAGCAAATGTGTATAAAAGTTATTTCAAGTTTCAAGATAAGTCAGGCCAGGAGACTGTACTGGCTACGAGAATGGCCCCTAAATATTCATAACGTGCTCTATAATAAAAAAAACCGTTTTTTTCACACAACCATTACCTACATTACATGCTAGAGTGGTTATCGTTATCGGAAAGTTTTAGTAAAGGAGTCCATTTTAGCAATCTTCAAAGTAGCCTGACCCGGCCCTGTAAGACTTTTTGAAAAATTATTACACAAAAATTGGCCACACGATTTTGTTTAAATATTCTACACTTATGCAGCTTGGTGTTAGGTACGTTTTCGTTTTTTGATTAATGTTAGAATTTCACTGTGGCGCCCTCTACGAGGTTTTAAAAATCGAAACTTGATGCTCCTATAGCTCCTTTATTAATCAAAATATGAAAGAAGTTTAAATATAAAACTTATTCAGTATATAGCTCTGCATTCTCCTAAATTTATATCGCGTATACAGGGTGTTTGCTTATCACAGTACAATAAGCAACTTTGTTATTTTAAATGAAACACCCTGTATATTATTATATAATTGAATGCAAAATTGAATTGTCTATCACATAGTATAAGGTAGTCATATAGCTAAAATGTACGGTTGATGAGAAAATCGCGAACTTCCGCTGCGTTAGTAAATTAGATGCCTGTCTCTCTTCTGTACGTATCGAACCCGTATAGTCTGGTGTTTCTCGCTACGCATTCAAGTGCTTTCCAATGCTGCCTCGCGAACTACTGTTTTTACGTGGACAATCATTCACTAATAGGTACCATTTTGAACATTTAACCAACATAGTATCCGGATTTAATCCTTAAGGATATTTTTGGAATAAGTATTATGAAAATATTTTTTTGTTAGAATCTTGGTAAAAGAAATGCGTAGCAGCTAGCCACCGAACTCACTTGAATTTTTTGGATATTTAAATTTTTATAAAACTGTTGGAAATAAAGAGAAACATGTTTTGAAATTTTTTACTGAAAACTGAAATATCAAGAAGCTGAATTTCTTCCTTCGTGGAACAATATTGTAGCACTAATTTCCAACGATAAAACCTAGCGCTACAAGCCCCAAGAGATCAAATCGTATATGAAACACAAACAGTTTAAAGTTTATTTTGTTCTCGTTGAAAGATTGGGGGACAAAAGCCTACACGGCGGCGTATTGTCAATATGACGACGATATGGTGGGCAACGTCGAGGGCGGCGGCGTTGGCGGTGGTAGTGAAACTCCCAATGGGGGCGAATATAATAAATCTACCGGTCCGCAGGGCACAAACTACAACTTGTAGTAGTTACATGTTCTCGAGACCCGGTGTGCTTTAGCTTCGGGGGTTACCTTTGATTTCAAAACATTTTAGCACTAGGTCACGCAGCCTAATCGCGACCTTACTTAAGATTCGAATTTAGTTTGTCCTAATTGCTTGGTTACGTGAAGGATATTTTTAAGCATGAGTCGCATATATAAGAAATTTTCCGAGCGGATTATTGGAAAAACTTGTTTAAATTTTTCTCAAGTAATTTAATGTGCATGAGCGATGTAGAGATATTAAATTATTGCTTCTCTTTTGAAATTCTTGGATTTATTGGATTACATTGCGAAAGATCCACGTGTAATATTATATATCCGCCGCATCCATTCGTTCAGAGGAAGAATTGCAAATCGAAAGAGATTTTTATTGGAACGAATAATAATTATATTTTTTTTCTTTCATAGAATCAACAAAAAAAAAAGATAACTTTAAGTTAAAGTAAGGTTCGTATAGTGATAGTATAGGGGAAAAGGTTATTTTTTCATTTTTAGCACGAACTTTTCCTCTGGTTCTTTTTCTCCATTATTTACTAACTCGGTTGTCGGTTCTCCTTTCGTGCGTAGTTATTTTAGAACTGAGTCTGTTACTCGCAAAGGTAGAAAATAGCTGGATATGTGTCTGGAGATCCGGGAGGAATCTGTTTCGCTCGCTCCGGTCCCCGGAGGCACCGTTAGACAGAAACGGACGAAACTCGACGAAGGCGCGCGTATAAAGTGATACGACATTTTCAAGATTTGCCCAAGAGCCCTTAAGCACACGAAATCCATATAAACGTCTTGTTATATCCTGGAGAGAGGTGGTTCGAGTTTACCTTTCTGTACCTAACGTCGCTCCAATGCAACCACTTCGAGTTTCCTTTTTACTTCTTCCTCCTTCCTTTTTTTTCATCAGCTACTAAAAATTACGAAATACCTGCCAGTCAAAATGATATTTTTTATTGGAACAACTTCCTAGCGTCGCCTCTTCCACGTGCAGTGATTCAATTTGGGAGGCACTTCTATTGTGTATGAATGACAAATTGAATACCGTGGTGGTGCATCAGTGATAATGCAGGAGCCACTAGAGCGAATAGCGAGTAATTCCATAGATGCTTCTAGAAGTGTACTCGCAAGAGCGCTCCTTAATATTAAATTACACATTGCATATAGCCAATTATCGATACCTACCACCTACCACACGTGGGTGTTCCACGTGCACAAGTTCGAAGCATTTCTAATCCAGCACATGCAGAAAACCAATCAGAAGATAAGTTTCACTATTTAATTACAACCCTAAAGTTTATATTTTGATGAATATTCGCAAATTTATTAATTATCTCATTAGCCAATCAAAATGGGTTTGGATTATCCAACAGAACAGGATCAAACAGCACTCCTTTCAAATGATTTCAGGTCTGTATCAAAATCATACTAAAGGGTTTTCAAAAATAAATCTTGGCTATGATTTATCGGGGCGTGTCTCCCCTTTTTGAATATCAATTTTAATTGCGCTCCTTCTGACCATTTTTTTAGACGAAAAATGTAAATATAAAACATTTCGTCCTTCCGCCCTCGCTTATTGGATATTTCGCTGTCCCCTTGCTCGATGGCGCCCCAATAACATTTTTTTCCCAACCCCGTGTTTTATGAAGTGACAAAACTTTTCGATCACCCTATATAATATTAATAATTCTGCAGAGGCTGTGTTATTGATAATGGCTGTTAAAATTATCAGATTTTCCAATATTCTTGAACGAAAAGCTCCAACTGAACAATGAACTTGACTTACTTTGATCTTGTCCCAATAACAAGGAAAACTCTTCTGGTCCAAAGCTAACCTGCTAAAGGCTTTGTGATTTAGCAATTTGTGTAGCGAGCGAAACGAGTTGTTGCCAATATATAAACACAAAATCCTACTTTCGTCTCATTGATCTCTCGACGATGCAACAGCTCCGGATCCGGAGCAAAGAGAGAGCACAAGTGCATTTCTAATAAAATACCACCCTCGTTATCCCTACAAAAGGGAATATAAGCTTAAAGCTCTTACGGGATGGAAGCTTCACTGATTTACATCTCACAATATTCCAATCTTCAAAGATTATGGTTAGGGGTTTGAATCATTAAATTGTTTGGATAATACCCCACTTCTGATAACAGATTAGGTTTTGGTTTGAAGAAAAAAATATGCGTGTTAATATCCCGCGCCTGAAGAACAAAGAATTAGTTTTATTTAATTAAAAGGTTTTGGTGTGTATCCCACTTCTGACACTAAATTTGATTAAAGATTTAGATTAAAGAGTTCTAATCGCAAAATAACGGAGGAGGTTAGTCAAAGAAAAACCCATCGAGGCGGGATGATTCACAAAGCTTGCGTATGTATGTAAAAGGGTGCAGGAAATAAATGGTAGTGTATGCGCGCCACTGCTTAATTTCAATATAGTTGGGTGTTTTGATTTAATATCAAGTGGGTTCTCAAAGGGCCGACATTCCACCAACTTGGTGGGCTGAAAGTGTAACCCATACTCCTTGGCCTTCGCCCTCTTTCCCGGTCTTTTACTGTTACACCAAAGATTGTTTTGGAATAACATGTCGGAATCCGTCGATAAAATAGTTGCTTCTTTTGCGTGCTTAGGAATTTCGAAATATATAAGTTTGGTGCCCTTTGAGCTGACGCTATCGAGCGAAAACACGGCTGTATATATTTCAGTATTAGAGCGAAAATTATCCCCGCGTCTCGCAAAAAAAGCTCCCCAAAAAAGCTCCACATTCATAAGTGTTTATTTTTTCGGTTTAAATGGTCTCGGTTGTATGGTGGGGTGATTTATTTGTTTGTTGGGAGTTCGTGTGCTTCCGGACGATGCAGACACCCCCGAGAATCTCCCACAATTTATCTATTTTTCATCTAGTCCCTCGCTTAAAACAGAGTCTGTCCTATGTGTCATTTGGTTAACACGTATTTTAGTTGTTTAATCCCCCCCCCCCCTTTGAATTTACGAGGCTTGTGTATTGTTTATGCGTTCGACGAGGACTTTTCAGTTTTTACGAGCGTGGAAAATGGCCCCAGACAAAACATTAAATCTGGATATTAGGGTTCTATTTGTACAATGAACTACCCAAAGCAAATTATTAGTTTTTCTGAAAGACGCCGTTACGCCTGAATACCAATATTAGTGTTATTATCCTTTCATGCAACCCTCGTAAAAATGTAGGGAGATCGGAAATTCGGAAATGTAAGAAGCTATTAGTTCTTATGGGGTGCGTTACAGCACTTTCCACTTCAAAGCGATTTCCCGTTATCGTCACTAAGATTTATTATTTTTTTCTTTAGCTTTTATCAAAGCAACCCTTAAACTGAACTTTTTCTTAAATATTTACTTTGAACATTTAAACCCATAAAACGTACCTCTCACCCCTTTAATTACATAAAATTACTTCTTGTAATTAATTATAAAATAGTAAGGTAAAAATTTTTGAATTAAATCCTGAAGGTTCTGAAAATAATTCCTTTAATTTAGGGGATGACGTGTGTTCGTTTCACAAGCCAGTAATCCAGGCGAGATCGCAGGAGAGTCGTCATACCGGAAGTACAACATGTAATGTCCTGCTATCTCCCCGCCCTGTGATGTTCAAATATCCGCTTCCTGTACGCAATGGTCCGTACCGAAACATGATCCTGGAATTTGCTTTCAAGAAATTCGCTTTATTGTTCATTTTTATTTTGCGTCATCAAACATTCTTCGATTTCTTTTAATCTGTTTTTATTTCCCTTGGATGCCTGGGCTGCTCTCTACATACCCAAAGCTCCCGCCTTTTATTATTTCCTAAATATTTGCATCTTTTTTTCTTGTCTAACGTTAAAGCACTTTTGGGTATTATTTTTAATGAAAATTTTTCTTTCTTACTTCATAAAAACGTGGGAGTTTGGAAAAGTCATGCAGAATAATAAAATTTAAAATTTATTTATAAATTGTTGTAGGAGTCATCATTTAATCCTGTTTTATTTTATTTAAGGATCAAAGCAAAGGATTTACTAAGCAACGAAATTAGAAATTTATTGAACTCTCTTTAGATTTTCAGAAATTATTATCCGAATTTTTTTGACATTGTTGACGTTCCTGAAATTTTCTTATAACGTTTTTTTCTTTGAATTCCTTTCGTAATTAATATTCCTGCAATTACAGGGAGGGTTATCAATAGAAAGGATCGATCATGTGACCCATCCCTAGGTAATGTTAGCTCGTCTGGGAATTCCAACACCTAAGAATTCTGAATTCTTAAACATCTTCCTGCGCCACTACGTCATCAAGGTCATTTTTTGAGAATTTCGATTAAGGGGCTCTTGAAGCAGATTTCTCTTTCTGAAATTTTTTCTGCGTGACTATATTTAGTGAAATCGTTCTTTTGTTCGATTTAAATTTTCTCTTGTAATATTTTATTGGGAAGGAAGAATTTTAATATTTTTTCAGGAATATTCAGAAAATCTTATTTAGAAGAAATTTTGTCAACAATTTTTTGGGAAGTTTTTTTACGTAGGATATTCTTCAAGTACACTTTTCCACTTTGTTTTTATCTACTAGCATTTCTAACTTTATTTGGAGAGCTTTTGATTCAGGTAGTTTCTCGTTTTCCTGAAATATTTCCATGAACAATTTTTATTTGAATAAATAATACACATTTATTAAAGCTGAAATGGAAATGTTAGTAAATGCGAATTGCGTATTTAAGGCTCTTAGACTTTATTACGATTTTAAGGAGGGATGAACTAATGAAGGAATGAGACAAAAATATTTATATAAAGAGAAGAAGATTTTATTACGAAAGGATTATAGTTTTCTATTAAAATCAAAAAATGTTTGAAACCTAATCTTGAAATTTTCCTGAAAATAATTTGACCTCCCTCGCTACCTGAGGGATTTATTTTTTCCTATACCCCTTTAGAGGTTCGAACCTCACACTTTAGCTTACAACTTCTCACACATCGGTCTGAGCTACTGCGCCGCCGTTAGAATAATGTATGTGTGCCTTTGGAATTTTTTTACTTTTCAGATGTTTTGAATTTCAGTTTTCATCGCGAGTTGAATTTCTTTAGAATCCTTATCTGGATAAGGTAGAGGAAAGGCATTCCCCAGATTTTTCAAATTCAGGGTCTTTCTATGAGAAACTTTTTAAATTTTCTGTACAGCTCGGTTTAACAAAAATCCAACCATTTCATGACCTCACTGTTTTTTTTGCTTGAACTTGAATGACTTTTCAGGTCTAGTCTAAATTTGTTTTCAGCACACGTATTGCCTAAAGGTTTTTCCTGAACTTTTCTGTTATCTGAAACTCGTTCTAGTTTATTTTTAGCTAATAAAGAATAATTATGTAACTATTTTCTAGAACGTTTTGATTTTTTTAAATTAAACTATTCCGAGGGCATTTCAAGAATATTTTTTGTATCAAAAGTATGGAAGGGTTGAAATTCGGGATTTTTTAAGAATTATTATATTTTCTGATGGTTTTATTTTCTTCTGCCAATTCACTATCCCTAGGTTTAACGATGTAATACGATTTTATTATTATTTCCAACCTATTTGCAAAAAAATTTAGTGACTGCTAAGGGTGGTTGGTCGGTTTAAATCTTATTTCATTGCGTAAAAATCCGAGCGCTAACGATTATCTAAAGGAAGATGTAAGAAATGCGTTTACCCTCTTCCGCCATCTTTGCGTAACTCTAATCCTTAAACATCCGGATAATCGTTGAAAAAATCCGGATATTCATAAATCCTTCCCTAAATACACATCAACGTATTTGAAAGAGGATCAATAGAAAGTTCGTAACCATGAAATTTAAAATTTTCATATCGATTCAGTTGTAAGTACCTACACCTGGGCAAAAAATTTAGGTCTTATGCAAAAATAGAAAATGCTCGGAGAGAAAAGAGAGTACAGCGTAATAAAGACGCTGAGTGATATACGGTCTTGAAAAATACCTTGGAAAGTTTTACTTCCTGGACGCTTTCCCTCGCGTCCGCGCACATTTTCGGGTCAAACAAAGAAAAACGGTTATAACGTGTAGTAAACCGGAAAACGTCGAACCAGTCGTTCTGAATATGAGTTTTATTCATGAAGGCTGGAGGTACCTGGCCGTGCATTATGTATTTAAATGTCCCGAGTCACTCCACAGCCCCTCCGTATAAAGAATGCTGATGGTCTCAGGCTTCCTCTTTGGTCAATATTCTTCTTACAAATACAAAAGTATCGCCCCCTCATCCTACAGTCGGGGACCTACTTAAAAACCAATTTATTTAAAGGCAGAACCAGACAAATCTTGTGCCGCACTATTTACTCTCAAAGAAAACGAAAAAGAGTCGGCCACTAAATCCGTCAAAGAGAAAAATTGCAATAAGTCTGTCGAGGAAATACGAAATACGAGACCTTTTCGCCAAGTAAATTTATATGGAAAGAATCAAGTAAAGGAACCACCCTGATATTTATTTCTTAAAGGCGGTTCTTATAGAATTATTTCGAAAAGATTAATTTAAAGAAAAAAACTTAATATTTTTCCTGGGAAAGTGAAGGAGTTTAGGGTCAAGAGTAAACACACGCAGCGAACCCCTTTTATATTCGATACCTGTTTCGTATTGCAATTTCGGGGTTTCCTAATAACAACAAAACAACCTTTAACAGATGACCTAAATCGAAAAACTAGAAAACTCAGGCGACCGTATTATTTACAAGTAAATCTGCGAGAGCAATGAAAACTAATGAAAACGGACACGAGTTGAATCGTAAAAAGCTCATAAGCTCGGCTTTCTAGGACTATCCAAATAACTGGGAATTGGGATGCCAGAAAAGCGTCCAATTTTACAACTTGCTGCACGACTTAGTTGTCCCAATAAAATCATAACGATAATGGCAGGAATAACAATAATAACAACAAAAACAACAACAACAACGAGTTTGTTCGTGTGAAACGAAATCGATTTTGAAACACAATTTCCTACAAACATTGCACTTTAAAAACGCGGAAAAAATGATACCCTTCGGTTCGTTTTAAAGTGAACGAGGCTAGGAAGTGAACGCGGAGTGGCTTCAACAAACCCATATTACTGTCGATGGAATCCCTTATTAAATTGACGATGTCCAATCCATTTTTCAAACCGTCTATCTTCCGAATCGTCTGAGATTATTCTCGGCTGTAAAATTTATTCGCGCCGTAATTTCATTTTCGCCTCTGCGACTGTCTACAACACTCAGAATGTTAAAGCACATTTTTCACGAATTAAAGTCAACGGTAAAAAATCCCTCCTTCTTTGTTTTTCTTTTTTTTTTGGTTTTGATTTTTAATCTGATGAGTTTAGGTCGATACACTCGTTCGCTTTTCTTTGTTCTTTTGAATGTTTAGAGGTGCCGTCAATGCGGCTTGTCAGAATTGAGACACATCGCATGAAAATTGATACGATTCCCTGACAGCCAATACGTGAAAAAGCTACAGAAGAAAGTAGGTGGCGGTATGAAAAGAGTGATTTTATATGACAAGAGTACGTCAATATCAATGAAATAAGAATTCATTAGGGAACGGTGCTTTTGCACAAAAAGTAAACAAAAGGTAGCCGATCGTTCAGTAATAATTGATTCACTAGTCATCATCATCATTATTTGAACGCGGAGGTGGGAATTCTGCCAATCCTGGATTACATCAGATCCATCCGATCTCAGCAGGTCAGCACAAAACATCCTGATAAATTGCTAAAAGAATTTCCAGTCAATCGAATACAACAAGAGCTTATCACAATTTCTAATGATTCAATGGGGATTTTTCTTATCAAAATGAACTAATACTGGTTAACCATTAAGGTGAGAAAATAATCCACCTTTAAATAATGCAAATGAGGTGAAGTTTACATGGAAATGTACTTGTCAATAGATTTAATAAGAAATACGAGAGAAACCAGAAAATTCGGTAGTAAATGAGTCACTAGGCAATAATTAGATTTTCCATTCAATTTCATTCGCTTTTGCTGTATAGAATCACTAGTAAACTCATCGTTGTACAATACAAATTTTTTGAAGAAAAGTCACTAGTCAATAGCACCTTCTCCCGAAGAATCAGAATTATTGGGGAACTTAATAGACGTCAGGCTTAATTTTACCGATCTTGTAACTATAGAACTTTGTAGGCAATAGTGAGTTACCATCCAGTAGTCATTGCACAACAGTGTGTTACTACAAAAGTCACTAATTTCAATTTTTTTAAGGTGGGTCTTGAATTTTGTCAACCTCGTAAACTTTACAGTTAACAGTGGTTGTTACAAGAAATCACTTTTAGATACTGGGGTACTATAAAAGTCACTATTTTGAACATTTTGAGCTTTATAGTCAACAATTACCAGAAATAAAAGCTTATAAAAAAATGTTAATACAAAAAAAAACATTTTGTTACGCAAAGCTTTGATTTTGTTCACCTTGCAATTATAAAAGTTTTGTAGGCAATAGTGACTTGAAATAGAAAGTCGCTGCAAAAGCCTTTAATTTCAGAATTTTTACAGCGAGTTTTAATTAACTTTAGAACTTTGTACTCAATAGTGGGTTGGCATAAGAAGTTACTAATCGACAGTGTGGTACCACAGAAGTCACTAATTTCTCGCTTTATATTCAACCGTGACTTTTCAAAAAAGTCAGTGCTCGACACCGTCTTGTTATAATTTTGTAACTTATGACTTGCTGCCTGAAAAGTTACTGATCAACTGCATGTTTCTATAAAAGTCACTAATTTCGGAATTTCTACTCAACAGTGAATTGCCATAAATAGTCACTAAACAGAACTTTAAAAGTGAAGTTTTGATTTTGTTAATCCAATAACTAACTTTGGAAACAACAGTTAGTGCCTGAAATAGTGACTAGTCAATAGAGTATGACTGCACAACTCACGAATTTCGAATAATAATTTTTTTTTGATTACAAAAGAATGTAGTCAACATGGATAAAGAGTTTGATGTTTGTTAAAGAAATAAATTTAAAATAATCAAGAGGGTTATGCATTTTGTTAATAGTAAAAGTAAGGTGTCATAAAAGATTCACTACTTGTAGTGCACATAAAACCACGCTAGCTATCACCATAACAATTGAGTATTCAATGACAGAAATTCGCCAACTAATTTTACTTTAGTCAGCAAGTTATACCATCACATAAAAATTTAAGTCCTAGATATTACATTTATTCTTTGTACATTTCGTTTTCTGTTTATGGCCTCTTCATGAACTATTAGATGGGTACGTCACCGATACATAGTCTTTTTTTGCGGAGGTCGGTTTTTCATAGATTTTATGATTCGCAAGCAATAGAATTAAGATGAGTTCGAAGAAAACGTCAATTTGCTCCAATCTGCAGCGAGATAATAAAGTTCAGAACCGCCATAAAGAAATTTATGCGCGAATGCGACACTTGTTTTCAGTTTGCAGGGCTGCCAGCGCCGTGATCGCTCGTCTTTACGAGTATATAAAACCCATCCACTTGTTTTAGAAGTGTCATATAAAAACAACCGCCGAAAGTAAATATGATAGACTTAAGGCCAGTTCAAGCCGCGAAAGATTAGGGAAAGGACCGAGATACGTGGATCTCCTTAAATGCTTTGCAAGGACTATCTAGGGCGCGAAATATGGGTCGCGTCGAGTGGATTTTCGAGGATGCTCTTTACATGTTTTCGATAGACCGGATAGGTCCACCTTTTCGTGGAATTCTTTGGTTTTCCGGGCTCCTTTGACGACGGTGGTGGCGGCGGCGTGCGAACCGTTAAAGGGTCCGGGACATTAATCCAAGTATGCTAATACACTGTGACAATTTTTCCGTAAGTGCACGCGGGGGCGACATACTAATACAAAGAGCGTTAAAAGTTGCCCAATGTCTCATTATTTTTTTGTAGCGCCTTCGAGAGAATGATAATGTTTGTTTTTTATTCGGGCCGAACGGCCGGGACGAAGACATTTGCATTTTTATGCGAGTTTTTCTTTTTGCGGGCGCAACTACACTGTTATTTTAAATTAAGATAGATTCGCCAACTTTTTTTATTACTTATAGCTTTGTTTGCTTGCAAACAAGTAAAGTTTTCCCTTTCTTTTTTTTTCTTCCTCTTCCCACTGGAAAACTTGTACGGTATAATAAAACTGAAATAAGTCTTGAAAAAGACACAAACGTATATTATATGTATCTAACTTATATTTATAGGATACGCTGAAGTCTACTAAAAATTAATGCGTTTCCGTCGATTTTTTTCTTTGATTTACCAGGTTTTTCCTCAAACTTTCAGTCTCACTTCAGTTACTTTTAAGACTTTTCAGTTTTAAAAAAACAACTTAATCACTACAAGCGATGGTTCCTAAAATTTTATTCTATAGGGGAAGCTAAACAAAATATAAAAAAATAAATCATTTATTTTAATCGGGGAAGGGGGACTTAAAATATTTAACGAATATTTTTTGTCTTAGTTTCTTTATAGGTTTCTGAACTCATTTAAACAAAATGAAATATGTATTATTTTTTTTTTCAAATCTAGAATTTTGTGAGTTGTACTTGTAACGACTATGGAGTGGTAGTGCAATCCCCCAGAGTAATCGACAGTGTAACTCCCCGACTTTCCGTTCGTAATTCATTTGCGCAACTGCAGTAGTAAAGTGATGGCAAAGCGATAGACAGCGTAGATAATATGTAGAACTAGTTTTTCTTTCGTTAGCTACAGCGTAGGAATATTTCAATGCAATATTTGTAAAAACTTTTGAAATCCTCCTACTAGATTCCATTTTTGAAGGATCAGCCTCACTGAAAACCAATGAAACACGCCAACAAGCATTTATAACGTGAAAAAATTAGGAAAACTCGTTGGTCATGGGGATTATGGAAAATTCTAATTAAAAATGACTTTACCTTTCAAAGAAAGATATTAAAAAAAAGTTGAAGCTCTTAGCGACAAAAATCTACTAAACAATAAAAAGCAAATATTATCTGAGATTAAATCTTTCTCCTTAGCTGTAGATTTAATTTAAGGTTGAATCCTCTTTTAAAAAAATTAATCAAATATTCGTGGCAACTTATTTCCTGCTACTTACCGAACTGACAGCAAAAAATACTAATAAAAGTTCCTTCCAAAACATAAAATCAATAAAGAACGAACCTATTGGCATTTGCAAGCTATAAAATTATTTTTTTTTGAAGAAGGTCCTCTTATACGTCGCATATTAGAATAGAAATGCGTCTTTATTTTTTTGCTTTGTCTGTGGAAAAACAAAAAAAAAGTGCCACGTAATAATATGTTTTCAAGCTTCAAGGACAATCTGGTTGGAATAAGTAACCCTCGTTTCTCCCATTGAGATCGAGGCTAGGGGGAAAAACTTAGAAAG
The DNA here is from genome assembly GCA_963082805.1 of Hemicrepidius hirtus. NCBI lineage: Eukaryota > Metazoa > Arthropoda > Insecta > Coleoptera > Elateridae > Hemicrepidius > Hemicrepidius hirtus. The sequence continues at coordinate 30,354,123 of OY720162.1, forward strand.
CTTCTTTTTTCAGCCGGTTCTTGATTCCTCATACGGTCCCATTAGAGAGACGATTTAGGTCTACACGATACAATTGTCCGGAAAGACAAAAGAAGAAGCGATAAATGACAGGAAGCCGGAGAAAGCGGAAGGACACGAGTGACTGTCTGTCCGTTGAAGGCGCGGCCACTTAGTGACGTTTTATCCTTTTCACTCCGATAGATCGACCTCATCTCCTATCTCAGACTCTATTACGGCCCTTTCGCGTGGACACCGCGTTTCAGGGGTAATGAATCATATTCCAAGACAGACCAGCTACAAGTGCCCATTTTGATAGTGCATTCGCCCTAACGGCAAATTACGAACCTTTATTGGATCGGTGTTCACAAAGTAACGATTACAAGCCTGATAAACCCTATATTTTGATTATTGCCAAAATTAAGGGCGTTGGAAGAACAATTAGGGTGTTTGGATTTTCAGGGTTAATAAAAAAAATTATCACGTCTTACAATTATTTTTAAAAAAATTTAGCTTCACGCCGATAACGTAACTATCGGAAAATGGGTGATGGAGCATCATCCTGTTGGGGATAAATAAATTTTGATATTTTGATTATTACGAAATTATTTCTGAAATTGTTTACCAAAATCCTTCTTAGCACAAGAAGCACTTCGTTTGAAAGCTACCACCGTTAACTTCACTTTTCATTAAAATGAAACTGGAACACGAAAAATAAGGTTTATTTCATTACGGTTGGTTCGTTTTTCCTTCTAAAAAAAAGAATACAATAATTAGTGCTAGAGAAACATCTTGAAGGCACCACCATCGTCGCTTTGCCGAGTGAAGCGTAAAGCTGCTTACTAGTTCCTCATTTTATGTACTTGTATCCGTTTGTGTAGTGTCTAAAACTCGAGACGTTAATTCTACATCTTCCTTAATTTGTTTTCCTAAAGCCCTGTCCTCTCTCTGCCTGCCATAGAGACCGGGAAAGTGTTGAATGTATAGTAAATTATTTGAAAATATTATGTTACAAACGTAAGGGAAATATGGAGAAACGTCAGCTGCTCTCAGTGTCCAAATGAGTCGCGCTTGTCTGCTGATTATAATCCGATCCCATTTGCATATTTTCAGTCTAAACTAGAAATGTTTTGTAACGTTACCCTTTATTAGAGCAAAGTTTTTGCTATTTTACACTTCTGCTTCGTTAGATGTTATTTGATCTCGCTTTTCCTAAGTTAAAACTATTTTGTTTCTGATCAAAGATATCTGAAATGTCAAAACTTCAAATGTCATGTTCCACAGCTTTAATTCATACGTTAGGTAAAACCAGAAAAGTATTCAAAGCTGTCCTTTTGGGTTCCCCTGGTGCCCACAAACACGACTTGGGCGAAAAACTAGCAAAAACTTTTAAACTAACCCATATATCAGTACGAGAACGTATTAACGTAAACATCGAGAAGAGTAGTAAATTTGGGGAATTAGCGAAAACTGCAATAGCAAAAGGAATAATGATACCAAATAAAATTCAAATGAAGTTTATTACTAAAGAAATTCTTGATGCGGAATTAGCAGGACATTCTTGGTTGATTAGCGGATTTCCTGTTACGGAAACCCAAGCAAATTTGTTATGGTCTAGTGTTAAACTCCACATGGCTATTCATGTAACATTTCCTGACGATGTGCTGGTAGCAAATTTGATGACAAGAAAGAAAAGTGGAACACAATCGGAATTAGTTAAATTAGAAAGGGTTTTGAAACTTATCGAGAATTATAAACATATTTCTGTACCTATGTTGAATTTTTTTAAAGCTCAGCGTATTTTACATAGTTTTTATAGTAATAATGTGGGTGATATGTGGGAAAAAATAGAGAAGAGTGTGGATAATCATATCAGTGTGTTTACTGATGAAGATGTACATTGATATCCTTTAAACGTAATTATTTAGTTTTAGAATTATATTATTGTACCATAAATCTAAAATATAAAGTTTAAAGCTCATTCTTTGTAAGAAAATCTACGAAGTTATACACGAATGAGTCGTTAGCTAACCACAATCGTTGGCGACTTGCGTAACGACAATCTAACCAACGAAAGCTATTCTGTAAACGATTGTTACAGAATGGGTGTGTAAGAATGGCTGTATCAGTTTAAGGGTCGGTTTTATAAAGCCTGGTTGATCAACGGTTCCAATCGTATCCATCACAATTGATCGTGGGTTAGCCTTCCAAAATACATTGCTCTTTTAAGGAAAGACCATGCCGATGCCGCTTTGAAATTGGCTCAAAAAAGATTGTCAAGGACAACCCCTGGTGTCTTCCTACAGATAAGGCTGGCGGCGCATCTAGCGTTGAAACATCTCGCCATCACTCCTCCCGACGGCTTTTCTCCGTTGGGGGATGCCACTGAGAATATGCGCTCAGCTACTCGCCCAAGAGTGTTGAACTCACGTGCCCTTGCGGATTGGCCGACGCACCGTCTTCCACCGTCCTGGGTTAGGACGCCAGTCTATAAGCCTAGCTTCCTACTACAAGTGGTGTAGGTTTACCCGGTTGGCCCAGGAACACAAAGGTTCCCTGTGCCAACATTCTATTCTCTTGAACTACTCGTTAACCACTGCCCCCTCGAGTCCAGCCGCAATCTCGTAACTCGCACAGCATGCCGTGCGTGGGGCCTCGATTCGAGCCCGAGGTGGTCAATTCGACGCATGGGCGCGCATTTACTTTCACGCATGCGCGCTATGCATTTAGTTCCTGTTATCTGTTTATCCTAGTTGCACTTTCTAACAATCTTCTTTGAACCATCGGTTGTGCACAGGGATATCTTCTCTCAAGTCAAGGGGCAGTGTATGTTCGAAGGGTTCAGTCAACCCTCGCTCAAACAGACTTGGGCTGCACCAACTTACCATTAAATATTCAGAGTAAATTGTTGGTCCATGGGCGTTATGGGTTGATCTATTTCAAATCATAAATATTATGAGTCCGGCTCTGCAAGTTTAAAGTTTATGTTACATTTCCCTCATATGTAAATTTAAAACTTTTATCTAGACATTTTCAATGTTATTGGTGGGATATAAAATATCCAACTGAAAATTATTTCCAGTTTAAATATTTTCCTATCCAGATGAATAATATTATTTTGCGCGTTCGCGACGAAACTTACAAAAGTGTTGCAGCTAAAAAGTGCATGTTTATATCCAAAACATGTGTTATTTTTCCTATTCGGTTCGATTTAGATGGGCGTCCTGCGTTTTCGGGGCCGCAATAGTAAATATTAGTAAATTGGAAATCGCAGTGGAGGACTCGCAGCGCGCATTTATATTCCTAACCAAGTTTGGACATCCTGCTGCAGACTTTATTACTCCCGCCCGCTCAGTTTGCTATGCACACTAGATTCTAATAGAAAATCGGAAAACTAGGCAATCCTTTCGTCCTTTTTCCGTGACCATATTAACACGGAACACGGAGGCCGTATTCGAAACATGTGCAAACTTTTCTCGTTTTGTTACAACCATCACTTGTCAGATTAGATTTGTAACATTCAGTGAGCCCGACTGAGCTTTCCCATCAAGGTTGGCCTGGACGAATCCAGGAGTGGATCGAAATTTAATTCATTTTATACAAGTTTTCCCCTTCTTTCCGATCTACTTTCGTTCTATCATTGTAGACTATCGGTTCCTACCTAATAATAATGGAGAGCTCTTATATACGTTCTTCTACATTCCTACAAAAAAAATTCAAGCACGTCTTGACTTTCCCAAAAGACCTAAACTACACTAGATTTTTTTTAGTTTTTGTATTAAAATCAGAGAAATAAAGTTCGGGATCTCTCATTGGGTTATCATTTAGTGCGTATCTGTAAATGATTGAAGAAGAGTTTAAAATTAAATCATCTAGCCCTCAAGATCACCTGACCTAAACTGTTATATTTTTTTTAATTTTTGATACGGTTGAGTGCAAGAAATAATTTCTAATAATATTTTTTATTATTAAGCATTGCGTTTCTGGTTACAATGTACTATAATAAATTTTTCTTTTTGCAGTTTCCGGATACTTTTGTAGGAGATCTACCAGCATGGATAAGGTAAGAACTGATGTTAAATATCCGTACAAGTAGGTTTAATTCCGCAGATTAATGGAAGCTGAAAATTGAATTGAATTGATTAATCCGGAATTTTAAATTCGAATTTCTAATTTTTTCAATCCGATTTCCTTCATACTGCATAACGTACCTACCATTGCATGCAATTTCCGAATATTTTGATCCAATTTCCGGTTACTGGATGATTTAAAATTCGGATAACATGCGAAAGGCTTCCCCTTGCAGAAAATCTTAAGGTTAATAATGTTTTTACTTTAATTTTCTATAATCAATTTTCCTCCTATTTTCTCTTCAATTTTCCTCTTGTTAAGATTAAAGTATCTAAAATTAAAGACGAGGTAGATGATATAAGATAGAAGATAATCCAAACCTGCTTCTGAATTCTTCATTTCAATCTAGAGGCGTTTCATTAATCTAATTTTCGATTTTGTCTTTCCGGTAAGGTGACTGTAGAGTTTCCAAACGTGCCTTCCAGCGGACAGATCTACCCTAAGCCGATTATACTAAATATTAGATACAATTTGTTCGGGATTAGGTCGGTCTGAGCCGCTTCAATTCGTCCGTGATCCAACTAATAATCGGCATCCTCATAACGCTAATTAACAAGTTGAGAGTTTGAGAGAAAGGGAATCGCCCGATTTCGGTCCTTACAAAAGCGAGGAAATATTTTGACACAAAGAAAACCAGTCCCTGGAAACTGGGGGATGCTTTTAACCGGTAACGTACATTAGATGTCTTATTAGACGTACTAAACAATATGAGAAGTGCCGGCGATCGTTACGACGCCACTCCTGAAAAGCGTCAGGATATACAAGGACCTGTGTTACCCAAGTCAAGGCTTTCAGGCTACATATGAGTCCTGTGAAGGATACGATACAATGGCGGATTTCTTCCATTTCAACAACACACCACTTTGTCTGATCGTAAACTGCGGCTTGAGGGCACGTACGCACGGAGAGAAAATGCGTAAACGTGCGAACCTTTTAGAGAGTGGAAATACTTAGCCGACGGAATCTAATGTGTCAACAAAAGTCAAGATTTTCAGGACAAAACAAACGTATAACGGAAACTCTTTCAGGATAAGTTTTTAATCCACACTTCGATTACTGTTAGCTTTATTTTCCTTAAGAATTATTAACGTTAGATGCGGTGTTGTGTAAACTAAGGCTAATGCTGTCATGATTTCATTTCAGTCCGTTATGGGCTGTATTTCAGGAATTCAGTGGTGGTCGATTGTGTTTTCATTGGGCCATCAGGCTGTCAACTGCTCACTGCGCGTTCATACGTCTTTTGTTCGGCACCCGCAACTTCTTGTATATAAATCGTATGCTTTCAAATGGAAATTTTATTTTCCTGAAATTTCCTGAAAAAAATGAAATAATGCGGAACGACTTGGCTAGGGCGGTATACCTGGAATGAGCTCTGGTATTTTCCTCATTAACGCCGCTACACACACACACCTCATACGTGCCCACATGCCTTCGCTTCAACCCGTGAAGTAATTAAACGAGGATGGAGATAGAAAGTCCAATGTAGAAGAAGTTCGATGATTAATATTTCGAAATGCCAACAGCAAACGGAAGGTATTTATAAATTTTATTAACCGGACGCAATGGACTTCATAATTCTCGAGATAAATTTTCTACAGCATAAGCTTTCAAAGGAAACAAATTATAAAGACGATCTAATTCTTACTTGAATCCAAAGTTTAGTCTAAATATAATCGGATCGGAATACGGAAATTCTAAAAGTGATTGGAAACCTATAATCCATGTTTTATAGGAAAATGAAAATTTGAACGCGAACATTTGATTGGATTATGATATACGGTAGAGACTGTTTCAGACTGTTTAGAACAAAATGGTTCTATAGATGCATACATTATTGGTTTGATTGATCAGAGCTAATTATGAAACCGATCTTGCCCCTCGAAGCAATCCAATAAACCGAGACAAAGCAGTACTCGAACAAAACTTTATCGGTTCCGGATACGGATTCACTTACACGGTTCACTCATTAAAGGGGAAAAGTTAAGAAGAAAAAGAAGACAACGACTCTAAGAGGCTGCTAATGTTCCAGGATCGATAGGAAACGATACACAACTACTAATAATAGCGAAAAAGTTTAATGTTTAAATGAAAACCTCCCCATCAGGAACGAGGGAAAAATTCATTTGAACGCATAAATCCGAAATAAAAAGCCATGTCATAACTGAAAAGATAGCGCATTCACGTTAATCCATTTGCATGTGTTTCCCAGCATTTCCGAAAGCTTTGGCACGTACATATGTGCCATGTGTGTTAGGTAAAACAGACGCAATCCCCAGTAATCGAGGGAAGAAGCGACGGGATCAGGAAACCTCGGATATCCCATTCAACACAGACATCAATTTCAATAAAAACGTCGATAGTGTAAGCCCAAAGAGGCACCAAACCCCTAGGTATAACACGGCAAATCGCTTTAGACTATGTATGCCCCTAGTTTTACATTTCGACTTCCGAAAAAAACATGCATAAGACTCGACTGATGCAGTTAAGAACCCTCCAACCTCAAAACAAAATCACGTCAACAGGAGGCTAGACGGGAATTACTACCCAATAAAAGTTTTTGTGGAACAGGATATAATGTCAGTATATTGCTCGTATAAAATGATTTAACGGAGGTAATTTAAAAAATATCTGCAATTCGAAGACAAAATCATTTTTAGATTTTCTAGTTTTACTCACCCCCAATACCTCACTCATAGCCTACCCGATTTTTGCGTAAATTTAGATTTATTACAAAATTTTCAGAAAATATCGAACTTTAATTAGCGGCAAACTAGAAAATCCGTCGCAGCACTCGCTTATACTTGTAACGCCTTGAAGGAAAAAAAATTAAATCCTTGCAAATTTAAGTTCCTCTTCTCATCTGGGACTTTAAAAGAACTTTCAACATTTCTGAAGCTTGTTCGCCTTTACGCCTTGAAAACCCCAGAGAAAAAATTTCATGGCTAATATATATTTTTATTTTGATATAGTGGGGCTTTGTACGGGGTGTTGAAAAAGCTTGACCATAATTTGTATTTAAATATCCGTTGGCTCTTCCATCAGAAATAAATTCTGTTCGGATTTAGAGACAGTTAAGTCATTTACTGTTAAAGTAAGATATGTTAGGATAAAGAAAAAAAATATAATTTACCGATTTTCCGGTTCTCATTTCGCCAAGAAGATATTTTACATTTCCCTGTGATCAAATTTCTGACTGGATTCGAAGATGTGAAATTATGTGCATATTATATGATGCCTCTTCAAAGGGCGGTTGATTGATTCTAAGTAATATTTCCGAATATAAGTATATATTGGCGAAAAAAAAACAGGGCAGGACAGATATTCGCGTTAGTGTGTCTCAGTTTTTATTACCCGCAACCAAATTACACGAAGAAAGAAAATACAAAAGTAAAAGACAGTAGAGTCGTGAGTCTTCATAAAAATACGTAAAAAAAGCTTTACAATGTAGTAGCTTCGCGGAAAGTGCTTTTGGTTCAGTGAAAAACGCGTGAAAGATGAAAAACTTCCAATAATAAAAACTGAGGTTAAGTAGTTTGCGAGATTAAGATCGTTTATTTAATTATAAAGTTCGCCTCGACCCTCTCAGTTCATTTAAAAATAAAGTTGTATAGTTTTATAGTTGGGGAAAAAAAAAGCGTGAAAAAGATTTATTACTTCATTTTCTGCCTTGTCTGGAAAGTTATGGTATAATAAATTTGTAATGAATGTTTTTGTGAACACGACAAAAAAATCTTATTGTCAAGGCATAATTATATACTGATCTCTCTATATTTTCTGAACTACTACTAACTAAAGTTTGCTTCATATAATTCATTAAAATATAATTTTAGTTTTATTATTACTCGTGACATAAAGTAAAATTAAATGCAAACTCAATTTTACTTCCAATGTTACAAGTACCCGTGTTCGTTATAGTTTACATTCCATAGTTATTCTTATTACATAAATTATTACATTCCTATCGTAGGTAGTTATATCTAACATTGCTAGATAAATTGAATTTTCGGACTTTTTTTTATAAATAATCATTCCACCCCCCTGCTTATCCCGGCTCAGCGCTATTCACGGGTCTAACATGCCCCACCCTTGAAAACCTCCCCAACTATATTAACGAGTTGATTCCTAGTTGCTCCAGAATTTTGAAAACCCTGGCTACAACGAAGAATCGAACCCATGTCGCCCTGGTGCCATGCGGATCTTCATCCACACGGCCACGGTCGCGCCTGAATTTTCGGACGTACACTAATCTGCGGAAAAACCAATTATTCTAACCACATAGGTCTCCAGACTTAGCTCTATCCATAATAAATTAAAAATTGCTAGGACATACTCAGGAAGAATCTCAGAATCCGAAAACCTACGACTAGTCAGTTCACCCCCTAGATCGCCAGTTTAAACCTTTTTTGTTGCTAACTTTCGTTGAAATTTTTTTAGACTGACAGCTTTGTCTGATCAGTCACCCACACTACTATGCCAAGTCCTCACGATTACTCTTGTGTATAGAAGGTATAGGCACTGTAAGATGGCCATCTAAGTCGTTAGATTTAATTCTCTCTTTGTAGAAATAACAAATCATCTATTTTTACTTTTAGCATTGTTTAGGGCAAACCCGTTCCCAAAGCTTGAACTGGAGGTTTCTTTAATTTATTGCCTAGAAATCCTTGATACGACCATGGCCAGCTTTATTTTTCTAATTCTTATTAATTATATGGCCGTTCCAATTTTTATTTTGGCAGGTCCAAGGCCAACTGTATGTTGGCCTTGACAGGTCCTCTCTGTGGCGCCCTCTCGGGGTGAATATGAAACTACTATCAATTTTAAATATAAAAAAATTGTTGCTGATTATTATCTAATAGATGGCACCACAGAAAGGACCTGTCAAAATAAAAATTGGAACTGTCATATATCTCGTAAGAGTTAGAGGAATGAAGCTGGCCATGATTCGACTTTGTGTAGTAAGGGGCGTGTTTGGCCGTTTAGGTTGCTAGATGTAGCTCTCTATCAGTACTTTTCAAAATAATGGATTAACATCACCATTTCTTAAACTTAAATGGCGAGTGTCTTTGATTACTACCAAGAAACTTTTGATTTGCACCGTAAATGTAGACGTAGCTGCGTGGTAGTAACTGGAGAAGAAGAGACGTACGTTTGTCCATCCAGGTCGCCAGATTTCATCCTCGATTTATACTTTTCGTTGTAACTGGTATTTCAGTTTTTGAGACTGCAATGTTCTTTGATTTTTTTTAATAAATCCATAGTTTACCCTGAGTACGTGTAACTGGAGAATGGTTAGTCGTTTGGCCATCTAGGGCGCCGGATTTAAACCTCTATTCGTACGTTTTATGTAGCTTAGAGTAATAGAATGGTGTAACCATTTAGTGGAATTAAACTAACAGTTTGCTTGATTATAGCCAAGAAAATATTTCTGGCGCCTCCACCATTGTTATAATTTTGTCGGGTGTTGTGCGTATTTCAGTTATGAAATGTTTAATTGAAATATTTTGATGAAATTTCGTCGTCTAACGGTTACATTTGTAACTTTAACGTTATTGTTTGCGATAAAGTTCTTATACGGGGTCGGTAATGATTGCAGAAGCGAGCTATTCCTAATGTGACACAATTTCGTAGCTAATAAAGTTAGAGTTGCCGCGGCGGAGCAAGAGCTACCAACTGAATATCAATTACACACTAAATATAGTCTCTAAATTTAAATTGCCCTGCATCTTGCAATATATGGCGAATATTATGGAATATCTTAGAGCGAGCTATTAAGCTGCGAAGCCAGGCAACCAAGATGAGTTTCTCTCTTTTTTCCACTACGGCGATTAAATGAGGATGAAACGTCGGGAGCCTGCTTTCTAATGTTCCTGGTCTTCCCTGAAAGTTAAGGTAATGCATCTTAAAATTGTACCCAGAGCCTCGTGCATTTTCGATTAAACTTGTCTGAGTACTTTATATGAGTTTCTGCGTTGGCAATACTGGTTGATAAATAAATCATTAGAGATTTTGGAATATTACATTCTTTATGCATTTTCCTCTCACGATTTTCTGCTTTGATATATATTCCGGTATAAATCAAAACTGTTACAACCTGTATTAACATTTTTAACTTAAATATTCGTAATCGTTGGAAAGCGGAAGGGTCTTCGTATAAACACAAACAAAATAAATTAACATTAGGAACAAGAATCGACAGGTAGGTCTAGGGGTAGTAATGTTTGACTCGTCTTAATTATTTTTTAGTACACTCTGCGTTAAATAAATTCTTCTGGTGTAAGAAAATTCCTGACTGACCTACACATCTCAGTAGGCGTAAAACATTATGTCACGGCCTAAACTTCTAAATATGCTACAAGATCAAGAACAAAAAACCTTTTACTTCCCACTTACCTGTTCTGAAAATGATGAACGTCCCAAGAGTTTTTTTTACAAACTAACTTTACTGTATAAAGAGAAAGAGAGACTTAAAAAAATGTTGTTGTATTCCCAGGCGACGAGTGGTAGAAAATACGAATCGCCGTAGCCTTGGTCATGACTTAGACTTTATGTGGTGAAGAAGATGGCGCGGGCGGAAGTAAGAAGGGCTCCCGGAAGTAATTAGAACCCCACGGGCGATCATTTCCGCGCTCTTCTGCTTATTAGGCTGCGGCGCCTCTACTTCAGCTCTTACAGATGGATGTGTATCGTCTTGTATTAAGTTATGTGTAACTTGTAACTGAAAGCCTAAATCCTATTTGAGTTTAGTTGAGTGGAAACTGCTGTATAATTAGTTTATTAAATTTACGCGATATGGGAATGACAAAGACTCCCGAATTATAGTTTCAAAGCAGAGACTATCGCTTGATGATGATGCCACGCAAATTACAACACTTACAAATGGACCCATCGGTATTTACTTCGCATTACTTTCAGGGCTTTTAAAATCTTCGATTTTTTTTATTCTAAACCGGAAACAACTCGATATTAACAAGTTCTCTAACAGCAACTAATTATTAAAGTAATATTTGAAATGGATATAAGAGCTTTTACAAAAACTTCAGACTCCAAGTTTATTTTCCTGAAGCTCTCAATTAGAGCAAATATAGTTTCTTTTTTAAACTTTCAGTTTGAAACTAAAATAAATCAACTCAGGCTTGCTTGAAATTGTAAACTCCTGAAACATCTCATATTAAGCTACCTAGATTGTAAATCCATTTAAATAAGTGGGTTCGATTCCCTTTTATACAAGTTTTCAGTTTGTCTGTAATTATGTTTCAATTTTAAGGGTATATGGACAAAATTTTTTCGATTTAACATCATCGCCTGGGGATTCCTTTCCACTGTGTTTCCCAAAGATTTAGACTATTAGACTAGACTACTAGATTTAAATGGCTTACTCTAGATACTACAAGAGCTCGTTACAGAAAAAAAAAAGTAGACGCCTATCATCATTCACAAAACCATAACTTCCGCATCTTTCAATTATAAATCAAATTGGGCCCTAAGCTTAAAAATTTTCAGGGAGTAAAAATGAATGTCTTCTTGAGTGACACCTGAAATAAAATTTATTGAGTGTTAAATGCCTATTTTGACGCTAAATAGTCGTAAAATTTCAAGCTGCACACGCCTAAACTGCAACCGCACAAGCGGCTTTTTTATATGCAACCCCAGGCAATAAACTATGCATTTAAGTTTCACCCTTATCCTGTTTGATTTTAAGAATCGTTTTTGTTTAAACCAACCAACCTTTGTGAATACCAGGCAAACACGTGCAGGTACTCGAGAACTAACTCGATTTATTAGGTGATGATAAGTATGTTATTTTCATTGTTCAGTCTCAAGTGGAATGCATTTAACAAGCAAAAAGAGAATAGAAAGAATAAACCATTATCGTAGTCCGAAAAGTCATGTTTTTGTAGAGAAAAAGTGTACTCATTCTGTTATCTAATGAATTTTTGCATTTTTGTTTTCATATTATTGAACAAGTTTTTTTTTATCTCGTTACAGGATATAAAAACACACAAACGTACCAAAAAATGTTTGTTATATAGCAATTAGATTATTTAACTGCATGTGTTGGGCCCTGGACTTTTTATCTGTAGAGTGCTGTAATACTACAAAGTCCGCAATTTATTTATGGCTAACGTGGATATAATTCTGACACTAAATCCACGGCATTACGTCATGCGCATGTCTGGGGACTTGGAAAATTATTTCAGCTTCCTGAGATTATAGGGACAGAGGTGCGTACGATTGGTTCCCTACATCCAAGGCGTAAAAGTCTGTTTCTGAGAAATCTAATGATAATAATTATTAATTACAAACAAAATCAATCGCTCGGACTTAGAGAAACTTTACTCTAGTATTTTGTATTGGTCATATTCAACTTGCAAATTAATTAAAAATCAATTTAAAATATGAAAATGTTTGAAACTTTCATAATGGAATAATTTTGTTAAGTCCCCAGACAATGACGTAATGCCGTGGATTTTGTGTCAGAATTATATCCACGTTAGCCGTGGTTATTAGTAAATATTAACAAAAAATTCAGAAAATACTTACAGTACTCCCAATATCTTTAATAATTGTACGGTTTATCAAATTTTGAAAACTAATCCTAGCATTAATTCATTTTTTCCAGATATCGAACAAGAAGGTCAAGGAAGAGGCTTGGATTCGTCTTGAAATCGAGAAGGTGGGGTCAAAAAGACAGTAGAAGCAGAAGAAAGGTAAGCTTTTTGTCTTGTCTTGTCGCAAATTCCATACTTGTGTAAAATAGGCTTCACGTTTGTGTTGTATTTTATATTTTTTCTGCGACCTTATATTTTAAATTATTATTCGAATTATTTGCGCAAACGCGAGGAAGCGCAGAAATTAAGACGATGCGCAGTAGACAGATTTTGGAAACCTCAGACGCAGGTGTTCTGCACTGTACCCCAAAAATGTTTACCGGTGCCAAAATGTGTATGGGCTCTTGTAGTCATAAGAAATTCATAGGATTTTGCGGAGCGAAGTTAAAAATGTCAAAACTTCACGTTCTGCGATCAGTGTGTGAATCTATTACTTCACGCACTTTGTGAAAAAATTATACGGCTATAAATATAATGGCTGTAGCAAAAATACAATAAAACACGGAGAATGTGTGTTTGATATTTACAAAATTTAAATTTGTTCGATATGTAGAAAGGAGGTCGCGTGTTTTCCTTTTTCTGGAGCAATAGAAGACGAACCGTTTTAGGTAAGGCTCTTTAGATAATGCCTGAAAAACGAAATTTGCCCCATAAAATACCCTACAAAATAAAATAGAAAAACCAACAGAGCTAAGCGCGGAAAATATATCAATGCTTATTGGTAATAAATGTCATGGATTCACCCGTGCCCTCCACCGCGTGTGCATTAGTATAATACGACCATATATTAAGGTCTGTCGGTAGATATAGAAGAGACACATCCGAAGAACGACTCGACGACCAAACGAAAAAATTATTCTGTTATGATAATATCCACTCAATCTTTTGTCTCACTCCTAATAAATTTTACAATGCGCCCTTGAACAGGGATGAGAACCATTCTCTGAAATTAAATTGTTCTTCCTCACATGTCGATATTTCCGGGAAACATCCTCCTCGACAATTATTTTCCAATTTTTACACCCGTCAGAAATAGCAATCTCTTTAATATCTGTGCTCTTACTCAGCGGTTTTACAATTGGACAAATTAGAAAGGTCTGGTGCGTCCAGTGCGGGTCCGGAGTCCCGGAGACTCCCGGAGTCGAGCCCCAGCTGTCACGCCGTTCTGAAATATGCCCGCCCTTCATCTGGTCACATGTGCTGAGCGCACGCGACTCATGACATCTTAGTTTATTTGCTTCCAAAGAAATAAGATTTTCAGTGTAAAATGCTGACGACGGAAAAGTTCACGATGAAAATATATAATAATATATCATTGTCTTTTTTCATACCCCACCACTCGAAATTTATTTAAAAATTCCTTTTTCGATCTTCATTTGTTGTATCCAGAAGGTTAATATAATACACGAGTTGATTTATCAAAAGCAAACCCACGAGTAAACTTTACAGAGAAGTAAATAGTTTCTGCTGCTGTTCCGCCCGCTATATACCGAGTGAATCTAAGGTAGCGTAAGTCTCTGGAGCATTGCGGCAACTCGAACTTCCGGCGCTTTTGTAATTATTGACCGAGCTCCATCTGGAGACTAACATTAAGTAAATTCGGATAAATACGAAGTTGGGCTTATTTTTGGGTTGACCCAAAGAGTCATATTGCGTGCAGTGCTCTGCTACACACAAGACATGTGGGAGCTATAAATGTGTCCGCATTAATGGTGTAATAATTGTCAAGATGTCTGAGAAAATTTGGGACGTATGGGAATTTACTTAACAGTTTCTAGGTTTTTTTCTACAAACATATTGTTTTCTAAAAATGACATACACGAACTGAAAATAAAGGATTTTAATGAGAAAATGTTACGCAAAGCATAATTACTGGAATAAAATAAATTTGCGCAACTCCCTTGGAGTTTCCCATACTAAAAAAAATAAACATTTCGTTTTTGGGTATTCAACAGTAGTTTGCGAGGCAGCATTGGAAATCACTTGAATGCGTAGCGAGAAACACCAGACTATACGGGTTCGATACGTACAGAAGAGAGACAGGCATCTAATTTACTAACGCAGCGGAAGTTCGCGATTTTCTCATCAACCGTACATTTTAACTATATGACTACCTTATACTATGTGATAGACAATTAAATTTTACATTCAATTTCATAATAATATACAGGGTGTTTCATTTAAAATAACAAAGTTGCTTATTGTACTGTGAAAAGCAAACACCCTGTATACGTGATATAAATTTAGGAGAACGCAGAACTATATACTGAATTAGTTTTATATTTAAACTTTTTTCATATTTTGATTAATAAAGGAGCTATAAGAGCATTCATTTCCGATATTCAAAACCTTGTAGAGGGCGCCACAGTGAAATTCTAACATTAATCAAAAAACGAAAATGTACCTAACACCAAGCTGCATAAGTGTAGAAAATTTAAACAAAATCGTGTACCCAATTGTTGTGTAATAATTTTTCAAAAATTTCAATATTTTTGGAAGAGCGCCGTTGCGACATATACACACACCCAGAGACAGACATTTTTTCTAACCACTTTTTTGGGTTCCTGGAAGTCCAAAACACGCATTTCCGCGAAAATCTCAATTTCAAAAATTTTCATGATTTCAATACTTTCCATATTAGGTACCATCCGAAAGTAAAAAAAAGGTAGGCGTTCAGAAAAATAAAATTCGAAATAATAGAATAACTGAAAACAACAGAGTAGATTTTTGTTTCAATAAAAACGTATTAAGATATACATATCTAAACCCTGAATACTGAAAAGAAACAAATGAAAAACGCCTCCACAGAAATTCTTACAAAAGCTTGTCAACATAAAAAGGTTTTGGGGACGATTTCAGTTCTTTACAATTTTTTAGAACAATTTCAAGCATTTCCTGAATGCTCAAAGAAATCGATATGGTTAGAAACAAGAATCGATAGGTAGGTCGATGCCAATGTGATTTATTTTATCATTCTTGTCCTCTACTTTAAAATTGGATGGGAGGATCCGTGTCAACTGAATATTTGTCAACTGAATATTTGTCAACTGAATATTTTCAATTTGTATTAAGAGATCAATATTTTTAAATATAAAATAATTCTTTCCTCTTAGGGATGCCCCTGAGAGTGATTTACTAATATTACTGTCACTTGGGTAGTAATAATAAAATTCCAAAACAAACAATAAATGCACTCATGTGTTAAAAACCTGAGAAAACAATTGAATTAATTTGTTCTCGTTTCCGTTTAAGGTTAAACTGTTTTTATTTCTTATTTTTTTAACAGAAGGCAACAGGTGGAAGTTAAATAATACTAAAGGACTGGAGTGTAAGCTCGTCTTATTTTTTTAACAAACGCTGAAGGGCTATAGTCGTGAAGGCAACAGGTAGACCCTTAAATAATAGTAAAAGAAGCAAGCAGAAGCTCAAAAAATAATAGAAATACCACAACGAATCTTACAAATTGTGAAATAGCTTCGTAAATGTCCAGAAAAAATTCTCTATAACAAAACTAGTGCTGTTCTCGAATTTTTTTCGTGTGTAAAAGTTGATTTTATAAGAATTGTATTTTTTGAGAAAATACAGGGTGCTTTTATTTTGTTGGTAGTAATTAATACAAAATGCTTGGTTCAAACCTTAGAAATTTATTTGTAGTTAGATAAATTTTTGTACTTTAAAGATATAACACCGAGCCCTGCAATACTTTAGGGATAATTATGTTTCAGACAATATTCCAGTACTGTTTGAACGTATAATTCCTATTGTGCAGATATTCAATAGATTGTGCTACATGACCACTGTTAATGATTTCTGTGGGTAACGAACGAACAATAATGCTCATAATATAGTGTAACGGATTACGGGTACGGAAAATATTATAATTCACACCTGTGTCAATTTAGAAAAGTTTTTTGGCAAATATTTTGCGAGGAAATCTTTTTAATAATTAAACATATCCACACTGGCAATATATTTAATCCTCCCGTGTTTGAATCTAGAAAAGATAAACAACTTGCAATTATGTAGTCTGACAAACATTTTCTTGTAGCAAAAATATGGTACGGTCATGGACAAAAGTAATGTCCTTCACCGCCTTATGCTTATACAACCCCTTTAACGAGTTGCAGTAAGTTGCGACACCCTTCTTCTTTCTAGCTACCGTTCAGAGCTCGCAAAGATCGGTAGGTACAAGAAGACACGTGTTACAGATTATTGCAAGGGGCTGTATAGCAATACCGCGGTGAGGGACGTTACTTTTGTTCATGAGTGTACGTAATATAATTTAATATGGTTTAGGTATCACCATACTTAGAAATAAATTTAATCCCATGTTTTAAACTAAAAAAAAATTAGGTCGGTGTTGACTCGCCTACGGCTCGTTTATAAACTTAATGCTCGTATTATTATTATTATTTCTGGTTGGTCCTGATTGTTATGTCCCCTTGGTGTCTTGTAGTTTTTCATGATTAAATAATTATCAAGAAGTATTTTTTTGGTTACGTAATCCAGAGTTGGGTATCCTCCACTGAAAAATATTTTCTTATACTGTAACGTATTAAGGTATTTTGTCTAACCATTGTTTTGTAAAAAGAAAAGTGTTTTCATTTCTCTGGAAAAAGAATTTAATCCAATTCTGATTGATCGTGTAAAATTTCCAATAAATTACTTTGCAAGAATGATGTTACAGCTTTATAATAGAGAAGTACTTTCCATTTCACTGTTCTTGATCGACCCACAAGCATCAATTCAGCATTCTAGTTTCTTTAGAGGGACAGCGACAAATCCTGCATAATTAATCGGAAACGGAAACACTTTTAGTCTGGTAGATTCACCTGTTCAGCTCGAATACGAAAGCAGAGTCCATTAGGGAGGAAAAAAATCGTGTTATAAAAAGCACGCAAAGGGTAAAAATATAAGAAGGGTGGCGGCGGGTGCAACGGCGGGCATACAGAGATGTAACATAAATTCATGTAAAAAGTTCCTTTTCGTTCCGTTTTAATACAAGTCAGTGCGTATTCTAATATCATTCACGGTTTTATGTGTAATCCAGGTCTGATCCGTATCCGGGTGTCCTGTTGCGTCCTTTTCTGGCAGGAAGCGATTCCGGAGGCGAAAAGGAAACGCCCTACGGTTACAAAAACTGAACTTGGTGTTGATTTTTGAGATGCGCGGCGTAGATGCTGCGATTCTCACGCAATATACTCCAGTTGTCAACTCTGTTTATAAAGCAAACGGATTTTTCTTGTTTTCCTTTTCTTTAATCTAGTTCATGCATGCGAACTTCTCCGCTCTTTTACTCGTTCCCATGGAAGAAAATCCGAGAAAGTACATTTAATAATAATTATTATTATTACTACGTGAAAGCTTTATTTCGTGAACGTTCTAATATCTTTTTCTTACTTTTTTCAATTTATTCGTGGGAAAAGGGAATGAAAAATTTAGTTCCTCTAAAATAGCAAATTAATTTTCCAACCCAACTTCAATTAAAAATTTAAAGTAGAAACCAGCGGCAAGGATTGTAAATAAAAAATGTATGAGACGCAAGGTAAAAAAAACACCTTCAGGAAACCTCAATATTCATTTACTCGGATAAATAACGATGAGCTTCAGAGAGACCAACAGCTAAGTTATTGTTTAGTCCTAGATTTAATAATGTAAACCGTATAATAACCGAATATACAGCAAGGACAATGCAGATCCTTGAAGCGAATAAGGGAATGACAGAGACAGAAAGAGTATTAGAGAGGATAGGGTGGACTTTGGTGGGATTAGGAGCTGAATATTTGATGGGACTTCGGGTCGAGCCAAGATTATGCAAGAGAACGTACTCGAAAATCTTCCCGACTAGATTTTAAAACCGAAACCGAACGGTTCGCTCTAACCGCGACAAGTGGCCAAAGGTTTAGCCCAATTTGCGCAAAATCCGGAGACAAAAACTCTACCCCGATTTGGAAATATGTTTTGTTGAAGCTTGAAATCGGGGAAAAACATTGACACGGTCCTGCGTTGCACAATCCGATTTGCATAGAAGGTTTTCCCAGAAACCTATCTCTATCTGAATTTTAAAATAGTTGATCTATAGATCGCTAGGTAGTACGTTGAATTTCTCCCTTGAAATTTGTTTTTGTTTTATTCCCGATGCGTAGTTTTATAAACGCACATGGTGCTTCTTTTTTTGTTTGAAACAACCCGAAGTGCAAAAAAATTCGTAAAACCGAACTAAATTGAGGGTACAAACATTGCGGAGATCATCTTGAAGCCATTTACATCGCTGTAATAAACTATTAAAGGGCTTAGGATAGAGTTAGTGTCAACAATTAAGTACATATACCTAATTTTAGTCGGGCTTTGTAAATCTGTCAAGCGTACATTTGTCAATTTTGAGAAAGGCTATTCAGGAAGGGTGTAAATACTATTCATCCATAACATCCTAGGCATTGATTAATATAATGGAGGGAAAATTATGGTAATTAGAGATTATAATATAGGTACTACAAACAAAACGTAATATTAATTGGCGAAAAATTTAAATTAAAGCCTGTTTACATAAAATGTTGAGGAAAATAAGAAAAATCCGGAAAAGGGCGGTTTTGTAAACTTTTTTGGCATGAAAATAAAAATAATGTATTAGTCGGGGGGTGGTTAAAGTATGTAGAGGATTTGAGGAAGGAATAATATAAAGAAAACTATAGGGGGGGGGTAAAAAGAGAGAAAGAGAAAAATAATGTTAAGCCCAAGGAGGTAGGGATACTCAGTTCCAAAAGACAGACACGAAAATTATGAAATTCAAATTCTATTTTTACAACCGTCTGAAAAAAAATACAGATACGTTTTAAGCTTTTCAACTGCCACCAATTAATCTTTCATCAACTCAATCAACCGTAACGTGGTGATTTGCACTTTCAGAATGTATTCTTCTTTTTTACTTTCACAATTGCTCTAGTTTTCTTTTTGAAGTTAATTATTAACACTTGAACTACTAAAAATATAATTTAAAAGCTTTAATAAAATTTATTCATTCGTGTTTAAATAGTGAATATAAAATCAGTTACATTTTATTAATTTGGACTCATATTTTTGTACGTTTTTTTTTCCAAGCAAACTTGGAAAGGAAAGTTTTGAAGGCAATAAAAAAATTTATGTCTTCAAGTTTCAGGTTTAAATCCTTTCCAGAAGAAGTTTTAATATAAATAGAATGCAGCACAGCACGTAGGTTATGTATTTATTATGATGTCGTATCAATTTTGTAAACCTCTTTTTACACACTTACCTCCAAACTTTAATACGAGCTTAGTTTTATACCCACTAAAAATGTCTCTGTTATTATGTTATGGCTCTACAAAGTTACTTGAATAAAATTTTATGTTTATATCCGTGTAATGTAAGGCATACGTTTCCTTATCGAATTATTTGTCGCAATGAGATTGATTAACAAATCGGTTCGGTATCACAAGAGTGCTCTGAGTTTTACCCACAATATTTTTTGTTGCTGTTGTGACGAAAAAATTACGAGCGGTACCACAAGAATTTTTAAAATAATAATTTTTTGACGTTTGTTTTGACGTTTATCTGACATTAGTATTGTGGCTGAAAGACTCTACTGCTTTTCAGTTGTCATAAAAATATTGTCAGTAAAATAGCCTTCTGATTGGAATTTTAAAAAAATGACGCTTTTGATTTGCTGACGGAATATGAATTGAATTGTCATCGACATTTTTAATACCAATAGAAGAATTTTTTTCTGTAAATGAATCTCTTTCAAAACTTTAGGAGATGTAAATATAATATGAAACGTCTGTTTAGAATATTATGTATAATCCGATTATGCAAGGGGAGTTCGAAAACCCTTATGCAATTCCTTCTAACAAACGCAGCGATTACGAAAATTTTGCAAACGGTGGATGTGGTATAAAATTGCAGTAAGCCGTGACAATTGTCGGATCGTAAAACACAGACACGGCCTCTTCGGACATAAACAGGCGCGATATGGGCCAAGTTTTCAAATAAAAGATAAGAGGGCTGAGAGGGCGATGGGTAGCGAGCCGCTCGCTCCCTTCGATTATTACCCCCCGCATGCAGATCTGAAAAGTTGCACACTTCCCTCGTTTTCTTGTCTCTATATACTCTTCGAGTTCGAATATGAGATTTCAGATTTGCTTTTTAATATTATTCATATGTGTGGAAGTTTAGAACGAGCGGAAACTCAACGAGAGAGAGAACTAGGACAGTTCTGGGAATGGAGATGTAAATAGGACGGAAGGCGACGGATGGTGGATCGAAGACGCTTGAAAGACGAGGAAAGATACACTGAATCGCATTATAATGATATTGTGAAACTATTTAATGCACTTCGCGTGGAGTAACCACAACTTAAACTGAAATGTAGATCTGTTGCCGCTGTCTGTAAGTTTGTAACCCAATTTGGAGACGAGTCAGATTTCTGGTTCATTAGTTAGAGCTGCAGTTGTACAAAATCGTTTCCGCTGTGTGCATTGTTAAGATTTGCTTGCAATTTTGTATTTTATAATGAAATTATTTGATCGAATTTGTAACTCTTCTTACGAACTAGAATAAAAATAAACGAAATCAATTTCCAACTCCAAGCGCCATTCGTTCGAAAGTCCTAGATTGTTTGATATCCTTTCTACGTTGATTTCAGACTTACATGAAGATTTCTTTAACAGAATACTAACATAACCCTAGAAATCTAAGTCATAATTAGAATGGGACCGTGGCTATAGGTATAAGAAACATGAAGAGAAAGAAAACGTACAGAAAATCGAAGAAACCAAAAGGCAGAGGGTTGAAAAAAAATCAGTTTGGAAAAATTTTTTTTTGAATAAAAAATTAAGAAAATTGGGTAAAATAAGACAGGAATGGAAGGGGGAAACAAAAAGTGAGATTTTTAGTCGTGCCCCTTTCCTTCGCAAATTTTATTAAAAATGCATCGATTATCCTTCAGAATTTTTATTTTTATTCGCATCTGGTTATTTTTCTTGACACACATTCTGCTACTGTAACTGTATACGCCATCCAATACATAATTAATACCATATTCCTTTTGGCATATTCTCAAACCGCCCAAATTTAAATATTTATCAGCAAAATTAATAATCGATACTATCCTACTATTGTTTATTTTAATAGACGTCACATTAATTGACAACAGACTTTAATTGACGAACGCCAACGGAATTTAATCATTAATTAATGAAATAGTTAAATTGACTTTGGATTTAAACCAACACCATTCTCGCGCGGTATTAGCGACGAAAATAGAGAATTTAAACACGAAACACCTTCCTCGGTGAAAATCTTATCAAAATATTTATGAAAAGATTCAAAAAAGAATGCGAATTAAAATTGAAATACCTTCCAACAGTAAATACATTAAATTTTTAAGATTCATAAATTATAAAGTTCGTGTCGGTCGATTAAATTCATTAAAACCGTATATTTAAAGTAGATAGATAATAGATATAGGTCGTCAAGGGGTTTAAAAATATTTTTTAGTGACGTATTATTTAAAACCTTTAATGTCGTCATTGCCTTTCTGATGACGCATGTCTCTAGCTTTCAAACAATAAGGTCAGGATAATGCTCCATCACACCCAATTTACGGTTGCCGGCTACTAGATTCCTAGATTTTGATGCTCGTTTTTTATGGGGTGTTCGAATTCTTTACCATATGAACATTCGAAAAATCTTTGCATTCTTAGTATGACGCATACTGTACAAAACAAGACGAAACAGTCTCACGTAAGAAATGTAACCAGTTAACGAGTTATTCTAATACAGAACTCGGAGATGATAGTATCATTACTTAGGAGGTTTATGTAGATTTCAAGACAAGTAAGTACCTCTGGGAATATACTGAACGAGAGGAAAATTAAGTGCGTGGGAAAGCAGGAATAAGAAAAGGAGATGTATGAGTTAATAACAGAGGATGGAAATTTTAAACAAAAAATTTTGAAAACTGGATTCGCAATGAAAAAAGGGAACAGGCTTGATCCTATAAAGGGATTTATAATGTATGGTGTGCCGACTAGACGAATGTGTGGAAAAGGGATGGAAAAAGCTTCTACAATTTTAAATAAAACAGGATTTCCCTGAAAAAATCAAAAGGGTTGAGCTCTCAACATAAAAGGTTTTAAAATGTATTACTTAACGACTAGACGTATAGATAAGTCGAAAAGGGTGGCAACCCTAATTTAGACAGAGAGGAAAAAATTTAAATAAATAGAATTTTTTTGGAAAAATCTAGTAGGTGGGAAAATAACCTAAAAATATATAAAATGAGAAATTAATGAACATTCTTCAAAAATTGCATAAATATTAAATATTAAACAGGATTTCTTTCAAAAACTCTTGTGGTTTGAAAAAGATTCCTAAAGGATATAAAATGCATGGTTAATGAGTTAGTCGTATCTCTAAAGAGGATTAAAAGAATTTCCTGTATTAAATAAAACAGTTTTGAGGATTTCCTTGGAAAGGGTTGAGAAGCATCCCTGAAAATAAAGGGTGTTTCAAAACTGAATCAAGTTTAAAGGTTTCAGTTTCAGAAGGTCGTTTCCGAGCTAATCTGGGAACAATGGCGAAGAACTAGCAACCAATAAAATTGTACGTACCTGAAAGAAGATAATCTGAAAGACATTTGACAAGTTTAAATATTCATTCGTTCGACGTTGAGGGTGACTAGATAATGAGGATTGAGGCATGCGTACACAAGGCACCGTTCCAAGAGTTAAACGGCGCTCAGTTCTTCCGCGTCTTTCGGTCGTAGCAGGCGCTGCTTACACAGAATTCTCTTAAAATACGTAAACTATCCGCAACTCTTCGAGTGCTTAAACGGAAAAATTATTTAGTACGCGAAATTATTATCACAAAAAATTATTATTGGAGGAGGATTTATTTTAAATGGGAATCTTTCTAATTGAGGAGGTTAGAATATTTTAAAGATTTAAACTTTTATTTAAAAAAATAAAGCTTGTTAAGGGTTAAAAATACCTTTCACTTTTTTCATCCTGAAAGAGTTTTTTCATCCATAAATTCCTTACAAGTCAAAAGAACATCACGATTAATCATAATTTTTTTTTTTTTGGCTAAAGTTCACGGAAAATTAAACCCTTTTCTATTGAAAACCACCTCAAATAGTAAAATAGCTTTTGATATCAAACCCTATTTGTAGGTTTATTATTAAGGAATGATGTGCAACTTTTCAGGTTTATTTCTCTCTCTTTCTCTTCACTGAGGGGCCATAAAAGCGTTAATTAAATTAAATACAAGAGGAAAAACATTTTTTGTAAGTGTCCTAATAAAAAAATGCTCGATTCCGAAGAGACTAATTAGCATTTAAGGCACCTTTGAACTTGGAAAAACTGTGCCCCATGGACGAGTGTGCGACCAATTAAAATTTTTAACAAGTGACTCCTTTCTTTTGAGAGTTTTTAGTGAGCAAATGAATAAATAAATTTTAGTGGGTAAAAAGGAAACGTTTCGAAAATGCTCCAAGCCATCTTTAGTCTGATCCTGATCGCTCTTATAAAAGGTAAGGGAAGAGAGCTTAAATGCTTTTATTTGTATTTTAAGGGGTTGTTTGACCTTTCGACTCTCATTTTAAGCTCTTGCTTAGGTAATCCCCTTAAATTCGCTCGGGGGGTAGCTTTGTTACTAGATTGATAGATTTAACGCAAAATAGGATCAGATGGACAGTAAGGGTTAATAAAATTTAAATTCAAGCCTGAATTTCACATTCTGGGGTTCAATATTGTAAATTATTCTGCTGAAACAATATCTGTGTAAACATCACGAAAAGGGGGTGTGTGTATATGTGGATGGGAAATACTATGTATGTGTAGGTAGAAAATATTTGCCTAGATGAGATGAGAGGCGTATCTTTGATAATGATTTTCCCAAAACGAGGGTTTAAATTTCAATTCTAGTTTCTCACCCCGTCAACCTTTGTTGATTTAGTAACTAATGTTTACGACGAAACCTTGTCAACTTGCGTAGTATATGTTTTTTTAATTTTCTAGAAAAAATTCTTTCAAATGTAAATTTACCCTTTTAAGGGATAAATTTATCATCATTTCATTAACGTTCCATTTTGTCGTAAAATATTTTAAACTAAGCAACGTTGCAAGCATTCATTAATTAATATCCATACCTTTAAGATGGCTTTAAGGTGTTCATTAGGTCTTTCAAGCAAGCGTTTAAATTTATTATTAAATCTAGACTGTTAAACAAGGTTGTGCCAATTTATAATTTATTACGTTGGCACTTTCACTCTCGTAAAGTTTGGAAATAATTTTTTTTCTGTGTTTGTAAGTAATTTAAATTTTCGTCTACTCGTAACGAGTTTTGTTTTTTGTTAGAATAATAATTTTAATTGCTTTCCTAAGTATTGCGTTACTTTCATGTTTGTTGGTGTTTCACTTTCGGGGTATACATTAAAAATAAACCGTTTGAGTCGTGTCATAAATATTTTGTGGAGACTTAATGAAGAGTTTTTTTTTTTTTTAACGAAAATAAAACTGGATCTAGGTTTTAATCTCATCCAAAATTATTTTGTTGTTGTTTTTAGGGATTTGGTCATTTCCACCAACTTCAAAATATTTAAAATTACCCTCCAACTGTTTGTTTCTACCATTTATGATAAAAAAAATTGTCACCCTCATGAGTTCGTTTGAAACACCTTTGTACTTTTTTTTTCATGAATGTAAAGCTTTAAAGCTTTTAATTATCTTCTACAGCCAAAGCATTTGTGATGAATTACTTTGGCAGCACTTTCCCTTAAATTTTCTACGAAAAAGGAAAAAAGGTTTTCTTTGTACCTTTGCTTGTATGTTTTTGTAGTTTTCTGTTAAGAAGTAGTCACCCTTTTGGTAGTTGTTTCAAAATTAAAAACATATTAACTTTTAGCTTCTCCATGAAACGTTTCTTCTATTTTTTTTACATGTAGAAAAATTATTAATTAATGGCTAATCCATTAAATGTTTCCAGAGAAATTTTTTTACGAAGTTGCCTGCAAATTGAGAATAATAAGAGCGGAGATTTCGTTGAACACTCTGTATAATCAAAATATAAGAGCTTTGTTTTTTTAGAATAAGAAGTATAGGAAGTTTTGTTTAATCTAACTTTAATGGCTTCTGACGAACTAGGTACGTAATCGGTTTGTTCCAGATGATAAGAAATTGTTTTTGTGTTTATATCATACTCTCCTTTGCATATAACATAGGTATCTTTGAACCCAAATTTCTTTAGGCAAGAATGAAATATTTTTTTCTTATATCATTACGTGAAAGCTGTTGTAGTTTTTGCTATTCTAGGTTTGAAATAAGTAAAGGTTACATTTTTTCTCTTAGATTCTCTACCAATGGATATTTTTTTTATAGAAATAGGTAAATGTCCGGGTTGTTATCAAAATAACGCATTTCTTTTTATGTTAGTCAGTGTTATTAATCCGTTTTTCACTGAAACCTGTACCAATCCATAGTACCATTGCAAATTTCCACCAAAATCTCTTTCAAGTCTCGAAATTTGGAAAATCTCTCAATTTTCCAACTTTTTCTCAATCTGTTTTAAACACTTAACGAACACGCATCGTATGCCATTTTTTGCGCTACGAACTTTGTTTAAAAAGAAAAATCTATTATGAGTATTTTTTATGAATATAAATAAAATCAAGTAACATTAACGGTCAACCATTCAGAATTTTAGACACCAGATAACTTGATTACAACTGTCATTATCACCTAACAACCGTTGTTATGATTCATAACAGGTCAGTGTTTCCATAGCAACCAGTATAGATAGGTACCTAATCGGTAAGTTAATTTTTCCCTGGTAGTTAAGCAACCGGGAAATGGGTAAAAACAGTTTAGTAATTATAGTCCAGGAGCTAGCGGTATATTTTAAGAATAATTTCTATCAAGCTGAATTTTTTTTATGAGCTGGTATGGTTATGTCTGCCAAATGTAGGTGGTCGGCAAAATAGGACCGCGGGACATAGAGCGCTAAGAAAAAAAAAATGGCCAACTAACCAATCCAGGACGTCAGAGAGTGCTTCTGTCCCGCTCAAATTGTCGGACAAGGTGATTTTTGTGTTTGTTACATTAGTATATAGTTATTAAAAAAAAATCAGGTTGATGGTAATAAGTTAAATGTCTTAAAAACAATACGAACCCCAAACGGCAGAAACTGATTCAGTTCCCACTCTTATGTCGGACAGTTAATTTTTTGTTGTCGGAATGTCTTAAATAACGAGCAAAATAGGAATTAGCTTGATTGAAGTTTGTAAATTTCATCAAAAAATAATTAAAAACAAAAAAAATCTGGGCGCTTTATGTCCCGCGGTCCTATTTTGCCGACCACCTACATTTGGCAGACATAACCATACCAGCTCATAAAAAAAATTTCAGCTTGATAGAAATTAGTCTTAAAATATACCGCTAGCTCCTGGACTATTACTTTCTGCCGTTTTTTGTCCAAAAACGGTTATTTTTCACGATACTTACTACAAATTTGAGTTTAGGGGTTGGTTCTATCCCTAAAAGTAACAATTAAAACTTTAACCCCCGTTTCAAACTAAATATTTTATAATTCTTTTAATAGGACCTCCAGGAAAATCTCTAAGACTTCTGTGTTATTATTTTTACTTAAACTTATATTATAGGGGTTCGAACTTGGTGGTTAATAACCCTCATATGTTTCTTTAAACTAAAACTGCCACCAGAATTCCTAACTGTATTTAGTTTGAACCAGGTACTTTTCTGTATATGACGGCCCCTTTTAGCATTGATTATAATTTTTTCTTTTAAATTTTTAACAAGCTTCTGGCACCCCCAACCCCCTTCTATTTTTATTCTCCCAGTTCACACACACAGTTCTAAATTTGCATTCAGTATTTATTTACTGTATTACTGAATTATGGTGGTGTTAAATAATCCTTGAAGGTTGAAGGTTAACAGTAGAAAACAATTAGCAAACAGTTGTCCTATTTAAATAATTCAAACGATAAAAAGACAATTTTTCATGATTGGTTTAAACAATCGATCTAAACGTCCGTTTCGGAGGGGGGATGAAAGTTTAATGTATTGCCGAATCGGAACCCCACCCCCATGTTTATTAGAAATGACCTGAGGATGGACAGGCGTAGCCCTTGGGTCGGTAGATGGTAACGCCGCGTGTAATGTACCTTGTGAACCTCACGCCGAGCACCTAATTCACGCTGACGTGAAACTTCCTCCCAGCCCTGCTTGAGCTTCTAATTATTTCCCTCTACTCCTCGTTCCATTCTTTTCACGTAATATGAAAATATCTGATAACGTATTTATCTGCCACAGGGGCGAGCTTTTCTTTTCGCTTGTCCAAATAAAAAACGTCTGAGCTGGTTACAGTGATTCTAATCGTGCTTAAGCGCTTAATTTTATCGCTACACGGTTTAATGGAAATGCCCCTTTTATTATGAGAGGTAAAATTTTAACGTTTATGTTTTTTGCGTTGTAATACCCGAATCTCTCCTGTAATGACTTTCTTGCAGGGAAAGGTATTCAGGTAAAGCTTAAAAAATTAAATGTACTTTAAGCTGAATTAATTTCACTTTTAGGAACGGAAAGAAAAACAGCGTTTTTAGAAATTACTGTTTACAGTCACGCACTGATGCCATCCGATATGAAATTTACCTGAAATTAAATGTTTTTTTTCTAAGTGCAACGTCCTTTGTAGGTTTTTTTAACCAACATAAATATACCCCCCGGTATTTCTTAAAATTATTCACGAAATATTATATTTTCGGGGGTTAAATAATATATTCACAGTTAACTAAACTTCAAATTATCCTGAAATGTAGATGTAGTTTCAGCCTTACTTTGTATTTTATTACGGTTTTTCCATGCCATCGAACTACTATACCATGAAAAAAAAAATTATTTAGTAAATCCAGCGCTCTTCTAAAAATTTTGAAATTTTTGATAAATTATTACAAAAAAAACTGACTACACGATTTTCTTTAAATTTTCTATACTTATGCAGCTTGGTATTAGATACATTTTCTTTTTTTGATGAATGCTAGAATTTCACTGTGGCGCCCTCTACGAGCTTTTGAAAATCGAAAATTGATCCTCCTATAGCTCCTTTATTAATCAAAATATGAAAAAAGTTTAAATATAAAAGTTGTTCAGTTTATAGATTTGCATTCTCCTAAATTTATATCACGTATACAGGGTGTTTGTTTTCCACGGTACAATAAGCAACTTTGTTATTTTAAATGAAACACCCTGTATATTATTATATAATTAAATGCAAAATTGAATTGTGTATCACATAGTATAAGGTAGTCATATAGCTAAAATGTACGGTTGATGAGAATTTCGCGAAGTTCAGTTGCGTTTTGTAAATTTTGAAGATTTTTTGTTACTAGGTAGATTGCCTTTTCAAGGTTTTTAAGTTTTTTTCTGATTCTCTGACGTGTTCTACAGGTTTTCAAAATTTAATTCGAGAATTAATGATCTTATATTTAGTACACGGCATATACTGGAAAAAGGGTCACTCGACTTTAATTACATACCTCCAGGTGAGAAGGTAATTATGAAGTTCCATCCTTAAGCAAACACAAAGTAAAATTCAGTCAATAGATAACCCTACAATCGCCAGCTCAAACGTTTCTATTTGTTTGGGTTTTAAATGAATAATGATGAGTATGGTTGCTCCTTTTTTTAAATAAAATATTCAAACTTCTACAATCGTTTGTTCTTCGTTTTATAAAAAGGTGCTTGTTTACGGTAACGTTTCATGTCCTAGTAATTTCCTTGAATTATTAACTAAATTAGGTTTCGTCCTTTTTGGTGCCACGATAACTGCAGGTATATTCCTAATTAAATGATTTTCCTGAAATTTAATTATTTTATAAATTTATGTCCTTACTTACACTTCAAAATTCATTGAAAAAATGTTTGCACAATCTTATGAAGTCCTTGAGCGCGTTAAAAAACGTAACCTATCCAGATGATCGATCAAATTTTCGATTAGAACTGACACCGTCAACTTTCGGAAGATTTTTTTTCCACTGTACTTGACTCTCAACGATCCGTTAAATATATACAAGAAATGAAAGACATTAACTTTCATCAAGGATATATAGCCCCCTTTTCGAAGAAACAGCACGAAGTAAATTCGATGTTGAATGGCTCCAATAACCTTTCTGTCAAGGGTAAATTAAAATATGTTTTGCAACCTAGACAAACAGGAGTTAAACTTTGAGGGCTTTCCCTTTCCATACATGAGACCCTTAGGGTTAAACGTGAAGTACTTGGTTGTTCTCCAAAGGATTAATAAGTTGGAATTTATAAAACGCACAATAGTGTACAGACATTGAGCAACCAAGTTGCAAAACTTAAACGGGGGAGAAGTTACCGTTTATCTCCAACTTTCAGGAGTTTTGCTACAATGAAGCTTGCAGATGTGATTTTCAGAGACGAATTGTTACATTTTCGTGTACACTTTAGAATCAGTTACACTTTATAATTTGAATTGTTCGAAACTTCAATCTAATATCGTTCATATAGGGTGTTTCATAATAATCTATTCTTTTAAATTTTCATACAACATCCTTGAATGATTTGAAAGATATCCTAACTTATACAGGGTGTACTCTTATTCCTAAAAAAAATATTAAATAAAACTTGAGTTGTATTTTAATACCCATTGGTTATAACCTAATAAAATATTTAACGTTTAATGACAGTTTAGAGGGTTGTGTACAGTTTGAAAGTAGTTCCAAACTTATGATTATTTCGTGCAATATTAACTAAAGCATCAGTTTTGATGGTCGGTAGTGGTTAGTAATTGTCAAGAATGGATATTAGTACTTTGTAACTTGTTATTTCCCCCTCAAAGATTTTATTATAATTTTGATAAAATTTTCCTGCGCAGGTGCTTATTTTCCAAGTAAATCGAATTATAATTTCGCTTCTTTATTTAACTCCTCGTGCCTGCTTTTCATTCACGTTAAAGTACATTCATTATTTTAATAAAAATTGTATTTCTTTTTTGCCTACCCGTTTACTTAAACCGCCACATACTCATAACAATCTGTCATCATCATTTGTAACTACCAGCGAAAGAAAAAAAAATAATAATTTGTTTGATAATAATTAATAACACATTACGGTGGATAATAGCCATGGAAAAGCATTTACGTTCCTTAAACCTGTTTGTTTAGTGTTCCGTTTTTTAATAGCCGGGCATTTACTGTGTTGAAAGTCGTTTACGTTAGTCTACCGCATAATTTGTACGTATACGAACTGGAGGGATAATAAATTACCCCCAAAGTTAAAATAAAAGAATTTTATATAACTTCATTAAACTCGGAAATAAAAGCGACTGCAGTGAGCACGTCCTGCAGAATGAATTTTAGATTTCTCGTACACAACTTTTCTATGCTAAGTTTTAAAGAAAAGCCACCCGAACAACGCGCTCTTTCTCTTTGAGCTTTAAATAAAGGGTATCGAAGCACGAGAATTTTCTATTATGTAATTAAGCTTAAACGTTGGGAAAATTTCCTAAACGTCGCGACAGGATGCTACATAATTCAAAATCACAGAGACAATTATTTATTAAATGTACCATAAACGAAACATCGATATTCGATTTAACTCCCCTCGTATAATTTTTTTATTGCGGATAATGCAAAGGTTTCTCTTGTGACTTTAAAAGTTTTTACATACAACTATATAACTATTCAGATTTTTCTTTTGTGACACGGAAACTTTGTTTCTATTCCTTTGCGTAACAAACTGAAACCAAGTGGAAATATAAACTTACACGCACGTGTTTTATTCAAAGTTTCTTATGAAAAGTTACTTACAATTTTTTTGTAGTAAAAGTATAACTCAATTATCGGATTCAATTAATTTTTACATAAGCGTGGTTATCCCATGGATACACACATAATATCTACCCCCGAAAATAAAGATCGTGGGGTTGTATTTCCACCTCCCGAAACATTCGTCCATTTTGTTAAGTATTTTAGAGATAACAGAAAACATTCCCCACGAAACCCAGCGTAAGATTAGGAGATCCATAAGAAAACTTCTCAGCATTTAGAACATAATAAAAAATATTTTCCTGTTAATCCAGAACCTTCAAGGTAACAGAAACTGTTAACCCCCCAAGACAATGAATTAGGATGTCCATTACTAAATCATAGAAAACTTTGTCAGAGTCGTATAGTAATAATCAAAAATAATTTCCCTTTAACCCATCATCAAGGAACTTTCGATCACTGTCAAGAATTTTCCAAAAAACACAGGAAATCCTCTTGGTCCAACCCATAATCGTGGACTTATTGTTTCTATTTTCGTGTATGGTTAAGATAATTGGGGAATCCCCCCCCCTCGAAGACATTTATTACTTCAACTTTACAACGTCCTTGAAGATAGAAAATACATTATTTTCCCCAAACCCCTTTGGACTTGCCAAAAGAACCTTTGAGCCACCGCCAAAGAATAGTTGATATAACAGGGTTGCCATTTGCCTGCCATCGCAAGAAAATCAAAAATATTTGTATCAACTACTGTCCAGTATTTTAGAGATATCAAATATTTCCCCCCAAACCGATTATTGTGGATGTGCATTATCAAAAGTGCCTTGACTGGTCAGTATCATTCAAGGCACTCTATCCCTAAACTTAGTTCCACTCCGTTACTTCGTATATTAGTTACCCAACAGAAAATATTTCCCTCCTGGCTCATAGTAGTTATGACTGGTGCACAGACCATAAGATATTCTTCCACTATCCGACATTGTCCAAAAAAAAATTATTTCCCCCCAAACCCATGAAAATTCATTCGACTGTTGAGTAACTTGGAGATAACAGAAATTTATTTATTTGTGCATCCATTACGAGACATTAAAATATTTTCTTCCCCTGTGAGGTGAAAGATATTATTTTTCCCCTAAACCCATGACTGATGACGTTCACTGTTACACCACTAAAAGAAAATAGTTCTCCATACACCTACGATTGTTAACTTCCATTGCCATCCCACAGGACATTTGGTTCCATTGCCTAGTATTTTCGCTATCACAGTAAAATATTCCTCCAACACTGAAAATTCATTGCTACATCTCAAGACACCTTCTTGAACATCCCCTATCCTAAAATTATGTTTGTGGATGGCCATTACCAAGACCGAACATTTTCGAAATAGCAACCTATGTCAAATGGGCATTTCAGGATTTTATTAACTTGTTACTTTTTTTTAACTCCCTGTAAATGAAAAATGTCCGCTAGTTAAAGTGAAGAATGACGAGGTCATAAGCAGTTGTTTCGTTGGTAATTTAAAGTTTTCAACTAGAAATAAGAAGAAATATTGAATGTTGTGTATTATAAGAAAAACGTAAAATGAAATTACGGAATCTAGTTGAAGGGTTATTTTGGCTTGGAGCCGGAACGGTCTCGAAATAAATTCGTAGTGTGGAGACGTTACAAATTCTCTCCAACTTGTACGCCTTTTCTATGGTTATGATTGAAATAACCTACATCTAACTTTCTGACGTGTGTACTCGGAAAATCTGATTTCAACTTTGAAATCTGACAAATGTGTATCGAAGTTTATATATTTATTTACAGGAATGTCAAAGCTTGTGTGCAAAGTTTGTGGAAGTTATTTGCACCCTCATATACACATACGGTAGCGTAGAGCATATACGGGAAGAGATAGGGGGAAAAAAAGCAAAAAAATGTTGCTCTTTTCTTTTGTTAAAGTCAAGAATTTATTAAACGTAGCAGAGGGGAACGTAATAACGAAGATAAAGTTTTTATTGAATTGTACTCGGATATCGGATCATTAAGTTGTAATAATGACAAATCGTTCGCGATTATGGGCAGATGTGTACGGTGAAATATTTTGATCTCGGGCTCCCCAAAAGTTTACAGCGCGAAATTAATAACCTGTTCAATAAAACTTCGCCCAAAGTAAATTTCCGTTTCGGTATTATATTTATTACTCGATATTTCCTCTGTTTAGTGGATATCGGAACTCATTGTTTTAATTTATTTATCTTTCATCATCCTTCTTGTTAACTTAAGCGATATGAAATTTTCAAGTTTAAATCGACCCAAATGCAAATACAAAACAGATTAAAACAATTCTCGAGTGTTTTCGGATTTAATGCACGGCGATCGCTGGTGACGTCGAAAGCGAACAGAATAAAGACGTTGAAATAATAAAAGGAGAAAAAATACAACTCGCGAGTTTATTTCATCCTTTCTTTTTATTTTGTACAATTTTCAAGAAACAAATGGATTTTATCGCATCATAATAAATGACTACTCTTCTTTACCTTTCTTGTAATTATTTTTGTTTCTCTCTCAGTAACATTTTAATCAAACAAACATTGTTGATACTTAAACCTACAGATCGTTTAAAGAAAGGTTTTTTTTTAGACCAAACCAAAAATTATTAAATAGAAAAGTTGGATAACAAGAAAAAATTTCCCAACTTTTAATGTAATGTTGAAATATTAAATGAGATTTCGTTTAGAAAACCAGAGAAAATTTCCTGATTCGGGAAAACTCATTAAACTGGAAAAATTTAAAGGGAGATTTAAAACGAAAGAATACATTTTTAAACTTTGATATGTAAAGTGAATGAACCAAAAGAAAAGTTTTATGAATTATTCAATAACGTTTACCAATTTTGATTATGGGGAAAATAATTACTAAAATCGGAAAACAAATGTATAGGGGTGGTAAACCCGCGATTTATAAATAGAAGGTTTCATAAAAAATATAGGAACACTAGAAGAATTAAGACCAAGTTACTAGAACGTTCTGTATAATCAGAAAAAACTTCCCTAAATGATTATTTTTGTTATCACTACCATTTTCTTATTATTTACTTTTCCAATAAGGGTTGGTATAGTGCGTTACATAAGAATGTGTTAAAAAATATACAGGGTGTCCAAAAAAATGGTACAGAAAAACATTCAGCAAGCAAGGGTAATAAAATAATTCTAGATTTAAATCCCAAGTAGAAAATTGTTACATTTTCTTAGGTTTTCCCCAATTGCTTCCATCCCTCAAAGAACTATAGTGACAGTATTTTAAAAAAACAATTTTGCGTTAATAATCAGGGGTGTATTAGGTAAAATTATAAATTCTCACCCCAACCTTCGCTTCTGGTCAAAGTATTCCCCTCGGTATTCCCTAACCTTTGGATATTATTTTTTTTGTGCTATACGAAGAAGCAGTGACAATATTTTTATTAGAAGGAAATATTCAGGGGTGTACTAGGGAGTGCCATAAATTAAAATTCCAAGGCGTAACATATCGCGAACCAGTCTTAAAACATGAACTTCATTTTTGATGTTAAGTAAACGTAAACGACTGTCGTTAAATAAATGTTTATAAAACGCAATAGGTGGGAATCCGGGAATGTTTGCTTTTTAATTCAGTGCCAATGAGTCTGTGATCAGGGATGTACCTAGTAGAAAATCGTCCCAAACTGAACTTAAATTTTCCCTAATTTTTGTATATTATTATTTTTTTTTGTTCTTTACTCAAAATCAGTGACACGAATTGAAGCATCCAAAATTTAATCCTCGATGTATAGAAATTTGAATTCGCAACCGAATAACCCTTAAAACGAGAGAAACTTCCAACCAAGTACGTGTTATTTATTCAAACCCTTTACAAAGTATCCCTCTCATTTTAAACAGGGGCTCATGTTTATTTGTCTGGTAAGTAATTATAAAATAAATAACTCGCTTTTCTAAATTGTATGGGAGTGTCGAGGTGGATTTGGCAAAAGTGAGCCCTGATTTCTCCCGTAAACGAATCGCACACCACAGAGACGCTTAGCTACGCTTTGCGGCTTCGCATTACAAGACACATTCAAACAAATCATAGCCGTTAAACGCGAAATAGTGTCGACGTATCTCAGATATTACGGGACATTTGTAACCCGTGCATGAGTGCGAGCGAGAGACGAGAAGGGAATTTTATTTAAATTTATGGAGAACGGGCCACTTATGTGTACGATTGCCTAGCGAGTTGTATATACAGAAACATGCAGTTTATGAACCGAACTTTCCGATCCAATTTCAAATAGTGTTTTGGACAAAACGTCCAGGCAGTTTGTCCGTTATTGCCCCGATATAAATCTGTCCGGGACAAATGATTATAGATACCTGTTTGAACAAGCTATAGGTGTGCAAAATCACAATTTTGACGAGGATTTTATAACATAACGCTTTATATTGTTTATAATATAAAGGGGATTGTGGGTTTACATCAAATTTACATTAAATTCTCGTTAAAAAAGGGAAATTAAGCGGTTCCGGGAGTTATAATAAATTGATTTCCAATAATATCGGGTTTTATATATTTTAAACAATAAATTATATGTGTCGCACATACCAGACTTTTCTTGACATATAATACAACTTTCAAGGATGGGAGAGAAAATGTAAGGGATCTGGGGAAAATCCAGACGGATTTTTTTAAATCCCAAACTTCCAAACCAAGTGACACAATTTTAAAATCAAAGCCACAACGAAACCTTAACAATAATGGACTGTGTTTAATACAATCCTTGCAAAATTATCTCCTTTTTTAAGAACTTTCTATATACAGGATGGCGTCATTTTTGTTGCCTTCACTCATCTGTTACCGTTTCCCCCAAATATTTTAGTCACGGGCCGCCACTGATCAAGAATAAGGGCTGACCTGTATATTAAAAGTTATTTTCTATGGGGGTGAAAAATGAATATTAAATGTTTCTAAGGTATATAGATCGAAGAAGGAACAAGATCAGGACATTCGTTGTCGAAAACAAGCAAGCAGGGGTGCCAAACTGACAACCACGACACCCGGAGTATGTGGGATGTTTTAATTATACCAGATTTAATTAGATGAGCTACACCCCTGTTCTGCGGTTTGTCTGCAAGTATTATTACTACAACCAGCGACTTGTAATATAAAGTAAGTGAAGACCGAAAAGCGTCCTTCCTCCTCCTCTCGGCATGATGCACGACACCTTGAAATCTCCTATAAATTAGGGGCTGTGTAGCGAGTTCTTTAATGTTGCGCTAAGAGAGATAAAACGGGATTAAGTTTTAAACGCCCCTAAAATTTAATTTTGAAAGGTGAGTCGAACAAGCAGGGTATTACGACGTCGCAACGTGTAAAAGTTATAAGTTAATAATTAGACGCTTTTGAAATTGAATTCGCCTTTTCATAATTACTATAATGCGTAAGAATTTTCTTGACAGTCAATAATGAAAAAATTATTACGCTTTAAATTGATGTCATCACGAAATCCACATCAAACCTAAATATAACTTGATATAATATTCGTAGATGTATTTCTTATTGCTACACACCCCTTAAAATAAACACAGCTATCAAGAACAAGCACTTACTTTATATTCTCAAAGCTACTCATTAATTAGTTTTCTTGATATCCATTTATAATTACACAGTCCTATTGATAATAATAATAATTTTGATTACCTGGCTGCCTGTACAAGACACTGACGTAAGGTACGATTAGGTAATTCGGCACGCTTTCAGTAATGACCTCTTTAAAATTCTAAGAAAACCAACGTAGGATATAAAATCACAAAATTTTATATTGTCACTTGAATGACACTTACAAGCGAAAAATCCGGCATGGTCCTGGGAAAAGGTACGGCCAATCATTTCATCGTAACGTAAACGACTACAACGCAGCTTTAAAGCACGCTCCTGAAATTAGGCAGCAGTATAATGCATCCTGTTGTCTTTATATAGTTTGTAAAACTTAAAAGCACAAGATCCCTTTTGAAACTATCCGATAAAGCACATTATGAAAGTTTATCCGGCACGGTCCGGCAGCGTCGTACTATTGAGGCCCCAAGGAAAAATTTAATGTATTAGATCAGGACCTTTTTTTTTGTTATAAAATCCATTGGAAGATCTTGGTTTGTCGTTTAATAGCTCTTATAATCATACAATCCGGCACGGCCCGGGACAATTATAACGAAACATGAGAGCGTCTTCAAAAAAATTTTAGAAAATTTGTCGGTCACGAGCACTACACAAAAACAATAAAATCTAAATCTATTTAGGATTGCAACCCTTTCAACACGAGTTTTACTTAAATGTTATAAGAAAATTTTAAACCATACGGCACGGTCCTTGAGGTAGACACGGCTTTGAATTTAGAGCACATTGCAATATTTAAAATCTTAAAAAAGTTTTGATAGATTCAAACCTCGACATAAAAGTTTCAAAAGCATAAAAAGTTAAGATTTATCTGAAACTTCAATCAGGCACGGTCGAGTAACTTTATGCTATATAAATCATTAGTTTATCTTATGGAAGGGTCTAAAAATAAACAGAGTAATCATAAACACGTAATATATGTTATGAAAGCTGCAAGTTAATTGCAGCTACTGTTATTAGTTGTTAATTATATTCCTGTATCAATTAATTACTATGTTTTTGTTAATTAAGTTCTGATTTTAATAAAACACACCGATGTGGATATTTCCGAACAGTTATCGATTTGAAAATTAATTTGTTTAATTAATAATTCAACCGTAAAACCAACTTTTCAGCTTTGGTTACCCTTAAATAATTAAAATTTGATAGGAACCGCGAGCAATTTGTATGATTAGAAACAATCCCTATTATCTTAGTGCAATTAACTTTAAAGTTTATATAACAATAGTTGGAAATTGATTTGTAAGCTTAACACAAATGAGGATCTAAGGTTATTTGTAATAAGACTTGGAACCCCGATTCAAATTTCCATAATGATAACCCGGGCCTTAACTTCGGGTAGAAGATGTGTTTAGTTGCCCCAATTTTGTATCCGTAAATGCAGCCCTTGTTTGTTTTACATGTACACCTTTGTGCGGCGGGAAACTCTAGCAGCTTGTGTTTGGATGTTGATACAAAATGCGAATCAAAACGTTTCGCTCTAATTGGTTATTAATTACTAATATCGTTTAGACAGTCAAGTGTGCTGTGAATGGGGTTCGAAATGGGTTTATGAATTAGAGGGAGACAGGGGGTGCATAACTAATTAACCCCATGATACCCATATATGTGTTTACATTATCTATATTTATTTGCTCTTATAACATATGCACGAGATGAGATGTGTCGAGCAAATTGCCTGGTTATCGATCTTTAATCCACCCAGGTACGTCTCGATTGTAATTTAATCCGGAACCTAATCTTCAATCCCGTTACTAATTTTGATCTCAAAACAGATTTTAATCCATCTCTCTTTCTAACAAAAAATTAACTTAAATAACTGTACCGTGGCATACTGGAACCGGCACGGTCAGGTAACCTTTGAGGTAACCTTACTCTTTGAAGTAAGGTCACAGCCGAAACTGTCTAGAGATAAAAATTCGGCACGGTTCAACAAATAATGTCGACCGAAAATCACGCTACATATGTAGCACCCGATTTCGGTTTAACTTCAAAGCTAAAGCTTGTAATAGCATTAAATCCGGCACGGCTCGGTATATAAATACATAGTACCCCTGTATATTTTTATGTAAGAAAAATACCGTTTTAGCTTAAACGTTCATATAAATAAAACTAGTCTCTACTACGCTTTAAAAGTTTAGCTCGGCACGGTCAGACAAAGAATATGGTTCTGAAACTCAGTACAAAAAATAAACGGGCTGAGTAAAGTTATTACAGATATAAACTCTTAACAAGTTGTATTAATTTTGCCAAATCCGAAATGTTCGCCACAGACGAAAACTTAAAGCCTCTTGTAGACAACAAATCCGGCACGGTCTGAAAGTTTAATATGACATGAAAGTTCGGTAGATCCTAACATTTCGGCCCAGGTTGAAAGTTCTATGAAGTCGACACGAATATGTGTAGAAGTTACCCTGCGGTATCTCGCTTGAACAAAGTTAAAGTTTTTTTAATGTTTATTAATTTTTTTTTATAATCCTGTTTAGTGCCGTTTAAACCTTATTAGTTAATTTACGTGGGTTTCTGTTGGCACGCCGTTGATAATTTAACTTCCGGGTGATTTCCGATGCATGTTACGCTTAATAATTTCCCCCGGAAAAAATTATCGAAGGTCAATTTGTAGGGATCGATAGGAGGTGTCACGCCAAACCTCATTATATCCAAATGCAAACAAGGCGTAACGTTGAATAAAGTCTTTGGTAAATGCACGGTTACATAAGCATAAAATATCGGATACATGAAATTGAATCCATTTATTATTTAAGCAGCAATGCTTTAAAGTTGGGCTTGCTTGTATGTGTGTGTGGTAAGTTTGAGACTTCATCAATAATTCGAAAGTTTGAGAGCTTTCGGTAATATCGTGCGTCTTCATTTTGGAGACTGAAAAGTCTGCGTCGCCCACAGAAGCGCACACACACCGCCTATTAATCAATATATTTCACTTATAACTTACTTGTCAGGTTAATAATGACACATACACTCTGAGAAAATTTTGAAAAATTGGTTTCACTTATCGACGCTTGGCTTCTACGAAATAACCACGAAAAATGTTAAGGTGTCAGGGACGCACCAACAATCTAGGTCATTGGAAAAAACTACAAGCACCTGAAAAATAATTTACTTAAAAATTTAGCTCGATGTTTTTAGAATACATAATATGTGTAATCCGATTTAAGCAAAAACTCCTGTCAAAAATTTTTTTTTAAATATTTTTCCAACTTCAAATTTTTTATTCTGGATTTTCTGTCGATTTTTTACGTAATTCGAAAAGGTTTATTTATATTTTAGGAAATTGTATATGTATAGGGAAAGCAGCATAGCAAAAAACGCTTAATTCGGCACGGCCAGGCTATTTTATATCCATATCCACGTCAAAACAATATTTACGTACCATAATTGCTGATGTAAATTAAAAATTTAGTCATAACCGTTAATGTTCTAACACGATTAAAGGTTGGAAAACCGGGAAAACAATTTTCCATAAAATTCGGCACGGCCAGGCAAGTTGATACTGTTAGTACACTACAAATTATGGTGGATTCCAAGCTTTCTGCGGAAAGTTTTGATTGTATCGACCACTGGGTTAGTGAAAATATGTTTTAGGAAGATTATTGAACGCGAAAAACTTATTTCCCTTCAAAAATTGTAGTTTCCCTTCAAATCAAATTCGGCACGGCTTGGCCAATTTATTGCAAAATAGATTAGTGTATGTTATAAGGTATTAGATTAAGGAATGTTCGAACAAATAAATTAAATGCGAGTTGAAAATAATTGATCAAGCACGGTTGGAAAATCCGGCACGGTTCAAATAATCCAACAATTCCTTCTAAAAGTCTATCTTGTACATAATAGCGATTTTCCAATAATTATTGGGATGTTCTAAAGAGGGTTTATTGTGAGTCTTGCTTTTAATCCACCCCTGGTAAAAGAACAAAGGAGCTCTAAAAGAATAATAGTGTCTTTGAAAGAAGGAACCTAGCAGACTTTTTAGAGACCTGTTCATGTCAAATTTTCCACCCTCTCTGTCGTCCTTTCTTCCTGATCCTGACAACCATCCGCCTACCAATTTTTCTGATCTTAATGATTTCGACTCCTCGTTTTATTTTGTGAATTTTTCTCCTGGAAGTTTTAATGTTTGAGTAAGAAAATTCGAAGCTAAATTGCTGACCTTCAAGGTTTACGTTGGGTATTACGGCGGTAATTAAAAACAAATATTTTGTACAAAATGAATTACCTGACGCCTTATAAAACGGAAAGGAAGCATTATCGGTTTTCTTAATGAGCAGGGAAACAATAGTTCATCCAGGAAGTTTCTTGTTCTCCCAGAATTGCAAGAAGGAGCAAGAAAAGGACGCGATTAACTTGTGTAAGGGCCTCTTTAATTTACAACCTGAAGAAAAGAACAAACGCTGCGTAGACATTGCTCGTTATACTGACATACGATCGGCTCTTTGACATGGTTCTGCTTTATATTAATAATAAAGGAAGCGAAGGAACAAGGAGAGGAAGCTACCTACAACAACATCCAAGGCAACAACAACAAGATCAGCAGAATTCGAGCTTAATATTTCTTTTTATCAGAATTCTCCGCTTGCAATTTTAAAGAAGTATTTTACGGCCGTTTACGTCCCTTCGTAAAAGAAGGATTGCTGGCTGGGGAAAAATAACGCAAACATGTCCCCCCGAAATTCGAGCACTGATGAACGCAAACTGGCACATCAAATTCTGGACGCGTTTCCGAATTATCGAATGCTATCATTTCCGGGACGCG
Organism: Hemicrepidius hirtus; assembly: GCA_963082805.1. Classification (NCBI taxonomy): domain Eukaryota; kingdom Metazoa; phylum Arthropoda; class Insecta; order Coleoptera; family Elateridae; genus Hemicrepidius; species Hemicrepidius hirtus. The sequence continues at coordinate 30,396,121 of OY720162.1, forward strand.
GTTTTGATTTGCCCAATCCGGACGCAATCTTCGTATTGAGCACATTCGACTTATTGGCGTCGAGCAAAGTTGCTACATTAGAGGTTTACACACTACCTCTATATTCCTCCTGTTCATAACTTTCAGTTCTCCTCGTGTCTCTTAACATAATATATATATGAAACTTTGCCATTGGCGGAGTATATCACTTTGAGTTTGAGAATGTATGTTTACTTCTTAGTTCGAAAACTGTGCTTGGTCTTAAAGCCCAACCTGAGTGGATACTAAAATTTTCATTATCTGAAAAGGTTCTACACTGAATTCTTTTAGAGAATTATTTAACTACGAATTCTGAATACGCTTTTCTTAGTTTTACTACCCATTAATGTCATTATTATGTTACGAGATAATATATTTGATTAGAACTATAAAATACTTTTTTATTCGATTTATACAACATTATCTTACTCTATACCAAATCTAAACTGAATAGATTCGGCACGTCCTGGTTACAACTACTCATAATACACGAAACATTCGACGTAACACGGTAAACATAAGACGTGTTCTTTGTGACACCTTAAACGGTAAATAAGTAGTGCCTGTGAGCTCAGGGGAAAGATAATCGAATTAATATTCAGCACGGTCTGGGCATACCTTGAAAGTCATTAAATTCATTATTAAAATCGGACACTTCTTGGTATGACAAGTAAGGTCTATGGAGGAAGACAAGTTAAATTACGACAGGATTAAGATAGCACGATCCGACACGGACAGTCAATCCGGCACGGTTCAATCCCTTAGCTTTAAATTAATTTACCAACTTCGGAGCTACTTTATGATATGAAAACGGAACAAAATTAAAATCTTTAGAGGTGTATTCCTTGATATTCATATCATAAAGTAAAATTCGTGAAGGTAAATTTTTCCCTCCATATAATACAGCAGCCTGTAATTTTAATATTCTAAGTATATTTTCCGTTTTACGTTCCACGTAAAGCTTCTACTTGAAGTAGGTATATTTAAACTTCTTCTTTAAATTAATTATTTCGGAATTTCATGGAGCTAAATTCATAATCCAAAGATTGTTTACAAAAAGATTTTTCTATCATGAAAAATTTAATCAATGCAAGACGAGGGAACTATATACATTGACTTGAAAGCTTTATGAAAGATTACTAACAAAATAAAATTGTGCACAACCGCTTTGCACGTTATTAACTCTTATATTAGCATAACTATTATTAAATTTCAAGAACTAGTCTTAAGTATAAGATTAATATTTGGTCGTACCTAATCTTGTTGCAGAATAAAGAGAGGATAGCGTAGTAATAGTGTAGTCTGCATGAGGCTGGGTAATGAGTGTTTTATTACGTTGGTTTAACTTCCTCAGAGGCACACGAGTGCACGATAGGGTACGTTGGGAGTTTCCATATTAATAATAATGGAAAACTGAACAGCTTCTGAATCGATAAGACTCCCTTAGATCACAAAGCAACATTCTGAATATACTTGACTTTCACTTCAAAGTAAAAGTAAAGTGTAAAAAAAATATTACATGACGAGAAATTTCACGAACAATAAATATTCTGAGAAGAAAAAAATTTCATATATAACGTACTATCTTCAATGAAACGGTTGTAGAATATTTTCAACAGAGAAGTTACTTTACGTAAATACAGTCAAGGATGAATGTTAAATTCGGCACGGTCGGACCTGGCACAATTGTGTTACAGGCTCTTCAGTATTTTAATATATATCACAATTACTTTGAGATATTTACATACAAAACAAAAACATAATAGGAGGGTAATGCTGATTTTGATCCGGCACGGCCCGTTTGCAAACGTGAGATTCTTTAATGTTTAACATTATCTGCTGTATGATTTCTTTAATACTGTCCCAAACATTTAATTAAAGCATTTCCTCAACTGAATTTGCTTTTCCGGTAAATTCTATCCGGCACGGCCTGGGTACTAGTCACGGTTTGTATGTCTCATAAAGGAAAAAAGCAGATAACGTTTTTATGACAGGAGAATTATCTGAAAAACAATTGTCTTGAAAAAATACATTTTAATAATTTATCATTAAAAACTTCCCCTGGGCGCCTCCACCATTTTAAATTTGTATTTCTTTTTGTTAGCAGGAAAAGGTAAACTCGTTTCTTCTAAAACAATAACCACTGCTAAATTAATATCCTAATCCTAAAGGTCTCTGAAGCTTTATGATTTTTTTTCAATCCGGTGTGACGAGAATGAAATTATTATCTAAAGAGGCTTTTCTTTTATACTCTTGAAACTTTATGTAATTGTTTTTTAAAAGGCAGCACAGGAAAAACAAATCCCTTGATATTAACTTAAAAATTAAATTGACCCACTTGCAAGAAGGGAATTTACTTTAATTACAAGAAAATGAAGGTAAAACAACCGGAAACTGTTTCCAGGTTTTTAAGAGTCCGTTTACGTCGATTCTAGTTTGTTAATGGAACTGTTAACGACGGAAACGAGTTAGGCGGAGGCTTACAAAGCAATAACTAGTCAGAATAATTTGTAGTGTTAATTATAGGTAGTAAAACTAGCAAATGAGCAGATGGAGGGCTTTCGATAAATCAGGGCGAGGTCCTATAAGTAGAATCGCGTAATTTCCGACAGTTTATGACGGCGCAAAGTGAACGTCCTTATCGCAGCTAGTGGGGGTCACTTGATTTGATTGGATTTCGGTAACAACCGTCAGTAGTGTCGTAAATTGAACGTCAATCGGCTACTGCAAAAAAACCAACGCTTGTTTCCCTTCGATTACATTGCGATTATGGGAATTATTTCCTGAGGGTTATCAGTTATGCATAGGAAGGATAATTTTTATTCTGTCCCTGCATCCTTATTTTCCCCGAGCTTAATATAAAATAGAATTATTCGTTTTACTCCCTTTTAATGAAATTAAATTCCAGTTCTGTGAACCAAGTAGTGTGATACAACCAAAGGATGGTTGGTTAGTTAGTCGGTTCGAAACGTCCGTTACTTTTATCTTGTTTTTTAGCGCACTTAGTGGAAACTAAAAGGAGAGACGTGCCTTGACAAAAAGAAAAGCAGGAAGAAGAAGGATATCATATCCCGGTCTTAAACGGGCTTTGGTGGCCTTCGTAAAAGAAGGAAATGATATCAGTTAAGATACCGATTGTTTATAGCGTGTCTAAGGGAATTCTAGGGGATTTTCCTGTGCGAAATTAAAACGTGATGGAGTCGTGTTTGTTTCCAACATAAAAGTTTTGTTTGTCTTTGAGACATGACAGGGCATTGAAAATTGTGAACGGCGGCAGCTGGGACTGACGGAGGTCCCTGAAAACTGCGGGTAATTTGTAGGCGGCTAATTAGGGGTTGTGATCAACAGCAGCAGCAACCCGTCCGTTCGTCCATACCTGGGAAACAACTTTTAACTGCTGCATTGGTATTCCGATCCGGACATCAGCAGGGCTGAGATTTCGAACCGGTGACCTATGAGTCTGTCACGCTTCCAACTTTATTCCACGGCTGTCGCGACTCCAAATCAAATCACACAGTTCGTCTAATTACCTGACGACTATGGATTCGCTTCGCAAACCTACCTTATACTTACACGGAAACGGTTAGTTAAAAGTCAACCGACCAAGAAATTCCTCTGCTACGATAAAACAATGATAATTCTTACACGTTTTTAATCCGGAGATAATTTAGAATTTTTGTTTTCTAAGTTTGAACTCTTCGTGTTTACTAAACATCGTTGTCAACTTTTAACAAAAAATAATTTAGGTTTGATCCGACCTTTCCTAGATTTTTCTATTAAGGTCATTGCGTGACCGCGTGGGTTAATGCACGCATACCACGTTTTTTATTCTTCCCAGTTTTGTCGCAGTTTTTCTAGTTTTCATTCAAACCTATCTTAGCGATCACTGTTGCATTTTTTCAAAAGCAAACGGATCTAAAAAAAAGCTGTGGAATTTCAAATAACTTTAGGAATGCTCAAATTCAATTTATTCACTCTTGTGCAAGTTTGGATAGCTTGATTTAAACAAAATTAATTTTTGAAACCGTGCCGAATTACCAAGCCGTGCTCAATTACCTGGCCGTGCTCAATTACCTGGCCGTGCCGAATTTAGGAATTTAGCATCTCCTGCTCAAGCATTCGTCTGATTTGTTTTTATTGTATTACGTCTTATTGGTAGCATTTCAAAAGATTGTATAATTTTTTTCCTTGCTGTCCGTGCCGAATCGTGTGGTATTTCCTTATATCTCCAGTGGTGGCCACTAGACACAACGCAATAGCGTTTAGTTTCTACGTTTCTCTGTAGCTACCATATAGTATTTAGATTCGTGTCCGTTGCTCACCTAAAATATCTTGTTGCCTGCACATCGAACTTAGCGACCGTGCCGAATATTTACATGCCGGCCGTGCCGAATTTTTACAGGCTTTGTCTGATTTCCTATAACGTTACCACATCTTATTTATTTCTTGATGTTGATCTAACAAATTATACCGTGTGGGGAAATGTTTCACGAATTTAAGATTTCAAATATTCCATTAGATTGATGTTTCTTTTACACCTACCTTAACTTACACAACCTAAAAATTCACAGTTCTAGAAGAGAGCTCCTATAGAATAAGCACGTTATTGTATAGAGCTACTATGAATTTTAAGGGCGGTTTACCCTCTTTTAAAGTGATGGACTTGCAAAGTAATTTGTTTAGAACCAGTGCTGGATGTTTAAATTCGTGTATGTTTTGGACGGTTAGTTTGAATTTAACAGCGTTGTGTTAAATGTCCTGTCCTCTTAATCTCAGTGGTCCTTTGTCTTCCTGTCTTTAAAATTCTATTACCCTACTAAACTATTCAGCTTTTACGCGGCCTCATAACGTTTACTTTTACACGGAACTTACCGGCCGTGCCGAATTTTTGCGTACAATGCGGTATCTTAATTTTTGTTGTTGCATTTTGTTTTCTGGGTAAATTGATTTCTAAATTATCCCATATGAACTGTCCGTGCCGGATTAAATTTTCTACATGGCCGTACCGGTTAGTTTTGAACTATGTTCATTAACATTTAAAACAAAGATATTTTGGGAAGGTAGGTTTCAAAATATTAAAACCCTTTAAAGCTATTTGGTGTTTCCTTCGCCGCCTACGTTATCCTTGTGGGATTTGTTGCCTACTTGATGTAGAGAGAATTCGTACACATTAAACGGATTTCAAGTTTGTTTTTAAATATAAACTTGCATGAATTATTTTTAATATTTAATAATACATGGGAATGTTATCAAAGTATAGTTTTACAAAAGGTTTTCATTGTAAAATATTTTCAGTGACAAGGTTTTTTTATTTGGATTTATTTTAATTCCAGTGAAGTTAATTTAAACAAAAGATTCGTTGTATTGCAATTCTATTGCGTTACAAATTAAATCGCGAGTAGTGCCCACACAATAAATTTTTGCTCATCAAGTTTTAACATCAAAAGGGTTTTGTAAATTTACGTGGCTTTCCCCCGTCGTCGTCCTTATTGTCGGCTGATTGCAATCGCCCTGTAAACAAGCAAACTATATAAACACGAAATTACCAGTGTTCAGTTGACACAGAAATGTAACAATGTGAAATGCTGTCCGCACTGTGTTAACATAACGCAGCAATTACAGCAAGGGCTCTCGGGTCGTGCTCTCCGGAGCTTTGGTGGCTGAAGCACTGCTGGCTCCGGGTTTGCTTCGGGGCCGCAAGCTCTGCCAACGACAGAGGTAATTATTCCAATGGAAACGGTCACACATGATTTGACGATTTAATGCGGAAATACGTGCCATGTGTTAATTGTCAACTCGGGTCCTTGTTTTTGTTTGCGGCTTTACTTCTGATTTACTTCAATTAAACCCTTTTGGGGAGAAAGATTCTAGTTCTAACAAACAATTTACTTAGGAGTTCCGACGTGGCTCTGTAATTTCCTGTTGTTGTTATTGTCACAGGGAAAGGCAGTGTAAATAGCTCGGTGTCAATTTTTTTTATCTTGTCAAGTGGCTATTATCGAATCCATATTTATCGTTGAATGCGGACCATACAAAAGCCATTTTATCCCGACACATTTTATCCGAACATAAAAATATCCAGTTCCATTAGGAATACTAGGGATACAGAAGTAACAACTGAATATTGGGCCCGATTCATCACAGCGGCCCTCCAAGAGGATCCCCGGGGAATGGGTTTCAGCTCTCCTATACCGGTATCCCACAGGACTCTTTCTTAAAAGGATGTTGAGTGGAATAGGGGTCAATTTCGGTGTTTGCTGTTTATCTGTAGAGTTTGGTTTATATCGAAGACCCTGAAACTGAAACTTTGTAAGCACTCAGCTGCTGATGAAATTCGGAAACGATTAATCATCCTAAAGGTGTTAATTGTACCATTTTACTTTTATTATTGTGATTTTGTTTTAATACTTCCGTTATCGTAAACACGAATGTGTAATAAAACTTAATGTAGTAATCATGAAAATTATTATCAAACGGTACTAGTCGCATTAAATTATTTTAGTATTTTCATAAATAACTGCGTTACATGCATTTACACCGATTTTTTTAATTGTACCTGCATAAAAGAGTACTATACCAACTATTGAGGTCATCTTCGCTCCCCCACCCGCCCCGCATACTTAATCTAAGACAAATTCACAAGCACCCATAGACGAAGACGAAGAAAAATTATGCATCATGAGAAATTCGAAGTTAGGGCTTTTTGTAGGTCAGTTTATGAAACTAACCTACCCCGGTGCCTTTATGCTAAGAGAAATAAAAAAAATATGTCCAAGGTATTTGATTAGCTTAGATGAAGCAGTGCCAATCTGTTTTATACATTACCAGGCTAGTGTATTTTTTTAAATTATTTTCACGATGAGGAAAAAAAAGGAAAGAAAAAAGTTAATGAATCGAAACTCCGCTTTGGCTCATGACGTAACATTTCAGCGTTAATGGTTATTTTTGGAAATGAAAATCTCCGTAACAGAAAGGGCCAAATTAGAAATTTAATTTAGCGTTTTTTTTACTTCTCTCTCTCCCGAAGGCAATAATAGTAAAAGCTAGTCGGCGCTGTAATGCAAAGTAACACCTAAAGAGATTTTAAAGTGCCTCTAAAAACGCCACTAATTGTATTTGTCGATGCAAATTTCAATAAAGGCGCAAGGCAAAGTGACAAAATTATTAAAATCTCGGGATAAAAATGTCTGAGCTCGTTCCAGTTGCTCCGGCTACATTCTCAAATATCATTAAACTCTTAATTTAGAATTTTACGTAATTAAAATTTTAAAAGGAGTGTTATTTTCTTCCTTCCCGGTCTCGGGGTATTATTCTCTCCTTTTACCGAACAGAATTTAATTTAGACTTACTTAAAATTCTTCGCTATTTATTTGCACAAGAATAAATAAAGACTAAACGGTGCAGATATGCATTATTCAGCCTTTTCTTGTTGCTTTCCCCCTCTGAATGAGAGATCGCCCATTTCATTATAGTTTGAATTATGGTCCAAGCAGATAATTAATTATTATTGATGCATAATTATTAAAAATTATTTTACACTCATTTTATCTTCACGTCAACTCATACACTATTTGCAAACTTGTTTGTTACTACTCTACAAAATTATTCTTGAATGCATTGAAGCCCGAGGCTAAGTCCGAAACCCTAGCTGGCTAAATTTAAAAAAGAAAATAATTTTTGTTTAGAGTCCCTTATACCCTTATCGCTTTTGCCAAGTCTATATAAAGATTAAGAAGATTAAGTCAGGAGATCTCAGAGGATTCAAAACTGCTGTAACCGTAAAATAACCGAAATGGATGATTCCAAAGATTTTTTAAATAGCGTGCGCTCCTTATCTTAGACACCCTGTACCTATAGTAGAATTAAATCGGGCGACCTCAGAGGTTCAAAATGTACTCTCGCGTCTATATTTAAGTCCCACTGCTTTTTATGGACGTTAGCTTAAAATGTAGCGAAGATTTTCATGTTTTGCTGTTGCTGGATTTTATTTTTTTGATATTAGGGGTGACTGGGGTGAAGATGGGTAAGGTCCCTCCAGAGCTTCCTTTTCTGAAGTTTTACCGATTAAAAATCAAATTATTTTTGTTTGGATTTCTCACAAAATAAATTTCAGGAAAACGTTTGACAAGAAGACGAGAAAACTTTCCTTTCTAGCTTGTGATGTTTCCGAAGTCTACTCTTTTTTATGTGTTTTTTTTAGGTTGTTCCGTCCCAATTTTTTTCAGTATTTTACATTGCCAGCAATTGCTCCTTTGATGTTTTTGTTGGCAATAGCAGCAGCAGAGCAACAGTGCTTCACTTTATAATTTATAAACTTTGCGAACAAAGTGGAGAGATATTGCTTGTCGCGCTCTTCTTATTCAAATATCGGAAAAGTAGGTGAGAGAGCATGGAAAAAGCTCGCGTGCCGATGACTCGCCGGAGTCGAGCTTCCTTGTCGCACCCGGATCAAGGGATGGCCGTTAGTCGGCTCCTTGTTGCGCCTTTATCGCGGCTCCTTATTGAATTCCGAATATAAGCAAAGCAATAAACCCATTGCCAGAATCTCAATGCGGCCGTTTGTTGATCAACGAACTCGCCCTCTGCTTTTATTGCGTCGATCACCGGATTCTATATTTGTTATTATGAAGTGCCCCGGATCGCACGACTTATGCACCCGGAATTAGTGATAATGGGACGCTTTGTCTGTTTCGTTTTCGGCTGACTTTTCTTCCTTTTATAACGTGGATGAACATTTCTCGTTCAGCTTCATAACGTATCAATTTAGTCGCCGCGTCGCCAACTTTCACGAAACTTACGGAATACGAAACCCTTCAGAATATCTGTTTGTTTAAAACTTATAATGAGCAAAAAACAGGACACGTAATTATCGACATAATTTCCATTGACGAGGAGAGACCTCTTTCCGTCGTTTCCCAGACAAGAAAAATATAATCTTGCAAATTTAAGAGAAGGAATTTCCTTCGGTTTCCTTCTGCATGTTAGGTTGTATCCGATATAAATTCATCGGTGATTACCGCTGGTAAGGGTAAAATGTTGGGGCAGCGCCCTGGGTTTCCCGGTTATGGCCGGGATTACCGCTAACGACATCCAAGTTAGAATTGTGAGCACGAGCACCGACACAACCTTATTAACTTATTTATGTTACATCGTTTAGTTGCATTTCCTCATATCGTCCTTCGTTTCGCCCTTAAGAAGAAATAACCGGACTAAATCTTCTCTCCTGGGACTCCTCTCCTTCAACTTAATCGCCTTTTGAAAAGATATTCTGGACTCGAGTGATATTAACCACCGTTTTAATTAAGATGCTCTTTTATGGCAATTACGAATTTTTTTGCTACTCGGTTATTACTTTTTCAAGCTTTTTTCACGAAATAGAGACCTTTACAAAACTGCAAGCGCTTTCATTTAGGGATGAAGAATATTTCAATTATTCAAAGGATGGCTCTTATTAAATGCAAAATTATTAACTCTACTATTAATAATAAAATAACTTAACCGTTTTCTTGCACTATTTGGAATCATTTCTTTGATATGGCGGTTCAAGAGACCGTCCCTTTAATTACTGCATAGGGTGTCGAAGTTTTATGAAAAATTCCATACAACCAGCTTTAAACAACGAACTTCCTTTAGTCCAGGAGCTAGCGGTATATTTTAAGACTAATTTCTATTAAGCTAAAATTTTTTTTATGAGCTGGTATGGTTATGTCTGCCAAATGTAGGTGGTCGGCAAAATCGGACCGCGGGACATAGAGCGCTAAGAAAAAAAATTGGCCAACTAACCAATCCAGGACGTCAGATAGTGCTTCTGTCCCGCTCAAATTGTCGGACAAGGTGATTTTTGTGTTTGTTAAATTAGTATACAGTTATAAAAAAAAAATCAGGTTGATGGTAATAAGTCAAATGTCTTAAACACAATACGAACCCCAAACGGCAGACACTGATTCAGTTCCGACTCTTATGTCGGACAGTTAATTTTTTGTTGTCGGAATGTCTTAAATAACGAGCAAAATAGGAATTAGCTTGATTGAAGTTTGTAAATTTCATCAAAAAATAATTAAAAACAAAAAAATTCTGGGCGATTTATGTCCCGCGGTCCTATTTTGCCGACCACCTACATTTGGCAGACATAACCATACAGCTCATAAAAAAAATTTCAGCTTGATAGAAATTACTCTTAAAATATACCGCTAGCTCCTGGACTACTTGGAGAGGGAGGGGGAGTAGCCCAAACGAAATTATTTTATTTTTTTATTCTTGGACAGCTAGGTCCGCAGACTTCATAATAATGTGTGGGCAAAGTCTTTCTAGAATGTTAGAGTGTATTAGGAAACTTTTTATTGAAGGAGGTGAAGTCGCTCCCTAGAACCAGCTCGTGCCTGAAATCCTGAAAGTCCTGGAACATTTATTTTTAGCCGCTTAGATCGCCCAACTTGATGCTTTTTTACAGGGTGGGACAATCGTGTGTGAAAGTTCGATAGTTCCTACACCGTAACAGATAAAAAAATTTCTAATGCAGATGTAAACATAGAAATTATTTTCAAATATACAGGGTGTTACAAAAAATGTGGCACGCTTAAGGTAATTTTTTTTAAAGGGAATGTAGAAGATTGTGGGTGCTCTTGTTTAAATTACGTAGAGGCAGCATATACAGGGTGTTCAAAATTAATTTTCACATTTTCAAAACTTCAAAGTTATTTTTCTCAACTTTTTCAAATGGAACACCCTGTATATTTTTTAACGATGTTATGTAGAATTAAATAACGAACATTTTTTGTATGTTCATCCTCAAGAGTATTTGTAACCATTTTTGATTTATTGGGCAAAAACTACAAAATTCAACAATATTTATTAAAAATATTAGGGTTTTTTCAAATAAAACAAAAAAAAAGGTACTCCGATGTAATTCCCTTCCTTGCCAGAGATAATATTTATAGAAACGTAGGAGTTCAGCTAAAAGGAAAAATGTATTAAATATAAAATATTTTTTTTTTTGAAAAGGTGTCTGATGGTCTCTAAAACACAAGTCTTGAAATAAAAGGTTGTAATGTAAGGAAACTTGATACTTTTAAAAATGTTTTAAGGTAATCCCCGGAGTTATAAGAATTTCATATTTTCAAGGCATCCTCCTGACCCTCGTCCTAGAATAAAAATGGTTTAATATCGTAACGTAACGTAACTTAATCCCAGAATGTCCAAGATCGGGTTAAATATATCCCCTGTGTAAAGATCTTTCAGAACTTTTGAAATCACGTCGTTTATTTTATTTCATAGAGTATTGACGGTACCTACTGCTTGTAAATAACAAAATTTAATATAATTATTATTATATAGGATGAGTCAGCAGATGCGTCTGGTTGTTTCCGTAATAACATGCTTTCTAGTTTAATGGAAGCTTGATGGAATAATGATATACTCTGTAAGTGTTTCAATTTTCGGTATCGACATTTTTTTTGTAAGAACTAGCTTTCAGGAATGGATAGAAATAGCTTCTGAAATCGTTAGATAAAATATGTGTTAGTATTAGGACTTGATCTAATGGAATGCAACTGTAGATCAACGGTTGTTGTTTTTATTGTTTCCTTGTTGGGTTCATAGGCGTCTATTATTTATGAGCCGAGTACTTACAATTCTCCATATTTGGTTACAAATTACTGATAGGTCAGTAGATTGAGAAATTGTCGTTTAAATTTTGTCCTGGTAAATAATTATCGGTACTAGGTTGGTTCCATCCGGCGTGGGTGTTGGCTAGTAGGAAAATCGATGTCTTTGCCTTAATTTTCAATTACGCTTATCTTAGCCGGGGGAAGGCTTCGTTACTCATAACCATCAGAAAAGTAGCGAGACCGTAAGACACGAGCAGATTCGTAAAAGGAAGTGGCAAGATTGAAAAGGAGATGTGATTAAAATACGAAATCTTACAGATGATCTGAGGTGTCCCAAGTGTACGGGAAGAAAGGACGGATGGGAACGTGACAATAGTTCATTATCAAAATGAAGCCGTCGGTAAGGGGGGGGGGGGGCAGCTACTAGGGAGCCGAACGGATGGCGAATTAGGCTAATGAAATAATTAAATTAAATTATAAGATTAATTTCATTAAGCGCATAATTATATTACATTAATTAAATCGCGGAAAGGTTGCGTTATTATTTTTCTTATTATTCCTAATTTAGCTCGGTTGATTAGTACAATGGGAACGGAAAAGAACGAGAAGGGCCTAAGTGCACCCCGCAAATGATGCCTTCATCTTACTACCACGCCTGTTTAAGCTGTCTTGATTGATGGTTCGCGTTAAGAATGTAAACAAAGTGGAAAAACAACTCTTTTATTAGGAAAACACAAAGCACTTTTCGCCTTTGCTAAAAAGACGATTAGTTATACCCTATGAGAAAACAATAGGACCAACAAAACATCCTTTTTTCTAAATTTAATCCTCATCACTATTCTGAAAAACTACCCATTATTAAAAGTTTTGTCCAGTTTCCTTTGTTTCATGTTGTGTTTAACTTTTGATCTTTAAACTATACAGGGTGTTGAACATTTCTTCTAATTTAATCGAAGCTCTATCTCTTACCGTTTACGAGATTCCCATCCATGCACAACACCCTTAATTTAAAATGTTGTGGAAGCTTTAAATAGCCCAAAAGGGATTTTTAAATATTCCATGGACATTATTTTATAATCAGGACCTTTACCAAATTAACTTGATTTATTACTCTTCAATAGCTCGCTAATTATTCAAACTGTTTTGAACTGGTTCGTTAGAAAAATACAATTTGCTGGAAATGGGGGAAAAAAATCACAACGGACAATTAATTTTGTCACTAATTGTAGAGGATTCGAACGAGGTAGCATGCATTTTGTCCGAAATGTATAGGGAATCCTATCAAATACCCTGGTTGTATCATTTCGTGGCGGACAATCCAGAACAGGGGCCGATACAGAGCCATTACCGCTGATTGCCGAACACTGATTGGATTTTGAACCTGATCCCACCAATCGACCTCTTTTTTATATTTTATTCACTACTTCTTTAGCCGCACAAAGGTATATTTAGTTTTTGGGGCGACAGAAAAATGCTGACTGGTAGTCTTGGGATCCCGGAATTTTTCTCCCTCGTTGACCCAAACACGGTTTCGATATTATCGCATTATTTCCAGCGTTTATTAAGGCCAAAAGCCTTAATTTCGAATATCCGAGATGGCGCGTTATAATTCAGGTCGTGTTGCAGCCAACTACTGCCGGTTTATCGCCTCGATCGGTGCTCGGTGTGCCTTCCACCGACAGCTTTTCATCTACACATACCACGTACTTTGCTCCATACGTAAACAGTTTGGCAACTCGAAACCGTATTATTTATCCGGGAAATAAAAAACGACCTCGATGGACCGAAAAACACAGCTCACTGTTCTAGAACGTCCATGATAAAGAATTTAACTTTAACATCAGATTACAAAAAAAGTTTACTCTTTTAACTTTATTTCAACTGGAAAATATTATATCCTTTGTTGTCCAACGTTCAGCAAATATTTATGAAACTAACGAACCACCCACAAAGGCACACTTTCAACGACAAAAACTAATTAGTGGTCAAAACAAATAAATTTGAACTCGTGATACCGGTTCACTACCTTTTCACAATAATCTCTGTCCCATATTTACTTTATTCTACTTTTGACCTGTAACCATTTCTTTAAAGACACTTTTTTTAAATTTTACTCTGACAGGTATTCAATGATTTTTTTTCTTTAGTTTCCCTGAAAAGGTGCAAGCCGGAGGTTAGTTTTAGTTGAATTTTAGTCTTTGGTGTGTAAAGGCGTTTTAGTACTACTGGCTCCAATTTTTATAAATTCCTGATTTTGCAAACTAAATATAAAACTTTAGGGTCAAATTTTCTTCCCAAACTAATTACAAAAAAAATTTATTTTCAAAGTAACTTATAAGGTCGCTTTTTGTATCCCCTAGGGAGATTGTAGAATGTAAAATGTAAATCAAAATAACTGTCCGGTTGGCGGTTAGTATTCAAATGATGAACAATTAGCATCGTGCAAAAAGTTTTAATCAAGCGCTCGGTGCTTCATTATTCCGAAGAAACAGACGTACCAACCACTAGTAACAGGGATATTTCAGTAGCAAACACACGTTACACCTCGCGGTTGTTCAAAATGCAAAGTAGGCGGGTCAGTATAAAATGAAAGAGAACAGCCGCAATCTGACTGCTGTAACGAGGCTTGGAAATGAAGCCGCGCGATTCTTTATACCGTGTAATCATCGCGAGCCGGCAGCACCGCCTTCCGGTTAGAACCTACCATAATCCTACCCGTATCTACCTTAATATCGCTCTTTACTACTTTATTACCATGTCTACATGTGGTTAAACTATGCCATAATCGTCGATGTTCATGCCGACATTGGCAAGTACGTCAATTTAGCTGCAGCTTAATGAAATGACCCCGTACACAAAATGCATTCTATTTTGCATATGGAATTTTCATTAAAGCCATAACGAGCTCAAAACCCTTGTCAACATCATCACGAACAGACTAAGAGAGATCATTATAACACAAAGAAAGGATTTACGTAACTTCCTTCATGAATGAGATTCTAAATTATAATCCTTAGCGTTTTATTGTGAAATATTTCTGTTCACCACCTCCCCCAATGATTTATTTCCTTCCAATAAATATTTAAAAATCCGCACGTGTTAATAATAGACTAATTCCCTCTGTGCAATATGGGGATTATTAATAAAACACCGAAAATATTGACACCACAAATTACATATTCGATAAATCCGCATACCTCAAAATCCCTATAATGGAGGCAAATCCACAGGTGTTGTCGTTCGCATTCATGTTAATCCATCGCGAAAAGCAACAGTGCTTCTAAAATCAATATCCTTGAATTCAATGCTTTCTGTGGCCGGTTAGATCGCCATGCTTAAGCCATTTTCTTGTAAAATTAGGAATTTCTACGAAATTACAATAATTGTCTCTTTTACGTATTTACGATTAAAATTCATAGATACCAGACCTACACAAACCTAATCCAGCGAGTTACCAGAATTTTCTATGAGGTTACAGCGTGAAGGTGCCCTACATCCCCGACTTAAACCATGAATACGTAACAGCCGCCTTATACTATCTGCAAAATCAAGTGTCATATAGTACGTTATGAAAGTCAAAATCAAATTTTTTGCGCTACTAAACTATTTTTGCCCATCATTTCCCGGTTGCTTAACTACCATGGAAAAATTAACTTACCGATTAGTAGGTACTGGTTGCTATGGAAACACCGATCTGTTATGAATCATAAGATAACGTATCTAGTGGTTGTTAGATGATAATGACAGTTGTAATCAAGTTATCTGGTGTCTAAAATTCTGAATGATTGACAGTTGTTACTTGATTTTATTTATATTTATAAAAAATACTCATAATAGATTTTTTCTTCAAGCGTATCATAATATCCGTATTGTTGTACAGAACTGGCTATGTAGAAGGAAGTCATTTTGTTAGTAGTCAAATAATGAAAATAATGTTACTAGTACAATAATGTGTTTACCTATCCATGGCAACGGCAGTATTTTGGCCATAGCTCCGCCCCCCAAGGTTGGTAGAGGGGAGAGCGTTGTTCTGTCGAAATGACTTTTTAGGAAATATTTATTTACAGCAACAGAATATTTTTACACTTGAAGAAAAAATAGTATATATTATTCGGAGTAGAACGTCTTATTTGTGTTTCGCTCACTTGCACAGCCTCGGCGCGTGCGCCTCGGCCGCAATATGAGCTCAACACAAAAAGAACTCTTTCTACTCCTAATAATATAATATACTATTTATTTTTCGAAGCGCATAAAATGGTAGACGCGTGTTCGTTAAGTGCTTACAACAGATCTCGACGGCTGTGGCTTCACCCTGCTAGATCTCCAGCCTTTATTTTGAAGAGAATAATTATAATATTATTATACAATCTTGTCTGGTTAAGTCGTTAAAATTAATATGGTACCCATAATCAATTATCGAGCGGTTATTTAACTCATATTACCCAATTAGCGAATTGTATATAAGCTAATTAAGAGTAAGCCACACAGGAATCTATTTCATTGGTGATTAAAACTAGGGATTTACTCCTCTTACAGTTAGTCGGGAGGAAAGTTATTATTTTTGAGGGGTTGTTTTGTTGTAAGGATAATAATTTCTGGTATGCATGAAAAACGTAACAAAATTGAGAGTGGGTCGAATTGAAACGGTTGTACGTATTAACGTGTGGGTGTAATGTTGTTTATACGAAGCTATTGTGTTGCGGGGGCGTTAGAGAGAGAGCCAAAACGACGTATTTGACTTCTGATGAATTAGAGCAATTGCAATATTGAATCTTGTAGTTTAAGTCTTCTATTTGTTGACCTATTTACTAATAAAAATGTAGGTAGTACGTGCTTTGATTTTATAAACCATCTCGGAAGTAAAAGCAAAGGGATCTGACAGAAATCCGAGTTAACAATGAACAAGTGCGGCTTTCTTTGTCGAAATAAAAACCGAAAAGTACACAAAACCTTCATTTCAATGCCACCGGGAAAACTCATTGTCCTCATTTTTCCTTTTTAATATTCGGCATTTAGAAATCTACACCTGTGCTTTATTCCCATTTCCATATTGCGAAGTTTTTTGTTCTGTGTATTCCGAGCCCCCCAATCTGTACTCTACGTTAATTTTTAAAATATTAACATCGCGTTTTGTCCCAATTTTCGTTGGCGATGGTGGTGTTTTAGGGTGTATTTCTCTTGCGGGTAAGCCATTTATACTAATAAAACGCGATATTTAATTACAGACCCAAACAATGGTTTACGCTTATATGTGTTTGTCGAAGGGAAAGCAGATTTTCGGACTGGGGCGTTTCTCGCCCCACAGACATAATCAGCATCCGCGGCACCTTCGAAAAAGGCTCTGAAAAAAAGTAAATTAAGTTCTTCGAGAAACTCGCGTAACCATAACGACTTCTCTTTCCAATAATCATTATTTTTTATGAGAATATTATGAAACAAAGACGTCGCTGAAATGTGTTCCTAACATGGGTATATCTAGCGCGAGCACATCGAGTGTCATTAGCATTTTTATAGGGCCCTTTGAATAAGAAACTAAAACATATAACGCTTATTGAAATATCTTTATATCATCTTCTTGAATTATGGACCATAAAAGGGGAAAATAATTCGTCTAGCTCTATCTCATCGAAATAATGATACTTTTAAATTTCGTATATCGTAAAACTGGAAAACTATCCTGACAATTAATTTTAAATAATTTTCTTTTCCTGAAATTAAATTTTTAAGTATGTTACATAAAAATCAAGATCTCGCACTGATAAAACCGATGCCCTTAGTGATAAATATGATAAATAGTTCTTTTAACACTTTTAGTTGCGTGATGTTTCCCTTCGCCCTCGCCTCGTTCAGTTTATATCACATAAATTATGCCAAGTTTTCATTTATATGTAAATTCAATGACTGAGCGCCTCAGTGAACCACTTCGAGATACATCAGCACGGTCTTCTTATTCTTCGAGACGTTCTCTTCGGATCCTGCTTCCACCCTAAAAGTAATGCGAAGGTTCGAAAAAGATAGCGCTTACTACCGGCGGAAGTAATAAATTGGGATTTTTTTTCTCAACTAAAACAATGATTTCTAGGATCTGTGATATCAAAATCATAGGAGGAAAGGAAATTTCCCGTATGAAAATGTGCAGTGTAAGAGGAGCTTTCAGGTTTGCAAGCTCACTAAATTTTATTGACTGAATTTTAAATGAAATTTTCACCCAACCTTAATGGCCAATAAACTATTTTAAATTTGTATTTATAAAAATAATACTACAACATCGTTTGTTCCATAAAACGTTTGGACTTTCAATTACTCTAATTGGAAGCTCAGTTGACTGTGTTTCCACGTGTTTAAAAAAATGCTGTACTTGTAAATTTGTTAACTGTAAGTATGATTGGTTGTTCTAATTACAAATTGAATGATTTGTTGTCTACGTTTGTTCAGAATACAGGCTCAAGTGACTGTACTATATTAATTGGAAGTATGATTGGCTCTTAATGTAATTTAATTGGGAATGCAAAGGTTTGTGGGTTGACATTGTGTCAAAAAAGTACCTCCAAGTTGAGAAATTAGCTTAATTGGAAGTGCCATTGACTTTCCTTTAAATTAATTGGAAGCACTCATCATAGCACACTGCAGCTTTAATTCAGAAAAGGTATCTTCTCATTTGGGCCTGCTCTTAATTAAATTAATTGGAAGTTCGATTGACTGTACTTTAAATTAATTGAAAGTACGAACAATTCGTAATACATATAAATGAATTGGAAAAATGGAAACACAGTGCCCCGTGTGTTAATAAAAATGCTCTCAAGTTGGTTAATTGGAAATTAAATAGGTGCTAAATTATTTGAAAGTACGGATGGCTCCTAATATAAATTAATTGGAAGTATAGTAGGCGGTTACTTTCAGGCAACTGAATTTGGAAGAAGAATTTCCTGTGCATCCACACGTGCTCAATATCGGCTTCTGAACTTCTAATTAAGTTAATTGGAAGTCTAATTGGCTCTTAATCTAATTTAATCGGAAAGCTTTGTGCGTTGACATTGTTTCAGAAAAGTGCCACCAAGTTGGAAAATTAGCTTAATTGGAAGTACCTACGTTGACTGTCCTTTAATTAATTGGAAGCACATCACAACACACTTTAGCTTCAGCTCAGTTAAGCTCTCTCTCATTTGGGCCTGTTCTTAATTAATTTGAACTTCGATTGATTGTGCTTTAAATTAATTGGAAGTAGAAATAGTTCATAATACATATAAATTAATTGGAAGCACAGTAGGGGAAGTATTTCCAGGCAGCTGCATTGAAGTTGATTGCACTTTGAATTAAATTTGGAAGAAGAGTTTCCTGTGCGTCCGCAGGTGCTCAATATTGGCTTCCTTAGTTAGAAGAACTTCCAATTAAGTTAATTGGAAGTACGATTTAATTGGAAATACAAAGGTTTGTGCGTTGAAATTGTTCCAAGAAAGCGCTCCTAAATTGTTTGGCTTCTTTAGTCAGCTAAACTTTCAATTAACTTAATTGGAAGCGCGATTGACTGTGCTTTACGTTTATTTGGGTTTTACTTCCAATTAAGTTTATTGAAAGTATAATTGGCTGTGGTTCAAGTCAGTAAGCAGGCTTTAAAGTTTAAGTGTACTTCCAAGTAGGTAGTACCTTAATTAGAAGAATTAAATTTGAAAATACATTGAGTTGTGTTTAGTTTACTATTTCCAATTAAGTTAATTGGAATCGTGTCGTGTCGTGCTCCATCAAACATGATTTTAATACCGTCCTGATAATAAACTCATAAACCGTAGCTTTTAACTCGTACTAAACTAAAACTAACTCAAGAAAAAATTTAAAATGTCAGCTTGAGTGCTGAACTTTTCTTGTATCCATTGTAAATCGCCGAGGCATGCATATTTTTATTTAATAGGAGCATGTAGTATATACACACACAGACCAACGTAACATATTGTCGGTTTCGCCGTGTTAAGTCTGGTAACGCGGTTTCCATTTCGCACACTTTTTTAAATTTATTTCATGCTACATTTAATTAAAATATTCATGCGGTCCGTTTCTCATATTTTCTGCTGTTACTTATAAATGAATTATTTATGTAATTCTGGTTTTCTCTTGTTTTATTTTGGATAATATAAAATGTTCTTTGACTTAAACATGACAAAATTCATTTATTAAATAGAAAAGTAAACTAAGTTAAAAACTATTTTTTATTAACAAGGGATTTTGAAAATAAGGTTACATTACTTTTGTATCCTCGTGTATTTAATTGTTGGAATTCATCAAAAGATTTCTGGTTCCATGTTTCGAATCCACTAATCCTCGTACGCTTAAAACTTTTGGGATTAGTATGGACTTAACTGCATCCTAGTGTGACATATATGCATATATGCACCCGACCACTAACTCTCGGCGGTCCTTACGGCTTTACTCCCACGTACATGATACGTCCGACTCATTAGTTAACTTTACATTTATTTTCTAAAAGTTATATGGCTTGCACACGTTAATCCGACCTGACGGGCGTTGGGAATATTATAACATGGAAGTTGGTTTCGCGTTAATTAGTTCAACATACATTTGTTGAATAAAAGAATTAACTCAAAATTAATTGTGTTTAAAAATACCTACACTAGCTCCTCCACCAAAATAAAACAAGTTTGAAACCCAGAAAAATATACTTACCCGAAATTTTATCAGAGAAAGATAAAAATTTCTAAAAGCGGATACCGACACGGCCTCCAGTGAGTCAACAACTGGAAAAATTAATTCACAAGTCCACTGGGGCGCCCCCATTGACTAGGTTAGTTGCAGTTTGTGAATGTATATTTCCAGTTGCTGGGTCATGGTAAGCCGTGTCGGTATCCGCTTGTAAAATTTGCTTCTTGCTCCTAACATGAGAAAACATCAGAATCCTTATCGGTTAACCCAATTAATGGGATCTTCCAATGTGTTTACTAAAGGCAGGTTAGAGAATGGAACTTCTCGTGCTACCTCTGCAGGATCACTGGTTAATAGCACTTTATTAACTGTGGAATTATTTAGACCCACGCGCACAGCGACTTGTTTGCGAAAAGAAAATCAGAAAAGTATAAAATAGAGTCGGAGGAGGTAGGGAGTTGGACGCGTTGAATTTCATTAAAATTTTTGAATTAAAAACCGTTCTTCCCCTAACAACCATAATATTTTATTATGTTTGGTAATTGAATTTCTCTTGGATTGTTAGCAATTAAGTTAACACGTCTTGCGTCATTGGGTATCATTAATAATGTGAGAAGAGTTGGATTGGTGGCTGTAGTACGTACGTGTAGAACATAATATAACGATCGTGCAAACATAATTGCGGACGCATCCCTCGAAACCGTTAATTGATACATAATCGCCTGTACTCAGATTGATTATTTAGGATCGTGATTATGCGGTTTCGGTAAACGAACGTGGTCTGTGAACGTTTACATAACGCCGGCGAAGTACAAACTACCCCGGCGACATATTAAGCTATTTAATGTTTGTTAATAGCGCGAGTTCGCACATAAATTAGGTGCAAATGCCGCACACCAGGTAGTAGTCCCGGTGGATAACTCGTCGACGAAACCTGCAGCAGGATAAGAAGAAATTCGGGACTCCCTCGGCGTAGCTGAACGCGCGCGCGTGTGTTTTATCGTGTGAAGCGAACTTCCACCAAGTTGGGGCAATTCTGGGGCATATTTCACATTTTAACGGAGTTTCTTTCGCGGCCTAGTAATGGTCTATTAGCAATTAACTCTTGATTTAGGGAGGAAGCGCCATGCAAGCCCTTGTTCCCGCTCTTATTAGCATTAGCGAGGAATTATGGGTAATTTATATGAGCATTAAGTGTCACCGTTTATTACCTGCTGCTGCTTCTTTATTCATAAGACTCTTAAATTACGGTTAAATACCACCCCGTAATTGCTTTATTTGCTTTTCTAACATTCATTAACCAAAAAGAAAATTCAGCGCCTTTTACTAAATTTACCCTCACTACCCTATCGTTAACGTTTTGCTTTGTTTCTTTAAACTTTCAACCACCTTTCATTCGGGAAATTATTCAGAAAATCTCTACGTTTCCTTTATTTACATTATCTGGATTTTTAGAAGTCCAAAAATCCGCATTTATTATAAAAGTTTAAATATTTCAATCTAATTCAGATTTATGGATTATTATTTGTTTCAAGCTTATAATTCAGGTTGTTTTTTTTTAATCCTCGGATATACCCCTACTATTACCTTGACGGATTCCTGGCACCTCATTGCACTTAGTCCAGCTGTGGCTCATTGTACACTCACTGAAAATTTTAACTTCAACATCTAAGACGAATCTTTAGCATCCCAAACACTAGGTACAGTTTCTTCCTGTATTAGAAGATTCATTCCACATTTTAAAAATGTTATCAATCTGAGTCGGGTTTGAATCCCGAAGGCAGCCATACTACCCTCCTAACCTAACCGAATTTTTGAATGATGTATTTCCGATTCTGTTTTTTAAATTCAGATCTGAACTCTCTGTTTATATCCAGATCCGGATATTCAATTCAGGATTGAGGTTCGGACCCCGAATTGTTTTAGTCGAATAAATTAAATTGAAGACTCCGTCTTAGGGAAGATTATTCCCGGGGTAATTAAAATTTCGAAATCCGGATTTGACAAATATTCCCTGCTTTCCGGATTCTCATTTCAACAACTTTAGACTCCGGGAGTAATTCATAAAATCCCAGCGCTTCCTCTATTGATGTTTACACGAAAGCCATAAAGATTCCTATCCATATTTAGGCAGTAAAATTTTTATTACTTTGAGGGAAAGAAGTTAGTCTGATTTTAAATCGTGAGAATAAAACTTTTTTTTTCGTGTAGAAAAACGAAAAGTTTATTATTTTAAGCGACTGTAAAAAATGTTTGTCGGTTTAATTTAAAAATAAAATCTCGATCAAATTTCACGGCCCATAACCACGCGCGCGGACCATATCCTACAAACTTTCGATGAAACTGTACTAAAATCTCCTGTAGAGCCCAGGAAAAGTTTCCAAGAGGGAACTCCAATAAATCTGCAGTCGTTAACGGCATCCCATTGCATACAGAACAGTTTGATTTTTATTGGTGACCACCACGACTCTTCAAAAAGCAACCCTCCATAATAAACAAAAAAGAAAACAAGGATTTGATTCTAGTAATCCATGAGAAAGTGGTTGTTTTCGTTATATTTTCAAATAAAAAAAGAGTTATTAGAAACAAGAAGGGCTTTTTTCCTTCGTCGAATCGTCAGCACAAAGAAAAGAACTAATTTTAAAAGATTCCGCTTTGTCCTATAAAATCGACACTAAAAAATAATCGGGCAATTACGTAGGGGAGCCCTCTTCGTCTCGACTCAATCACGTGATTTGTCGTTATAACTTTTTATTTCGACTAGCCGATGTTTTGGTCCAATTTCTCCCTGTGGTGTATTCTTAACGGCTAACTTTGAATGACTCGGATTTATGTTTCGTGATATAGTGGTCGCTGTAGCGAAACTTTCAACTCCCCATCGATAAAATGATTTAGGGATTTTTTTCTGTCCCTAAGTTACTGCTTCAACGGAACATTTATCTACTCTTGATTTATATACTTAACAAACTTATTTTCCTAATAATGTAAATCTTGTCCAACCGAAATCTAATCATTTTTCTCTTTTTTTTCAGGTAAGCACAGTTCCACTAGAATTTTTTACGTAAGTACTTTTAAGAATTAAAAATGTTATAACATGTGGTAGGTGCGATTTCAAAAAGTTTTCCCTTCGAAATGTAAATTTCTGAAGGTTTTATTTTTGTTAGAAAGTATCTGATCGAAAAGCTCTGATAAGCGCAAAGGCAGATTATGAAAGTATGAAAGTTGCACTCCGGCAATAAACTCCGGCAATCCCCCTGGCTACGAGAGAAAAGAGAGAGGGCGGCGGGAGCAAAGCTCAGGTGTCGGAACGTTAAACCATCGCCGTTACGGGCCAACTTTCAAACAACTCCGATAAAAAATTCAATAGGAGCCGCCCCGTGACGGCTCGTTATAGCAAAAGTGACTTAGCGCCGCGTCGCCATAAGGGCCCCCTCGCCTCTTAACAAGAGCCCCGCGTGTAATTGGGACGCGATTTATACGTACACCCAAAAAAAAACTGCGAAAATTGCAGACGAGGGACTAATAAGATCTTGCTTGAAACATCCCTTGGAAAGGTGGATCGAACGTAAACAGGATGAACAACAACACGAAATTTACCCTAGGATTTATACAAACCCTTTTTTTTAAATAAAAAAAAATAGACTAAACACTTTACAGGAATTTTCAGGGACTTAAATATAGTTAAAAAGTTCAGGAATCGGATCTGTTAACTTTTAAAATTCAGTTTAAAAGTTTTAACATATTTGTTATTCTGATTCACTGGATTTCGTTTGGTTAACTGAAAATTCCGGTTAAAACTCCGTGTATCGGATATTTAATTGTAGATTTATTTAAACTATACGAATTGAATACATTATCCGTCTTCCGGATACTGGAATTCTGCTTGGAATAAAACTTTTAAAAATTTTAAAATCCGGAAATTCAGGTTTCCATTATTTTTTATTTTGGGTTATTTCCAATCCATTAAGTTCTCTGAAAATTCGGACTATATCCGTATATTTATAACGCAGATTTTACGATTTAAATCCGGATCTGAGTTAAAAATAAATGGAAAGTTTGTGTGAAAACATATATTCCTATTCCGGACTTCACACATTTGGAATTGCGTAAATAATCAAAATCCGGTTGCAAGCACATAGTCTTTGACTTGTTTAGAAAATCCGGGACATCAGAAACCCAATTCGATTACAGCTCATGTCCGTTACCACGGATATCCGACAGTACAACGGATTACATTTTACTCCAGATCCGTAGAAGAAATATATAATAAAATATTTATTTAAACTCCGGGTCCAAATAAATTTCAAATACATTCCGGATTTTTGTATTTTTAAAAATCCGGGACTTCATAAATTCAAATCCAATCGATCTATTATAAATGAAAATCCGGGATTAACTTTATTCCGGATTTTCGGCATTAACTTCTGGCTTGCCAAATTATTCGAATTTTAATTTTTTTTTAAATCCATACTAAATATTTATGGCATATAGTCCGGACTTTCAACTGTCCAATAGACTAGAGAATTTTAAATTCGAATTCATATTAAAAATACATTCCAGATCCAGATCCAAATTCTGCTTGATTAAAAATCCGGAAAAACTGCTTTTCCGGATTTATAATCCGGTTTATATAACCCGGATTTTCAGTTACTCCACCAATCATAAAATTCTAAATCCGGATCGGTGTTCCAATTTTCGATTTGAAAAACGATTTGACTAATTAAATCCGGATTCTCCACACAATTCAACGGCGATGACAGACGTTCGGATTTTACGTAAAAAGATGTCCCCTGTCTTTGTTGGCATATCTTGGCGATTTTCAAGCAAACAATAATTTAGAAGGATACCTACTGAGGGATGCTACTTTTCATTGAACAACCATTTTTTCGATTATTAATCTACCCCATTCCGATTTCCTGCTCATTATATTTTTAAATCCGGTCTTTCGGTTTTACCTCAGGTTCCGAAGTCCATTAAATTATTTGAAAATAAAAATCCCTATTTCTCTTTAGTTGGAGTATACGAACTAATGTATTAGTAAATCGTACTAAAATAAACATTTCGCAAAGCAATAAAATGCAAAAGTGTTTAAAAGGTTATTTTCCAACAGAGCGGCCGAGTGGAGCCAATAACGTTATATTTACAAAGTTACGTTTCATTTGATTGTTATTAGGGGCCGCGCGGGACTCGAATAGTAGTAACTGCAACGGAACACAACCCCTCGAATGCAAGCAACAGCAGCTTGCTTGCTTCCTTGCTTGCTTGCACTTCTGTCTTACTTAAAACCTTAATGCTTCTATGGAGCTAGATTCCACACCTTATTGGTACTTCCAACTCTCCTTCTTAATATTTCGGAATTTATGTGGAAAGTTGCAGCCGCTTTAAGTGGAGACTTTGCTACACTAATATAACAAAGGGTATACGGAAAATTAACGTGGGCGAGAAACTTGAAGATCGATTCCGAACTGTTTTGATTTGAAATTATATCTACAATTCGGATTCAATTAAGAATTGAAATTAAGGATCTGAATTTTCTTGTAGAAAATTTAAATCAAAGGAAGGATGTTTGGGGTTAGATTGACAATTTTTTTTAAATGTATTTAAGTGCAGGTTTATGATTACAAAGGAAAGGTGGGGATGAAAAAAATTAATAAAAAAAATCGGATGTTGGTTAAAGAACAAAATTAAAAATTACTCATTCGAAACTTTATTTGGTATTCAATAAGCATGAAAACCAATCAATTAAACGCAAATGTAAATAAATTTGCAATGCGAGGGGGGAGGACGAGTATTGGCGAATTAAAACCACAAACAATCGAAATGCTAAATCCAAATAAAATAATTAACTCGATTCGTAAACCACGAAAAACAATGATCTGCCGCGGACAATGTGGTAGGAGAGAGAGTCGGCACGTCATTCAGCATATCAATCAAGTCCGGATAATCGTTATAATTATCGGTAGTTTGTCGGTCGCGATCCGGGTGCTCCGGAGTCCGGAGTTTGCGAGCATGCGGCACCTCTAGCGGCGGCAGCTGTCAACGCGAGCACGCCGGACCCGCGAAAAACCGATATGTCACCGGCGTTAAATTATGCACCGTCGTTCTATAACACGCTCTTCAGCTCTTGTACCGTTTGTACACGTCCATCCATCCAACGCGAGATCGCTCACGTATTTTGACCCATTTGTTTAGTCGACCGTTTTCAGCCACCTTTTATTAATTTTTCTTTTTTGTTTTCGCGTTTCACACCTCCTCGCTTTTATCGGAAACAGCTCGAAACCGACGTCGAAACTACGCAATTACAGGAAGTTGAGACTTTTAACGCCGACCCTAATCGGGTCACGATCGCTCTCTCGTTGGAGGGTTAAACTGTTAAAATAGCAATGCCCCCGTTCGAGAACCGACGATTTTTTCACGTTCCGTGTATAATTATTGGACAATGCGTTTCGTGACAAAGCCTGTTCATGTTTGTTCCATTATATACTGATTTGTTACCCGTTCGCTATATTCGCTTAAACATAACAATTTTTTCTTTTCCGCTAATTTTTATAATTGCATAGCGTTCACTGAAACATTTCTAACATCTCTATTATTTTTATCAAACTAATCTGAAACACTTACAATGTTAAAAGCTATGGTTTCTGGTTTGAATTCCAGTAACAATAGACGACAGAATTTTTGAAAAGGTTCGTTAAATGGCAGGAATTTGTTATATCTGAAGAAGATGATTCCAGTCCAATAACGTTTATAAATTATTTCCGATTAACTCGCTTTTGGAAAATTTTAAAAATACCTCCCCTTACAGCTTCAAAAATAAAATTCATGAAAAAACTCTCCTACACTACTGCCACAGTGAGTTCCTGAAATCATTTTCAGACTATGCGCCTTTACAAGCTACGCGCCCTAGACCATTGCCTACAATAACTTCCTCGGTTTGGGTAAAATTCAGCTCTTAAATACTTTAATAACAATTCCCCTTTTCAATTTATTGTCCAAAAATGTTGCACCCTTCATACCTTTTTTTAAATTCGTAATTTATTCGATTTTCGAACTAATTACAAATTTAAACCAATTTAGCTCTTTTGCTTTTGGCTATTGCCATAAACCAAACCATCTCCAGCCACTAAATTATTTTTTTAAAAATACCTTTCACTTTCTATGTCCTTTATTTTATTTATCTTAACGTCACTCCAAATATAGGTTGAAAGCGGCGATAACTTCCATCAAAATCAAGATTCAGATAAAGATTAGATATCTTTTTTTATTGCGTACTACTTATTCTAGTTCCATCTTGATAATAATGTCCCTACTCTGAATAACGAGAGACGTACAGTTGAATAATAATCACGATAAAATCGGTTCTGTACGGCTGATTCGTCGTTGGGTTTAGGATTTAGATAAACAATCTCATTGTGAATGTTGGACCAGGAGATTAATATAAGATAAATTTTGTCGGTCCTTTCACGGTTTAGAAACAAAACGTTTTTGTTAAATTTTTTACATACAACATTCAACTTTCAAGTCCTTTCAACAATTTCGTTGAATTTACATTTTAGCAAGCTAGAGATTGCCATGTAAACGCAGAAAGGATAAGTGGGCGCAAGAAACATAGAGAAAGTGTAAAATAGGTAGAATGAATCGTGTGTGAGTGAGAAAATGAGGGAAAGACAATAAAAGAAAAAGAGAGAAACATACAGAAGGTGAATTGGCGCAGAGAACGTTAGAGGATACGCTGGTAAGAGAGAAAGGGAAGGAGATCAAGCCAGTGGGGGTTCAGTGTGGCAGGGGGGATCCAAATTAAAAGAAAATTTATTTGGATTGAGAAACTGATTCAAATATATTTGAAACATGGAATTGGATGGGATTGTGATTCAAATTAGGATCGGATTGTCTATCTATTAATTAATAGCTTCCATTAGTATTTTATTCTAATTGAGAAGTGATAAAATTTTCCTGAAATGGTTGTTAGAGGGTTGAAATGTACGTGCGGTGATAAAGTGGGTTAAAACCTAAGGACGCCCGAGCGCTAGGACATAGATTGGTGGAAGGTAGGCAGGGTTGTCAGTTACAAGGATTCTCGATTAAACGTCCATTTAAGCTCTTCGGCCCCACCTGAACATCTGTATCTTTAAATGTACTCCCATAACGCAGTGTGCGTTAAAAATTCAAGAGCACTTACGCACCGCTGAACAGTTATTGCCGTCGGGGATACTTTATCGCGTATAACCAATTTTTAAGAGGATTTTTCATGAAAATTCATTACGTTGTAAAAAAGTTAAACGAAGTGCAGGTTGGAGTCTTATTTTTCAGGTAAAATACAACATAAGTGGCTCGATGGGAATTTATTAGCAGGGGAAATCTGCCGTGCATTACAACATGCTCGCTCTGGTTCCTTTTAAAAATCATCGTTTTTTATTGTTACGCACAGTCCCTAATCGCGCGAGAATGGCTCCGAGATCTTTAGATTATCGCGATTTAAATTTTCCGAATTCCATTTGCAACAATCGCACATAAAAGTGTCCGGGAACATCAAAGTTGCAGTCTCTCTTATACGACCAGAGGGTTGTTATTTCCCCGGCAGTAGATGGGCACTGCACAGAGAACGGGTGGAATAAAGTTTTTGCGGAACAATTTGAGGTTATGTAACTGAGTGCACGAGGGCTGCAAATGGCCGCTTGCTGATGGTCAGAGAAATTCCCACTAGGGAAATCGAGGAATTCCTGATTATATTTACTTCGGTTACTGAGAGCCGTGGATATATCTATCCTCGCCCTCTTACATTTTACATTATTCGAGGCAATGACTCGATTACTTTTTAAAACGAAAACGGCGCTAGTTTAATCTACTTTCAAGCTTTTTATGCAAACTTAAGACCTATAAACTTTTCTTTTAATAGGATTTTTATATAAAAATATCAAATAAATGGAAATAGCACTTTAGGCGAGTAGAGCGGAGTTCCACCCCGAAATCAGATTCAAATTCGATCAAGATATTTAATTGTACCAGTTTCAACCAATTGCATCCGAAATTACAAGTTCCGATTCAATAAGGATTCGAATTATATTGAGGAAGCAAGATAATAAGTAATACACGGTTTCGGATTGAAAGAAAGAAAGGAACAAGTTGCGGAAAATATTCGAGCTCGAAAATGATAAGTTACAGAAATTAAATAAAAGGAGGAGGAGGCCAGAAAGAATAGAGGAAAGGAGAAGAAAAGTCGACAAGTAAAAGAAGTTAATAAAAAGGAGAAAACTGAAAAAGAGAACGGAACAGCAGCCTCAGGTATACAGGGGGAAAACGAAAGGAGTTTACTTAATGAGAGGGTGACAGTGAAAGAAAAGGGAGAAGGACAGTTGGGGAAGAAAAGTCATGAAAGGAACTTAGATTAAAAATAAGAGAAAGTCTAAATGAAAAAATACAAAAAATTGACGAAAGAAAAAACATCCTCATCTAAAAAATCACGGTCATGGACCTTTGGACGCAAACGGTTGAACGCGGCCCTTTAAACGCAGTTTTTTTCAACTCGATTTGCGTCCACACGTCTATGCGTTCAAAAGGCCCTGCGTCCAACCGTTCTGCGTTCAAATGTCTCTGCGTTCAGAAGTCGCTGCGTCCATCCCTTCTGCGTTCAAATGTCTCTGCGTTCAAAAGTCCCTGCGTCCATCCCTTCTGCGTTCAGAAGTCCCTGCGTCCAACCGTTCTGCGTACAAATGTCTCTGCGTCCAACCGTTCTGCGTTCAGAAGTTCCTGCGTCCAACCGTTCTGCGTTCAGAAGTCCCTGCGTCCAACCGTTCTGCGTTCAAATGTCTCTGCGTTCAAAAGTCCCTGCGTCCAACCGTTCTGCGTTCAAATGTCTCTGCTTTCAGAAGTCCCTGCGTCCAACCGTTCTGCGTTCAAATGTCTCTGCGTTCAGAAGTTCCTGCGTCCAACCGTTCTGCGTTCAAATGTCTCTGCTTTCAGAAGTCCCTGCGTCCAACCGTTCTGCGTTCAAATGTCTCTGCGTTCAGAAGTTCCTGCGTCCAACCGTTCTGCGTTCAGAAGTCCCTGCGTCCAACCGTTCTGCGTTCAAATGTCTCTGCGTTCAAAAGTCCCTGCGTCCAACCGTTCTGCGTTCAAATGTCTCTACTTTCAGAAGTCCCTGCGTCCAACCGTTATGCGTTCAAATGTCTCTGCGTTCAGAAGTTCCTGCGTCCAACCGTTCTGCGTTCAGAAGTCCCTTCGTCCAACCGTTCTGCGTTCAAATGTCTCTGCGTTCAAAAGTCCCTGCGTTCAAAAGTTCCTGCGTTCAAAGGTTCCTGCGTTAAAACGGCCGCGTTCCACCGGCCGCGTTCAAACGTCCTGATCCGAAAACTCATAAAATAAGCTCTGATCCGTCAATCCAATAATATATTATTTTTCTATCTGAAGTTATATTTGAATCTACTTTAAATTCAGGGGTGGTATTAAAAATTCCAAACCATTTAATAATTCAAATTACCAATCGTATCGGAATTCCACAGGGAAAAAGAGAAGTAGCGCGTCAACAACTGATTCCACGATTCGATCTAATTATAGAATCAATAAATAAATTATATCGGATCTAAATTATATTTCAAACGAGTTTCGATCCGAAAATAATTTAAATCCTGCAACTAGCAAGAAAATAAATTTTTGAATTTATCATAAGTCTAGGTTCCAAAATGTTACATTTGGATCCACTTCAAAATCAGCTTCAGCTAAGCATTACGACTAAAAATTTATTTTGAGATTTCCTTCTTTTGTAAAGCTAATAAAATTGCCTTTTCAAGGGATTGGAATCCAATTCTCAAGAGGAATTAAGCCCTAAGTTCAAAAAGTGAGCCCAACCGAAAAAAAAAACACGAATAACAAGACAACCATGACGACATAGTCAATTCTTGTTAATTAATTTTATATTTTTTTATACACACAGAAAATGTCTGTCATGGGTCTCTTAACTCATCTACCGATTCATGTTACCTTTTAATTATAGAAATGCAGCTGGATGGGTTAATCTAGAATGGAGCAAACTATTTTTTTAGGGGTGAGTTTAAAAATTAAAGAATGTTGTTCAAAATTTTAAGAGTTTAGGTTTGTACGTTGATGTATCTGTGAATATAATGTGGAAAGGGCGTAGAAATATGTTGCTCTAAAATAAATCAAAAGAAAAGGTTTTCTTCCCTTGTCTACAGGGTGTCTAAGATAAGCACAAATTTAAGATTTTTCAGCCTGTACTGAAAACTGCTGGAATTTTCTTTTTGAGTTGATTTAGATATGGCTTTCTTAGCGGATTAATTCGTTCATGGGAAAATAATGAGTTGATCCCTTAATACTAATGTATTTATTTTAATTACTAAAAGAATTATAAAGAGATGTTGTAGGCCACTGTAAAATCAGGATTTAGAATTAAATAATAAAGGAGGTTTAAATGGAAGAATTATAAATAAAATCCAAACATAATGGATGGATTTGGAAAACTTTTGAATCATTTAAATCATTGTTTGTAAATAATAAATAAATACATATATGTAAATCGGGAAAAGAGATTGAAAACAAACTTTCGTATTTGTAAAATATATCCGAAATTCCCCGACAAAATATAAATTGAGTTACAAATCTCCTCTTGTTCATCTAGCGCTAATTAATTAATTAATTATTTCCATTTACAAATTTATCTTCTGGTAGTGACAAACCGACAGCTCAAAGCCTGCGAACGAATGAATAATTACACAAGAAGGAACATAATTAGAACATTTAAAAAATAATATTAAAGTAGAAAAATATTCTAGGCAATAATTATTTGTTCAATGTGAGTAAAATAAATTCATTAACAAAAGGAATCAGGAAATGTTTAAAGTTTAAAGAGTGGATTTTACGATTGATGTCGGATATAAACAACGGTTTTCCCCTTTTAAATACTTGTCTGAAAATTCAACCGGATCGATGTGTTATTTTACAGGAGTGTTCGTGAACTAATCGTGTTTGTATGAAGCGGAATACTGCGGGTATTGGTTTCGACATCCTTTCTGTTTATGTATGTAATAGCCGATTTTAGTGTATACGAAATGCTTTTCATTCGACAGCTCAAAGCAATGTGTAGAGAGTGTTCTACGAGTGTATATTCGAATACTCTGGTTACTCCGTTAATAACGTTTCATTTCCACGCCCTTTACAAAACCTACATAAAGTAAATTTTAACCCCAACTGACTTCAATTCTGAAATATTAAACTTAAAGGGTAGAGAGAGAGAAAGAATTAAATCGGGTACTCTCTTTCTACAATTACAAATGTCAACAATGAATTTTAAATGGTTTCAAGCTTCGACCCAGAATTTGGCAAACAACAAAAAGTCGGGAATAATACATAATATCCAAGTTTTTAGTGTGTAAACAAGGGGGTAAGGAGAGCAGCAAGCAAGCAAGCAAGCAAGCAAGCAGCACTGGATAAACTTACATTGTTTAGACAAACAGACTTGTAACTGATGCCACAAAGCACTCCGCGCTTTATAGACGCGTTTCAAATGATAGATTCCATATCTAAAAAAAAGTTCTGCACGTTCGTTCCGTTCCAGGGTTCTATTCCTAACCGGAAGGGGTTAAAAAAGGACGGCGTCAAAATAAATTCCTTCAAAAAAGTTGAAGGAAAAAGTTTAGAAAACACAATCAAAACTTGTGTTTTACTACAACTCGAGGAGGCATAAAAGTTCGGGGTGTCATCTTTAATTCTGATTGTAAAAGGAGGAAATATACACCAGCACTTGAATATCAATGCCTATTTTACTCAGAAACCTGAATTATCAGATTCGCGAACGAGCATTCAGAGTGCAAAACTTGATTTGTAACTTTCATATAGGTTTCTACTATCAAGTCTACACAGTTCACTAAAACTTTAGTTAGATATTGGCAGAGTGTGGGAGACAACCAAACTATGACAAACGACGCAACTGTGACTTTAATGTCGAAATATGGTTATTATCTATCCGAGTGTACCGGATTTGTCTACGAAGTTTATTTCTATATTAAATCACAACACAACAACTTAATCAGAATTAAATGAATTTGTATCCATTACAAGTTCTGACATTCAAGACAATCAAAAGAAGGATCATGACAACGATGTGAGCTTGGAGAATTTCACGGTCACTAAAAGTCCGGAGCGCCTCCACCATTTTTATACCACCTTCATGAAAATTAATGATCCTGGATAAAATTTCATCATTCAGAAAAAAGATAACCTGCGAAAACCCTAACAAGAGAAGGAAAATCCGCAAGGGAGAGACCCCAAAATGTTTACTCGTAATATTGCATTTTCTTAAGGAACCTCAAATAATTTACGACAATTTTTTTATGTTACTTTTCCAATTTCTTTAAGAATCCTCCTCCAATCTGCAAAACGCAGTTTTTCCAGTAGGGCGTCTACTAAAAGAAAAAGTAGGTACTAATGAGATGAATAACAGAAGGAAAAGAAGTGTAGGGTGCAAACCTCCCCTGGGCTTTCCCATACTAAAAATAAACATTTCGTTTTTGGTACAACAGTAGTTCGCGAGGCAGCGTTGGAAATCACTTGAATGCGTAGCGAGAAACACCAGACTATACGGGTTCGATACGTACAGAAGAGAGACAGGCATCTAATTTACTAACGCAGCGGAAGTTCGCGATTTTCTCATCAACCGTACATTTTAGCTATATGACTACCTTATACTATGTGATAGACAATTCAATTTTGCATTCAATTATATAATAATATACAGGGTGTTTCATTTAAAATAACAAAGTTGCTTATTGTACTGTGAAAACCAAACACCCTGTATACGTGATATAAATTTTGGAGAATGCAGAGCTATATTCTGAATAAGTTTTATAGTTAAACTTCTTTCATATTTTGATTAATAAAGGAGCTATAGGAGCATCAATTTCCGATTTTCAAAACCTCGTAGAGGGCGCCACAGTGGAATTCTAGCATTCATCAAAAAACAAAAATGTAGCTAATACCAAGCTGCATAAGCATAGAAAATTTAAATAAAATCGTGCAGCCAGTTTTTTTGTAATATTTTTTCAAAAATTTTAAAATTTTTGGAAGAGCGCCGCGGTCGTTGCGACCGTTTTTGGATGTCATGTTCTTAAAATTGTGTCGCCACTAATATTCTGTCAGCCACAGAAGAATAAAACATTTGCATGATTGTATGCATTTATTTTTCAATTACATTACCCGTAAATGTAATACACGGAAAACAAGTACTTACCTACTTTTTCATGATAATATGAGAAAACCTCTTTATATAAATGCGATCTAACAAATTCTCTCGAGTTTCCTTACTAACTGTACAATTCCGAGACTTATTTTTAGAAAATACAGTGTACCTACTGCGCTTGCACGTACAAACCTACTTTAAACGAATTTTATATTCAGGTAAGGTATCTGCAGGTATTTGCAAACTGTAACCCAATCTCCTTGAGATAGAACGCGCGACTAACAGAAACAAATCCTATCAAAACAAACCTCTTCGCCGTTTCTATAATTCCTTTCTACAATTTCGTGCAACCTTAAACTTCCCTTGTGACACAAATTAAGCGTTATTGTCCCACACCGGGTGTGGTGTCCCATTTCAACAGATGCAGAAACGTACGGAACCAGCCAGCAGACGACAATTGCATTCATTGCCATAATCACAGGCCGATTTAATCCCAAGTATTGTCAACAGTTGTTTGACAATGGCCACCACTTATGAGAACCACCCCTCGTTTCACAAACGGCATTGGCAGGTAATAATCAAATATCGTCCCCTGTCTGTATTTGTTGTGACATTTGCGTTAATTTCCCATCGAGATATTATTATGTTGCGCCCGTTTTGAAGAGAAATTTATGTGATTGATCAAATTTTAAAAATTAATTTAATTTCGACGCTTGCTATTTTCCTAAAAAGTCAACTCTTTTAAAATTCTCTTTTAATACTGATTTAGCACAAAGCTGAAAGTTACAAATTTATGTATTTTTTTTTTGCTGAAATCCTGCAGCGCTTTGCTGTTGAGGTAGGTACAAATGAGCGAAATTGATTAAAATTTGCACATGATATGTCATCATGCATCTCGGCGTACAAAATTCGAAATGAAACACGGCTTCCTCTCGGATTCTACGGGTGTGTAATAACTGCGGAGTAATAAACATCACCCAGAGGCGCTTTGCAGTCACAGACGGTTAGCTTAACAAATGAAAACCTGCAAAAGCGAAAAGAAATGAGAAATAATTAGGATATGCACTGCTTTTAGATAAAATATAGTTAGAAAGGCTATTTTAGTGCTGTGTTGTTCTCTTGAGCTTATAAAAGTTTTTTCTTTTAATTAAAGAGCTTTAGGCGAAATAATTTACAGTGGTGTAGGCAGAGGGAAAGGAGATACAGATTTTAATGTCCGTTTGGACGGAGATTCAAGGAAAACCCTAGGTACCTACCTGATTCTAATTTTATTGTTTTGACCTACCACGTAATTTCTCTTAATTTTTAGGGAACCGAATCGGAACACCACCCTGTATGTTTTTTTTGGAAATAAGTTTCCAAGCTTTTTGTTACATAATTTGGTAGACATCCGTTAAAAAAAGTCTTCGCAACGGCGCTTTTCCAAAAATTTTGAAATTTTTGAAAAATTATTACAAAAAAACTGGCCTCACGATTTTATTTAAATTTTCTACACTTATACAGCTTGGTGTTAGGTCCATTTTCATTTTTTGATTAATGCTAGAATTTCACTGTGGCGCCCTCTATGAGGGTTTGAAAATCGTAAATTGATGCTCCTATAGCTCCTTTATTAATCAAAATATGAAAGAAGTTTAAATATAAAACTTATTCAGTATTTAGCTCTGCATTCTCCTAAATTTATATCACGTATACAGGGTGTTTGCTTTTCGCAGTACAATAAGCAACTTTGTTATTTTAAATGAAACACCCTGTATATTATTA
This sequence comes from Hemicrepidius hirtus, assembly GCA_963082805.1. Lineage (NCBI taxonomy): Eukaryota > Metazoa > Arthropoda > Insecta > Coleoptera > Elateridae > Hemicrepidius > Hemicrepidius hirtus. The sequence goes on from OY720162.1 coordinate 30,432,346, forward strand.
TATAATTGAATGCAAAATTGAATTGTCTATCACATAGTATAAGGTAGTCATATAGCTAAAATGTACGGTTGATGAGAAAATCGCGAACTTCCGTTGCGTTAGTAAATTAGATGCCTGTCTCTCTTCTGTACGTATCGAACCCGTATAGTCTGGTGTTTCTCGCTACGTATTCAAGTGATTTCCAATGCTGCCTCGCGAACTACTGTTGAATATCAAAAACGAAACGTTTATTTGTAGTATGGGAAAGTCCAGGGGGGAGGTGCGCAAATCCAATTTTTCAGGGTTAGGATGATCGTCAGAGTTGTTAGACAATTTTTCGTTTTTATTCTATTTCTTCAATTATCACAAGTTTTTTTTAAGATCCTTACATAGCAGGTTGAGTTTAAATTTAAAATCGGAAATAGAACTTAAACAGAAAGTTCGAAAATTTAATTTCCTCTTGGGAAAAGTCCTGCCATAAACAAACCAACACCAACCGAGTTTATTATGTTTTATTTTTTTTGTAGAATACAATGCAAAATTATTAACAGTTAATGGTATTTGTAATGTTACGTTGAATAGAGTGCTCTGAAATCTTGTATTATAATTCTGATTTCTTTTCCATTTAAAAAAATAATCAAAAAACTACCCCTTTTCTCCACATACAATGTGGAAATGAGGTTATCTAGGTTTATTCATGGCGGCACTTTATTAAAAATATGTTTATATAAGTATTCATTCTTTTTATTTCGAGTTCGCATGTCATTAAACAGGAAACATAATAAAACCATGCGGGTATTACCATATCTTGAACAATATTATGCAAAATGAATCCCCCCGGAACGGGATTAAAATAAATGATCTACATGCATAATACTTCCTATTCCACTATCGAAAGCAAATCAGTCGCGTACCCGAACCCACGACATTTACCTATGAAATATATTTTCCCTCGGTGAAACCGAACTCGGTTGAATTATAAATTAAAATTCATTTCATGGAGCGGATTCATTGCATTCCCTGTTCTTTCTTCTTTTTTTAAATTTTTGATATCATTCAAATGCATTTCTAACTTTTCATAATGGACGGCGAATATACAAAGATACATTGTCATGAAAACACATAAAGGCAGGCCTTAGAATTGAAGATATTATCGCTTTTTAAACGGAATTTATTATACAGAACTTCTCAGATCGTTGATATCAAATACATTTGATTGAATTTAAATTGAATAATCGTTTAAAGCGGCGGTTCAACTATTAAAAGTTTATTTACGAGAATTCTAGAAGCAATTATTAATATGTTCCTGTTTGAAATGAAAAGGTGCTGCCATTGGTCAATAAAATTTGAATGTAGACATACAAGAGTGTTAGATCAGACTCGTTTCAATAGAAATATTGACCCTAAATTGGTTTAGGGGAACTTTCCTCCCTAAATAATAAAAATCTCCACAAATTGTGTGAATATTACGTATTTTAACAGTTTCTTCCCCTAATCCCAAACCCCTAAAATATAGACATTTCGAAAAGTATAATAAAAATATATAAAGTTTCCCACCGCAACCTTTAAATAAAAAATATAAGATATAAAAAGGAATGTACCTAGAAGTACCATAACCACGCAATGTCCCTGCCCGAGTCTACTCTAAAAATTTCTTGGTACCCGAAAAACTAAATGCAATGCGTTTCAGGAAAATAAATGAAAACCCTTTAAATTTAAATAAAAAATCATGCAGTCCGTGACCAAGCCACATCCCTGCCCTAGTCAACCCCCAATGCACGGCCAATCAATTAAATCAAACTCAAATAAATTAGAAAACCTAGACATTGAGAATTACGAATTTTCAGGAAATGTAAACACCTCGAAGCTGAAAAATTCAAGATCTTAGCAACCCCACCGGAACGAATTTTTTTTAATATCTACCCTCGGTAATTATTAGGATTCAAACAATCCTATTAAGAAGTACGATTGCGTTCCTTAAGATGTGGATTTCCCTGAAAAAACAAAAATTGGAACCAGAACAGTTAAAGAAAGATTCTGAAAGTTAGGAAAATGTAACCCACGAGTTGTCTCGTAAATCCGGGAAGTTTAAATAATCAAAGATTATTTCCATTAAGGGTGACTTTAAAAAACTTTCTTTAAGAAAAATCTGGGGATGAATAGGGTGTAAAAAATAATTCCTTATGTTGCGACTGAAAATAAAAATTAAAATAAAACTGTCCGTTATGTTTTTAATTTTGTATTTAATTTCACGTTTGAAGCGCCTACTTGATTATTCACCAGTGAGTAATAATTATTCACGTCAGTTATGGATAAGTTTATCCTTGACCAAACAGTTAAATATTTAGTAGTCGTGGATAAAATATTAGTTAACCATAAATTTTGAATATTTTAAATTTTATTTTGGAAACGTGGTGTATTTTCATAAATAAACTTTCTAATAACCTTCAATTTAAAAAAATTATAACCCTACTTCATTAAAAATATTAATTTTCTTAATTATGTCCAAAAGTTAAGTGTATAATTATTATAAACTTTCCCACAACCGAGACAGTTGTTATTTTTTTAAAAAGTGGACAACGTCCCTAATAAAAAACAGTTCGTTTAAATTTTATTAGATAATAAAAAGCAACCATATAAACGTCTTTGATGAAGGCAACTAACGCACCGCAGACAAAATGTTTGTTGTATTTAACCGTCCATAATTTATCATAATTTAAGGGCATTTTATAAACCGTGCGTGCGTGTGCATCTTTTCCACACATCTGCTCATCTTTAATCTCATCTCTTCTTTCATCTTCATGCGGTTTTGACCTCCTCATCCTTATCTATCGTGACTTGCGTGCGCGTCCTTTTATGATCATTATTATTAAAATTATTATAATAAGGCCTTTGCTCTCGGTGCTTACACCTAAATTCCTCTTGTCCTTTTCTGTAGCCCAATTTGAATGCAGATAGAACTGTGGTCGTAAGTTAAAATGTAAAGGAGTTCAGGCGATGAATAATGATGATGCGGGCGCAGCTTGAAGCCAATGGATGCTAATGGTGGCATATAGGACGACCTGCTGCGAGCAATCAGCACCACCAAGGCGATAGTTTATAAAGCGTTCGACTGCCTACGGGTAAATTTTTTTAAAAGCCATCGTTTCTTAAGATCAGTCACGGGAATAGAACAGGGAGTTTCTCATGCATTGAAACTGAAGAATTCTGTAGAGATAGCTAGGGGTTTCCTCTTTGGAAAACTGGAAATTTGAATATTTTTCAGTCAACCGAAACCTGGGGTAATATTAAAAAAAACAAGAGCAAACAGGAATGTTTTGAAGAAATTATGTAAAAACATTCCTCTGAATATTCACGTTTCCTTGCCAGTCAAACCCTTTGAACCTTTGAATCTGTTGGCCAAGAATACATTCCCCTACCTCGATTATTAAATTGGGCATTTCTACAAAAGTATAAGGCTGTCAAATCACCCCCCCATCCCTGAAAAAAAGTTTCTTTAAATGTAATCTTTAGGAATGTCCTGAAAGATTTCGAAAGTTTGATCAGTATCGCCTCTAAATAGTTTGTATTTTATTTTCAGGAATTTCCCTGAAAATCCATTCTCTATGCAAAATATCCTGAAGGAAAGTAACTATCGGAAATTTTGAAAAATGTTTTCTACCCCTTCGAAAGTTGTTGCGTCGAATTATTCAAAACTATCAGAAATCATCCCCCTTTTCAAAACAAGTAATAACCTTATAATCTAGAAACTTCCTGAAACGCTTACAATTTGAGAAACTTTTAAAATTATATTACCCCACAACCCTCCTCTTCTGTGCCCCTTATCTTCAAAATAAAAAAATACCCCTTAGCTCCAATCTCCTTCGGAAATAACTCCACAGGATTCGTATTAGAACAACAACAAATAAAATATTACCAGGGAAAACCAAAAACCACCCTCTGCCTTATGAAACTGCCTTATCCCCAAGGGATAAAATCACCCCTAAAATTGTTAATTTAATACAGCTCCAGTTTGAACAAAAATATTTATTTTCTAAAAGACTGACTTTTATGTATTTATAAAAAAATATAGAACATAATTTCTCCCTTAAACAAGTTTCGAGTGAACCTACATAATACTCAGGAAATGTCACGAATTTTGACCTTTTTAAAGCTACTACCCCCTAATTTAATCTTTACAAAATATAAACCTTTAAAATTGTCGAGGAACAAAACTCAAACGTCAAACGTTATCAAATTTGTTCTTTATCAAACAACAAGCTTCCTTTTAAAATATCCATCCCTTAACGGCATTCTTCATTCATATCCTGCAAAATTGATTGAGGAATAATTAATATTTCTGTTAATAATTACTACCACCCTTGAAAATATTTTTAATACCTCTTTTCTTCGTCCCCATCTCCTAAAAATAATTGGAGAGAGATTGCATTTTTTTCATATTTCAAAATTATGTTTTCTTATAATTTACTAAATACAGACTTAAAACTAACCCCCCCCCCCTTCGTTCATAACCCTAACAAATTTATAAATGGTCAAATAATCACCCCCCTCTCTTAAAATATTCTCTTCATTCTTCGTCTCATAAAATATTTTGTCGTTCGTGTTGGTTGTTAAATTGTGAATCGACGTACACGTCAATTCTTGTTTAAGATATCTTTTCCAATCTCTCCCCTTAGGTTGAGATTTAAAAACAAAATCATGATGAGGGTAGTCTTGAGGAAATTCATCTGGAAAATTAAATGCGAAGATGAATATTAAAAAAAATGAGTTTTTTTACCGGTTCTGATTCTGTGTTGAACCACACTTTTATAGGATACCTAAGTGTTCTTGAGGTAAGACGCATGAAGCAGAAACTCTCGGTGAACAGCTCTCAGCGCGAAGCTTCATTAATTATTTTCCGATTGCCTGTTAATTTAATTTCGGGAAAGATTTTCGTTTAGGCAAATATTTAAGTATTAAAGTCGAAAAGTTTCAACGGAGTTTAGTAGAGCAAAATGAAACGGCACTCGACGAAATTACGGCTGTTCAATTCGATTTAATAGGTAATCAGATTTGCCGAGTGAACTCAATAAGGCAAAGGTGGAGACAATGAAACTTTCTTGAAAATTCGCTTCCTGTCTGGGAAATGGCCTGAAAAAGTATTCTGTCTTCTGGAAAAAAAAGAGAGAAAAAGGAGGAAGCTTTATCCATCCGTCATAAAATTGGCATTTTGATAAGACCCGGTCGTCTCTGTCCAACATATCCGTCGTCCTCGAAGAAACACGATAAGCAGGAGGCGAAATGGAGATGGTCCCTGAAGAAGGCGGCAACAGACGTAGCAGGCCGGACACAATAGGCCGAGCTTGAAAGGACAAAGCAGCCGCAATTACGGCTAGAATAATCAAAGTCTACATCCTGTAATGGGCCGAAGACTTGAATTGTTCTCCCCTTATACACGACGAGGTTACATTCATTTTTGATATGAAAGAGCCGCTATTAAAGTTTCATTACGACCGCAGATTGAATATGTAGACCTATTCGAATGAGAATTCTCTGCGTTTATCGTTTCAATTCTTGCTGAGTGGAATTTACCCCCATAGGGGGAGAGAGAGACGAAAAGTTGCCTACACATTCAAAGTCGACTACGTTCAAATCCACAGGAAGGCCTGCTTTGATCCCGTTTAATGACTTATTAATGTTACACTATGCTTCTTAAATGAACTACAAATAAGCGGAGCAATCAAAATTCAGAATCTTTAAGAGCCTGGCTGGGAAAGTTCTAAGAGAAAAAAATTGAAAATTAGGTTGTTGAGGAAAAAAATTAAACCCTCCTTAACTCGCTTATCTGGTATATAACTAGCTTTGTAACTTTCCCATTAGAATACCCACAAGAAATAGGGATCTTGTACCTTAAAGGATTTATAGATCTAGTAACCTGCTACCTATGGCCACTTTATATGGCGATGTGTAATTTTTTGATTGGTAACTACGATCTTTTAAATTGGATTCGTATCCGCATTTCGATCGGATTTGGATTAATCCTTTGAATTTCAGGACGGTTTTATTTCGTTTCGGGGAAGTTCTGAGTTATTTAAATATAAGAATGGGTTTATTTGCTATTCTTCCATTATTTTGGTATTTATATTTTGAATTATAAAAACCCTTGAAATAACAAATAAATTGGAATCATTTGTCAATAACTTGTTTGGCAATAAAAAAAGTCCAATAATCTTCACCAACTTTTTGTGTAATATACTTTCCCGAAACCGGGGGGCGTATATCCTGAATAAATAAGTACTTAGTGAAGGGGGTTATTCATTAAAAGGAATCTTAGTATTATATAAATTTATAGGAAGAAGAAAATTTATGGTTGGCTCTGGAATTTAACCCTGTTTGGTGGTTTATGGTGGTCATGCATTCATGGAATGTAAACAGTAAAGTCCAGTATGCTGATTAAACGAAGAGGGTGCATTAATTGGCTTAATTGAGTCTAAATTCAGGCCCCGGTAGATTATTTGTTTGGCGGTTAGAGTGTGAAAAGTGACGACACGTTAATTTTGGGCGAATTTAGGCGCGTCGCGTCCACACGCGTGCTCTTGCGATTTCCTGTAACGGTAAATCACGGGGCCGTTTAATTATTCATCGAGCTATTTTCACACTATATTTCACCTGTATCGCGGTTCTTATCTCCGCTTGTGTATAGATTACTAGATACTGCGTTTTAGTTTAGTTTGCTCGGCGTTGATCACGTATACAAGGCACATAAATTAGAGGATTTAACTCGGTTAACTCGAAATTAAGTTCCAAATTCTGCCGCACTATACGTACACGATAATATATAACCGAAGTAAAAACAATTATTGCCACACGTTCCGTTTACGTGCGGATGGAGCACTCTCGTGAAATTAAAAGCGAATAAAAAGGCACGCCCAGAAATTAAATATCTACCTAACAATCGTCGAAACCGGTAAAATTTGCCAAAAAAAAAAAACGGAAATGGTGCCCCGTACTATATAGGCGCGCATTGTTGAGTTTTTAATTAAGTCCGTGACGCCAAAAACGTGCTAGCTCAAAATTAATGAGAGTTGCGTCGATTCTAAACTGAAGTGCCAAACCAAATTCTCCCTTTCACACTTTTAATTGTGTTAATATTAATTCTTATCTATTATTGAGTCACGTTCCTAGAATTCGAATTTTTTTAATCGTAAACATGTCCCCATAACTCCGCTTCTCAATTAATCCAAGGAGAATAATAAAACTGTATGCGAGAGAGATGGAAAATTCGGGGTTACTCGTAAATTGCTTTGATCTTACTAAAAGGGCTAGATCCGGGACTGTAATTCATATTTGAATCGTGCTGTGAAATATAAAATTTTATTAAAATTTCCTCAAAAGTCCGATCGAAAATTCGACTCGGCTAAATGCAAAAATTTCTAATTGGATCTATATTCCAATCGTGTTCTAAAATTAAATTAAATTTCTAATTAATTTCATATAGAAGACATTTTTATTTACATCGGAAATTGAATCCGATTACCAACAATGTTTGTAGTAAAATGAATTACAATTTTTTTAAATAGATTGCGGTTGAATGTGCCTTCAATTTTTTATTAGAGTACACATTCTTGCAGGTAATTATTATAAACCGAATTGAGTTTTGATCACAATCCGGTTTTTATCGGAAATGCGTAATTTATTATAGAATCTAGACCAAACTGAATTAATTTCTCATTTAAATCAGTACCGGAGTGTAAAAATGGATTTTTTAATTTACTTCCATATTTTAACAGGATGAAATAGATCTGACTATAATTTTCCATTAAAAAATGCAATCTGAATATGGATCTGATTTTATTCTAAATTCGAACATGAGGGAATTTTAGGTTAAATCCAGACTGAATATTTTAATCTTAGGTTGATTCCTTTTAAACATACACTGTTCCTTTATGGAAAGAGCATGTACCGCTTTGAAATTGCCTCAAAGAGGATTGACAAAGACAGACATATTATAGGGACTAGGATTTTTTACGCATGCGCTCGGTAATTGGCTGGTAGGCTATGATAGTCAGATCGCCACGCCCACAGCTGTTGCTTGTACGCATGCACACTATGGATTTAGTTCCTGTTATCTGTTGATCCTTGTTGCACTTTCTAACAATTGTATTGTCGTTTCTGTCAATCTTCCTTGAACCATCGGTTGTGCAGTGCAGGATAGGGATATGCTCTTTCCAGTCGAGGAGCAGTGTATGTTTGTGTTTAGGATTTTTAATTTCCATGTTTACATTTTCGGAATATATTTGAGATTGTCAAGGATTTGGATTTACTTCTTCAACCACAAAAAGTTGAGGTCTAAATTAATTTTAAAAATCCCACCTACAACTTTTTTCTTAAAACTTAATTATAAATTAAAGAGTTTTTTGTAACCGATAGCCGGTAGAGTTTACATTAAAAAATTATTTTCTTTAACTTTACGTGAAGTTTAAAAATTAATCATCGATTAGAAAGAAAATTCTTATTATTAAATCCTGTCGACAACAGAAGCGTTTACCAAATTAAACACATTGACGTGTAGCTTTACTTTACTCAAACAAATCATTTTTCACGTAAACTCTAAATTCCATTAGCCTTAAAACAAATAGTTTTAAATTTTCGAAATATTTACACGAAACACACGCCCATGACTCTCGCTCGCACTTCCGTCACCGAAAAATGTAAAGCCCGCATTTCGACCTAATTTTTCTAACCTAATTATTTTAGGTGCGTGTACAAATGCGACATTGAAATAAAATAAAAATGGTCCTAAGTAGTTCCAGCACGAAACCGTACGCGTATTAATTTACGTGTCATATTCGAAACGAGTTAATGCGCCACAGAGCCCCGAATTAATGAAGTTACGAGATTTAGAGAGTGCCTTCGCCTAGCGGTTTCTAGAATTTGATGCGTTTACGCACTTCGCCTTGATTTATTATAATTTACTTCACATCCCGAAGTTTTCATAAAACATTCATTTTTTGAAAAAACGTAACCTTGTGCGAGGAATATAACGAGAAAAAAATGTTGCAATAAAATACAACTATTATGTGGCTAAGGGATGAAAAATAATTAATCGGTTTTGCTTTTATGTTTCAACGTAGACAAATTCGAGACGTGAGTCGAGTACAAATCGACTTAATCATAGACACTCTGTACATCCGACCTTGTTAAAGTTACATCTAACCGAGGAAAATGGTACATTTATCAGGTCATATTCCCTTTAGCTCACTGCAATTTGTTTTCTAAAATGAAACATATCGGTTTAAAACAGTGTCGACAAAGTCATCTCAGAAAATAATTTTCCTCGAAAATGTCGACTTTTATGAACAAGTTTTGAAGTTTTCTATAAGATCCAGATTGCCTTGAATCAAGCTTCAGGACCACGTTTCAAAAGCTGAAAATTTTGAAAAATTAAAAAGTTGTCTTGTTTTGGAAGATCCTCCTAAGAGGGTTGACTGAATGATTAAATTTGATCCAACCCTTCATGGACATTGCATAACACAAAGAAATATTTTTTTAAATTTAAATTCGAGGATTTCCTGTAAGAAAATAAAAAAAAGATGTTACTGTCGATCAAGCTGTGATTTTAGGACTAACTGTTGTTCTGTACGTGCGTCGTCTTGACATCTCAAAATACAATTCGTCTTCTCCGAAACAGATAGAAACCACTTTTCATGCCGTGTTAAGCTCTGTATTTGCGTTGCATCTGTCTTTTCGGCTCATGTTTGCTTTTCGGCTTAGCTAGAGTGGTTTGTTCTGGAGCGTCACGTAGGTATAAGGTAGTGGAATGTAAAACCAACCCGTCTGCAAACTGTCGCTTCTATTTTTTAACAAAACAGATTTACTACAACGAATAAGCAAAATGTAAACAAAGTAAAAAACTTTACAGAACAGTCTATGGTAATTCTGGTTGAATGGGCCGTAATAGCTACCACTTGTTGAGAAATTTTTGGTTATTTAGTCATTTAGATCCAAATTTCAGTTGGTATTCGAAAATTGGACTGAAATCTGAATCGGATCCTAAACAGGGTTGTCCTGCTATATGAGAAAAAGAAACATTGGAAAAACAATAATATTGAGGATTACCTACTAGTCAAACAACCCTTTTCAGAAGCGAGGGATCCATCCACCTAAACATAATTGTTCTTGTGACCTGTCAAAAAAACGCGTTTTTCCCGCATGACACGGCAGAAAAAATCATCAACATAACCAGTGATACGAAAACAACCCCATTGTGCAAGGTTACTCATATTTTGCAAACTGTTGGGGGGCAAAATTTACATGTTTGAATCTATTACCGCAGGTCCATGAAAAATGATCAGCCAAGCGGTTTATCATTTATAAAAATCGCGACGTTAGCAGTTGGGGGCAAGACAAAAAACTGCACCCCGACTGCCCGATTTGACAACGTTCGGAGGCCACTATTAATAGCGAGCTATGCTCGAGCTTATAAATAATAACTCCAGAGCTTTTACACTCACACACACAGAGAGAGCTTATAGTATTCGTGAATTTAAGAAATAAATACGGCGATATATTAAACATGCTTTCGTTTATCGGTCAAATTTATGGTGTGGGACTCGAATGGAACGACGCTGTAATTTATGGACTCGTAACACGATACTTAAGAGTCACGTTAGCAGTTTTAGCAATGACTTTATGTTAATTCCTCATAAAAAAATATATATTACCTTTTATACGCAACAGAACCTTTGTGGATGTAATTAATTACTTTATAACACATTATGACCATTAACGAGAAAAATACCCGAACAACTTTTATAACTTAATATACTTACTATAGTCTTCATCATTTCTCTTCTTTTTTATTTAGTATTTAATTTTATTTTCATCTCCATGTATAGTACACGCATAATACCCATTGACGAAACCAATTTAAATTATTTAGAAAAATTCCCACTCGGTGGAAGACTAGAACCCGTAACCATAAAGCAGAGAACTCACCCAATAAGTCACTATAGCCAGATCCCGTAGGTAAGAAAAATCAAGTTGGCTTATAATCATTAATTTAGACTAAGTTTCTGTTGATTGGTAATTTGAAAAAAAAAACAATCAGCGAATAAGGAGAATAAGGGGCTAACCTACCCTCCCAACCCACCTGGTTTCGGAATTATTTCACTATAAAGAACAGAAAAAGGTTTGTCGCCCCTTAGCAGCGGCGGCTGCAATCGGACCTGTTCCAGATTGGGCGAGGTAGTACAACTCGACGAGATCTTTTCAACGCCGTGAACCCCGTGATTCTAGCTTGTCCTGTTGCGGAGATATGGGTCGTCGCAAATTGGGAAAATATCAGGTATTCTTCGAAATTTTTTCCAATTCTTTTGCAACTTTGGACCTCGCTCCCCGGCAAACAGAGCTACATATCAAATCGCGGTTTATGGGGCTGAATTTGCATCACGGCGGCGAGTCGATTCGACTTGGGTTTAGTTGGAAAAAAAATTTTAGCGCCGCTTTTCGTAGACCGACGTGTTTGGGCAAATTTCATCCTGAAGATGGACTTTTTCAAAACTTGCTCACCCGAACGAAATTGTAGACCGGGAAATTTTCAATTTTTACCCAGGTGGTGGGGAAAGCGACAGGACGCTCTCTAACCCCCCCTCAAATCGGCAAAGTAGGGGAATTTTTGGAAAGCGGAATTCGACTGTCGCCTCGGTTTTGGAATCATCCTCTCGCCATTCTAAGATCTAGCACGTCTCTTTGGCCATCTTTTAAAAAAAACTCGGACCCTCTAGCTCCCCCCGTTTTCCCTCCGCGACCGTTTGACCGTTCGCTTCCGTTTTACCAGTGGCGTTCGTGAACGGGGGGGCCTAGCGGCCCCCGCTTTGTCAGAACTCCTCCAAACAGAACCCGCTACACGTCTACCTAGTTTAAACCCGATCCGGGTCGCAAAAAAAGAGTTGTCATTTTTGAAATTTTCTTATTTTTTCCAAAAACGTTTTTTGGGCCGGAGGTCATCGTAACAATTTCGGGCCACGGTCGTTTTCATATCGAGCCTACACGTCCATCCCCTCGCCTAATGGGGTCCAGTCTAACTTATTTTTTTTATTGGTACCTAACGTCTAAAATATCCCAGACAGCGCGCAGCGTCGAGAAAATTGCAGGAGCTGTTTACACTTTTTTGATGACAGTCGACATTCATCACTTAACGTATCCCCCGAAGCACGATCGGTTGTCTCTATGGCACTATAATCGACCCAACTATCTGCTATTCAACCTGCCTTCGTTATTTTAAATGTTGCAAGCCTGTATATTAATTAAAGAAACTGAAGCACTGATTACTTGTTTGGCAGCAGGCATTCTAATTAGTTTTCAAAATAGACAAATTTTTCCTGGATTTAAAAAGCAATGAAAAATGTGTCCCTATTGCTTATAAGTGAAGATCTAACCCTGATTCGAAATAATGTATTTAACAAATTGTTTCTCCTTTTATCCAATTTTGTTGTATATTTGTTAAACAAGCCCTTATTTAAACTAAACGCATTATCGCACGAGGTCTCGATGCATTTTACATGAATGCAGGCAGCGTCTACTTCAAATAGGATTTTCTCTGTTATTTGCACTACCAACCTTGTTTAAACAACTAATTAATGTTAACCACATAATTAACTTTGACGCTAGTCCTAAAATTTGCACTAAAATTGTTTATTTTAATTGCCGTTTCGGCTTTAAGGCCGACGAGTTGTTTAATGATTTGTCTGTCACAGAGAAACAACGGATTTGCATTTGAATTGCGTATTCTACGGATCGAAGCTTCGAGACAAGTGACAATTATTCCAATTGGAATATTTTTAAATAAAACATACTAAAAGATAGTAGTACAAGTTTGCGAGGTAGGTAATATTATGTAAAAGTATGGATGCATGTTTTGATACATTTTTTTATATTTTACTCGTGCACGAATACACATGTACCGAGAGCGTTTTAGGAAAATTTATTCGAATATAATAAAAGTAAATGTAGAAAATACATAAATATAAATTGAGTTGATCGTATAAATGCAAAATATTGAAATAAAAGCGTATATAGAGGACTCGATAAACGTTCGAGTCTCATCGCTTTTAAAGTAGTTTTGGTGAATATTTCGTAAGGGGTGTCACACCGTCTCTGTTCCCCTTTCGTACCCGAACGATAATTAGACCAATCGGTCAAACGCGCGTTCTCGCGATTCTTTAAAGGAGATCATTATTTAGAAAAACGAATACGTTTCTTTGTAGCCCACACTTTTCCACTTCTGAATTATTGAAATCTATACATCGAATCTGAATCTCCTTAGGTACCTTTGGAATAAATTCCTCCTCTTACGTACTCGATCTTCACCATTCATTTCCCCATAAACTTATTTTAATTCAGTTTCAGTTTCAATCAGATTAACGCAATTAATTCGAATCCGATTCAAAATGGATCTGGAACTGTATTCTTAGATCTGGTTTAAGATTAGTAGAACTAATATTTTTTTAAGTGGACAAACTTCCTAAAATGTGTGCAACATAAAAGTCGTCAAGCGTACATTATAATTATAACACGTAGATTGAAGTTCGTGATAAGTCTAAGCTGAAACACAATCCATCAAATTCACGATGTCGAGTTGTTAACGCAGTTTCCTCGATACCCCTGTTCTACAAAACATTCGGGTATTCTATTAGTAAAACCTCGTGCAGGAAAGTTCAACGTATAATTAAATGAATATTACAATTTCCAGTTGTTTTCCCTTCTCTCGACACAATTTACTCTTGTGCGTGACTACGCATAATGTTCGTTGTTTGACAAAAAAGTTACCTGCCTTTTTTATGTTTACGGAAAAAAACAGGTATTGCTCATGTTCGTTATAGAACATGAACTGATTTTCTGATCAAAGTATATATTTGAATTTTTGTAATATCATGACTGATGTACTTACTGTAAAGGAGCATACATAGGACAAACCGGGCGAAACTTGCATTCATCAGTGAGGAAACTGATACATAGCCAATAACGGATCTTGGTCTTGGAAAAAGACGTGTATTGCTCTACTTTACAGTTAGAAAACAGCAGAACTGGGCCTGAATGGCCGTATATTTCTTGGAAAAAACCGGAACAAGCGCAAACCTGGGCCTAAGTCCTACCCTAGAGGAAGAGAGAGAGAGACCTAAATAGGAAAAATTTAACAACTGAATCTGAAGATCTCGTGGAAAATCGTAGAATAAAAAATTAAAAAAATTGGCCTCCATTGCTTTTTGGCAAAAAAGAAAAATAGTTTTAGGGGTTAGAGTAGAGCTGACGTCTTGGGTTAGGGTTGGAAACTGCGAACGTTATGGCGTTAATAATTTCGCATTTAACTAAATTTTCCATTTGTCAGTTGGAATTGCATATTGCAGACAAATCGCTTTAACTGCAGAAAATAATTTGCCTCTCCGTCCGTAATCCTCATTTTTTCCATTTTAAACCAACTTTTAATTATAATTGCGGTTAATTAATAGAGGCTATAAAAACATTAATTAAAATGCAAATACTACTCCTTGCACTTCTTTTAAGTTTCTTTCTGAAATTATCCTCGTTGCTACTGCAAAAATTAATTGCATTCCCTGCGCGAAAATTGCGCTAAATCAAGCTTAACAAGAAGAGTAGTACTACTCAGTAGTAATTTCCATTTTCGATTTCATGAAATCAGCGAAAATATAAAATATTTTAACGGCGTTATATTATTTTGCAAACTTTGCACAATTCGCTGTACTTCTTGCTTGGACGCGAAACATTCTCGGTTTGCTACACACCGAGGGAAATGTTTAGCGTTTTGACGGTTGTTTTAGCCAGAAATGCCACATAGCAGCAGAATTATGCGGCTTAGCGCACTCCATTTGCATATAATAATGTATTTACCGGCTCGGCTTCATTAGCCAAATGAAATTATAACGTGGTGGACCCCAGAGAAACCCCTTTACATATGTATAAACAGACCCACATTTGGACAAACAAGCTAACAGTCTGATTTTTTTAATCAATAGCCAGGATACTTCTAAACCCTTATCAACCACTACTCGACTTTTATTTAAAAACAATCGTTAACAAGTCATCCACAATACAAAAGGTCACAAAACGGTTTTATTTAACAAAAGTACGAAATGATTTTCAACCCTTAAACAAATACGACTTAATATGATCACAACAAAATTTTAAAATATCCAACTTAGCATCTTCAGGGTTAATATTGTCGCTACGTTTTATTAAAATTATATTTCCTTAGTTTTGCACAACCCTGTATAACACGTAAATATATTTAATGTCAAAATTATCAAAACTTTATTCCTGTTTATCTAACGACTCCACAGGTGTTGGTTATGACGTGTACGTAAGTTTTTAACACAAAAACATTAAAGACAAATAAGTATCTGGCCTTCATAGTATTGTCCATACTATCAGTAGTAATCGCGACGTGGTCCAAGACGGACGAAATATTTCTTTACCGAAGAATTTCTAAATAATAAATCGGTTCTTAAAAAATTGAAACTAAAAGTATATACTATTAGTAGTTCGTTCGTGGCGGTTTGTGATTAGTGAGTGAATATTAAATATCGTTCCATATTTAATTAATATCGGAAATAAGAACAACAGCAATTGGAAGTCTTTGTCATGGGGTGAAGGGGGGACATGTGTGATGGATTTCTTGTAGCTCTCGTTACGCCAGGAACGATGATTAGATAACCAGCTGAAGGTACAGAATGTCTTGTTTTCTATAATTTAGTTTTATTTGGTCATAAAAAGTATTTATAAATTTTTTGAAAATATTTATAGTGTGCTTAGACACAATCTTATTCTCAAAAAGGGTGTTAATTATAAAACACCAGCCACCTGCATCCCTGAACTTAATGAAACTGCAAAATCATTCAAAATACACACACCAGAATAACAACTTAAATCTTAGGGAACAGGATGAAACACCCTGTATACAGTCAAAATACCAATCGTAATTATGTATTAAAATTCTGGAAATCGTGGTTTGGTGGCGAATTTTCCCTTTAGGCGGCCCTAAACCGCGAAAATAATATTTGAGGCGTCACTAAAATTAAACATTCGAACACGCGTATTGATAATTGAAACCGAAAGGTCCGGGTTCGAATCCCGGTACCTCTTATGCTTTTTTTTTTAATTTAATAACTACCGCGATTATTTGTACTCTTGTGAAACCAAAAATTGTATTAAGCAGAACAATCCCTTAATTTTTTTTATTTAAATACGGTTGGACTATAACCTCCCCCTAAAATTCCGTCCTCTCCATGAATTTATTGATGACCCCTTGGGGGGGTATAAATTTTAAATTTTTAAAGTAAAGTAATATCAGCAAGAAACTAAATTTAGGAGGGATAGTAAGAGAGAGAAAAAAATAAGACAAACAAAACAAGATAAGTGAGTAATAGTGAGTTACGTTCTAAGTAGTTTTTAATATCTAGCAAAATTATCCAACTGCGTGCATCATAAAGGTGGATTAATTTTCAATCGTTATTCTTTTAAAAAAAGTTACAACGTAAAATATTTTGCTGAATTCCGGGAACACTTCAAGATCTTAGAATTATTATCGTCCCTTTTGTCCAGAAATACCGTCATTTCGAAATAACAGAAAAATTCCTGAACTAAGCGGGAATTTCAACGACTATTGAGCTAAAACAGACGAGTCATTGCATTTGAAAGAGACCGCGAATGCAGCAGATCGTGGGGGTGCAACCCAACAAGTACTTGAAGAGCCCTCCACAAACGGTCCACTTCTATAAGGACTCTCTGCCCCGAGTCCCTCTGCTAACTTACACCTTGTTAACTAAACATACGTCCTCCTCCTCCTCCTCGCCTCTCATCCTTTCATTTTCTCGACATTTTCCTAAATCAAAAATCGCGACACATACACCTCGAGATTATCCCGAGATACGGTTCGAAATGAAAACTTTGTGTAAACACACGGAAGGGCTGCGCGTTTCTTTCGAAGGGGAACGAAGCAAAAAAAAAGCAAAACGCGTAACAGATTGTATAAACATAAAACAAGGATAGAAAAGAAGGCGAAATGGAACAGCCAGCACCGCTGATGGCCGTTCCAATTGAAATTTACGCATCGAACCCAGGATCTTAACAGTACGATACGACTGTACGCCAGCTACGATCTTATTTCGAAAAGGTCAGTTTATTTGCGGCCTTGTGGATGGAATAAAGAATGCCAATAAACCACAGAAAAAACTCGAATGTAGATCGTTCAACGAAATTTTTATCATTCTTAATCATCAGTCGGAAAAACGCAAGGAACAATGTTCCTTTTTTGATTTATGAACGACCCAATTAATTTACCTTTAAGGTAATTCATACTTCAAGCCCTGATTAATTATGTTTTTTAATGATATTTTTGGCTGTCGTGATGTCCAAGATTAATTTATTATTTAAAACCAAATTAAAGCAAACCAAGAAAATGTCATAAAATTAAAGCTGGATATAACAGAGCAAGAGATAAGGAGTGGGAGAGGGGAGTGAATATAGGGGAATAAGAGCCTAAGGAGAGAGATGGAGGAGATTTAAATAGAGTGAGGAGAGGTGGGTGAGAATAAGGGTTGAAAAAGCAAAGGGAGTTGGAGAAGAAAAACGGTGAGAGGTTGTTGGTTGAGAGATGAAGAATGGAAAGCGTTGCGGGAAAAAGGATGAGAAGAGAAAAATTACGAGAGTGTACTAAATGGGATGACATAGAAATAAGCAAACAGGGAACAAAATAAACAAGGGGGAGTTTTGGAAGGGTGTGGGAACGTAAAAATTCTCGAAGTTTTTTTTTACGATTATTGTTTCCTGAACTGTGAAGTGGAGGGGGGAGGTAGTAATTTTCTACAAAAATTATAAATTTCTTATTCATGTTTTTTTGTACTGTCTGGACTAATTTCCCCATTTCCATGGGCAGCTAGATCCCCTAAGTGACCATAAAACACCAAAACAAAATCTATTTACACGACCTTCTCGAAAATCGAGAAGGTCGTGGTATACTGTGTTTATTAAATTTTTAATTTCCCTAGTTTCAAAATGAAACTTTAAAATAAAGTACGTCATGTACGTTTTAGAAGTTCCTAGATCCAAGCTTTAATTTAGTTGCAATATCATACGCCGTTCAAAGTGACACAGAAATTAATTAATCGAGCTAGAGTGAAGCAAGGTCGAGTGGTAAAGTTTCCTCGAAAGTTTTCTCTTAAGACGTTAAAAGTGCTTTCTTAATATTCATGAACCACACTTACTAACATTCTAATTACCCATTAAATTAATGTGGGTTATGGCATCTATATTTCAAACTTTTCCGCTAACTGCTTCCTTGAGAATTCTCCCCTCCATTTAAGATTCATTTTGCGCGACCAATTAGAAAGAAAAAAGTCTGTGTTTAATAATATATTGCTAACAATTTCAATTTAAATAGTTATCCTAGAAGTAATTCCCTTCACATAAAAATTCCTTTCTGGTTAAAAATTTCCCCTTTATTTAGACAAACGTGTTCCTTTTATCTAACTCGCTAGGGATTTTTCACGTTTAGCGCTAAGCAAGGTGAAAATAGAATCAACGATACCTACCTAACACCGAGACCTATTTAATTAGGTCAGGTCCTTTCAATTAAACACACCGTTTCACATAGCCGTTAGTGTCTCAATATTTGGCAGGATAAATCCTTTATTAGGGGGTAAATGATGTAAATTTGTCCCGTTTTAGTTCCCCCTTTTTCCTTCTAAATACTATAATAATAATTCTCCAATCCACTCCCAAGCATTTAGTCCTGAAAATTGCTAGTTAAATAATAAAAGGTAAGAGACGTTACCTTTAAATATTTAACCCCCCTTTTAAGACACGGGAAAAATTACCTTGTCAGTTTTGATTTTTGTGTAGTAAAACTAGGTTTTATTCTGAACTTTTAAAGTAAGGAAAATGCATCTAACGTGGATGGTACAATTACGGTCGACATAAACATACAAGATAATCCACTGCAGCACTGAAAATGAAACCGTCAGCCTGAAGTAACGTCTCCGGAGCCAAATGTTCTAATATGTAATTGTCTTTGCAGAGTCCTGGCAAGCCAGTCAAATAAAAGTTAATCCTGCGGACCTGCCAACTTTCTTGACTTCCAGCCAAGTATTCAAGGTTACCGAAAAGGACTCGGTTATCCTTCCCTGCGAAGTCACCAATCCAGGTAATTGTTTGAACTTTAATCTGTTATTTGTATTGGTATCGAGTTATTTTTTTTGAAAGCCCCTTTCGGAGTTTTGAAATTTTTGGGGTGAGGTCGGTAGCGACTAGTCAGGAGTCAATACTCAAAATTCCTACTTCTTCCGGAATTGCCGTTGATTACGTAGAAGAGCTTGAATTTTACCACAGAATTCGTGTTCCGGAGCTCGAATTCAAGCCTTCTGTCTTAAACCTGGTTCCGGAATTTACACTCCGGAAACAGAATCAACACTCGGATTATTATATCAGATCCAAACCCCATCGTATTTCAGATTTTCAGCAGATATCAGATTTTGAGTTTTACACCCCGATTCATACTCGGGTTCGACTTAAAATCTTGTTTACTCCCTTCTGATCCCGATTGTGAAAATACGTGCTTGGGCATTTTAAGATCGAGTTCCGGATTTTATATTCTGCAGAAAAACTTATTTTAGTGTACTCCGGGGTACCAAGTTTGAAGGAGTAATCAAATTGCACCCCTCCGGAAGTAGAAGATTTTGAGTATTACCTTGAAAATATTATCCCGGAGTTCGAATTCCAAGTCTTGATACAGATCCGGAATTCATGGCGCAGTACCCGGAGTTATATCCGGGTGCAATCCTTCCACTCTGCAAATTTTGAGTTTTAAGCCCCGCATCAAAATTCTAGGGTTTACCTTCAAATAAATTCTTTCATTTATTTAATCCTTTTCCGGATCTACGCACTTCGGACTTTAATCCGGAAGGTTTTGATTCAAATTATACGAATCCGAACCCACAATCAAAACTTTCATTAATCTGTCCCACTCTAATCCGAATTCTGGAGTTTCATTCGATTTGGAAATTGAATATTCCGGAATTTGCATTCATTGCCTCTCTTCCGAATTCTAGACCTCAAATTTATCATCCGGAGTTCTCATCCAGACTTTATATTACACGAATCCTGATTCCGGTGTTAAAATCTAAACTTTGATTATTATGTTTGGCCGTGGGGAATTATTAAATCCTTCAGGACTCCGGAGTTTTAATGACAATTCAGAACTATATGCTTCCCTAATTGTTTAGCTTGAAGTTTACCTATTTTAGTCCTCCCGGATTTCCAAATTTGTATTTCTGTTTGTATGGATTTTGATTTAGACCCCCGGAGTTTAAGAATTAGGAATTTAGAATCTAGATTCCGGAGTTTCCGTTGGGATGCAGATTTTGGAATTTCTGGATTCATATTCGGTTTTAGGCTACCTAGTTATTATATTCTGATGAGAATTTTCCCGGAGTATACGTCCTCGTACGAGTAAGAAATTTAATTCCCGACTGAAGTCTAGTGTGGTTTTTGTAATTTGGGTCAGACATTAAAATTAATTTTTTTTTAATTCCAGAAGTGGTATATAATGCTTGTGTTTTGAATCCTGTAGTTTACATTTGTGTACTAACAAAAAAGTTTTTTAACCTGCCCGGATTTCAGGATTTCGTACTGTCGGGCGCAGATTTTGATTTTTAAGCTTCGAACCCGAGTTGAACTTAAAAGTTTAGTATTAAAACTATTATAGCCGTACTTCAAATTTTATGTTGAAATATGAACTTTATGTTCTGATCCGGATTTTTGATATTTTGTAGTATTACAAGAGGGAAGTGTTTAAAAATAATAACCGATAAAAACGAGTCTTAAAAATCAAAGAAGATTAGGCAAGCGGAAGCATTTTAAAATCTCTGTAACTCACTTCAAAGCCAATCAAACCTTTGTAATTCAAAATCCTCAAGATTAAATTTGTTATCCAAATAATCTTTTTAGTCTAAGAGTGCTGCGAGAAGTCAATCAATAAATCAGCTACTTAAATTCTTTCGACTCCCCGATTTTCCACTTCACTTTAACTCGCATTTTCACACATTTTAAACAACTCAGAGTCAGCCGTCGGTCGTCCTCCTCCTCTTCGGGATGAGGATGAGCAGCCAGCGACGCGGCGGGCTCCCTACTCGCCGGATAAAGAGGCTCTGCGAAATCTACATGGACCTACAAATAAATCATTATGCTCCGGGGACCCGGAGCCGATTATCATTTCTGCATTCCTAAGCAATATCGCAACGAAT
Organism: Hemicrepidius hirtus; assembly: GCA_963082805.1. Taxonomy (NCBI): domain Eukaryota; kingdom Metazoa; phylum Arthropoda; class Insecta; order Coleoptera; family Elateridae; genus Hemicrepidius; species Hemicrepidius hirtus. Next base: position 30,453,621 of record OY720162.1, read on the forward strand.
TTGCATACGTATCAATCATTTGCGGGACATATTTAAAGGCATCGGGATGAGCCCGGTGAATTCGGCCCCGGTATCGATCACTGACTTCCGCCGGAAGTGGGTCGACGGAGCCATCGGATTATTATCTCACTTACCGACTGAGCGGAACTCTATATTTTATTCAGGATATTCTAGTTATTTCCACTTCGCAATTGCTGCTGCTGCTACTGCTACTGCCGCTATCTCTCCGAGGACGCTAGGCGCTGATTTCGAATTGAGATTTCAAACCGACGCGAATATACTATATACCATTCCTTCGCGGAACATGCGTCATTAATTTTTATTTAAAATGCAGAGAAGAAGTATACAATTAGGAAAATGCTCGTTTGTTTGCCTACTTACTTGCTTACTCCGCTTACTGACTAGAACGTACCGGAAAAGTATTCGAGTATGCCGCTTTAATGGTACGGGAACTCTTAAGAACAATTTATAGTGTGCTGTTCTACATTAGAACTATTAACTCTTGTATTTGTTTTATTTTTGTTACGTCCAAGAAACGCGTGCTAAACTCATAAAGCAGCCTAGCTCCAGAGCTCGCTTTGTTACAGCATAAAGATATTTCCCAATTGTAAATACGAACGAAATCGTGGAAATGTAAAATGTAGAAGAAATTAATTTCTCTCACAATTTTCTCATCTTAATTGAATCGCCCGTATCGTAGATGGAAAATTGATGTAGTATAACAACTTTTATTCATTTCGAGAATGTTTTAGGTGTCTGAAAACTCGAAAGAATGTGTGTCTAAAAATTCCTTTGGGTTTTAAAAAAATTCAATACCAAGAACCCACAAAAATTATTTTCTCTCATAATCTTGTGGAGTTAGCAGCAACTGTGCAGGCTTTCTATAAACCCTAATTACAGAAAATAAAATCGTTGTTCGCCCCAATCTCCTGATTTGAACCTTTAGTATGATCTAAACCGATAATCAAATACTTTACTTCAAACTTCTGGTTAGGAACGTTTAGTTAAGAATACTCACCCCAATGTTCGGCTTAGTCTCCTGACTTAACGCTCTGAAAATAATTTTTTCTATGGTATAGAGCATGATAGAGCTAGAGCCAATTAGGTTAGCCACAAGCAACTCTTAAAACTCTTTTAGTTTAAGACAAAAAAATGCTCTTTTTACAAAAGTTTCCGAAGTTAAACACGATTTTGAAACTTAAAAATTTAAAACCGCTACAGGACTCCGGTATGAAATTTTTTTAACGCATTTAGAATTTTGCGCCGAGATCCTGAAACCTGAGTTCAAATCCGAACTTGGATCCGGATTCCGGAGTTACACTCGATGTTGAAACTTAAAAATTTAAGACCGCTACAGGACTCCGGTATGAAATTTTTTTAACCCATTTAGAATTTCGCGCCGAGATCCTGGAACCAGAGTTCAAAACGGAACTTGAATCCGGATTCCGGAGTTACACTCGATTTTGAAACTTAAAAATTTAAGACCGCTACAGGACTCCGGTATGAAATTTTTTTAACCCATTTAGAATTTCGCGCCGAGATCCTGGAACCAGAGTTCAAATCGGAACTTGGATCCGGATTCCGGAGTTACACTCGATTTTGAAACTTAAAAATTTAAGACCGCTTCAGGATTCTGGTATGAATATTTTTTAACCCATTTAGAATTTCGCGCTGAGATTCTGGAACCAGAGTTCAAATCGGAACTTGGATCCGGATTCCGGAGTTACACTCGATTTTGAAACTTAAAAATTTAAGACCGCTACAGGACTCCGGTATGAAATTTTTTTAACCCATTTATTTTTTCGCGCTGAGATCCTGGAACCAGAGTTCAAATCGGAACTTGGATCCGGATTCCGGAGTTACACTCGATTTTGAAACTTAAAAATTTAAGACCGCTACAGGACTCCGGTATGAAATTTTTTTAACCCATTTATTTTTTCGCGCTGAGATCCTAGAACCAGAGTTCAAATCGGAACTTGGATCCGGATTCCGGAGTTACACTCGATTTTGAAACTTAAAAATTTAAGACCGCTTCAGGATTCTGGTATGAATATTTTTTAACCCATTTAGAATTTCGCGCTGAGATTCTGGAACCAGAGTTCAAATCGGAACTTGGATCCGGATTCCGGAGTTACACTCGATTTTTAAACTCCGGAATTGTACTGCCCGGTCCGGTTGTTTAAATTCGAATCTCAACTTTAATAATAATACTCCTGTGATTCAAATCCCGGAGTAGTTTTAAAGTCCTACCGGATTACTTTCCGTTGCAGACCTTCAGTTTAATACTCCGATCCGGATTTCTCAGACGAATCTTCAATTATTGCACTACAATCCGATTTCGGAAATTAAATATCGGACAATTCTTAAATTTCATGTTTGCTTGAACATAAAATTCTGAAATAATTCAGGAATTATAAATTATTATCACCATTAAAAGACAGAATTATAAAACTTTAAAAATTCCTAACTTTAAGAGTTAATTTTTCAGAGTTTCATAAAATTTACAGAACTACTTTAAACGATTTCAGTAACTTTTCAGCTTTAAACCATAAAACGTCCAACTTTAAAGAGACAAACCGTAATATGTACTAAAGAGAAGCCACACACATCCCTTGAACAAACAGAAAAAAAGTGGCAAATACTTACCACGGATAATAAAAAGATCGTAAATGTTAAACGCTGCTTTGTGCACTAATCGCATGCACTAAAGAAATAAAAGTGACTGACTTGCAGCACGTGTTGCCTTTTGCGCTTGTCATATTTTTATTTTTACGATCCTTCCTGTCTTAAGTTGCAATTAACAAACAGTAAATTTTAGTTTTTGTTGCATACAGTCTCAGGTATGCGGCTTAAATATTTGCCCCATAACAGTTAATGTGAAAAAGACATGAAAATTAGAATATATGTTAAAGAATGTACAAATGGGTCGGATTTCTATGCAATTGAATGGCTTTACCGTGGTATAAATTTAAATTTCTAAGGTTTTCATCAAAAAATTAATTTTCCAATTTTTTGCTGAATTACAAAATTTAGTTGTGGTGGGAAATTTACGATTCTTAATTTTTTTAACATTTCCAAGTGCATATAAATGCGGGTTCTAGTAATAATCAACTTCAATGTACGATTATGAACAGATGTGGCTTACGTATTTCATTTCTAATGGCATTTCTGCTTGTGTAAGTAAATTCCACAGTTTTTGTGCTAAATCTACGGGATGATTCAGGATTTTGGACAAGGAATTTTTTAATAGTGCTTAGGAATAACAGGAATGTTACATTCCAATAGAATATACATAACTAGAGATTTATGCGATCTCTGTCCTCTATTTTCTATTGAGCATATCTGTATAAGTAAGATCAGAATTTACTAAAGCAAGTATCAAACGATCTTACCAAAACCCTTTCTCGAATTAATGGCCGTTTGTGCCTGTTATTGCCTTAATAGGTAATATAGGTACCAAACTTTTGCACCTCCTTGTATACGACTCGTGTACTCGATGTCGATGTAATATTTTATGCAAAAAATTGTATTTACGTGGTCTCATATTTCATGAGACTATATCGAATGATCAAAAAGTTTTCAAGTGGCCTTTGAAATTTTTTTGGATGTCTGAGATTGGACCATAAACAAATGTCACTGTCAGTTTTGAGGTTAGTTCCTGTTTAATTCTCATAACAGCAGTAGCTTTCCAATTGCACGCGAGAGTATCTTCGAGTAGCACTGAGTAACTTCGAGTAGCACTGAGTAGCTCGGAGTTGCTCGGAGCAACTCTGTGCTACTCAAATTTCCACCTGCAATTGGAAAACGCCTTATATTATGAGTTACGTCCTGCCTTCAAAGTTACACAACCAACTCGATTTGAAAACTTTTTTATCGCTCGTTATTTTTGTTTGATTATTGATGGTTCAAGAGCTTATAATTATTATTAATAAATATAAAATTAGTCAGTATAATAATTTAAAAGAGTTTTCCTTTTGTTTTCAATTAAATCCTGTAATGACGAACATAAAATTTTAGTTGCAATTCGCAGCGATTTAAATTTAATTCAACGTTTTATTTCCTAGTTTTGATGCTGTTTTTCAGATTAATGGCTCGTGCATCTCATTTTTTATACAACGAGATATTCTAGCAAATTCCAATTTGCTAGGTTTTATAAAGCAGAAAATTTATAGAGACACGGCATATCGTAAATTGTATGGACGCGGCGATTACATGAAACTTTAATTTTTATTGGCGCTTAAATTTGTAATCTGATTAAAACTTAAAAAAAGGCGTGCACGTAAAAGACTAATTAAGTCTTTAATTTACCTCATAATGTCAACATTCCGGATAAGGACAATAAAAACACGGAACAACGTGAGTTTTTAAATTGTTTCCCAGAGAAAAAGAAAAAAAGGATCGGGCTCGAAGCGTTATTCACAATTTCAAAACCAATTCCAACCAAACGTCAGAACATGAGATATGAAATGTGATTCACTTTCCCAATTTAAAATCAAAAGAATGTCATTTCCAAGATAACATAAATGTATTTATAGTTTTCCTATGGGTCTAAATTAGGTATAGTCGAGAGGACTGAGGAATTCCAAAATATGTAACCAAATTGAATAATTTTCCTTCGATTCGGATTTAAATTCCACTTCAAATAATGTTAAATGTATTTTGGATTCAAGTCAATCCATTCAAGGTGGTGGTAACATCGGATCTGGTTCTACTCTCTAGGAACTGTGATCTCGATCCGGGTTGAGTTCGAATCTGATCCGGTGATAAAAACCGTCTCTAGATAGGAACTAGTGTTTTCTGCGCATGTGCGCGGTAGTTTAGAGCGCGGTAATTGGCTGTTAAGTGATGAGGTCCATAGCGCCACGCCCACAGTTGTTGCTTGTACGCATGCGCACTATGGATTTAATTCCTGTTATCTGTTTATCCTTGTTACACTTTCTAACAATTGTGTTGTCGTTTCTGCCAATCTTCTTTGAATATGCTCTTTCCAGTCAAGTAGGAGTATATGTTCGAAGGTATTATTCTTTCTTGATTTTCTGAGAACATACTCGATACTTTCTTCTTCATATTCCTTGTTTCATCTTCAAAAATTCCAAACCTCAAGGTTTAGATTCCGGAATTTGTGTCGAGAGCAATTTTGCGGGTTTCAGGTTTGGTTCTCGATTATACGAGAAGTTATGTGTTTTAGTCTGAAATGAGTTCCAAATTTAGTCTAGCAATAAAAGCTGTCTGGAGATGGAAAATAGAGCTTGAATGAAAATTGTTGATGAAGATGTGTAGAGATTTTTAGTAAAAGAAAGTCGGAACGTAGCAAAAAGTACGAAGCGTATTTCTGTTGCTGAATAAGAAAAACGACTTATATACAGTTAGGTTTTCTAGGATTGTACGTCTATAATAAAAAGCTCATATTTCGTAAAGCTTTGTCGCATGATAAATGTTTAACATAGGAAGGGAAAGCTTTTTCGTGTAGCTATTCCGCCGGCCGTTTTTATACAACTGTGTTATGGCCATAATTTTGCCTTACTTCTATTTACTCTCGTACTCGTTGACATTCTCGAAGAAGAGAACACGAGAAATGTAATAAAGAAAATTTTCAGTAAAAATTTAATAAAACCGATGCATAAATGAATGCGAACTAAATTGTGTTAGTGTATACAAAACAAATACCTGAGCTTTACGCGCCTGAGCACTTTATAATATTACCTGTCGTAATATTCTGCTTAATAAAGTTGCGCCGCTATTAAATTAGTTTGGCAGTTTATAATTAAAAAAGTTGCTCGCTTTTGTGGGTCCCTCGCGGGAGAACACAAATGACGTCGTCGTATCTAATTTCTTTTTTTTTCCTGACATTAATGTTTTGCTATCCGCACTGCTGTCGCAAAACTAAATCCACACAACCACGTACAACACCCGGTAGAAAAAAGAACGGATATTTTATGTTACACGTGCCTAGTCCTAACAATTACTTTAAAATCAGGATACCCGACCACGTAGGCAGATCACAATTCTTGGCAACATTCCCTTCAACCTGAATCGCTTATAAGTAACATACGTGTGTGGTTAGATGATCTCATTTTCTTTGATAAACCAATGGGATTCCTTCTTCATTAAGATTTTTAATGTCTAGTACTATCTTGATAAGAAAAATTGAAGATCCTCTTAAGGCTTAGTCTTGAATCCCTCGAAACTATTTTCTTGAGAACGAGTCTTGGAAAACTTGCCCCTTGACAGGGTCCTCTAAGGCTAGAGGACCCAATAAAATTTCAGGAAATATAATAAAAATTCATGTAAACAGAAAAACATTAACACTGGACACTGGGGAAAAGCCTTTTAAATTTCACATATTGGTGAAAAGCCTTTTAAGAGACTTTGAGAACTGTAGCCTTGACACCTTGGCTCTTAATCCATTCAAACTTAAGAACTCGAGTCTTGAGATTACCAAAAAATGGTAACAGCTTCATAATCTTTTTGTTGTGACAACATCCTGGGTACAGGATTTTTCTTAATTAAATTTCTTCGTAATTGTTTAAGATGTAAGTGCGAGGATATTAAAAAATCTTTAAGAAATTCATAAAATCGCAGTTTAAGTAATAAACCTGTCATTTTTTCACATAAAATTAGGACCTTTTTACATAAACATGCGTAAGTATAAGAAAAGTTTCAAGAAAATAAACTCAGTAAATTTTAATAAAGCGCGTTAAACTTTTTTTACCCGAGTCCCTTTCGCTTAAAATTGCATCAGAGTTTATAATGAAACTTTTAGAACTGTTGTTTATACATTTTCTAACAATTACTGCCTTGGGATAACTCATTACGCGAACTTGGCCGTGCTATGCCCGCCACCAAAGCACTTAAAGTCGACGGCGATTGCGTAAAATTACCTCCGAATGGGCCGGCAAAAAACTTTTCAAATTCGCACAAAACGCGTTAAAATAAAACTTCATATGGGGAAGGGAGGAAGGCGAGAACAAACCCCTCTTCACCTTCAGAAAAGAAGCCCAATGCGTATTCTGTACCGCATCGGGGCCGCAGCAGCCGTTGTTGTTTCGATTTCCTCTTTCGTAAATCAGTGGACCTAAAACTAGAACCCTTAAATTAAAACCAAGGACGTAGAAAAAAAAAATAAGAAATTTCAGGATTAGATCATCATCAGGTGACGAAACGCCGTGTAACTGATATGGAATTCGATTGAATACATTTTTTTTTTAAATAAAGTCTTGTTAATATTTTCTACTAAGAATCTAAGCAAGTGGGATGTGTTTATTTTTCTTTAAGAAAATTAATGTAAAAAGTGCCTCGGGGTGTAATACGCACTTTGGAAAGTCACAAAACATAAGTTAAGTACGCCACTGATCTAGGGCGTCGTTATATTCTCTTCGCGTGTTCGCCTCCCTCGTGTTGTTCCGCGTAACTTGTGTTTTGATTTTAAACAAACTTCTTAAAGGCCCTTGCGCTGTGATACGGAAATTTATAACCCTCATTGTTGCCAGCTCGCATTACGCTCGAGAAAATTATTAGCGCGGGGTTCTTTATGTAACTTTCTTATTTTGGGGGACCCCTTCTTTGATATTTTAATCAAATTGGGAAAAAATAATTACCTTGGGAATTAGCCTTTCAGTTTTTAATAAAGAACACTGATCTGAAAGCATGTCCTTTTAGCTGGAAAAATCTAAACTAATTATGCAGAAAAATGCCCGAGGTTACCCTAGCAACCTGCGGCTTACCGCCACTCAAGTTCTTTCTGTAGTTATGTAAATATTTTGATTCTCCCCCAAGGAAAATTTATGCTTCAAAGTATACTACTTTGCAAAACATTAATAAAAAATATTAACCCACTAGCAACAAAGAAAACACACCCTAAAAACTTCAGACCTTTAAATTAGAAATTATTTAACCTTGAGACCTTAATCCCTGAAGATCATTGCAAACACCAACTTCAGACTCGCAAGATTCGCCCTTGTTAGACACCGACCTTTAGCATTCAAACAGTAATTTTGGAGATCCACAGTTGATTATGACCTTGACCCTACGTACTTCTACCTAAGGATCCCGAACCTTAAGACACCTACAAGTTTGCGAAATTAAAAATTAATTTCATATTAAACTTGCACCCTTGAGACATTAAGCTTTGAGAACCTTAAACCGCGAAACCTCTAACCTTGAGAGCAAGCTCGCTTCCTTGATTTTTTAATTGATTTGCCTGAAAACCACATCTAACCTCTCGATACCACCTGTAACCTTGAAGCCTTGAAACAAGTCGAACCTTGTCAAACTAAGGTTTAGGATAATCTTAACACTTTAATCTTGAGATCTGCAATCCGTGAAACTTTTAACCCTGAAACCGAAAAACTGGAAAGAACTCTTGGATCTTAAGGCCCCCTTCAGCTTGCTGACGTCAGAGGTCAGATCTCCTTCAACTATAATCTTCAGACATTTAACCATAAAACTTTGATGTCTTCGAACTCTACCTTAAAACATTGAACCTTGAGAACATCAACCTCACGAACTTCATTCTTGATAATTTCAGCTCTGACAACCTTTTTTGACCTTCAGACCTTATCTTTTTAGCATCATCAGTTATAGGTACTAACTTTTTCGTCATGGCCTTTAACCTTCTTCTCCTGAAGAAGTGGAACCTTAAGACTCCCTGAATCTTGGGACGTTTAAATATTTTTATAACCTTTTACCTTGAGACCTTCATTCTTGAAAACCTTCTCGTTTTAAAATTTGTTTTGAACTAAACCCGTGAGTTCTACAATTCTGATACAGGGTGATCTAAAATATTCTTGCTCAATTTGGTTTGTTATTCCCTGCATGTTAAATGGAACCACAGCCAACTTGACCAAGATTTTAAATCACACAAGAGTTTGTACCAAATGAAAAAAATCTCGAAATCTTATGACGTCACATTTAGAAATATTTAGTTATGTAAAGAATTTGTCTTCTTTTTCTTTGAAAGACCTAAATTTATTGTATCGGTCTATGAGCTACAGCTCCTTTGTTATGCAGAGAAGGTGAGCTGAGATGTAAAAAGTGGAGGTGCAAACCTCCCCTGGACTTTCCCATACTCAAAATAAACATTTCGTTATTGGTATTCAACAGTAGTTCGCGAGACAAAATTGGAAATCATTTGAATGCGTAGCTAGAAAAACGAAACTATGCGGGTTCGAAATGTACAGAAGAAGACACGTGTGTATCTGTTGTAATCACAGCTGGCGAAGCCGGACGATCGCTACCGACCGACGCGCATGATTCGTTTCCGTCAGAGTGAATATTCAAAATTCACGAATTTCACATCAACCGTACATTTTAGCCATATGAACACCTTACACTATGTGATAGACAATTCAATTTTGCATTCAATTATATAATAATATATAGGGTGTTTCATTTAAAATAACAAAGTTGCTTATTGTACTGTGAAAACCAAACACCCTGTATACGTGATATAAATTTAGAAAAATGGAAATTTATATACTGAACAACTTTTATAATTAAACTTTTTTCATATTTTGACTAATAAAGGCGCTATAGGAACATCAATTTTCGATTTTCAAAACCTCGTAGAGGGCGCCACAGTGGAATTATGGCGTTCATCAAAAAACAAAAATGTAGCTAATACCAAGCTGCATAAGTATAGAAAATTTAAAGAAAATCCTTAGACCAGTTTTTTCGTAATAATTTTTCAAAAATTTCAAAATTTTTGGAAGAGCGCCGTTGCGACCGTTTTTGGATTTAGTAAATAATTTTTTTTCTTGGTGTAGTACAGCCAAAGGGCTTTCAAACAAGTTGTTGCGGAACCTGATCAGATAACTGGTTTTTGAGTTACGGGGCGTTAAAGTCGAAATTTTGAAAAATTCATAGCGACCGCCATTTTGAAGTTAGAGAGTCCGGTAAAAAACTGTTTCCCTTGAATTATGCCCTTCTTTCATATCCCCTACTCAGATTTTCAAAATTCCGCTTCTGAAAAAAATGCTACCAAAAAAACATGTCTAACTTCCGCTTCCGGTTTCGGATTTTTTTGAAAAGCTTATTTTGTCGATGAATTTTCGATATACCCCTTCATTTAAAATTTCATCAAAATCGGTTCACTAGTTTTTGCGTTAGAGGCGTTACATACCCACGCACCCACGCACCCACGCACCCACCCACCCACAGACAGACATTTTTTCTAGACCACTTTTTTGGGATCCTGGAGGTCCAAAAGACGTATTTCCGTGAAAATCTCGATTTCGAAAATTTTCATGATATCAATACTTCCCTATACCAGTAGTGGTATGGGAAAGTAAAAAGCTGGTGGCTATAAGCAACTTGTGGGTACGGCCTTACCTGTTGAGCCTCCCATGAATAAGAAACTGTAATTTCTTTTGATTATTATCACGAAGTGTAAGGAAATGTGCTGAAAAATAATGATTAATGAAAATTAGCAACCTGTGGCTTTCGGCTCCTTATTGTTATGTTCTGTAATTTTGGATAATGTTGTGTTAGGGTGAATTTTTTTTTGGTATTACAGGTGAACAATTAATAACACCCTTAAATAATTAGATTTCTAAAAAAGATGTAGCTGTAAAACTGTGTGAGGTGAAACATGCGTAATTGAAATAGCGATGGTATCTCGGTATTTTAAAGCGGCCACGGTTTAAAAACTCCATTTTTACACAGATTATGAACATAACTCATCCCCTTTAATTGGTTGTTCCTTCCCTTTTCCCCGGTCGCCCTGGGCCCTCGTTAAACCACATGCTAGACCGGGTTGTTTGCGAAATAATGAACTTCATAAATTTACCTTTCGCCCGAAAAAATGATTATCTGACTTCGCAGAAATCGCGTCGGCATAAATTCCACCCCTTTACTTTGGATTTCTTTTATTAATAACTGGATTCTGTTTCGTGAAGGGTAAAAAAACTCCACGCAATTAAATTCTATCGTTCTCGCTTTTTTTATTCCTTTTCTTTAACGTGTGCCTTTCATACATTTCAGGACATTACGTGCTGGCATGGAAAAGGGGTATCGCAGTGCTCTCGGCAGGAAACGTAAAGGTCTCTCCTGACCCTCGTATCAGTTTGGTAAACGGATACAGCCTCGAGATCAAGGATGCAGGACCGCAGGATGCTGGGGACTATGTCTGCCAGATTGGAACATTGGAACCGCGGGAAATCACGCATACGGTGGAAATTTTAGGTAAGGTTTCTCTCTATCTACTATTCATTCATCCCCTAACCGTAATCAATTAGAATCAAAACGTAAAATCCCTTCAGGAATAATTGGAATAGAAAACTTTGTTATACACAGTGGTTTAACCAATCGTATAGTGCGGGGGAAAATACGATAAAATGAAATCAAGTGAAAAACTGAAGAAAGACAAACGGAAAGAGGTTTTTAAGTGATCGTCAAATAAATTTGTATTTACAAAAGGGGGGCGTTAATTGTGTATTTGTAAACCTTTCCGATCAAGAAATCAGGGAACCGCGGCAACGGCAAGGAAAAGAAAACAGTTTAACGCCAAGAATCTCGCTTTTAAAGAAGATTGAATGAAAATATTGACAGGAACCGGAGTACTCCGCAAAAAAGAGGTTATTCTGGCAGAGAAACTGTTTCAATTAAAGGTTCAATATGGGGCGACACTTGGCGGGTCGCGAAGCTCGCGATTGGAAATTGTCGACGTCTTTTACTCAACCACAAAACTCTGAAAATATAAACCTCCCTCTTTAAAGAAGGATAAAGCCTAAAGTTTTCAGAGGATCTGTTCTTATTTCACCACCATTTGTTTCTCCAAAAACTCTTTGTTGTATAGGGTGTACGAGTCCTAATAGTTTTAAGTTGTTGCCGGAACTTGAAACAGCCCCTAATAAGCTGTACTTACAAGTTTTTGTTACGGAATTTAAGTTACCTCTACCTTCAAAGTTTCTGACGCAGAAAGTTCTTTAAGTAATGATTGCAGGTAATTTCACTTAAACGCTTTTCTGGCTTGTATCGATTTTTATTTTTTAATAATTTACGCGAATTCAAGGATTATTTGATGACAAGACAAAACTCTAAATACTAATTTGTCTACGTTTATTGTAATCAAGGTAATTTTATGTTTTGTACGAGTAATTATTATAATTGATAATCGATAACGTATTTGTGATTAACCATATGTTACTATTTATGGAAGAGCTAATAATAGGACAAGGTAGTTCATTATTTAAGCGAGGGCTGTTGTAATGAAATATTGTTGAATCAAGAAGGAATTTAGTTTGTGGGTACTTTCGCATACTAAAAATAAACAATTCTTTTTTGGTATTCAACAGTAGTTCGCGAGGCAGTATTGGAAATCACTTGAATGCGTAGCGAGAAACACCAGACTATACGGGTTCGATACGTACAGAAGAGAGACAGGCATCTAATTTACTAACGCAGCGGAAGTTCGCGATTTTCTCATCAACCGTACATTTTAGCTATATGACTACCTTATACTATGTGATAGACAATTCAATTTTCCATTCAATTATATAATAATATACAGGGTGTTTCATTTAAAATAACAAAGTTGCTTATTGTACTGTGAAAACCAAACACCCTGTATACGTGATATAAATTTAGGAGAATGCAGAGCTATATACTGAACAACTTTTATATTTAAACTTTTTTCATATTTTGACTAATAAAGGAGCTATAGGAGCATCAATTTCCGATTTTCAAAACCTCGTAGAGGGCGCCACAGTAAAATTCTGGCATTTCCCAAAAAATAAAAATGTAGCTAATACCAAGCTGCATAAGTATAGAAAATTTCGCCGTTTCAACTGTTTTTAGATTTACTAAATAAATTTTTTTCATGGTATAGTACCGCCAAAGGGCTTTCAAATAGGTTGTTGCTGAACCTGATCAGATAATTCGTTTTTGAGTTGTGGGGCGTTAAAGTCAAAATTTTGAAAAATTCATAGCGGCCGCCATTTTAAAGTTAGAGAGTCCAGTAAAAAACTGTTTCCCTTGAATTATGGTCTTCTTTCATATCTCAAACTCAAATTTTCAAAATTCTGCTTCTGAAAAAAATGCTACCAAAAAAACATGTCTAACTTCCGCTTCCGGTTTCGAATATTTTTGAAAAGTTTATTTTGTCAATGAATTTTCGATATACCCCTTCATTCAAAATTTCATCAAAATCGGTTCACTAGTGTTTGCGTTAGAGGCGTGACATACACACACCCACAGACAGACATTTTTTTAGACCACTTTTTTTCGGTTCCTGGAGGTCCAAAACACGTATTCCGGGAAAATCTCAATTTAGAAAATTTTCATATCAATTAATACTTCCCATATAATACCAGTGGTGGTATAGGAAAGTAAAAATTATCGTTCCATTCATTTCAGTTTTTTTTTTAATTCTCAGAAATTTTATTGAAGGAATCAGCAAAAACCCATTGATTAAGATTATTATACAACCATAAAATATTTTGCGTTAGAAAATTTAAGAATGTCGAAACTCTTTATTACATATTCCGGCGAAGGGAACGGATAGAAAGGCATAACGTATATGCGTCATCTTAGAATCACAAAAAATGGGGTTTAGGCGTCAAAAATGCTTCCATCCGCCTCTTATCAAATAGTCGGCTTCAGTATGAGATAATTGATTGATGATAAAAAAGTTCCAATAACTGGAAATATTGACAAAGTGTAAAAACGAGTCATAACTTCTAATTTAACAAACAAATTGGGTTTTATAATAAATCAAATATCTGTATTTTATTAAATATTTCTATTAGGTAATTCGTAATAATTAGATTATGGTAATAGTATTATATACAGGGAGTTTCAACGACAAGTAGCAAACCTCAGTATCTTTTATTTACTTGAAAATCGCCGAGACATGTCAACAAAAGACCGCAAGGGTGACAAGGACGAAAAAGCACCTTTTGGCAGAGGTGCAAACAAAACATTTTTTAGGCGAATATCACAAATTTTATTAACAAATTTAAATTTTTATTTGAATATTCCAATGACATTTGGTCACGTGATCATCCTGAAACGTCATAGCCGGATCAACTGTTCTTATCATAGTCGCCTAAAAAATCTATCATTCAGAATTTTAAACACCAGATAACTTGATTACAACAACTGTCATTATCATCTAACAACCGTTAGATACGTTCTGATTCATAACAGGTCAGTGTTTCCATAGCAACCGGTACCTAATCGGAAAGTTAATTTTTCCCTGGTAGTTAAGTAACCGGGAAATGGGCAAAAACAGTTTAGTAGCCTAAAAAAAATTGTTTTCTACTGATATTATTTTGTAAGTGTGTCAAAACTTCCTTGAACGATTTTCTAATTAATTTGTAGAGCCTTAAAATTCTGTCAATTATCAACCGTTCAATTTAGTATTATTTTTAAAAATAAAAAATTAATTGCAGACTGCATTTTGTGCACGCTCTTCACGTTAATGAATCCGTGATTAGCATGCTATTAAGTTTCTCGCTTGATGGCATCTCAGTTCGTAATAAGATTACCAGATGCGCCGTTCCGAATTGTTTTCCTGTTGATGGCAGTGTCCATGGAGGGCGTTTTGTTCTTCGTTCTCTCGTTGTTTTTCGCAATTTACGAGCACCCAGTCATCTAACAGCGGGACGCTTTATTAAATAATGAATAGTTCTGTAAGTACAACGTAATGACTCGTAATGATGGAAATGGAGTTAATAAAGTGTTCTCCATGCGTAACTCGAGCACTTTGCCTTTAAATGCTCCTAGTTTACCATCCTCTTCACTTATGATCTTAAATAAACCCTTTAGTAAGTAGTTACTCTAGTAATTTCGCGTAATTATATGCTCGCCGTACCGCTTCTGAGGTCTAAGGATATTAGTTTAGGGATTTTTAACCGCCAGAAGGTCAAAATTTTGATTACAACAGAGGAAACCGGGAGGGTTGAGAATTTCAATTTCCAACCAAATATTATGTAAAGCCTTGGAACTTCAAGGATCGGATTAAAGTATTGTTTCGGTCACTGTCCTGTCCCCCTTCTTTTTTTCGGTTGAATTTTTCTCTCCGCTCTTTGATCCGTACTTTATTTAATTTCCGAACAGTAATTATGTCTTCTTTAGGACACAACAAACGGAATTGCTAAAATTCCGACATTTTTAACAAATTAGAACCGCCCATTCGTGGAAATAAATTTTACGCCATGGAGAGCATTATTTCCTGCGCCAGTGAAACACAATGCGGCCGAGCCCTGACATATTTCCCCATAAAATTTCTCGTATATTCTTTCATAAGCGGCAAAATGAAAATAATAAAGCTCGTGTTATATATATCAAGCGATGACCAGTATACTGTTGTTGTTACTGATAAAGAGTTCCTCCTCTTCTTTATAACAACTCCCCCTGGCTTTTCAGATCTTTGCTACATTTCGTTTATTAAGATTTTAAAAAATTGCATGGAATTTTACTGAGTTCTGCTGCAGTAAACTTTAAACAGTGGAAATTCCGTGGTTGAATTCGAAGTAAGTTTGTTAATTCTGTTCGCGAAGCCCAAGACAGGCAGAGCTACCAATCACTCGTTTTCCTAATTAAAACAAGTCGCATTGATGAATGGCAGGCGATTTAACACCTCCTAAACGAATTCAGAGCTTCTCTGTAAAGATGAATGGATCCCGATATGTAGCAGCTTAACCCCCTGGAGTCCTCGGAATTTGTCAAATTATCTAAACCCTAGCACAATTTTGAAACACTCTGTAGATTAATTTCCTTAGATAAAGTCGATTCGTTTAAGAAAAACATATTCGAAAATTGTCTATTTGAACTTTTACCAGGAGGCCTTGGTGATCAATTTTTAAGCTTGACGTTGGATGCTTCTTCCCGTACGTTACTACCCCTAAAACTGTACCCCTTTATCGCTAATCGAATCCGATGACGAGTGCTGATGACGTAAAGCACGAGACGTCCGGGATGCCGTATAAACTACACATTCTATCGCTGGCGAAATATCAAAAGACAGCTTTGGAGGCTTTGACAATGTGCGGTGAGGTGTGATATTGTACAGCCGAACCCCGATCGAAAATTCGGTCGCCTATGAAATGTTACATTTTTTGCACATGCATGAAAGACCACAGCAGCCTATTCCAAATAAAACCCAGACTTTCGGAAATCTTTTAATAATAACTTAGTTTGTGTCGAAATTTTTTCTCTTGCATTCTGATGTCGATGTCTACAGAATTATGTCGGAATTTATTGGAAAGAAGACAGTAACTTTACGAAGTTATTTGACTCCAAGTGCTTTATTTTCCCGAGTCCCGAACAGAGTCCTATATGCTTTTGACGCAGATATTTGATCCCATCAATAGGAATACTTGACGATGCAGCTTTGACGAAAGCATCTTAAATTGCTCTTTGGGTTCCTACCAAAAGCTTGTTACAACACTTAACAATTATTGACCAAACAGAATTTTCTGAATAATTTATTTCTTTGTAATAGAGATTGACTCACTAACATAAAGATATTTGTCATTTATTAATTATTTAACCTCGGTTTTAAAAACTTTAAAGCAAGCATAAGAACGAGCAGGGGAATAGAAAAATTGTAGAGTGGGAACGACGGAACTGAAAGAACATCCTTGGAACATACACCGCTTTAAAATTCGCCGTTGCTAGCTCCACGGCTAACGTGGATATAATTCTAACACTAAATCCACGGCATTACGTCATTGTCGAGGGGTGACGTCATTAATTCGGCGACGCGAATACGGGCTGCACCTACTGCGCATATCCGGGGACTTAACAAAATTATTCCATTATGAAAGTTTCAAACATTTTCATATTTTAAATTGATTTTTAATTAATTTGCAAGTTGAATATGACCAATAAAAAATACTAGAGTAAAGTTTCTCTAAGTCCGAGCGATTGATTTTGTTTGTAATTAATAATTATTATCATTAGATTTCTCAGAAACAGACTTTTACGCCTTGGGAGTAGGCAACCAATCGTACGCACCTCTGCCTCTATAATCTCAGGAAGCTGAAATAATTTTCCAAGTCCCCAGACATACGCCGAGTCAGCCGATAAATGTCACCCCATGATAATGACGTAATGCCGTGGATTTAGTGTCAGAATTATATCCACGTTAGCCGTGGAGCTAGCAACGGCCTTTAAAATTAACTCAAAAAAAATTGTCAAGAACAGACATATAATAGGAACTAGTATTTATGCGCATGCGCGCGGTAATTTGGAGCTCGTGATTGGCTGTTAAGTGGCGCCACGCCTACCGTTGTTTGCTTTTAGGCATGCGCACGATGCATTTAGTTCCTGTTATCTGTTTATTCTTGTTGCACTTTCTAACAATTATATTGTCGTTTCGAAGTAGAGAGGGTAAAACATGACAAGAGAATAGGGGAACGGAAAAAGTTTCATTCATCAAAATCTTGATACATGAGGATCCTAAAAAACCCCTCTTCCAAAACTATAATTCTTCTTCAATCATAAAACAAACCCCTATTGATTAATTACAATAATTTATATTTAAAAAAAATAAAACTAGTATAACTTCTGAAAGTTATTTCACTGAAACCACTGAACTGCATGTTTGTGTCCTAGATACTCGAATTTCTCAATAGAAATACCTTCAAGCGTTGCCTTTGAGTGGTTCATGGTCCTTGATAGAAGTTAGATGTCTGCTAACTTTTAGTTGACGCTAGCTAAACTACAGCATTTAAACTTCTTGCCTCTCTCTCTCTCCTTACGGATTTAATTGATGGACAGTTTCCAAACAGGGTCATGATTAAAGCTTGAAAGTAATTTTACCTAACACCACTCTCTCTAAGAAATTGTTTGTAATAATTTTATTCCAATTTTTCAGTTCCACCAAGAATACATTATGTTACTTCCAATGGAAGGGTGGAAGTTAAAAAAGGAACAGCAGTTCGATTGGAATGTAAAGCATCGGGGAATCCAGTACCAAAAGTGACGTGGTCACGGCGTAATAATTTACTACCAGGTGGTGAACAGACTTTGGTGGCTCCAGTGCTTAATTTGGAAAGGGTTGATCGACATCAAGCGGGGGTTTACCAGTGCACGGCCAGCAATGGTGTTGGAGAAGATGTCACGCAGCAGATCGTCCTTCATGTTTTATGTAAGTCTTTTTTGTATTTTTTTAATGGTTGTGGTTTGCATGGTGTTACGATTTGAATCACCAGTGCGTCTAGTCTTTCGACTCTACCGTTGCGCTACGCCCGCCCCAAGTATCTATATATTTTTGTATCATTTAGATTCTTATATTTGAAAATCGGCAGATCAACAAAGGGGACATCTGTAAAAAGATGTAAAATCTGGACGTTTATCATCAACCCCTTAGCCGTCACAGCCACCTCCCCTAAAATTTCAAAATAAATTTATTTAATCCTTACTAGTAGAAAATCTACTGCATTAAGTGTTCTGATAATAATAATAATAATAATAAATATATAAGTCGGACGTCTTGTGAAGGGAATAATTCTCATTCTGTTGAGAATGGTGTCGTAAAGAGGAGTCAGAAGTCCAGAGTTTCCAGTGAATAACGTCAGTGTCTCAAATATTCAAATCTCTTTAATAGTAAAGGAAATACAGTGAACTGGGACGTTATGAAGTGTAATTATGTGAGTAAATTCGATGTATTTCAAAGCACGTAGGGCTTCCGCTTTAATTAAAATATTAGCTCCAGTTTTGTGTAGAGTCTTAGGGCGTTTTCACACACACCGGCAAAGCCGGTGCCGGTGCCGGTGCTGGCACCGGCTCTAACCATCGCACTCTTTCACACACACCGGCAAAATCGGTACCGCTGCCGGCACCGGCTCTAATTACTGCAGTCTTTCGTACACTGACTGGCCCGGCATCCGGTTTGTCGAGATCAGCGACGGCTGCATTTACCGGTGCCGGCAGCCGGACCGGCAAATCTGCCGGACCGGGCTACGTGTGAAAGCGTCCATTTGATTACATTGCATCCGGTGCCGGCTCCGGCACCGGCACCGGTTTTGCCGGTATGTGTGAAAACGCCCTTTCTGTTAGCGGTGAGGCAGTAGCTGCGCTTCCATAAAATCAAATTTTTGCCGCGTTTTACTCTTCCCTCTTGCCTTCGAGATTTTGAAAATTAAATTAACATCATACTCTATAAATACCCCGTAATTTAGTATTGAAAGTCTTCCCGAAAGACATCTCTCGTTGCCTTTCACCTTTTACGAGCTTGTTAGATTGAGCCTCCCCCGCTCCCATTTCCGCGAGCGTAGCACAGAGAAGTAAAGAGGATGAAGTGCCAGGTTAGGGTGCTGTTAATCATCCGTCTGCCGGCTTTAATTTGGCGAGGCCATAAACCAGATTGAGTGGTGAGCAGCGTTATGCACACCTTGGGGCCCCTTAACTTGCTACTTCATGTTGCCACCGCACTTACTTACCACCCCCGACAAAACCCATTTCTTACTACACTTGACCACATTATTCAGAGATTCTCGGATATTCCTCAAACCACACCAGAATCCCTTTTCTGGAAATTTCATACTCAAATCATGTTTATCAAAAATTATAAACGCGGGAAATATGAATCAAGAGGAATGCGTGACTAAATTATTGTGTAGCTTATAGAAGGGTTAGATGCGTCCTTAAAGAAAAAACTTGTTTTTTTTTTAATTAAAAAGGATTAGAAAAAACTTTAGTACTTTTGAAAATGTGCTTATGGGGACCGCCTGTGCGAGCGGAAAAGTGGAAAACTCGTCATTACGGACTCAGCATGAAACTTCCTACGGAAACAAAGCCTTACAAACAAGGTAACGGCGATAACGGTGTAACAACGCAATAAAACAAAGCGAAATGAGAGCGAAATGTATTAAGAACATCACTGCCTACAGAGACAAGGCGGTGGAAATCAGGGAGACTGATAAGGGGAGTCAATGCGGGACGTTCATCTTCAGCAGAACGCGATACCACCGTACAAACCGACTTGCACGTCTCATACAAAGACGACGACCGACGCCGACAATCATTTACGGTAGGTAACTACTGGAAATGAGAACATGATTGTTCAAATAATACTTATCGATCTCGTGTCAACGAAATTATGGAACGATTTGGACTTTTAACGTTCTTCCTAAACGATAATGGAAATACAGATAGACATTACCAATTTTATATTTGAATAGAAGAAAAAAAAATGTTAACGCAACCCATCATCAAACTCAATATAATTACGACTCGACCCATTAAAAATAAAATATTACGGGTTCTCTCTGGCAACTAAGTCATGATCTCACGATTTGTTAATTCACGAATAAATAACTTCACGAAAGATAAGTTATCTTGACAAAATATTTCACTAAATTCTAAGGATTGAAGAGTAACCTTGGACTTTTGCCAGGGGTAGAATTTTACCCCTTTCTTGCAAGAATAAGTCATGCTTTCGTTGTAAATACAGTACCAGTATATAAAGTCGCAGAAAGTAACTTTTACTTTAAATTTAATTTAAAATTTGTTCCATTAATAAGGATTGGGGTGCTATTAAGAGTGGAAGTAACCCTCCTTGACAAGGGTTTTTTTAATTAATTGGGTTAGTCTTGTGCTAAGCTTTAATATTTTATTTATTCTTGCGATTGTACTAATCCAAACACCAAAATGACTGAGACAATTAAATACACCACGATACCACCTCAAATAATATAAAAACAGTGGAGGCTCCTGCAGGAAGCAATCGGGTAAGATGACACTTGCACAGGAGCGAACTGTATCCGGAATATATCCGGACAGCCACTTAAAGCTTTGAAATAGAAAACAATGAGATACCACAAAATATCAAAAACCATACAGGGTGCTGCGGGAAGATAAGGATTCAAACTGCTGTAACTCCGCAACCAGACGATGTTGTAAATTTCTTTGTGCGTCATTAATTCGGAAATAAAAAATACTACAATTTTGCTTATTTAATCGTATTCGTATCTTTACAAACAAAAAAGGTACAGGCTGTTAATGTTCAAGGCGCATTAAGAAACGAAATCAGGCAACCACAAAGTGTGCTGTAACTCGGCTATTTGTAATTATTTTGAAAGGGTCACATAAGACTTTTAGATAAAGAACACTTGGATACATCCAATCATCCAAAATATATACAGGGCGTTACGAAAAAACAAACAGACAAAGGGTCAAAGGGCTGTAACTCCGCAACCAGTAATTTTCTCAGATTGTTATGTGCGCCATTGAATCAGAAATAAAAATTACTACAATTTTGCTTATTTAATCGTATTCGTATCTTGTCAAACAAAAAAGTTAGAAGCCCTAAATTTTCATTAATTTTTCAATGCGAGCTAAAACGTAAAATTTGAAAAGAGCACCGTAGCGCGGGGCAAGCCATAAAATGTGCTTTAACTCGGTTGTTTGTAATTATTTTGAAAGGGTCACATAAGACTTTTAGATAGAGAACACTTGGATACATCCAATCATCCAAAATATATACAGGGCGTTACGAAAAAACAAACAGACAAAGGGTCAAAGGGCTGTAACTCCGCAACCAGTAGTTTTCTCAGATTGTTATGTGCCCCATTGAATCAGAAATAAAAAATACTACAATTTTGCTTATTTAATCGTATTCGTATCTTTACAAACAAATAAGTTGCAGGCTCTAAATTTTCGTGTAAATTTTCAATGCGAGTAAAACGTAAAATCTGAAAAGAGCTCCCTGAGAGCGGAGCTGGCCCAAAATGTCCTTTAACTCTTTTATTTGTAATTATTTTGAAAGGGTCACATAATACTTTTAGATAGAGATACATCCAATCATCAAAAATATATACAGGGCGTTACGAAAAAACAAAGAGACAAAGGGTCAAAGGGCTGTAACTCCGCAACCAATATTTTTTTCAAATTTCTATACGCGTCAATGAATCAGAAATTAAATATACTACAATTTTGCTTATTTAATCGTATTCGTATCTTTACAAACAAAAAAGTTGCGGCCTGTAAATTTTCATGTAAATTTTCAATGCGAGTAAAACGTTAAATCTGAAAAGAGCTACCTGAGAGCGGAGCAAGCCACAGAATGTGCTTTAACTCGGTTATTTGTAATTATTTTGAAAGGGTCACATAAGACTTTTAGATAGAGAACACTTGGATACATCCAATCATCAAAAATATATACAGGGCGTTACGAAAAAACAAACAGACAAAGGGTCAAAGGGCTGTAACTCCGCAACCAGTAGTTTTCTCAGATTGTTATGTGCCCCATTGAATCAGAAATAAAAAATACTACAATTTTGCTTATTTAATCGTATTCGTATCTTTACAAACAAATAAGTTGCAGGCTCTAAATTTTCGTGTAAATTTTCAATGCGAGTAAAACGTAAAATCTGAAAAGAGCTCCCTGAGAGCGGAGCTGGCCCAAAATGTCCTTTAACTCTTTTATTTGTAATTATTTTGAAAGGGTCACATAATACTTTTAGATAGAGATACATCCAATCATCAAAAATATATACAGGGCGTTACGAAAAAACAAAGAGACAAAGGGTCAAAGGGCTGTAACTCCGCAACCAATATTTTTTTCAAATTTCTATACGCGTCAATGAATCAGAAATTAAATATACTACAATTTTGCTTATTTAATCGTATTCGTATCTTTACAAACAAAAAAGTTGCGGCCTGTAAATTTTCATGTAAATTTTCAATGCGAGTAAAACGTTAAATCTGAAAAGAGCTACCTGAGAGCGGAGCAAGCCACAGAATGTGCTTTAACTCGGTTATTTGTAATTATTTTGAAAGGGTCACATAAGACTTTTAGATAGAGAACACTTGGATACATCCAATCATCAAAAATATATACAGGGCGTTAGTGAAAATACAAAAAGACATAGAGTTAAGGGACTGTAACTCCGCAACCTGTCATTTTATCAGAATGTAGAAGTATCCAAGCAGGTAAATTTTAATAGAAAAAAAATGCGAAGCTGTCATAAGCAAAATGTTACAAAAAAATGTTGAAAACTTCAAACTGTCAATCAACAAAACTTTTACAATCTCTTATACTTTTTCCAGTTTATTTCCTGAGCCTTATTAGATCATAATCGTAATCCCCCGTTCCGGTAGACTTCGCTAAAACGTACTACTAATCAATACTTATATTTAGTAGCAGATATTTTTAGGAGAGGGGGGTGAGATTATAAATACTGAGAACAGTGCCAAGGCAAAATATCCGGTAGGGGAAATTCGCCAGCTTTCCTTAATTGACGCAATGATTGACACAGTTTGCTTTTACTAGAGTTCGAATTCCGCTTGTCTGTTTCAATTGAGGTCCATCGAGAGGGACAACTTAATTTCCGGACGAACTGGCACATCTTGAATTCGAATTAATTTGTTTCCCGATTTTTTCAAATCGAAATAAACAGTTTTTTACCAAAAAAAAAACAAGTTCTAGGGAGGGCGTCTAATTAGAAAATAAGGGTGCGCCTAAAGCACTCGTATAATTTACTAGGTAATAAGTTTTTCGCACTGGGAGCTCCTAATTGGATTTTAAAATAATTATACCTGCAGATAATTAGCGCCTGACAAGGTTACGAACGCCTCCAAACTCGTGAAATTTCAAGATTCTTCATCTGCGACGTCATTCCTGTTGCAAGTTTATGTTAAACTCTGGGGTAATAAATCTTCCAAAGTTTTAGTTTTTCTTAAATATTTAATGTAGTAATTTAACACATAAAGAATGACAGGAGGATGTTCTTCTTAAAATATTTACCAGGATAAGAAGAAAGGACATCAATTTAAGATTCAGAAATGTTTATTAGACAAAAACCGATTTTAAAACTTAAATCTTGGTACTGCATCGTAATTTGTTTCGGTTGTGCTTGCATTCGCTAGATTTTATACCATCAAGGGATTAGACATTTTCTTGCCTTGACAGTTAAAATGTAAATTAGCTTTTATTGTCTCCAAATATCTTTTTAGTCTAAATTTATTGCCTACACAACAGAATCGGATTTGTTGTTAAATTAATTACAGAATTATCTTGAAATGTTTTGAATTGATGAGGAAGTTCGCATTTCCGGCTTCAAAATAGTTCAAAATTTCATTCCCAACATTTCCCAATAGGTTTGATGTCCTTCCATTCCGACATAGCTTTTTGTGTCCCTGTTGGGGTAATTGCTTTACAGTTGGTGCTTATAGTGGAAGAGGTGTTAGGGTGACGAATTTTGATGATCCGGCGAGTTCTGGAGTGACAGAGGAACACAACTAAGGTCGAAATTTACATGTTTATTCAGTTAGGTGCAGGTAAATTAGATTATAAGCGGCTGGGACATTGTTCACAGATTCGGGCCGTGATTATCAAGGACCCTGATAACAGCAGTGATAAGCCGTCATTTGCATTTATATTTGAATTTTGATACATAACAACGCCTCTACATGAAACTATTACTGTACTTTCTAGAATGTTGCAGACTTGGAATCACTTTGAAAACACCCTTTAGAGACGACGACTCTCAAACATTAAAACGGAAAATTAACGCCAAGACATATGGAAAGCCTCTTCTCGCAGTATTTTGTAATAAATTCTAAACGAATGCGGTTTTTTTTATCTCATTCACGATTAGAGCTTAAGTTTTCTTTCATGGAAGAACTCACAATGTTCGCATGTCACGAGCGAATGGAAGTTCGTCGTGCACGCTGCTACGATCCCCGGAGGTGCGTTATTACTTTATTAACTGACACCGTCCGGAGTAGTTTCGAGTTATCTCAGCTGTCGCACTTACATTCTTTAATATTTACGAGCGCATAGCTAAACAACCATAAGGTAACGTAATTTTTCCCCGAATCTTATTACATCTCCAGAAACTTTAAGAAGTGTTACATTTTAAATTATGGTGGAGGCGCCGTTATATAAAACATGAAAGAGCTGGCGTTATACCAAAACTATTTCAGTCACATAACACCACAAGGTTACCATTTCAAAATGAATATAACAATGGCACCGTTACAACACTAACAATCATTAGTACTAGAAAGTGCGACAAGGATAGACAGATAACAGGAACTAAATGCTAGTGCGCGCACAAGCAACAACTGTGGGCGTGGCACTATGGACCTCACCACATCCAATTATCGCGCTCCAAACTACCGCGCGCATGCGAAGGAAATACTAGTTCCTCTTATACGTCTGTCCTTGTTCCAGAAAACTATCGGAATTTTTTTGGACCAGATCGGAGGGGATGGGGGATGTTTGGCACATATTTTTCAAGTGTTTAGGGTTCATATTACATTCTGAAATTTTCCTAAGGAAATCGGAGAGGGTCAAAAAATCTTCGAAAAAAAAAGGAAAGACTATAGTCTTTCCTCATTTTTAGGAAAAAAATTTCACCCCTTCGGATCTCGCCCCGATTTTCCCAGAATGTTATTTGGAGGGTTTACACTTGGAAATTATGGGGCAAACTTCCCTCACCCCTTCCCACTGCTCCACACCTGGCTAGGAAACGTTCAGAATTGGGTTGTTCCAGAAAACTTTCGGAATTTTTTTGGACCAGATGCGAGGGGATGGGGGATGTTTGGCACATATTTTTCAAGTGTTTAGGGTTCATATTAGATTCTGAAATTTTCCTAAGGAAATCGGAGAGGGTCAAAAAATCTTTGAAAAAAAAAGGAAAGACTATAGTCTTTCCTCATTTTTAGGAAAAAAATTTCACCCCTTCAGATCTCGCCCCGATTTTCCCAGAATGTTATTTGGAGGGTTTACACTTGGAAATTATGGGGCAAACTTCCCTCACCCCTTCCCACTGCTCCACTCCTGGCTAGGAAACGTTCAGAATTGGGTTGTTCCAGAAAACTTTCGGAATTTTTTTGGACCAGATCGGAGGGGATGGGGGATGTTTGGCACATATTTTTCAAGTGTTTAGGGTTCATATTACATTCTGAAATTTTCCTAAGGAAATCGGAGAGGGTCAAAAAATCTTTGAAAAAAAAAGGAAAGACTATAGTCTTTCCTCATTTTTAGGAAAAAAATTTCACCCCTTCAGATCTCGCCCCGATTTTCCCAGAATGTTATTTGGAGGGTTTACACTTGGAAATTATGGGGCAAACTTCCCTCACCCCTTCCCACTGCTCCACTCCTGGCTAGGAAACGTTCAGAATTGGGTTGTTCCAGAAAACTTTCGGAATTTTTTTGGACCAGATGCGAGGGGATGGGGGATGTTTGGCACATATTTTTCAAGTGTTTAGGGTTCATATTACACCGCTTTCCATAAAGGAACTGTGCATGTTCCAAGGAGCTATTATTCTAATATGTTGGAGGCTATATCCAAACCGTTGCGTAAGAAATAATGGAGGCTCATTAGAAAAATATTGGTGGACACCTTCTTACAGAAAAAAAATAGAACTACCCTTATACAACGATTGTTGCGGCACCGTAAAATAAATAAAGGCGCTGTTAAATGGAAAATGAAAAATACATAAAATGGTGGAGGCGCCACAAAACAGAATTCTATAAAAAAGCCAACGGATATAATGTTAGAGTCATCCTTCTCACTGTTACTAAGACGACCAAAAAGTTTTTCCTCTAAATGTTCTCCGTTTACGCAAACTTTAGAGATTTCGTTCTACTGAGCGAATCTGAATTTTCCTTACGAGGGTCGCGCTGCATCTCAGAAGGGCAATAGTGTAGCACATAGCCGAGACTAAGAGAAGTGCTCCATGTTTTAATGATGTGCAAGCTTTGTTCACGCAATTAGGCGAATCCTGGCATATAGTAAGCCTGCCAACAACTTCTCCCTAGTACCCCGACAGTTTCCATACATTACTTCTGTCTAATTATGAAGGATTGTTTGCGACTAGTTAGTCGCTAGGGCACAAATTCTCATCATGGAAAATTCACAAAGCTAAATCACCAAGTTAACTATTTAATATTTTTTATTAAAGAAAATAATTTATATTTAATACGTTTAAGGATGAATTTTTCCTATCTTGTCAGGAAACATTAGGAAAGTTGGTTTACAAGTTCCAGCACACACTAACCGTAAATAAAACGTTGAATCCATCTTAGAAACTATTAACTGCTTGTAGTAAATGCAATGAATAGTTGCAGCTCTAAAATAAACATGGTGCAAGATAAATTACAGTGCTTGCTTGCACTTCGGGAACAAACTTGTGAAAGGAATACTAATTACTTCCCAACACAGTATCGAACTTTTAGATTTGAAAAACTACCTTTTAGAAAATTTTCCAATAACTTTTAATCCCTTTTAATAACGAAACCCATACTACTTAAGCTTTAAATGCAAAAATACTTCATTTTAAGAGTCTTAATAAAGTATAAAAAAATTGAGATACATTAGAGAAGCAAAGCAGTGTCCCAGAAATTGATTATGCACTTAGCGTACATAAAGTAGGTAAATCACTGTATGCTGTCATGTATTCGTTTTATGCTCTGCATAAATTTTAGATCTGGGTCAGATATTGTTGGAAAATATTATTTCATTTTAAAAATTTTGTTTCGGAAATTTTAAATACAGGCTATTTCTTAAAAAAGTACCTCGAGCCATAACTTCGTTATTTTAAATTTTTGACCTCAGAAACTACATATAATTTTAAGTGGTAAGGCAAAAGCTGTCTTTTGTCATCACCCTTTCGTAAATATCTATCAAGTGTTTTAAGCTACGACGTTTAACTTTTTTATTTTATATATAACACCCTGTATATTTTTACATATTTGGATTCAGGGTGAAATTCTGCATACAGTAGTGTGTTTCATTGGTTTTTTTAATACGCAGATTTTTTTAAATAATTGTTTTATGTTGTATCTAGACAGCCATGCGCTAACATAAAAGTAAACGATACAACCAGGTGGCGATAAATTTGAGCAATTCCTTGTAAAAACGTTTTGTAGTTATATTTAAAAATATTTTCATAAAATTTTAACATTCCGGTTGATTTCCATGGCACACTTGAAAATTTTATGGTGCCGTACGACTGCCTATACATAGTACAATAAATTTAAAAAATTTTGAATGACGAAAAAAACAATTGAAATACAACATTATATGCGAAATTTTACCCTGATTCAAAATATGTAAAAATATACTGGGTGTTCCATTTAAAATAACAAAGTTGCTTGTTGTACTGTGAAAACCAAACACCCTGTATACGTAATATAAATTTAGAAGAATGCAGAGCTATATACTGAATAAGTTTTATATTTAAACTTTTTTCATATTTTGATTAATAAAGGAGCTATAAGAGCATCAATTTCTGATTTTCAAAGCCTCCTGAAAAAAATTAAGATTTTTCAGCCTGTACTGAAAACTACGCAAAATTTATAGAATTTGAATGGTGATCGTAGTAATCCTCAATATTCTGAACATTTCTTCTCATTTAATCGAATCTCTATCGCTTACCGTTTATTTCTCCATGCATGCGCTCCTTATCTTGGACACCCTGTATATATTTTTTTTTTTAGAAAACTGCTTTTATAAACAACAGAGGTTCACTTGCAACCATTTTATATCATTTATAATTGTAGGAAATTCTATTACGAAAGCCTGGAAAACTTCATAAAATTGTGTAGACGTTGAACATTTCTGACGCATTGACGTCAAAAAAATTCTGCAAGGCACAACGTGTAATAAAAAAAAATTGTCGAAAATAATTTTAAAAAATTATGAATCTTGTGGATAAAAAAATACAAAGATATTGTAGAGAGTTTGAGGAAAATTTAAAAAAAACTGTCTAAATTCCATTCAACAACCGAATAGGTAGAAAAATAATTACCTACGAAGTTTTTCCTTCGAGTTTTTCTTGAAACTTTTTTGTATGGTAATGTTTATCATATTTTCTTGTTATTTTTTTATACTCCAACTCTTGTTAATGGTTTTTCATTTGAAAGTTTTTCTTTTGAAACTTTTACGAACGGTAACCCATTTACTACTTTCCTCGTCGTGGTATTATTACATCGAATAATATTTTTCTCAATTGTTTATTCCATAGTCTCTGTTTTAATGCTCAATATTAATTTGACTTTAATTGCCACACGCTTTGCTTGTAGAAACTTTTGATTGACATTACTCGCAAAGGGGAAGGAGACTGTTTAATGTTTTAGACAAATTTTCGAAAAGTTATACGTGACGGGGTTCCACTGGTAATTTCCGTTTCTATGCGTTAGAAAACTCGTCCAGTGTTTGAAATTTTGCTGGCGCTGATTTAGCGCTCGATAGTAAATTATTAATTCGCTTTCGGTTCCCCCTGAAAAGACGACGCCGAACACTTAAAACAATGGAAATATAATTGTGAATATACAGAGTAATTTAATTGACTCGAAAATCTAATTAACGAACTTCATACAGCAGAGGAAAACGTCAGCTTGGGTCGACCTTTGCTGGCCGGGGAATTATTTATATTCCACTGTCTCCGGTGACATTTTAACGTTACAGAACCCAAAACACATCGGACCCTAGTGCTTCTACTGGCTCTGGTACACACCTTTTCATCGCGAAAGATACGACGAGTTATCTCTCCATTCATTTAATGTTTCGCTATTATTTTATGTGTAAATTGAATGGGCGTCTAATTTTCCTCGAGGAAAACTTTTTAGATAATTTCTACGCCCAAGGAATATTCAAAAGGATACACAAAATATAGAAATGTTTATTTTATAAACTACAAACGCCGGAAGAATCATTTATGAGATAGAGGAAACTTTTCTGTATAAAATGAGTACATAAACTTCCAAGAAACTTCTCTATAAACAAAACTTGATAAACTTCATACACTTTGTAGGGGCAATTAATTCCATTAACGTAATTGAAGTTTCCGTATTAAGCGAAATTGATATCTTTTATACAAGCAACTCTTTTTTTTTCTTCATGAATAATAAAGTCATATAAAGGGAGCGACGACAGTACTTATCTAACATTTATAGGATGTATAAATCCGTGTAATTGGCCAATTGGTTCGACTTGGATGCTCTATCCCCGATAAGAGACGGGATTTGTTTCGAAGGACGTAGGGTACGAGGGTTGTCGGGACTAAACAAAGCAACCCTGCCATTGACAGCTCATTATTGGTTCAGATCACAGTTATCAGGTTTTCACGTGGAAGCACCTGGGCCTGCATGTGATCGTCACTCGTTCAGAGTGTTTTTGAAGTCTTCCAATTTATCTATTCTAACTATTTTCAGGGAAACAGGCAAAACAGGATATGAGGTTTTACTGATAAGACGTACACACGAATTCATTAATAAGGGCTTTGTTTTTGGGACCAGGTTTATATTTTGATTTAGTAATGGAAATGCTGGAAGCTCTAACCATTTCTGAACTCTTACAATTGTTTTGTTAACAATGGCAGCTTGTAACGACTATTATCGAATTTATTTTATATATTTTTGACCATGACCATGACCATGACCAATATTATTTTATTCAACATCAAATCGAATTATAAAAAGTGGATATTGTCGATACGTTTTTGAACAACCCTGTATAACATGTAAATTTATTTAATGGCAGAATTATCTAACGACTCCACAGGTGTTCATAATGTTATTACGTGTACGTAAGTTTTTAACACAAAAACATTAAAGACAAACTTCTGGCCTTCATAGTATTGTCCATACTATCAGTAGTAATCGCGACGTGGTCCTAGACGGACGAAATATTTCTTTTCCGAAGAATTTCTAAATAATAAATCGGTTCTTAAAAACTTGAAACTAAAAGTACATACTATTAGTAGTTCGTTCGTGGCGGTTTGTGATTAGTGAGTGAATATTAAATATCGTTCCATATTTAATCATTATCGGGAATAAGAACAACAGCAATTGAACTTCTTTGTCGAGGGGTGAAAGGGGGGGAGCATGTGTGATGGATTTCTTGTAGCTCTCGTGACGCCAGGAACGATGAGTGGATAACCAGCTGAAGGTACAGAATGTCTTTTTTTCTATAATTCAGTTTTATTTGGTCATGAAAATTATTTATAATTTTTTTGAAAATATTTATAGTGTGCTTAGACACAGTCTTATTCTCAAAAAGGGTGTTAATTAGTAAACACCACCCACCTGCATCCCTGAACTTAATGAAACTGCAAAATCATTCAAAATACACACACCCAGAATAACAACTTAAATCTAGGGAACAGGATGATACACCCTGTATACAGTCAAAATACCAATCGTAATTATGTATTAAAATTCTGAAAATTGTGGTTTGGTGGCGAATTTTGCCATTTAGGCGGCCCTAAACCGCGAAAATAATATTTGAGGTGTCACTGAAAATAAACAGTCGAACACTTGAAACCGGACCGGACTAAAGGGCCCGGGTTCGAATCCCGGTTTCCTCTTATATGTTTTTTTAATTTAATAGCTACCGAGATTATTTCTACTCTTGTAAAAACAAAAAAGTGAATTTGCGCGCCTCCCCTGGACTTTCCAATACTAAAAATAAACATTTCGGTTTTGGTATTCAGCAGTAGTTCGCAAGCCAGCATTGGAAATCACTTGAATGCGTAGCGAGAAACACCAGACAATAGGGGTTCGGTGTACAGAAAAGAGACGCGCATCCCTAGTAATACTACATCTTCAAAATTTACAAAACCCGGCTGAACTTCGCGAAATTCTCATCAACCGTACATTTTAGCTATATGACTACCTTATACTATATGATAGACAATTAAATTCTGCATTCAATTCTATAATAATATACAGGGTGTTTCATTTAAAATAACAAAGTTGCTTATTGTCCCGTGAAAAGCAAACACCCTGTATATGTGATATAAATTTAGGAGAATGCAGAGCTATATACTGAATAAGTTTCATATTTAAACTTTTTTCATATTTTGATTAATGAAGGAGCTATATGAGCATCAATTTCCGATTTTCAAAACTTCCTAGAGGGCGCCACAGTGAAATCTTAGCATTAATCCAAAAACGAAAATGTATCTAACACCAAGTAGCATAAGTGTAGAAAATTTAAACAAAATCGTGTGGCCAGTTTTTTGGTAATAATTTTTCAAAAATTTCAAAAGTTTTGGAAGATCGCCGTTGCGACCGTTTTTGGATTTACTAAATAAATATATCTTCGTGGTATAGTACCGCCAAAGGGCTTTCAAACAAGTTGTTACTGAACCTGATCAGAATAACTGGTTTTTGAGTTGTGGGGCGTTAAAGTCAAAATTTTGAAAAAATTCATAGCGGCCACCATTTTGAAGTTAGACAGTCCGGTAAAAAACCATTTCCCTTGAATTATGGCTTTCTTTCATATCCGCTACTCAAACTTTCCAAATTCTGCTTCTGAAAAAAATGCTAGCAAGAAAACATGTCTAACTTCCGCTTCCGGTTTCGGATTTTTTTGAAAAATTTATTTTGTCTATGAATTATTGATATACCTCTTCATTTCAAATTTCATCAAAATCGGTTCACTATGAATGAATTTTCAGACAAAGATTGTGTAGCGAACGAGAATAAAACACGAACTTCCGTCAACAGTGAAGAACTTTGAATATATTTTCAGAATTAATGTGGTAGAGGTGCCGAAAAACGAAATATTTGAAAGGGTCTCTTACGAAAATGTTAGAAAAACAATGAAAAGGTCATGGCAAACGTGTTTTTTGTAATTTGGTGGAGGCGCGGGCGCCACGAACAGACTTTTAAGAGTATTACGTAGGCACCACCAGGATAATTATTTAGTTAGTACTTTTTTGGTATTAAACTAAAAATACTCTTCTCTTTAAAAAATATCTGACAAGATAACGGAAATAAAAAAAAACATGAAATATTTAATTTCTGTAGAACTTCGCGTGGAATCGAACATTTAGGGAACGTCTTGTAGAGGGTGCAATAAAATAGGGAATATTATACTTAGGTGATTAATCTATAAGGATTTGGAATTCCGAAATCACAGCCCACTAGGTTCGGTTGGTTTATACCTGTTCTTGCTTATGTTGGCTGGCGGGTAGAAGGCTAGTTAGCAGTGTTTACTCCGCCAGAGAGTTATAAATCAGGTCGGTTTTTGCCGCGGCGGGAGTATCGCGAACTAACCGCTCCCCGGGGCCGCGATTAGCCCGATAAGCTGATCCACTCTCTGCCGGAGCTGCCGCCGCTGTCCGATACATACGCCACCGCCGCCGCTATCACTTTTACCTGGCGGCGTCTCCTGCTCGCCCGCCGATTTTCCCGGAAGCCTAACAGAGACGCACGCTCCTATCCTGCCCAGATGTAGACTCGCATTTAGGATGGTTTCATTAGTCCTGCCTGAGTTTTAACGGATGGGAGATTAAACGAGCTTTCCGGTCGTTCCGTTTATTTGACCCGTTCCGCTAATACCAACGCCACTCCACCGTTCTCTCCCGGCTGCCAAACTCACTCTCTACGAACCTTCTGGTCCCACGAACTTCACTCCTACTGCTTTCAAATTTTAAACGTAAATTTCCTGTTTTAAACTCCCATATTTATTCCGGATTATCTACTTATACCAATCCGGATTTATTATTTTATAGAAAAACTTTACCTTTTTGTCATTCCTAAAGTACGGACTTTTATGCACCAACTAGCACCAAATTTTAATTCCACAACAAAAAATAGTACATAATATATAACTCTACAAGTTAAAAAAATTGACTAGCGGATGTGATAGTTTTTATGCCCGCACGAGCATAGCGAAGCGAGTGGATTAATTTTACACGAGAATGGAAAAATTACCTGATTTTTCTTAGGTAAAAATTAATATTTTTCTTAGACTGTTTTCAATCGAGAAAAGACGTTCTTTATTTTTTTCTAATAAATTAGATTATATTTCGTTTACCAAGGTGTTGTATTTGTAACGATAGATGGAAAGCAAATACATTAGGATAGGCCTGTCAGATTTAAACACATTTCGGTGTTTGATGGTAATTTCTGAGTAAATTTAGGTGTGATTCAGTAAGTGACAATAAATCCTCGTGTAGTACACATTGTATATTACCAGCATACACTAATAATAATGACCCGGGTAACAATAACTTGGTAGTAACCACGAGCAATGATAATTAACGATCTATAAACCGCGATCAAAGACCGCTCGTGTGTTCAGCGTTGCATTAACGCTATAATATTAATTGATGCGATTTTAAACGCTAGCTTTAGTTGTAAACCAGATTTATTTATTTAATAGGATTTGGGTCTAGCCGCGGACCAACTAATGCGCGATTCAATTACCCAGAAAAACTATTGGCTGGTGCAAGTGAGTAAAAACTAGTGCCCTTTGGAGCATGTTTTCCGCTCGGCCATTGCTAAATGATGTGAACGTACAACGAGATTATGTCTAGCAAAGTTGTTGTGATACGAACGTCCGTAGAGGGAATAAGCCGCTTTAATCAGTCTGTTTTTCGCTAATTAGCCGGAGACTAGCCCGGTACTGATTATGATCACCTTTCTCTCTGCTCCGGCACCCCCTCATCTACCCAAAACTCATTCTGGTCTTCAAAACTAATCATCGCAACTTGATTTAACTCGGGATAATGTCCTACCGGCGGCTTTGTGCACCAACTTTGTTGCCTCAACAATTTTTGGATTAAAAGGGTTTATTTTTTAGAAAATTGAGGAATTGGGTGAATTGGAAAAAAAAACATTAACAGTAATTGGTTAGTCCGCAATAATTAATAATTCTGAAAAATCAGGATTTTTGTGTTTACTTTTTCAGATTACTTTCTTGTAATTGTTTATTCAATTTGCTTCCAAATTCTTCATGAAATATTTACGACCCCTTTTGTACATTCGCCATTTTCCTACAGCTCCACCAAGCTTACAAATGCCCCGGAAAATATGTCAAATAAATTTTGAAAGACAAAGCGCGACAATACGTCAACCAATAGCAAACAATCCTACTCAAAAGTACATTCACTGTAAAAATTCAATTGACGTTTGAAGTTTTAATAATTTCAGATTATTTTGACATTTAAAATCTGTTGAGTATGAATGTTAAATCAAAGAAAATAATTCATTCTGAAGCTAGAAATTCTTCTCCTATGACTTGGTTCCTAACTCTAGTTTTGGTATTTAATGAATCCCGGAAAAAAGTCACCGGAAAAAGTCACAGAAAAAAAGCCCCCGGAAAAAGCCACCCGGAAGAAAATCCACCGGAAAAAAGTTACCGGAAAAAAAGTCACCCGGAAAAAAGTCACTGGAAAAAAAATCGCCCGGACTTTTTTTCCGGTGACTTTTTTTCCGTTAAGATTTAAATACCAGTTATCAATAATAATAATAAAAAGTATTAACAATTATTTAAATTTTCCGCCCAAATGTATTTATTTTGACTGTACTTTGAGAAACTATAACAGCACCGGACACGCCCCTTTCAACTTTGTAAGTTTGGTAGAGCTGTACAAATTTTAGAGAGAAATTTTAATATTGGCATCGAGTTGGTTTTAGAGAGTTCAGCAAAGCGGCTTCTTATTGGCTACGATAGGATAGTATCTATAGCAACCATAAATAACAACAAATAATTTTTTCATCTATAATACCACGAGTGCTCTGAGTAAGAATTGCATTCGGATGACAATTCAATGAAACAGAAATTTAAAAAATGTTTATAATTTTTTTGACGTTTGTTTGACGTTTATCTGACATAAATATGGTCAAAAGATTCCTCCTTTTCAATTGTCATAAAAATATTGTCAGTAAAAAAAACGAAGCTTCTGATTGGCTGACCAAATATGAATTGAATTGTCAAAAAAAGTACCAAATTGAACTTGAAAATTTGTCATATAATTTTGAAAGATGTCATTCGATCACTTCCGTATATTCTAAATACGTTTCCCTTTTTGTATTTTCAATTGAAGTTGCCATTAGAAAATACCCCTCGAGCAAGCTCTCGGGAATTTTCCCAAGAAGGGTATATCCGAATATACGTAAACACTCTTATGATATTACTAGCAAAAATTTTCTTAACAAGCACTTCCATATTTTGGTTACAACATAGGGTATTATTTTATTCTCCTACAAATTTCCTCTAGCCATAAATGTGTAAAAATCGAATCCAACATTATTTTCCACTATGAGTTACCAATTATTTTATTATAAAATTAATTTGCTAATTATTTTGTATGTCTAAAATTGCTCAAAGGAATTTGTAGAATTAAACAGCAGTTCAGTAAATCGTAATTGAAATGCATACACATCTCATTAAATATTCGCGGTGCAAAGCTGGTTCTAGTGTAATGTAATCACGCATATTGTCACGTTATAAATTGTGACTGGTCTGGATTTAAACAAGTCAGTACTTTACATAACTATATTTAATTAAAGTTTACAAAGATGAATAATATGCACCATCAAGGTGAGCTTACATAAGTACAGTTAGAAGAGCCCAATGGACTATGGGTGGTTGAAGGGGTGTTCTGTAGTCTTCTATTTAGAGTTGTTAACTGAGCCCTGGCCAGGTCTATCTTGTTGTATTGATTCTAAGTCTTCAAATGTAGAGTTTGGGCCTCAAAGGGCCCAACCAGTTGGCTTGGTTGTAGAACTTGTTGACGGAGAGTGTTCTTGTCTTGTATCTGGAGCACACTGCCTCGAATGGAGAAACATTGCGCTTATATACTAGTTTGCATGTCCATATATGGTTATATGACCTCGGCACGCGAAGATCACCAGATCCCTCATGAAACCTGATATTCTTAGTCAGCAGAATTGCATATCCAATCACAGCCACTAGAAGAGTTGCATTACCAAATAAGGTAATAACCTTGGATGCATGTGGATCATGAAACTTGATATGTTCGAGTAAGCAGAACCTTATCTTCATGTGCAGAGATAATGTTATCTGACATGTGATTCTAACATGCTTAGCGCGTGATACTAACACGTTGAATCACGTTGATTTTACTTAATAGGTAATTACATTAATTATCATCAATACCTTAATAAATAGTTTTAATCGCTTCGTGACAATATTTGATAGCATACATTTGAATTATGGAGTGCTTAAAGGTCGCACCTGGATCCAGATGTGCGTCCCTGAAAAGTGGATGGGAACTCTAACTGTTGCGCGAGGAACGCGAAATATCGCTTAATATAGACAAAAATATCGTGGGGAACAGATAAAAAAATAAAGCAAAACGAATACTCGGTTATTTACTCACTACGTTTATTGAACGGAAAACGGCTACATTTTACACTTTATTTATGGGATACAAAGCGCAGTGATCGTAAATTCAAAAGCGGTTGTGTTTAATTAAATAGAGATATAACAATATTCTGTTAGGATTGTGGTAAAGTTCTTCCTGCAAAAGACATACGGTATAAATATAACCATCAGACGTTTATGTCCGCCCTTGTAAAGTCTAGAGTGCAATCGTGAGCTGCATTTAAAACGGCCATACATTTTACAACATGAAGAAGACCATCTCCTCGAGCTCTACTGCTAAAAGGAGGACGGTTCAAAATAAAATACACCAAGGCGTTAATATCAGTATTTTATACAAAAGTTAACGGGGCTGTTGCATTGTAAACATCAGTTACTGAATATATTATAAAATAATGAAGACGCTGAGTTTCTTATACGATACAGCTCGGATTTTTATTTTTTTTTGTGTGTGTCGGGAGCTCGCGAAATAAAAAGCAAACATTTACTCGAAAAATGAAACAAGAAAATCGATATAAGGGTCATGTGTATATACTGCTGCAGGGGTTTTACTGAAATTTTTAAACTTTTTCTTTTCTACGTTTTGTTACTTTTCTGGGACAGTTAGTGGATTTACGGTTGATGGGTTTATCAATGATTCCGGCCAGGTACGGGTTGGATACTATAAAACAGCCTGGTTTCAGAGCTGTTTAGTTTTACTGCCCTATCATGGCACCCATATTACGTTCGGTAATAAAAATAATTAAGTACCGACTCACCTCTTTAAATAAATTGTAGTGTACCCTAACGAGAACCGATGGATTACTTCAAGAAGTCCTTTGAATCAAATCGACATGATCTAATTTTATTAAGGACCCATTATTATTTATTTTAGGAAATAGTTATAACTCTTTTATGAAAATCTATCTCGGGGTGTGCTTTAAATTTTGCGATTGATATAAGAGATCTCGTGCTTTAACTTTTCAAAAATGCGACAATTATCGTAAAAGTTTATGTGGCCTGTTCCTTTGGTTTACTGCTACGGATTCTCAGACCTTAAGGGAAGTCGTGAGAACAAGATTGTTAGTTTACAATCTTACCTCGTCAAAATTGGATTGGTTAGATCTGAATAAGATCATGATTAAAAATGTTTGAATGTTTATCCAAAAGTAAGAAACTTAAATAAGTTTTGCAACAAAATTTGTTTCTAAAAAAATTGTAATCGTGTTCCGATCTAACCTAAGGTTAGTCATTCCAGAGTTACTTAATCCTGTTTTCTTCAAGGCTTATTAGTTTTTGCTGAACAAAATTCTTAACATCTGATCTAACCTACGTTGGTTCCTGAAAATAATTTCAATCCTTTCCTGTTCCGAAAGCATTTAACCCGATGGTCCATTCCTGAAAAAATTCTAATCCTGCTCTGACCTAACCTAACATTATTCATTGCAGAGTTGTTCAATCCTGCTCTTTTCAAGCCTCAGTTTTTGCTGAACAAAATTCTTAACTTCTTCTGATCTAACCTACGTTGGTTCCTGAAAATAATTTCAATCCTTTCCTGTTCTTAAAGCATTTACCCCGATGGTCCATTCCTGAAAAAAATTCTAATCCTGCTCTGACCTAACCTAACATTATTCATTGCAAGTGTTCCTTAATCCTGCTCTTTTCGAGGCTCGGTTTTTGCTGAACAAAATTCTTAACGTCTTCTGATCTAACCTATATTGGTTCCTGAAAATAATTTCAATCCTTTCCTGTTCCGAAAACATTTATCCCGATGGTCCATTCCTGAAAAAAATTCTAATCCTCCTCTGACCTAACCTAACATTATTCATTGCAAGTGTTCGTTAATCCTGCTCTTTTCGAGGCTCAGTTTTTGCTGAATAAAATTCTTAACTTCTTCTGATCTAACCTACGTTGGTTCCTAAAAATAATTTCAATCCTTTCCTGTTCTGGAAGCATTTAACCCGATGGTCCATTCCTGAAAAAAAATTCTAATCCTGATCTGACCTAACCTAACATTATTCATTGCAAGTGTTCCTTAATCCTGCTCTTTTCGAGGCTCAGTTTTTGCTGAACAAAATTCTTAACTTCTTCTGATCTAACCTACGTTGGTTCCTGAAAATAATTTCAATCCTTTCCTGTTCCGAAAGCATTTAACCCGATGGTCCATTCCTGAAAAAAATTCTAATCCTGCTCTGACCTAACCTAACATTATTCATTGCAGAATTGTTCAATCCTGCTCTTTTCAAGCCTCAGTTTTTGCTGAACAAAATTCTTAACTTCTTCTGATCTAACCTACGTTGGTTCCTGAAAATAATTTCAATCCTTTCCTGTTCTTAAAGCATTTACCCCGATGGTCCATTCCTGAAAAAAATTCTAATCCTGCTCTGACCTAACCTAACATTATTCATTGCAAGTGTTCCTTAATCCTGCTCTTTTTGAGGCTCGGTTTTTGCTGAACAAAATTCTTAACGTCTTCTGATCTAACCTACGTTGGTTCCTGAAAATAATTTCAATCCTTTCCTGTTCCGAAAGCATTTAACCCGATGGTCCATTCCTGAAAAAAATTCTAATCCTGCTCTGACCTAACCTAACATTATTCATTGCAAGTGTTCCTTAATCCTGCTCTTTTCGAGGCTCGGTTTTTGCTGAACAAAATTCTTAACGTCTTCTGATCTAACCTACGTTGGTTCCTGAAAATAATTTCAATCCTTTCCTGTTCCGAAAGCATTTAACCCGATGGTCCATTCCTGAAAAAAATTCTAATCCTGCTCTGACCTAACCTAACATTATTCATTGCAAGTGGTCCTTAATCCTGCTCTTTTCGAGGCTCAGTTTTTGCTGAACAAAATCCTTAACTTCTTCTGATCTAACCTACGTTGGTTCCTGAAAATAATTTCAATCCTTTCCTGTTCTTAAAGCATTTACCCCGATGGTCCATTCCTGAAAAAAATTCTAATCCTGCTCTGACCTAACCTAACATTATTCATTGCAAGTGTTCCTTAATCCTGCTCTTTTTGAGGCTCAGTTTTTGCTGAATAAAATTCTTAACTTCTTCTGATCTAACCTACGTTGGTTCCTAAAAATAATTTCAATCCTTTCCTGTTCTGGAAGCATTTAACCCGATGGTCCATTCCTGAAAAAAAATTCTAATCCTGATCTGACCTAACCTAACATTATTCATTGCAAGTGTTCCTTAATCCTGCTCTTTTCGAGGCTCAGTTTTTGCTGAACAAAATTCTTAACTTCTTCTGATCTAACCTACGTTGGTTCCTGAAAATAATTTCAATCCTTTCCTGTTCCG
Organism: Hemicrepidius hirtus; assembly: GCA_963082805.1. Classification (NCBI taxonomy): domain Eukaryota; kingdom Metazoa; phylum Arthropoda; class Insecta; order Coleoptera; family Elateridae; genus Hemicrepidius; species Hemicrepidius hirtus. The sequence continues at coordinate 30,493,944 of OY720162.1, forward strand.
AAAGCATTTAACCCGATGGTCCATTCCTGAAAAAAATTCTAATCCTGCTCTGACCTAACCTAACATTATTCATTGCAGAATTGTTCAATCCTGCTCTTTTCAAGCCTCAGTTTTTGCTGAACAAAATTCTTAACTTCTTCTGATCTAACCTACGTTGGTTCCTGAAAATAATTTCAATCCTTTCCTGTTCTTAAAGCATTTACCCCGATGGTCCATTCCTGAAAAAAATTCTAATCCTGCTCTGACCTAACCTAACATTATTCATTGCAAGTGGTCCTTAATCCTGCTCTTTTCGAGGCTCAGTTTTTGCTGAACAAAATCCTTAACTTCTTCTGATCTAACCTACGTTGGTTCCTGAAAATAATTTCAATCCTTTCCTGTTATGAAAGTATTTAACCAGATGGTCCATTCCTGAAGAAATTGATATTCCTGTTCTGATTTAAATTTATTACTGGAAAGATTCTTAACTTCTTCTGATCTGAGCTAAATTTATTCCAAAAATACTTCAACCCATGAACAGACTAATTGGGACCAGATTCCGACTATATGTTGGTTTCTACCTTCTAAACTAAGAAGCGCCCCATGGGGTAAGGGAAACCCCCTTCAAATCGATAAACTGCAAACTGTACAATATTTTATTTATACGTCTGTTTGGAAAAATGTGTAGTGGATCTAATAACAAATTGATGAAAAACGTTGAAGTAAAATGAAGCGTCACGGATGACGTCTGTATCTAGCTATCGATTCACTTTCCAAACTTCTCGAAAGCTAAAATAAGAACAGCATCAAAAATTAATTCCAATTGAATAAGAACTAGTTAGGATGAAATGACATTCCATCGAAGGTGTTGCCATGTATAAATGATAATAAAGGATGCTTCTTGGCGTTTTATGGCCTTCCTTGATGGATCTATTTGAAGAGAACCCTGGAAATGCATTATTACATGCAGACATAGCACAATATAAGTCCAATGTTGCGAAAAGATAGGCGATGTAAATATTTTAGTGGCTGTATTGTAGTACAAAGACCCATTTTCCACGTTCGTTCTAAAACGTGTGTCATTTGTGGCAAAGTGGTGATAACTAGCCAAGTATCTTCTGTCCCTGCATGGGTTGTAACATAATATGAAAAGGGATGGCAGGATTTGAAATCTACCAGCACACAAGCGAAGTTAAAAGGGCGCGTTTCGAGCGTGGCCTTGCTTTTAGCTACCAATCACATCCTAATACACTTATAGCGACGATAAAAGCCTCTTTTATCAAATATGAATGACTCAATATGACCCAGTACACTCTCCACACACACGTACACTTAAAAAAACTCAACAGACCGATATTGCCTCAATTGCCAAGGCTTCGCAACACCCAACCATAACAAATAGAAAATGTCACTTGCAGTAATAAGAAATCTTCAAAAAGACTGAATACCTACGAAAGCTCTCGCTAGGAAAATTCTAAAGTTCAATAGAAAGAAATAAAAAAAGTAATTTTAATAAAGCGCACGCTTAAGAAACAACTTGTTAATAATCAAGTTGTCTTGGGCGCGTAGTTTTTCAGGATTATGTTGGCAGCTGTCTAATTATTCTATGATTAATGATTCGCGTCAGTTATTGTTATCGAAGAAGCTCGGAAACGAGATTATTTACTGAAACAAGGCCTTCCCCTGAACACTTTTTAATGTTCAAACTTGGCCTAAATAATGAAAGTACGAAACATTATAATATCTGTTTGTCGAGTTAATGACTAGCGTTGATGTACACAAAGCTGCTAATTTAATAATGAAACATCGCCTGCTTCGTCTTCTTTTCGACGACGAAAATGATAACGGAAAAGAGAAGAAGGGGGGGGGGCGAACACAGTTGATACAGAAAATAACTCGACGGACGCTTTAAAAATATTAAATTTATATCGAGAGAAATTTTTCCATTACACGTGTTTCTTTCCAGGATTGCTATATTTCCGGTTTGAAATGTTTGACGGCGAACAGCTCGATTTCATTTCTTCAGATCAAAGCGGAGAATACTAAGAAAATAGCTCTTGGTGTGTTTAAAATTACATTTAACAGACACTAGAATATTTTTCACTTGAAAGACCTCGATTTTATCAATGCAACGCCGTCTACATAAAACTAACAGCTAAATAAAACTATAAAAAAATTTAATTCAATGCGAATTTAATTAATTACTGAAAATAAAACGAGAAAAAATTCTTTGGAAGCTTGTAATTCAAGATATAAATAAAATTGACATTTCAATTTTAAGAACAGGAACTTTTTCTCCTCATAATTGAATCCGCATCTTTGAATAGTACAGGAAACTTTTGTTTCTTAAATTAAAATGAACTAAAAACCGCAGAATATAGACAAACTAGAAACTTGAATCCTATCCTAAATTAATTTAGAATTTGAATCTAACCCGATCCATAAATTAAAACAGGATTAAAACTCGGGAACGTGATTGTGGTTTCTTCTTTCAATTTATATCTACTTGAAATTGAACCCACATCTTAAAATAAAATTCAATTCAGTTCCATTAGGTTAGGACCCGATTCAGATTAGAATTGAAGAACCAACCTAGATCTTCCTCCAGAATTGCAGATCGGGGCAGGTTAGGACGATATTGACATTTTCATTTGATTACATTTTGTTAAATATCTCCGTTATTTATCAACCGATTTTGAAAAACTTTTTTTGGTTATATTAAGAATAAAAAGACCTATCAAAAGAGGTATCACAAAGGGTATCTTTCTATTTAAATTTTTAAAGTTGGGGTTGCTAGCACTTAGGGGTTGAGGGGTGGGGGGTTGAAAATTATATGTCTAAATGGCAATTTAAAAACAAAAATCGACGGGTCTCAGGATTTTTCGTAAAAACATTAAATAACCAGAATTGTGCGATACTTTATCATCACTCTGTATACAGGGTGGATGACAAAATTCGCCCCGAGCTATACAGCTTTTAATTGAGATCGGATTGTTACCGTCGACATGCCAATCGAAATGGGTCATTAAATACTTCGTTTTCATGTAGTTAGAACATTTTTAGGGCCTACTAGATTTTAGCTGCGATAGTCAACTTTTTATTTTTAAATAGGCACCTATGTATATTTTTTGTAATTCTGAATAAGCGTTTTTTTCCGAGTTCAACGATGTATAATAAATCACCTTACCATCACCAAAGAGTAGTAAAAAAAATTGTTTAAAATTACTCTCGTGACGAATTACGAATTTCGTAATTATTTTTCAATAGTAGGCTTTGAGTAACAAAATATTGACAACATTAGACCGTGTGTACAAACTTTATATTAGAACAGTCTAGCAATTTTTAAATCGGATTCATAAAATAGAACTAGTATTCTAGAAATTTCTGTTTGAATTCGGTAAAAGTCAAAGCTGTAATTATTAGTTTGGTTAATACACCCAAAATGTGGTTTTATAATCGCAGCGAATAATCTGTAGACAAACCGAGATCGAGAAACAAAATTTGCTTAGCAAATACAGCAATCGATTTAATATCCGCAACGTATTAGTTGATTACCCAAACGTAATGGGATAAATATTACCCGTTCAGAGTAAACCAAACAGAAAGTGAAGGAGAAATGCAAACAAACTATAGTGGACAAGCCTTTGTCTTTTAAAGGATTCCTTGAAAAATTCATGGCTACTTTAAAATGCCGCGATGTTGTATACAACGTGGAATGCGGCGCATCACAACAAGAAAATGTAAAATAAACGAGAAAAAAATAGGAACGAAGATCAAATACCTCTTCGCCGTCTCCCTTCTTCACTTTACGTGTCGTGGAAAACACATTTTACTTTTTCATGAAGGCCGAAACGTAAATGCGATTGTTTCCTTCGGTTCGCCCTGCAGTTCCACAATGATATACCTACCTACAATTGAAATATCAAGTACCGGGCTATACAATTGTAGTGGCGAGGAATAGCACAGCTGTAGACCGTAAATGTTTAAGAGCACGCTTTTCTTTAGATCGTCTATGTTCCTGCTGCTGCAGCAAAACTTCTACGATGATATAACCAGCTCTACTACCTACAGCAAGTGGAAAAATCTTGTTAGATGGAAAATTCTAGCGACTGAAAGGATGCTTTATTTTATTTTGCTTTTTATTGCATAGAAACTGAAATCAACCATCAGCGATTTGTCAAATTCGTTTACGTGCAAGAGCAAAACCGATTTTTATTGATACAGTTATGTGTTCGAATCTTTCTGAAACTTGGAAGTAGAAAACACTAAAAAGTTTTAATTTTACTGATCAATTTTTGGTTAATTTAGGTTAGATTTAAATCAAAGCTTGGGTTTGATCTTCAATAAAATGTTCGGTAAGATCAGGTCAAGCATAGTTTAGATCAGATCAGGCTTAACAGTGTTGAGTCAAATCGTTTTAAGTGAGACCTTGGGTTTGATTCAGATCTCGTGGATGCCACCTTCGAACTGCACAACCGATGGTTCTAAAAGGGTTGACAGAAACGACAATAGAATTGTTAGAAAGTGCAACAAGGATAAACAGATAACAGGAACTAAATGTATAGCGCGCATGCGTAAAAGCAAACAGCTGTGGGCGTGGCGCCACTTAACAGCCAATGACCGCGCTTCAAATTACCGCACATGCGCAGGACATACTAGTTCCTATTATATTTCTGTCCTTGTCAATTTTCTCCTAGCCAATTCAAAGCGTGCCACCCACGATAAATGGTTTCAATCTTAATAGAACAGATCAGATCTCAATATTCAGTTATTTCTGCTGCAAGCTGACCAATTATAAAAATTCTACGAAAAAGGTTCGAACTCATCAATGAAATTTAATCAAAATAAGTGGATTACAAAATTACCTCAGCTGTTAATAATTAATATCCTTGAATTTTTAATAGCATTCACGTAAATAAAACCTCATTTAATATGAATTCGATTCAAATTTCGATATAACGTGACTTTATTCGTAGATTAAAACGATTAAAGAGGTAAAGGTTGTATAACAGGAATTTTATCTTGTAATATTTAGTCTTTTCGTCATGCTTGACGTTCAAGCTAGGGAGATTCGTTTGTGTACGGAAGGAAGACCCTTTTTCCCGTGAAAATCAAGTTGTAGTGATATAACTGTTGTGGGAAAAGAGGCACATGGTCTGACATGTGAGGCTCTTGAAGAGATTGAGACGGGTCTTTTGTGCGGTATCTCAATAGCAGCGGCATTTTCAGCCCTCTACAATTTCATTTTCACCTTCGCCTTTTGCTAGATAGTTTAGATAAAATCTAATTATTACTAGACCCTGGGTTAATCAAATAGTTTTTTGGGGGGGTGGGGGCAACGGGTGTAATAGAATATGAGGGAACCGAGATGCCCGGCGGAACGCTAATGATAATAATAATAATAATAATAGTAATGGTAATAATAACGCATGGTATAGGAGAGTGCATTATTGAATAGCTAGGAGTAAATATATGACCTAAGCTCTATATTATGTGTGTGTTCATGAATACATTAAACCTGCATATATACGTTCGACTGCCGCACATTAACTCCATTTATTTTAATCAATACTATTTACCGAAATTGATAATAATGATATAATAGGGTTAAATGTTTATCCCCGTTTACAAAATTAAATTATCGACGACGTAATAATGGCTCGTTCGTGAACAGGTTTATGATCGATACAATGTTGAATTGTATAACACGGTTTTCGTTTTAATCCTTCGTATCAAACGAATAAAATATTTTTCTTTATTTTATTTAATAATAAAACAAACGATGTCCGTAGTAACTTTAATGTTGTGTTCGAGAACCCCAATAAAGTGTTGCTCGCGAACTCATAAATTTTGAATTTCTTGATTTTCCCGAGTCCATTTTCATGTTCTTCGTGTAATAGAGGTAATATAGGTGCATAAAACCGATAAACCAAGTGTCTGTTTGCGAGTCAGTTGCGGGTAATTGCATTTCGGCATGCATGGAAGCTCTGCAAGTGATTGGTCAGAGTCAGAGCCAGATCCAGAGCAAACAACTACACACATGCACTATCCTTCCTGTATTGTATATCACTCAGTATCAGTTTACTGTCCAGAACATCCCCAAGTTGCGCTGACTAATAGTCCTTTGCAAGGAACATGGACGTTTAGATGGACTTGCTCGTTTTTCTGGAAAGAATTATTGTGTGTACGACCTCCGACGAAAAGGATTTATTTTTTTTATTTCTTACCACTCACTTCTTATTTTATATTACCGAACGTAAACAATACTTAATAATTTTTTTAAATTTTATTTAATCAAGCAAGCTATACCATAAAAAATTTTTTTTTTTTAGTAAATCCAAAAACGATTGCAAATTTTGAATTTTTTGAAAAATTATTACAAAAAAACTGGCAACACGATTTTGTTTAAATTTTCTAGACTTATGCAGCTTGGTGTTAGGTACATTTTCGTTTTTGATTAATGCTAGAATTTCACTGTGGCGCCCTCTACGAGGTTTTGAAAATCGACAATTGATTCTCCTATAGCTCCTTTATTAATCAAAATATGAAAGAAGTTTAAATATAAAAGTTGTTCAGTATATAGCTCTGAATTCTCCTAAATATATATCACGTATACAGGGTGTTTGCTTTTTACAGTACAACAAGCAACTTTGTTATTTTAAATGAAACACCCTGTATATTATTATATAATCGAATGCAAAATTGAATTGTCTATCACATAGTATAAGGTAGTCATATAGCTAAAATGTACGGTTGATGAGAAAATCGCGAACTTCCGCTGCGTTAGTAAATTAGATGCCTGTCTCTCTTCTGTACGTATCGAACCCGTATAGTCTGGTGTTTCTCGTTACGCATTCAAGTGATTTCCAATGCTGCTTCACGAACCACTGTTGAACACCAAAAACGAAATGTTTATTTTTAGTATGGGAAAGTCCACTTTTTGGGATTATTTGGATCAAACAAATTTGTACGAAGGCAAGCTCGCATTAGGATCACTAACTCTTCATTCTTCATGGAGAAAAACATACTAGACTGCATTTACTAAAAGGATACATCTACCACATCAATATTTAAGATGAAGCTCTGGTTAACAGCCGCGAAAGTTCGATTATATTAAGATTTTGTTGGATTTTGACGTTACGCAGTTACTTCATTATTCATTAGTGAATAATCGTGATTCACCAAGATGTTGGTTTTTGTTGTTATATTTAAATACAACCTTCGTTGCAGGATTACTAATCTTTATTTAATGACAGTCACATGCAACAGCAGTGATGACCATAGAAAGACATTATTACGTTATATAATGAAACGTTATTATGTTTGATGTTGAATTATTTTTTTTTAATGTACAATATATCATAATGAACCTTGGATTCTTCTTGTAAAAATACTTATCTAAATGTAGAGTTTGCAAGAAATCCTTGAACAGTTTATCTTGAACCATTAATCGTAAGTTTAAATCAGATGTGTGTGGGAGAAAGCAGAGAGAACGTATCTCATTAACGCAAATATGGTCGGTCCATTCTGAAACCAAACTGAACCCGCACGTAACGATAAATCATATATTCCAATCTGTTCTGAGGGTAGAGGCGGCGGCGATGAGGGTTGTGTTCATAATTAGCGCGTGGTTACAATAACAGCGCACCATCCAGATATAAGAGGACGCTTAGAGAGATATAAATGAAGAGATAAGAGGGGGATAATGATAAAGCACGAAAAAGGGTTAATGTTCTAATAAAAATGCAGTCATTCGCAGAGCACGCTTTATTGCCGTACATGTGGGGCAAAACGCGGAAGAAATACGTCGCTCAAGCACTTACAGGTGGATGGGGTTCTACCCGAGCAGTAAAGCCACCATAAACTAGCTTGTGTACGTATTTAAATGTTTTTCTTTATTTTTCAGATCCGCCTGAAATCTCCGTCGAAAGGCCCGTCGTACATTCCGGTGAAGGATACGAAGCTCAACTTGTTTGTATTGTTCACGGAGAGAGCCAACCAGAGGTAAGAAATTACTCCCCTAACTATTCTTTTCTATTATACCCCTACCGCCACTAATTCATTGATAATTATTTTTATACGGAAACACTCGAGAAGAGTTACTTTATTTATAAATTTCGGCGCCTTCACTATTTTTGTTCTGCTGGCGCCTCCACCATTTCTTCCAACATTTTTTTTTAAGAAAAACTCAGCTCCTAATTTAAATGAGTTTTGAATATTTTTCAGGATTAATTCTAAGCACCTGTAACAATTTATTTCTGAAGCTAAAACACGAACTGATATTTCAGGTGAATTTATTGAGAAAAAAAATTAATAGTTTGGGAGTAAGGTAGAAATAAGAAAAATCATAAATTCTGCATCGAAATATAATTCAAAAGTTGAGGTACTTTAAAGTTAGAGAAATTTTATAGGGACCGTACCAATAAATTTCTTATCAATTCTCTTATTATTTCTGAAAGCTCTTTAACGGTCGAGTGTGCACCATAACAAAGAATTTAGTGTTCGATTTGAACGAAGTTTCAAGTTTGATTTGCACTTGCGGTTTTAAATCAGCGAACAAATGACACTACTTTTACCCATAAAACGTGTTTTTCCGTGCGGAAATGATGTTAATAATACGCCGGCACATATACGGCTTAACGTATACATCTCTGCGCATGGCTGCTCCTGTCAACCACAAACGGTCCATTTCCATATAAATTATCAATTTACTTCTCGAAATAAACTTTTATTGTGAAAAGGAACAGTCAAGTTTAACGCGAACGCGTATAAAAAAACTCTCGTCTAGTTTTTTGAATGTTTTCGGCAAGGCTGATACGGCGTAAATCTCAGTCCGCTAATGATCTTCGCTGCTCTCCTGAGAGATTTCCCTCCTTGATTTCTCCGCTTCTTCACGAAAGAAACGCGCCTGGAGAAAGAATTTTGCACCTTGACTCCTCGTGATGTTTTAAATCTGCCTTAATATATGTGAAAAGTTGCGCCAAGCCAGATTGTATATCACACTCGGGCTCCATTTTCCGCAAGTGTGAACACATTCCTTGAATTATCGACTTCATATATCGCCCCCATAAACATTCCGCCTTACTTTTTATTGACTACCGAAATTACCCACTTAAAAACGCCTACAATTATTCTACCATCTACCTATCCAGCTGCTACATCAACTTTTATGTCGACTAAGATGAATTAGATTAGATACGGTGCCATTAATGGAACTGATTACAACTTAAACTTCTTTATTTCTCGCCTTGCTTTCGATAGCCAAGGGTAGTTTGATTTTTCACGATATAATACCTACGCGAAAGTTTCGCAATGTATTATGGGCCACCCATTACCTAATCCTTCTGAACACACTGTTATAAATTATTAAACCAATTGAAGGTTGTGCAAGAGAGGTGCTTAAAAAAATTTAAAATATGGTGGAGGCGCCGCCACTAAAATTTAGAGACTAATATCAAACAATTGTGAAGGTATCACAGAAAAAATGTTCTTAACAAAATGAAGGGATCTTCTAAAGGGGTAGAAAAATATTTTTAAAAATGGTGTAAATAACTACCCCAAAGAAATTGAAGAATAATCTTATAAGCAGGTGGAAGTGTCTAAGCTCCACCAAAGTTGCGATCTAATATTTTTCTAAATTACATCATTATTTGCTAGGATTATTTTTTACGCCCCCCCCCCCTATCTTTTATGTGTATATTTTTCTAAATCGTAACAACCCTGAAATTTTAATTTGGAATAAAACTGCGCTGCAATTGAAATCTTTTCTGAAATTAGTTACAAATAATGATGCCTTCCTTAAATTCTGAAAGGTGGGAAAGTCATTAACACTTTCCTGGATTTTTTCTTGTAAATTAGGCCAAGTTTAAATTTTGATATTTAATTCAAAATAGAATCAGGAAAAGTAAAAGAATTACCTCGTTTGTCTTGTTTCGTCACGTTCGTTCGGTTCCTGAAACATCCATCCTGAATTTTAAATTCGTCGATTAGAGCAGTGTTGGAAATAATAAAAAGGAAGAAGGTCCTGAAACAATGGTCTGAACAACTCTGAAGCATATGGACATAGGGAAAGAACGGGGGCGTCCCCGTGAGCCGTAAAAAGGCAAAACCATCTTGTGTCGCTTCAAGGAACCAACAATGGGGCTCCAGTAAAATATGACATCTCTACCTAAACCCTATTTTCCCTTTCATTTCTCATATAGCCTCGCCCATAAATAAAGCCGTTGTTTCTTTCTTGTTCTTTGGCAAAAGTCGTGAGATGCGTCCGTCTTTGTTACTCTAAAATAACTTGTATATTGTACTGGGACTCTTTTGTGCCTGACAAAAGCTATTTTTTATTAATTCGGAAGTCTTTCTCTTACATAAAACCAGGAAAGTTATTACATTACAGGATTTTACGGGAGAGTACGTTTATTTAAACAAAAAGAACAGACGGAAAATGGCGTCGCGAGCTTCCTCCCGAGATCCATATTCCAACCGGCTTAAAAAACGATAAATTTCCTATTGAATTTACAATTCGCAAAAAATCTGATTAAGATTAATGATGGTCCGTGTCATCGGCAACAACTCTCGCGGATGAGAGAATAAAATATGATCCCCTTTCGAGTGGCTCTCCCTTGACCTTGAATGCAGTCAGCGATCCGTACTCCGTTTCATATTCCCGGACTTCCGGACTTTGCGGGATTGGACATCTGCAGATGAGGGAGCGCGATGACGAAGAGCTCCCATCACCGAACTTATACGTGCAGCCATTACCGCTCTCCACACCTATTTCATCTCACATTTTCAGCACGATACCTTCTCTTATATTTCTAACATCTACGAGCATAAAGTTCCTAAAGAAATGGAAATTTTTCTGTCGAAATCTTCTGAAATGCCAACTTACGGTTAGAAAAACCCAGCCGAGGAAAACCTTCGGATGAAAAATTATCCTCGTTCCTGTCAAAAATTACGTAATATTTAAAGCGCACCAATAAAGTTAAAGGTTTTTCTTTTGTAGGAGGTGTTATTGTCGACTACAGTACTATTCAGATTTTTTCGGATACCCGGATTTTAGAAACGGATATTCCTAGTGTAGATAAATAAAAAATTATCCGTTGAGGGATAACTCTGTATCTCGGTTTTCTTCCTGTGATCTCGGATTTATTATGTTAATCCCGATTTTTAATTTTTTTTTGCCTCCCCGGATTCTTGAAATATCCGTGTACCCGGATTTAGGATTATATTTTATTTGTGTCTAATTTTCAAATTGTTAAGTATGCCCCCCTGAAATTCAAAACTCTTCAGATTTGTAATTTAGGAATTTAAAAATTTTCCACCCGGAATTGAGGTCTCTCTCTCTCTCTCCCCGGATTTCTCTGTTTGTTGATAGAATTATTTGTGTTTATCCGGATTTATTAATTCGTTTTGTTTCGTTACATTTCCGTTCTATGAAGAGTAGGTAGTTTTGTCATTAAAAAACGTTTTTCTGTCTAACCGGATGATTTTTCTACACACACCGGGAATCCCGGAAAAAAAGTCACCGGAAAAAAGTCACGGAAAAAACCCCTGGAAAAAGGTCACCCGGAAGAAAAGCCACCGGAAAAAAGTCACCCGGAAAAAAGTCACCGGAAAAAAGTTACCGGAATAAAGTAGCCCTGAAAAAAGTCACCCGGAAGAATAACCATCGGAAAAAAGTCACCCGGAAAAAAGTCACCAGTAAAAAAGTTTTCCGGTGGCTTTTCTTCCGGGTGACTTTTCTTCCGGGTGACTTTTTTTCCGGGTGACTTTTATTCCGGTGGTTTTTCTTTCGGGTGACTTTTTTTCCGGGTGACTTTTTTCCGGGGGCTTTTTTTGCGTGGCTTTTTTTCCGGTGACTTTTTTTCCAGTGGCTTTTCTTCCGGTTGGCTTTTCTTCCGGGTGACTTTTTTCCGGGTAACTTTTTTCCGGTAACTTTTTTTCCGTTGGCTTTTCTTCCGGGTGACTTTTTTTCCGGGAGCCTTTTTTTCCGTGACTTTTTTTCCGGTAACTTTTTTTCCGTTTACGCACACCGGGTACTATTATGTTTTAATTCTGATTTCTTATCTGAATCCGGATGTCATGTCCTGAACGTCATTGTCACCTGTCATTTTGGATGTCATCTTCTCCGAAAAACTACTTTACCTCCAACCACGTTTCCCACGTTTGATGCTTCTTTTACTTTTCCAAACAATAGCATGCAGCCATACAAAGTTCTAAAAACAACAATAATAAAGCAAATTGGGCACTGTTCTTGTTAACGAGAGGAATATTGGAGAGACACGCGACGTTTATAGTGAAGTGGGTCGGAAACAAAGCAAGATATTCTTTCAATTGCTCCTTCCTGTGCAGGTTCGAGGATTCTTGCGCGAATATTGCGAGAAGTCACGTGCACTTCCCTAAATTAAATTTCATTTAGCTACGGGATTAAATTGCTACGAGTACTACTTGTTCTGCCTCCTACGTCACAACACAAACTGCACTTTTCAGGGGTTTCCAAATACTTTTTGACCACCAAAATTAATCACAATTTGAAAAGAAATATTTACGTCCGGATTTTAGTAATCAAACCGGATTTTCCTTAAGAGTTTTAGCTTTTTAATCAAGTTTAGGTATACCAGGATATTTTAATACCCTCTGAGATTTTTCTTTCTCTGCTTAAGACAACTTTCAGAGTTTTCAAAGTTTAGAAGTTTTCAGAAAGTCTTTTTATTTTTTTTAACTCTCTGGAGGTTTCCCAGAGGTACCTTAGTTTGTTCAACCAATGTTTTTTTATAGAATCCAATGATATTTAAAGGATTACTTTTAGGACTTAATTTTTTATCCTGTGTTGTTCCCTTCCCCATGATGTGGTACTAACCTAATTATTTTGTCTCTTTCTTTAAATTAAAAATGGTTTATTTCGAGTTGTTGATTTAAAATTATTCTATGGGGAGTTAAAATTCAAGTAAACGTTCAGAAGAATACTTCATCAGGGTAAGATACATCAAAGTAGCTAATACAAACTAAAAGGAACGAAAGAGAAAGTTCAGAACAACAAAAGCTCTAAAGTTTGACACAAGTTAAGCCTAAGCACGGGAAGGTGGAAGAGAGATCTCGTCCATTTCGATTAAAATCTAAACTTTTGGAAAGGAAGAGAGATAGGATAAAAGAAAGAGAGAAACATGCCATTAAGAAAAACACTCTCCGATTGCAAACTTCCCATTTGGTAAAACCAAATTTTGTTAATTCAGAAACCGCAATACAATCACGTAATTGGTTATTGTTTAAATCGTTCTCAATTAACCTTTCTAGGGAAATCGCGACCCTTAATTTGCTCCGCAAATTGACATTACAAATTAAATATACCTCAGTCGGTAAGGGAAAAAGGAGCAAAACAGGTCTTTTAGTGCTTGTCGAGAGAAAAGAGGGCCTTCGAAAAAGATTCTGAAGTGAAAGCAGTAAAGCACGGAAACATCCGAGTCTTTTATTATTTTTTAAACGACTCAGTTTACTTTACCTGTCTGTCATCGTTGAGAGGAAGGAAAAACACGACCGCGAGCAATTAAAAAGAGGAACAGGGTAACCAATTTAAAAACAATCAGAAAAGCGATTAAACGTTAGCTAAAAGTACGTGTTAATGGGCTACGTCTAAAAACAAAACAGGGAGTTTTGTCAACTCATGAGAGAACCGGAGCAAGGAAAGGAAAAAAAGTGACTAGTCGCGGTTGTTTTTCCATCCCTATCGCGCTTTCATCCCCAGCGACGGTTTTTCTTCCGGGATGAGGGAAGTGGAGCAAAAGCTAGAAGGGTGAAACGTCGTAAAGGAGTGACGGTGGCGGCGACGGCAGCAGCAGCGAAAGAAACAGCTGGGAAAAGATTGCACGGGAGATGGGAAAACTGTGTTAGCCGCCCCATAAAACAAAATCTGATGTAGAGCTTGACAAGTTTAAATTGACCTGTGAAAGAAAGCGACCGCGTGATATAGATTATCGCCTGTCAAAACACAGACACTTGTACCGTTGTTCTTTTTCATTTCCTTCTTTTAACATTTGTTTTATATTTCCGATAAAATTGTAAAACACAATTCGTGCTTGTTTTTCAATTTCAACAGAAATTATTACATAAATTGCTCTCCAATGAGCACTTATTCTTATAGTTTTAACCCACCCGTAGAAATTCGATCTATACTCATTCTTAAATCCCTCACACCACCCACATTTGTATTCTCAAACCTTATCCATCTTGGGTTCTTGCGACCCTAACAATCCTTAAAATATTCTAACCGAACTGATAGGACCTAGAAATACCTGATACATGTTAATGTCGTGGTAACCCTACATGAAAAGATCGACTATAGTAGCAGTGATTATTTTTAGTCGGGTACGAAGTCCAGGCTGTGGTATGAACCAAGTTTAACCCAGCTCGCTGTAATTTCTAAACCTAGAAAGAATCTAGACATACGTTTCTATTGTACATGTTGGTCCTCTTACAAGATCTGCCGGGACCTACTTTTGGACCTTTAAAGGATGCAGAGGTCGTGAGAAGCTCCGATTGGTCCTGGACTAGACAGTAGCGAATAAGACGTTAAGGACCTACAAGAACCTGTAGGGATCTAAACCCAGAAAGATCCTGAAAAGAGTTCATAGAACTGTAGAATATCGAGAGTTCCTGAAAAAGTGAAGAAATCCCAGAGCATCTAAGAAGACTGAGGACGTTGTGGGAAGACCAAAACTGTCCTCATGAGATCTGAGTTCCTACAAAGGACAAATGCCTTGAGAGGATCTGAGACGTATAATGTGGTCTAAAATCAAAGCGGCCGCGATAAAATCTCCCGAGAAACCAAGAGTAACTGATGAGAGATCTAACACAGTTTGAGAAAAGGACCAGGAGGATACGAACAGCCAAAGACCAAAGGCCTTAAGTCAGTCTTAACTTTTAACTCATTCTAGGTGGTTTATAAAATTATTTCAGATCAGTTTGAATTATCGTGGAATTTCATGGCGGTCTCATGTAAACTTTGATAAAAATCGAAACTTCTCCTCATTCTTGGACTTTCAAGAAATTTTACGAAATATGGCGGTTTCAGAAACGATCAGCATTTAAAACGATTTTTTATAATCTGAAATATTTTTAGTTTAAGGCTTTTAAAGACCCCCTGAAAAACGTGCTTTCAGTTTCAGTATTTTTCAGATTACCAAAAGAAATAACAAACAAAACTTAACAAAAATGTGTCAAGTTAATCGCCTTGTATTTTCTTGAGGGTGATGTAATAAAATAATAAAAAAAATTCAGCTTTATATAATAATTACTCTCGGTCTAAAAAAATAGTTTTTTGTTTATGCAAGCATATATTTTAAAACGTATCCATCAAAACCAACCTTCATGCTTCAAAATACAATCAATAAAAGCAAAAGTTTTGTTTGATCATTAATTTTTTGCCACACAAGCAGTTAAGTGTGAATCTGGGAGAGTGTTTTTTTTGTAACATTTACCCACCGCGGGGGGTGCAGATTCGTGTGAGAATAAAGAACCGAGAAATGGAGTTTCAGACAACCAGTGAGCAAGTAGAACTTTTTTCGTCTGGTCGTGTTGTTCTGTTTTTATTTTCCTCCAGAGTACAGTTAATTGAATGTTTGTTTTTGTAATTAATTAAGAATACCTGCACTAACTTTATTTAATCGAGCAGGCTTTTTACTGGAGACCTTTATTTGCTTTTTTATCGTTACACGACCGTCTCGGGACCAACTAATTATTTTGTTATGCTTTTTCTCACTTCAATTTGCCAGAATTTTTATCACCTTCGTTATTCAAGATTCATTTTACAACCGGATATAAAAAGATTAAGATTTGCAATCTAACCAAAGGGTTGTAAACAAAACTGTTTATTAATTTTTTTTAAACGAAACAAGCAATTTCTAAAGCTCTTAAAAAAAATAAAACATAATAAATACCGTCCTGTTTTGTTATCACCTTCAGTTTTCGCGATTTCATTTATTTGTGATTTTATCTACAGTGGGGAAAAAAAATACGAACTCGTATTTTACGTCAGCAAGGCGTAATATGCTTTTAGAGGCTCAATTATGTCCTCATATTTATGTTACATCAGAAATACGTACATAAAGCGGGGCTTTCAGCAAAAACTACCCTTTTCAATATTTCATAAGAAGAGGGTACTTTTAAAACAGGAGCGTGCGTATTATTCATACAAAAGCGGAACAATGAGGGAATCAAGACGCTATCATAAACCGAGAGAAAATGAAAAAGTCAATTATATTTGCAAATTACAGGAACGTGTGCTGGTAATGTTGTACACAGCAAATGAAAGGGAAAGATTCCATCTGTTGTCGGTCGGTAGAAACCCGATATGAAATTACGGCCGTAAAAACTGCACAATACGCCAGTTCAGTCTGCTCTGTTTCACCCGAATACAACTACACATTATACCTGATTACGTATTTGTCAGAACCCATTCACCCGTCCCCTTTATTGTCCCAACTAAATATCTAACTACATTTTAATAATCAGGTTGGATTTATCCCCAACCAGGGCCAAACCCTCTTGAATTACGTTATTAAAACTTGTACGAACCTTCAACATAAAACACCGTCATCGAATTTAACGATTACTTAAGCACTACAACCCTGGGATCTAATTCTAGTTATTCAACGTAATCGAAGTCGTTAAACTAACGTAACATTAATCTCTGTTAAAGCTTAAGAATCCCTCTTGCTCAATCTAATCCTACATAATCCACAACAAACTCCATGCATTTCATGGACCAACCCCTCAGTTTTATCAACAATCTAATTCCAATCCTACATTTTTTTAATCCCAATAATTTTCTATTATGATCGAATCCGATGAATCAATCCTACATCATACTTCACACAACTACTGTACAACCTAACACATCTAATCCTCATCCTGCATTCCAGAAAAATGACGTGGTCTAACCCAACAAAGAATCTCTTCCAGACTCCCACGAGCCGTTCCCAACTCTGCAGCGCAATCGACAAGCCAAGACAGTTATCCTTAATCCTGCCGCATCTTGTAGCACGATCTCATCCAATGTCCCGACCTTCTTACTATTCCAAAAATCTATTTTCAATCCTCATCCTGTATTCCAGAAAAGTTACTGTCATGGTGCAGTGCCAGTAACCTGGTCCTATTTCTATAACGTGGTCTAACCCAAGCAAGACACCCTTCCAGACTCCCAAGCGCGAATCCCAATTCTGCAGCGCAATCTACAAGCCAAGACAGTAATCCTTAATCCTGGCGCAATCTTGCAGCGCGCTCTCACCCAATGCCCCGACCTTCTTACTGTTCCAAAAATGTATTTTCAATCCTCATCCTGTGTTCCAGTAAAATGACGTGGTCTAACCCAACAAAGAAACTCTTCCAGACTCCCACGAGCCGTTCCCAACTCAGCAGCGTAATCTACAACCCAAGACAGTAATCCTTAATCCTGGCGCAATCTTGCAGCGCGCTCTCACCCAATGCCCCGACCTTCTTACTGTTCCAAAAATTTATTTTCAATCCTCATCCTGTATTCCAGAAAAATGACGTGGTCTAACCCAACAAAGAAACTCTTCCAGACTCCCACGAGCCGTTCCCAACTCAGCAGCGCAATCTACAACCCAAGACAGTAATCCTTAATCCTGGCGCAATCTTGTAGCGCGATCTCACTCAATCTCCCGACATTCTTACTATCCCGAAAATCTGTTGTCAATCCTGCACCATATTCGAACCCGATACATCACTACTCTGAAGTTTAAAAGAACTAATTGTTATTCTGCAGTGATCAACCCCAGTATGCCAACGCTTTTTAATCCCCAGGACTCTAATCCTGCAACGCGATCTAACCTCGATTTAAAAAACCCAAAACAACAACTCTCCTGCATTCCCTGAACTTTTTTCCTAATCCTGCGTCGTGATCTAACCAATAGCAACTCTTCCCTGCTTCCAAAAACAAGTCCGTCAATTCTAATTCCGAATACACTAACCCCTCTGCAGTTCCCGAAATTTAGTCCGAACCCAGCAACAAGACTGAAAATCTCATGTCGTCCTAGAAATCTAATCCTGCATCCTGCAACTCATGAACGCCTCCGTCAGAAGTTCCAAACGCTAATCCCTGAAAATCCCAATCCTTGCAGCGTGATCTAACCCAACAAAAACATCTCCCAGTAGTCCCAATCCCGTAATATCCTCTAGATTCTCTGAAATCTAGTCGTATTCGTACAAGGTCATCTAATTCTAGTCCTGTAACATGATCTAGCCCCAAACTGAAACCCTTCAGCAGCAAAAGTTAATGTCTTCTGTAGGTTGTCTAAATTTCCTTGCTCAATGCTGATTGGTCCGACTGCTTTGCTTTTGACTTCCCAGTAAAGTCACTGAAAACCCGCTCTTGACCGACAGAGACTTAGTGGTTAATAAGAGATACGTAGGCTTCTCGAAGACGTTTTCCCACCTTCGATCCAGAGCCTACTCCTCCCAGAAGCCATATACTGAGACAACCTAGAGAAGTCTTTCAAACTTTACTTCGGCAGTCCCAAAAAAGTAATGTCAACCCTACGACGTGATCGATCCTAGCCTGAAATCCCCAGGAAGCTAATCCCAACCCTGCAACTTGATCTAACACCAGACTGAGATCTTCCTGGATTCCCAGATTTTTTATTTTAATCCTGCAGCCCGATCTAACCCAATATATCTCGTCTTCGCCAAATACTGTTCCTGCGGCCTTATTTAATCCTCCTGCAATACCAGGAATCTATTTTTAAACCTGCGACGTAATCAAAAGTCGCGTAATAATGTATACAGCAAACTTTCTTGCAATCATTTTCGAACTAGCTTCCGGGTTGGTAAGAACCAAAACTTTGTTCCAGGTATTATGGTACCGAGATACAATGCAACTGGACACAACTGAACGCAGAATCATGGAGTCAAGAGGCTCCAGACACACGTTAGTCATCAGAAAAGTTCATCGTTCTGATTTTGGAAATTACACTTGCGTGGCTGATAACCAATTGGGAAAGACGAGAAAAAGCGTACAACTTACAGGTTTGTACATTTTCCAAATTCTCGTTGTTGATGATGAGCTTTAATGTTTTGGTCGATTTAGGTAAACCGAACCCGGCAAAGTTCAGCAGTGCCTCCAGGGGGCAATGGAGAGACAGCTATAACATTACATGGGCTGTGGAGTCGTTAAGCCCTATCGAAGAATTTAAACTGTTGTACAGAAGATTGCCTGATGTTAGTGGAAATTCCGAGGATGGACATCCGAGACCTTTACAGCATCAAGCTTCTAAAAGGGTAAGTTTATTTCTTTAGATTTTATTAAGAATCAATTATTTTTTTAATTGGTCCCAACGACTGTTTCACTTTTTCAAGCTTTACTAAAAATCTGCACGAAAAAGTCACGTGATCCATTACAATAAATTAGTGGTCATTGATCGATTCCCTTTTACTTTTCTACACGACACGTGCAAATACATCAAGGTGGAATGAGCGTTCTCTTGTCCCTTTATCGTTTATTTATTGAGATCATTAATTAGCTGCGAAAATACTCCCTTTTTGTGTTAAAAAATTACTCTTACACGTAACTGAAATATTTGGGTTGTACAAATATTTACTTCAAATATTAAATAAAATGTTAAATAATATTTACTGGGGGTTTTAAATCTTGTAAAGTGTTAAACTAAAAATATTTAAATGTTTGTAACACCCCAAAATTTTACTAGAGATCTGGTTGACACTTTTAGGTTTCAATTACGAGGACTTGATTAGTTCTGATGGTGCAGGACTTGTACCTTTTTGTAAATCTTGTTTTCTGATGTTGAGGGACTAAATTCTTCCCACTGTTTCCATTGTTCATATCAATTAAACGTTCTATTGTTTCATTTCTTATCGCATGTCTGATTCACATTAACCTTGCGTCTCGTGAACTATTTCTGCGTAAACTCTCCCCTGCTCGCCATTCTTCACTAATCATGAATATACCTCACAGAATTAAGATTAAGGTTTATTTACGAATTTCTGCTCCATTCACAATCATATCACTAAAAAAAACAACTTTATTCCTAGTTCGAATCCCGATGATAGACAAATTTAGACTTTCCCCAAAATAGTTTCCTCCACAAACCCCAACATCTGCTCATCTTAATCCTGAGTCGGTATCCTCCAAGGAATACAAAGATCAAGTAACCCATGAGACCTTCCACTGCTCAATACGCTCCAAGCACGGATCTAAAAAAATTCTCTGGGAGGGGGGGGGATAAATGATCTGGGAGGTACGGAGCGATGATTTTAAACGCGAAAAAAATTTGTGTAATAATAATATTAATAACTGGCTTCGGGGAGGAGGGTAGTTACCCCTATTGTCCCCCCCCCCATAGATCCGCGCTTGATACTACTTACCTAATGCTTCTGTAGTGAGTTTTTGGCTTTTGATACCTACCTACTCTCCAAAAGTTTTGTATTTGTATCCACCTTCTATTTCTTGACCCTTTTTGTTGCTATGGTATTTTAGAATCCCGAAACTTTAATAAAATTTTAGGAGAACAAAACTTTTACCTCCACGGGCTATTACAACATGGGCTATGGAAGACAATACCTTCGAACGGATTGGCGAGACGTAATATTACCAGCAATGCCAACTCAAGCTCCAGGTTTACAAACCATGAGTTATGTCATAAGGGCATTGGAACCAGCTCAAATTTACGAAGCAAAGGTTCAATCCCGGAACAAATACGGATGGAGTCCAATTTCTGAAGCCTTCACGTTTCAAACGACAGACACCGGTAAGTAAAAAACTTGACCTTCTCAAGCTTTGATATTGAAAGGAAAAATTAATAAAAACCCAACCCCTTTGCACATTGAATTAAAGCTATAATTTTTTCCATGCACCCTTCTGCACCCCCGCTTTGTTTTGGAAAGCAGATTTGACTTTTCCTGATAGACCGTCCCCAAGACACGTCTATAATGGTGAGTAATACTTACCTCAGGGCTTTCCTAAAAAAATTTTCTCCAAGTTTTGGTAAGGTTTGTTTACGCAATAGAATGAATTACGCAATCGTGCTACTAGGAATTTTTTTTCTAATTTTCAGATAATGAAGTTCGTGATTTGGGTATTAGAATATACAATGCTGGAGGCGTGAAATGGAACCTTTCAGGTTTAGTTCTCGCTATCTGCGCCATTTTAAAGACTTTAACATAATTATTAATACATGAGTTGTCCTAAGTTTTCAGTTTTAATTTTTTGTATAGTAATTGAAATCACTGAATGGAAATTACACCAAAAATAGAACGCTCGCTTAATTTTCAGTTTTTATTCATAAACAAACTGAAAATTTAGCGTTACAACCTATTTTGCTATTAAATGTGCACTTACTGTAATGTAACATACCTATACCTTGACATAATATTCTTTTTTTGCAATGCCATGCCATAGACGCAGATTTTCAGTTTAAGGGCTATCAAAATTTTGTAATACGAACAGATTTGTTTATTCAATTTTCAATTAATTTCATTTGACTTCCATTAGGTTAGCTTACAAAATCGACGAAATATTTAAAAAAAAAAAACAGAAAATACGGCAATTTCGATATTCTATCATTGACTTTGTATTCAACAATTGTCGAAGGCCTTCAAACCTTAATGCAAAATTTCACAAAGCTTCAAAAGTTAGAAAATCTACCATTGATTTTATATTTAAAAGATCGGCAAAGCCTCTCAATGATTAAAAAAATACGGTCGCACGGGAAGATCTACCATTGAGTATGTATTCACTAGATTTACAAAGCCGAGTCACACGAAGGTAATTTCAAATCAGGAGGTCATCAACTGCTACAAGAACACCCCAGACAATCTATTTAGTAAAAAGTCGATGTTTCAGATATTTGGTGGAATTTTCCGGGGCTACTTTAATCAATTCTACCATTGATTGTGTATTAATTAGATCCCTTGAAGATTGCGGTAAGTGCCACCAAGTGTTTAAAAGCTTTCAAATGCATCCATTCAATTTTACCTTCGTGCCAATCTGTTTAATATAAAGTCAATGTTCTAAAAAAATATCAAACCTATTTTTCGTGTGAATTTGGAATTTCTGTTGTTATGAAACATTTTTAATTTAAACATTGATAATGTGTAGAGACGATTTAGTTTCATTTTAAACTTTCTGTTTTGTAATTGAAAATTGTAACGACGAAATTAATTTGGTCTGTTGCAAATAGTAAACCCTATTAAAGGTAAAATTCTGTGTTAATACTGTATAACATAGTGCCATGTGAACAAAGCAATTTAGCTGTTAAATAATCCCATAAAGAAAAAAGTTTGATTACCAATTTAATAGTTGAACGTTTATTAATTATTATAGATTCTAATGTATAGATTTATTTAAGTGTCTCCTACTTAACTCGTCTGTGTATTTATGAAATGTTAAAACACCGGCCATATGATGCAGAGTTTTATTTTTTTGGGAAATGTACGCTTATGTAGAAAAAAAAAAGGTGTAAGTGACAAGTCAAGCCCCGGAATCAAGTTACGGTGTTTTAACAATCTCGTTTCGTATTCAGTTGTTTTTCTGTGAAAGGGTCCAAATAGCCTAACACGCTTAGTTTGCTTTTGCAATTTTTAATTTTGATAACGTGCTTGTGTAATAAAATTTTTCGTCTTCTTTGTGGATTCTTAAAAAAAATATTATCCTACAAGCATGTTGAATTTTTTTCGGAAAAATACGACTTTGTCAGAATTCCCTTGAATGTGAACCTGCCATTAATACGTACGAATGCTATTTTTGATTGTAAATAATAATCTAGCATAGATGCTTTCAAAATATTTCTACTTACCTATATTATACAGGATGTTTCAAAAGTACACCACAAAATTTTTCAGGCCGCCTTTTGTATATAACTTCGTGAAAAATATTCCAAACGAAAACTTTTTTCATGCAATTGCAATAAGATACAAAAGCGGCTCTTCAAATTATGTTGGTATAATTTTATAACATCCTATACAAGCTGTTCCAAATTAGCTTCTTACGGTAGAGATCGGGGAAACCTTAAAAAACAGGACCGGCTGTTTACTGTTTTTGAAATTTCTACAGTAAAACCGAAAATTTGTAACACCCTGTATATATACACAGTATTATTGTAAATATCTATAAGTGTATCTTAAGATGTGAATTATTATTATTGTGAATTAAAAAAAAATTCAAAAGAGGCTTAAGTTTAACAATTTTTGTTAAGTATGAGGCTAAATAGCGGTGAATGACTGCGTGAATGAAGAAGCTCTCTCTTAAATGTCTAATTAGGGAAAATTATTTTTGTTATGTAAAGTAAGCAGCTTTTAAGTGTCGTGATATATAACAATGATAATCAGTTATGTAATGTCGAAAGCACCAACTCTAAAAAGAAGTGGAGAGGTGCAGGTCGAGTGTGCTTCCGACAAACAATGCATTCATGTCTTAACACCGAATCAGATTGAACCATACTGTAGACAGAATAACTTTCAGCCCAGTCATCAAAATTAAATATTAGGCGATTTTGTAATATGTGTTAAGTACTACTATATGTGCTACTTACCTACTTTGTAATACTGGAGGAGGACGACTGGTGGTGGAAAAATAAAATTAAAAAAGGAATTGTTGCTAGAGAATAGCGAACGTTAAGAAACGCCAAGCACAGATTGAAGTTGTATGTCAAATACGGGACTGAGACTAATACTAGTATAGTATATATAAATAAAACCATGTTTATATTATAAAATTTGTTTTCTTTTTACATCTTTTAATTAATAAATGATTCCGTTTGTAGTTGGGGGACTACTGCAAACTACATAGGGACAGCATTTTGTCTAAACCTGACTATAAACTCTTTATGGACCTTAGCTTCTTTTGGGAAACTGCAAACTACATATGGACCATAATTTTTAAGCGACTGCAAACTATGTATGGATTGCATTTTTTGATGACTGCAAACTATGTATGGACTACATTTTTTGTTGATTGTAAACTATGTATGAACTACATTTTTGGTGACTGCAAACTATATATGGACTACATTTCAAGTGACTGCAAATTATATATGGACTACATTTTTTTTAGTGACTGCAAACTATATATGGACTACATTTTTTGTTGACTGCAAACTATGTATGGACTACATTTCGAGTGACTGCAAATTATATATGGACTACATTTTTGGTGACTGCAAACTAGTTATGGACCATAATTTTTTACTGACTGCAAACTATATATGGACTACATTTTTTTTTTGTTGACTGCAAACTACATATGGACCACATTTTATCTAAACTTGATGGCAAACTAATTATGGACAACAAACAAGTTTCTTTCAATAAAACACGAATAAATAGTAAAATGTTTAATAACAATTTTATTCAAAACAAACTAACAAACATTAAACCTGTACAAAATAAAGATGTGATGACTTCCTCAGCCTTAGATTGAAATGGATGAGAGCTGGTTATGGTAAAGTAAGAAGCAGTACTGGTTGTTATCTTAGAAACAAATAAATACATAATTATACATACGTTATAACAAATTTTCATACCAAGTGTTACTCCGTTGTCGTCAATTGTTATTAATACGTATTACTTTTTTAGATTATTACTAAAATATTTATTACTGTAAATTCATGTCTAACAGATATTAGATAACAGCAACTGAAAGGTAGGTAGGCACTGATTTTATCTCTAAACTTTCTGAATTTTTCTAACCACATGCGAGGGGATGAGTGATGTTTGGTAGGTACATATTTAAGTGTTTAGACATCATATTACATTCTGGGAATTTCCTAAGGAAATCGGAAGGGGTCAGAAAATTTTCCAAAAAATGAGGAAACTCTTTGCTCTTTTTTTGGACATTTTTTTCACCCCTTCAGACCTGGTTCGGATTTTCCCAGAATGTTATTTGGAGGGTGTACACACCTTTAGCTAATAAAAATTGCTGTGTGAACCCACCTTTAACAAATAAAAGTTGCTGTGTGAACGCACCTTTAGCAAATAAAAGTTGCTGTGTGAACGCACCTTTAGCAAATAAAAGTTGCTGTGTGAACGCACCTTTAGCAAATAAAAGTTGTGGTGTGAACGGGCCTTTAGCAAATAAAAGTTGCTGTGTGAACGCACCTTTAGCAAATAAAAGTTGTGGTGTGAACGGGCCTTTAGCAAATAAAAGTTGCTGTGTGAACGCACCTTTAGCAAATAAAAGTTGCTGTGTGAACGCACCTTTAGCAAATAAAAGTTGCCGTGTGAACGCACCTTTAGCAAATAAAAGTTGGCGTGTGAACGCAGCATTAGCAAATAAAAGTTGGCGTGTGAACGCGCCTTTAGCAAATAAAAGTTGCTGTGTGAACGCATCTTTAGCAAATAAAAGTTGCTGTGTGAACGCACCTTTAGCTAATAAAAGTTGCAGTGTGAACGCACCTTTAGAAAATAAAAGTTGCTGTGTGAACGCACCTTTACCAGTTTAAAAGTTCCTGTGTGAACGCACCTTTATCTTAAAAAAAATTGCAGTGTGAACGCACCTTTAGAAAATAAAAGTTGCTGTGTGAACGCACCTTTAGCTAATAAAAGTTGCAGTGTGAACGCACCTTTAGAAAATAAAAGTTGCCGTGTGAACGCACCTTTACCAAATAAAAGTTCCTGTGTGAACGCACCTTTATCTTAAAAAAAATTGCAGTGTGAACGCACCTTTAGAAAATAAAAGTTGCTGTGTGAACGCACCTTTAGCTAATAAAAGTTGCAGTGTGAACGCACCTTTAGAAAATAAAAGTTGTGGTGTGAACGGGCCTTTAGCAAATAAAAGTTGCTGTGTGAACGCATCTTTAGCAAATAAAAGTTGCCGTGTGAACGCACCTTTAGCAAATAAAAGTTGGCGTGTGAACGCAGCATTAGCAAATAAAAGTTGGCGTGTGAACGCGCCTTTAGCAAATAAAAGTTGCTGTGTGAACGCATCTTTAGCAAATAAAAGTTGCAGTGTGAACGCACCGTTAGAAAATAAAAGTTGCTGTGTGAACGCACCTTTACCAAATAAAAGTTCCTGTGTGAACGCACCTTTATCTTAAAAAAAATTGCAGTGTGAACGCACCTTTAGAAAATAAAAGTTGCTGTGTGAACGCACCTTTAGCTAATAAAAGTTGCAGTGTGAACGCACCTTTAGAAAATAAAAGTTGCTGTGTGAACGCACCTTTAGCAAATAAAAGTTGCTGTGTGAACGCACCTTTATCTTAAAAAAATTGCAGTGTGAACGCACCTTTAGAAAATAAAAGTTGCTGTGTGAACGCATCTTTATCTTAAAAAAAATTGCAGTGTGAACGCACCTTTAGCAAATAAATTATGCAGTGTGAACGCACCTTTAGCAAATAAAAGTTGCTGTGTGAACGCACCTTTAGCTAATAAAAGTTGCCGTGTGAACGCGCCTTTATCAGCTAAAGGTGTGTTCACACAGTAACTTTTATTTGCTAAAGGTGGGTTCACATAGCAACTTTTATTTGCTAAAGGTGCGTTCACACGCCAACTTTTATTTGCTAAAGGTGCGTTCACACTGCAACTTTTATTTGCTAAAGGTGCGTTCACACAGCAACTTTTATTTGCTAAAGGTGCGTTCACACAGCAACTTTATTTGCTAAGGGCGCGTTCACACGCCAACTTTTATTTGCTAAAGGTGCGTTCACACGCCAACTTTTATTTGCTAAAGGTGCGTTCACACTGCATAATTTATTTGCTAAAGGTGCGTTCACACAGCAACTTTTATTTGCTAAAGGTGCGTTCACACAGCAACTTTTATTTGCTAAAGGCGCGTTCACACGCCAACTTTTATTTGCTAAAGGCACGTTCACACGCCAACTTTTATTGGCTAAAGGTGCGTTCACACAGCAACTTTTATTTGCTAAAGGTGCGTTCACACAGCAACCTTTATTTGCTTAAGGCGCGTTCACACGCCAACTTTTATTTGCTAATGGTGCGTTCACACGCCAACTTTTATTTGCTAAAGGTGCGTTCACACAGCAACTTTTATTTGCTAAAGGTGCGTTCACACAGCAACTTTTATTTGCTAAAGGTGCGTTCACACAGCAACTTTTATTTGTTAAAGGTGCGTTCACACAGCAACTTTATTTGCTAAAGGCGCGTTCACACGCCAACTTTTATTTACTAAAGGTGCGTTCACACGCCAACTTTTATTTGCTAAAGGTGCGTTCACACTGCATAATTTATTTGCTAAAGGTGCGTTCACACAGCAACTTTTATTTGCTAAAGGTGCGTTCGCAGAGCAACTTTTATTTGCTAAAGGCGCGTTCACACGCCAACTTTTATTTGCTAAAGGCACGTTCACACGCCAACTTTTATTGGCTAAAGGTGCGTTCACACAGCAACTTTTATTTGGTAAAGGTGCGTTCACACAGCAACTTTTGTTTGCTAAAGGTGCGTTCACACAGCAACTTTTATTTGCTAAAGGTGCGTTCACACAGCAACTTTTATTTACTGAAGGTGCGTTCACACAGCAACTTTTATTTGCTAAAGGTGCGTTCACACAGCAACTTTTATTTGCTAATGGTGCGTTCACACGCCAACTTTTATTTGCTAAAGGTGCGTTCACACAGCAACTTTTATTTGCTAAAGGTGCGTTCACACAGCAACTTTTATTTACTGAAGGTGCGTTCACACAGCAACTTTTATTGGCTAAAGGCGCGTTCACACGCCAACTTTTATTTGCTAAAGGTGCGTTCACACAGCATCTTTTATTTGCTAAAGGTGCGTTCACACAGCAACTTTTATTTGCTAAAGGCGCGGTCACACGTCAACTTTTATTTGCTAAATGTGTGTTCACACAGCAACTTTTATTTGCTAAAGGTGCGTTCACACAGCTACTTTTATTTGCTAAAGGTGCGTTCACACTGCAACTTTTTTTTTCACCCCCTCCGATTTCCTTAGGAAAATTTCAGAATGTAATATGAACCCTAAACACTTAAAAAATATGTGCCAAACATCCCCCATCCCCTCCGATCTGGTCCAAAAAAATTCCGATAGTTTTCTGGTACAACCCAATTCTGAACGTTTCCTAGCCAGGTGTGGAGCAGTGGGAAGGGGTGAGGGAAGTTTGCCCCATAATTTCCAAGTGTAAACCCTCCAAATAACATTCTGGGAAAATCGGGGCGAGATCCGAAGGGGTGAAATTTTTTTCCTAAAAATGAGGAAAGACTATAGTCTTTCCTTTTTTTTTCGAAGATTTTTTGACCCTCTCCGATTTCCTTAGGAAAATTTCAGAATGTAATATGAACCCTAAACACTTGAAAAATATGTGCCAAACATCCCCCATCCCCTCCGATCTGATACAAAAAAATTCCGAAAGTTTTCTGGTACAACCCAATTCTGAACGTTTCCTAGCCGGGTGTGGAGCAGTGGGAAGGGGTGAGGGAAGTTTGCCCCATAATTTCCAAGTGTAAACCCTCCAAATAACATTCTGGGAAAATCGGGGCGAGATCCGAAGGGGTGAAATTTTTTTCCTAAAAATGAGGAAAGACTATAGTCTTTCCTTTTTTTTTCGAAGATTTTTTGACCCTCTCCGATTTCCTTAGGAAAATTTCAGAATGTAATATGAACCCTAAACACTTGAAAAATATGTGAAAAACATCCCCCATCCCCTCCGATCTGCTCCAAAAAAATTCCGATAGTTTTCTGGAACAACCCAATTCTGAACGTCTCCTAGCCAGGTGTGGAGCAGTGGGAAGGGGTGAGGGAAGTTTGCCCCATAATTTCCAAGTGTAAACCCTCCAAATAACATTCTGGGAAAATCGGGGCGAGATCTGAAGGGGTGAAATTTTTTTCCAAAAAATGAGCAAAGTCTTTCCTTTTTTTTTCGAAGATTTTTTGACCCTCTCCGATTTCCTTAGGAAAATTTCAGAATGTAATATGAACCCTAAACACTTGAAAAATATGTGCCAAACATCCCCCATCCCCTCGCATCTGGTCCAAAAAAATTCCGAAACTTTTCTGGAACAACCCAATTCTGAACGTTTCCTAGCCAGGTGTGGAGCAGTGGGAAGGGGTGAGGGAAGTTTGCCCCATAATTTCCAAGTGTAAACCCTCCAAATAACATTCTGGGAAAATCGGGGCGAGATCTGAAGGGGTGAAATTTTTTTCCAAAAAATGAGCAAAGACTATAGTCTTTCCTTTTTTTTTCGAAGATTTTTTGACCCTCTCCGATTTCCTTAGGAAAATTTCAGAATGTAATATGAAGGGTAAAGACTTGAAAAATATGTGCCAAACATCCCCCATCCCCTCCCATCTGGTCCAAAAAAATTCCGAAACTTTTCTGGAACAACCCAATTCTGAACGTTTCCTAGCCAGGTGTGGAGCAGTGGGAAGGGGTGAGGGAAGTTTGCCCCATAATTTCCAAGTGTAAACCCTCCAAATAACATTCTGGGAAAATCGGGGCGAGATCTGAAGGGGTGAAATTTTTTTCCAAAAAATGAGCAAAGACTATAGTCTTTCCTTTTTTTTTCGAAGATTTTTTGACCCTCTCCGATTTCCTTAGGAAAATTTCAGAATGTAATATGAAGGGTAAAGACTTGAAAAATATGTGCCAAACATCCCCCATCCCCTCCCATCTGGTCCAAAAAAATTCCGAAACTTTTCTGGAACAACCCAATTCTGAACGTTTCCTAGCCAGGTGTGGAGCAGTGGGAAGGGGTGAGGGAAGTTTGCCCCATAATTTCCAAGTGTAAACCCTCCAAATAACATTCTGGGAAAATCGGGGCGAGATCTGAAGGGGTGAAATTTTTTTCCAAAAAATGAGCAAAGACTATAGTCTTTCCTTTTTTTTTCGAAGATTTTTTGACCCTCTCCGATTTCCTTAGGAAAATTTCAGAATGTAATATGAACCCTAAACACTTGAAAAATATGTGCCAAACATCCCCCATCCCCTCGCATCTGGTCCAAAAAAATTCCGAAACTTTTCTGGAACAACCCAATTCTGAACGTTTCCTAGCCAGGTGTGGAGCAGTGGGAAGGGGTGAGGGAAGTTTGCCCCATAATTTCCAAGTGTAAACCCTCCAAATAACATTCTGGGAAAATCGGGGCGAGATCTGAAAGGGTGAAATTTTTTTCCAAAAAATGAGCAAAGACTATAGTCTTTCCTTTTTTTTTCGAAGATTTTTTGACCCTCTCCGATTTCCTTAGGAAAATTTCAGAATGTAATATGAAGGGTAAAGACTTGAAAAATATGTGCCAAACATCCCCCATCCCCTCCCATCTGGTCCAAAAAAATTCCGAAACTTTTCTGGAACAACCCAATTCTGAACGTTTCCTAGCCAGGTGTGGAGCAGTGGGAAGGGGTGAGGGAAGTTTGCCCCATAATTTCCAAGTGTAAACCCTCCAAATAACATTCTGGGAAAATCGGGGCGAGATCTGAAGGGGTGAAATTTTTTTCCAAAAAATGAGCAAAGACTATAGTCTTTCCTTTTTTTTTCGAAGATTTTTTGACCCTCTCCGATTTCCTTAGGAAAATTTCAGAATGTAATATGAACCCTAAACACTTGAAAAATATGTGCCAAACATCCCCCATCCCCTCGCATCTGGTCCAAAAAAATTCCGATAGTTTTCTGGAACAACCCAATTCTGAACGTTTCCTAGCCAGGTGTGGAGCAGTGGGAAGGGGTGAGGGAAGTTTGCCCCATAATTTCCAAGTGTAAACCCTCCAAATAACATTCTGGGAAAATCGGGGCGAGATCTGAAGGGGTGAAATTTTTTTCCAAAAAATGAGCAAAGACTATAGTCTTTCCTTTTTTTTTCGAAGATTTTTTGACCCTCTCCGATTTCCTTAGGAAAATTTCAGAATGTAATATGAAGGGTAAAGACTTGAAAAATATGTGCCAAACATCCCCCAACCCCTCCCATCTGGTCCAAGAAAATTCCGAAACTTTTCTGGAACAACCCAATTCTGAACGTTTCCTAGCCAGGTGTGGAGCAGTGGGAAGGGGTGAGGGAAGTTTGCCCCATAATTTCCAAGTGTAAACCCTCCAAATAACATTCTGGGAAAATCGGGGCGAGATCTGAAGGGGTGAAATTTTTTTCCTAAAAATGAGGAAAGACTATAGTCTTTCCTTTTTTTTTGGAAGATTTTTTGACCCTCTCCGATTTCCTTAGGAAAATTTCAGAATGTAATATGAAGGGTAAAGACTTGAAAAATATGTGCCAAACATCCCCCATCCCCTCCCATCTGGTCCAAAAAAATTCCGAAACTTTTCTGGAACAACCCAATTCTGAACGTTTCCTAGCCAGGTGTGGAGCAGTGGGAAGGGGTGAGGGAAGTTTGCCCCATAATTTCCAAGTGTAAACCCTCCAAATAACATTCTGGGAAAATCGGGGCGAGATCTGAAGGGGTGAAATTTTTTTCCAAAAAATGAGCAAAGACTATAGTCTTTCCTTTTTTTTTCGAAGATTTTTTGACCTTCTCCGATTTCCTTAGGAAAATTTCAGAATGTAATATAAACCCTAAACACTTGAAAAATATGTGCCAAACATCCCCCATCCCCTCGCATCTGGTCCAAAAAAATTCCGATAGTTTTCTGGAACAACCCAATTCTGAACGTTTCCTAGCCAGGTGTGGAGCAGTGGGAAGGGGTGAGGGAAGTTTGCCCCATAATTTCCAAGTGTAAACCCTCCAAATAACATTCTGGGAAAATCGGGGCGAGATCTGAAGGGGTGAAATTTTTTTCCAAAAAATGAGCAAAGACTATAGTCTTTCCTTTTTTTTTCGAAGATTTTTTGACCCTCTCCGATTTCCTTAGGAAAATTTCAGAATGTAATATGAAGGGTAAAGACTTGAAAAATATGTGCCAAACATCCCCCATCCCCTCCCATCTGGTCCAAAAAAATTCCGAAACTTTTCTGGAACAACCCAATTCTGAACGTTTCCTAGCCAGGTGTGGAGCAGTGGGAAGGGGTGAGGGAAGTTTGCCCCATAATTTCCAAGTGTAAACCCTCCAAATAACATTCTGGGAAAATCGGGGCGAGATCTGAAGGGGTGAAATTTTTTTCCAAAAAATGAGCAAAGACTATAGTCTTTCCTTTTTTTTTCGAAGATTTTTTGACCCTCTCCGATTTCCTTAGGAAAATTTCAGAATGTAATATGAACCCTAAACACTTGAAAAATATGTGCCAAACATCCCCCATCCCCTCGCATCTGGTCCAAAAAAATTCCGATAGTTTTCTGGAACAACCCAATTCTGAACGTTTCCTAGCCAGGTGTGGAGCAGTGGGAAGGGGTGAGGGAAGTTTGCCCCATAATTTCCAAGTGTAAACCCTCCAAATAACATTCTGGGAAAATCGGGGCGAGATCTGAAGGGGTGAAATATTTTTCCAAAAAATGAGCAAAGACTATAGTCTTTCCTTTTTTTTTCGAAGATTTTTTGACCCTCTCCGATTTCCTTAGGAAAATTTCAGAATGTAATATGAAGGGTAAAGACTTGAAAAATATGTGCCAAACATCCCCCATCCCCTCCCATCTGGTCCAAAAAAATTCCGAAACTTTTCTGGAACAACCCAATTCTGAACGTTTCCTAGCCAGGTGTGGAGCAGTGGGAAGGGGTGAGGGAAGTTTGCCCCATAATTTCCAAGTGTAAACCCTCCAAATAACATTCTGGGAAAATCGGGGCGAGATCTGAAGGGGTGAAATTTTTTTCCAAAAAATGAGCAAAGACTATAGTCTTTCCTTTTTTTTTCGAAGATTTTTTGACCCTCTCCGATTTCCTTAGGAAAATTTCAGAATGTAATATGAAGGGTAAAGACTTGAAAAATATGTGCCAAACATCCCCCATCCACTCCCATCTGGTCCAAAAAAATTCCGAAACTTTTCTGGAACAACCCAATTCTGAACGTTTCCTAGCCAGGTGTGGAGCAGTGGGAAGGGGTGAGGGAAGTTTGCCCCATAATTTCCAAGTGTAAACCCTCCAAATAACATTCTGGGAAAATCGGGGCGAGATCTGAAGGGGTGAAATTTTTTTCCTAAAAATGAGGAAAGACTATAGTCTTTCCTTTTTTTTTGGAAGATTTTTTGACCCTCTCCGATTTCCTTAGGAAAATTTCAGAATGTAATATGAAGGGTAAAGACTTGAAAAATATGTGCCAAACATCCCCCATCCCCTCCCATCTGGTCCAAAAAAATTCCGAAACTTTTCTGGAACAACCCAATTCTGAACGTTTCCTAGCCAGGTGTGGAGCAGTGGGAAGGGGTGAGGGAAGTTTGCCCCATAATTTCCAAGTGTAAACCCTCCAAATAACATTCTGGGAAAATCGGGGCGAGATCTGAAGGGGTGAAATTTTTTTGCAAAAAATGAGCAAAGACTATAGTCTTTCCTTTTTTTTTCGAAGATTTTTTGACCCTCTCCGATTTCCTTAGGAAAATTTCAGAATGTAATATGAAGGGTAAAGACTTGAAAAATATGTGCCAAACATCCCCCATCCACTCCCATCTGGTCCAAAAAAATTCCGAAACTTTTCTGGAACAACCCAATTCTGAACGTTTCCTAGCCAGGTGTGGAGCAGTGGGAAGGGGTGAGGGAAGTTTGCCCCATAATTTCCAAGTGTAAACCCTCCAAATAACATTCTGGGAAAATCGGGGCGAGATCTGAAGGGGTGAAATTTTTTTCCTAAAAATGAGGAAAGACTATAGTCTTTCCTTTTTTTTTGGAAGATTTTTTGACCCTCTCCGATTTCCTTAGGAAAATTTCAGAATGTAATATGAAGGGTAAAGACTTGAAAAATATGTGCCAAACATCCCCCATCCCCTCCCATCTGGTCCAAAAAAATTCCGAAACTTTTCTGGAACAACCCAATTCTGAACGTTTCCTAGCCAGGTGTGGAGCAGTGGGAAGGGGTGAGGGAAGTTTGCCCCATAATTTCCAAGTGTAAACCCTCCAAATAACATTCTGGGAAAATCGGGGCGAGATCTGAAGGGGTGAAATTTTTTTCCAAAAAATGAGCAAAGACTATAGTCTTTCCTTTTTTTTTCGAAGATTTTTTGACCCTCTCCGATTTCCTTAGGAAAATTTCAGAATGTAATATGAAGGGTAAAGACTTGAAAAATATGTGCCAAACATCCCCCATCCACTCCCATCTGGTCCAAAAAAATTCCGAAACTTTTCTGGAACAACCCAATTCTGAACGTTTCCTAGCCAGGTGTGGAGCAGTGGGAAGGGGTGAGGGAAGTTTGCCCCATAATTTCCAAGTGTAAACCCTCCAAATAACATTCTGGGAAAATCGGGGCGAGATCTGAAGGGGTGAAATTTTTTTCCTAAAAATGAGGAAAGACTATAGTCTTTCCTTTTTTTTTGGAAGATTTTTTGACCCTCTCCGATTTCCTTAGGAAAATTTCAGAATGTAATATGAAGGGTAAAGACTTGAAAAATATGTGCCAAACATCCCCCATCCCCTCCCATCTGGTCCAAAAAAATTCCGAAACTTTTCTGGAACAACCCAATTCTGAACGTTTCCTAGCCAGGTGTGGAGCAGTGGGAAGGGGTGAGGGAAGTTTGCCCCATAATTTCCAAGTGTAAACCCTCCAAATAACATTCTGGGAAAATCGGGGCGAGATCTGAAGGGGTGAAATTTTTTTCCAAAAAATGAGCAAAGACTATAGTCTTTCCTTTTTTTTTCGAAGATTTTTTGACCCTCTCCGATTTCCTTAGGAAAATTTCAGAATGTAATATGAACCCTAAACACTTGAAAAATATGTGCCAAACATCCCCCATCCCCTCGCATCTGGTCCAAAAAAATTCCGATAGTTTTCTGGAACAACCCAATTCTGAACGTTTCCTAGCCAGGTGTGGAGCAGTGGGAAGGGGTGAGGGAAGTTTGCCCCATAATTTCCAAGTGTAAACCCTCCAAATAACATTCTGGGAAAATCGGGGCGAGATCTGAAGGGGTGACATTTTTTTCCTAAAAATGAGGAAAGACTATAGTCTTTCCTTTTTTTTTCGAAGATTTTTTGACCCTCTCCGATTTCCTTAGGAAAATTT
Organism: Hemicrepidius hirtus; assembly: GCA_963082805.1. Classification (NCBI taxonomy): domain Eukaryota; kingdom Metazoa; phylum Arthropoda; class Insecta; order Coleoptera; family Elateridae; genus Hemicrepidius; species Hemicrepidius hirtus. Next base: position 30,528,932 of record OY720162.1, read on the forward strand.
CAGAATGTAATATGAAGGGTAAAGACTTGAAAAATATGTGCCAAACATCCCCCATCCCCTCCCATCTGGTCCAAAAAAATTCCGAAACTTTTCTGGAACAACCCAATTCTGAACGTTTCCTAGCCAGGTGTGGAGCAGTGGGAAGGGGTGAGGGAAGTTTGCCCCATAATTTCCAAGTGTAAACCCTCCAAATAACATTCTGGGAAAATCGGGGCGAGATCCGAAGGGGTGAAATTTTTTTCCTAAAAATGAGGAAAGACTATAGTCTTTCCTTTTTTTTTCGAAGATTTTTTGACCCTCTCCGATTTCCTTAGGAAAATTTCAGAATGTAATATGAACCCTAAACACTTGAAAAATATGTGAAAAACATCCCCCATCCCCTCCGATCTGGTCCAAAAAAATTCCGATAGTTTTCTGGAACAACCCAATTCTGAACGTCTCCTAGCCAGGTGTGGAGCAGTGGGAAGGGGTGAGGGTAGTTTGCCCCATAATTTCCAAGTGTAAACCCTCCAAATAACATTCTGGGAAAATCGGGGCGAGATCCGAAGGGGTGAAATTTTTTTCCTAAAAATGAGGAAAGACTATAGGCTTTCCTTTTTTTTCGAAGATTTTTTGACCCTCTCCGATTTCCTTAGGAAAATTTCAGAATGTAATATGAACCCTAAACACTTGAAAAATATGTGCCAAACATCCCCCATCCCCTCCGATCTGATACAAAAAAATTCCGAAAGTTTTCTGGTACAACCCAATTCTGAACGTTTCCTAGCCGGGTGTGGAGCAGTGGGAAGGGGTGAGGGAAGTTTGCCCCATAATTTCCAAGTGTAAACCCTCCAAATAACATTCTGGGAAAATCGGGGCGTGATCCGAAGGGGTGAAATTTTTTTCCTAAAAATGAGGAAAGACTATAGTCTTTCCTTTTTTTTTCGAAGATTTTTTGACCCTCTCCGATTTCCTTAGGAAAATTTCAGAATGTAATATGAACCCTAAACACTTGAAAAATATGTGAAAAACATCCCCCATCCCCTCCGATCTGGTCCAAAAAAATTCCGATAGTTTTCTGGAACAACCCAATTCTGAACGTCTCCTAGCCAGGTGTGGAGCAGTGGGAAGGGGTGAGGGTAGTTTGCCCCATAATTTCCAAGTGTAAACCCTCCAAATAACATTCTGGGAAAATCGGGGCGAGATCCGAAGGGGTGAAATTTTTTTCCTAAAAATGAGGAAAGACTATAGGCTTTCCTTTTTTTTCGAAGATTTTTTGACCCTCTCCGATTTCCTTAGGAAAATTTCAGAATGTAATATGAACCCTAAACACTTGAAAAATATGTGCCAAACATCCCCCATCCCCTCCGATCTGGTCCAAAAAAATTCCGATAGTTTTCTGGAACAACCCAATTCTGAACGTCTCCTAGCCAGGTGTGGAGCAGTGGGAAGGGGTGAGGGAAGTTTGCCCCATAATTTCCAAGTGTAAACCCTCCAAATAACATTCTGGGAAAATCGGGGCGAGATCTGAAGGGGTGAAATTTTTTTCCTAAAAATGAGGAAAGACTATAGTCTTTCCTTTTTTTTTCGAAGATTTTTTGACCCTCTCCGATTTCCTTAGGAAAATTTCAGAATGTAATATGAACCCTAAACACTTGAAAAATATGTGCCAAACATCCCCCATCCCCTCCGATCTGGTCCAAAAAAATTCCGATAGTTTTCTGGAACAACCCAATTCTGAACGTTTCCTAGCCAGGTGTGGAGCAGTGGGAAGGGGTGAGGGAAGTTTGCCCCATAATTTCCAAGTGTAAACCCTCCAAATAACATTCTGGGAAAATCGGGGCGAGATCCGAAGGGGTGAAATTTTTTTCCTAAAAATGAGGAAAGACTATAGTAGTCTTTCCTTTTTTTTTCGAAGATTTTTTGACCCTCTCCGATTTCCTTAGGAAAATTTCAGAATGTAATATGAACCCTAAACACTTGAAAAATATGTGCCAAACATCCCCCATCCCCTCGCATCTGGTCCAAAAAAATTCCGAAACTTTTCTGGAACAACCCAATTCTGAACGTTTCCTAGCCAGGTGTGGAGCAGTGGGAAGGGGTGAGGGAAGTTTGCCCCATAATTTCCAAGTGTAAACCCTCCAAATAACATTCTGGGAAAATCGGGGCGAGATCTGAAGGGGTGAAATTTGTTTCCAAAAAATGAGCAAAGACTATAGTCTTTCCTTTTTTTTTCGAAGATTTTTTGACCCTCTCCGATTTCCTTAGGAAAATTTCAGAATGTAATATGAAGGGTAAAGACTTGAAAAATATGTGCCAAACATCCCCCATCCCCTCCCATCTGGTCCAAAAAAATTCCGAAACTTTTCTGGAACAACCCAATTCTGAACGTTTCCTAGCCAGGTGTGGAGCAGTGGGAAGGGGTGAGGGAAGTTTGCCCCATAATTTCCAAGTGTAAACCCTCCAAATAACATTCTGGGAAAATCGGGGCGAGATCTGAAGGGGTGAAATTTTTTTCCAAAAAATGAGCAAAGACTATAGTCTTTCCTTTTTTTTTCGAAGATTTTTTGACCCTCTCCGATTTCCTTAGGAAAATTTCAGAATGTAATATGAAGGGTAAAGACTTGAAAAATATGTGCCAAACATCCCCCATCCCCTCCCATCTGGTCCAAAAAAATTCCGAAACTTTTCTGGAACAACCCAATTCTGAACGTTTCCTAGCCAGGTGTGGAGCAGTGGGAAGGGGTGAGGGAAGTTTGCCCCATAATTTCCAAGTGTAAACCCTCCAAATAACATTCTGGAAAAATCGGGGCGAGATCTGAAGGGGTGAAATTTTTTTCCAAAAAATGAGCAAAGACTATAGTCTTTCCTTTTTTTTTCGAAGATTTTTTGACCCTCTCCGATTTCCTTAGGAAAATTTCAGAATGTAATATGAACCCTAAACACTTGAAAAATATGTGCCAAACATCCCCCATCCCCTCGCATCTGGTCCAAAAAAATTCCGATAGTTTTCTGGAACAACCCAATTCTGAACGTTTCCTAGCCAGGTGTGGAGCAGTGGGAAGGGGTGAGGGAAGTTTGCCCCATAATTTCCAAGTGTAAACCCTCCAAATAACATTCTGGGAAAATCGGGGCGAGATCTGAAGGGGTGAAATTTTTTTCCAAAAAATGAGCAAAGACTATAGTCTTTCCTTTTTTTTTCGAAGATTTTTTGACCCTCTCCGATTTCCTTAGGAAAATTTCAGAATGTAATATGAAGGGTAAAGACTTGAAAAATATGTGCCAAACATCCCCCATCCCCTCCCATCTGGTCCAAGAAAATTCCGAAACTTTTCTGGAACAACCCAATTCTGAACGTTTCCTAGCCAGGTGTGGAGCAGTGGGAAGGGGTGAGGGAAGTTTGCCCCATAATTTCCAAGTGTAAACCCTCCAAATAACATTCTGGGAAAATCGGGGCGAGATCTGAAGGGGTGAAATTTTTTTCCTAAAAATGAGGAAAGACTATAGTCTTTCCTTTTTTTTTGGAAGATTTTTTGACCCTCTCCGATTTCCTTAGGAAAATTTCAGAATGTAATATGAAGGGTAAAGACTTGAAAAATATGTGCCAAACATCCCCCATCCCCTCCCATCTGGTCCAAAAAAATTCCGAAACTTTTCTGGAACAACCCAATTCTGAACGTTTCCTAGCCAGGTGTGGAGCAGTGGGAAGGGGTGAGGGAAGTTTGCCCCATAATTTCCAAGTGTAAACCCTCCAAATAACATTCTGGGAAAATCGGGGCGAGATCTGAAGGGGTGAAATTTTTTTCCTAAAAATGAGCAAAGACTATAGTCTTTCCTTTTTTTTTCGAAGATTTTTTGACCCTCTCCGATTTCCTTAGGAAAATTTCAGAATGTAATATGAAGGGTAAAGACTTGAAAAATATGTGCCAAACATCCCCCATCCCCTCCCATCTGGTCCAAAAAAATTCCGAAACTTTTCTGGAACAACCCAATTCTGAACGTTTCCTAGCCAGGTGTGGAGCAGTGGGAAGGGGTGAGGGAAGTTTGCCCCATAATTTCCAAGTGTAAACCCTCCAAATAACATTCTGGAAAAATCGGGGCGAGATCTGAAGGGGTGAAATTTTTTTCCAAAAAATGAGCAAAGACTATAGTCTTTCCTTTTTTTTTCGAAGATTTTTTGACCCTCTCCGATTTCCTTAGGAAAATTTCAGAATGTAATATGAACCCTAAACACTTGAAAAATATGTGCCAAACATCCCCCATCCCCTCGCATCTGGTCCAAAAAAATTCCGATAGTTTTCTGGAACAACCCAATTCTGAACGTTTCCTAGCCAGGTGTGGAGCAGTGGGAAGGGGTGAGGGAAGTTTGCCCCATAATTTCCAAGTGTAAACCCTCCAAATAACATTCTGGGAAAATCGGGGCGAGATCTGAAGGGGTGAAATTTTTTTCCAAAAAATGAGCAAAGACTATAGTCTTTCCTTTTTTTTTCGAAGATTTTTTGACCCTCTCCGATTTCCTTAGGAAAATTTCAGAATGTAATATGAAGGGTAAAGACTTGAAAAATATGTGCCAAACATCCCCCATCCCCTCCCATCTGGTCCAAGAAAATTCCGAAACTTTTCTGGAACAACCCAATTCTGAACGTTTCCTAGCCAGGTGTGGAGCAGTGGGAAGGGGTGAGGGAAGTTTGCCCCATAATTTCCAAGTGTAAACCCTCCAAATAACATTCTGGGAAAATCGGGGCGAGATCTGAAGGGGTGAAATTTTTTTCCTAAAAATGAGGAAAGACTATAGTCTTTCCTTTTTTTTTGGAAGATTTTTTGACCCTCTCCGATTTCCTTAGGAAAATTTCAGAATGTAATATGAAGGGTAAAGACTTGAAAAATATGTGCCAAACATCCCCCATCCCCTCCCATCTGGTCCAAAAAAATTCCGAAACTTTTCTGGAACAACCCAATTCTGAACGTTTCCTAGCCAGGTGTGGAGCAGTGGGAAGGGGTGAGGGAAGTTTGCCCCATAATTTCCAAGTGTAAACCCTCCAAATAACATTCTGGGAAAATCGGGGCGAGATCTGAAGGGGTGAAATTTTTTTCCAAAAAATGAGCAAAGACTATAGTCTTTCCTTTTTTTTTCGAAGATTTTTTGACCTTCTCCGATTTCCTTAGGAAAATTTCAGAATGTAATATGAACCCTAAACACTTGAAAAATATGTGCCAAACATCCCCCATCCCCTCGCATCTGGTCCAAAAAAATTCCGATAGTTTTCTGGAACAACCCAATTCTGAACGTTTCCTAGCCAGGTGTGGAGCAGTGGGAAGGGGTGAGGGAAGTTTGCCCCATAATTTCCAAGTGTAAACCCTCCAAATAACATTCTGGGAAAATCGGGGCGAGATCTGAAGGGGTGAAATTTTTTTCCTAAAAATGAGGAAAGACTATAGTCTTTCCTTTTTTTTTCGAAGATTTTTTGACCCTCTCCGATTTCCTTAGGAAAATTTCAGAATGTAATATGAAGGGTAAAGACTTGAAAAATATGTGCCAAACATCCCCCATCCCCTCCCATCTGGTCCAAAAAAATTCCGAAACTTTTCTGGAACAACCCAATTCTGAACGTTTCCTAGCCAGGTGTGGAGCAGTGGGAAGGGGTGAGGGAAGTTTGCCCCATAATTTCCAAGTGTAAACCCTCCAAATAACATTCTGGGAAAATCGGGGCGAGATCCGAAGGAGTGAAATTTTTTTCCTAAAAATGAGGAAAGACTATAGTCTTTCCTTTTTTTTTCGAAGATTTTTTGACCCTCTCCGATTTCCTTAGGAAAATTTCAGAATGTAATATGAACCCTAAACACTTCAAAAATATGTGCCAAACATCCCCCATCCCCTCGCATCTGGTCCAAAAAAATTCCGATAGTTTTCTGGAACAACCCAATTCTGAACGTTTCCTAGCCAGGTGTGGAGCAGTGGGAAGGGGTGAGGGAAGTTTGCCCCATAATTTCCAAGTGTACACCCTCCAAATAACATTTTGGGAAAATCGTGGCGAGATCTGAAGGGGTGAATTTTTTTTCCAAAAAATGAGCAAAGACTATAGTCTTTCCTTTTTTTTTCGAAGATTTTTTGACCCTCTCCGATTTCCTTAGGAAAATTTCAGAATGTAATATGAACCCTAAACACTTGAAAAATATGTGCCAAACATCCCCCATCGCCTCGCATCTGGTCCAAAAAAATTCCGAAAATTTTCTGGAACAACCCAATTCTGAACGTTTCCTAGCCAGGTGTGGAGCAGTGGGAAGGGGTGAGGGAAGTTTGCCCCATAATTTCCAAGTGTAAACCCTCCAAATAACATTCTGGGAAAATCGGGGCGAGATCCGAAGGGGTGAAATTTTTTTCCTAAAAATGAGGAAAGACTATATAGTCTTTCCTTTTTTTTTCTAAGATTTTTTGAACCTCTCCGATTTCCTTAGGAAAATTTCAGAATGTAATATGAACCCTAAACACTTGAAAAATATGTGCCAAACATCCCCCATCCCCTCGCATCTGGTGCAAAAAAATTCCGATAGTTTTCTGGAACAACCCAATTCTGAACGTTTCCTAGCCAGGTGTGGAGCAGTGGGAAGGGGTGAGGGAAGTTTGCCCCATAATTTCCAAGTGTACACCCTCCAAATAACATTTTGGGAAAATCGTGGCGAGATCTGAAGGGGTGAATTTTTTTTCCAAAAAATGAGCAAAGACTATAGTCTTTCCTTTTTTTTTCGAAGATTTTTTGACCCTCTCCGATTTCCTTAGGAAAATTTCAGAATGTAATATGAAGGGTAAAGACCTGAAAAATATGTGCCAAACATCCCCCATCCCCTCCCATCTGGTCCAAAAAAATTCCGAAACTTTTCTGGAACAACCCAATTCTGAACGTTTCCTAGCCAGGTGTGGAGCAGTGGGAAGGGGTGAGGGAAGTTTGCCCCATAATTTCCAAGTGTAAACCCTCCAAATAACATTCTGGGAAAATCGGGGCGAGATCCGAAGGGGTGAAATTTTTTTCCTAAAAATGAGGAAAGACTATAGTCTTTCCTTTTTTTTTCGAAGATTTTTTGACCCTCTCCGATTTCCTTAGGAAAATTTCAGAATGTAATATGAACCCTAAACACTTGAAAAATATGTGCCAAACATCCCCCATCGCCTCGCATCTGGTCCAAAAAAATTCCGAAAATTTTCTGGAACAACCCAATTCTGAACGTCTCCTAGCCAGGTGTGGAGCAGTGGGAAGGGGTGAGGGAAGTTTGCCCCATAATTTCCAAGTGTAAACCCTCCAAATAACATTCTGGGAAAATCGGGGCGAGATCCGAAGGGGTGAAATTTTTTTGCTAAAAATGAGGAAAGACTATAGTCTTTCCTTTTTTTTTTCGAAGATTTTTTGACCCTCTCCGATTTCCTTAGGAAAATTTCAGAATGTAATATGAACCATAAACACTTGAAAAATATGTGCCAAACATCCCCCATCCCCTCCGATCTGGTGCAAAAAAATTCCGATAGTTTTCTGGAACAACCCAATTCTGAACGTTTCCTAGCCAGGTGTGGAGCAGTGGGAAGGGGTGAGGGAAGTTTGCCCCACAATTTCCAAGTGTAAACCCTCCAAATAACATTCTGGGAAAATCGGGGCGAGATCTGAAGGGGTGAAATTTTTTTCCCAAAAATGAGGAAAGACTATAGTCTTTCCTTTTTTTTTCGAAGATTTTTTGACCCTCTCCGATTTCCTTAGGAAAATTTCAGAATGTAATATGAACCCTAGACACTTGAAAAATATGTGCCAAACATCCCCCATCGCCTCGCATCTGGTCCAAAAAAATTCCGAAAATTTTCTGGAACAACCCAATTCTGAACGTTTCCTAGCCAGGTGTGGAGCAGTGGGAAGGGGTGAGGGAAGTTTGCCCCATAATTTCCAAGTGTAAACCCTCCAAATAACATTCTGGGAAAATCGGGGCGAGATCCGAAGGGCTGAAATTTGTTTCCTAAAAATGAGGAAAGACTATAGTCTTTCCTTTTTTTTTGGAAGATTTTTTGACCCTCTCCGATTTCCTTAGGAAAATTTCAGAATGTAATATGAACCCTAAACACTTGAAAAATATGTGCCAAACATCCCCCATCCCCTCCGATCTGGTCCAAAAAAATTCCGATAGTTTTCTGGAACAACCCAATTCTGAACGTCTCCTAGCCAGGTGTGGAGCAGTGGGAAGGGGCGAGGGAAGTTTGCCCCATAATTTCCAAGTGTAAACCCTCCAAATAACATTCTGGGAAAATCGGGGCGAGATCCGAAGGGGTGAAATTTTTTTCCTAAAAATGAGGAAAGACTATAGTCTTTCCTTTTTTTTTCGAAGATTTTTTGACCCTCTCCGATTTCCTTAGGAAAATTTCAGAATGTAATATGAACCCTAAACACTTGAAAAATATGTGCCAAACATCCCCCATCGCCTCGCATCTGGTCCAAAAAAATTCCGAAAATTTTCTGGAACAACCCAATTCTGAACGTTTCCTAGCCAGGTGTGGAGCAGTGGGAAGGGGTGAGGGAAGTTTGCCCCATAATTTCCAAGTGTAAACCCTCCAAATAACATTCTGGGAAAATCGGGGCGAGATCCGAAGGGCTGAAATTTGTTTCCTAAAAATGAGGAAAGACTATAGTCTTTCCTTTTTTTTTGGAAGATTTTTTGACCCTCTCCGATTTCCTTAGGAAAATTTCAGAATGTAATATGAACCCTAAACACTTGAAAAATATGTGCCAAACATCCCCCATCCCCTCCGATCTGGTCCAAAAAAATTCCGATAGTTTTCTGGAACAACCCAATTCTGAACGTCTCCTAGCCAGGTGTGGAGCAGTGGGAAGGGGCGAGGGAAGTTTGCCCCACAATTTCCAAGTGTAAACCCTCCAAATAACATTCTGGGAAAATCGGGGCGAGATCTGAAGGGGTGAAATTTTTTTCCCAAAAATGAGGAAAGACTATAGTCTTTCCTTTTTTTTTCGAAGATTTTTTGACCCTCTCCGATTTCCTTAGGAAAATTTCAGAATGTAATATGAACCCTAAACACTTGAAAAATATGTGCCAAACATCCCCCATCCCCTCCGATCTGGTCCAAAAAAATTCCGATAGTTTTCTGGAACAACCCAATTCTGAACGTCTCCTAGCCAGGTGTGGAGCAGTGGGAAGGGGCGAGGGAAGTTTGCCCCACAATTTCCAAGTGTAAACCCTCCAAATAACATTCTGGGAAAATCGGGGCGAGATCTGAAGGGGTGAAATTTTTTTCCCAAAAATGAGGAAAGACTATAGTCTTTCCTTTTTTTTTCGAAGATTTTTTGACCCTCTCCGATTTCCTTAGGAAAATTTCAGAATGTAATATGAACCCTAAACACTTGAAAAATATGTGCCAAACATCCCCCATCCCCTCCGATCTGGTCCAAAAAAATTCCGATAGTTTTCTGGAACAACCCAATTCTGAACGTCTCCTAGCCAGGTGTGGAGCAGTGGGAAGGGGTGAGGGAAGTTTGCCCCATAATTTCCAAGTGTAAACCCTCCAAATAACATTCTGGGAAAATCGGGGCGAGATCTGAAGGGGTGAAATTTTTTTCCTAAAAATGAGGAAAGGCTATAGTCTTTCCTTTTTTTTTCGAAGATTTTTTGACCCTCTCCGATTTCCTTAGGAAAATTTCAGAATGTAATATGAACCCTAAACACTTGAAAAATATGTGCCAAACATCCCCCATCGCCTCGCATCTGGTCCAAAAAAATTCCGAAAATTTTCTGGAACAACCCAATTCTGAACGTTTCCTAGCCAGGTGTGGAGCAGTGGGAAGGGGTGAGGGAAGTTTGCCCCATAGTTTCCAAGTGTAAACCCTCCAAATAACATTCTGGGAAAATCGGGGCGAGATCCGAAGGGGTGAAATTTTTTTCCTAAAAATGAGGAAAGACTATAGTCTTTCCTTTTTTTTTCGAAGATTTTTTGACCCTCTCCGATTTCCTTAGGAAAATTTCAGAATGTAATATGAAGGGTAAAGACTTGAAAAATATGTGCCAAACATCCCCCATCGCCTCGCATCTGGTCCAAAAAAATTCCGAAAATTTTCTGGAACAACCCAATTCTGAACGTTTCCTAGCCAGGTGTGGAGCAGTGGGAAGGGGTGAGGGAAGTTTGCCCCATAGTTTCCAAGTGTAAACCCTCCAAATAACATTCTGGGAAAATCGGGGCGAGATCCGAAGGGGTGAAATTTTTTTCCTAAAAATGAGGAAAGACTATAGTCTTTCCTTTTTTTTTCGAAGATTTTTTGACCCTCTCCGATTTCCTTAGGAAAATTTCAGAATGTAATATGAACCCTAAACACTTGAAAAATATGTGCCAAACATCCCCCATCCCCTCCGATCTGGTCCAAAAAAATTCCGATAGTTTTCTGGAACAACCTAATTCTGAACGTTTCCTAGCCAGGTGTGGAGCAGTGGGAAGGGGTGAGGGAAGTTTGCCCCATAGTTTCCAAGTGTAAACCCTCCAAATAACATTCTGGGAAAATCGGGGCGAGATCCGAAGGGGTGAAATTTTTTTCCTAAAAATGAGGAAAGACTATAGTCTTTCCTTTTTTTTTCGAAGATTTTTTGACCCTCTCCGATTTCCTTAGGAAAATTTCAGAATGTAATATGAACCCTAAACACTTGAAAAATATGTGCCAAACATCCCCCATCCCCTCCGATCTGGTCCAAAAAAATTCCGATAGTTTTCTGGAACAACCCAATTCTGAACGTTTCCTAGCCAGGTGTGGAGCAGTGGGAAGGGGTGAGGGAAGTTTGCCCCATAATTTCCAAGTGTAAACCCTCCAAATAACATTCTGGGAAAATCGGGGCGAGATCCGAAGGGGTGAAATTTTTTTCCTAAAAATGAGGAAAGACTATAGTCTTTCCTTTTTTTTTCGAAGATTTTTTGACCCTCTCCGATTTCCTTAGGAAAATTTTAGAATGTAATATGAACCCTAAACACTTGAAAAATATGTGCCAAACATCCCCCATCCCCTCCCATCTGGTCCAAAAAAATTCCGAAACTTTTCTGGAACAACCCAATTCTGAACGTTTCCTAGCCAGGTGTGGAGCAGTGGGAAGGGGTGAGGGAAGTTTGCCCCATAATTTCCAAGTGTACACCCTCCAAATAACATTTTGGGAAAATCGTGGCGAGATCTGAAGGGGTGAATTTTTTTCCAAAAAATGAGCAAAGACTTATAGTCTTTCCTTTTTTTTTCCAAGATTTTTTGACCCTCTCCGATTTCCTTAGGAAAATTTCAGAATGTAATATGAAGGGTAAAGACTTGAAAAATATGTGCCAAACATCCCCCATCCCCTCCCATCTGGTCCAAAAAAATTCCGAAACTTTTCTGGAACAACCCAATTCTGAACGTTTCCTAGCCAGGTGTGGAGCAGTGGGAAGGGGTGAGGGAAGTTTGCCCCATAATTTCCAAGTGTACACCCTCCAAATAACATTCTGGGAAAATCGTGGCGAGATCTGAAGGGGTGAAATTTTTTTCCAAAAAATGAACAAAGACTATACTCTTTCCTTTTTTTTTCGAAGATTTTTTCACCCTCTCCGATTTCTTTAGGAAAATTATATAACATTGAAATGAATGGCAGCCCGCGGATTACGTCCAAAAATAAAATGTTTTTTGCATTATGTAATGTATTTTGGACGTTTTAAACCGTTTTTTGGGCCCCCAATTGTTTCAGAACCCATATTTTACTTTTAAACTCGCAAACCTGTTGTTGATTGAATAATGTGTTGTATTGATTAAAACCGTTAAAACTTAAAACAAGCAATTTTATATACAAGAGTGCTATTTCTCGAGAGCACTTGTTCAGTTCGGTTCGGGCGGTTAAATCCATCCGATCGGCAAAAATCAATATAACATTGAAATGAATGGCAGCCCGCGGATTACGTCCAAAAATAAAATGTTTTTTGCATTATGTAATGTATTTTGGACGTTTTAAACCGTTTTTTGGGCCCCCAATTGTTTCAGAACCCATATTTTACTTTTAAACTCGCAAACCTGTTGTTGATTGAATAATGTGTTGTATTGATTAAAACCGTTAAAACTTAAAACAAGCAATTTTATATACAAGAGTGCTATTTCTCGAGAGCACTTGTTCAGTTCGGTTCGGGCGGTTAAATCCATCCGATCGGCAAAAATCAATATAACATTGAAATGAATGGCAGCCCGCGGATTACGTCCAAAAATAAAATGTTTTTTGCATTATGTAATGTATTTTGGACGTTTTAAACCGTTTTTTGGGCCCCCAATTGTTTCAGAACCCATATTTTACTTTTAAACTCGCAAACCTGTTGTTGATTGAATAATGTGTTGTATTGATTAAAACCGTTAAAACTTAAAACAAGCAATTTTATATACAAGAGTGCTATTTCTCGAGAGCACTTGTTCAGTTCGGTTCGGGCGGTTAAATCCATCCGATCGGCAAAAATCAATATAACATTGAAATGAATGGCAGCCCGCGGATTACGTCCAAAAATAAAATGTTTTTTGCATTATGTAATGTATTTTGGACGTTTTAAACCGTTTTTTGGGCCCCCAATTGTTTCAGAACCCATATTTTACTTTTAAACTCGCAAACCTGTTGTTGATTGAATAATGTGTTGTATTGATTAAAACCGTTAAAACTTAAAACAAGCAATTTTATATACAAGAGTGCTATTTCTCGAGAGCACTTGTTCAGTTCGGTTCGGGCGGTTAAATCCATCCGATCGGCAAAAATCAATATAACATTGAAATGAATGGCAGCCCGCGGATTACGTCCAAAAATAAAATGTTTTTTGCATTATGTAATGTATTTTGGACGTTTTAAACCGTTTTTGTGGGCCCCCAATTGTTTCAGAACCCATATTCACTTTTAAACTCGCAAATCTGTCTTTCCTTTTTTTTTCGAAGATTTTTTGACCCTCTCCGATTTCCTTAGGAAAATTTCAGAATGTAATATGAAGGCTAAAGACTTGAAAAATATGTGCCAAACATCCCCCATCCCCTCCCGTCTAGTCAAAAAAATTCAGGAAGTGTTCAGAAAAAATCCATTTCTCAAACATCCCTCATCCCTTCCTACTGAGTGTTTGAGAAATGGATTTTTTCTGAAAACTTCCTGAATTTTTTTTGACTTTGAGCTTTCTAAGATCTGCAAATCTTAAAACATAACAAGAGTTGAAAAAACATGTTTAAATGTGCCTTTTTAAAACTGTTCTCTGTATCTTTAATCGTTTGGTCCTAACTATGCCCTTAAAAGTTGAGGTTGACTTAGCTAGTATTAATTTTCGTTAATTTTTCTTGTAACGTTTTTAAATATTTTTTTAATATTTATTTATCGTTTTTTCGTGATTTATAATTTATAATAAGTCGTTTCTTATTACTTTTAATTATTCCAAACATAAATTGTAAGGTTATTTTTATTATATTCCTTTCAATTTTTCAACGGTCAAACCTATATTATTTCGTCCACGAGAACGATTTTAGAATAGTTTAGGTCACAAAAACTGGATATGTACACAGCTTTTTATTTAGTTACCTGACGTCAGGGTGACGTCAAGTGCGGGTATGTGTACATACATTTTCATGTACCAAAATGACTCATTTGAAGTTCCAACAAATAATTAACACTTTATAGGGGGCAGCACAAAGCAGCCGAATTTTGTATATTTTACCATATTTTACTTTCTCATACCTCCAAACTGTAACATTTTTTTGGAAAAAAAATCTATTTTTTTGGTTAAATTTACCTTAAACGTTTGTTACAAAAAGTAAATAAAAGATTACTAATGTTTCTAACGGAATTTTAAGTCGTTACAAGCAATTATTATGAAAAATTTGTAAAATTTAGTCCTAGCAGGATGATAAAGTCCATGGGTACGTCTGGAGGGGTTGAGCGATGTTTGGAACCTTTGAGTATCTAATGGCCGTTTTCACCAACGTTTCCTAAACCAGTACCTACGCAGGTATTACCTAGAGATAGGTAATCATAGGCGAAACTACGGGTGGTGCCGGGTGTGCCCGGGCACCACCTAAAGAAAGTAAAACTAAAAATGCAAGCGGCCTAAAAAACGGAAAGAGTATTTATTATGTGTTCGATACTTGATCTCAACAATATTTAAGGGGTCCCCGGAAACTTACGTAATAGGTATATTAAATATTATAAAGACGACCGCTATCACTTTCGAGAATTTGCTCTAGTACGGTAATACGTCGCCGTAAGTATTAATTTCAGCATTTCGCCACCGCGTCGAAAATTACACCAATGCTTATGAATAGTAAATCGTTATTAGACTATTCAATATTGATTGCTGTAAGTATTTTGCCTTCTCAGTCTTCTTTTACACATTCGAAAACCCGCTTTGGATGTTGCAGTTTAAACTTTAAGTCGAAAATTGATCGGTTTTTACTTTCCCATACCACCACTGGTATAGGGAAGTATTGATATCATGAAAATTTTTGAAATCGAGATTTTCGCGGAAATACGTATTTTGGGCCCCTAGGAACCCAAAAAGGTGGTCTAGAAAAATGTCTGTCTGTTGGTGGGTGTGGGTGTGGGTGTGTGTGTGTGTGTGTATGTGTATGTAACGCCTCTAACGCAAAAACTAGTTAACCGATTTTGATGAAATTTTAAATGAAGGGGTATATCGAAAATTCATCGACAAAATAAGCTTTTCAAAAAAATCCGAAACCGGAAGCGGAAGTTAGACATGTTTTTTTGGTATCATTTTTTTCAGAAGCGGGATTTTGAAATTCTGAGTAGGGAATATGAAAGAAGGGCATAATTCAAGGGAAACAGTTTTTTACCGGACTCTCTAACTTCAAAATGGCGGTCGCTATGAATTTTTCAAAATTTCGACTTTAACGCCCCATAACTCAAAAACCTGTTATCTGATCAGGTTCCGCAACAACTTGTTTGAAAGCCCTTTGGCTCTACTACACCAAGAAAAATTATTTACTAAATCCAAGAACTGTCGCAACGGCGCTCTTCCAAAAATTTTGAAATTTTTGAAAAATTATTACAAAAAAACTGGTCTAAGGATTTTGTTTAAATTTTCCATACTTATGCAGCTTGGTATTAGCTACATTTTTGCTTTTTGATGAACGCCAAAATTCCACTGTGGCGCCCTCTACGAGATTTTGAAAATCGGAAATTGATGTTCCTATAGCGCCTTTATTAGTAGTCAAAATATGAAAGAAGTTTAAATATAAAAGTTATTTAGTATATAATTCTGCATTCTCTTCAATGTATATCACGTATACAGGGCGTTTGCTTTCCACAGTACAATAAACAACTTTGTTATTTTAAATGAAACACCCTATATATTATTATATACATAGTTGAATGCAGAATTTAATTGTCTATCACATAGTATAAGGTGTTCATATGGCTAAAATGTACGGTTAATGAAAAATTCGTGAATTTTGAATATTTAGGTTGAACTGTTGATGGAAACGGATCGAGCGTCGTAGCTCAAATTGCTTGGCGTCGTTGGAAAGGGCGTGGCTTGGCGAGTAAGAAAAACTTTGTTGCCGCCTTGCCGGTTAGGTTAGGTTCGGACATGAAAATGTTTTCTTCCACGGGCTTAGAAAAATTTTCGAAAAGCTTCCCCCATTTTTAGAATTGTCTGAAACGTCTTGAAAAGAAGTGTTGGAAAACAGTCGTAGCTTAAATTGCTCGACGGCGTTGGAAAGACGGATACCTCAATAGTCTACCTACCGAGTTTCAGCATCGTAGCTCCAAGGATAAGGGAGTTATGAGCGAAACCCGATGTTAGCCGATCTGATCCGAACGAGAACGGCACGTCGTAGCTTAAATTGCTCGACGGCGTTGAAAAGGCGGAGACGTCAATAGTCTACCTACCGAGTTTCAGCATCGTAGCTCCAAGGATAAGGGAGTTATGAGCGAAACCCGATGTTAGCCGATCTGATCCGAACGAGAACGGCACGTCGTAGCTTAAATTGCTCGACGGCGTTGAAAAGGCGGAGACGTCAATAGTCTACCTACCGAGTTTCAGCATCGGAGCTCCAAGGATAAGCGAGTTATGAGCGAAACCCGATGTTAGCCGATCTGATCCGAACGAGAACGGCTCGTCGTAGCTTAAATTGCTCGACGGCGTTGAAAAGGCGGAGACGTCAATAGTCTACCTACCGAGTTTCAGCATCGTAGCTCCAAGGATAAGGGAGTTATGAGCGAAACCCGATGTTAGCCGATCTGATCCGAACGAGAACGGCACGTCGTAGCTTAAATTGCTCGACGTCGTTGAAAAGGCGGAGACGTCAATAGTCTACCTACCGAGTTTCAGCATCGTAGCTCCAAGGATAAGGGAGTTATGAGCGAAACCCGATGTTAGCCGATCTGATCCGAACGAGAACGGCACGTCGTAGCTTAAATTGCTCGACGGCGTTGAAAAGGCGGAGACGTCAATAGTCTACCTACCGAGTTTCAGCATCGTAGCTCCAAGGATAAGGGAGTTATGAGCGAAACCCGATGTTAGCCGATCTGATCCGAACGAGAACGGCACGTCGTAGCTTAAATTGCTCGACGGCGTTGAAAAGGCGGAGACGTCAATAGTCTACCTACCGAGTTTCAGCATCGTAGCTCCAAGGATAAGGGAGTTATGAGCGAAACCCGATGTTAGCCGATCTGATCCGAACGAGAACGGCACGTCGTAGCTTAAATTGCTCGACGGCGTTGAAAAGGCGGAGACGTCAATAGTCTACCTACCGAGTTTCAGCATCGTAGCTCAAAGGAAAAGGGAGTTATGAGCGAAACCCGACGTTAGCCGATCTGATCCGAACGAGAACGGCACGTCGTAGCTTTAATTGCTCGACGGCGTTTGAAAGACGGAGACGTCAATAGTCTACCTACCGAGTTTCAGCATCGTAGCTCCAAGGATAAGGGAGTTATGAGCGAAACCCGATGTTAGCCGATCTGATCCGAACGAGAACGGCACGTCGTAGCTTAAATTGCTCGACGGCGTTGAAATGGCGGAGACGTCAATAGTCTACCTACCGAGTTTCAGCATCGTAGCTCCAAGGATAAGGGAGTTATGAGCGAAACCCGATGTTAGCCGATCTGATCCGAACGAGAACGGCACGTCGTAGCTTAAATTGCTCGACGGCGTTGAAAAGGCGGAGACGTCAATAGTCTACCTACCGAGTTTCAGCATCGTAGCTCCAAGGATAAGGGAGTTATGAGCGAAACCCGATGTTAGCCGATCTGATCCGAACGAGAACGGCACGTCGTAGCTTAAATTGCTCGACGGCGTTGAAAAGGCGGAGACGTCAATAGTCTACCTACCGAGTTTCAGCATCGTAGCTCCAAGGATAAGGGAGTTATGAGCGAAACCCGATGTTAGCCGATCTGATCCGAACGAGAACGGCACGTCGTAGCTTAAATTGCTCGACGGCGTTGAAAAGGCGGAGACGTCAATAGTCTACCTACCGAGTTTCAGCATCGTAGCTCAAAGGAAAAGGGAGTTATGAGCGAAACCCGACGTTAGCCGATCTGATCCGAACGAGAACGGCACGTCGTAGCTTTAATTGCTCGACGGCGTTGAAAAGGCGGAGACGTCAATAGTCTACCTACCGAGTTTCAGCATCGTAGCTCCAAGGATAAGGGAGTTATGAGCGAAACCCGATGTTAGCCGATCTGATCCGAACGAGAACGGCACGTCGTAGCTTAAATTGCTCGACGGCGTTGAAAAGGCGGAGACGTCAATAGTCTACCTACCGAGTTTCAGCATCGTAGCTCAAAGGAAAAGGGAGTTATGAGCGAAACCCGACGTTAGCCGATCTGATCCGAACGAGAACGGCACGTCGTAGCTTTAATTGCTCGACGGCGTTGAAAAGGCGGAGACGTCAATAGTCTACCTACCGAGTTTCAGCATCGTAGCTCCAAGGATAAGGGAGTTATGAGCGAAACCCGATGTTAGCCGATCTGATCCGAACGAGAACGGCACGTCGTAGCTTAAATTGCTCGACGGCGTTGAAAAGGCGGAGACGTCAATAGTCTACCTACCGAGTTTCAGCATCGTAGCTCAAAGGAAAAGGGAGTTATGAGCGAAACCCGACGTTAGCCGATCTGATCCGAACGAGAACGGCACGTCGTAGCTTTAATTGCTCGACGGCGTTGAAAAGGCGGAGACGTCAATAGTCTACCTACCGAGTTTCAGCATAGTAGCTCCAAGGATAAGGGAGTTATGAGCGAAACCCGATGTTAGCCGATCTGATCCGAACGAGAACGGCACGTCGTAGCTTAAATTGCTCGACGGCGTTGAAAAGGCGGAGACGTCAATAGTCTACCTACCGAGTTTCAGCATCGTAGCTCAAAGGAAAAGGGAGTTATGAGCGAAACCCGACGTTAGCCGATCTGATCCGAACGAGAACGGCACGTCGTAGCTTTAATTGCTCGACGGCGTTGAAAAGGCGGAGACGTCAATAGTCTACCTACCGAGTTTCAGCATCGTAGCTCCAAGGATAAGGGAGTTATGAGCGAAACCCGATGTTAGCCGATCTGATCCGAACGAGAACGGCACGTCGTAGCTTAAATTGCTCGACGGCGTTGAAAAGGCGGAGACGTCAATAGTCTACCTACCGAGTTTCAGCATCGTAGCTCAAAGGAAAAGGGAGTTATGAGCGAAACCCGACGTTAGCCGATCTGATCCGAACGAGAACGGCACGTCGTAGCTTTAATTGCTCGACGGCGTTTGAAAGACGGAGACGTCAATAGTCTACCTACCGAGTTTCAGCATCGTAGCTCCAAGGATAAGGGAGTAGTGAGCGAAACCCGATGTTAGCCGATCTGATCCGAACGAGAACGGCACGTCGGTCGGTCGATAGCGATCGTCCAGCTTCGCCAGTTGTAATTTCTAGCCGGTACCTACTACAGAGTACAGGTAGATGCGTATCTTGGTGTCTTTCTTTCGTTCATATCGAACCTGTATAGTCTCGTTTTTCTCGCGAGGCATTCAAATGATTTCCAATGCTGCCTCGCGAACTACTGTTGAATAGCAAAAACAAAATGTTTATTTTTAGTATGGGAAAGTCCAGGGGAGGTTTGCACCTCCACTTTTTAATAAAGCTACCATATCAACCCACTTTGACGATATTTCCGCGTAGAAAAATAGGCTCTAAATTCAGAAACTTTCAGAAAAATTGGTATGATTCTTTCAAATGGCTAGAATACAGCCAGCAGTTGGATTCAGCATTCTGTTTCCATTGTCGTTTTTTTGGGTCAAACGACGCCTCATATAAGGCCAAGGGTCATACTGCATTTACAAAGAAAGGTTTTAATAATTGGCATAGGGCCATTGAAGCGTTTAAGAATCATGAAAGAACGAACTACTGTGCATATGCATAGTATTTAGTATTTCTTCATGGAACCATTATGAAAACGGGATCTCGATTGATATTTTGTTAGATCAAACTAAACGCGATTTTATTTCGAAAGAAGAGCAAAAGCGAATCGAAAACCACCAACTATTCGAAAGACTTATAAATATTGTTCTGTGTTTGGCTATAGGAGGGCGTCCTCTAAGAGGCCACAATGAAAAAAAGACCGATTCTGAAATATATGTTCGTTTTTGTTTATAAGATTATTATTTAATAAAAATTCATTTTATTTACTTTTGAATAGTCGGTGCCTTTTTGTAAAGAGATTCTGGAAAAACGATGCTACATTGATACAAGTCAACGCTTGGTTTCTAATTCTAGCTGGCACTACCAAATAAAATACTCTAGTTTCGCCTATGTAGGTAATTCCTAAACAGATGCGTAAACTTTATCCGTTTTCACCAGCCAAACCGTTGCTTATGTAGGAATTTCTTACAGAGGTAACCGATGTTATATCGCAACGTCGCAAATGACAGTCCTTGACAGATTGTGAGTACGACAGGTGGATGCACACCATACCATGACTGGTATATGGGAAGCTTTAATATCATGAAAATTTTCTAAATTGAGAAAATGTCTGTCTGTGGGTGGTGTGTGTGAATGTGACGCCTCTAACGCAAAAACTAGTGAACCGATTTTGATGAAATGAAGGGTTATATCGAAAATCCATCGACAAAATAAGTTTTTCAAAAAAATCTGAAACCGGAAGCGGAAGTTAGACATGTTTTTTTGGTAGAATTTTTTTCAGAAGCAGAATCTCGAACATCTGAGTAGCAAATATGAAAGAAGACCATAATTCAAGAGAGATATATTTTTACCGGACTCTCTAACTTCAAAATGTCGGTCGATATGAATTTTTCAAAATTTTGACCACCACAGTGATTTCCTCGTCTGATGTACATGCGTCGTATCTATCTAAATTTTCAATGAAACGCCCTGCACGCATGTTGAAAAAAAACTAAAGAAAACTTAAAACATGTTATAAATAAATTCTTTATAGGTGGCAGCTTTCACAACTCTCTAACAAAAATGCATGAACAGAAACGTCAAACAAGATAGGCAATGCCTACCGATATGAGACAACGTCAAATGGGTTCCTAAAGTTACACACTGCTTATCTTATTTACGAACTCGATTGTGCTTCGTGAAAACCAAATTGCAGTTAAGCAGTGCCTAACCCTTAATATAAGCAAAACTTATGTAGGCACCAGTTTAGGAAGCGTTGGTGAAAACGGCCATAAGTTTGGCACCAATTTTCGAAGGGTACATTTTCCATATAGATTTCATAGATGGTGACACAATGTAAAGAAATTTAAAAAAAAATGCATTTCTAAGGGTTGGGGAGGTTCGCCCCATAATTTCCAAGTGTACACCCTTCAAATAACATTCTGGGATAATCCTAGCGAGATCTGAGGGGTAAAAAAAGTCCAAAAAAAGAGCAGTCTTTCCTCATTTTTTGGAGATTTTTCTGACCCCTTCCGATTTCCTTAGGAAATTCCCAGAATGTTATATGAAGTCTAAACACTTGAAAAATACGTGCCAAACATCCCTCATCCCCTCCCGTCTTGTAAAAAAAAATTCAGGAAGTGTTCAGAAAAAATCCAGGAAAATTTTTTGACCCCTTTCGATTTTTTTAGGAAATTCCCAGAATGTTATATGAAGTCTAAACACTTGAAAAATACGTGCCAAACATCCCTCAACCCCTCCCGTCTAGTAAAAAAAAATTCAGGAAGTGTTCAGAAAAAATCCAGGAAAATTTTTTGACCCCTTTCGATTTTTTTAGGAAATTCCCAGAATGTTATATGAAGTCTAAACACTTGAAAAATACGTGCCAAACATCCCTCATCCCCTCCCGTCTAGTCAAAAAAAATTCAGGAAGTGTTCAGAAAAAATCCATTTCTCAAACTTTACTCGCCACGTGATGAACAGTGGGAAGGGATGAGGGATGTTTGGCACATATTTTGCAAGTGTGCACTCTACAAATAACATTCTGGGAAAATCGTGGCAAGATCTGAAGGGGTGAATTTTTTTTCCAAAAAATGAGCAAAGACTATAGTCTTTCCTTTTTTTTTCGAAGATTTTTTGACCCTCTCCG
Organism: Hemicrepidius hirtus; assembly: GCA_963082805.1. Taxonomy (NCBI): domain Eukaryota; kingdom Metazoa; phylum Arthropoda; class Insecta; order Coleoptera; family Elateridae; genus Hemicrepidius; species Hemicrepidius hirtus. The sequence continues at coordinate 30,550,436 of OY720162.1, forward strand.
ATTTCCTTAGGAAAATTTCAGAATGTAATATGAACCCTAAACACTTGAAAAATATGTGCCAAACATCCCCCATCCCCTCCGATCTGGTCCAAAAAAATTCCGAAACTTTTCTGGAACAACCCAATTCTGAACGTTTCCTAGCCAGGTGTGGAGCAGTGGGAAGGGGTGAGGGAAGTTTGCCCCATAATTTCCAAGTGTAAACCCTCCAAATAACATTCTGGGAAAATCGGGGCGAGATCTGAAGGGGTGAAATTTTTTTCCAAAAAATGAGCAAAGACTAGTCTTTCCTTTTTTTTTCGAAAATTTTTTGACCCTCTCCGATTTCCTTAGGAAAATTTCAGAATGTAATATGAACCCTAAACACTTGAAAAATATGTGCCAAACATCCCCCATCCCCTCGCATCTGGTCCAAAAAAATTCCGATAGTTTTCTGGAACAACCCAATTCTGAACGTTTCCTAGCCAGGTGTGGAGCAGTGGGAAGGGGTGAGGGAAGTTTGCCCCATAATTTCCAAGTGTAAACCCTCCAAATAACATTCTGGGAAAATCGGGGCGAGATCTGAAGGGGTGAAATTTTTTTCCAAAAAATGAGCAAAGACTATAGTCTTTCCTTTTTTTTTCGAAGATTTTTTGACCCTCTCCGATTTCCTTAGGAAAATTTCAGAATGTAATATGAAGGGTAAAGACTTGAAAAATATGTGCCAAACATCCCCCATCCCCTCCCATCTGGTCCAAAAAAATTCCGAAACTTTTCTGGAACAACCCAATTCTGAACGTTTCCTAGCCAGGTGTGGAGCAGTGGGAAGGGGTGAGGGAAGTTTGCCCCATAATTTCCAAGTGTAAACCCTCCAAATAACATTCTGGGAAAATCGGGGCGAGATCCGAAGGGGTGAAATTTTTTTCCTAAAAATGAGGAAAGACTATAGTCTTTCCTTTTTTTTTTCGAAGATTTTTTGACCCTCTCCGATTTCCTTAGGAAAATTTCAGAATGTAATATGAACCCTAAACACTTGAAAAATATGTGCCAAACATCCCCCATCCCCTCGCATCTGGTCCAAAAAAATTCCGATAGTTTTCTGGAACAACCCAATTCTGAACGTTTCCTAGCCAGGTGTGGAGCAGTGGGAAGGGGTGAGGGAAGTTTGCCCCATAATTTCCAAGTGTACACCCTCCAAATAACATTTTGGGAAAATCGTGGCGAGATCTGAAGGGGTGAAATTTTTTTCCTAAAAATGAGGAAAGACTATAGTCTTTCCTTTTTTTTCGAAGATTTTTTGACCCCCTCCGATTTCCTTAGGAAAATTTCAGAATGTAATATGAACCCTAAACACTTGAAAAATATGTGCCAAACATCCCCCATCCCCTCCGATCTGGTCCAAAAAAATTCCGATAGTTTTCTGGAACAACCCAATTCTGAACGTTTCCTAGCCAGGTGTGGAGCAGTGGGAAGGGGTGAGGGAAGTTTGCCCCATAATTTCCAAGTGTAAACCCTCCAAATAACATTCTGGGAAAATCGGGGCGAGATCCGAAGGGGTGAAATTTTTTTCCTAAAAATGAGGAAAGACTATAGTCTTTCCTTTTTTTTTCGAAGATTTTTTGACCCTCTCCGATTTCCTTAGGAAAATTTCAGAATGTAATATGAACCCTAAACACTTGAAAAATATGTGCCAAACATCCCCCATCCCCTCCGATCTGGTCCAAAAAAATTCCGATAGTTTTCTGGAACAACCCAATTCTGAACGTTTCCTAGCCAGGTGTGGAGCAGTGGGAAGGGGCGAGGGAAGTTTGCCCCATAATTTCCAAGTGTAAACCCTCCAAATAACATTCTGGGAAAATCGGGGCGAGATCCGAAGGGGTGAATTTTTTTTCCAAAAAATGAGCAAAGACTATAGTCTTTCCTTTTTTTTTCGAAGATTTTTTGACCCTCTCCGATTTCCTTAGGAAAATTTCAGAATGTAATATGAAGGGTAAAGACTTGAAAAATATGTGCCAAACATCCCCCATCCCCTCCGATCTGGTCCAAAAAAATTCCGATAGTTTTCTGGAACAACCCAATTCTGAACGTTTCCTAGCCAGGTGTGGAGCAGAGGGAAGGGGTGAGGGAAGTTTGCCCCATAATTTCCAAGTGTAAACCCTCCAAATAACATTCTGGGAACATCGGGGCGAGATCTGAAGGGGTGAAATTTTTTTCCAAAAAATGAGCAAAGACTATAGTCTTTCCTTTTTTTTTCGAAGATTTTTTGACCCTCTCCGATTTCCTTAGGAAAATTTCAGAATGTAATATGAAGGGTAAAGACTTGAAAAATATGTGCCAAACATCCCCCATCCCCTCCCATCTGGTCCAAAAAAATTCCGAAACTTTTCTGGAACAACCCAATTCTGAACGTTTCCTAGCCAGGTGTGGAGCAGTGGGAAGGGGTGAGGGAAGTTTGCCCCATAATTTCCAAGTGTACACCCTCCAAATAACATTCTGGGAAAATCGTGGCGAGATCTGAAGGGGTGAAATTTTTTTCCAAAAAATGAACAAAGACTATACTCTTTCCTTTTTTTTTCGAAGATTTTTTCACCCTCTCCGATTTCCTTAGGAAAATTATATAACATTGAAATGAATGGCAGCCCGCGGATTACGTCCAAAAATAAAATGTTTTTTGCATTATGTAATGTATTTTGGACGTTTTAAACCGTTTTTTGGGCCCCCAATTGTTTCAGAACCCATATTTTACTTTTAAACTCGCAAACCTGTTGTTGATTGAATAATGTGTTGTATTGATTAAAACCGTTAAAACTTAAAACAAGCAATTTTATATACAAGAGTGCTATTTCTCGAGAGCACTTGTTCAGTTCGGTTCGGGCGGTTAAATCCATCCGATCGGCAAAAATCAATATAACATTGAAATGAATGGCAGCCCGCGGATTACGTCCAAAAATAAAATGTTTTTTGCATTATGTAATGTATTTTGGACGTTTTAAACCGTTTTTTGGGCCCCCAATTGTTTCAGAACCCATATTTTACTTTTAAACTCGCAAACCTGTTGTTGATTGAATAATGTGTTGTATTGATTAAAACCGTTAAAACTTAAAACAAGCAATTTTATATACAAGAGTGCTATTTCTCGAGAGCACTTGTTCAGTTCGGTTCGGGCGGTTAAATCCATCCGATCGGCAAAAATCAATATAACATTGAAATGAATGGCAGCCCGCGGATTACGTCCAAAAATAAAATGTTTTTTGCATTATGTAATGTATTTTGGACGTTTTAAACCGTTTTTGTGGGCCCCCAATTGTTTCAGAACCCATATTCACTTTTAAACTCGCAAATCTGTCTTTCCTTTTTTTTTCGAAGATTTTTTGACCCTCTCCGATTTCCTTAGGAAAATTTCAGAATGTAATATGAAGGCTAAAGACTTGAAAAATATGTGCCAAACATCCCCCATCCCCTCCCGTCTAGTCAAAAAAATTCAGGAAGTGTTCAGAAAAAATCCATTTCTCAAACATCCCTCATCCCTTCCTACTGAGTGTTTGAGAAATGGATTTTTTCTGAAAACTTCCTGAATTTTTTTTGACTTTGAGCTTTCTAAGATCTGCAAATCTTAAAACATAACAAGAGTTGAAAAAACATGTTTAAATGTGCCTTTTTAAAACTGTTCTCTGTATCTTTAATCGTTTGGTCCTAACTATGCCCTTAAAAGTTGAGGTTGACTTAGCTAGTATTAATTTTCGTTAATTTTTCTTGTAACGTTTTTAAATATTTTTTTAATATTTATTTATCGTTTTTTCGTGATTTATAATTTATAATAAGTCGTTTCTTATTACTTTTAATTATTCCAAACATAAATTGTAAGGTTATTTTTATTATATTCCTTTCAATTTTTCAACGGTCAAACCTATATTATTTCGTCCACGAGAACGATTTTAGAATAGTTTAGGTCACAAAAACTGGATATGTACACAGCTTTTTATTTAGTTACCTGACGTCAGGGTGACGTCAAGTGCGGGTATGTGTACATACATTTTCATGTACCAAAATGACTCATTTGAAGTTCCAACAAATAATTAACACTTTATAGGGGGCAGCACAAAGCAGCCGAATTTTGTATATTTTACCATATTTTACTTTCTCATACCTCCAAACTGTAACATTTTTTTGGAAAAAAAATCTATTTTTTTGGTTAAATTTACCTTAAACGTTTGTTACAAAAAGTAAATAAAAGATTACTAATGTTTCTAACGGAATTTTAAGTCGTTACAAGCAATTATTATGAAAAATTTGTAAAATTTAGTCCTAGCAGGATGATAAAGTCCATGGGTACGTCTGGAGGGGATGAGCGATGTTTGGAACCTTTGAGTATCTAAGTTTGGCACCAATTTTCGAAGGGTACATTTTCCATATAGATTTCATAGATGGTGACACAATGTAAAGAAATTTAAAAAAAAATGCATTTCTAAGGGTTGGGGAGGTTCGCCCCATAATTTCCAAGTGTACACCCTTCAAATAACATTCTGGGATAATCCTAGCGAGATCTGAGGGGTAAAAAAAGTCCAAAAAAAGAGCAGTCTTTCCTCATTTTTTGGAGATTTTTCTGACCCCTTCCGATTTCCTTAGGAAATTCCCAGAATGTTATATGAAGTCTAAACACTTGAAAAATACGTGCCAAACATCCCTCATCCCCTCCCGTCTTGTAAAAAAAAATTCAGGAAGTGTTCAGAAAAAATCCAGGAAAATTTTTTGACCCCTTTCGATTTTTTTAGGAAATTCCCAGAATGTTATATGAAGTCTAAACACTTGAAAAATACGTGCCAAACATCCCTCAACCCCTCCCGTCTAGTAAAAAAAAATTCAGGAAGTGTTCAGAAAAAATCCAGGAAAATTTTTTGACCCCTTTCGATTTTTTTAGGAAATTCCCAGAATGTTATATGAAGTCTAAACACTTGAAAAATACGTGCCAAACATCCCTCATCCCCTCCCGTCTAGTCAAAAAAAATTCAGGAAGTGTTCAGAAAAAATCCATTTCTCAAACTTTACTCGCCACGTGATGAACAGTGGGAAGGGATGAGGGATGTTTGGCACATATTTTGCAAGTGTGCACTCTACAAATAACATTCTGGGAAAATCGTGGCAAGATCTGAAGGGGTGAATTTTTTCCAAAAAATGAGCAAAGACTATAGTCTTTCCTTTTTTTTTTCGAAGATTTTTTGACCCTCTCCGATTTCCTTAGGAAAATTTCAGAATGTAATATGAACCCTAAACACTTGAAAAATATGTGCCAAACATCCCCCATCCCCTCCGATCTGGTCCAAAAAAATTCCGATAGTTTTCTGGAACAACCCAATTCTGAACGTCTCCTAGCCAGGTGTGGAGCAGTGGGAAGGGGCGAGGGAAGTTTGCCCCATAATTTCCAAGTGTAAACCCTCCAAATAACATTCTGGGAAAATCGGGGCGAGATCCGAAGGGGTGAAATTTTTTTCCTAAAAATGAGGAAAGACTATAGTCTTTCCTTTTTTTTTCGAAGATTTTTTGACCCTCTCCGATTTCCTTAGGAAAATTTCAGAATGTAATATGAACCCTAAACACTTGAAAAATATGTGCCAAACATCCCCCATCCCCTCCGATCTGGTCCAAAAAAATTCCGATAGTTTTCTGGAACAACCCAATTCTGAACGTCTCCTAGCCAGGTGTGGAGCAGTGGGAAGGGTTGAGGGAAGTTTGCCCCATAATTTCCAAGTGTAAACCCTCCAAATAACATACTGGGAAAATCGGGGCGAGATCTGAAGGGGTGAAATTTTTTTCCTAAAAATGAGGAAAGACTATAGTCTTTCCTTTTTTTTTCGAAGATTTTTTGACCCTCTCCGATTTCCTTAGGAAAATTTCAGAATGTAATATGAACCCTAAACACTTGAAAAATATGTGCCAAACATCCCCCATCCCCTCCGATCTGGTCCAAAAAAATTCCGATAGTTTTCTGGAACAACCCAATTCTGAACGTCTCCTAGCCAGGTGTGGAGCAGTGGGAAGGGGCGAGGGAAGTTTGCCCCATAATTTCCAAGTGTAAACCCTCCAAATAACATTCTGGGAAAATCCGGGCGAGATCCGAAGGGGTGAAATTTTTTTCCTAAAAATGAGGAAAGACTATAGTCTTTTTTTTTTTTTCGAAGATTTTTTGACCCTCTCCGATTTCCTTAGGAAAATTTCAGAATGTAATATGAACCCTAAACACTTGAAAAATATGTGCCAAACATCCCCCATCGCCTCGCATCTGGTCCAAAAAAATTCCGAAAATTTTCTGGAACAACCCAATTCTGAACGTCTCCTAGCCAGGTGTGGAGCAGTGGGAAGGGGTGAGGGAAGTTTGCCCCATAATTTCCAAGTGTAAACCCTCCAAATAACATTCTGGGAAAATCGGGGCGAGATCCGAAGGGGTGAAATTTTTTTCCTAAAAATGAGGAAAGACTATAGTCTTTCCTTTTTTTTTCGAAGATTTTTTGACCCTCTCCGATTTCCTTAGGAAAATTTCAGAATGTAATATGAACCCTAAACACTTGAAAAATATGTGCCAAACATCCCCCATCGCCTCGCATCTGGTCCAAAAAAATTCCGAAAATTTTCTGGAACAACCCAATTCTGAACGTTTCCTAGCCAGGTGTGGAGCAGTGGGAAGGGGTGAGGGAAGTTTGCCCCATAATTTCCAAGTGTAAACCCTCCAAATAACATTCTGGGAAAATCGGGGCGAGATCCGAAGGGGTGAAATTTTTTTCCTAAAAATGAGGAAAGACTATAGTCTTTCCTTTTTTTTTCGAAGATTTTTTGACCCTCTCCGATTTCCTTAGGAAAATTTCAGAATGTAATATGAACCCTAAACACTTGAAAAATATGTGCCAAACATCCCCCATCCCCTCCGATGTGGTCCAAAAAAATTCCGATAGTTTTCTGGAACAACCCAATTCTGAACGTTTCCTAGCCAGGTGTGGAGCAGTGGGAAGGGGTGAGGGAAGTTTGCCCCATAATTTCCAAGTGTATACCCTCCAAATAACATTCTGGGAAAATCGGGGCGAGATCTGAAGGGGTGAAATTTTTTTCCTAAAAATGAGGAAAGACTATAGTCTTTCCTTTTTTTTCGAAGATTTTTTGACCCTCTCCGATTTCCTTAGGAAAATTTCAGAATGTAATATGAACCCTAAACACTTGAAAAATATGTGCCAAACATCCCCCATCCCCTCCGATCTGGTCCAAAAAAATTCCGATAGTTTTCTGGAACAACCCAATTCTGAACGTTTCCTAGCCAGGTGTGGAGCAGTGGGAAGGGGCGAGGGAAGTTTGCCCCATAATTTCCAAGTGTAAACCCTCCAAATAACATTCTGGGAAAATCGGGGCGAGATCCGAAGGGGTGAAATTTTTTTCCTAAAAATGAGGAAAGACTATAGTCTTTCCTTTTTTTTTTCGAAGATTTTTTGACCCTCTCCGATTTCCTTAGGAAAATTTTCAATGCGAGTTGAATCGTAAAATCTGAAAGGAGCTACCTGAGGGCGGAGCTGACCCAAAATGTCCTTTAACTCTTTTATTTGTAATTATTTTGAAAGGGTCACATAATACTTTTAGATAGAGATACATCCAATCATCAAAAATATATACAGGGCGTTACGAAAAAACAAACAGACAAAGGGTCAAAGGGCTGTAACTCCGCAACCAATAATTTTTTCAAATTTCTATACGCGTCAATGAATCAGTATAGTAATATAGGTTGATCCCAAATGTAAAAAATTACACTAACAACTCATATCTGCATCTTGGCGGGATTTTACGAATTTTAAATTAAAGCCCGAGTAGAACAAAAATTAAATGATTGCCCTTTACAATGAAAAGTTATGTGCTCTACTTTCTAAAGGGCTGAAAAAATATTTCTAGACATGAAATCAATTTTAAAAACGAAATGAATTGTTCACAACTAATTTATTCCATAAATAAAGAAAAATAATAATGTAGGTACCTACTGCGTGAATGTTAACACCAGATGTAAGAAAAAAACTAAGAAAGAACCTTCAGAAAAATATTCGTAGGACTATTAAACTTTTATATTTTTCAGCAAAATTTAGATATCCAAGTAAAATTAAAAGTTTCTATTAAAAATTTATCAAAACTTGCGTTTCTACTTTTTGAATAAAATTTATCGATAGAAATTCCTCTTTAGGTGTTTTGCAGATGTTTTTACCAAAAGTAATAGAAAAGCTAATAGAAAAATTCGTAAAGACTTGTTATCAGTTACACTACGCGTCTTTGAATCGTGATTCATATTTTCCTTTGTACAAAATATAAATTACGTAAAGATTCTTTAATAATGACGAGGCATTTTACCAAATGAGCTGGGATACCTCAAGTAAAAATTAAATAAAATATGTAGTTAAATTTAATATCAATAAATTTGATTTCGATGTTTAACGTGAGTGTAGAGGCGGAATTCACACAAAAAACGATTTCTATTTAATATTTTATTTGCCTACAACAAGCAATTAAAATGATTAGTTGATATCGTTCCCTATTTTAGTATTGAGGTCAAAATTTCTTACCTTAAATAAATAATTTTTCCTGCCAGGGGAGCATCAAGTCCTGCTAAGTCTGTTAGTTGAATGAAGTGCGCCCATAAGTCCGAAGAAAGAAAATGTTCCACCATTCCGGATGACATTCTAAAGATAATGAAATGAAAATTTGTTAATTGCCGATCTATTTTCATAATATTACTAAAAGAAAAATAAACTAGTAATTTGGGTTTTTCGTAAACTAGATAAATGTTTTAAAGAAAAACTATACCCGAAACCAATATTAATATATAAAAAGAAATAAATTTCAATGTACCTTGTTAGGTAATACTGCAACAATAATAAAACTGATACACTTAGTACGTCAAGCACTTCGTAACAACTAAAATGTAAACAATATTTTTAACAGCAACCAAATTGGAAAAGTTTCTTTCCTTGCGCAGAAATTCCTCAACAACAAAAACCAGAAAAATGCATCGCGTTATCAAGGTTGAAATGACGATTATTTTATTTGAATTTTGGCGGGGTATTGATAGCGAAGCCTACTTCAACCAATCAGATTAGTCTCAACTGACAGCAAAATAATTTCAAACAGCAGTGGAGTTGTTTATGCGACTAGAATTCAGCTATTCTTATTGGTCCTGGAGAAAACAAAAGAGTTAGCTTAACCAATTGGAAGAGGGAGGGAAAATTTGAAAAATACACATATATTTACAAAATCCATACGTAATTTCGAATTACCGAGACCCCGCATAAAGAAGAAAGGAGTTAGGATTAAGTTAGATTATTGGATAAAATAATAAACAATTTTACATTAGAACAAATCAATATTTTTTAATAATCTAACAGTCTAACGTCACATAATTAGCATAATTACATTTTTTTCTTATTTCAATTTATACGAACTTTACTTCAGTAACGTTAGTATATAAGAAGTACAAAAACTACCCCCTACTGGTTCATGAAAATATGTTTTATAGGATTCTTATTTGTTCTACATTAAATACGAATCACTTATTTGGCCTCGACTATTTAAAAAAATAACCAACTTCAATTTTCAGCTACCATTAATAAAAAATAACCGCAGCAGCACCGTTATCTTGTGCTACTTCGCAATATCAAAAAAGAAAAACGGCACAAGACTCGTATTAGAAAAAATAAACTCCTATCTAGCAGAAAATTCAACTACATAACAAATATGTTTCATATAACTTACGTTACAGGCACAATAATGATGCTTAGATTTGAACTCTATTTCTGTTATAAAAGAGTTTTTTTTTTGGAATTACATTATTATACATCTTAGCAGAAATACGAACACGGAAGCAAGTATAGTTAAGAGTTAACATGGAATAAAATTAGCTAAGCAATCGTTAAAATATTTAAAACACTTAGAAATGTCCCATTTAAGACAATAAAAGCGTTTGTTAAATACTGAGAGGTATAGAATTTCTTTTTCAAACACCAAAGCTAAAAAATTTCTTAAAAAAGGGGAGGTTATATTTCAAATAAAATTCAATCCTTAATGATCGCTATAGAAGTTCCAAAGGGAACAACAGCAGCCATTTTGACCTACCTTGGCCACCATTTTGTTCAATATAACCTCACTTTTAGGTCCCGTTGTACGAAAGTATTTGATCGCCAGTTCAGTTGAACCACGATCAATTGGCATGGATACAATTGTTCAAACAATCGTATCCGTGACAACTGATCGTGGTTCAACTGAACTGGCGATCAAATACTTTCGTACAACGGGACCTTAATCTAACACTTAACCTTAAATTTTAAACAACGGAAAAGGAAAAACTGAATTAGACTCACGTATAGTACAGACATCAAAGAGAAATGAGAATGGTTAACGGTAAGACAATATTATTAATACTATAACAGCTAGAGATCACTTTCGGAGATTACATTATTTTTTTACAACATTAGGATACAAAATTATGAAAAAATATTCTAAATCTAATATCTATTTGGTAAATGATTGGAAGTATAAGGTTATTAGGTTACAACGATTATAGCATTGGTAAATCAAATATTTTGCATTGTATAAATGTGATTGTTTTACAATACCGTGACTTGTTACGTTCTGCAAAAGGATTCGATAATAAATCCTTTGCTTAATACTAACACTTTTCATATATTCTCGTCTCGTCAGTCGCGTCTCTCCTCTTTATTTTTACTATGACACAAAATAACTACGCGGTTTTTTTATACATTTAGAATAGCAGCATCTCACTTTTATGTATTATGAGTTACGACCACACTCATTATATTAATTTTTTGGTGGAAGTTAACAGATTCGGTTATACAGAAACTGGGGTTATGTTCATGTAAATCCCCCTACAATAAACATAACCCTACTTTCATTACACATACACACAGCTATTATCTAATAATCGCAAACATCAGTTCAACAAAAAATCTTTGGTATCGTTTTAAAAGGTACTTCTCATTTTTTCTCCTACTACTCTTTGATATTACAACAACACAATGGGAACAACATACCGTTCGTAACAATGAACAATAAATAACAATGACAAAAAAGATGTCCTAGAACAACAAGAAGGAGACTCGAGTACGTCTCGAGTCTCCTTTGTTGCGCCGGGACATCCCCAACTGTCATAAACTCTGGTCTTGTCCTGTGGCGCCTCCACCTTTATTGTCGCCGCTAGCTCCTCCTCCACTGGAGGAACGACCTTCTCCACCTGATCCACGGCCAGGTCCGCCACTGCCACCACGAAACTCCAACTTGTACTACAAGTGGAATTCTTGCTTATTATTCAAGTTCAAGAAAACAAAACTGCGAACTTTAAATTTAGGGGGGGGGGAATATCAATTTGGGTGACATCAAACAGTTGTAACGTTCTCGGCATTTTCGTCTCAAATGTTCAGGAAGGACAGGAACATTATGCAATTTGCTTATACTGCACTCTCTTTGTTCCTGGTTATGTTTAGTTTATATAAATTGCGGACATGGAATCCGTAGGACGTAATATCACAAGAAAAAAAAATGTGAATTGGTTAATAACCCAAAAAATTCATGCAATAAATTATTAGTAATGGTGCAAAAAATCAACAAACAAAATTAAAACCTTTTAAACAATTGTTTGCTATCGTGGAAGTGTTGCATATTCTCCAAACACACAGAGCCTATTAAGAGCCTGCGGACTGAGTTGTAATGGTAAATGTCTGCCATCCAACGAAACACATGGAAAGGTCATCCTTTGAGGCATCGACAACTGATACTAACAAATTTAATGCTCAAATTGAACATTTTACTACTAAATCTAAGAAAAAAAATTCACATTTCTTCTCTTAACTCACCTTGGTAGCACACTCGAAACATGTTGTAACAACCTTTGATATGACATTCATAAGATTTTTTGTCTCCTGTATCACATTATCAACTTTGGTAAACGTAGCGGCCTTCCCTACTGTATGATCCTTTACTGTAAACTGTAATCTTTGAACAAATGTCGGGACCTTATCCAAATTTTCTAAGAGTTCCTTTTTATTCGCCCCTCCAGGCACCTAAAAAATTATTTTTAAGGGATTTATAGTAAATTTTAATTGTTACTGTAATATTGGAAATTTTATCGCGCCAATGAGGCTACAAAAACGTACCCGTGCGAGGCTAGTGGTGCGTGACATCATCAACCATGCAAGTCGCATAATATACACGCATTAACAGCTTTAAATGGAAATGTAGCGAAAAATAATATAAGACCAAAGTTGTAGAAAATAAAATTTCCTACAAGAAACTCCGGGAAAACATTTGTCTAATGTTAATAGTTTGGGCCTGGGGACCGTCAAACTAAACACATGGGCGCGGTCTTTTATTAATTTTTGGAAATCCAGCGAAAACCGCGCAAGATAGCGAAAGATAATATAAGACCAAAGTTGTAGAAAATAAAATTTCCTACAAGAAACTCCGGGAAAACATTTGTCTAATGTTAATAGTTTGGGCCTGGGGACCGTCAGACTAAACACACGGGCGCGGTCTTTTATTTATTTTTTGGAAATCCAGCGAAAACGGCGCAAGATAGCGAAAGATAATATAAGACGAAAGTTGTAGAAAATAAAATTTCCTACAAGAAACTCCGGGAAAATATTTGTCTAATGTTAATAGTTTGGGCCTGGGGACCGTCAGACTAAACACACGGGCGCGGTCTTTTATTTATTTTTTGGAAATCCAGCGAAAACGGCGCAAGATAGCGAAAGATAATATAAGACGAAAGTTGTAGAAAATAAAATTTCCTACAAGAAACTCCGGGAAAATATTTGTCTAATGTTAATAGTTTGGGCCTGGGAACCGTCAGACTAAACACATGGGCGCGGTCTTTTATTTATTTTTGGAAATCCAGCGAAAACCGCGCAAGATAGCGAAAGATAATATAAGACGAAAGTTGTAGAAAATAAAATTTCCTACAAGAAACTCCGGGAAAATATTTGTCTAATGTTAATAGTTTGGGCCTGGGAACCGTCAGACTAAACACATGGGCGCGGTCTTTTATTTGTTTTTGGAAATGTAGCGAAAACCGCGCAAGATAGCGAAATAAAATAAAAAGCGTAGAAAATAAAATTTCCTACAACTTTCGTCTTATATTATCTCCGGGAAAACATTTGTCTAATGTTAACAGTTTGGGCCTGGGAACCGTCAGACTAAACACATGGGCGCGGTCTTTTATATTTTTTGGAAATCCAGCGAAAACCGCGCAAGATAGCGAAAGATAATATAAGACCAAAGTTGTACAAAATAAAATTTCCTACAAGAAACTCCGGGAAAACATTTGTCTAATGTTAATAGTTTGGGCCTGGGAACCGTCAGGCTAAACACATGGGCGCAGTCTTTTATTTGTTTTTGGAAATGTAGCGAAAACCGCGCAAGATAGCGAAAGATAATATCAGATCGAAGTTGTAGAAAACGAAATTTGCTACAAAAAACTCCGGGAAAACATTTGTCTAATGTTAATGGTTTAGGCCTGAGAACCGTCAGACTGCACATATGTGCGCGCTCTATTTAGCGCATTGAGAAACGCCATAGCTCGTTCTCGCTTATTCTTTAGGTGGATCCGCAATTTGCGCATTACGCGACAACCAATCACAGACAAGTACTTAATACTAGTAGTACCTATGTACTTACTGGTCTGTGATTGGTTAGATGGGGCTTACCGCGTGCGCCATGCCGCGTAACGCACCAATTGCGGATCAACATTTAATCCTGCGCGCTCACATGTAATTGTTTATGGTTAGTGCCGTCAGACATCATTTTAACCAATAACGCGTGTTTGCAGTCACGTGATAATTTTGAAACTATTCTGTACCTACGCTTACAACTTACCTGATAACTGAATTGTCTGATAACCTTATACAGTCTATTCGCTTCCTCTGCAAAATATTCAGCCTGGGTAAATAAATCCTGAGTTGTTTTTAACGATCCCTCTCCTTTAGTAAACTGATACATGGAAAAAGCCATCGAAGACATATTTTTTGCTCTTTTAACTATATCGTTGTTTTCCTAATAAGAAATTTTATTAACATCCACAAAAACAACCTTGAAAAATTCACCTCCATTTGCGTACTGCTTTCCTGCCACTTATCCGTCTCAGCATCCATCTCGCTACTGATTAATTTCATTTCCAATCCTGATTTCGCTATTTTTTCCTGCTCTTCTACGTCTAAACGAACTGATTTTAACGGCTTTGACGTTGTACCATGTTTCTAATTTAAAAAACCCGTAAAAGCATTCAAAAATTGTTTAAAAAATATTCTTACCCCTGGTCTTGGGAGCGACATATAAACTTGTTTCTCGGGTCTCGCCTGACTAGCTTCAATCACCTCCTTAACAACCGTTGTGACATCAGACACCAACCACTGGTACATATCTGCAAATACTTCTAAATTTTCTTGCGCTATTTTACTTCCCGGGTAAGCCGCCAATGATTTTGCAGCTGTTATAACCTACCCAAGCAAAATTAAACTTAAAATCCCGATTTTGCTTCAAGATTCATGCTTTTTACCTGTGGTCCGTAAACTCTTAAATTAATTTCGGTGAACCTTGCAGAGACTTGAAGTGTTTCCGAAACAGCAACATGTCTTAATAATTTACATACTTCTAGTATGTGGTCAATGGAATCATGAAAGGCCTCGGAGGTATGGTGTAAACGATCCGGTTCCGGTATCAACGCATGTTGTCTAATTGCGGCAACAAGCTCCTGACTTTGTTTAGTTGAAGTGCTAAGTTCTTGTGCTTGTTGCAAGGCAGTTTGAGCAAGTTCACGTGATAAGTCTTTTGCAGCCGTTAAAGCCGATGAGACACACGAATCCAGTTCTGGACAACTCGAAGCACCCTCTATCGCCATCTACGGGGAAGATTTGAGGGTTCATTTGAATGAGACATTAAAAAGCACTTACCAGATTAGCATACATCCCTAATACATGGTCCAGTTCAGCCCTCAGCCTATCAATACCATCTAAAATAGCTTGGCGGTGTTCGTGACTTGTATAGGCACTGTCTGTGAAGTCTTGTGTACGTTCCAGTACAGCATCAAGTGATGTTGGAAGAGTTTCTTGATAAGAAGGATCTATAAAAAAAATAATTAGGTAGATGTCTCATTGTTTTTTTTGTTAGACTGCTAAGCCGCGTCCAATCCTATAAACCACGCCTCTTGGTCTTGATTACGCCCACTTGTACCTAATCCACGCCTTTTACAGTTTGTAGGTAGTAAGAGAAAGGGGAATCCCAAAATTAACCCTTTTCCATGATACAAACCTAAACTAACTCTGCACAGCTCTAAGACTTGCTGCAATCGCCGCATACATGCATAAACCGTACTTCTCTCCACTTCTATTTCGTCACCCTGTACAGACTGAGAACAAGGCTCCACCGAGTTTAAAACACCATCTTTAACAACATAATGAATTAAATCCATAGCACGACGCATTTGGCAGAAAACCGTGTCTCTATTTTCTCTGGCAGTAGTGCTATCTGGATGTCGCAAACATGTCTAGAAAAAACTAGAATTGGTAAAAATTTAAAATTGTTTCTAGTAGGTTTACCTTACTAGAAGTAAGCAACATCATTGTTGATCTTTCTAAAACCTGTCTCGCTGCTCCCATTTGGGCTCTTCTTCTCTCATCTTTGAGATCATTTTGCCGATCACCGGTTAGATGTGCTAATTCTACCATTTCAGCTCCAAACTGACTAAAGGCTTTTACAAACTCTGTGAAATTGTTTACTGATTCTAGTCTACCTAAACTATGCTGCACCTTGTCTTTAGCTAATAAAAGTTGTTTAACAACAACAATATCTGCTAGTAATAGAACTCTAGTCACAGATCCGAGAAGGCAACGCGCTGCTCGTACTAAGACTGTTCTATCTGTCAGTATTTCTTCTTCTGCTTCTTCACATATTCTTTCAATAGCAGTACCTAAAATAAACAAAATACCTCAGATATCCCGATGATGGATAGAGTACCTATAGGGGAAGGCTTTATTATTTTTCCCAAGTAGAGCTATCTCTGACTAATGAGTCTTAAAGAAGGCAAAATAATTCTTAGGCCACTCCCGTGTGAACCACAGTACAAGTAAAGCTATTTAAACATAGGGGGCGGTCTCGTTACCTTCCGCAAATGGAGCTATGTCTGACTAATGAGGCTCAAATGCATCTTAGAGCACTCCTGTGCAGACTAATATATTTGTATAGTATTCTTTAATCTACATATTCGATGAAATAAAGTTTTCAATTTCTTAATCCTTGACGTTGAAAAGTTTGAGATTGAAACTTGAAATGTATTGAATGTTCTAGGTCCACACAATAGATTCGAAATTGCATTGCTTTGTGTGGCTGACAAAGACTTGAAAATAGTATAGGTAGATGGTTACCATATACGGTTGTTCAGACGTTTCCGAGAGACAGTTTTAAATTAATTTCAACAATAAAACTTCATTTAAAATGACCATTAAGCAAGGATTTCATGTGAGACGAATTTATGTAATAAAGTTAATTGCTTGTGATCCCTTATAAAATTAATGTTCGTTGGGTTAAGTAATTAAAGAGTTATTACTTTGGGAAGTGCTAATGGCTTTTAATTAAATTACTCTACTTACCAGCTTGACGTGCTTCCTTACATGCCTCATACATTCCTTGTCGTACCTCCGAGTAATCATCGGCAATTGTTTCACCGACAGTAACGAAACGTTCCACTGCCATGTTAACAGCTTGACCCACACGTGCCACCGCTGATGCTCGTAACGCTCCGACATTACCATGTTGTTCTACTAAGGAAGAGATCTGCAAGAAAAAGAAATTTTGTTAAACATAAGAAAGAAGCCTTGGAAATGTGAACAGAAAAATCCATTGGAATTAGGCTCCGCCTATAAGTTTCTCAAACCACGCCTATTTCGTTGCTTAGGCAGCTTAAGTGCTTGTTAAACCACGCCTTCTTTCTTCGTATAGTCGGCAAAGGTTGGTCTACTGCGATCATTGTTAAACCACGCCTACAAGATTGCAAAACAGCTAAGGTCGGCCTACTACGGTGCTTGTTAAACCACGGCCACGAGGTTGTTTAGGCAGTTAAGGTCGACCTACTACGATGCTTGTTAAACCACGGCCACGAGGTTGTTTAGGCAGTTAAGGTCGACCTACTACGATGCTTGTTAAACCACGGCCACGAGGTTGCTTAGGCAGTTAAGGTCGACCTACTACGATGCTTGTTAAACCACGGCCACGAGGTTGCTTAGGCAGTTAAGGTCGACCTACTACGATGCTTGTTAAACCACGGCCACGAGGTTGCTTAGGCAGTTAAGGGCGACCTACTACGATGCTTGTTAAACCACGGCCACGAGGTTGCTTAGGCAGTTAAGTTCGACCTACTACGGTACTTGTTAAACCACGGCCACGAGGTTGCTTAGGCAGTTAAGGTCGACATACTACGATGCTTGTTAAACCACGGCCACGAGGTTGCTTAGGCAGCTAAGGTCAACCTACTACGGTACTTGTTAAACCACGGCCACGAGGTTGCTTAGGCAGCTAAGGTCAACCTACTACGGTACTTGTTAAACCACGGCCACGAGGTTGCTTAGGCAGCTAAGGTCGACCTACTACGATGCTTGTTAAACCACGGCCACGAGGTTGCTTAGGCAGCTAAGGTCAACCTACTACGGTACTTGTTAAACCACGGCCACGAGGTTGCTTAGGCAGTTAAAGTCGACCTACTACGATGCTTGTTAAACCACGGCCACGAGGTTGCTTAGGCCAACCTACTACGGTACTTGTTAAACCACGGCCACGAGGTTGCTTAGGCAGTTAAGGTCGACCTACTACGATGCTTGTTAAACCACGGCCACGAGGTTGCTTAGGCAGTTAAGGTCGACCTACTACGGTACTTGTTAAACCACGTAGTCGCTAATGCAGTTAAGGCAGGCCTACTACTGACGGTACTTGTTAAACCGCGTCCACGTAAGCTGCTTGTGCAGTTAAGGTCGGCCTACTACGGCGCTTCTTAAACCACGTCTACGCTGTTGCTCAGACAGTTACTCAACTAAGCCTACTACTACATAACTTATTAAGCCACGCCTTCCTTATTGTTTTGGTCAGTTAAGTTCCGCCTACTACGTTTCATGTAAAAAGTACCCTTTCAATACACTCACCGATAGTGTAAAGTTTAAGGAAGTAAAAGTATTACAAAACAAAGTTCCTTAAAGTTTCTTAATGGTGCCATTTAGGAAATCCCCTTTTATAAAGTTCCTTTCAAACAAATCCCTGCAGTTGTTTCCATTTTATCTGCAGTAAATCGTTTTGAACGGCTATACAAATATTATAGGATGGTATATAATGCCGAATAAATAAAAATCTTGGTTTTATAGAACGAACTGTTATTATAGTAAATTATCCTTTTATGTTTCTTGTAACAAAAGGGGCAAACTTTATGGGTAAAGTATTAAAAGAGATTATCTATAAATAACATGGCAGTTTCCTGTAGGGGCGCCACGAACTTGGAAGATAAATATCACCGACTGGCAAGGGATAATTGGGTTAAAGAAAAAGGGGATTGGTCAGATTTACTTAAATTTCCATTTCTGGAGCATAATAATAATCTAACCAGAAACGGATGCGCGTTAATTTATTCATGAGTTTTAAAAGAAAAACCTGGAAAGATAAACGAAATATATCGTGACGTAATAAAAACAAAAAGGTTCGGATCAGTGTCATTCAAACAACATTTTATAAGTTTGCGTTCCATCAATGCACAAGCAATCTTAGATCAACCCTCTAAAAATAACTACCTATTCCAGCAACTTGAATGAGATGTCAGATTCAGCTAAACGCTAATGGATTTACAAAAGCCCCAGCCTAAAACGACACTGAAATTCTTATCTCGACGTTCCATCTCGATAAGTGCGCCTTCCCCGAGACGAAATACATCTTCACATGTCCCCGGATTTTAGGCATCAATTTTTTTCTCTGCAATTTCCTTTTTGAACATTTTTCGCAACGTCAATGTCGTTCCAAATAATTAACGTAATTTATCTCGTCAATTTATTTAATGCGAACGGATATTCAGTTTGCAGGATGAACGCTGGTTATCAGTTTTACGTTGCCTGCCTTGTACACGTACATGGAAAATTCGGCGATTTTAACGAATCATCCCCTTTGATGAACAAAAAAGAACGATTTCTTACGGAAAAATTCGAACTAACCTAAGTCTCATCTTTTTTTTTTATAGTAGATTCTGCTTGGAGCAAGGGGGTAGAAAAAGAGGAACGTTAAACACCGTCTTCCGCCGGCTCTTCCAATTAAACCACACCCAATCCCTCTTTTTTTCTTGTCAACTAATTATCTTGTTGGTAGAAACTAAATCTTTCTAAACTACCCTTATCGGCCTACATTCCCCTTTTGTTACGATATGCTATCCAATATATTAGATATACACGTCGCTCAGGAACAACTCGTTAGGTAACGATCGTCGTTGATGACTCTCCTTGTCTCTGTAAACACGGTCAACCCGAAAAATCGTTCAAACCCTAACAATAGTTTGTGAGAGCGTCGTTATGGCTTACAAAATAAGGCCAATAGCAGTTCTAGTCTCGTCTAAGGTCTAAATCAATCCCCTCCACTTTGACTTCACCTCCAAAACCCCCACCATAATTCGACGTTATTCCCCTCAGAATACCCTCACCCCTCCTATGGCTCTACCATTTAATTTCTTACCTGCGCTAGAAATAAATCTACCCCCTCATTACATTCAATGCAGTTTCCCTTAAAATAAACCTTCCTTTTCTTGTTCCTTACCTACTCATCCAATCCACCCCCTCCTTTTTCCTGATTGAAACTAAACTTTCAAACTCCCTTCTTTTGACCAAGGACCTGTCTTTCAATTCGGGTTTAACTCTCTCTTGACCCACGGCCAATAAATCTTTTAACAATGTTAGTTAGCTTAACTGGGAGTTAAATCCGAATTGAAAAACCGAAAGTCACAACATTTTGTTCCCCTTTTCTAACTACTCCAAAGCCATGTCTTACTCTTGGAGCCTTACAGCATTATTTCTACCCTATCTGTGTCCGCATTACTCAACCCTTTAGTTTCCTTTTTATTTAAGCTACGCCAACTCTTTTTTTCAATTGCTTAGATTAGAAATAAATTTTACGTTTAGTTTTTCCTCTTTCTATTTCGGAGAGAGAAAAATATTGATAAATACGATTATTAGGTCAAATTTGCTAAAAGTTTGGAGCATATTTCTATTAAAAATAATCAAAGCCGTAATCCAAGGCAAGATTACAATTTTCACCCCATATAATAGATATTAGTCACGATTTTCGTTATGCATACACATTTAGCTGCCAAAACTATTTACGTCACGCTTTCAGCCCTAGATCTCGATAGCGAAACATTAATCATTTTGATAAATTGTTCTTTAAAATATATCCTGTAACTCGATTTGCATTTCTCTCTTTTACATCTCGATTTATCCTCCCAGTCGTTGAATATATTAACAATAAATCAAGTTTGATTTCCCCGGTATCTAATTTTTGTCGCTGTGACGTTTTAATTTCGAAATACCTTTCGCATTGAGGGTGGTAAAAAAGGCGTGCCAGTTTTCCACTTGGTTTGCGCTTTTGTGGCACTCTGGTTCTTGTTTCGCATCTGTCTCTCCCGTTAATGATAAAATGGCACAAAAAGTCGGCTGCAGCGTGCGTGGTTTTGTGAAACCGTGACAATGACAGACTCGTATAAAAGATCATTGTTTGAAACACTTTTAGATAACTCGGAGAATTGTCTTTCATTACCAGAGTTAATAATATGTTTGGTCATTTTATTTTTGCTATTTATAAAAATTTTATTGTTTAAAAATGCTATCCAAAACGTGGGAAATTTCAAACAAAAATCTTTTCAATATTAAATTTAGGTAAACATAATTACCATCCCTTAATTGACTAAAAATATAAAATCCGTTCGATCAGAAATATAGACAGTAAAGTAAAGGCCAAAAAATGTAATTTTGTATTATTGGGCACATTTTCACCCTTTTTCTTTCCATTGTCACCTTCGCCTCCTATATCTTTGATAAACCAATTCTACCATTTCCCTTTGAAGCCCACCTTATGTTAGTTCATCTAACCTACACCTCATAAGTGCCCTCACTGCACATTGAAAACCGCCTTTAACTCCTATAGACTACACCTGGCCTTGCACAAGCATTTCCACTTAAGCCACGCTTTAAGCCTCCTAGAGAACCACGTCTTAGGTTTTCGCTGACTGTGCACGAGTAGTTTAAGACATCCTCCACCCTACTGTTCCTATTAAAGGACTTTACTATTCCTATAGGCTCGCCCTACTGTGCTTCATCTTCACCTAAGCTAGAGGTTTCTTTCCAGGACCTGTCGGCAGCTGAACCTGACCTAGAACCATGTCTTGTGCTTTCACTGACTGTGTCTCGAGTAGTTTAAAACATCCTCCACCCTACTGCCCCTATTACAGCACTTTACTCTTCCTATAGGCTCGCCCTGCTGTGCTTCATCTTCACCTAAGCTATAGGTTTCCTTCCAGCACCTGCCGGCAGCTGAACCTGACCTAAAACCCCTTCTACTAGCACCGAAAACTCACCTTGATCTCCTCACCCTTTTATACCCTACGGCTATAGGTTTCGTCTACTGTGTCTGTGTTTCATATTTAATCGCACCTTTCCATCCCTCTTTCTTAAATCATCCCAAACACCATACAGCATCTTCCCCTAAAGGTTTCTTCCACCTCCCGTAATGATGTTGATTCTTATCAGACAATTCCTAACAACTTTTCCTACCCTATACCTCTCTTATAATCTTGACCGCTGAACTTGGTCTGATCCTATACCTGCTGCCTTTCAAACTACACTTTCACTTTTCAATACAACAAACAACCCTTGCTCGCACATTTTCAACTAAAACAAGTTTTTCCCCATTTCCCCTAACATTCCTATAAGCCCTGTTAGCTGTATTTTTTCCCTTTCCGTTTCTAATTTAACCAACCAAGCATTTCAGTCAAAATCCGGCATTTCCCACTACTCCTATAGGCCCTAATATCGATTGTGTATTCTTTTCTAAAATGACTTTCCTTTTAATTCGAGCAACCATGATGTGACCGGCATTTTCAGTTAAAGACGTCTCCAGCATCAATGTTAAAAGTGAAAGTTCCCACATTATTCCTACAGGCCTTCCTTTTGTACCTCCATTTAAATTACACATTCCCCTCTTTCTCATTCGCTCAAACCCTTATCAAAGAGCTTCTGTTAAATTAGATCTCGCTATTAGTCCTGCTGTAAGCCCTAACTACTGTGTTTCCTTTAAGCTACACTTTCCTCGCATTATTCGTTGGAACAACCACGTTTTTTCAGTTTAAATTCATCTCCTCGAATGTAGAAAACTCAATATGCCCTATTATTCCTCCTATAGGCCCTATATACCTTTGGTTGCAAGTTTTACACCGTCTTACGTCAACTCTTAACTAAACGATAATCAGCATAAACTTGACCTATTATTCCCCATTTTTCCCCCAATGTCGAAAGCTGAATCTTTTTTATTCCTATAGCCCCGGCCTACTATTTTTCCTTTTGAATTACATCATGCTCCCCATTTCGCATTTCGCCAAACAAGTCAATCTCAAACATTTTCAATTCTAATTGTTCTTGTTCGTGTTCTAACACGCTTCGTGCAATCTTGTACAACTTGCCCTACTATTACTGTAGGCCCAATATTAGCTGTGTTTCCTTTTTTTAAACTATATTATTTTCCCTTTTTACGCGAGGTGTACCTACCAAGTCGCCTTTCAGCAATATTTTGAGTTAGCTACACTGAAAATTGCTGAAACCTAAGCTTGCCCTATACTATTCCTATAGGCCCTGCCTACAGTGTTTCCTTTTGAACCCACCAAGCAATCCTAAAGTTTTTCAGTTAAAACACGTTTCCTCCAATGTCGAAAGCTAAACTTGCTCCGTTATTCCTATATAGGTTCGGCCTTCTAGACCTTTTATTAAACCACGACTAGAACCCCTTTTATTTATAAACTTTATATGTTGGGTTAGTACCAACCAAACGAATGGAAGTACAAACAATAAAACTGAGGTTTAATTATCGGAAAGTTTATTTGGAATAAAATTCTTTATGTAGAAAATAGTCCAAGAGGAGATCAAACCCAAATCTACAAGAATGCCGAGAAATTTTATTGACAAAAAAAATTTTGATGGATATGCGTGTTTTAAGGATTTTGTTGTTTCTGTTTTCGTTTTCTGGTGTCTTTTGAAAGGGTTGGTTGGATTGAAGTGGTGCCTATATGGTATAATTACGGTAAAAAATTCTTACCTTCCCATTAGAATGTCTACCAGAAATGGAAGAATGTCTAGATATCATTTTCATTGGACACAGGTTTTAATTCAAAGTTTTTTTTTAATATATTTTATTAGATAATATTTGTTTAGTTATTATCTATAGAATCACATAAAGCGATATTTTTTATTTAAAAATATTTTAGAGAGACGTCCAATTCATTTTAGCTAACAACAATTACGAAATTATATTTATTTTATTATCATTATACTTTATTATCTTCTTTCCTGTGTATTACAGTTTTTTTATTATTAGTATTTAATAAATTTCTCTTTTATTATCTTTTATTTGTAACTTTTGTTATCTAATATTTGTCTATAGGTATAAATTCGATTTAAATTCGATTTTCTAAACTTCACACTATATCTTTTATTTTTTTCGATTTAACAACAAAATTCGTTTTAAAAACGCTGATATGTTAAAAGCTATTATATTCTAATACTTAAAAATTATTAAAAATATTGAGGTAGATTCACGGAATAACATTTAATTTTTTTTATCGAACCTTGACACTCTATCACTCTTAATTATTGTTTAATTAATTACCCAAAACAAACATAATTTCTATTGCTAGTTGACTGAAAAACTGAAATGATTCACACAAACTGGAAACGATACCAAACGTCGATGTTAAAAATTCGTGCAGCTCGTTAAAATCGTGTTTTCCCTTTCACTTAAAACTTTACGCGTATTTTACCGTTAAGCTATTTTTAAATAGTAAGTGATAAATTGGTGTATTTGGTGAATACTGTGAGGGTGGAAGATCGTCGCTGACGGCCTCTGCAAAACGCGTGACCGGGAAGACTGCAGTGGAGTAGGCACTCGCGAATCCCGGACCCCAAGCTATTGATCAACACGATCTCTTCGCGCCACAACACGACGCGCAACCTCCACCACCGTTCATAAAATACAGGTGGGCATGTAGAATAAGAGACACAGGGGGTTCACCCTAGGATCATGGTCACCAAAACGCTGGAGGCGCTCAAATCTGGGGCGCCCACGATGGGGATACTCGGTGTAAAGGGAGAAATACAAAACAATGTTCGCCCACTGTTTCTATGAAAATGCCAACAATATAGGTACCCCCCTTTTTTTAATGAATAATCACCCTTTTAAGGTCAATGATTTAAATAGAAACATAAACTCATTAGATGACCGTAAAAGAGTAACAAAATTGAACAAACTGTAAAAGGGGAAAGGCGAAGAAAAAAAAGTGAAAGTGGATGGGATCAGGAATGGAAAGTTAGAAAAAAGCAAAAGGAGAAACATGGTAAAGAGAAAAAATAAAAATGAAGAGAAGGAAAAAAATCAGGAGAGGAACAGCACATGAGAATGAAATAAAACAAGGATAACAATGATAGAATGGAAGACGAAAATAGTGGAAAAAATTGGAACAAAGAAGAAAACATGATCAAGGGTAAGAAAACTAAAGACTAAATAGAAAACAACAATTTTAGGAGCAAAGGAAACGGTGATCAAAATAGAAGAGAGTTATGGGAAATCGATATTAAAAAAAATCGTGACGATAAAAACAAAGACGCCGCCACATTGAGATCAGAGAAAGTGAAAATATCTAAAAAAAATGCCTGTTTGGCGTACATGAGTGAAAGTCGAGTGGATTACCCAACATTTTTTTCTTAAATTCAATTATAAAACAAAATGTTCGTTTGGTAACCAAGGAAATGGACATAGATATCAAAAATATAACCACACACATGCGGCAAAAGTTTTACCGCAGGCTGCTATGTGCAACAACAATGGAAATGATACGGCGACAGTTTTATCGCACGCTGCTATGGGAAACAATGGAAATCATACGGCAACAGTTTTATCGCACGTTACCATGGGAAACAATGGAAACGACGCGGCAAAAGTTTTACCGCACGTTGCTATGGGCAACAATCGTGGATTAAAAACTTATTTTGATTTAGATATAAATTTCAAATAACAGTTGAAGTGGAAGCTACCACGATTTATTAAATTTCCCATACCTTAGCCCATTTTTCTTTCAGTCAACAGTAAGTGGCCATAAAATCTGAAATTTAAAACTCGAATTCAATTTATTCCTGACCTAATCTTTCGACGTATAAATCAAACCACACCCAATTTCTAAAAAAAAAAATAATCCAACTAACGCTTTATTTTCGTGGAAATTTTTTTTGCCCAGCATGACGCCGTTGCCTCGTTTCAAGTTACGACGTCGTCGTCGCCCCCTGGGACGTGTCCAGTGGGCATCTGGTCCGTTTAGAATGCCTGGAAGATACGTATTTTGTATTCGGACAAAGGCTTCGATTTTATTCTGGACGCGAAATGGAATAATTCAAACTGGATAATGGGAGAAAATTAATTAGTTTAGTAATTTCGAGAAAAGCCGCTTTTATATTTAATTTCTTGGAACATCCCTGACAATGAAACGAATTAAATTTAAAATATTAATTTCGTAATATTAACAGAAAAAAAATTCGCGTTATTCTCATCCGCAGTATAAAAGAACGCGGTTGTTTGATAAATCCCACCCTTATATCCATCCTTACAAAGGATTTTCGTCTAAATCCTTTTACGACCCCTGCATTTTTCTTAGACTCCATGCATTTTGTATCACGTAAACATGTAAACATGTGTAGGGTACAAAAGAAAGCACCCCGAAACAAAAAGAAGTGTGTTGATCATAATCGTATTCCTTTTATAAGGGGAGATATAAAAAAAGGGCTAGGACTGATATTAATAGCGAGCATAATTTTCCCCCAGTTTTCAAAAAAAGTGGAATGAACATGACAAGTGGCAAGCGGAACGGAGGAGGCGTCCTATATTTAGGTGGATAGAGATGACAGCTAACCGAAAATCAATCCCATAGTGATTTATAACAAGGACCCGCCAGTGCGGGTGCAGACATCGAGTGGAAGACGATAATTTAGGAAGGGAACTTTAGTGTAAGCATAAATTCCACGCCTTAACTCGCATCTCTTGATTGAAATTTCGATATCCATTCCGGGGGGGAAGTAAACGTCGAGCTATTACAGCGCAATTTAGACGATGTTTGGGCCGTCACGGTCTCGTAATTATTTCCGTTTCAAGTAGAAGCTGTTCATAACACGAGGACGATTTAATTGTTTCCGTGACGAGAAACGCATTTGGAAAAAAGCCTATCTATCAAATGGGAAAACTGCCGCCCGATCAATTCCACGGGATTACGTTCAGCCTTTAAGCCCCCCTAAAATAATCGAGCAGATAATTAGTGTAATCGGAAATTACAAGGACCAAATTCTTATTTAAATTTTGCTCCATAGGGATTATTCGATTTTCTTTTGTCACATTTGAATAAAAACTTTTTTATTGATCGCAAAAAAAAAAGTTTAAACGCGCATCCCTGGGAATGCGGTCTTGGGGAAGCTTAAAAACCCTTACCAGTGCCGTAGAAGGCTCCAGTTTTCTGATTAAAAAATTAAAGGTAACCTTGAAGACTAATACAGAAAGTCCTTATAAAACTTTCTATCCTTCTTCCCTCCCTTAAGAGCATATCCCTACTCACTTCATCTTAAACCCATCCCCCATGAACCCCTCCACATATTCACTTTATATCCATCTCCCTACTCCAGACCAGACTCCTTTATAACCCCATCTTATTAAGGTAAACATCCACTCACATCTTCCTACCCCTTTCTATTCCTACCTATTATCCCCCCCCCCTACTTTCCTTCCTACTTCACTTTTATCAAGCCCATCCCTCCTAATTTGCTTCCCGATTAGTAAACAGGCAAATATTTTTTTGGTAATTTCATCTTTATTTCTTATTTTACTTTTTTTTTTATAAAACGTACCCTAGTTTAACTTTTTTTTGTTTAAACAAAACAACAGAAATGGTCAAAGGTATACATATTTTCTGTATAAAATCCCCAGAATTTCATTTTCGGTATCTAGGTTTGTTTTAAAAACGTAGAAACTTAATTTAGGTAGAAAATTAATTCCGGCGAACCAATTTTAAGTTCTTGAAATTCTAATTTAAACTTTTTACCCTGAAACTGTCAACCTCTCAACATGCCTTAAAGCTTCTCCGAGAAAAATTCAGTTCTTGTCAGGTTAAAATTCAGTTCTTGTCAGGTTATTTCTTATTCCATTATCGTAGATAAAAGTTGAAATTTCCTATACATTTGGTGGAGGCGCCCGAAGATACTTCCTGCGCATAAATGTTGGAAGGAACATCACAAACCCAACTTGTAGAAGTGATAAGTTTGTTTGATCTTATGTTAACACACGCATAACTCCTGATAAGCCCTTGCTCAAACGCAATTTAATCCTGTAAATATCCGGGATTCATCCTACAAACCAGTTTCAAGGATGTACAGTGAGCGTTAAGCGTAATTTCCTTGGTTTGGTAGAAACTACTCAGTCAACTAGATCCTTATAAATATATATAATTCCGTTTTCGCGACGGCGCCAATAAATTTGGTCGGAAATTTTCCGTCAAAAGCGACAAACCTGCTCTTCCTAGGTTCCTCGTTTTCCCAAACTACATGAAGTAGAAGGGCGCGTTTATAAATGAGAATATGGCACCCGAGTTCCATTTCATTAAGAATGTGAAGATTTATGCGAGGCATTTTGAATTCTCCACTAGATTTAGCGTGGCGTAAGCTTGACGTGCGTGCTTTTCAGAGAACGACCCCTAATTTCGAAGGGAGCTTCTTTTATTTCATTAAACTTCCAAATGAAATGCGGCGCGGCCTGTTTCTGATGTTAAATGATTATGATGATTGTGTGTGATATTTGTTATATTTTATGGATTCACTTGGCGCGGCGAAATGAGAAAAAAGAAGAGAAAATTACCCTAATGACGTTTGAACTTAAATCGCGTGAGAGAAACGAGGTGCAAAGTTATAAAATGAAACCCTAAAATGTTACTTACAATCAGATTACGTAGCACGGAAAGCTCTCATTCCCGTACAAACTCACTTATTGAACTTCTTTTCCCAATACGTTATATCAGTAAGATTCATATTCAATCTTATAAGAATTGACGTCACGAAAAATTGAAGCCACTACAGAGTGTCGGTACCTGAAAAATTTCCTTACCCCTCCTGTAATGGCTTGATTGATTATACACTAATCAAGATAAAATTACTAAATAATCATTAACCCCCTCACATTCACAAACCTTACGTCCAACACAATCTCCCGATTTAAATCCTTTTTTTACATACGGCTACATGAAACAATTACCTACGACTCCTCCACAACAAACAATTTAATTCTGGTATTAAAATTATAAATTTTAACACCAAAAAAAAACACTCTGTATAAGCAAAATTATTTGAAAAACCAACAGTGCATTGTTTTTTTTTCTACAAAACTATGACCCATGCAAAACGTAATTACTAACGAAATCTGCAATTATGAAATATCCTGAAAAATAATTAAACACGAAATTTTCAAATTCAAAAATCTATCTAAAATTAAAACAAAGTAAATATAAACAGGGTGTTATTTAAAAATTCACAATTTTTAAAATTCGCATACAAATTTTTAGAAAAAAAATTAAATAACTTCAGGATGCCGTACCAAAATTTTAAAACCTAGGCTTGTCTAGAACGATCTGCAAGACACAGAATAAGATTATATACAGGGTATTTCATTTAAAAAAATACTAAAGAGTTATGACATACAGTGTGTCCACGGATTGAGTGCATATAAGGTGTAAATGACAATTTTTTTTAGAGTTGGATCTTCATGTTCTGAGGATCGCTCCTGCCTAGTCTCAAACTAAGATATTGAAAAAATGAGCCAAATCAATTAATATACAGGGTGTTTTCTTGGCCGAAATCTAAAAATAGTCAAGAGTAAACTGTCTTTATTTTAGCAGATATAACAAAAATGTATTAGAAAAAGTTGTTTAGAGTTAAAAGTTATTGAAGATTTTCAACTTTTATACAAATCAGCCTACTTTGATTTTTTTCATCAAACTCCAATACTTTTGAACTCATGTTTGTAACAAATAAGGTTTAGTATTTTTTTAATAAATAATTATTTGTTTTTCAAGTACTTTGTTTAATTACTCTTCATGCATGGGTCATTAAAACCACAAATAAAAAATTTCATGTTGATGAAAAAAATCAAAGTAGGCTGATTTGTATAAAAATTGAAAATCTTCAATAGCTTTTAATTCTAAACAACTTTTTCTAATACATTTTTGTTATATCTGCTAAAATAAAGACAGTTTACTCTTGACTAATTTTTAGATTTCGGCCAAAATTAATTAATATTAATTGATTTGGCTCATTTTTTCAATATCTTAGTTTGAGACTAAGCAGGAGCGATCCTCAGAACATGAAGATCCAACTCTAAAAAAATTTGTCATTTACACCTTATATGCACTCAATCCGTGGACACACTGTATATTAATTTGAATTTTTTGCAAAAAACCAAATGCTAAGAAAAAATTCAACAATTGGGCAACGCCGCAACACATTTTAAAAACTAAAGATTTTCAAAAAGCCCAAAAACTACCGAATAAAATTATAAAAAGCTATACAGGGTGTTTTATTAAATAAGGTCGAGTTACGAGACTCCCACTCTGTCGTAAACTGCGGGTTGTTCAAAAAAGTCCTACATTTCGTACAAAAATAACTATTACCGTATGCTTCCCTTCGCCCCTTAAAATTTTTATTTCAATTATGGTTTTGTATTTGAAAGGGTAAAAGAAATTTTAAGCTCGATAGTCACCCTGTATAAACAAACAGGAGACAAATAATTACTAGTGGTATTACATGTCATTTACCCGCAATTATAATGGATTTAAATTTTTTATGTACCCTGTATATTGCTAGTTTGCTACCCCAGCATTATTTTTGCAAGTGCTTGTTCTGGCTATCGTTTAAATAACTCATGAATGTTAGCATCATAAACAAAGCTGGCCGTTTCTGTGTAACGAACGATCCACATGAGTATAACAATAAAACGGAACATAAAATAAAATGTACATTCTACCTCCGTGGGTCTGTAAAATGAGACAGAAAAATAATAAAACTAACATATTTCGTAGTCGATGAAAACACAAGAAACAAATTACCTAATCAAAAGTTTTCCGTAAACTTCGGAAACCGATTAGTCTCGAAACTTGGTCCGATATTCAATCCCCGTCGCAACTTTTGGTATGTTTAACAATGCCACCCTACACAAAGGGAACCTAATAAGAAATTCAGGGAGCATTCAATCAAGCCATGGAGCACAGTTAGCAAGAACAATTTACCGAACAAACTAATGCATGTTAACCATACTTGAAAATTTGCTTTGTAATTTAAATTCATATGAATCTTGAAGTAACTTCGCTCAAAGTAACAATCTAATATATTACACAAGCTAATAATGGAAAATTCTAACAAAGGGCACCCTTAAAACTTCAAAAGCTCTTCGATAATGCAGAAACCTTTGAAACATTAAAGCTCATACTAAGTAAATAATGTCTTGAAGAAATTTTATTGAACGGTACGGAAATAAACCTTTAAACTTTCAAATATTTAAAAAGCAACAAGAACCAATACAGATATGTTTCCAATAAACCGGAGGGAAGGGGGGGGGAGTTACATACATGTATTTGTTTTTCTGAATGATTTATTTTTTGGTATTTACAATTTATTACGCCATGTTATTTACAAATATTTGTTTGTTTTATATCACCCTGTTAGTGTTCCCTGTAACAGCGTGAAAACATCTTATTACCTTTTTAGTGAACTCATAACTCGATTTTTTTAAATAGAACACCCTGTATATTTTAAACAATTCATGCTCCTATAGCTCCTTTATTAATCAAAATATGAAAAAAGTTTAAATATAAAAGTTGTTCAGTGTCCAGCTCTGCATTCTCCTAAATTTATATCACGTATACAGGGCGTTTGCTTTCCACAGTACAATAAGCAACTTTGTTATTTTAAATGAAACACCCTGTATATTATTATATAATTCAATGCATAATTTAATTGTCTATCACATAGTATAAGGTAGTCATATAGCTAAAATGTACGGTTGATGAGAAAATCGCGAACTTCCGCTGCGTTACTAAATTAGATGCCTGTCTCTCTTCTGTACGTATCGAACCCGTATAGTCTGGTGTTTCTCGCTACGCATTCAAGTGATTTCCAATGCTGTCCCGCGAGCTACTGTTGAATACCAAAAACGAAATGTTTATTTTTAGCATGGGAAAGTCCGGGGGGAATGTGCGCAACTCCACTTTTTAATGCAGTTTTCCAATCTCTAATTAAATTTTTTGTAAGTCACCAACTTTTCAAGATATTGACATTAACTTTGCTTTTTCAAACCTTATATCAGTCAAAAGGAAAAAAAGACCTCTTTGCAATGGTGGCTGCGCCTCCTTTGACGCATATTTAGAAAAGCATAGGTAGTTAATGTCGATATCTTGAAAAGTTGACGGCTTACAAAAAATTTAAATAAAAATTTGAAATCTGTATTAAAAAGTACATAAAAAATGTCAAAACCATTTTCTTAGAAAAATAGAAAGAATAATAAAATAATGTAGATAATAAGGAAAAATTATCGATGGCTAGAACCGCCTGATATTATGCAACCAAACATACACCCAATTGAATAATTTATATTTAAATAACTTTTGAAACGAAAATTCTATTAAACACCCTGTATATAAATGAAACCTAATTAAATTTTCTATTTCAAGGCACAAAATTCTTATTTCCTGTACAATATCACAATGATAATGCCCCTTAAAACAGCATAATATTGTACACCAATGACTTGTATGTAACAAACTTAAAACACATGTGAATGTTACAAAAATACACAAAACATAACCTTGTCGGTTTTAAAGCATCTATAAACAATAAAACTTTAATAAACTTTAAGTATTCGCAAGTTAAAGGGCCTAATCATTGATAAAATCTAACTTAATGTTTCTACTGCTAGTTTATTAGTGCACGCCCAACTCCACAGCATATCTCTAAAAAAGGCAAGTGCAGGAAATACTAGAAACGTAAATTAAGTGCAAAATAAAGTACTAACTTAAAAATTACCTGTTTTATTAGAGGAAGAAGGGTTTGCTCTATACTACGGGTTTTTATTTCTAAACAATCAAAATTTGAAGTACCTACAGCTGCCATTTTCTACACTACTGTCTATCTTTTTCTAACCGCAACACAATCGATATCTCTATCTCGCTTGGGCTAATAAATGCACGATGGGTTGCCTATACAAAATTTAAAGGGACAAGATAACATCATCTGTTTAATGACTTATCCTTTTTTATCTTCAATTCGTGTATATTTACATCTCATTCAAGCAAAAGTACAATAAGCTGCCTATATTTATAATTAAATTAAAAAGTTTTATAATTATTACAAAGCAAATAAATAATGAGTTTCTGGTAATCTTCTTCCAAAATTAAGTTTGCCAGCTTGAGGCATATTAACACGTCTTAAAACTTCTTTAATTTCCGCTACACTAACCGGTGGTTGTCCGTTATACACCCTACTGTAATCAGGATTTGGCCCACTAAATCTATGTTCTCCCACAAACATTGCAGCTGTAAAATGAGCGCCACTTAAGTTACTTAATGGATCACTTGTACGTCTTGCATCCATACGTACAAGTAAAGCATAATCAGTTATTTGCGCAACCGTTTCATAAGCATAATAAAGCAATACTTCTATAGCGTTATTTGTAAAGTTAATTTCTTTTTTAGGATCAATCCACACACGTAATTTCTCGTAATTAGAAGCACGTGATGTTCCTTTACTGTTAAATGAAGTACAGCGTGCTTTATAAAATTCCATATACTTTTTTTCATCTAACGCCATGGAAATTCGATCTGCCCGAACTTGCCTTTCATATTTAACTTCATCTAATTCTGTTAAATCTGTTAATTCCCCGGTTTCATCAATTTTTTCAATAAAATCTAATAATTCATTACGGGGGATTTTCGAAGATTTCGCTTCTTCTGACATATCTGCTTCGTATTTTAATTTAAGATCCTTGTGCTGTAAGTATTTCACAAATCTTCGCATTTTCCATTTATTTTTTCTCATAAGAAAAACTAATTCTTCTCCTCTTAAGAACTTTCCGTCCCAATATTTTAAAGCTTCCTGGACTATTATCCGGAGTTGTTTTAGAACTATATTTTCAAC
This sequence comes from Hemicrepidius hirtus, assembly GCA_963082805.1. Lineage (NCBI taxonomy): Eukaryota > Metazoa > Arthropoda > Insecta > Coleoptera > Elateridae > Hemicrepidius > Hemicrepidius hirtus. Next base: position 30,583,972 of record OY720162.1, read on the forward strand.
TAACCTTACTGTTTCCGGATTTGGCTTGTGACTATCGCCAAAACCGAACATCATTAAGGAAATTTCATTGTAATATGAAATTTTTTGGGGTTCCATTTGAAAATAAATAAATAAATTTGAGGTTATTTAACTGTCATTAACTGTCAATGTCAAGGTCCATAATCGTCGGTATTGTAGAGAGAGACAAAACCAGAGCCAACTGTTTTGTTTGCGTTTTTACATTTGTAAGCATTTTCGGGCGTTATGTTTAAATAAAAATATTAAACTATTTAAATAATATCCAACGCATATTAAAGAAATGGCAGACCTTTTGCGCAAATGTAAGTAAAATTAACCCTTTACTTTGTGTCTTTCACCCCTTGTTTCAAAACCTAACCTCATATTTTAGCACCGACCAAAGCATTATCCCAAAATGAAAACGGGACCGAACCCTCGGCCCCAATTACAAAGAAAGGCATTCTTACATCATTTAAAACCGGCAAAGCTATGAGCATACCAGATTCGGATATCGTAAGTCAATATTATAAACAACTTTAAATCACTTAAATAAAGAATTTACAGCTTGGACGATGCCGATTTGTGTCAGAATTCGAGAAACTAAACCGCATTGGAGAAGGCACATATGGAATTGTTTGTAAGTACCTTCATTATGAATTATTTAATCAAAAATTAACACACCGTTTGTAGATCGAGCCAAAGATACGGCATCGGATAAAATTGTGGCATTAAAAAAAGTGCGAATGGATTTAGAACGTGACGGCATTCCTGTTAGTAGTTTACGTGAAATTCAAGTTCTTTTAAGTTGTCGCCATGAAAATATTGTCCATTTAAAAGAAGTCGCAGTTGGAAGAAGCCTCGAAAGGTACGTTGAAATAATCCGTTTAATTCACAATAAATTTTAAGATATTCCAGCATATTCTTGGTGATGGAATATTGTGAACAAGATTTAGCTTCGTTATTGGACAACATGCAAACCCCATTCACTGAATCACAAGTTAAATGCATAATGATTCAAGTTTTACGCGGTTTACGGTATTTACACTACAATTTTATTGTGCATCGAGACTTGAAGGTTTCTAATCTTCTTATGACTGATAAAGGATGTGTTAAGATTGGTAAGTTTAATTTTAATACCAAAATTAGATTCGTAATTAATTTTTTGTAGCCGATTTTGGTCTTGCACGTTGGTTCGGGGTTCCCCTTAAACCTATGACCCCACATGTCGTCACTTTATGGTACAGAGCACCTGAATTATTATTGCAAGCCCCCACACAAACCACTAGCGTTGATATGTGGGCCGCTGGATGTATTTTAGGGGAACTTTTGGGGCACAAACCTTTACTTCCGGGACGTTCCGAAATACAACAACTTGAACTTATTGTTGATTTACTTGGTAATATAATTAAATAACATTATGACAAGCAGGATTGTAAATTGTTTGATTTAGGAACTCCTTCGGATGCAATCTGGCCAGGTTTCAGTAAATTACCAGCATTACAAAACTTTACACTTAAACAGCAACCTTACAATAACTTAAAACAACGTTTCCCATGGCTGTCAGCCGCAGGTTTACGTCTGCTAAACTTTTTATTTATGTACGATCCACGAAAAAGAGCTACAGCTGAAGAATGCCTACAGAGTAGTTATTTCAAGGAGGCCCCAACACGTAAGTGTTTGATTTTGGTGTGTAAAAGTAATTTTAAGTTTGTTTGTTTTTTAGCATGTGATCCGAAGTTAATGCCAACTTTCCCTCAGCACAGGAATATTAAAGGAAGTAAAAATGCGGGGGCTACTGAGAATAGCGCGAATACCGGAGCCGGAGATCAAACCAATAATTTGCCTGCTATTTCCGATTTGGTAAGGGTTTAAAAAAATTATAAAAAAAATGTTTTAAAATTTTGTTTTATAGCTTGGATCACTTGTGAAGAAAAGAAGAGTAGAGTAAAAACGTTTGTGGATGGATGTTCTGTGAATTTATTCCGTTCTATGTTGTAGTTATAGAAAAAACTGTAAAGTTTTGAATTCTTCTTTTTATATTCCATAAGATATCATATTTGTGTTTTTATTTTAAACAATGCACAATGGTGTGATTTAAATGTGTCCCGTTGTAGTGTGAAGTAATAAATATTTAATTTTTTTCGTAAAATAGGATTTTTAATTCCCTTACCTTAATTTTCCTTCCCTTTTAAACCATACCACCTACCGGTTTACAAGACATGATCCACAACGTTTTCTCCCATTTTTACCGTCTTACTCTAGTAGATTTATCTCTGCAGCTCACGGAATCTATTTAAATCAAAACATTTTAATACACGGAACTTTTGTTTTCAACTATTTCTTGTTAATCTTTGGAAGGATTTTCAGGAAATAGAAAAACAATTTATATTAACCAACAATCTCTCTATTTATTCTCACAATAACATTCATAAATAAACAAAAATAATATACTCAAAATGAATAAAATGAGTATTTTTTAAAAGCTCTTTTACCTACCAAGCCATTACTTGTAACATTAAATATTTTTTTTTTTTATTGATTAACAGCTGGCCCAATACGTTTATGTTCAAGTGGATCGAATGGAAGAATATTTCGAATCTTACCTTCCAAATTTTGTGCATAAATATCAGCAGTCAGTTCTTCCACAGAAATTTCTTTATCAGCTTTGGCTTTCTTCGTTGCTTCATCTACCGTTGTTCTAATTTCCGTTTCAACTTTCTGTAAATAATGAGAATGTGGAAATAAAACGATAACAAAGCAGAACCGAGTTAGCCCAGTTTTAAACCCGTTATTAATTAAATACCTTTAGTTCATCAGCGGTAAGTAATTCAGTTGAAGTAATTTTTTCTTTAAATGATGTAATGGGATCTCGAGTTTGTCTTACTTCCTGAATTTCATCACGGGTTCTATAACTTGTACCAGGATCTGACATGGAATGACCGGAATATCTATTTTAAAAAAATTTTAAGCAACAACTTATTATAATAAACCATAAATAGTACCGGTAAGTGACCATTTCAAGCACAATAGGCCCCTTTCCAGATGTACAATGATTAACAGCATATTTGGTAGCTTCTCGAACAGCTAACACATCCATACCATCGACCCATATACCTGGGATGTAATCTCCTCTAGTGTAGTAAGCAGTATTTGCAGAAGAACGTTCAGCACTTGTACCCATACCTTTAAATGTTTCTTAGAAAAAACCAAAACCATACAAAATAAATCTTACCGTAACCATTATTTTCACAAACAAAAATGCACGGAATATCCCATAACTTAGCCATGTTATAGACTTCAAATACCTGCCCTTGATTTGAAGCACCGTCTCCGTATAATGCAACACAAACACCATCAGTACCTTGGTATTTTTGTGCTAAAGCAATGCCAACTCCTAAAGGTATCTAAAATAAATTAAAATTTCCACTTGGACCTTCAAAAAAAATAAAATATTTACTTGAGCCCCAACAATTCCATTACCACCATAGAAATTTTTGGTATACATATGCATTGAACCACCTTTTCCACGGGCACATCCATTCTGTCGGCCTGTAAGTTCTGATAAAACACCCAAATGTTCCACACCCATTAAGTATGTCCACCCATGGGCCCTATAGGCTGTTATTACGGAGTCGTGTGGCCTTAATGAAGCTTTCATGCCAACTGCTACAGCTTCCTATAACAACACGTAATAAACCGCAAACCAACGGGATCAATAAACCATACCTGTCCAGAATAAAGATGGCAAAACCCTCTAATAATTTTTTCTTTGTAAAGATTACCTGCTGCAGTTTCCATTCGCCGGATCGTATGCATTTGTGTGTAGTATTTAAGTGCATCTTCTTTGGATAATGTAACGTTAGTGGAAGGTCCATCATCTAATTTGTGTAGACGAAAAGGCTAAAACAGAGTTTCCAATTTAAAATACGCTTGTATACAATAACAGAAATAATAAAATACCTTTGTTTCGAAGGAGGCCTCTGTGGCATAATTATTTTTGGCCGTAGATATGAGCCCAAGGGCTTTCTGCAAACAAAATTCAAATTAATTCCATGCTCCGGCATAATCTGTATGATTGTTAGTATAAAGTAATGACTGTTATTATGTTTAATTTACATTTATAAATCCACCTCGACTGATTTTGCTCATTTCAATCCTGAAATTCCTTTGGAGACCTTTATTTAACCTTTGTTTTGAGGTTATATGAACACTAAAAAACTTAAAATTAAATTTATTACTCACTGTATGAGAAGCGGCTTTTTTACCAAGTGATCTTACACAACTGGGCAACATTTTTTAACTGTGCTGAAAATTTTGAACGACTTATTCAAGTTTAAATTAGGGTTGGAAAGAGAATGGAGGTCACACCACTGACATATGACTGACATTTAAATTGGAAGGTTAATCTCTGTCATACTCATACGGCGTGAATCTGCTTATCTTTTTCCATCTTGAAGTCAAGTATTGGTTTGAAACTTGGATAAAAGTGAGAAATTCTGTAGTTTGTTTCTCAGCTAACTGTGATGTACAGGATGAGTCAATATTGTAGAACATGTCGAGTCGAAAAATAAAAATTCTCTAATAAAAGCTTATTATTTAAAACTTTCATAGCTTTAGTACAAAAAATTCATTAGTAATAAACACCGGGCAGTCATATAATCAGATCACAACCAAATTTGGCAAACATACGAACTTAATCTCAATAAATCTTTTTCAGTGCTAAAATTTTAAAGGAAAAATCAATGGGTAAACGTTATTTTACATTACATCCATTAATTAAACATTTGTATATAATACAAATTCGAATATAGTACTTTAAATATAACATTGAGCATTACAAAATCTTGCTTAATCTATTATCAAAATGGCATTTTTAAGAAATTTCAATTTTTTGGGATAAATTTAAACTCAACATCAAATAAAAATTGAGGTTTTTCAAGATTTTTCGTTGTTTAAAGTATTTTCAGGATTGTTAGACGTCAAAGGTTGCTGTTCTGGATTTATAATGGCTTTACCATCTTCAGTAGTAATACCTTTTAACTGTTCAACTTCTTCAGCAGTTGCCTCTTTTGTTCTATTAGTAAAAAACATTATTTTTAAGAGTTATTTCTTTTAAAAACTAACTTACTTTCCAAATTGTTCCCCATCAGCAATTGTTTCAGGCAATTGCCGATTTAATGTTTCTGGTAATACCAAAGATAAGCATCCCCCAAATAGGGAAAGAATTCCAAAAATTATAAGAGGAAAAGGTTTCCATGCTTCACTCTACAAAGAACAGGATTTTAAAATTTAATAACAAAATAATATTTATAATTAACTGTTAAATTAATGAGTGGGGCAAAAATTGATCCAATTCTTGCAGAAGTAGAACCGGCACCCAATCCAGCATTACGAATGACTGTTGGGAACTGCTCAGTTGAGAAAATATAAATAGTGCCATAACTAGATGTAATAGCAAGTTTTCCCAACATAGCTAAAGTAATAACAAGCCATGGTTGACCTAAACAAAATTTAAATGTAAAAAAAGAGAATCTAGTTAGCGCATCACGCTAAGCCGGGGCTAACCAATCACAGACTAGTATTGCTAGTATTACTTGTCTGTGATTGGTTAGATGCGGATTATCGTGGATCCGCGAATAATATGAGCGTTGAACACGGCCATTGGTTAAATTTGGCGGCAAATTCAAATTTAACCAATGGCGGAGTCCAAAGCTTTAAGGTGTTACAGGGTCATTTAATCTAAAACTTACTATCTGGCACAGCCATAGTTAACAACAAGGCAATACCGGCTGTAACCATACATCCACATAAAATAACCTTGCGTCCAAATCTATTCAAAGTTAACAGAAGAAAAGTATAAGCCGGTATTTCAACAGCACCAGAAATAACAAAATTTATATAATCATTCCCTCCTAAATTAGAAGCATTCCATGATAATCCATAATAGGTCATACTATTAACAAACCTAAAGGAAAAAACATTAAAAAAAAAATACAAATTTGGATTTGTTTTTTTACCAATCAAAAAATATAATCAAAGATCTTCTTCTTAAACTAGGATGGCGAAAAATATCCAAAATTGTTGCCCTTTTCTCATTCGGATCTTTTGGTTTTATATCACCAACTAACATGTGTTCTAATTGATCATCAGATATTTTCACTTTATTTACTTTTGCTGCTATTTGGACAAGCTTCATCGCTTCTGGAAGACGGTTCTTTGTTAATAACCATCTTGTAGACTCTGGTATACACCTATAGGGAGAATTATAAAGTTCCATGTAGTAATCGGGTCTCATTCGTTTTTTTAAATCACTCACCACCAATAGCAAAAGAATACTGCGCCAGGCAAGGTTAAAGCTATTTGCAGATACCTCCAGTCAGTGATATAATAGGCAAGTGCGGCTGTTAACATGTACCCCAAAGAGAAAAACATTTGACATACAACTCCTGCTAGAAGTCTATAACTTGGACCAACCATTTCCATTGCTTTAAATAATCACTTTTAATATTAAAAAAAAAATTACAATATTACAATACAAATACTGACCTATAACGTAAGCTACCAGGAAAACCCCAGAAGTGCTAGCACCGACTATAACTCGAGATATAGTAAAAGTCCAATATTCTGGCGCAATAGCTGCTAATATTCCAAAAATTACTTGCACCACTAATGAGAAGAAAAAAATGATTTTTCTTCCATACCTGTAGGTACAAAAAAAATTACTTGGAAGAATTTTTATTTTTATTTTCGACCAACCTGTCGGATAAGTCTCCAAAAATAATTGAACCCAACATAACACCCAGCATAAAAAGTGCATCTCCTAAGGCCCGCAAGTAAGCTTTATCACAAACCATGCTCCACTAAAAATTCCTTAATTAATAAAACAAAAAGTGCTCAGAAAAAGGAAATCAAGGGCTGTGACCCCCTGTTTACCTCAATAACAGTACTGCTTTGATACTTCCGATCATCATAAATATACCCATCACATGGAACCACCGTGTTATCTTGTATCATGGAACATGATGAGTACTTCTTGGATTTTGCATTGTATGGGAACGATGCGTTAAGGATATCCGGTGGTAATACATAACTTGCGTTTGGAAACTCGGTTATTAATTGACATCTTAAATTAATAATGGATTAAAGGAAAGAAGGGACAAGATTTTTAAGTCTTACCGATGGTCCGGTTTTGCTTGTAAAAATACATTTCCTAATTTGTGGAATGCACAAAGAATGGCAGGTAGACATAATAATAAATAAATCCTACGTTGGTACCTGAAAAAAAATGTTTAATAATATTTGAAAAAAAAAAATTAATGGTGCTTATACCTTCCAAAATCTCCTAGAAGTGGAATTACATCATCGTATCCCATGATAAGATCAACTAGTATAGGATAAAAATATTTTAATTGTTATTTTATCCATTATTTATTTAACTATTAAATATTTAATTAAATAATTATGAAATTATGAAAAAGCCATTAAACAGGTAAATAATTCTCCCCCCTACTACACATGATGGAAAAGTTAATATTATGATATTATTTGATAGAGAATTTTCTTCTCTTTCTAATGATATACCACTTTTATACCCTTACCAACGCCCTTACATTATAATAATTTCGAGAAAAATCTAAAGAAACGTCTAAAAATGGATAACTCTCATAAGACGCTCTTATTAATTTTTTTTTAATTTTCGTTCCTTAAGATCGTAATATATTTTACTTTATATACATACGATAGAGAATTTTCTTCTCTTTCTAATGATATACCACTTTTATATCCTTATATTGCAATAATTTCGAGAAAAATCCAAAGAAACGCCTTATCTAAAATTGGATAACTTTCATAAAACGCTCTTATTAATTTTTTTAAATTTTCATTCCTGAAGAATCCTAATATATTTTATTTTATATGCATACAATAGAGAATTTTCTTCTCTTTCTAATGATATAACACTTTTATACCCTTACATTGCAATAATTTCGAGAAAAATCCAAAGAAACGTCTACAATTGGATAACTTTCATAAGACGCTCTTATTAATTTTTTTAAATTTACATTCCTTTAAGAAGAAGAACCCTAATATATTTTATTTTGTATGCATACAATAGAGAATTTTCTTCTCTTTCCAATGATATACCACTTTCATACCCTTACATTATAATAATTTCGAGAAAAATCCAAAGAAACATCTAAAAATGCATAACTTTCAAAACACGCTCTTATTATTTTTTTTTTAATTTTCAAGACCGTAATATATTTTATTTTATATACATACGATAGCGAATTTTCTTCTCTTTCTAATGATATACCACTTTCATACCCTTATATTGCAATAATTTCGAGAAAAATCCAAAGAAGCATCTAAAAATGGATAACTTTCATAACGCGCTCGTATTAATTTTTTTTTAATTTTCATTCCTTAAAAGATCGTAACATATTTTATTTTATATGCATACGACAGAGAATTTTCTTCTCTTTCTAATGATATACCACTTTCATACCCTTACATTATAATAATTTCGAGAAAAATCCAAAGAAACATCTAAAAATGCATAACTTTCAAAACACGCTCTTATTATTTTTTTTTTAATTTTCAAGACCGTAATATATTTTATTTTATATACATACGATAGAGAATTTTCTTCTCTTTCTAATGATATACCACTTTCATACCCTTATATTGCAATAATTTCGAGAAAAATCCAAAGAAGCATCTAAAAATGGATAACTTTCATAACGCGCTCGTATTAATTTTTTTTTAATTTTCATTCCTTAAAAGATCGTAACATATTTTATTTTATATGCATACGACAGAGAATTTTCTTCTCTTTCTAATGATATACCACTTTCATACCCTTACATTATAATAATTTCGAGCAAAATCCAAAGAAGCGTCTAAAATGGTTAACTTTCATAAGTCGCTGTTATTAATTTTTATTTAATTTTCAATCCCTAAGATCGTAATACATTTTATTTTGTATGCATACGATAAAGAATTTTCTTCTCTTTCTAATGATATATTACTTAATACCCATATATTTCATAGTTTTCGAGAAAAAAATAAAAAACACTGATATAACATAATAAATACTTTTTAATCTTTCTTCATCTGTTTCACCTTCAGTCTTTTGTTTTCTCATTATTTAAAGAAGATTTAAGTCATCTTAAAAGTAAAAAAATACATTTTTGATAATGAAAAAATATATCAATGACGTCATTACGTATTTACTGCGTCCCAAAAAAATATTTTGCGCACTCGTACAGTAGGTACGTAAAAAAAATTTCTTTTTAAAAATATAAGCAAATCTATTATTAGGGGTTGATTTTTTGACTTGTACCTATATTTTACTGTTGCTTAATTTTTTTAACAACTATAAATCAGTGGAAAATTATAACAAAACTATTCAAGCTTTATATTTAAGTGCAAGATTACCATACAATTATGCAATAAAACCATTTGAAATCATTACAAAATTAGAATACAATTTTATGAGTCTGTAACTTTGTACAATAACAAGAAGTACCTACCTAACTAGTTCTAATTTATAAAAAAATAAAGGGGCAAAAAAACAGATTAAATATATTTTACAACCTGCAATAAAAGATTAATTATAAATAGAGTCGTACTATAATAGTACGTATTTATTTAACTCATAAATTTGTTTTGAACAAACAAACGACAATCGAAAACAAAAGAAAAATTGCCAAACAGATGCCTATCAGATGTTACTATCGCCATTTTAAAATTAAACTTTAAAATATAAATAAAATGTGCTTGTATAATTATTTTGTAATTAAAACCCAAAAATTAATTCAGGTTAACACCCGTACAATAAAAATTGAAAATTTTAACCCCCTTAATTGAAAAACCTTGAGTATATTTACGTTTATTGTATGTTTCATTCAGAATAAAGCGTTAAATTAATAATTATTGCAACAAAATGAGCTTACCTAAAAGGCGTCGAGAGTAATCACCACCGGTATTACAAGTACGCACGTTCTAAAGCGTTCTGAAGCTCACAGCACGCGTTTTTGGGTCTATATTCGTCAAGGAATCGCCCAAAACGTTATAAATATCCACGTCTGTTGACTGAGCTTATTATTTTGTTGGCTAACTGTACTCCCTATCACACCATAAAATACAGCACATGCGTATCGCCGTTCATGAATTTAAAATTTGTAGTGAACAAAGATAACTCAGTAATGACCTAATTAAAATTTTCAAAAATATCTACACTGGAAATAGTTTGGTAATCAATAAATAAACATTGCTAAAAATATTATTACTTATCAAACGCTTTAATTATTTAAAATAATTAACAACTAAAGGGTAGGGTGTACTAGTCTAGATAACCTGGAGTGGAGGTTAATGGCATTGAAGATAAAAAAAAACTTCAAATTTGTATTCTCAAACTGTTTTTAATTCCACAGGTTGAGAACAATACAGATTCAGAACATTTACGGTATCACTGATAATTATTTTTAAAAAATCGATTCGAATATCGCGACACCTATTGTGAAAAACTTGAATGATAAATAGAGCTCTTCTTTCCCGCCCTAATTTAAATGCCTTCGAACTGTCAGTCTTATGTCAAATGAGTTTTGGGGTTATATTTCCTTGCAATTCTATTTTGATTTTAAACTCAAAAGGGAATTTCGTCCTTAAACAAGGTTCATATAAAGACCAAAATGAGATTTATCAAGTTTGACCTAAAGTATATCGATTGCTATGATGGTCAATGACGTTTGTTGATTAATAAAGTGGCCTGCACCTTCGTTATGATAGGAAATCCTAAAACTATTTAATTAGGAATGTGTTAATTATATATTTTAGTGTAGTATTAGTCTGTGAAAAAGAAGGTACGTTTGTTTTTTTATAAATTTGCCCCACCTTAACTTCTCCTAAACTATTGATTTTGTTGTATTCACTTTACAGTTTGATCTGAATTCGTGGAATTCCACGCTAATTAAAATTCCTAGATTAGTTTTAAAGCTTAAGTAGTTTCCGCCCCCTAACCTGATCGAATAAACGTCAAAATTGTTAGTAAAATCTAAAAATTAAATATTTAGGAGGATGTCAGCAGCCGGAACTCCATCGCAAGACCCTTGGGTCATAGTAAGTCGTGAAAGGGTCCGTTATGAAGAACAATTTAGAGGTTTAAAACCGATCAATGGGATCATAACAGGAGATCAAGCGAAAGGGTTTTTATTACAATCACAGTTGCCTCCTTTGGTACTAGGACAAATATGGTAAGTTTATTATTTAATAAAAGTCCCATCTGTAATTTAAATTTTCAGGGCTCTAGCAGATACAAATGCAGATGGAAAAATGGATATAAACGAATTTTCAATAGCTTGTAAACTTATAAACTTAAAGCTTCGCGGTTTTGAAATACCTAAAGATCTTCCGCTTAATTTAATTGCTTCCTTAAGAATGTATGCGCCACCAGCCATTCCACCTTTACCAACTAATATTCCTATGCAGCAACCACCAGCAATTCCACCAGTACCAAACCAACCAATAATGAATCAACCGCTTGGAAACCAACAACCACTCATACCAAATTTAAGTAATAATTTAGTAAATCAAGCCCCTGCAAGTGGAATTCCCACAGGAATAGTACAGCCTATGCAAAGTGGCTTACCAGCAACTCAAAGTTTTATCCCTCAGCCTGTTTCTTCTCAACCATTAGCTGGTTTTGGTGCTCCTATGATTCCTCCTCCATCAATCCCTCCACCATTATTGGCAGGTCCACCAGCACCCCTTGTTACAGCTCCACCTTTAGTGTCTGGTTTACCACCCATGCCTTCTGCTCCTTTGCTGGCTGGAGCTCCAGGACTTACTAACCCACCAACCGTTCCAATATTGCCACCTGGAATGCAACAGCCACCTCTTAGCGCTATTTCTACACCCCCTAGTGCCACCAGCACTCCCAGAGCAAGTATTTCCAGTATTGATCGGGCTGCTTCTATTGACTCACCGTAAGTTTTCAAATTATTCTAATAGGTAAGTTAAATGTTAAGAATTTTTTTTGTTAGAATGTCAGATTGGTCAGTTCCCCATCAAACAAAATTAAAGTACACCCAAATTTTCAACACTACTGATAGAACTAGAACTGGATATCTTTCGGGTGCACAAGCTAGAAATGTTATGGTTCAAACCAAGCTGCCGCAAAACCTTCTTGCACAAATTTGGTAAGATTCCCAATAGTCGTTTACGATAGACCAATAATCTTTTATTTATTTCCATTGCTAGGGCTATCTCTGATATGGATTCGGATGGTAGATTAGGTTGCGAAGAATTTGTATTAGCAATGCATTTATGTGAGCAGGCAGCACAGGGTATAGCACCACCAGTAACCCTTCCCCCTGATTTAATTCCACCTTCATTTAGAAGAGGTCCTCGAACAAATTCTGTTTCAAGTCAAGGGAGCGGACAACTTGATCAAGATCCAGCCTCTACTTTACTTTCAAGTAATAATATTTGCAATTATGCCAAAGTAATCCTTACAAACATACTATTTCATAGCTACTTTTGAAGATAAACGCAAAGAGAACTTCGAGAAAGGACAAGCAGAATTGGAACGACGCCGAAAAACCCTTTTGGAACAACAACGCAAAGAGGCCGAGGAACGAGAACGTAAAGAACGAGAGGAAATCGATAGAAGGGAAAAAGCCAGACAAGAAGCTGAACGTCGAAGAATGGACGAGCTCGAAAAACAAATGAGAGAACAACAAGAAATGGAAAGGCTTAAAGAAGAAGAGAGAAAAAGACAAGCGGAACAAAGAGAAGCTGCTAGAAGGTAAGAAATTAAAATTAAATATGAACTTGTTTCTTTAAGTCTTTTTAAAGGGAAATGGAACGTCAAAGACAGTTGGAATGGGAAAAGCAGCGTTCTCAGGAGTTACAACAGCAACGTCAACGTGAACAAGAAAATGTTTTAAAACTAAAAGCAAAGAACCAAAGTTTAACAATCGAACTATCTTCTTTAAATGAACAAATAAAAGAGCTCTCCCAAAAAATATGTGATACTCGTGTAGGTGTCTCAAATGTAAAGACAACAATCGATGGAATGCGATCGACTAGAGATTCTCAAATGCAGGAAATGTCGCAGCTTAAAAATAAATTAAAAGAACAAAACGCAAAGTTATTAGCTCTATCTCAAGAACGAGTAAAATTGGAAGCTAAAAATAAATTAAATCAGCAAATGATTGAACAGAATCCTGATCAAAAGCAAGCGTTTGACAATAAAGAAATAACAATTAAAAATTTAAGGGAAAAAATTGAAGATTTACAATCACAAATCGATGGTAAAATGTCCGATATAGAAAATAATAATTCTCAATTAAACGATCTCAGAACTCAGTTAGCAAATCTCGTGGGAGAATGCGAAAATCTCTACATTGTTTATGAACAAAAACGAGATCGTGTCTTAGAAATGAAATCTACCAACAAAAATATCGATTATAGTTCTGCTTGGAAAGACACTGCTGCTTGGGGTGACGACGCTCCAACTAACGATGCCTGGCCTGTTGATAATTGGGCCACCAGTGGCGGCACCGCAACAGCACCTACCACTGCTATCACAACAGCTCCTGCTGTTCGATACCGAGCACTTTACGAATTTGTCGCAAGAAATTCAGATGAAATCTCTTTTCAACCCGGGGATATCATTAACGTAAAACTTATAAATTTATTTAACATCCCAAAAACTTATTAGAGATGCTTCTAGGTACCTGTTGAACAAACAGGTGAGCCTGGATGGTTAGCAGGTGAAATTCGAGGACATACAGGGTGGTTCCCCGAATCTTACGTGGAACCAATTGATGGTGTTGGAGTTCGCGGGGAAGCTGCTGTCCCTGGGGGTCCGGAACCACCAGTTATAGAAGAAATGGAAAGTACACGTCTCGAGTAAGTAAATCTTCCATATAAAATAATAAAATTTCTAATCTTTTTTGTTTCTACAGAGGTATAGCAGAAATACCGGAAACCATACCTGAACCCATAGAAGCTCCCTTACAAGCTACTGAACCTCCAATAGCAGCAAAAATGGAATCAATTGAAGAAATATCCGAATGTTGTATTGCAAGCTATCCATATCAATCGGTCGAACAAGGTGATTTAAGTTTCAATGCAGGTGACATCATCAACGTTGTTAAAAAAGAAGGTGATTGGTGGACAGGAAAGATTGGAGATAATATTGGAATCTTCCCCAGCAATTACGTTCAAAAATATGACGCTGTAAGTAATTAAACTACACCGAAATGTTTGTATTTCATGTGTGTTAACTTACGTGTAGAATTCAAGCACTAACAATGTTGCTCCTGTCGCTCCTATTGCCACTAACGCTGAATTAGTAACTGCAGCAAGTGCTGTGGTTGAGGCAGTCTATTCGGCGCCTCTGCCGCCTGATATGAGTACTTCACAAATTGACAATGAGGTATCGCAAATAACCGAAACTAAAGTCAGTGAAAAATCACCTGACTCTGTGTCCAACTCCCAAGTACGTGCTGTTACACCAAATTTAATTTCCCATTCTTATTGTAAATTTTTATATTTTAGACTATAAAAGGAATCAAGAAACCAGAAATCGCTTCTGTTATAGCCCCATATCAAGCATCTAGTCCTGAACAATTGTCCTTACAAAGAGGGCAACTCATTATGATTAGGAAAAAAACAGATTCGGGTTGGTGGGAAGGAGAATTACAAGCTAAAGGTCGAAAGAGACAAGTTGGTTGGTTCCCTGCTAGTTACGTCAAGATTTTGAACAGTAGTGGTAGAACTAGTGGACGTACAACACCCGTATCTTCTACTAGAATGCAACAGGAAGTTGTTATAGGTAAAGGTTTTAAATTTTTTCAAAACTGTACAATAATCCCCCCTTTTTTTAATCTCTTATCAGCTGTTTATGCCAACTCCCTTCCCCAGTCTTTTTTTCATTCACCAATCCCTCATTCATTGTAGACCCAAACTCTTCCACTCTTACCCCTTTCTCATCATCCTCCTCCCTGTGTGTGTGTCCAATCCGAATTAATTCCTTGGAATATTTAATTTCTAATTAAAAATTTCCTGTTTGTGTTTTAGATAAAGTAGTGGCTTTATATCCATATACTGCTGCAAATCCCGATGAGCTGAGTTTCCTAAAAGATGATATCCTTAGTGTGACTGCTCGAGAGGAACCGTCATGGTGGAGAGGAGAGCTGAACGGGGTCTCGGGACTCTTCCCTAGTAATTATGTTGCACCATTGCAGCAATGTAAGTAACCCAATTTTTTTCCAAGCACAAAAATAAAGCTTAGAAGATACAAAACTGATAAGAATAGAATTTTAGTATTAATGGAAGTGGCTAAAGGCACCTTCTTTTATTTTAGTTGATACTGGGTTAGCAATTCTAATAATGGGCGTGGCTTAAATCCCTTAAGTTTTTGCGGAATTAACCGAAATTAATTTTTTCAAGAAAACTTGATCAGGTCATCAGGTTCATTTTTTTTATTTCACCTCTTCTCTATTTAAAAAAAACTTTTCCAGCTTAAATAGCCTTGTCTTTGTCTGACTGAGAATGCTTTACATTACAATGGTTGTGGTGGATGCGGCTTAAACATAGAATTGTAGAAGGGATGTGTCTTAAATCCCTAAGCCCCAATTGCACCGGTTACACTTAAATATAAGCGTCGCTTAAAAGATTAATTCCCATGGATACAAATTGTTACAAGAATTGTGTCCATGGCAATTGATTTTTTAAGCCACGCTTATTATTTAAGTGTAACCGGTGCAGTTGGGCCTAAGCAATTTCTGTTAGTGGGAGTGGCTTAAATAAATTCCACATCTTTTGTTTCTTCTAAGCTTAGTTAAGCCTCATTCATATAGGTGGCATTGTTTCTTTTTGTTTTCGTTGTTTAAATTTGGCGGTAAATTCAAATTTAACGACTGAAATCAAAAAGAAAAAATCGCTTCTACATAAATGAGACTTTAGTGGTGCAAATGTGAGTACTGATTGGCAATTGCTTCTTTGTAGGAACCTGAACAGCACCCATTCTACTAAACGAAGCTGAATCATGATTGTAAAATTAAAACAAGGAGTAGTTGTTAGTAAAATAGTATTTTATGTCCATTGTTATGTAACTACTTCCACTACAATAGCTAAAATGATACGTAACACAATTTTAACAAGATATTTACTCTACAATCGTTATGATATTAAAAGTTACTCTTTATTGATTATTATTCAAGAAATTGTTTGTTTCGAGAGATTTTAAAGCCTGAAAATGTTTGATTTAAAGCAAAACCCTTGTGATAATTATTATGACCATCATTTTCTTAATTATAAGTTTAAAATATCTTGTTAAAAAAAATTGCCACATAAGATCTGCCATCTGCATTATTTAATCACGGAATTTTATGTTCCTGTTATATTCTTGTGTGATTTTAATTTTAATATTATTATATATTTTCCGTCAGGGTTTCTATGTAGATTTTTTTTTATTAAATAATGATAATTTTAGGTGAATTTTGAAGTTTTGAGTTTAGTAGGGTGGGTGCATGTTTTGGTAAGTTTTTCCTACTCATTTTTAAATATTTCTTAAGATCTTATAATTTTTATTTTGTTTTTTAAGAATTTTGCACCACCCTTCTAAACTTTTTAATTACAACACACTTACATGTGTTCATCTTTTTATTCTAATCTCAAAAATTGTAATTTATTATTGTATTTGAATTCTTAAAGTTTTTTTCTCTCTTATTATTATTATACTACAATAATTTTGATTTTACAAAGTAGGTTTGAGTCTGAAAAATAAAATAAAACCCAATATTTATAGCTTCTGCTGTTTTGTAGCAATACACAAATATATTTACAAAAAATACTCAGAATTCCTTCACGTTTTGAATGTAACTGTTATACAATATATTATGTTGAAAAACTGATAAGACTTTATTATTATTAATCGTAACCTATTCTTTTTTTTTTTTCGTTTAACCAAAATTCTATCCTCAGCTGTAGGACCCCAAGACAAAATGCGTCAAGAATGTATCAACGAATTAATCCAAACTGAAAAGGCCTACATAGATGACATGACAGTAGTGTATGAAGTTTTCGAATTACCTCTAAGACAAAGCAAAGTGATAAGCAAGGAAGATATGGATGATATCTTTGTTAACTGGCAAGAAATCCTTCAATGCAACCATAATTTTTTGAAAAATCTCATTGAAAGATGGAACTCAGGGAGTGATGTTATTGGGGATGTTATTTGTTCCCATGTAATATGCCTTATTTTTTTTTTAAACCCGAATTATAAAGTTTAATATTTTTAATTGCAGTTACCTCTCATGACTGCTTATATAACATTCTGTAGTAAACAATTAGAAAGTGCAACTTTACTTCAAAGACTTACAGAATCGTCTGTAGCTTTTAGAAATGTTGTTAAACAATGCCAAAGTCATAGATCAACGCGGGGGATGCCCCTTAGTTCATTTTTAATTAAACCAATGCAGAGGATTACAAGATATCCGTTACTCATCACAAAAATTCTAGAAAATACACCAGAAACATACGCAGGTAAGGGTTAAAAATGGGAAAATGGGTAATAAATATTTACTGGATTTTTAATTATAGATCATGCTTACCTAGTCGAGGCATTACGAATAGCAGATAGATTCTTAAAACAACTAAACGAGAATGTGAGACTGAAAGAAAATGAAGAAAGACTACAATGGTTACAAAATAATATCCAGTTGAGCGATTTAACCATCAACTTTAACAGTAGTACAAATAAATTAGGGCCTAGGAAGTTACTGCATTATGGGATTTTGTCCAAAGTATGATTTTTGTGGCTCTAGGATAGTTCACGATAGGCGTCTTACCATAGTATTATAATTTTTGGAATTTTTATGAATGTTTTTTGAAAAATAAAATTTATTAAAGAAAACTTTTCCGGATAATCGAAGTCCCTTATGGTAAAATGATTATTATGAACTGTCCATTGAATATTTGTAAAGAAAAAAAATTAATCAAACTTATTTTAGGTGAAAAGTGGCAAAGAATTAATCGGATTTTTATTAAATGACTTTTTTATGCTTGTCCAACCCAGTAAAAGTTTTGGGGCCACCCAATTTAATTTCCAAAGAAATAATAATATTGTTTATAAAGTTTACAAACAGGTAAACAAATATTTTCTTCTAAACTAATTAACACCTAAGATATTTTTAACTTTTCAGCCAATTCTAGTTAAAGATTTAAAAGCGACTAAAGCAAGCACGGAAAATGTAGAAAGTGGTACAGATGCAAATCGGGTTCTTAGGGTGCAAGACAAAAAACAAACCATTTCTTTGTTAGCATCATCAGTGAACGAATGTAGTTTATGGTTAAAGAGAATAGAAAGTGCCAAAGATGTTTGTACCAAAATTATGTCCTTTTCAAAAATAAGACCTAAGTCAAGTAAGTTTTTTTTTTAAATATTTATTGCTAATTTGTGTTTTGGATTAAAAAGGGTAACCCCTTATAATTATCATGAAGCTTTATGTAGTGGAAAAATTATATTACTGTGTCTTTTGTAAATGTACTATGTGTGTATGCAGCACCCCAAGGTGGGGTATCCTGTGGTCGTCTTCTCGTGCTTGTGCAAAAGGGAACACGTTTCATTAGGGCTGGTAAGATATTTTTAATACTTTTATTGCATGCTAGTTTTAGTTCACAGTTTATCCCGTACATGGCTGTTGGTAACCATGGTAGAAGGTCGGGAAATTCATGCAAAGAACTCTTATAAAAGTACTAAGAAAAAAGGTATAACAGCACAGTTTTTTTAAATTAAAATTTTCACATTATTTTTAATTTGTTTTTAAAACCTTTAATAAATTTTTAATAATTAGGTAAATCACACACGGATAACATTTACTGTAAAGTAACTCTTGCGGACCAAGAACAGGTGACTGATGTTGCAACAGACAATATTATAAATGGAAATGCACCCCAAAATGGTGCCCCACAAGTTCCTACCCTTATATGGAATTATAGCATGCAATTTCTTCTTAAAAATATTAATGAAGAAGTTCTCACCATTGTTGTCTATGAAATGTGTCCATTCCAACCAGATGGTAAGTCTTTCATAAATGGGTCCCCCCCTTAATTTTCATTCTGATTTTTTTTTAATAGAATTTTTGGGTCGTGCAGAAGTAAAAATCATGGATGTTTACCAAGAAGCACAAAATATCAATGGACCGATAACAAAAAAATTAATTCTACACCAAGTAGAATCAGGTGAACTGACAATCAAATTAGATCTGCAAATGTTCTCGAGTGATTATTAAGAAAAAACAACCGAGAGTATTATTATAATTAGAGCATTATCTGTATTTCTCGAAATAGGATTAAGTAAGCTTTAGGTGGTAGAAAAATAAGCAAGGATAATAATATTTATATTGTGATTGTAATCCCGAAAAGTATTTTTATTTTTTTTTTTGTTATTGATTATTAGATGTATACCTATACATTTATTTTTATTGTCTATTTAAGGCCTATTATGATCAAATTAAGTTTAGTAGTGCAGACTTTAATTTATAATTTATATTTCTTTTCTGAATAATTGCTCACTCTACGAGTTGTTTGTTTTTTATATGATTAAGTATGAAAAGAAAGATTTTTCCTAAAAGAAGATTAGAATTTTTCTAATATCAAAAATCAGACGGGTTTGTCTACCAAACTGCCAAAAATTAATTTTAGGTTTAATAAATTAATTGAGACCGTATAAGCCCGGTGTAACTCTTATACTTCCATTATTGCAGCTTTAACTTAGTACGTAAATTTTATAAATGCACCTGTACACTGTGTGCACTGCACCTTTAAACAAACTTTTACACCAAATTATTGTTTCACCAACGACCAACTGTTTTAACTCTACTACACCAAATGACACAGTGTACATACCTGCAAGTGCATTTACTTTGCCTATATAAATTGTTGATATTTAAAAATAATATAAAATTTGTTGTTTAAGGAAAAACTAATGTTGCGGTTCTTTGAAGTCACTTTTTTAAATTTTAGGCAAGTCCATTAAAAGCCAAAGTGGATTCAAAGAACCTCAGTATTACAACACGTGTATTGTATAATTATTGTAGTTGAAAAATATATATCTAGTATTATTTACGTAGTCATTTTTTGTTCAACTCATTATTTATTGATTAAAAAAAAGAAGCTTTGAAACATTTTTTTATTATTATTATTGGTGGGGGCACCAACTTTTGAGGTCGTTACGTCCCCACATCTAACACTTAATCTAAGATTAAAAAAAACATCCATGACAAGACCGAGATTTGAACCTGGGATCTCTTTGTATGTTGCTAACTAAATTCTAATCCACTCGAAATAATTTGTTTTTGCACATTTTCCTTGATATTTTTATAATGCAACAGCATCAAACTTTTATAAAATTGAAAAGAGAAGAAAATTCGGTATAATATACTCGCATAAAATGGAAAGGAACGTAAAAAAAGATTAATAACGTGTAATACACGGAAACAGGTTTTTCCTAGTTTTCTCGAAATATCACTAAAATATCGATATATAAGGATTATATCATTGGAAAGAGAAGAAAATTCTCTATTACGTAGGTATACTACAAGAAATAATACACATCATGAGCTTAAGAGGAAAACAAAAGAAAGTTTAAAAATGTTTGATCAGAAGTAGACTTCATAGCTGCTCCAGGGTTGGAACACCCAGTATAAATGATCATTGGGTGCGGGGTACCCAATTGAATTTTAGGAAATGTAATAAAAATACTTGTTAACTGAAAAAATAAATATGGCACAGTGGGGAAAAGCCTTTTAAATTTCACATTGTGGTAAAATGCCTTAATAAAAATTTATGTAAACGAAAAAAGTAAAAACGGCACAGTGGGGAAAGGCCTTTTAAATTTCACATTGTGGTGAAAAGCCGTAATAAAAATTTATGTAAACGGAAAAAAATTAAAAACCGCACAGTGGGGAAAAGCCTTTTAAATTTCCCATTGTGGTGAAAAGCCTTTAATAAAAATTTATGTAAACGGAAAAAAATTAAAAACCGCACAGTGGGGAAAAGCCTTTTAAATTTCCCATTGTGGTGAAAAGCCTTAATAAAAATTTATGTAAACGAAAAAAATTAAAAACCGCACAGTGGGGAAAAGCCTTTTAAATTTCCCATTGTGGTGAAAAGCCTTAATAAAAATTTATGTAAACGGAAAAAAATTAAAAACCGCACAGTGGGGAAAAGCCTTTTAAATTTCCCATTGTGGTGAAAAGCCTTAATAAAAATTTATGTAAACGGAAAAAAATTAAAAACCGCACAGTGGGGAAAAGCCTTTTAAATTTCCCATTGTGGTGAAAAGCCTTAATAAAAATTTATGTAAACGGAAAAAAATTAAAAACCGCACAGTGGGGAAAAGCCTTTTAAATTTCCCATTGTGGTGAAAAGCCTTTAATAAAAATTTATGTAAACGGAAAAAAATTAAAAACCGCACAGTGGGGAAAAGCCTTTTAAATTTCCCATTGTGGTGAAAAGCCGTAATAAAAATTTATATAAACGGAAAAAGTAAAGACAGCACAGTGGGAAAAAGCCTTTTAAATTTCACATTGTGGTGAAAAGCCTTAATAAAAATTTATGTAAACGGAAAAAAGTAAAAACGGCCCACTGGGGAACATCCTTTTAAATTTCATATTGTGGTGAACAGCCTTAATAAAAATGTATGTAAACTGTAAAAAGTAAAAACGACACAGTGGGGAAAAGTCTTTTAAATAAACAGAAAAAAGTAAAGGCACAGTGGGGAAAAGCTTTTTATATTTCACATTGTGGTGAAAAAGCCTAAGGAAAATTTATGTAAACGGAGAAAAGTAAAAATGGCGCAGTGGGGAAAAGCCTTTTAAATTTCACACTATGGTGAAAAGCCTTTCCAAAAATATTATTTTCTAGGTACCTATAATAAATTTTTTATCCTTAAGAAACTAAAATCTGTTAAGTAGCCAATGGAATTTTCAAGAAAATTCTCTATTATAAAAAGTGTCCTTCCAGCAGCTAACCCGCATAGTACATATTTTGGCACCCGTAAACTGTAGTGAAAAGTGCAATATTGTATCGGCTTACATAACAGCGCCAGGTAATACGATTAACGTTTCCGAATGTGTTGGCTATGTGAATTGTCTTAATTCCTGCGATTCGTACCGTTTGCGTCAAACAATTGTAAATATAATTCGATTAATAATTTCAAATATAAAGTCATAAAAAAAGTGTGCAACACATGACATGCATCAATAGTTTTTTTACACTCGTAAACGTAACTGCGTTGTATCATGAAGGAGAGGAGAACTGCAATTATTATTCTCTATGATATGCATATGCACATAAAATAAAATACATTACGATCTTAAGAAAAAAAACAAAAGAAAATTAATAGGAGCAATAATTTGAAACATGTGGTTAAAAAATATATATCTACAGTTATTTATGCTGTAATTATTGTTTACAAATTAAAATTATTTATTGCTTAAAAAATCTTAATATTACACTGGTACATACGTAACTATATTTTCAGTACATGATTCATTCTTAACTAAAAATAATAAATAAATAAATAAATTAATTGAAAAAAAAAGCTTACATAATAAGTCTTAATCAGTACAACACTCAAAAACATAATACTGAAGTATTATTTAAATATTATTAAGTCCTCAAAAAAATACTTCAGTAGCATATTCTAATCGGTTATTTTATCCCCACCATTAACACCATAAAATTTAATTGTCCTTTTCACTATTTGATTATTTTTAATATTAATCAAAGATTTGGTTATGCTTATTGACTGATTGAGGAAGTTTATTCCTTCTGGTAGTCATTTTAAATAATGGGAGTCAAGGATTTAGTTTAAGGATGAAGGAAGCTGCCTATGTGCCGCCCAGCTCCTGTATAAGAAGAAGCAGAGATTCTTCTTCTTTGATCTTCAAATGTTTCCGAATGTGGGGTCGGTTTTTCAGTTCAGCTAAACCAACATTAATTGGTACGACTGAAAAACTGGCCCTAAAAAGGATCAAAACAACCCCAAATCAAACCCCATTATTTTCAAATCAGTCAAAAAAAAATTAAGTGGTGCGTTCCTCCCTCTCACTTAACTCTGTTTCATCACTCTTAGGTGAAACCTCCTCAGGATAACTATAAAGAGGTTTAAACCCACCAAACAACTGCGGTTTAAAATTTTCAATATCAAACTCGCTTGTCGTTGCAACAGATACTGTAGTCGTTTCCTCAACTTGATCTGACCTATCAATTTTCGATTTGCTCTCATTATTTCGCACAACTGTCCATCCTTGTGACATTCCATCTACGTTAACGCTAGCTTGAAAGGGTGCTTGGAAATCTAACTTCGGTGGGGATTCCTCTAAGTCGACTTTATGATTTTCAAAGATTTTTTTATTGTATACGAAATTGGGTTTTCCATTGATACTTTGCGAACCAAGATCCATTTGGGAATGGGTATGCATGACTGCGCTAACTGTAATTTCAGAACCAGCCTTTTTATCTATCAACCCTGATGGACGTATTTCAGAAATCACTGGATCTGCGTAATTTGGAAGAGAATATTTTTCAGTACTTTCTAATCTTTTGTAAGGTTCTGTTGGGGTGTAAGCCACAGCGATAGGTTTGGGTTTTTCTGTGTATGTTTTAAGGGTAACTGAGATTTGGTTAGGATTTTTGTAGTTTATTTTTGGTCCTGTTAATATTCTCGATTCGGCATCTTGAACTGCGCCCCATTGATTATTAGAAGCATATTTACTATCTTCCTTGATGGTATCTAAATTATTAGCAACTTGTGGGTTTGAGAATGTTACAGCAGCCGTGGATGTAATGTCAGGTCGTTCTAACAAATATGGAAAGTCGGATTTTATGGGAAGATTTATTGGTTTTGGGTGTGGTTTTAAAATTGGGCTATCATTTCGATCTTGAGGGTTTTCAAAATTAAATTCTTGATTGGTATTTATTTTAGATGGACGAAGAGGTAATTCAGCTCGGGTACCAACAACAACCGTTTCTTTTTTTCCTGGATCAATCACATCTAACTTAATCGCACTAGTTACAGGATAAACAACGTATAGAGGATTTTCAGAAGTTACTTTGTTTTTGAAACTAGGAATTGGGACTGTTTTTACCACTTCTTTTCTTTCCCCTTGTTTCGCTTGGATCATTTGCAAGGTTTCTATGGCAGGTTCCTCGGCTTTTCTTCTGTTTGATAAAATAGGTTGAGGTGGTGGTGTATTATGTTGATAAAATTCATATTGTTCCTGCTTTTCTGCATTCCTCAACCTTAAATCATGTTCCAACATTGAAACTTTCCGTAAGTTATGTACATTTTTAGAAGGTGGGGGTGGAACAAGTTTTTCAAATAACCCGATCGGTCTATTTGAAGGTCGTTCAAGAAGAGCTTGACGTATATAACCATTCTTCATTGGACCCATATAATCTAAATAATGAGGACCATTAGCTGTTGGTCTAAACATTGGAGGAACGTTTGGAAGATTATCAATTCGTTTGTACATTTCTCCAGGTGCTGGTTTTGCTTGGGGTCTTGGAGGTCGAATATATTCAGGTCTACCATTATAAAAATGTCCTGGTCGTGGATCCCATGGAGGTCTTGGTCTTTCAAGATGTGGTGGAGGTATCTCTTGTTCGTTAGGTGGGGTTAAATTACTTGGAAGTTGATGGTACATCGGTTTCGAGTTGAGTTGTAAAATTTCCCGGTTTGGTGATGGAAGTGGTTGTTCCTTCGGTGGGGGGATAAGATCAGGGGTATAAGTTGAAATCCTTTCTTCTTTGTTATCAGGGAAAATTATTTTAGCCCCTGTTCCTTTTTTAGGAAACTCAATTTTTTCGTTCTCGAGGTTTTCATCCACAACTAACCCAGGAACCTTTTTTATTCCATTAATTGGAACCCCAATTGAAAGAGACGCTTCTGAGGTTCTTATAGGTTGAATGTTAGCGGAACTACCAACAACTTCGGTTATTTTCGGTTGTGGAGGGAAATTTTGACTAAATATTGGTTTAACAAATTCAGGTTTTGCTTGAACTGTATAACTTACAGTATCTTTATCGTTATCAGCTTGAATGATCAAAGGTCTAAATGGGCTGTTATCAAACGGACCCTCTTTGAAGGAAGTCCCAACAAAACCTCCCCCAACGTTTTGATGATGACCTACAACGAAGGAAACGGAATCTTGATCTGGAGATATCCGAATGCTACTGCTGCTAGGAATGGGGTGATTAAATGGTTTAACTTTTTCATTGTTTAATTGTTCTTTAAGATTATGGGTCATTGCTATAATTGGAGGACGTAAATCTTGGGTACCAAAATGATTTTCCCCTAAAGGTAAGGAGGTTACTTTAGTGGACATGATGGGTTGGACGGTTGTTGGTTGTGGTTTTTTATATTCGGGTTCAAATTTTCCACTTTCTTCGAGATCTAGATCGTAATCGTTGTTACCAGGCATGGATGGATCATAATCCGTTGATACGTCGGGTTCAGTAATGGGACGTGAAGTTGTAGTCGTAGTGGATGTTGTAGTTGTTGGTTTAGTGGTGGTAGTAGTCGTCCTAAGAGTCGTTGTAGACGAAGGGGTTGTAGAAGAAGGTGCAGGAAGAGTTGTTTTCTGTTCATATTTCACAGGTTTAGTTTGATAAACATTATTTTCCGATTCACTAGGAATGTTACCATAATCATCTTCATATTCGTAAGCATTCTCATGACCCATATTACTTCCAGTAAGGATATTATGATAATCTTTCTCTTGTGTAACTTTATTGATTTCTGTGTTTTCTTCGGGATATTTATTTTTATTATTTGGAAGGTTTTGGAATAATCCTGGAGGTTTAAAAGGTTTTTCCGTGGTGGTTAAATCATCATATTCTCCAAATAACTGTTCGAAAAGGCTTAAGGTTCGTTTGGTGGTACTTGAAGGTTGATATCTCTTGGTGGTTAAATAAATATCATTAACACTTCTTGTTGTAAGATAAATATCTTCAGGTTTTGGTTTTGGACTTGTATATTCTTCGAAACTTGGATGAACCATTGCACTATTCATTAAATTAGGAGATTTTGTTGTTGTGGTTGAGTGAACTTTTTCTGTAGTAGGGCGAGTTGTTGTTGTTGTTCTTGTGGTAGGAGTTGTAGTGGTAGTGGTTGTTGAAAATATGGTAACCTTATCGTTAGGAATATAAAATGGAGTTTTAACCGTATAATAAGTAGGACTAACCGTTGGTTTGTAAGTTGTTACAACATAACTTATTTTATGATTATTAAGACTTTGATATTTATTTAAATTCCCTTGAACTTTAGTGTTAGCATAAGAACTTGATATTAAAGGATATACATACTTATCAGGATTATATTTAACGGGTAAATTTAAAAAGTCATGAAAATTAGGGGTTAATTGATTCACATCGGTAGATTTATGACTTGCAAGGCTTCCATCTTTACGATCTATGTTAGATTTTTCATAAATATTTGGATCATCATCGATGTATTCAAACTCATCTTCTTCTGAATTTAACAAAGAAGTTCTACTATCGAAGTCGACCTTGCCTGTTAAAGGATCCTTTTCAAGATAAAACGGTTTTCCCTTGTTGAAAATATTTTCTGGAAGATTATATCCAGGAAGAACCAAAGCTGATGGGTCTGGAATTTCTTCGGAAATTTTTTTCTCCCGAACCATGGATGAGTTAGTTTCAGATTGCTACAAAAAATTATAAGTAGACAAAAACTTATTATTATAAACAAAAAAAAAAGCTTACTGTAGTAGTGTTAGAAGGATTAAAGTAATCTTGACTGTCATCATACATTTCGTAGGAATCGCTAGAAAAATTTGAAAAGGAAGAATTTCTAGTGTTATCCAGATGACCACCCATTAGTGCTGCTCCTTCTACTCTATGGTTGATGAAGAGTAAAATGCAGGGGACTGATATTAATATTTTGATGATGGTCATCACTATGTATTTTAATTCCATTTTTGGGCTAAAAAGAAAATGCGTTAAACCTGAAAAAAATTTTAAAAAAATCACCATTAGTTTTTTGGATTTTTCATTTTGATTGGTAAACGTTTTAGACTGATGGCTTTGATTGGTCAAATATAACACGACTATAAAATTTTGAATATATTGAAGGGATTATCAAATACCAGAATAAATTCCTGATTTTCTAAAGTGGGTCACCTCACAAAAGAGCCTAAACATACAAGGTCATAGTTTTACCTTGACCGAGCCCACAGGCTGTAGATGGATGGTGCCCCGTTAGGTGACTTGACACCTACACCAAAAAAACGTGCGTTTCCGCACCAACGCTTGAAATAAATAAAATTGTCCCAGATTTCTTTAACATTTTATCTACTATAAGGGATCTTAATTTTGAACGAGAAAAGTGTTCCAAATTTAAAAATAAGGGAATTTTCGCTTCGATGAATTGGAACACAGATTAAAATCATTTTAAATAATTAAAAGAGATAATTGCGTTAATATTTTACTCTACTTTGTTACTAATAAAATTGCATTCACTTTAATTGTTTGGTATATTTTTGCAACACTTGGCTAACGTAGCGTGCGTATAAATAACCTACTCTACTAAAGACTGCCCTTTGTATCCTTTCAAGTTCATCTTTAAAAAAATTTAATTGAAGAAACTATTTTATTACTTCTTCTTCTGCTTATGAAACAGTAAAATATGAAAATAGGACGACGTGTGTAAGCGAAAGTGAAAAATAACTGTACATTTTGAAGAACTGTAACGCATATTTTTGGTGTCAAGTAACTTAACGACATAATCATTAAGATTCTAGTGGACAGATTAACCGAGTGACCTCTTGCATCTTTTTATTCCACAGAAAATGAAGGATTATTAACCTAATAATATGGTTGGATTGTCACACGAAACTTTAAACAAAAAGACAATAAATTGTTATATAATTATATGGCCACTAAGAATTCGAAAGTCGATACTATAATTACTGCACTTAGTGTAGAGATTAACTTCTACAAAAGAAGAGAGTGTTTTTTTTATATGAAAATGTGTGACAGTGATTGTTTGTTAAACAGGAAAGTCCATAATGATAAACAATCTCAAGAAAGATCATTCAATTTCATTGCTTTTTATTGAAACACTTTGTATATTTATGCTGTTTTCATTTTTTTTACTGCCTTTATATGCATTTGGATGCGTCGTTTATTTTTTTATCCTAATTTAATGTCGAAATATTTCCGTTACCATAAAACAGACGCCTAAAACATCTGGAAATTCTGACGAGTGTTGTTCGACAAACTTCATGATGAGAAAAGTGCAGAGAACAACACAGGCCCTATCATATTCCACCCTATTCCCCTTTAAAAAATCACGAGCTAACCCAAGCAAAAGAAATTACCCAGAAAAGGGGTTAAAAGACCCACCTACAATCTCTATAGCATCTCGCAATTTAAATTTGACTTTAATCAGAATAGCACAGGGCCTACCATACGACCCCTGTGGCGCACCTACGAAATAAAAACTATTATCCTAAAGTAATTTAAGGTACGGCCAAAAAAATGTACAGAAGTCGCGAATATAGAGGTAAAGTGGTATTCTACAAACTTCATGCGGAGAACAATACAGTCCCTACCATACGTACCCTGCGACGCCCCTTCAAAACGTAAACTAGCAGAATTATAATTTAAAATAAACTTCTGGCAAAAATGATATTGAAAGCTTTTCTTTAC
Organism: Hemicrepidius hirtus; assembly: GCA_963082805.1. Taxonomy (NCBI): domain Eukaryota; kingdom Metazoa; phylum Arthropoda; class Insecta; order Coleoptera; family Elateridae; genus Hemicrepidius; species Hemicrepidius hirtus. Next base: position 30,612,721 of record OY720162.1, read on the forward strand.
AAGCCCTTTGGTCCCCGAAATTTTAATTTTGATTTAAAAAAATTGCAGACCCAACTATAATATGACGACTTAGAAGTAATATTTCACGAATATTATTCTACAGGGTGTTGACATTGAACGAACGAATTCAACGACTTCAGATTATTTTCTAAATAGATTTGTTATCTAATTTTGTAAATTATTAAACTCTCTTCTTATTTAACATAGTGACGTAAAAACAACGTCCATGGTTAGTTGATAATTATTAGTTCAAGCAATTTTTTGCAAAACAAAAATTCTAGAGCATATCAGTGTTCCATATACATAGACCTGGTATTCCTAATAAACGAAAGAGACCCAAAGAAACAGCTCAAGGTGTCAATATTAACGGTACAGACGAGTGTAGACTATGCAAATGCGACTTGTCTACACGACATGGAGAGCCGATTTGGTCGAAAAGTACCGTAAGTATAGCGGAGTACACACTTGTCGTTATGTAGTTCATTAGCTCTCTGGGACAAAATCTTGACTCATTTTCTCAGCCCACCGAGTCATAAAATACCGGGAAAATAAACTTTCACGCGTGAGAATTCAGGAGAGAAAAAATTTACACCATCATAATAATGCAGTTTTTATTTTGCATTTAATTGAACTACTTTTAAATTTTTTTTAAAATAAGTACTAGTTCTGGGTTTGTTTTTGAAATCTTAATACTTTTAGTTTCAAAAATGGTTCAACTACCCTGAAACTTTATTGTAAGGAGGGAGCTTTTTTTATTTTAAATCTATTACACAAAATTTCCATTTCCTGAAAGATAATTACTCGATTTTCGTTAATTAACCTACATGCAAATTACTAACGCAATTAAATTACTGTGCAATTTTACTAATTAACAATTTTTTGGGTAAAAAATCTTCTTACATACCTAATTTCAGTTTATTTTTTTTTTAAACTCAACTTCTCATTATAAACTGTTAAAATTCTTGCACATCACAGGATTTATTTCGTTTTTACTTCAAAAACAAAGCACTAAATTTTTTGAATTTCTTAAGTAAAGAACGAACATGCACATGAAACGGTTATTTATTAACTATAACACTTTATCAATCTGTTATAATAATAAATTTCGCGTTTTAACGGTCACATTGTCAGTGAAGAGAGAACCAGGAAAGCAATTCCCGTTAACACACGTTGGAATGCTTTCTTCGTTCCGCGGCTCTCTTTCACTTAGAACGACCTCATGTGGTACAAGAAGTCGTTTGTTCAAGACTGACGAAGAAGAGGCAATAACGTCGAAGAAATGTCAACTAACGTTCACTACCGGCTCTCTAAAAGTACTCATGACGGAGGAACTCCACCGAGAAGGAAAACTATCCCATCATCAATGGTTTTCTTTTCTTTTTATTTTTAAATGCACCTTTTTTGTATTCGCCTATACGGTCTTGATCTTGCTACACAATCTTTCTTACAGTGGCGTATCATTATTTAATTAATCATACTTCTATCTAGAAATTAACAAAACCGGTGCGAAGCCGGACAAAAGAATAGATCAGACCTTACCACATAAAATTACTTAGCCTTCTAATTTAAACTGAGTGGTGCTCCACAATCTTAATTTGATTTACAAATGCAAAGAACACAGCACCGGCCCTACCTTACGAACCCCGAAGGCATAAATCAGCAAGATATCACCATGAAGCATAATACAGGCCCTACCATGCGGCCCTTGTGGCACGCCTATAAGACTTCAAGAAGACTAAAAAATTGCGAACGTCTTGATGTAGACCGAATCGTGCTCAGGCGTTATTTTGATATAGATAACAACACAGGCCCTACCACACGAACCCTGTGGGTCACCAATAAGAAAAACGACGATTATAGAAGAATTGAAAACATAATAAAATTAATTTGGTGCAGACCTGCAGGGTTGAATAAAGTGAACCCTATCACAGTACTACTCATGGGTAACTTTCAATTGTTTTCTTAGCATACTAGACACAGTTATTTAGTAAAATGTAATTATTAATAGCAAAAGAACTGGAACGTTAGAATCAAGTGTTTTGATTTTTATCTCCAATTTTCTACGCCACTGATTGAGTATGCGATAAATATTATAGAACTGTGATAACTGCACTCGGTTCGGTATCCAGAACAGTTATAACACCTTTAGGCTATACTTGGTGCTATTATATAATAATTAACGTCATTATGAGGGTTCAAATCTCATCAAGTTAATGAATCGACAAATAAATTGCATACTTGATAAATTCTTTATTCTTTTCCTGATATTTTGGGATTCGCGCTCTGAACTGATTAAGAAAGTCTGTACTATAAGATGGAGCCCCGTAGCCTAGGGGAATGATAAAAATAAGGGCGCAGTTTTAATTTAACAACCAAACGAATTAATTTTTTTAAATCTGTTTAATTGGGCGAGTGGTTTAATTAATATTTAAACTTTTATTTTTCATTTAAAAGTGACCCAAATAATAATAATTCACGAATTTATTTGTAAAACTAATACAGTGACCTGAAAGTACCGAACAATGGCAACATGAATCAGAATCCTACAACTTTTCATGATGAATAACTCGAGTGAAATAAGGCCACAAGTGTAAGCAGCATCCGCGTTAAAACAGCCATTATAAAGTACTTAATTTGTTGCAGTTACTATTATAACTGTTTCTCATCATTTTTTATTGATAATTAGAACGTACTTACATGTTCTTAAATAATTATTTTAGAAGGGACTTGAATATTCTGTTTCTGTAATTTATTTCTGGTCTGTTTGTTCCTACACGCAATGCTTTGAAGCTACAAATCTAAAACATTTAAGTAATAATAGTTTCAGTTAATAATATCAAGTCTTTATGTAATAATAGCTTTGAAAATTCCTGGAAATTTTTTACAACAAATAAACAATTTGCGAAAAACTGTTAAAACACCATAAATTATACACGTCCGTCAAATAATAGTCAATTTAACTTTATGTTTATTTGTATGTGAATCACAAAGACAATAACCATTTCACGTAATCATTGAGTGCTGATTGACTTAGTATTCCAAAATTTTTGGATCAACTCCAAATACTTTTTGGCTTAGGAATTTTTTTACGTCACTAATTCAATTAATTTATAATTAAATCAAAAGGGTTTAGTAACATTAAAACACTTGTAGATTTTAAAATACTCTGCTAATTGGATCCTTGGCTATTTGCGTAAGAAAGGAAATAATTTATCAATGCACACAACTAGACCGTAAGACGGATTTAAAATTTCCAATGTCACTGTCATGAACTAAAAAATATGTTACTGGCGTCACAGAACTTTTTTATTTGAATTAAGACATGCAAATACGTAAATAAAAAATTCCTGAGCTCTGAGCTTTGTAAGCATTGCTTAAATGTGGGTAAAAGGCGCTTACAGTGTACACAAAGTCAAGAAAAAGTGTCTGAGTAGTATTAGTATTCCTGAAGTATGTATAAAAGATGCTTACAGGGTGTAAAAGCACCTACCACTGAATATGACACATCCCTAACTAGAACCGGGTAAACATTGCGTAAGTCTTGTCTTGGGTAAAAACTGGCCACAGTATTTAAATTCCCAATGCGTAAACATTCCTGGTACAAAGGTAAAACACGACTGCAGTGTGTAAAAAATTTTCTACTGTGCGTAAAACACCTCATATAGAAAGTCTGTGGCTGAAAGACGCAAAGAGTGTGCAAAACACTTCCTACATAGGTAGTATAAAAAATTCCTGAACTGTGTAAAGTGTAAGCATGGATTAAGTGTGGCCAAAAGACACTTGCAGTGCGTAAAACATCGCGTAAGCATGCAGCAAAAAAATGTTACAATATAAAATAAACTTCCTACAGTGTATAACAATTTTCTAGACAATGTAAGCGTTAGTTGTCTGTGGCTGAAAGACGCAAAGAGTGTGCAAAACACTTCCTACATAGTATAAAAAATTCCTGAACTGTGTAAAGTGTAAGCATTGATTAAGTGTGGCCAAAAGACACTTGCAGTGCGTAAAACATCGCGTAAGCATGCAGCAAAAAAATGTTACAATATAAAATAAACTTCCTACAGTGTATAACAATTTTCTAGACAATGTAAGCGTTAGTTGTCTGTGGCTGAAAGACGCAAAGAGTGTGCAAAACACTTCCCACATAGTATAAAAAAATCCTGAACTGTGTAAAGTGTAAGCATTGATTAAGTGTGGCCAAAAGACACTTGCAGTGGGTAAAACATCGCGTAAGCATGCAGCTAAAAATTGTTACAATATAAAATAAACTTCCTACAGTGTATAACAATTTTCTGGACAATGTAAGCGTTAGTTGTCTGTGGCTGAAAGACGCAAAGAGTGTGCAAAACACTTCCTACATAGTATAAAAAAATCCTGAACTGTGTAAGCATTGATTGAGTGTGTCCAAAAGACACTTGCAGTGCGTAAAATACTGGATATAAAAAGTGTAAGCATTGCCTATCTATGGATAAAAGCACTTTATATTGTGCATAAAAAATTAAGTATTGGTTTGTCTTTGGAAGACGCTTACAGCACTTCCTAGTCTGTAAAAAAATGTATGATATGTTTGATTGCGCAAGGGTAATAGAGCATCGCCTACTGTGTATAATAAAGTTCTGAGCTGTGTAAGCATTGATTCTAAATAAGTAAAATATGCTTATCGCTGGAAGCACTTCCTACTGTGTACAGGAAATTCCTGAATTGTGTAAACGTTCCCTGAATGTGTGTAAAGCACATTCTGCTGTGTATACAAAACATTCCGGGATTGTGAAAGCATTCTTGTATTTAATAAAAAAAAATGCTTATCGGTTGAAAGGACTGTGTATAAAAAACTCCCGAGGTGTGTAGGCATTGTTTGCCTGTACCTAAAAGATGCTTCCAGTATATAAAACGTTTTCTACTGTCTATAAAAAAATATGAGACGAGTGAACATTGATTGTGCAAGGGTAAAAGTTCTTACAGTGTGTAAATAATTTTCCACAGTGTACACGAATGTCTGTGGAAGCATTCTTTGACTGTAGCTAAAAGACACAAAGTATGTGTGTGTATTAAAAATTCCTGAGCTCTGTGGGCATTAAATATAGATCTGTAAAATATCTCTTTAAATCTTTAAATATCTCTTAAATCTTTAAAAGACTTTGGGGCCCTATAAGCATTGCTTGCATCTCTACAAAAACTAGATTAGAATCTCGCAGTGCATTAGAAATTCGCTCGGTAAGCATTGCATGTAAAATATGCTTACTCTGTGCAGCAATATGTAAAAAATAGCGGCAACTGAAAATATTTTTTCAGTGTGTTAGAAACTTCTTGTAAACCAAAATTTTTTGATTAAAGAAAGTATCTAATACTTGTGCAGTGTATAAAAATTTTAGAAATGTGTAAGCATGGATTGTTTAATTATGTGTAGAAGCGAGTTTGAGTGTCTAGAGTCGAGTAAATCGCACCAAATAATATTGTACTACTATAAATTGTCTTGGGACATGTAAACATTGACTGTACATTTGGAAATTCTTTAGAGTGTACACAGGTTTGTATAAATAGTTTAAAATAATAAATTAGAATTGGTTTAAATAAACCAGAATTATTTTAAGCAGTAAAAACTTCCTGTTTAAGACTAAAAAGCATTTAAAGCTTTGCCTAAATACAACATTATTTTTTTTAATATTTATGGTCGTTTCAATTAAAACTAAATTTCCTCAACAATTTAAAATCATCAGCTGATTTCAATTAAATTAACGTTCAATCAAACGCTGCATGTTCTATTCAATCAAGGCATGGGGAAGAGCCTTCCAATAATAATTCAACACAGTGTAGCATTGGAGCTAAAATTAAATTGTCTCTCTACGACAGAGTCCAAGAAAACACTGAACCAGTGCTGGCCAGTGCCAGTACAAATTGCAAGATGATAATAACAAATCAGTGTTAGGTACTCTATTTAAAATGCTCGAGTTCGAACAACACTCATCACAATCGATTGAAGATTCCCCAAGAGCGAAGAACAAACATAATTAAGGTGCAGAGTGGGGGAAGCTTTCCTTGTGATGAAAAGTCTGAGTAAAAGTGAGATTTTAATTAAAACTGAGTGATTAGTGCAAAGAAAGTGATGGAAACAATGTGAATATAAGGATTAAAAATAACCGAGCATGTCTAACATATAAACTTTATTTGTTCGCAGCGTTTATTTTTGTTTGAATTTTGAAAACCTTGTTGTTGATCTCAAAAAACTTTAATTTACTGTTTAAGGATTTTCAAGTTCCAAATTTAGATTTTTAGGGGAAAAAAATGTGATTTAAAATAATTAATGTGTTCATTTTTTTAACCCCTTGCAAGGGTAAAAAAGGTCAAGCTTTCTATAATAAATCAATTAATAATAAAGAGTTAATAGAAAATCCATTAATCTTAATTAACAATAGTTCTTGTGGCGAATAAAGTGCCAAGGAATGGATCCAAACGTCAAAATATTCCTTTTATTTATGAGAACGATGACTTGGTTACTGGTTATAAATTAATTTTGAGAAATAAAAGCAACAGTAAGTACCTTTAATATTTTTTTTAGATAATAGAAGTTGAGTTCATTAAATTTCAAACTTTACAAGGTAATTTTAGGCAAGGAAATGCAAATTTGCGTCAATCCTAAAACGCATCTAATTATAACTCTTGTACTCACTCACTCTCCTTGTTTATAGTACTGAGCCATTATTATATATTTGTGCTATTATTATTTAACTTCCATATTTATTATCCGAGACCATCGTTAATTTCTGTCTTTGCTTGCGCAAGATTTTATTTTTAATTTAATCCCAGAACTATTCCATAAAATTTTTGCTCAAATGTTCGTTTAACCAATGGTAAGCAAAGTTTCGGTATTTCAAATATTTATGTATTGAAATTTTTTTAGATTTAAAACTTAAACCAGGTGCACCGCATATAAACATTTTATTTTAGGCAAAGATGAATGAAACAGAAGATGCTTCAACTGTCTTTCGGGAAGAAACCAGATTTTGGATTCAAAGAGTTGTTGTACCAATTTTGGTTTGTATAGGGGCTGCAGGAAATATGATTACAGTTATAGTGTTAACAAGGTAAAAAAATATTTAATTAAGAGAGAGGTTGAATATTATAAGTTTTCATTATTTCAGGAGAAGAATGAGAAGTTCTACAAATGCATATTTAACCGCATTGGCTGTGGCTGACATAATTTATTTGTTTTTTATATTACTTTTATCCTTTCAACATTATCCTAACATTAATGCTAAAAAATACGAACTGTATTGGAGATTTTTTGGAATCAGTCATTGGTTATGTGATTCTGCTAGTAAGTAATAACATTTTCGTTTGTGTCTGTTACTAAAAGAATTAACACCACCAACAAGCTCTCTACATTTCCAAACACAAAAGAACCGCATTCTAGTGGGTGGTTCTCCTCCAGTGAACTCTGAAAGAGTGCAGTGTGCAGTGTTCCCCCCACGATCAAACATTTGCATGGAAACAAAAGAACAAGAAAACAAGATGTTTGTTTTTAAGGAATTTGACGACAAAATAACATACGCTTTAGACTAGAAACAAAAGGAAATCGCCACTTTCTTGTTTACCTACTTATGCGCCTACTACCTGCTCACACATAAAATTGGTTTCATTCAATATTACACAAAAGAGCACTAAGTAAATTTTTATTGTTTATTGGTCACTATAAGCAAAAAAATCGTGATTTTACTAAAAAAAATCTGAAAAGTTACTACCTTTGAATAAAGAAAAGTTGAGTTGCGCACCTCCCGTGGATTTTCGCAAACTAAAAAAACTAAACATTTCGTTTTTGGCATTCAACAGTAGTTCGCGAGGCAGCATTAGAAATCACTTGAATGCGTAGCGAGAAACACCAGACAGGCATCTAATTTACTAACGCAGCGGAAGTTCGCGATTTTCTCATCAACCGTACATTTTAGCTGTATGACTACCTTATACTATGTGATAGACAATTCAATTTTGCATTCAATTATATAATAATATACAGGGTGTTTCATTTAAAATAACAAAGTTGCTTATTGTACTGTGAAAACCAAACACCCTGTATACGTTATATAAATTTAGGAGAATGCAGAATTATATACTGAATAAGTTTTATATTTAAACCTCTTTCATATTTTGATTAATAAAGGAGTTATAGGAACAGCAATTTCCGATTTTCAAAACCTCCTAGAGGGCGCCACAGTGAAATTCTAGCATGGATCAAAAAACTAAAATGTACCTAACACAAAGCTGCATAAGTGTAGAAAATTTAAACAAAATCGTACGGCCAGTTTTTTTTGTAATAATTTTTCAAAAATTTCAAAATTTTTGGAAGAACGCCGTTGCTACCGTTTTTGGATTTACTAAATAATTTTTTCTTCGTGGTATAGTACCGCCAAAGGGCTTTCAAACAAGTTGTTGCTGAACCTGATCAGATATCTGGTTTTTGAGTTGAGGGGCGTTAAAGTCAAAATTTTGAAAAATTCATAGCGGCCACCATTTTGAAGTTAGAGAGTCCGGTAAAAAACTGTTTCCCTTGAATTATGGTCTTCTTTCATATCCGCTACTCGGATATTCAAAATTCTGCTTCTGAAAGAAATGCTACCAAAAAGTCATGTCTAACTTCCGCTTCCGGTTTCTGATTTTTTTGAAAAGCTTATTTTGTCGATGAATTTTCGATATACCCCTTCATTTTAAATTTCATAAAAATCTGTTTACTAGTTTTTGCGTTACAGGCGTTACATACACACACACCCACCCACAGACAGACATTTTTTCTAAAACAAAAGAAAATCGTGAAATTGGTGTTTTCAAAATTAAACAAAAAAAATTCTGTTATTTTTAAACATAACTGTTGGTAGTCGTTTCAGAATCGAACCAAACCAAAAAACCTGAACGGAAATACGAGTCAAAACACGTAAATCCGGCGTGACTAATTTTTTTTTTAAATTAAACCTCAAACATCAATTCTGAAAAACCATCAAAAACCGTTTTTCCTTTCACCTTTTCGCACGAACAATTTAAATGAAACATAAACAGTTGGAAACACATGTTTTCTAAAATATTAATCGCGGATGAGCTGGCAAATCCATTGCCTGTCAAAAGGTGTCGATTTTACTTTTGCTAAATGGACCTGGATCTACGCCAAATTCGCTCCATACGCTTTTATTTGCAATAAAAACTTTGAAGCGTAGAAAAACCCAGTAGCGTCACTTGGGGGAAATCTCAAAAATGGAATTAAAATAAAGGTTGATTAAACTAACCGTCAATCGATTAATAATCGGATCAAAGGGGGGAATTATTTAAAGAAGATTCAAGAGCCTGATCGAACCGATAATTGGATTGTAGGTATTTGCGTTTTGGATAAATAAGAACGAGCTATCACTGGGGGTGCCTTTGTGTAATTTATACTTTGACCCTTTTAGCTAATTACTAACATTCCCCGACTAAATTTAACGCAAATAATTTTGACCTACATTAAATGAATGAAGAAGTTTAAGAAGGTATGCAACACTAAAATCAGATTTATTTTAGGTAACGCCTCGGTATGGTTAACAGTCTCCTTTACGATAGAAAGATATATTGTGGTATGTCATCCAATGAAAGGGAAAGTATTATGTACGGAAGGAAGAGCTAAAAGTATTATCGCAATAGTTAGTATTTTATGCTTAGTGGTAACAGCATCAACCCCATTCGAACACCAACTAGCTATCCACGAGACTTGCATTAAAACCTGCGATGAGAACGATCTCAAAATATTACAACCAAAACGTGCTAACGAAATCAAATACGAACTTGAACTTGCCAAAAATCAGTCTTTAAACTCAAATTCCACACTTGATTTGGATTCATCACCTGCGCCGGAAGATATTTTTCAAATAAATTGTAGCAAAGCGTTTCCTCTTGAAGAGGAAGTTATAACGGTACCAGTGGACGAAGAATCTTTATTGTTGTTCACAAATTCGACTTCTTATTTTTTTGATGCTGTTGTAAACATAATGTTGATGAACACATCATGCTGTGTTAAGAATTTTACAATTGCCACTGAATTAACAGCGTTGGGAAGTAATAGAACGTACCAAGCAATTTTTTATTGGTTTACAGCGATCGTTTTTGGGGTACTTCCCCTTGCTATGATTGCTACTTTTAATTGTTTTTTGGTTAATGCTGTTTTTAAGTCGCATAGGAAGAGGAAAATTATGACCAATTCACAGGTAACTCATGTGGAGTTTAAAGTAAAAATGAAAAATTTAATTTTTTTTTCAGGAACATAAATCACAGTCCCAAGAAAATCGGATAACAGTTCTGTTGATAGCTGTTGTCGTGTTATTTTTAATTTGTCAATTACCAACAGCGTTGTTTTTGATTTACGATGCGTTAGTTCATAGCAAAGATAACTATACAAAGAACATAAAAAAAGGTGAGTGAAAATATTGTACAGAACTAAATAAACAAGTAGCGACAGGGCCTGCAGTGACCCAGCAGCTGAGCTTATCTATTCACAAGTCCACTGGGCTTGTGAAAATTAATACAAGTGTATAGGTCTCACCATGGGGCTCCCAACAGCTGTATACACAAGTCCACTGGGTTTGTGAAAAATAATTCTCAGACTGCAACTAACCTAAAGTCGGTGGGGCGCCCCACTAGTCTTTGCAAAGTCTTTGCTTTAGGTTAGTTGCAGTTTGTGAATTATTTTTCACCAGGTTTTTCCAGTGGACTTGTGTATACATACGCTCAGCTGTTGGGAGCCCCATGGTGAGACCTATCCGCTTGTAAAAATAATTCAGTGGGGCGCCCCAGTGGACATGTAAATAGATACCCTTAGCTGCTGGGTCCTTGCAGGCGTTGGCGCTATCTGCTTTTCACAGTCTTTAAATCTATGACACATTCTTTCAGGTTTAGGAAACATCTTCAATACTTTGCAAACTCTGAACGCGTCTTGTAATTTCATATTGTACTGTGCCTTATCGGATAAATACAGACAGACGTTCAATGCTTTGTTTTTCACTCGTGCCTTAAAGGACACAAATTCCATAAAAAGTAGCAGAATGTCATTAAGATTTAGCAGGAAAAAGCTGATAAAGAGGGGCAAATCAGACTACGCACGCACTCCAAGAAATTTGGAGGTAACTATTTATATATTTAATAAGAAAAAGTACGTAAATACCTACACCATAAAGCAACTAAATGTGTGAAAATATAAAGGAACAGACCCCTACTCTGCTGATGCTTTTGCCGTTCTTCTAATCTTCTTTTTTAATCGGTAAATTCTTTTATACTTTTTTTGCGTATGTTTTTATAACAATTTATGTTGCTTTTATGTTGTTTTTTGGTAATTCTCCTTTGTTATAACATTCTTCAATTTTCTTCTTTGATTTTGTAGCGTTTACCTTAAAGTTCCTCAAGATTAGCACAGTCTTTGTTGTACAAATGCCATTCGATTTTATGTAATTCTAATTTTTTCAGACACAAAGTTTGAACAGCATTCCTAGGTCAAAATCACTAATGCAAAGACCTTTGGGAAAAGCACGAGCAGGCGATATTCTCTAACGTCCTTTTTTTTAATTACTTCTAATTATTAATTGTACCTACTTGATTAATAAATTATATTAAGTGTATATTATATTTTAGCAAAGAAATGTGTATATATTTTGCTAGTTCCTTGCATTAAAATGTCTTAGATCTATGTTAAAATTTTATTTTTTTTTAATAAATTTGGGAAATAAACCTTATCCTAGTATATGGGATTAATAAAAAAAATACTAAGAAACGGTCATGAAACACTTTCTTATTCTCTTTCAGGAAATGTTAGAACGATTCTGAAAAAAAAGTTACGATTAAGTAGTGTCCTGAAAAAATAATAATTAATTATCCTGAAAAAAAAGAAAATTACGTTCATGAAAACATGTCAAACCAACACTTGCCTTAACAATACCTATTTTATGTTCCTCACGTTACCACAAGAACTACCGGATAATACTTAATACGAGCCGAAAAATAACGCAAAAAAATTTCAACAAACGTTGAGTTGACGAACCGACGGTTTTGCGAACCTTTTCAATTTGTAATACTATCCTCCTTCCCGGGACGGTCTCCAATAATTGAAAACGCTCCTTGCCGCTCATTAAAAATTAAAGGCGGAAGGTCCCTATTCATAATAAACTAAGATCGGCGAAAATTTAATTTTTGTCTAACTTAAAAATATTAAATGTTTTCAATAATAAAATAAATCGTAAATTAAAAAAAATCCGAAGCAAAACGCATATAGGTACCATCATTTATAACCAAAAAGCGTGCGGAGACTTCAACGATCGATTAGACAACGAAACTTCCGAAGTATATAAAAATATGTGTTTATGTGATTTAAAAGAAAGTACATAGAAAATATTTCAGAATTTACAATCCCCTCCTGCCACTGTTGAGGGAAAAAAAAGCGTGCGGAGACTTCAACGATCGATTAGACAACGAAACTTCCGAAGTATATAAAAATATGTGTTTATGTGATTTAAAAGAAAGTACATAGAAAATATTTCAGAATTTACAATCCCCTCCTGCCACTGTTGAGGGAAAAAAAAGCGTGCGGAGACTTCAACGATCGATTAGACAACGAAACTTCCGAAGTATATAAAAGATAATAATGTGTTTATGTGATTTAAAAGAAAGTACCTACATAGAAAATATATCAGAATTTACAATCCCCTCTTCCCACTGTTGAGGTAAAGAAAGCTAGAAAATGCATTTTTCTTCTAGGAGAAAAATACTGTTTCTTGTTTAACCAAATAATGTCATTTCATTGAAGTGTCTCCTCTATAGTGACAATTTAAGATGCTATAACGTCTCGCTAGCGGAGACAGCATCCCACATACATAAAATCAGGTAACAAAAAAATATATTAAAAAAATTATTGCACAGAAATATTAAAGGATTAATTTGGTTTAATTTTTTAGATTGACTTCCTTTATTCAAGTCTTCTGTAAAGACAAGTTTATGACACAAAAAATTGTTTCTAAATTGAATTGTTTAAAATATGAAGAAAAAAATCATAAAGTTTACAAATAATTAATCCCTTAATACCGTACAGGCTAAAAATCGATAATCGGAAATGTGCATTTCTTTTGAGTTTTTACGTTACATATAAAACATCCTAACTGTGATGAGGGGAGCGATAAAGATCCTGTAAGAAAAAATAATGAAAACTCAAAAAACCGTACAAATTCCGACTGCAAAAATATTGCCTTTTAGGCAATCGAGTTCAGCACACAAAATATACAAAAGAAGGAAGGACCATTTTAAATTATCATTTAATAATGAAGTTGAAATGATCAGTTTGTTTATTTTTATAAACTTATTTTTGAAAGAGAAGCAGAACTTTTTCTGAAAAATAGTTGAGAAAAACTTGAGTAAGCTAACGGTGACAGAACTCATGTAAAAGAAGCACAGTGGACTTGGAAAATTAATCTGTGACATCGTGTAATGTTGTAACTTGTAACCCCAAAAATTAAAAATTTAGGGAGCAATTTTAAAGGGAACAAAGAAATCTAAAAATTAATATGAACATGGGCTGTTACTAAATATTTATTTTATTTGTGTTTAATTAAATTTATTTGATTTTGAAAATTTTGAAACATGCAAAGCATATTCAGTAAATCTAATTAACGGAAGAGGAGCGTTTAACAGTTTACGAAACTAGCAAATCCGATATAAACTGCTCAAGCAATAACCCACCCCTATATTATGAAATAGAAAATGAGAAATGGAAAAACTTTGAAAGTTCAAGCACTCTGAAAAAACATTCGCGTCTGATCATGAAAAAAAACAGAAAAAGTTCCTTTTCCAAAAAATTCTTAAATGGTCCTTTATAATTAGGTAATAGAAAAAAAAATAAAGTACAGCAGCAAAGTCAGTTTGAAGTTCAATAATAGGGGGAGAAAAAAACAAAGCAAGACGAGAAACTCCGAAAACGTATTTCTGAATTTTCATCCTGTTTTGTATGGTGTGTGCCTATATGGGGTGCTTCAGTTAAAACTCATTTGCAGTTAATTCTCTTTAATAATATTACAATAAAAGTGTTATGTTATTGTGTATGGCACAAGCATGAATCTATTTCTAAATTGATGACAAAATGCTAAAGCATTTTATTTAATGTGAAAGTATTTTGTTTTTACAAAAACTGCTGTTATGCTCTTACATACTCGTAATACACACAAAATTTTACCGATTATCGCGAAAGGTTTAAAGAAATCGAACGTTTCGGAAATGGTGCAGCAAGCGCTGCCACCATTTGATGCGCAAACACTCCCGGACGAGCATGAAATTACGAGTATTCAAAGAAAGCATTGTAGCAATTTACAAAATAAAAACTGTTACCTTTTGATGTACAGTTTCTATTTTGTAAAGTGTCAGAATGAGTTTTAACTACTGGCTGTACTGCTGTGTGTAAAATTGGTTTTACGACCTTAAATTTTGTTGACTTCATCCTTGAATCCGCTTCCACAGACGTGGGATCCCTACCTTAAAAAACTGCGTTGTCCTCTTCTGAAGCACACGAATGCTGTCCATGGTCGAACCCCTAAACTTCCATTTTCCGCACTCACTTTAGTTCAGTTCAGTTCACTACACTACACTTGAAAGTACAGTACAGAGTTCACTACAACACACTACTAACACTTCTTGACAAGTCAGGTCTTCCTCAGACATCCAAATAGGATCAGCACTTGTCCAATACTGGATTATTATTTCTGCAACAAAATTTTAATCTTAGAAACGCAATCAAAACAATACCACTACACGTAAACATTTAAATAGAACCAGTTTTTAATATGAATACATTCAATTTTTTTCAGTTATCTAATAAATTGTTTGGGCGTGAAAATAATTGAAACGAATAATAATTGTTCTCAGCTCATAAATAAAAAAATATAAGTATCCCATTTAAGTTTTACGTAAAAGTAGATTAATTCTGCAGGTCGCTGCAGGTATAAGAAAAAAAGCTGAGAAGTTCTTCGTAACTCTGTTTTACAAACAGATTGTTATGCGTTAAGGAAGATATGGATATGTTTTTTTCCCTGAGGTCAAGCGAGAGTTTAAAAAAGAGGTTTGCAAAAAAGGGGAAAAAAAGGATAAAGATTCTTTTGATGCTCTTGTTTAACATTTCACAATCAAAAATAGGTATACGTACTGTTATTTGCGTAAAACTTTTGCATTAACTACGTTAAAATAATTAATCCAGCCTATGCTGCATCTACCCATATGCACATGGAAACGTTCAAAAACACACACCAATCAAGAGGAAGTAGCATAGCGCTGTTATCTACATGCACATAAAAATTCTCAAAGCTGAATTTTATCAAAAAAAACTTGCTTTCAATTTTTATCAGCTTGTTACAAGATAAACCGTAAATTTAAAGGTAAATATAAACTGGCACATTTATTAGTCTAAACCCCAAAAAAAGTGTTTACGTATCGCTCTTACGTGACAATATCGAGGTTACATTCCGCCAAAAAATTATTTTATCGCCTTTTAGCTTTTACTAATTACAATAAAAAGCAATTTACGTATAAAGCTGATGTTCTCGAAGTATAGAAGTCCTCCCTTCCCCCTCCAAAGAATGTAGGTACATTTTCTTCTGGTCTTAGGGGTCATAAATGATGTCCCAAAATCAACTGAAATAATTTATTTTGAGCCAAATTAGTAATCCATGGGGGGAGGGAAGAAATTGAAAATAGCAATATTTCAGTTTATTTCTGTTTAACGTCACCATTAGCACAAGCGGATACCGACACGGCTACAGTGACCCAGCAATTGAGCATATGTATTCACAAGTCCACTGGGATTATGAAAAATAATTTCCAAACTGCAACTACCCCAAAGGCAGTGGGGCGCCCTACTAGGCCACTAACTGTAGGATAGTTGCAGTTTGTATGTTATTTTTCACAAGCCCAATGGGCTTGTGCGCTTGTAAATATAATTTTTTTCAGTTGCTGGGTCACTGGAGGCCGTGCCGGTATCCGCTTGTAGTAGCGTTAGTAAGCGCTTTAATTACAGTGGCTTGTCTATGGGCCTGAAAATTAACTGATTCTCCCGAAAAGTGTACCATTGGTTGCGGTGCTGGTTGTTGTGGTGCTACACCGACGCTCACAATTTATTTTTTCAACAAAGTCAAAGAATATTGCAACGAAGACCTTATAATATTCTCGCAACTTCAATACAAATTTGCCCTCTCGTTTGCCCTTTAGTCACAAAATTTAAGAAGCACTGCTTGCTCTAGGCCCTAGGCCTAGAATAGATGATAAATATTCACGTAAACTTCGATATGCGGTAGTATAGATGGCACTGTTGTAACAACTCACTATTAATCTTTAAGTAGGCTTTATAGAAGAGCTATTATGGGTCGCTTTCAAAGTTTGTCATCTGTAGGGTATTAATTTACCTTATATATATTGAATAGCAAGTGATGAATCTGAGAGATGATTTATGATTATTCCTCGCTGCATACTATTGGGCGTCGCAACCTTGATAGTTTTGCAAAATCAGATGCTATTTTATGATGACTACTTTATAATAATTTAAATAAAAACTAGGTATTTGGAAACTTGTAGAAAATAACTTCTCGAATAATAAATACATTCTTATCGGCGGTAACATTGAAAATGTAATCAATCTCAAGCTGTTTTAAGTTGTTCTACAAACACTAATAATATGAATATATTTTTTTAAATAGTACACGTCACATGTAAGTATAGATAAAAGTTATATTCCGCATAATGCATATAAAGCCCAAGCCCCCATATACCCATCAGAAACAAAAAGTAAGTAATATTTATTATTTTTCGCCTGTAGATGCGAAACAACATGTTTGAGATGCTGGGCAGTTTAGAAATGGTACTATAAAAGTATCACATGCTTGTACGCAATCCGTGGATACCATACTAACACCAAAAAGTTTGCAGCTTAATCCTGAAACGAAAAATAGTTAACTCTCCTGAAAACTGCTTTGTCGTAATTTACAATTTTCAACAAAGACCAAATTAAAAAAGAAGCTTACCCATTGTAACATCAAACAGTGCAGAAAATAATATAATAAAAGTAAGGAGAATTTTAAATTTAACATTCATTGTTGAAGACTAATTTTACAACTGCTATCACCATGCACAAAATATAGCTTGTTATATAGGAGCGTACCTTCCTATCAGTATTCATTTTTTGTTAATGTATTGAGGCCAAGTTCAGTTAAAACTAATGATAACGCATCAATGGAGGCGAAAACAAATCAAGGTTGGAAAATTCCCCGACTTTAATAATAAAACTTTACGTCCACCCCCAAACATAAAAAATATAACAAATGATAATTACATCCTCTCACACCCTTTCCAAACTTTTATTTAAATTAATTAATATTTGGGAATCAATAAAAAAAATTCCCAAACAAATAAAACGTCATCGTAAATAGCATCAGACTTTACAAAACTGTCAAGGTTGCGACGCCCAACAGCATGTAGCGAGGAATAATCATCAATCATATCCTATATTCATCACCTGCTATTCAATATATAAGGTAAATTAATACCCTACAGATGACAAATTTAAAACCCGACCCTTAAAGCTCTTGTACATAGCCGACTATAACATTACTAGTGAGTTAATACTTGACTGCCATCTATATCAGAAAGTAGTGAACAATAAGAAATAACGATTACACTATTCGCACTTTCCTTCCTATTCGTATTTAATTTGACGCATTAGTTCGTGTAACCGCCGCTAGATGGAAAGCGCATTAATATAACATTGGAATTTATTTACAATCAGTTTTTATTTTTTAATTATTAAAGTAAAATTTTTAATTGGTTTATTTTTTTAAATTTCATTTGTTATTTTGTCAATGTTACTCGATTCAAGGTCAAAATTTATAAAAACAAGTTTTAAAAATAGATTCTCAAACTAAATAAAAAAACAGCAATAACCAACCAACCACCTGACTAACTTTTTGCATTAATAATTAGCAGCCGCCTACACACTGATTGTCGCGAAATCAGGTGCGCACGCGCCTTTATAATTTACGAACCTACGCGGTTACATTTGAACAATGTCCAGAGCCAACTCGCTCTCTCAGAATAGCACATGAACAGCTTTTCGATTAGGATTAGTGCACTGTGAGTGTGTGTTTGTGTGAGTGGCAATACCGGATAATCAACTGTTTTTAATAGCCGGTATGTTTTAGATAATAAAATTTGATAAGGATTTTTTGTAACATTTTCCTAAAAATTAAACGAAAAATGAAGTCGAAACGTGCCTGAAGATGATCCTAACTTTATTATCCTTTTTTCTATTAAAATCTGGATTAAAATCCTTGACTTATTTCAAGAAAATAATTCTAGTCTTCAGGCAATAAAAGCGAAAGTTGTTAGCTAATAAAAATGCGTGGTTGGTGCTTCTGGGTAGCGAAACTTTAAGAAAAGTTTAATTTTTGAGTAAAAAATTACGAAGCGGAAATTACTAACCCAATTCTTGATTTAAAAATAATTCTGTTTGTTTCTTAACGCCAACTTGCAATAATTTTAAACAATTAAAGGAACAAATGTGCTATTCTGGCGCCTACGATTGCACTTTATAATGGTCTACGCAATTGCTACAAATAGCAAAATCGCAGCTCTATAATTTATTAATTTATTTGATTTTTGCGCCTACACTCTTGCCTAACCGACTTTTAAAAAAGCAATAATGAAACGGTGTATTTTTATGAATTTTACCTTGAACAGAATAAACAACGTGTGCCTTATGTAATAGTTGTAAATAAGTTGTCTGATTTTTAATTTGTTTAATGGACATATGTGGACAGAAGACGTTCTGTGATTCTTTTCGCGATTCCAGACGAAATTATATCGGAATTATAAACGGCGATTACATCATCGCTTTGAAATTATCCTAATGAATTGCAAAAAACTGGTTGCCATGATTACGTATTCCAGAAATGTAATATTTACTTTGTTTTTACGAAGACGTATACACAGAAAGGTGCACCTTAAAAGTATAAAACCGAGAGGTTCAGGAAAGGTTACCTGGCCATTAAATTTATAGTTTAGTAACTTTCTTATTCAAACAAAAATTAATCAACATGTTTTTTTAGAGAAAAAATAGGGTACTGTTTAGTTTTTTGACCTGGAAAACCATAACTAACCCAGATTTAAACCATTATTCTGTCAAGAAACGAAAATTGTCAAATACGCTTGTAGTTGAAGCTTTCTTTTAGGGAAGAAAAAAAGGACACCCTTTAATATTCTTGATACGGTCCTGGAAAAGCATATCTAACCCATATATAAACTATCAAAAATTTATGTAAGACGTAGGAAGTTCCATAGTTGGAACATTCGTTTAGGAAAGAAAAAAGGCCACCTTGTAATTTTTTTTAGTCTGGGCCTGGAATGACATATTTTGCAAAAATTTGCAAAGAATAACAAACGTTAAATATGCTTCAAATCAAAACAAGATGCGCGCTAATATTTTGGGCAGAAAAAAGGGGGTACCGAATAAATTTTCCTGGTCCGGTTCTGGAATTAAGGATGCGGGAATATCATATCTAACACGTATTTCAATCAATGTTTCAGTTCAAAGTTTGTCAGGAAATAAGAAGGGCTTAGATATACAAATTTTCAGTTTTTGGGGAAAGATAAAAAATGGGCGTCGTTTAATTTACCCTGCCCCGGTCCTGAAAAAATCATTTAACACAGATTTAATCCTTAAAAATCTATCAGAAAGACATAGTGTATGATTTTTTTGAGAAAAAAAAAAGGCGCTATTATTTAATTTCCTTGGTCCGATCCTGGAAAAACGCAAATTCAAAACATTTCTATGGGCAAGAAATAAAATATAACGAGACACCGTCTAATTTTTTCCTGATTTGATCCTAGAGAAACATATCTCACCCAGACTGTCATAAAATTGGTAAAATTTGCTTCTGACTGAAACATTTTCTGGGGACCAAAATATATAATATGGGGCATATTTTTCCTAGTCCGGTTCTGAATTTTCAAAAATATTTGTTCCCTCATCATGAAGCTACAGATTATTATTCGGTAAAAGTTTCTACCCCCCTGTAAGTATTCTAAAGTAGGGTCCCTTGGATTTGCCCTTGGATGACATTTATTATCCAAGGCACCCTATCATCCAAGGCACTCTATTCTAAATAGGTAGTACAGTACACAAAGTTGTGACTCTCTGCTTTACTTATCCTTTAAACACCCATGTTTACAAAACTTTTATCGTTTTATTCGACCACCACAGTAACCTGTGGTTAAATAAAACCCCCCGGCAACCAACGATCTTGGTTTTCCAAAAATATTATGAAAATTATTTTAAATTTTGAGCTCACACATCATGAGTGTGTTTTGTTAATGAGCCTAAATTTAGAATTTTTTTGGCAGTTTGTTTAAATGAAATTTTAGCTCTGTGTGACTGAAACACAATAAATTAAGAATTATGTATAAAATTGGAATTACAAATTAGTGATCAGAATAAAATAAATGAAAGCTGCGTGTGATGTCACATCCGACTAAACCGGAAGTAGTACTGTACATATTTGTTCTATCAAATCTCCTTTTTGTGAATATTCCCAAATTTTAAGCTTTGTTTTTTTTTTTAAAAACAAGCAAAGGTCTAAAAATTTTCATAGTCCAATCCCAAATGTGAGAAGGTGTCACATCCAAAATAGGCCGCACAGGTATCGCTAAACGTCCTGATTAACAGGGCATAGTGGGAAGTAAGAATGAAGTAAAGAATTCGATGACGTAACATTTGATTTTTAAGAATTGCCTACTTATATGTATGCATTTTTTTTCATACTTACGCGCGTATTTTCATGTGGGTTCATCATGGAATGCGTCAGTCAACGATTTTCATTCATAATCTTAACGTAAACGTAGCCAAAAGGACAAATATGGCTTTGATTACTAATTTGCTCAATTCTGTTAGGTGTTAGATCATTGGACAAAAAGTAAATGTGGGGCAGAATGTAACAGTTGTGTATATGACTGAAATTTTAAGTGTAGGCGTTGTCGTTTAGAGACTGAACTTATGTCATCAAAAAGAATTTTTTTTTAGAATATTTTGGACATTTTATGTTTCCTTACATAAGCCATAATTTTTTCCACCACCCCCCGTATACTTATAACATATTCCAAAATCAATCTAAAATTTTCCAAACCACCCTCGTACTTATTATAATTTTATCTTATAACTTTATTATTCATCCCCGTACACAAAATTCCTCTTAAATTTCCTGATCCACCCTCGTATTACTCGTACCTGCACCCATTAAGAATTTTTTTCAATTTTTTATTTCAAACTCCCCGGATTAAAATTTTTTTAAAGGTTTATTATTAAAAATGGTTACGATTTGTGAAATTTCAATCTAGAGCTGGAGGAAACCGTCTGCACTTCTAGACACGATGCAGAGTGGGCGGCCTTCAAAGTGTTTGCTGCTAGCAACATCGCTGTTGCTATATTTGGTGAGGTCACTTCTTGGTGTAATGCATTTGCAATACGTAGGTTCTTTGGCCACATGGTGGCAGTCGAATTTTTTTCAGAAAAAAATTGACTATTTTCAGGACTATCGAAAGCGTTTACGTTTGGATTTGGAGGAAATAGGGTGGTGGGTTAAAAAAAGGAAGAAAAAGGCCCCAAAATAGTTAACACTATTTTTACGTTCTATCAGAGTGGTTAGTTGACAAAAGTATTTTAATACGAGCCTAAATTGCGCAAATTTACAAGAAAGTCGCTGAAAAATTGTGGCTTCAATAAGTCGGGAATCGAGACATGTTTGTTTTTAAATTCCAACTAAGCCCAGAAATGGGCAAATTTCCCTTGGGAGTAAACCTACGAATCGAGACACTTAGGCTTGAAAATCTTATCTAAGCGGGTTGGAATTTTGGCTTTTAATAATCAATGTAGTCATGATTATGGGCCAATTTCCTGTGGTCTAACGAATTAACTAAAAATAGGAATAATTTCCCTGCATTGATTTATGGTTTAAAAATTATTTTGGCCCGGACCTGCGGTTTTACTTCGTGTAAGTACTCTTTTTTATGGGAGTTCTTGCATTTCATGAAAGTAAATCATAAAACGTCACGTACAAAATTAAATTATGTACAGACAGGGCCATATGGTCCAAGCCTTCAGTATTTTATTTATTTACAGTCGTTCTTGGGTGGAGGTGCCGACCGTGTTGAAACGCAGCTATTTTAAAATATTTTATTTATTAGTCCGGATATCCCGTTTGTTTTAATATTACAATAGGAAATATTTAACCTTTTATCTTTTTTTTTTAATTAAGAATAATTTTTATAACCAATAATAAACTGTCTTACTAACCCACTAATTTAAACATTGAAACTAATTTTGGCTCGGTCGACCACGAGACATCTTCATGAAGAAGATCTCACTTGAATCGCGTTATTTTTAGATTTGAAAACCGCACCCATCTAAAATTTATATTGAAAAAAGCTTTTAATCTCCCGGAGTTAACACAATGAGGTGGCTTTTGCTTGTATTTCTAAGAAAAGGAAAGTGATCTTGATGTCGTCATTATTGTGGCATCTTCTGTAAATAAATTGCTCAACAACTAGACAAAAATAATTTTTAAATTTATAAAATTTATAAACAAAGCAAAAATATGTTATTAAGGAAGAATTATAAAAAATAAACACCCTGTATAATTCATAATAATTTTAAGTTTCCCAGGAGGTAAAAAATAAAAATCAATGACTTTGCCCCTTAAAGTTTTCCTGTACCTTTAAGAATAACTCGGATATTAAAAAAACTGCATCCTGTACCTATACAGGGTGTTTTTTAACTTGAGACAAACTGCATAAACACATTCCTGAAGACTTTCTCACTAATTAAATGCTATGGATTTCAGGCTAAGGTCGCAGGTATAACCATCAAAGTATGTTTTAAAGAAACTGGACAAAAAAATGCCCTTGACAGAAGTTGCAAAACCTTGACTTACATCACGTTATAGCTATCTATTTATGGTGATGTTTTTTTTTTACCATCTGTGCTTGCTCTATTATTAAATATTATAATTGAATCGTCTGTCTCCTCATAAACAATTGCGGTATTGTATATTTCTTGGAATTGCAACATTTTTCATACTTCTTTGAATTCCTAACAAATCACCCTTGTGGTACGCCACTGATTTTTTTTTTCTAAATAAAGTTCCACTTGAATTTCTGTTCCTTTCAGTCGGGAATGTTAATCATTACCACTTGCAGCGTTGACTGCAGCGATTTAATTAACGAAGCGATGTAGTAGTTTCAATTTGTAAGGTCATGTTACAAAATTACAACCTTTTAATCTATGATGAGCAGAAGCACGCTACTGAAAGATAACAGCTGTATACGTATCGCTTTACATTACACTTATCAATAAATAATGACGTCATTGAAAATTTCCTTAACAAATTTAAAAGGAAACTAAAAGTAAAATTGTTAATTATTTACAAGTTTATAATAATTTTCACAGTAAAAATAAGGCAATAAGTCAAAGCCAAAATTTGTGGGGGGGGGGAGTTCAGGAGTTAAGTTAGGGGAGGTCGGTTGTTTTTTCCTAATTCCTTCTCGATTGTATAAATCTAAAAATTGAAACAAATAATTCAAGAAAGTATTTTTTTTCTAAATTTGTATAAATAAAGAAGTTTTATATACAGGGTGAGTCAAAAATGTGGCACTAATCCCACTATCCGGTCTACCTTTATTATTTTAATTCCGCTTAAAAATGTTCTAAAAGTTGTAGAGGACCACGAGACGAGAACAATATTTTTAAATATTTTCCATTATACAGGGTGTATATATATTTTTTCTGTAAAATCTTAATGAAGACCGGGAACTACCCTAAGGAAAATTTTATTCTACAGGATGTTCGTTCAGAATAATTTGTTAACATCACTTACGTGTACATGGATTTAATAAAAGAAATATTATT
Organism: Hemicrepidius hirtus; assembly: GCA_963082805.1. Lineage (NCBI taxonomy): Eukaryota > Metazoa > Arthropoda > Insecta > Coleoptera > Elateridae > Hemicrepidius > Hemicrepidius hirtus. The sequence goes on from OY720162.1 coordinate 30,636,701, forward strand.
TTTAAATCATGCATTCCTAACAATTTTTTTTTAATATTTACAGTTCAACGACGTCTTGTCCTGAATTATTTTCAAGTACCTACGAATTTGTTCTCATTTTAATTTCTCTAGAATTTATTTTTTTTCCATTTTCGTAAGAATTATTTTTGTAAGGAACGCGGAATTCTAAAAAAAAATAAGTGCGTTTAACTCAGCTCAATACGTATTTTTGTTTTGTTTTCGTTTTTAGGCCAATACGTCGGAATCTGTAATGCAAAAATTATTTCTCTTCATTGTAACCAAATTAAACAAGCCCACAAATAATTCGGAATAAATATTGAAACTGATTGGGAATTGAAAAAAAAATATTTTTGAGTTTGGTCAAAGATAATGCTTTCCATAATACACTGCCATGAATTATTGTTAATCACTAGTGAATAATGAAGTAGCTGCGCTGCGAGGTACATATAAAAATTATGATGTGGTAATATTAGGTGTGGAAAAAGTGTAATATTATACTCGCGTAATGGCTATTATCCACTAGGGTCATTTATAGGAAACTGCGAAAACGCACCGAAGTTGCTATAATAAACATACCATGAACTTTTAATTACAATCTTACAATTAATGTTACTTTCCCAGACTGTTTTTGATCTTAAACGCGCAATATAAAACAGATTATATTATCAACTAAAATTTTATGCCAATTATTCGGTCAGGAAAGTCAAACTTACGCAATCTCTATTTTGCAATTATTCTTCCAAAAACATAATTTAGTTTTGTTGTTTACACTTCTAAAGCTTCTGTGCCAAATAAATAAAAAAATAACTATCTAACAACGATTATTTTTAAACTCCCTCCTTGTCTTATCGATTAAGTTTTTCTCTTCTAATAATAAAAAATTGGATAATAATTATTTTGAATTACTACTTCAATTATTTAATACCGAGATTAATAAATGTTTGTGTAACTTTGATGATTATTTTACCGCCACTAAAGAACAAAAAACTATCCAGATCCGGACTTAAAATAAACTCATTGACTCGACATCCGGATAAAAGAACAAACAAGAGTTTTATTATTTCTCTGAAGTCTACCAGCACGTGTTGGAAATATTAAAGAAAGAATCTTATATCCTGGGAGGTCTTAAAGCTTCTTATACCTTATCTGACGTCATCGGTATAATTCTTTAATAAAAGTTAATCCAAAGAAGCAACAATTGAATGGCTATTTCAGAATCATCTGACCCAGATGCGCGTGGATTTATACTTCGTTTAAATTAAACAACAGGCGCCAGCAGCAGCCAAGCCCATTTCGGTTTCTTAATTTAGATTTTAAAATAAAAACAGTTATTGAAGGAAAAATCATATTTTTTGAGGCAAAAGAAAATCTGGAACTTTAAAAAATAGGGATCGACCCCATCTATTCATTTTTGCCTCAGTACGTTGCGATTTTTTTTACCATTTCCAGCCCAAGAATTTTTTTTAAGGTCTCCCGAATACGAATAAAATCCCAAAAATAGATTTTTGTTGTAATACTTCCTATACAGGGCGATCGAAAATTTGGTCAAGTTGGCTGGAGAATCATGATGGATACACAGCCAACTAGACCAACTTCACTTTTGATCACTCTGTCCTAAAAAAAAGTTAAAATAACGGGAATCGAACCCATCCACTTTAACTCGTTATCTCTTAAGTCTACAATTTTTAACCTTCGGGGACAAATTCCCTGAAGATAACAATTTATTCATTTTTTCCTCAAAACCACATTTTTGTTGCAACAAAAATTACTTTCCCGTCAATATTCTACTATCATTTTTTTTCAGGTTTAATCGTTCAAAATGTCGAAAGTGGAAAGAAAGGAATATCATGAAACAAAAATACTCAAAACTCGATCACCCATGCGTGGTACCCGTGGATCTGCTCAAGATTTAGCTCAATTCGACAATAATTTAGGTAACATTCAAGTTTTTCTAGTAACATTATTCTTAAAAAAATATAATTTTCCAGATTACCTCCTAGAAGACCTCCAATCGTCAGTTGCTCGTCCCCCTGGAACAAATACGTACCGGGAAACCCGTGTCACCAGAGATGTTGACCATGGAAGAAGCAATTCTTTAAACCGTGTTACACATTTAAAAGCTTCCAATCCTGTTACTGAATATTCATCAGATGATTCTTATAGTTATTTGGTAAAGCTTAATTATTATAAAAAAAATTCATTGAATGAATTGGTAATAAAATAATAATAATAATTAATTAATTTTCAGTCACCAGATGGAACAAAGAGTGTTAAAAGCATGAAGAAGGAGAGTTATTACAGTTCTGCTGGTAATAATGTTGTACCGGAAAAGATTCGAATGCAAAACAATATCAACCAATTAGATTCCCTTTTGGATGATTTAAAACAAGTCAAACAAGGAAGTGAGTATTTTTTTATATGATTGAAATCGAAACTTTGTAGTTAACATAAACCTTGCCTCTTCATAATTGTTCTGAATCAGACTTGTATTTATACTTGTGTTTATTTTGCAGGTGCTAATAATAGCGTTGGCTTGGATCCAGGCTTGGTGTAAGTATTTTTTTTCTCGCTTTTCTCCAATCTGTTCTTGTCTAACTCATAGAACATTTATCTTTCTAAATTGCAAAGGATTAAGATCATGCGTTTTATTGTTACTTGCACACATGGTCCCATTTTATTCAGGGTTAATGGGTCTATGCAATAGTAGAAATAATTCGGTTTATGTTTTTAACAGGGAAACTAGTAAAAGCCGAGTAACGATGGGCAAGAAAATTGTGGAGCGTGAGCTTCATTATGGAGACACTCCTCCAAGAGCACGTACCTTGGATAGATCAGACAGGGAAGGCTCTGTGACCCGAGAAATACAATACATAGATGAAGGTAAGATCCTCCTGCACCTTTGAAACACCCTTTGATAGCCTGAAGATGACTCTTTTCTGAACCATTTTATTTGGGGGTGTCGCAAGTTAATGCAAAACTTCAAACCAAGACAAATTTTAATGTTTGGAATGCAACAGTAACGTAATCGTAGTTGAATATTTTTTTTATTTACAATTAGGGACTTATGGAGAAACAAGACCTATTCGTTACACCCCGTCACCATCTCACAGCCAAGCATCGACTCTTACGAAGCAAAAGAAGGTAACGAATGTTCATACATACCCAATGGAAGTGATGGAAACAACAACTCCCGATATAAACCCTGAAATCTTGGCCAATTTAGATCCAAACCTTCTTCCAGCGGGTAACACAAAAGTAACAACAACCATCAAGACTTATACGTATGAGATTCCCGGATCTGGTTATACAACAGTTTCACCTGATCCAGAAAAATATATCTATTCTCCCAATCAATCGCAAACAACACCCAGTAGAAGTTTTGTGTACAACAAAGTAGAAAATAATGACGTAACAAATACGGTGTCCTATATACCACCAAGTGAACAACGGACTTTGAAAGCCAATATTTATAAGGAAAGTACCACAACAAACCAAATTATACCTCCGTATCAAAAACCTACTCCTCCTCCTGGTGCTGAAACAACTTTAATTAAAGAAACTACAACGACCCGTAATTACCAACCTGGATATCAAGTTTATCCAGAAGCTCCTCCACCAAGTAAACAAACTTTTATTTACAACGAAACTACAACCACTAAGAATATAGAGGATTATCCTGTAGATTCATTGGGTCGTCCTATTAGACCAGTAAGTCGGGATCCACCAAGGAACGAAACTTACATCCTTAAGGAAACACACAACAATATTATTAATAAATCTGGACCATATCCTAATGGACATCCACCTCAACAAGATCCTGGATCAACAACGGTAATTTACAAAACGGATACGCATTCTACCAACAAGTATGGATCACCACCACGCCGACAAACCCCCCCGAACACAACGGTTATTATTAACAAAACTGAAACAAACACAACTGAAAAATATGATCCGAATCGTTATCCCGACTCCCCTCATTCTAGACGACCGAACGAACCTTATGACCCAAATAACGTCAATATTACTTATAAACATACAACTCATAGCACTACATCGAATAAATATGGTGGTGGATATCCACCTGAAGAATCGCAACCCCTTTTGCGTCCTCAACCTTTCCCAAGCGACGGACCTGATGGACCTCCAAAACGCGTGGACGAACTCATGGCGAAAATTGGACATGAAGTAAGCATAAGTATAAAAAAACGTATACAATAAAATTAAAACGATTTTATAGCCCCCAGATAGTCCATTGAATGCCGGATTCCAAGCCCATGAAGCGGAATTGTACCATCAGAAAAAGGTGGACACTTTAAAGCATCAACAACAAGCAACAGAAGTAAATGATTTACAAAAGAAGGAAAGAAATGTTCCACCTACTAAGAATATTACTGGACCACCTGTTTATTATCCACCGGGGCATGAATTGTTTGCACAAAAAGAGGAATCGGCTGCTGCTTGGAGGGCTGAGGTACGTTTTTTTTTAGAATTAAAATTAAATTGGATATACAGTGTGTCCACGGTTGAGTGCATATAAGGTGTAAATGACAATTTTTTTTAGAGTTGGATCTTCATGTTCTGAGGATCGCTCCTGCTTAGTCTCAAACTAGGATATTGAAAAAATGAATCAAATCAATTAATATACACGGTGTTTTTTTGGCCGAAATCTGAAAATTAGTCAAGAGTAAACTGTCTTTATTTTAGCAGATATAACAAAAATGTATTAGAAAAAGTTGTATAGAATTAAAAGCTATTGAAGATTTTCAATTTTTATACAAATCAGCCTACTTTGATTTTTTTCATCAACATGAGATTTTTTATTTGTGGTTTTAATGACCCATGCATGAAGAGTAATTAAACAAAGTACTTGAAAAACAAATAATTATTTATTAAAAAAATACTACATCTTATTTGTTACAAACATGAGTTCAAAAGTATTGGATTAGATGAAATAAAACAAAGTAGGCTGATTTGTATAAAAGAAAATCTTCAATAACTTTTAATTCTAAACAACTTTTTCTAATACATTTTTGTTATATCTGCTAAAATAAAGACAGTTTATTCTTGACTAATTTTTAGATTTCAGTCAAAAAAAACACCCTGTAGTATATTTATTGATTTGGCTCATTATTTAGAATATCTTAGTTTGAGACTAAGCAGGAGCGATCCTCAGAACATGAAGATCCAACTCTAAAAACAATTGTCATTTACACCTTATATGCACTCAATCCGTGGACACACTGTATATGCTTTTGAAAATGACATACGTCTAACGCGGAAAAAATCGATTATTTATATAAAATTTATTATTTTTCATTACTTCCAGGGTGGTATGGCTAAGGAATCCGGAAAATACAAGTATGAAGCTGAAAGTGGTAGTAAAACAAAAACCCGATCCGGCGCTGCTATTGTACCCGTATGCTTACCATTGTGTTGTGGCATACCATGTACACTTCTTTAAGAGCTGTTTATTTTTTTTAGATCTTCGAATTTTTTTCGAATAAATACCTACGGAATAACCGTAAAAACATTTTTTTGCCATTAATTTTTTTTTTACATTTATGCTTGCAGCGACTGATTTATTTTTTACAAGGGGTGATGATTGGCAAAGTGACCCCCCCCTTTTTTAACACCAATTATTTGTATTACCTCAAATGGTTGTATTTTATTTGAGTAAAATATCAAGGCGTTTTAAAATTTTATACTCGAATGAAGTACCTACATTTTTTATTATTATTACATTGACATTTTTTTTAACCTGTTTCTAATTGAATAGTTATTTTAAAAAAAAACGTATTTAATATTTGTGTGAAGATTGTAAAAATATTAACTATAATTTACTATTTAATAATGTATATATTAAGATAATTTTTGTTCTGGTAAATGAAGCTTTAATTTTGTAGCAATTTTAATTTGAAAAGTATAGTTTAACATTTTATTGCAATAGCTCAACAAAACTGGTTGTACTAGAACATAACAACTTTATAAGCTAACAATTACAATATCCTTGCCTGTTTTTAACTATAAAATGTAAAAATGTATTATAAAATTCTTAAATAAAACGTAAACTTATTTCTTTGATTATTTCCGACCTGTAGAAGCCGCAAATGCCAACTCAGAGTCAAAGTCGAAAGATAAAGTATGGAGGACAAAAACCCGACAATCCAACAAAAATTAAACCCATTATATTAACATAGATTATTAAAATTGCACATTGGGGGTCAATGAAATCACTGTCTAACATCATTGTGCTGCAGCAATATTTTTAATATTAACCAACCTATTACAAGGAAATTATTTAACTTCAAATTTTACGCGAATATTTAGAAGTAAAATCTAAAATTGTGACTATAAGAATTCAAATAATTCTGTAGGTCCCAGTCACCTTTTGGCAATTATTTTAACCGTACTTGTGCGATTACGTATCTTACCTTTTTCGTTGAGATAATTTTTTAAGTGTCGTATGTACCCTGCAAAATTTGCCACAAACTTTTTGTGTGGATTACAGGGGTTGGGAACACATACGGGAAAGGGGCGACGACAAAATATAATTTTAATAACTAGGGGAAACAAAAACAGGAACACCAAAAAGGAAGAACAAGGCAAGAGAAAGAAAATAATGGTGGTTTTCTTTGGTACAAATCAATAAAAATTGATTAAGTATACTATGTATTAAAACATAACAACTTTATTATGTAAAAATGCATTAGAAAATTCTTAAATAAACCATTACCCTAAATTCTTTGACTACCTCGATCTTGTATAAGCCCCAGAAGTAGACAGTCGGCTTCTAATAATGTAAGATCTTTTTCATATCCTAAAAACTTGGAAGACAATTCCAAATCTTTAATTAATAGCCTAACTTTGGCTCCTCGAACGTACCCACTACAAAAGTTCCTATAAATCTCATTCAATTCATAATTTAAAACAAACCTTGACTGTTTCTTAGGTCGAGGACACACACAATGAAATTTCCATCCAAAATCTATATACAAATCGTCCTCAACTACATGGAAAATCTTCCCTTGCACGACTTTTCCTTCAGAATCACCCAACTAAAGTAAAAGATTTTAAAACCCCCGTAAAGTTTAATTATTGATAACTTACGTCTATAAATTTAGAATTACGTAATAAGGAAGCAAAAGTATAACTTTCTGGTTTGGGTTCTTCCGTTAATGTTTCGAACTTCGTGTATGCTTTTGCATATCCACCAAGAGGTTTATCACTTTCTTGATTGACAGGAGGATCAGTTGATGAAGAATACTTTAGGATTACTTGAATAGGCTTCCAATTATGTTTAATTAATTTAATTGGAATTTTTCTTAGTAAAGACATTTTTGTTTGTTAAAAACTTTGGTTAGGGTTAAGAAATTAACAGGTGCACCAACATTAAATGTAAAGATTGATTTTTGAAGCTTAATTAAGAAATTAAAATTTAAAATTCAATAATTTGTAGATAGTTAAGGATTCTTTTTATAGTTTTAAATCCAAAATAAATTCAAAAATTGTGCCTTTGCCACAAAAAATTTATTTAGTGATTTTATTTTTGAAAATTTGACAAACCTGTGCATACTTCAGACTTTTGTGGCTGTCACCTAAAAATTTTCACGTGATTTTCGGTACAATTTTCACATATTATTCACAAATGGCATCAGCTACTACAGGGGGAAAGAAATGTTGCGGTAAATTAGGTTTAAAGCCTTTAACAGGGCATAATATTTTATTTTATTATGCCCCCCTCCAAGGGGTTTTGAGTTACACAGCTTTATCAGTCAATGTCATGAACCCTTCATTAATTTTAAGGTAACTTTAAACTAAGCATTGAATTCCACCTCCTAACAGGTCTATTTTAGAATTTTCCCGAGACGAGACATTACAAATGTTTTGTTAATCAACACTCTTGTGGGATCGGGATTGTATTTATATACTCGACCACATTTACAAGCGGTTCCTAAGCAAAAACGTATCCTTTTTAGGTAAGTACTGATTTTAACAATAAAAATGTTGAATTAATTTGTTTCTTACAGTGCTTTTGGAGCTGTAACGTTTTCACTTGGTTCCGTACTGGTGTGGGCCATATTACGAAGCGTTGTACCACAAAATGTAGCGCTTTGCACTGTTTGTGGTGTCGGTTCGGGGCTGGCTCTTATTAAAATAGGACGTAGCTATACAAACCACGTTGATTCTCTAGTCAAGCAATAATCTGTTACTCTTTTTTATTTAAACGTATTAGTAATGTGTAATCGACTTGTTTAGTACAATAAAATGATTGAACAACTTTTGTTTCTTTGCTTATTAAAGTATTACTACTACTTATATAAAGAGTTTTAAAAAAACCGAGGGGAAAGTTGGAAATCGTAATATCTATTTTTTTTTTAAACGGAAGGAGATAAATTTTACATACCTTTGAGAGCCGTGACTTGGATTTCCTGTTCCTGTTTTCCATGCATCATCTTCCCTCATAAATTCTTTGTCTATTCAAGATTTTTCCACACTTCGCTGTACACTTTGTCTTCTTCCCTTTCGTTACGATGGTCGAAACCAGGAGGCTGCACTCCCTGCAAATTGTAACCAACAATGGTCATTACATGTAGCCTTCAATGTGTGACAAACAGAAAAAATGCAGGTGTCCTGCACAAGGATTTAACATATAAACTCAAACAAATTGCAAATTGTTCGCTCTCCTAATCAATTTAGAGCAAAATATTACTACAGGAAAAATTTGTAGAGAATTTTTGAAGCGTTGGGTACTGCCATTGGTTAATTTGAATTTGCCGCTATATTTAACCAATGGCCGTCTGCAACGCACATAAAGTAACTTACCGTTTTCTGTGTTTTTTGATGTTGAACCACGTCTTGGACACAGACATTGATGAATTACATATTATTTTATTCAAATTTTTCACTATTAATACAGCTTTAATTTATAATCAATTATCGGTTAATATTAAATTATTGCCAGGCCTAGAATAGGCAGAGTAGGTCTTGTGGCTAGGCGCTAGGCCCATAAAACGTTGTGATTGGCTAAGCCGTCTCGAACACGTGATGCGCAGGTGATCATGCTCGAGTCCGCATAGTGCGCTTTAGGTCAACGACCTCAATTTTGGAAATTGTGTTTTGCAAATAAAATTGGCAAAAATGTGATAGTGAGAGTGAAATTATTGTGGAACAGGCCCGTAAAATCAGCAAAGGCATACGAAAAATTCTACTGTCATGCAGTGTATGGAATGGAGGAACAGAAATAAGGTTAGCAACTTTTTAGAATGTTGTAATCGTAATTGCTTATTAATTGATAATTTATGTGAAAAAAATTGAAATCCACAAGTTTATGGACACATTACGACTTATAGCACTGCACTTTGCGTTTCTCTATAAGATTTCTCGCTTGCAGAGAGCTACAGTAGGTGGACTCGTTGAGCCCCCTGTCCTATTATTTAATTTTGAATGGTCTAGAATTATTGTAGACTGAACTCTCTCCTACTTTTAGCAACAAACCCTATTCTACATTGTGTACCTCTTATTATTAAGTATTAATAACGAAAATTTGAACAATATCGCTTAAGCGGGGGTAATATTATCGTTATGCCCGATTCGGGGACGCTAACATAGACGGGGCTAATTCCTGGGGCTCGGTGTTGCAAAAAAGACCCCACGTTCAAGCTAATAAAGTATGTTTTGTTTTCGAAAAGAGATTCTTAAATAATTTATACCCTTATCAGAACAGGGGTTGGTGTCTATTACTTCCCCTAAGTCCAAATTTTCTGTGACCGGCCGTATCGTGAATATTTTCTCGTATTTTGTTCTAGTACATCGTCTAGGTATGATTTTTCGTCTGTATTCAACTTATTATACAGGGTGTCCCAATCTTACTTATTCTCTATTTCTCTTGTGGGTGTTAGGTACCTACCTACTTTTTAAGTGATCAAAAGTTAATCATTCACATGCAAAAAGGCTCAATTTTTTAACGTTTAGGGCAATATCTTAAAAAACTGTTCTTACAAACGGCCATTGTTTATTTTAAACATTAAATTGTCTTTTGTACGATTTGGCTATCTGCCATAGTTTTGGCAAAATAAAATAATTTCGTTTTACTACACGCAGTTACATGCAAAAAATATTTTTTTCTGCCGAAACTATTACAGATAGCGAAATTTAACAAGAGACAAAAAATGTTTGAAAAAAGAATATGTGTCCCCATAAAAAGTTTTAAAGTTATTAGTGAAACCATTAAAAAAATATGAGCTTGTTTGCAGGCGAATCATTAACTTTTGATCGACTTTTGATCACATACGTAACACCCACATAGAGAGAATTATGCCAGAATTTTTTTCAGTACAGATTCGATCCCAGTCTCTTGTTATTTAAAAAAATACAAGTTTGATTAAAGTGCCCTAATTTGATCCTAGTATGTATATGTGTATGGCATCTTGTATATAAGACAGATATTTTAGGGACACCACCATATCCGTCATGATTATGTCAAATGAAAAGATTCGATAATAAAGTCAAAATGACAAGTAAAAATAATTAAATTTGGTATTAATAATTTCAGAAGGTTTTTATTTTTGAAAATTATGTAATGAGTGCTACAGCAAATTCCGAAACGGATGAAGAGATATTAAAACAATGTACAAATAATTTTTATGTGGCCGCCACCATTCAAGGGAGGTTGGCCTACTTTTTCATGTCCATTCATGCCTGTAATCCAGCAATATTTGCATGGTATACTTTTGGAATAAAACGCAAACCCAAAATTTTAATTATTTTACTTTGCAGCATATCCAGTCGCGACCCTAAACCCCTTTTATTCAGTAACATGATATATGGCATGACCATTCACTTATTTTCTAGACAATCAATGACATTGATTGCGTTTCTTCATCGATTATCTTTCAGGTAAAGGTTTCATAATGGATAGGTACTCCATATTTATATTTTTGTCCAGTATTTTAGGTTCGATGATGTTTAATTATTCGAGTATGCTTGTGTTTGAATGGCTTGCGGAAAGGTTTGAAGATCGCCCATATTTATTAACATTTTTAGGATTTTTTAGTGGAAGGGTAATGATTGTCCATCTCCTTGCATATCTTTATCATGTAGATTCGAGATGTCTCATTCTTGGTAATAGAATTAGAAGAAATTCCACTTACGAAACGATGTACATTTAAATTGCGTATAGAAAAAATAAAAATCACTCTTTTTAATTTAATTTTTTATTTTTGTTGGAGTTTGTTGGGTATTTTAATTAACAATAATAATACAATTAGTGGTAAAATAAGTTTATAATAATAAATATTGCTTTATAATATTATTTTGATTTTTCTGTTTTAAATTTAATCGATCGGTTACAGTTGATTCATAATTTCTTGGCACGCTCTTTGAAAGTATTTCTGACTAGTAATACAAAAATAACTAAAGAAGTATAAGTTACTAGTTCTAATTTTAAAAAGAGCTACCTTGGGAACTATATAACATTTCTGGAATTACAAATAGGACTTTTAAATAATACTACTCTGTATCTCCTCAAAAAAATTTGAGATCGTAATTTTCATTTAAATTTTAGTTTAAAATTAGTGCTACGATTAAAATTAGAAAAAGGATTTTAAAGATTTAAATTTTCAGGGAATCCCCTAACTAACTTAAAAATAAAAAATACTAAGTTTAGGTAGTTTCACCGATAAATCATGATATAAAAATATATGTACTATAATCACATAAGGTTATATAGGGTGTCCAAGATAAAGAGCGCATCCGCATGAACAGAGATAGAACTTCTTTTACCATTTACGGGATCTCCATGCATCATGCGCTCCTTATCTTGAACACCCTGTATACATATTAAGAGATAAAAGATTAAAAAATAATTCACTGCTCGTCAATAATCTTGTCTTTCAGGTCTTAAAAATCCAACATTTTTAAAAAATTTACTTCGTAGCAAACAAGTTCGAATCCTGCTTGTTATCAGTCACACAATCAAAAAATTGCAAAAATTACCTACGAATACTTTAAAAATACCATTTTTAATGGAAATGTGTGTGTTGTCCAGCATGTACAGCAGAATTTTCTATTGTTCCGTGACTGTGATCATGCCCAGCTATAAAAAAATAAAAATCAATTACATTCGTGTAATACCAAAACCAAAACTAAGTACAAAGCCATATACAGATCGTAAGAAAAAAAATCCCACTTTATAAGCAATTTCTGCAAAGAAGCTTACTCCAATATAGACATGCTTTTTTAATGCTGGAACCCTTTACATGAGTTCCTTATTCACTAGTGAATAATAATAATTCACGTCAGTCTGTTATGCTGTTATGCAAAACCATAAATAATTGATTAAATATTTATTAGTGGTGTACAAAATAAATTAAACTCATCTACAGTGTGTCCACGGATTGAGTGCATATAAGGTGTAAATGACAAATTTTTTTAGAGTTGAATCTTCATGTTCTGAGGATCGCTCCTGCTTAGTCTCAAACTAAGATATTGAAAAAATGAGCCAAATCAATTAATATACAGGGTGTTTTTTTGGCCGAAATCTAAAAATTAGTCAAGAGTAAACTGTCTTTATTTTAGCAGATATAACAAAAATGTATTAGAAAAAGTTGTTTAGAATTAAAAGTTATTGAAGATTTTCAACTTTTATACAAATCAGCCTACTTTGATTTTTTTCATCAAAATCCAATACTTTTGAACTCATGTTTGTAACAAATAAGGTTTAGTATTTTTTTAATAAATAATTATTTGTTTTTCAAGTACTTTGTTTAATTACTCTTCATGCATGGGTCATTAAAACCACAAATAAAAAATCTCATGTTGATGAAAAAAATCAAAGTAGGCTGATTTGTATAAAAATTGAAAATCTTCAATAGCTTTTAATTCTAAACAACTTTTTCTAATACATTTTTGTTATATCTGCTAAAATAAAGACAGTTTACTCTTGACTAATTTTCAGATTTCGGCCAAAAAAACACCCTGTATATTAATTGCTTTGGCTCATTTTTTCAATATCTTAGTTTGAGACTAAGCAGGAGCGATCCTCAGAACATGAAGATCCAACTCTAAAAAAATTTGTCATTTACACCTTATATGCACTCAATCCGTGGACACACTGTATAACAAAACCAAAGCAATAAGCAGGTCGAACAAAAATCTGCATGCAAAATTAAAACAAGGAAAAGTAAAGTATACGTGGGAAAAACTTCAAAGCGTAAAGCTATGAAATTTAAATCCATGAACATTTCTATAATTTCCAACTAATCTAATTAACGTCTCGTTAATTTTTATGAAAGAGAACGTACGTCTGATTACGTTTTAAATCAAGGGCACCGACCGAGAGAATTAATTCTATCGTACACACATAGAGAGATAAAAAGTAAAAACGAAAGCCAAACCAGAAGTCAACTTTCGAAAACTAATTTGTTGAACAGGTTGCTCATCCATGTATTGCATCAATCAGGTCGACGGTATTTATTATGATGTGTGATGAAAGAAGATAGAACTTATTAGTTTGCATATCACGTTAAGAAATGTTAAGAAATTCAAAAATTCGGGGAAATTACAGTGGACGTTCGATTATGTGAACGAATACGGTGCGGCGATGTCTTGCATCGCAAAATTATCGAAAATTTCAGTTTAAATGCAACTTTTAGTCACTTTGTTGTTGTTGGATAATGGAAACCCATTACTAAAAGTAAAAGGATTTTTATAGGAACCGGGTTCTAGGACAGTGCTTGCTGATTCATTTTGGTAAAAATTCGAAAGGATTTTGGGGAATCGGAGACTGTAACGCTCTCGAAAAATAAAACTTGCAAGTTTACGTAAATCTCAATACTTTTAAGGAAAACCCGAGTCTTTAATTCAGTAAAAGGAAACCCAAGGGTTAAATTTAAGGTTGAACTTAAAATTTAGGTTAATAGTCGAATTTTTAAAGAATCGAAGGCTGTAACGTAATTGAAACTTTCTCAAGGTAAAAATCGAGAGCCCTTAAGGTCAACAATCGGAAAATTTAATCTGAAGATTTTTTTATCGAAAATTAGAGTCTAAAGGGAACTCAAGTTTAAATTTGTTGAAGGTACTTATTAAAGGCCTTAAGGTCAAAATCATGTATTTCAGGAATATCTTCACTGGTTATCAAAATATAAAATTTTTTATGCAGTTTTTTTAGTGCGTACTGTCCGAGTTTCGTAATTTAAAAGTTGCGTTGGGCATCTTTGGTGAAATTTTGGAGTCAATATTTTTTTTTTGGACTTTTGTCAAGCTTTGCCTACAAATTTTCGAAACATGGGAATTTTTTGATTTATTTTCAGGAGTACCTACGGTAATAATTTCTTACAATTTCAATTGTTCCTGCTTCATGAAGTAATTATTGACTTTCCCCTAAATAAAAACGTCTTATAAATTGATAGGGACAAAAATGACCATGCAATGGTTCAGGTTCGCATACTGAAGGATTCACGTAATTCAGAGCCTCCTAGGTAGTACCTATAATTTTTTAATGATATCCTCGACAGTAATTATTATTAGTCATGAAACTTGTAAAATAATAAACTTGGTAATAAGGTGGGAATTTTAAAATAAAATAAGGAAAACCCCATACAACAAACAATTATATTCTTTAACATTGTAACAATAAAAAATGTCCTTTTACTCTTGTTACAAAACCTGATAATTATAAAATAGTTATCCCTACAAAATTTAATTAAAATGTTGTTACGAAAAATTATTTTAAATCCTTGAAAAATGAAAGACAATGGTGTTGTTTAAGTATTTATATTATTATGCTTATTTAGCATCGAAACAATTGAAATTAAAATAATTGAACGCGTTTTAGTGCAATGGTGTAACTAAATATCGATGATGAAAATTAAATCCTATATTGTTTTAATTAAATTAATAAATTATCTACAAATAAAAGGGAAAGTATTTCGTTTTTGGTATTCAACAGTAGTTCGCGAGGCAGCATTGGAAATCAGTTGAATGCGTAGCGAGAAACACCAGACTATACGGGTTCGATACGTACAGAAGAGAGACAGGCATCTAATTTACTAACGCAGCGGAAGTTCGCGATTTTCTCATCAACCGTACATTTTAGCTATATGACTACCTTATACTATGTGATAGACAATTCAATTTTGCATTCAATTATATAATAATATACAGGGTGTTTCATTTAAAATAACAAAGTTGCTTATTGTACTGTGAAAAGCAAACACCCTGTATACGTGATATTAATTTAGGAGAATGCAAAACTATATACTGAACAACTTTTATATTTAAACTTTTTTCATATTTTGACTAATTTGACACTTTTTTGGGTTCTTGGAGGACCAAATCACGTATTTCCGCGAAAATCTCAATTTCGAAAATTTTCATGATATCAATACTTCCCATACAGGTACCGGTAGTGATATGGGAAAGTAAAAAATGACTTGACTCGATAATTATGTAACAAAAAAAAATGTAGGTAGATACACGAAATTATCAGCTGTTCAAACGGGAAATAAGCTCTAATAACACTTACATAAATAAGGAAATGTAAAATATTAAACCATATTGCTTAAGAGATATTTTATTCCGAAACAGTTGAATTCTGAATACAACAAAAAAAATTATGCGTTAAAGCAAAATAAATTCGTAGGTAACAATACCTTTGTCTTTTTATTTTCTTTCCCCAATTTCATTGGATTACACGTAAAAATTAAAATAAACAAAAGGATATCACAGTTTGACGTGAATCATTCATTTTTTGAAGTTTTGATTGTTTCAAAGTCAATTGTTATTTTAAAACAAAAGATGGTAACGCGTCACAACTTCTCAATTATTAACAAAATTGAATCCAAGGCAAAACAATTAAACTATCTAAGTTACATGCATAAATAATTTTTAGATAATGTCACGGACTTTAAACAAATAAACTTTTAAATTATTACCAATTTACGCGGCGTACAAAAACATTTTTCCATTATCTAGACTGAAAAATGGCACGCATTCAAAACGACCTCGTGCAATTTTTTTCCAAAACATGAAAGTGAAAAAAAAATACATAACATATATAAGTTACTGACCCTTACCGACCTTCACACATAAGCAAACTTTTGCTTTTACAATTTTATTATTACGCCTCGTCCGTTCCGGCAAGGCCTACTTTCTAAACTTTGAAGTATTATATTGATAGGCTTTTTATTACTCAATGTATAACATAAATAGATGTCAAAAAACTTTTATTAAGAGGTTAATTAATAGAAATTTATTTATATCAGATCGTTTAAGGCGAAATAAATTAAAAGTGAAAACAAGCATTGCATGAAAAAGTTGCTTTAAATATTAAAAAGTATATTACGAATAAAAAGTAAAAACGATGAGAAAGTACTTAAAATCTAAAAACTTTCTGTTACTAAAAATAATGGATAATATATCCACTTTTTTCCACTAAAAAAATGATCAGAAAGTCGATTAGAATCAAACGAAATTAAATTTCTAAAATTATATTCAACAAAATTGAGATTTTCGCGGAAATACGTGTTTCAGACCTCCAGGAACCCAAAAAAGTGGTTTAGAAAAAAATGTCTGTCTGTGGGTGGTTGTGTAGGAAACGCCTCTAACGCAAACACTAGTGAACCGATTTTGATGAAATTTTAAATGAAGGGGTATATCGAAAATTCATCGACAAAATGAGCTTTTCAAAAAAATTCGAAACCGGAAGCGGAAGTTAGACATGTTTTTTTGGTAGCTGTTTTTTCAGAAACGGAATTTTGAAAACATGAGTAGGGTATATGAAAGAGGACCATAATTCAAGGGAAACAGTTTTTTACCGGACTCTCTAACTTCAAAATGGCGGCCGCTATGAATTTTTCAAAATTTTGACTTTAACACCCCACAACTCAAAAATCAGTTTTCTGATCAGGTTCAGCAACAACTTGTTTGAAAGCCATTTGCCGGCACTATACCATAAAGAAAAATTTATTTAGTAAATCTAAAAACGGTCGCAATGGCGCTCTTCCAAAAATTTTGAAATGTTTGAAAAATTATTACAAAGAAACTGGCCACCACACGATTTTGTTTAAATTTTCTACACTTATGCAGTGGTGTACAGGGTGTAAAGTTAACACCGTATTAATTAAATAAAAATTACTAAATCAAATACCACGAACAAAAGATATAAACACTTTTTTTTCTACATAAAATGTCTTTTTCAACGAACTTTTCCGCATTCTACAACATCGTTTTGTATTAAGGCTCGTACTACTTTACATAATTATAATATGTTCTTTGAAGAGACCTCGATTTTAAAAACTCTTAGAATTAATTAATTTTTGCGAAAAGTTCAAAAAACTTGCTACAAGCTTCTTCCTTCTTCAAAATTTATAGACGATAATTACAAAGCGAAAAAAGATATCACGCACGTAACATTAACCGAATCAAGGTTGTAAAATTATATAATTTAGCACAAGAGAATGCACAAGCCGAGACGTTTACTCGGTTTACACCATTTTTACAACTTAGGGGAATTACGCAAAACGACTCATTTCGTTTTTCTTTGATTTTTTGTTATTCCAAGTAGGTTACATTGAAATTAGAAAAAAGGGATAGGAATTGTGCTAAACATCCTGTCTATAAACAAGCAATTCAAGCAGAAAGAGTAGAAAACAATTGCTAGGCGGATGGATCCTTTATTAATGGAAAGTGTTGACCTCAAATTCTTTAAGAGGATCTTTTAAAACGTTTCGCAACAACGATTACGATATCATACACTTAAGATGATTTGTTTTCTTTAAAGTTCAACATTGAAGTTCCTATCCATGATAAAATTCAATCTAATTTGAATCCATTTTGGATCTCCATGGTAACCCAGCATTTCCTCATAAACAAGACAAAAGAAACTTAAACCAACACAATCATTTCTCATGCATTTTTTTAATCAATCAATAGCGCATGCTGTGTCATATCCATGACAACCAAAAAACATGCATAAAGCTTCAGAGAAAATTAGATCAAGTCGTTTCTAAATATTGTTTTTTCACTTACTAACGAATTGTAAGCCGAACATGACGGCAAATCCGGCCAAAATGGCGAGAAGTTGCCAAATTCCACTATGATGGTTGCTGCGTTCTCTTGCCAAAACTTCAAAAAAGACCACGTACAGAAGAGTTCCTGCTGCCATTCCTTGTAAAACGACTGATGTCACGTCTTCTTGGGAACCCCCTGTTTCGCTCAAGGCTATTCCTATTCCGATTCCTAAGATTTTTTTAAGGGTTGGGTTAGGTTGTACGGATTTAAAAAAATATTTGCATTTATGCGTTTGATTGAAGCTCTTATTGGTTGTTTGTTTTGTAGATAAGAATATAAAATCTTTAACCTACGTCAATGCTATAATCATTTTTTGAAAGGTTGACATTTTAGGGTTGTGCGAATATTATCTAATAAGGTTTTTGTAAAGTTGACGGATAAACAGTGTTTAGAATACGACAAAATAACAACATAACGGTTTCAAAAAGTGACACCCTCCATGAATTTTTGAAGTTCTGCTTATTTTATAAATTCGTTTCTCAACATTATTTAAAAGGATTTTTTTTAAGGTTTCTTGCCTTCTCTATTTATTTATATTTTTTTTGGTAAAAAAAAACTCTGATAGATAAGTGGCTTTACATGAAAGTGAGCGTGTGACCGTCATAATGCTGAATGTCACCGTGTTGTGGTTTTATAATGACTAGTCTACGATTAAAAATATTAAAAGTTAATGAGAAAATGTTTGAGTTGCCAAAATACAGTTTTTAAAATCTTTGTTCTATTTTTATAATTTTTTTTACTAATTAAGAGCTAACCTATGGGA
The DNA here is from genome assembly GCA_963082805.1 of Hemicrepidius hirtus. NCBI lineage: Eukaryota > Metazoa > Arthropoda > Insecta > Coleoptera > Elateridae > Hemicrepidius > Hemicrepidius hirtus. The sequence continues at coordinate 30,655,536 of OY720162.1, forward strand.
CCATCATTATTGCTTTCCCCCTACCCCTTCATTGTATGCCAAAATATTAAGCTACAAGCAATTTTCACAATTTTTTAAATTATGCTCGTTTTCCCCTAAATTTGGGGACTTTCGTTATCGGGTTATTCGGGTATTTGTCGTTTCAAATGGCGACTTTTTAGGAGGTTGCTAAGATACGCTCGATTATTTATTTTCAAAGCAATGTTATTTTTTCATATTATCCTGAATTCTTAAAAAACAAAGGATGTGATTGACTAATCTAGAGTGCGGTTTCTTTGTGAGAAATCATGGTGTGAATAATTTATTCTATTATTCAATTTAAACACAACTAAAATGAGGGTAATTCTTTAATAGTAGTAGAGAAAATATTTTTCTGTATTCTCCAAGAATTTTTTTCCAAAAATACTTTTGTTATGTTTTTTATCGAAGTGGGCGTATGGTCGTCATAGCATTGCGCGTCGCATTATAATGACTATCGGGGTTAGAAATTTAATTTAAAATTATGACCTATATTTTCTTAAAAAAGAAACTATTACAAAGAGCTTCAAATCAAAACGAATGCATAATCAAATCAATGAAATAAATACCAACCTAACGGTGTAACAACCGCAAAGGTTCCAATGTAAATCAACAACAATACTGTCCTCGTTTTTGACGCGACAAGTTCAACACCGACACAAAAAGCAATCACCAATTTATGGGTAGCAATGGCCGCGAATAGATACCAAACTTTTTGTACACTATTTTCAAGTCCCACGGCAAGACCTTCAAATACAGCGTGAAAGCTCAAGGCCAAAACGGCTAACAGACCCCGGAAGGAGTTTTTCATGGACTCCTCCACATGCACGTGACTATGTCCGTTATGACTGCTACTGTGATTACTACTGGTGCTGCTTCCAACAAAATTTAAATTGTTTTGAGAGTTTAACAACTCCTTCGTGGAATTACTGATGTAACTTATGCTCCCGTCTTCGAGTTTGTTTAAAGTTACCCTTGGTATGGTCAAATTTTCTTTTTTGTTGCACCTGACCGATAGGGAACGGTGAAGGGCTTCATGGTCTATCCTTTTGTCTAAGAATAAATGCACCAATTCTTCGATGAAGTAAACGAAAAAAAAACCCAAACAGAAGACTAATTCCGAGGTGGGAATTCCATGCCCCAGGTTTGGGATTTTATCTTCCGCTTCTAGATGGCTTAAAGATTCCCTTACCTCGGGTTGGAGATGAAGAAAAGTAGTGAAAAGAAGAACTCCGCCGCCGAAGCATAACAAGAGCGAGATCACCAAGTTTTTATCTTTGTCTGCCGTTTTTATGCTCACCAATTTTGTTAGTTTTATTGGAAGCATTCCAATACCAAATGAGGCAACTCCAAGAACAACCATTGCTACCGCCTTTGCTATAATTAAATCATTGCTTTTTGCAGCATCCTCGAGATGATGATGATGATGATGATGGTCGTGCATATTGGCGCCGTCCATATTTTTCTTCAAATTCGAGTTATGCTAATTAGTTTTTTATTTAATTTATTTTTGTTCCGCGTTTTATTGCATCTGAAATTATTTAACTATTTTTATAACTTGTTCTTGAGGAGAAAAGACAGTTCCTTGTTTTGTTTACGACTTGTAATGACTATAGAGTCTAGGTCAGTTTTAATTCAAAAAATTACGTTTCATTTGAATCCGAATAAATTAATTCTTTGAATTTCTTTAAAAACCAAATATTTTTCTCTAATTAGTGTATTTTTGCATTGTATAAAGTCCAAAAAAAATAAATTTTATTACGTTTCGTCAAGAGCTATGATGATATACAGGGTGTCCCAAAACGAAACGGCATCCAGTTAAGGGCATGTTCCTTTCATGAAATTTTTTTTCATATATTAAAATAATTAGTATGTATTTATTATTATTTTACAAATAATGTTCAAAATGACCGCCATTGGCTTCAAGACAAGCTTCTATTCTTCGAAACAAAATTTTGAGGCTAAAGGCGGTCATTATTCAAAAAACGGATTTGCAGAATTATTTTTTTATTCGCATTTTTCATCTTTGAAGTGGGATTTACACGAAAACGGTTAATGGTAGGAAAACATCTCAAGAGACTGTTTCAACCGTAAATTTGAAAATTGTGTCAAAAAGAAAAAAACAGTGGCGTATCATTTTTTTCTCCAGAAATATCCACGTACGCACCTGTAGCTACGCCACTGGAGAAGGAAAAAATGACTAATATGGTCCACTTATAGCAAATGTACATACATATTCCTTCCTTTTTAAAATTTAATTCCTAGTCATTTCTGAATAAATGAAAAAAATCCCGATATTTTTTATAACTTTCAACACCCTGTATCTCGGTAACGAAGCATTTGCGAACCCATGTTAATAGGAACTTTTCCTCTTATTTTCATGAAAGGTACAAGTCCCTAACTGGATGCCGTTTCTTTTTGGGACACCCTGTATAATAGTTACCCTCCTCCCCTCTTCTTAATTTTGAGGCGCAAGATTAATTTACAAGCATTTCTTAAACTTTTTTGAAAATAATTTTCCCCCCTATTCGAATATTTTTGCGTTCTATGATTTTTTAAGTTCGTATTTTTTTGTTAAGAATCGTCGAGATCTAACCTAAGGGATAATAATTCTTGCCTCCCTTTCCCCTCGCGAATTATAAACTTACAAATATTTCTCAGAATAATTTGTAGTTCTAGTTCCCAAATTTGGGTATATATTTTATTTGTGTTTCCTGGTACGTAATTTTTTAGGTTTCGTCAAGAGCTAACGTAAGGAAACATAATTTTTGCCTTCCCCCACCCTCATAAATCACAAAGCCATCCTTTTAGCATTTCCGATTCCCAAATATGAAGTTTCTTCATTATTTAACTTAAAGGATAGTCGATAGATTAATATTTAATGGCGTTTTCCTAAAAATTATTAAAATATTTGTCTATTATTGTTTTTGTTGAATGGATATTAAATTATTTTTTTTAAAACCGGTATCCTATCTTTCACCATTTTTATGTAAGAAAATAAAATATTAACAATAAATTTGTGACGGAACTAACTTTAAAAACAATGTTTGCTGTAAAATTTATTGATTTTATCCTTGAGACGTTGAATTGTTTCTTTCCCTTGAGCTGATTTAAAAAATCCAAACTAAGTACTTTAAATTTATTTCCTATTTTTCAGGAGATTTAATTGTTTTTCGTATCTATAACTTCATCGTCGATTTTTTAAAGTAAACAAAAGCTTCTTTATTTGTTTAATTGTATGTTAATGGTAGCGCAATGATTTTAATTAAAAATTTGTGGTAACAAAGGAAATTTCTCTATTCTTAAAACGAAGTTCTATAGAATTTTAAAAATTTACTAACTGGTAATGGATGTTTTCCATTTCTTCACGATTACAATAGCGAAAGTTCAAAAGAACAAAACGTCGTTAAGGCAAACATAATTAATTAAAATTGATTGGATTTAGCTTGTACCATTTAGCGCAATGTTTATCAGAATTATGATTTCCACTCCGTATTTTAATTTTTAGAAGTAATTTTTATTAACAATCGAGTTACCTAATTTTTTACGTACTAAGTAAAATTTACTTCAATTACGTAATCTTACATTTATTAGGAAAAAGATGCGAATTAAAACAATTCAGAAGCCTTTTTTTTAATGAAAATTGCATGTCAGTCTAGAACAAAACATTTTTTTTATAATGACTGATAAAAGTTTAAAAACAGGAGATTTATGGAGGAACATAAACATAACTAATCAGGCATTCAAGATACCACACCCACGTCTAAAAAATAAGATTATGGACTGGCTATAAAACTGTAATTTTAATTTACCGACAAGGATATATCAACAATATAGATAACAGATTATACATGAGTTTAAGTAAATACTTCAATATTTCAACAGAGACTTTATATATTTAGTAGATCACGAACAAACTAAATTATTTAGCCTTCTAGATCCCCAGACCGCAACCTCAACCCCGTCTAATTTGTTTGGGAAAAACCTGCAAAATATATTACAGGGTGAACTAAATACCACATACCGCATTTTTGATATAAAATATGACTCAAAGAACGAATGTGAATGCCAAGGGTGGGGGGTGGAAATCCCAGGTGTTTCTCAAGAAGCCAAAGAATAAAATAGCTTCAAAAATAAAATTTTTAAAATTTAAAAAAAATTAGAAGCTGAATTTTCAGATCATAATTATGTGGATGAATTATTCCCCGCAATTATAAACAAAATATAATAAGGAACTGCCAATTCTCTTCTTAAATATTCAAATACTTTTTTTAATAATTGTCTTCTTTAAAAAAATCGATTTTTAATTATTCCTTCAAGAACGAGAAAAAATTTAAAAAAATTCGTAAATTCCAAAAGAAAACCCACCACACATAAAACGGCACTAAAAACTTGTAACAATAAAAATTCCACTTTATATATTTAAAAAAAATCACATGTTTTACAGTTTAAGAAGTGGATGTTACACAAGTTGTTCTTAAGGCTATTCGGCGAAGACTGAAGTGAGTCGGTGATTAAAGTGGAGGCTCATTGAATTAGCTGCAAGTACACCGGGGGATACGAACAGTGCGCGTATATTTGCATAGGTCGTGAGTAAAAATTAATAATACACGCCATGCGTGTGCGTTTCCGTGCTTAAAATAGACAATAAATACGTATCTAAACTGTATAAATAGAAATTATGATGGGGTAATGTCGGTAAATTCCAAAATTATTCCGTGGCGGGGTAAAAATATTTAATTGGGTCATACATCATACTGTATATGGAAGAAACTTCCAGTGCTTGGAATTTAATTTTTATGAGAATTTTCTTTGAATTTGTTTCTTGGTTTCGTAACCTACGCACTATGTGATCAAAATTGTTGTCTTTTCCCCCACCTTCTTACTAAATATCACCTTGACAATTTTTTAAATTTTTATAATTCCAAATTGGCCAGTGTTTTGCCCAAAAAGGTTTAAGACATGGATTAGTAGATTCTCTTTTCTTCATTTTGGCAAAGAGATAAGCCCTCTAGGAGAACTCTCTATCCTAGGGGATGATAATTGTATCCTCCGTTCCTAGGTATGTGAAAAAATATTAATTTACAAGCATTTTTTAATATAAATGTGTAATACTAATATTTTCTCCAAATTGGTATAACTTTACCTAAGGATAAATAATTCTTACTCTGATGTCATCCCCCTCCCTTCCTACTATAAAATAATAATTTGCAGTTGCATAAAATGGTTGAATTAAGATTTTCCTGAGATTGGGGTTATCTTTGCGTTCTGATCAAAATTGTTGCCCTTCCCCTTCCACTGTAAGAATGTAACAAAAATATTTTACGTTCTATATATTCTCAAATGAGTATTCTTCCTAAGGAATCATAGTTGTTACCCTCCCCCACCCTTCCTGATTATGTGGCAAAATTTTAATGGACATACATTTCCAAAAATAATGTCTACCTAATATTTTTTTCCAATTTACCCCCTCCATCGCTCCCTTACATGTTCCGTGAATTTTGTAAAAAATAAATTTCCATAATTCTTCAGAATTTTAGTACCTACCGCCTCGATTTTTTTTTCACTTAGGTTAGATCAATTAACATTACGTCATTGTAATAAAAAAAGTTTTCTCAATTAGTAGAAATAAATTAAAAACATTGACGTTCTCAGGCAGACGTTCTTAAAATCGTGATAAAATATACGTCAGTTTAAAGACACGACCTGTGCCAATCTACACGTAGGGTACCTTAAAGTGCAAACAAGTGCAGCAATGAGCAATTGTCTCATTACTTGTTAAAAACAAAACAAATAATAAAAGATAATGACTGATAAAAGAAACACAAGTGTCATAGGCGTAGATATCTTTAATAATTATTGTAGAATTGTCCTGTTTGAAGTGGAATTATATAATAATCTGATACCTACTTAATAATGATTATAAAGGGAATTACCTTGAGAAGAATTTTAAATTGTGATTCATTCTGAATGCTGTAATCCTACTATACGCATACACATGATCATCATTTGCCATGCAAAGTAGGTTTTTCTTTGCAAAAAAGTCAGGATAACATAACTGTCTAAAAATAAACAAACAAGTTTGTTGGTTGTACACAAAAACAAAAGTTTTTTTTTGTACGATTAGATCAAATAGGAAAAGAAACTGTATTTTGCAAAAATAAATCAAGTCTGACTCATCAATTTTACAGTTCTGCCTACCTGCTTTCTAGACTGTTTTAAGATTATTGACGTAGAAAGTCCTTAATACAAGAGGACTACTTAAAAGATTGCAGAATTCGATTTCGCCATATGCAGAAAAGAGAAATGTAATTCAAAGATGGAAAATTCAAGCTTTTATTGGTCACACTATATACTTAAAATTATGTTTACAAGAGACGTAAACTCTTAAGTATTCAGATTCAAGTGAAAAATTGCTATTACATCAATTTTGATGTTAATTTATTTTTTTCCTTGGTCTTCCTTATTCATTTATTTTCCAAGAAGAATACTTTTAAAAACATGTTTACTTTTTATAATTTTAATTAAAATGTTAATAGCAGTTCAAACCCTATTCAAGAATGTTTACAGTTATCCTTGCAAAAAAAATTGGAGAAAGGCTTCTCTAAATAGTGGTCAAGGTATTAAAAGTTCATCTCTTTTTTTAAAGGTTATCGCCTTAATCGGACGTGGAACTAAATTTTAAACACTAGTAAAAGTTTTACCTTGAAGAACAATTTTTCTTAGGCTAACCGTGCTATTTGTATCAACTGATGTTAAATTTATTTTAAGCACGAATTGACATGAAGTTCAATGTTAGAAAAGTATTATAAAATCAATTTGATCAATAAACCGACCTTGATTTTCACTGTACTACCATATAAATACCAGAATTAAATTTAGTAACAGTATTACTTAGAAAAATGCCCTGAAGAATGGAAAAACTTCACTTTATTACAGTAACGTAATTATAAAACCGATCAATTAGTTATTATTGTGATTGACCGCAATATATTCCCTAAGCAAGTTTGCTGTAAATCTAATGGAATTTAGAAAGGTCATTCTTGCTCCATGACTCTGTAAGGTCTGCAGAATTTTTTTTCAATTAACGCTTTACGTAGGTTTCTAAGAATGAAAGCTTAATGTTTAGAATTTCTAAGAACAGAAGAAATTTTGACGATTAATTTAATTTGGATCCGGTTCTGTTCTCTTAAATTTAGAATTAATACACTAGGTGGCCCAATAAACACATTTTTTGGTCCTTTTTGGTCGATAATAAAATTAATTTATAATAGGTTTGTGTAAAACACAAAAAAACAAGGAAACTTCCTCAAGAAATATTATATGAGATATATAGATCACCCTGTATAGTCAAAATCATTTCAACTCCCTTTTATAGATCACCCTGTATTTAAGAAATAATTTAGGGCAAGCTAACCGCTTGAAATGTCTTGAATTTTTAAGAATTTTGACGATTAGTTTAATTTGGATCCGGTTCTGTTCTCTTAAAATTAGAATTAATACACTGAGTGGCCCAATAAACACATTTTTGATCCTTTTTGGTTGAATAATAAAATTAATTTATGATAGGTTTGTGACAAATAAATAAAAAAGCAAGGGAACTTTCTCAAAAAATATTCTAAGAGAGATATAGATCACCCTGTATAGTCAAAATAATTTAAACTCACTTTTATAAATCACCCTGTATTTAAGAAATAATTTAGGGCAAGCTATAATAACAGTTGTGCAATTATTTAAGTAAAAATTGACGTCCAGATAATAATTTCAAGTTTAAACTTTGCGCAAGATACAAAAAGAATATACAGGGTGGTTCATAAAATTGTACATGTTTCGATTTATCTATTGAGACAAATTTAAGGAAATGATTGAAATTTTCAATTAAGACATTAAAATATTTCTTCCCCAATATTTGATATTTTTTTTACAAATCACCCTGTATAGTCAAAAGTATTTAAACAAACGTTCGTAGCGATAGTATAACATAATAGTTAGATAACAATTTGTAGAGTTAATTAATCTTGGGTCGTATACATAAATAAAAACGGAAATACCTTAACCTACAGGATGTATGGTTTTTTTCGTAGATAACCCTGTATCTAAAATATGAGGCATGCCAACTATTGTATTATTAACCGAACAATAATTTATATAGCACTTGACGTATACGTAAGTTTTAACTCGGTAGACAATTATTTATTCCCGCCACTTTATTATAAGGAGACATTAAACATCCTATTACTTTCATAGACCACCCTGTACCTTAAAAATTAATTCAGGGCAAGCTAACCGTTACACTATAAAAGTTGAACAATAATTTAACCTTAACGATATTAATTTTAAGTGTACACAATACCAAGAGGTATAACTGGATATACAGGGTGGCGCAAAAAACTTTATTTCCATAGTTAGGTCTAAAAAGTTTTGTATAAAAATATAAATATTATTTCTCTCAATAGGGTTTGTTGCAAAGCTATTAACGTATGTTTTGGCTTCTCCTATACAGGGTGTTACGAAAAGTTTGGCAGGAAATGTAAAGATCAACCCGGAAATTAGTTAATTTTAAAACAGAGTCAGTTAGAAAATAAAAATATGTGAATGTTGTGGTCAGAGTATATAAAAAATATTATTTACATAATAACCTTGTAAACATTAACAAGTAAACGTGAAAAGTTGTCATCTAATTTGCGGTTAAATCTCATGAAATAAATCACTGAACTTAATTTGATTCTCGTGACGTACAATTCCAAATTCTAAGTATTTTTTAATTACAGGATGTTGAAAGAAAAAAAAACGGGAGTTTTATCGGGATTTTAAACTTTTACTCAATTTTATTTAGCGATGCAGAAAAATTAGGAGATCATTCACCTACCTTTTTAATGCAATTCGACTTATTTACAGATGCAGTTAAATTTGGTGGTAAATTTTACGACCTATTATAGCATTTATGAACTGTAGTAGGTGGAACTTTTAATATTGACAAATATGAGACTTAACAAGATGCAAAAACTAACGCCTGCTTGCAACTCCCACTAGTTGCATTTAAAATTAAACCTCTAAATTGCAAACTTCCTTTTGCGTAATAACAAGGAATTTTGTGAACTACCGCGACGTGTCGGCTTGTTATTATTACTTTTTTTCACAACAACAAACTTTAAGGAACTGATTTTTAGGTCCTTTTAACTATAAATTTTTAACTAAAAAGGATATTATAAAATTCAAAAATTCCTAAAAGGATCGGTAAATCACAATAAATAATTCTAAGTAATAAAAACAAAAGAATAATTGCTTGTAAATCCCAGAAAAAATATTAAAAAGTTTAAATTTATGATTCTGTTCACGTACGCAACCTAAACAGCACAGCACGATTATGTCCACAATGAACGGGTAATGTGACCGGGAAAGTCCTTGCAAAGTAATAACAAAACGTTTCTCTTTTGTAAGCTTTGCAAGTGTGCATTAAAATGCATTTTTTCCCTAGGAGATTGGAAAAACCTTGATTACTCAACAACTATTACTATTCAGGAATGGCTCTTAAAAACCAAACCCCCAGTAGAATAAATTAATCAAACAAAATACAGAAAAGTTTTCCACTTTCCACGACGTATTATTACCTCGGGAAAGTTTTATAAACAATTGCGATATTATGGGAAAAAATAATCCGTCTAGTTGGCCATGAAATTACAAAAAAATTGTTGTTAATAATGAAATCGTGTAAAGTATGTCTTCAGCAGGTTATTGATTGCGTGTGAAATAAAAAATAATTATTTCCTGCTATTGGTTTTTTTATTTGTTTTATATAGGATGTCTCAAATTAAAAATACCGTAGGTACTAATACGAAATAAAAATAAAACTCCAAGGCATTTAACCTGCAATTGCACCCCCGGTTGTAGTTTTTGAAACTTTTATTATAAGAATCTGTTGATTGCAAGTAAGGATAAAGTTGCAATCGTGATACATTTTTATTTTTTGATATTATCGAAAAAATAGTTATCGAGTTGGCCATGATATTTTAAAAAATTATTATCATTTAGAATCTTTTAGTGATTATTTATAAAATATAAATTATTATCATCCACCGGGCACCGATAGTGGATTGTAAATTCAAATTTTTTCTGATCTCAACATTCACATGTCTGGGGAATTTGTAGAATAAACAATCGTGTTAGTATTGAACAAAAAATGAATCAAGTTGGCCATGAAATATGGTAAAAAAATTGTTATTACACATAAAATCGAGTAAACCTTGTTCTCAACAGGTTATTGAATGGAAAATAAGAAATGTGTTAAATATTTATTTATTAGATATTAGGTGTATACAGGATGTTTCAAAATAATTAATAATAAAATGTTTACGTGTATTGTAGTATTTTATGAATGCGTTTCTAAGATTATAATTTTGTTGCAGAAATGATCCAGTATTGGATAAGTGCTGATCCTATTTGAATATCTAAGGGAGACCTGATTTGTCAAGAAGTGTTAGTAGTGTGTTGTAGTGAACTCTGTACTGTACTTTCAAGTGTAGTGTAGTGAACTGAACTGAACTAAAGTGAGTGCGGAAAATGGAAATTTAGGGGTTCGACCATGGACTGCATTCGTGTGCTTCAGAAGAGGACAACGCAGTTTTTTAAGGTAGGGATCCCACGTCTGTGGAAGCGGATTCAAGGATGAAGTCAACAAAATTTAAGGTCGTAAAACCAATTTTACACACAGCAGTACAGCCAGTAGTTAAAACTCATTCTGACACTTTACAAAATAGAAACTGTACATCAAAAGGTAACAGTTTTTATTTCGTAAATTGCTACAATGCTTTCTTTGAATACTCGTAATTTCATGCTCGTCCGGGAGTGTTTGCGCATCAAATGGTGGCAGCGCTTGCTGCACCATTTCCGAAACGTTCGATTTCTTTAAACCTTTCGCGATAATCGGTAAAATTTTGTGTGTATTACGAGTATGTAAGAGCATAACAGCAGTTTTTGTAAAAACAAAATACTTTCACATTAAATAAAATGCTTTAGCATTTTGTCATCAATTTAGAAATAGATTCATGCTTGTGCCATACACAATAACATAACACTTTTATTGTAATATTATTAAAGAGAATTAACTGCAAATGAGTTTTAACTGAAGCACCCCATATAGGCACACACCATACAAAACAGGATGAAAATTCAGAAATACGTTTTCGGAGTTTCTCGTCTTGCTTTGTTTTTTTCTCCCCCCTATTATTGAACTTCAAACTGACTTTGTTGCTGTGCTTTATTTTTTTCTATTAATTATAAAGGACCATTTTAAGAATTTTTTGGAAAAGGAACTTTTTCTGTTTTTTTATGATCAGACGCGAATGTTTTTTCAGAGTGCTTGAACTTGCAAAGTTTTTCCATTTCTCATTTTCTATTTCATAATATAGGGGTGGGTTATTGCTTGAGCAGTTTATATCGGATTTGCTAGTTTCGTAAACTGTTAAACGCTCCTCTTCCGTTTTAATTAGATTTACTGAATATGCTTTGTATGTTTCAAAATTTTCAAAATCAAATAAATTTAATTAAACACAAATCAAATAAATATTTAGTAACAGCCCATGTTCATATTAATTTTTAGATTTCTTTGTTCCCTTTAAAATTTCTCCCTGAATTTATAATTTTCGGGGTTTTAAACATTACACGATGTCACAGATTAATTTTCCAAGTCTATTGTGCTCCTTTTAGATGAGTTCTGTCACCGTCAGCTTACTCAAGTTTTTCTCAACTATTTTTCAGAAAAAGTTCTGCTTCTCTTTCAAAAATAAGTTTATAAAAATAAACAAACTGATCATTTCAACTTCATTATTAAATGATTTAAAATGGTCCTTCCTTCTTTTGTATATTTTGTGTGCTGAACTCGATTGCCTAAAAGGCAATATTTTTGCAGTCGGAATTTGTACGGTTTTTTGAGTTTTCATTATTTTTTCTTACAGGATCTTTATCGCTCCCCTCATCACAGTTAGGATGTTTTATATGTAACGTAAAAACTCAAAAGAAATGCACATTTCCGATTATCGATTTTTAGCCTGTACGGTATTAAGGGATTAATTATTTGTAAACTTTATGATTTTTTTCTTCATATTTTATACAATTCAATTTAGAAACAATTTTTTGTGTCATAAACTTGTCTTTACAGAAGACTTGAATAAAAGAAGTCAATCTAAAAAATTAAACCAAATTAATCCTTTAATATTTCTGTGCAATAATTTTTTAATATATTTTTTTGTTACCTGATTTTATGTATGTGGGATGCTGTCTCCGCTAGCGAGACGTTATAGCATCTTAAATTGTTACTGTAGAGGAAACACTTCTATGAAATGACATTATTTGGTTAAACAAGAAACAATATTTTTCTCGTAGAAGAAAAATGCATTTTCTAGCTTTGGTTTCCTCAACAGTGGCAAGAGGGAATTGTAAATTCTGAAATATTTTCTATGTATAGGTACTACTTTTTTTTAAATCTTAAAGGTATCTCAAGTAGCTACCTAGCGCAATTTCATGATACGCTTGCTCCTGAATTTTGAAAAGATTTTATTTTTTGTATGCTTTTTGTTTACTAAATCATAATTTTTGTGCATAAGGCCCAGTTCAGCTGATTTACTTTCAATGTCATGGACATGATTGATTTTAAGAATCATATCAATGACAAATCTTTTATACAACTCGGCCTCAGTTTCCATTAGCGAAAGAAGTGAAGCTCTTTGTATAGCCTACTGTTACGTAAAGGAATCACATCGGTGCTAGTAATATTTTCCTGAATGGAAAATTAATTCGTTCTTTTAAATTAAACAGATTTTGTAATCCACATTTAACAAAAGTTGAATTGGTGTATCTTCTTTGGGTGACGAAGAGGGGTTATAATAATTGAGAGTTATATTATTCCTATGGGAAGTATTTTTTTATCGATATTGTTTAAACTGAAGTTTTTATGCGCCCAATTTTGCGTACGTTCTGGAATCGTTTCAAGTTAGCGCTAAAATAAAGTTCAACTTTTGTTGAAATTCTTTTGCTTTTAACTTAAATTCGCAATTATCCCTCCCCCCCTAGGCAATTTTTATCATTGAAAAGGAGTTTTTTTTATAAAAAACATGTTTCAGAATAACATTTTAAAAATAGATCTAAAGAAGATAAATCTATTTTAAAACTGTCATAAACAAATTATTTATTTACCATTTAGTATTAGTATTGACTTAACATTTCAAAACTGATTATAACCGCAAATAATTGTTTTGATAGAATAATTAATTCGATAATCTCCAGGTATTTGGAAACAACACGTATCTGTAATCGTTCAAACATAACAGAGACGAGTATCGTTTTAAGTTTAAATTGCAACTGTCTGGATTATGTTTTCGAACTTTTATTTATTTAACTTATAACGCCGTCATTTTATGACCTGAATGGTTTTATTTTGTTGAATACCTTATTATTCCTGAAAAAAAAAGCTGAAGCGAATATTGAAGCCCCCATTTTAAGCAGAAGTTAACAAAAGTTAGTAAATAAGCAATTGTATAATACTTTATTCAGTATTAATATAATACTGTATAAGTTAATACAAATAAAACCTAATGGTAATCTTAAAATATCAACCACCTAATAAAAAGCTTAAGAATTTAAAATGACTCACTCAGCACGGTTAAACCGAACATAACTGCAAATCCAACAAAAATTGAAAAGTAGCGTTTCAATCCCCCGGTGTTATCCTTCTGAAGAATTTCAAAGAAAACCACGTAGAGAAGAGTACCAGTTGCTAATCCTTGCAGAATCATGGACACTAAAGCTGTTGAATCTTGTTGATCCACACTTACTGCGATTCCAATTCCAATACCCATTGGGCTTACCACGGAAAAGGTAAACACGTATATCACAGTCAAAAGAGTTCTTGTTTTGGTGGAAACAAGTTCAACCCCAATGCAGAAAGCTATGACGAATTTATGGGCGGCTACTGCCCCAAACATGTACCATACCATAGAACTGGAAGATTCCAACCCAACAGCCAAGCCTTCAAATAACTCATGAACTGATAAAGCCAAAACTACCAAAAGACCCCTAAGGTTTTTCACAACAGAATCTTCTTCCTGTACCATTATATGACTATGTCCAGCATGGTTATGAAGATGGGGGTTATGATCAAGATTGTTCTTCGCGAATTCTTTCACCCCATGTTCTTCATCGCATTTAACCAAATTCGCGGAAGAATTTGAAGTAGCCTCACCTGAATCAGTATCTGAACCCATTTCACCCCTCCTGATCGAGAGGGTTCTTTTCAAAGCTTTTAATTCGTTTTGTTCTTCTCTTTTATGAAGGTAAACGTGAACACATTCTTCCACAAAATACATAATAAAAAAACCAATACACATAAGGAGTTCAGAAAAATGAATTTTGGTATCAGGAAAAATCCCTTTTGCTATTAAATCTTCAATATTTTCGGCAACTTCAGGAAGAAGGTGGAGAAAGGTTGTACACATAAGGACGCCACCACCGAAACATAACAACAAAGACACAACGTCTTTGCTTTTGCTATCAGATTCCCAATCAAACCATTTGGAGAGTTTAATGGGAAGTATTCCCATTAGAAAGGAGGCTGTGAAGAGACAACCCATGGCTACGGCTTTAGCTGTTACGGTTTCAGAAGAACTGCTGTCTTCACTTGCTCGATGCAAATGTGTATCATTTTCATCTTCTAAGATGTATTCTTTGATGAATTCTGCCATTTTAAACTGAAAAATATACAGGGCAATACATAAAATTTGTTTACAAACCAAAAAATAATTATTTTTCATGGGTTTAGGTCGTGTAGGACATGACAGTTATTTATATAACAATAAGTTGTCGAGATATAATTCGGTTTTAAGTACTCATTGTTTACTTAAGTGTAAGGTAGTTTCGTTGTACGATGTTTCATAGTTATATTCTTAACTTTTTTTTGTTTGTCGGTTCAATTACACTTCCGTTAACGTAGTCTCGGAAAGTTTCCTAAGTTAAAGTTTGGATAGTTTAAGAACTGGTCTTTCAATTCAGATTTAACTTCCAGTTAAACCAACTAACGGTCAGTTGTCATGGACACGAATTGTTACAAGAATTGTTTCTATGACAATTAACTATGGGTTAGTCTGGTTAGTCTAACCAACGGTTAACTGTCATGGATACACATAACAAAAGAAAAAAAGGCAGTTGTTTCTCAAAACAACAATAAATCCTAATTGAAGATGAAACTCTGGAGCAATTTCAGTCCCCTTTTATAAAGATTTCCCAGAGTCGCTCGTGGCAATCTATTCTAATTTTAATAGATCAAGTAACTTGGACTTGCGTCACCTTTAAATTGATCAAATATTTTGCTAGACCAGTCCGTAAATTTGCAGTTAAGAGTTATGCAAACAAGGATCACACGATTCTGTGTTTACTAAAACAATTTTTACCTCACGTGACCTTTTAAAAACGTGGATTTATATTTTTAAGAGAATGTTTTGATGTATATTTCTTTTCTTTCATTTTGTTTGTTGAAAATAAATTTGATTCGTACAGGATTGG
Organism: Hemicrepidius hirtus; assembly: GCA_963082805.1. Lineage (NCBI taxonomy): Eukaryota > Metazoa > Arthropoda > Insecta > Coleoptera > Elateridae > Hemicrepidius > Hemicrepidius hirtus. The sequence continues at coordinate 30,671,106 of OY720162.1, forward strand.
ATTTAATATTTGTTTACTTTAGGGTAAAATCAAAATAAAATTAATATTGAGACAGATTAAAATTTTTATTATTTATAATTTAATTTTTATTCATTTAATGATAAAGTTTTATGTAAAACAAACTACCTAGTACTTTATTTTGACAAGTTTAAGTGCATGGAACAAGATTAACGTGATTTCTGAACAAATAATTTTTTGCTACCGAAACTTACTCATAATCTCAAAATCAAGATTATATTATTCTATTGTATGTAAAATTTTTGGTTAATTATAAAGGCGTAGTATTCACATCAACGCAATTTTTATCAAAATCTCATCACTTGTAGTTAAAATCAAATTTTAAAAAAAATATTTATTAATAATAAACATACCAATTTTTTTAATTCACTCACTTTTTAATCACAAAAAAGCACTCAATTGTGTTTTACTAGTACATATTTTTATTTCTGAAAATTGTGGGATAAAATTTCAGAGGCGCTTGGGGAACTCTTTGTACTTTGGGAGGCAAGTAGGTACTGCTCTTATAAAGCGTTTAATGCATCGTATATGCTTGACAGCTAAGTACCAATCAAGGTTCCAAGATGATAACAGTTCATAAAGGGAATGGTTGTTTTGAACAGGTAACACCTACAGTGTGAACTTTGAAACTTCTCAGCTTTGCAAAATTGTAGTTTAAATCAGTTGTTGGAAGTTTTAAGGAGTTACAAGTCAGAGGCAAGATGAGTAACTTATTGAAGTTTTTTCTGTTTTTATTAGGAGCCAAAGACCTATACAGATTTTTTTCTTGAGAATTTGTTTTTGTCCTATGCTAAACTAAATCATTTTAAAAATATTGTTTGTTTCTTGATTTATTTATTTATCATACTTTCTTTGTTGCTACGACTAATCACCGTCGACGAAGGGTAGATCAATAAATCGAACAGGCAGATAAATATTTCTAACTTGTCAGTATCTAAAATAAAATATTTATTTTCCCTGTACTATAATTATTTATTGCCCATGCAATAAACTTCACAAACATATAAATATTTCTGACTTACTTATTTAATTTCCAAGCTTTCTTTGTTCCTGCTAAGGCTCAGTACCGACGCCAAAAATACCTTAAAGAACCTGACAGACACGTAAATATTTTTAATCTGCCTCGATTTTATTTATTTATTTTTTTTAAATAAATAATTTCTCAAGAAATGCTTCTTATAATTATTTTCCGATTTTTATTTATTTTTCCAACCCCTCCCTGTTGCTGCTAAGGCTCTTTACCGACGCCAAAAATATCTTAAAGAATCTGACAGGCACGTAAATATTTTTAATCTGCCTCGCTTTTATTTATTTATTTTTTTTAAATAAATAATTTCTCAAGAAATGCTTCTTATAATTCTTTTCCGATTTTTATTTAATTTCCAACCCCTCCCTGTTGCTGTTAAGGCTCAGTACCGACGCCAAAAATACCTTAAAGAACCTGACAAACACGCAAATATTTTTAATCTGAACCGTTCTTATTTAATTTTTTTATAAAAATAAATAATTTCTCAAGAAATAATTATTTTCCGATTTTTATTTAATTTCCTAACCCTCTCTGTTGCTAAGCCTAATTACCGACGCCAAAAATAACTTAAAGAACCACCTTATTTTGTTGAATTTTTCTATGAAAAATATCTTTGAAGGAAAGTATTCCCAACTAAAGGTTAAAACTAAAAATTCTTTCTATAATTTCCACAGCAGGCATTTACTTTTGCAATCAAAATTAAATTTGTCATGCAACCCATAGAATTGTTTACAGTAACGTAATTCAAAAATATTTAAGTGAATAAACGAAAGTGGATGTTCTTGACCTACAAATTGGTTTGATCTTCCTCTTGAATTATTTTCTGTTTATTTCTCAATCATTTTCTGTTTGTTTCTTAAATTAAAACGCCACAAATCTTTAATTTTGACTCATAGTGTATACTGTTATTATTTTTCTAATTTAAAACTTGAATTTAATTTTCTCACTCTGTATACCAAACATAAACAAATCTATATGTTTTTTTTCTGTTAAATTCACTGTTAACTGTAGAAAACAATAATGCCCTAAGGTTATAAATTCTCGAGTGTTCGAATATTTGCCACGGTTACATATCCTTGCAGGAAATAATAATATTTATGCTTTTTATATACTCCAACTATTATTAATAGAATTATTAAAACCACAGGGGACAAAGAAAAAACCAATCCAACGCCCCTAAATCCGAAGCAATATTAAAAAATGTAAGAAAGGCAACACTTATGATTTAAAAGGATATATACCAAGTAATTATAATAAACCGCGAGGGTCGAAGTAAAAGAAACTATTCTTGAATAAAAATGTAAGCATGAGGAAGTCCTAGAACCAACTAACGGTTGGATATCCTTCGAACTACCCCTAATTTTTTTAGATTGATTAGTGAAAGCCCTAATTAAATGGAATTTAATTTTATTAATAGGGTTGGGAAAAATTATAAAGCAAAAGAAAGGGAAGTCATTTCTTTTTTTTTAATATTACTAAATTTAATTCAAAGTTTCTAATATTTAATAAATAAAATATCAATTAATATAACAAATATTGGTACTGTGTGCAAAATCTGAATTTTATAAAACGAGGTGATATCTCCCTGATATTTCAGTATCGCTCGGAGAATAGAACCGTGTTTCATATTTATTTTTCTTCAGTGTAACGTGTAATTTAATAACAAAACATAATTTTTTGGATATTTTTTTGAAAACTAAACCAGTTCGTAAATCTCTTCACTGAATTTAACAACATTAATTTTTTTGCAATAATTTCCAAGATGGTATCTACAAGATGCTTCAAAAAAAATGTGTTTAATATTGATTTTAATAAAAACCAAGTTATTATTACTCCAGTGGTGTACGTGACTGATGATAATCTTAATTTTTCACAGAATTTTTTATTTCAGCTTTTTTTTTTAATTGTTTTCGTTCCATTACAGCCAGATAACTGTTACTAAGAAGGCTAAGGTGAAGTGGACGATAAAATAAAGTCCAAAAAAAATTGTGTGTGAATTGAATAGTTAGGAAAAAAATTGTTAATTTATTTCTAATACGTGTTCCATTATTTTTTTATGATATGTTAAGTAAAAGTTACTATTAATTGGAATTAAAAAATATAATAAAATAATAAATAAAATAAAATATATTTTATTTTAGTATACTATGCAATTGTTTAATTAAGACCTACTACAATCACTTAATCTATTTTTTGTGCAGCTACTTAAGAATGTCTCAAAACTTAAAGATATGATTATTATTCTTATCTTTTATCGATGACAAAGTAATACAATTTACAATAAGGGTTATTATAATATTGATTAGGTATTAGTCATTACATAACAAATTCCTTAACGTCTGCAATGTTTTTTTTTATTTCCATTTTAAGTGTTCTTCCCTATAACGATAAAACTAAAATACTCAACTTGTATATTACGTTAATAATAATTTATACTAAAATTATGAAAAATTAGTTATTGTAAAAATAGCTCAAGTTTGTCTGATTGAACGAATAAAAAAATAATCGATAAAATGATTAGAAAATTCCTTATTCAAAGTTCGATTGGATAGACAACGTTGTTTTTATTAAAGCAGTCTCTTATGTTGAGTTTCACATAAATTTTTCTGGCATTATTTTCCTTATACATTTCTTTTGAGGAACTGGACATTTCTTCTTTGTTATGTAAAAAAAACTAGCCGAATTAATTATAAAATACAGTACATATGTCTTATGTGCATGAAACTTGGTCAGCAAAATATCATGATTTGAAATGTTTGATCGGCCGCCATTTTGTTATTTGAATAATTATAAAATAACTGTAAATGGAAATGTTGTAGAGAACCGAAAGCTAATTTCGAAAACCTTTCGTATTTTGAAATATTCCTTAAAATAAGGGAATTATTACAAATAATACAGACTGTAACGTAAAAAAAACGCCCTAAGCCATAACTTCCTTATTTTAAATTTTGGACCCCATAAACTATATATTATTTTAAATGGTAAGGCAAAATCTATCTTTTGACATCACCCTTTCGTAAATACCTACCAACTGTTTTAAGCTACGATGTTCAACTTTTGTATTTTAAATGGAACGCCCTGTATATTTTTACATATTTGAATTCAGGGTGAAATTCTGCATATTATAGTAGTGTGTTTCATTTAGTATTTCGATACTTTAAGAAAACTTTAAGGATTTCCTTAAAGGAAAATTTCATATTTCACTTCCTGGAATACCTACCTACATTGTATAACCTTTCCCCGACCTTTCCACTTGAATTTGAATTACTATTACTATTTATTATATTTTTTATTTGTTAACACGCGTTAGATTGTGTTAATTCCAAATCTATTACGTGACACACACACAGACTTTTTTCCGAAAATATAACAATCACATTATAAGTTTAAAAAAAAACAAAAAAAAATAGTACATGCTGAATTATCTTAAAATAGGGATCAAACCAAATCGATAATTAATAAATTTAATGTTTTGCTGCACGTTCTAATTATCTATAATTATCTGTTAAACTTATTCTACAGTTAAGAAGGTTTTTTGAATGTTGAATGTGCATGTAATGATTAATTAAAGTCTTATATAAGTACCTACCTAATCGTATTCACTATTCAGCATGTATTACTTATCTAATCCAACAATTTTTTTTATATTTTCCGTATTACATACTTCAAAAACTGTTTTTATTTACCCTCAATCTGTTATGAAACGATTAACAATAATGAGTATTTATTTATTTAAAAATTGCCTGACTAATTTCCAAATTGGTTTAGTTTATAAACAAATTTGAATGGAAATATTAATAAAAAAAATAATAAACTATTTCAAAACAGTCTTAAAATAAACTTCTGTAATAGTTTTCAACCCTTTCTATTAATTATTTAATTTTTAAAAGAATTCCTAGCTTTTTAAAAAATAATTCCCGCCCTTTAACTTTTACTATAAAGTTTACTATAAGGTTGGCCTTGAAGTAGTAGGGGTAGCAACCAAACTCATCTACATAGCAACCATTCATAAAATTTAATACAAAATGCAGACACAAACACGCCCATTTTTTATGTCAAACCGTGCGGGTCTTCTATCTCCGTCTTTTACATTTAGAATAATGTATTAAACAAAGACACAAAAACAAACGTAACCTAGAATATGACAGATGCGTCTTTGAATGTCCAACTTAACCTAACAAATTAAACTTTAGTGACCGTAAGGAAATCGAAAAATTGTTATTTCTTTATAATTAAACATGGAAGTTGAGCAAATACCAGAGGAGCATTGTCACAAGAAGGGGCGCCATCGTAAAAAACAGCTTTACAATTCAATTTTGCAACAAATGGAATTTTATTTCAGTGATTCGAACATCACGAAAGACAGATTTTTATCCCAATTAATAGAGTCTGATCCTAGTAAGTCCTAATTTTCCTATATCGTACTTGAGAAAGCCAATAACGTTTTGATTTCCAGATATTGAACTTAGTGTATTTTTAAAATTCAACAAACTACGTAAACTAACAACCAACATGGATGACATCGTCAAAGCCATAAGTAAATCGCAACTAATACAGTTATCAGAAGATAAAACAAGGGTGTTCCGTAAACTTCCAATAAAAATTAATAAAGATGTTGATGACTGCACTATTTATGTTGAACGTCTTAAATCGGATGCAACACATGATTGGCTAAAATCAATATTTTCCGAGTTTGGAAATGTGGTTTATGTATCGATTCCGAAATATAAACACAATGGAATGATAAAGGGGTTTGCATTTGTCGAATTTGAAACTCCAGAAGGTGCTAAAGCTGCTTTACAATTTTTTGAAAGTATTGATTGTAAAATACCTTCCGATTTAGAACCCCAAAAATTATGCAGCATTGCAACCTTTAATCCCAACGATGAGAAAAATATTCTTAAGAAAGAATATAACGTAAGGGAACAAAGCGAAATATCTCAAGAAATTCACAAAAATGATGGGGGCATTGAAATGGAAGATAGTAAGTCGGAAACAAAGGAAAATAAAGAATCTAGTGAGTTGGAAGAGGAAATTGAACACGAAGTATTGCCTCAAAAAAAGAGGAAGCTTAGTGAAACTGTAACTGAAGAAGAAAGTGGTGGGGAAAAGAAGAAACTGAAGATCGGTGATGTGCCTGAAATAAATGAAACTATACTACAACGGGAGGCAGTGTCTGATGGAGAAGGCGAAGAGAAAAAGAAGAAAAAACACAAGAAATCGAACAGGAAAAAAATGAACTTGAAAGAGCTTGGTATACAAATTTTATGCAAGTAAGCTTTTAAAAAAAATTTAATCAATATACGGAAAATATTGTTTAATCCTTTTTCAGGAAAGATTGGAAAAAAATGCGTAATCGGTATTTAGAAATGCAGAGAAAAACAATGAAACAACTTAAAATGCATTTAAACAGACAAAGATTCAGTAATCGTTATGGAAATAAAAAACCTACCGTAGAAGATACAAATTCTAAAATCGTTACAGAAAATCCTAAACAAGAATCGCAATTCATTCCAGGAACTGTTGTAAAAGTTTCTTTATTAGAACCCTGTGAAAACAACAAAAAATTAAAGGTAAATAAATAAACCAAGATTTTACAATCTAACTAAAATTATTTTCCAGACTGAATTAAAAGATATTTCCAAGGAAATAAAGTACGTGGATATTCCATGGAAGGTTGGAAGTGAAGAAGTTTACGTAAGATTTTCTGACAATGCAAATGCACAAGCATTTTGTGCTTCAAATTATAATAAAGGGAAATGTAGTATTTTGGAAGGAAATGAAGATAAAATGTATTGGGAAAAAATTGAAGGAAGTAGACAAGAGAAACAGAAGAAATTGGTTGGTAAACAAAGGGGTAGAGATAAATTATTGAAGAAAGCTGAAAAACAAGCTGCTAAACATGTTCGATTCGATGATAGTGAATAAGTTAATTTTAATTTGTATTAAATATTTTGTTACGTAAATGGAAAATAAATAAATAAGTTGTGTATTAAGAATTAATCCTCTTTTTTTATATTAAAACATATTACGAGTTATATCGAATTGTTTATGAACTAACACTTTCTTCTGTGGTAGAAAGTAAAAAAAAATCATGCGTATTACCAAATAACTATGGAAAGCTTTTTATTACTCTTACATACATTTTTTCCATAAATCTTAACGTCTATACATAATATTAAACTCTTTGTTTCGTATAAATATAAAAATTTATAACTACTAAACAAAGAAGAATTAAAAATAAACATTAAAAATTAAACAAAATTCCTAAAATAGGTAAAAACATCTTAAATTTAGTACACTAGAATCCACCTTTATTGTAACCTCCCCCACCTCCTCCGCCACTACCACCCCCATAACTTCTTCCTCCCCCACCAAATCCTCTTCCTCCACCTCCTCTACCTCCGCCAAACCCTCTTCCACCACCGCCACCTCCAAATCCTCTTCCTCCTCCACCACCTCCGCCGAATCCTCTTCCACCACCTCCTCCTCTACCACCGCCAAACCCTCTTCCACCTCCTCCGCCAAATCCTCTTCCTCCACCTCCTCGTCCGCCACGACCACCGCCTCTTGCTCCTCCTCTCCCCCCACGTTTTTGTATAGATCCAGGTAAAAATCTTTGTAATGGCAGCAACTTCGCAGGATCTATGAATAATTTCTGATTCTTTTTAAAACTAGATGCTTTCATGTTTTCGCTTAATCTTATCGATACGGAATAATCTCTAAGGTTTCCGAATATTTCATCGATTTTTCCTATTTGTTCTTTATTTTCTAAGTAAATTGGGGCATTGAAAAACGGAACGTCTTGAAGTTCTACTTTACAAATTAGGTCATCCTGGCAGGAATAATCGAAATAACCGAGAGGAATAACACGTTCTGGTGGGCCTTGATCAAAGTTTCTTCCACCGCCTCGTCCACCACCGAAACCACCTCCTCCGAAGCTGTTCCGACCACCTCCTCGACCACCACCCCCACGGCCACCAAATCCACCTCGGCCTCCTCCTCTACCACGGAAAGACATTCTAAAAATGAATTATAATTAATGCTAATTGGAATAATTACTGAATGTTGATAAAAGATGCGAAGAAATAAAAGTAACACGTGCTCTGATAATAACAACATAACCTACAAATTATAATCAAAGGTAATTTACTGAAATAGTACGTACCTTGAAGGCTTTATTTTACTTCTGCAATGTAGTTTATTGTTTTCCTTCAATAATTTACGTTATTTCTTGCTTATTTAGTGCTATTATTTCAAATAATATCAAAAATTGATTGGAACATAACCTCGGGAGATGAAACGTCACAACGTAAACATGAGTTTAGGGAATTTTTAACAATGGCTTGTGATGGTAGTTTTGGTTTGTAGGGATACTACCAATTCATTGGTATTGGAATTATAAAGAGAGATTCTTTAAATGAAATTCATTTAATTGAAAGCTTAATGTAAGATCAATTTCAAGATTGATTCCTCTCTTTGGTCCTATTTAAAAATTGGTCCTAATGGCCTCTTGAATCAGTGGCGTAGCAAGACACTTTTGGGCCCTTAAGCATTCCCCAACCCATCCAATGAATTAGTAAATAATTTTTTTAAATCTTTTATAACAAACAACTTAAATGCTTTTCTACAAAAAAATACAACAGTAACATATCTAACAGGAAAGCTATAGCTATACCACTGCCTGGAATGTCTTTCTGTTACTTCATTATATTTCATGTTCCCGTTCACTCCTTGCTCCCTATTTTTTGCGTCTCTAAAGTTGCCTGTGGTACAATTATTTGTATGTGCATTGCTGCCATTGTTAATGAAATGTAGGTAGAGCTCCAGAACAGAAAACTGCAATTTGTTATTAACATAAGCAGGGTATTCCCCTACCACTACCTAGTACTACCTAGAAGGCTATGACGATCTATATATCAATTTATTCTCTATCTATTTGTTCTGCAAGATCTGTCTGGAAATTATAAGAGAGATGTACTTAAGGCACCCATAAAACAATGTAAAGTTTTCAATTCTACAACGAATTTTGGCGCCAAAAATTGCGTATTCTGGGGTTGGAGCACCTAATGGAAATGATTGTTGAGTCCAAAGCACTCAATGAAATTTTCGGAAATAAAATAAACATATGTGTAAACAGAAAAAGATAAATACGGCACAGTGGGGAAAAGCCTTTTAAATTTCACGTTGTGGTGAAAAGCTTTCATTTCAAAATCTGAAATCTGTTGAAAACTCAATGAAATTTCCGTTATGATATCTCTGACAACGCTGTTCATTGGCACCCACAATTTTATAATCTATTTCCACTTGATATTCTATTCACTTTGTGCTTCGCTTGCCAAGAGTGTAGACGACAAAACCATTCCAAGGTCCCACATATCCGGTTCTTTTTAGCGGCTTTTTGTAAGTTTATAGCGTTTTTCTTATAGTAAAATATTATTTTAAAAAATACAGCCATTAAATAATTCAAACATAGATTTTATGCCTGAAAAAAAAAAAGATATCCTGCAGCGCACTAGGTAAAATAATGGGCGTTAAAAAATGTTTTATTGCCATTAATGAATATTTTTTTGTTTGGTATGTAATCTCTTTCAAAACTTTTACAAAAATTTAATTTTAAGATGCTTTGTAAGTTAAAAAAAATTTGAAAATTGTAACTATTGGAAAAAATTGTTTTTATCAGAACATGCTGAACGAAGGCTCTAACCCTCCACACATTGCAAGCTATAGAAGCTTTAACCCTTTAATAAATTGCAATCCATGGCTTGTAGTGCAACATTTTTTTTTATTAGAACGGGCTGAATGAAGGCTTTAACCCCCCACATTGCAATCCCGTATATGTACCTCAAGAGACTTAGTGTCACGACTTTTTTTTATTAGAACGTAATGAATGGAGGCTTTACACCTTCTACATAGTAGGTCAGAGATGTATTTAGTGCCATGAGTTGACTTTATTTAATCAAACGCGATTATCAAACGTTTCTCAATACTCGAAGTGTTTACTACTCCACGGTATTGAACTTATTATCTCAAGTACTTAAATTACTACTATTTTGACAGTTTTTAAGAGATAAGCCAATATTAGCTTTGATAACAGTACAAAATAATGATTTAGCAGAAAATTTGTACAAACACCCATTGATTTCTAGAAAATAAAATTTATTTCCACCAACTAACCATGACATTGTTGATATTATTGTAATTAGATTAAAGTTTGTCTATTAAAAAATAATCAACAAGCCCAAGTAAGTGCAAAACCACTAAAGAGAGCCAGTACTTAACATCAATATAAAATGACTCATATAATTGGTATTCAACAAAATAAACCTTGAATTTAATTCGCGATACCATCCTGGGGTTTCAGTTTATGCAATATGAGATAAATGACTTTGCAAAATGTTATATAATTTGTATCACATTTCCTAGGGAGTTCCCCTTCATAATTTTAAAATGATAGTTGCGTTTAATGGGCTCAGCAACTGTTATTGGACGTTCAGCAATTTCTCGCTTGAATTAATAACAAAATTATCCCTACATTTTTTACGCTGAAAAAAGTTTGCGGCAGTTTTACATGACTTCCGGTTTGGATCAAAGAAGGATCTGTTTGGTTGGAGGCAGTTGAACGTTGAACGCAGCTATGGACTGTAAAAATTTTGCTATTAACACACGTGGGTTAATTAACTGCGTTGATTAAAGGAATAAATCAACACTTCAATGAGTAATTAATTTGATAAACCTAGAATGAGTCTTAAAATAGTTCAGTTTACATTCAGAAAATTAATTGTTCGATAAAAAAAATTCAAATCAATGTAGTAGCTTTGAAAAAACAACTAAATTTCCTAACAACAGAAAAATATAAACATTTTGACAAGAATAAAAAATATTTTACAAAAGTACTATACCTATACTAAAAAAATCCTTAAACAAAAATGTGTGATGACTGTGGTACATGTAATGTCTGTGATTTAAAGAAAAAAGAAGCTGATGAAGGTTACGTTAAAGCTTTCCCCAAATAATTTTTTCTCAAACAAAATTTTAATTTTCAGGAAAACCAGACATGGCTCCTTCATACAAACTTACATATTTCCCTGTGAAGGCTCTTGCTGAGCCTCTCCGTTTCCTCATGAGTTACGGAGGAATTGAATTTGAAGATGTCCGTTTCGATCGTGAAAACTGGCCAGATATGAAACCCAGTAAGAATTTTAACGGCACCTAAAGAAAAAAAATTCTTTGAATATTTTTTTAGATATGCCTTTTGGACAAGTGCCTATATTGGAAGTAAATGGAAAGAAAGCCCATCAAAGCATTGCAATGGCTCGTTATTTAGCTAAACAAGTAAAACTTGTTGGAAAGAATGACTGGGAAGACTTGGAAATTGATGCAATTGTTGATACAGTCAATGATCTTCGTCAGAGTAAGTTAAAAAAATAGTTTTTTGAGTTAATTTTATAAATTTTGTTGCAGAGATTGCTCAGTATCATTATGAACAAGATGCAGCAATTAAGGAATCTCGTAAGGAACCACTCTTCAAGGAAACTCTTCCTTATTACCTTTGCCGTCTGGATACCATTGCCAAAACTAATAACGGACATCTTGCTCTTGGCAAGGTTAGTATAACTAAACAAAACTGGATTTTATAATCCGGATAATGTCCAGGTAAACTTTTATCCTGGTTTAACTCTTTCCTGTGTAATAGGATCCAGTGGGGCTTGGTTGAACTTTAAACCATTCCTGTACTCTCCCCACCTTTTCCACATTAATTTTCCAAAGTTTATTGAGGCGTTATAATGATTTCTAAGAAAACATTATCTAGGAATACTTTTCATTTCACTGGGATGGGGAAGGGGTTACGTTAGATGCGTATATCGTTTCATGCGCTAATCCGTGGTAAGCAGGGAAGGAAGGGAATCCTATTTTTACCTAATCCCCATAAAAATTAGAAGTCCATTGTGTTGTATTCTCAAGAAAGTGACGTGAAAAATAAAAAATAATGGAAGAAGTTTTTTGAGAGATGTTGCTTTTGTTGCAGCTAACATGGGCCGACATATTCTTTGTTGCTATTCTCGATTATGTGGATTTCATGTTGGGAGAAGAATTGATTACAGCCAAGTATGCTAACCTACAGCAGGTTAAGAAACATGTGGTTGAATTACCAGCCATTAAAGCCTGGTTGCAAAAACGCCCACAAAGTGATTGTTAATCCGCTGATTATAGGAAAAAGCGGCTTTTTTTACTCTTTTTATTTTGTATGCTTGAATCCATATAATAATGTAACAATAACTAAACGTTTACTAATAAATTTTTTAAAATAATTTACAATTGCTCTTCTATCTTCCATTTATAGAAAAAAACTTGATTCATCAGGGCCATTTATTTCAGTGGACATGAATTTGAATGTTATTTTGTTTCAGTTAACATGGGCTGATTTTTATTTCGTGGGTCTACTTGATACCATGAACTGCTACAGCCAGCAAGATTTGCTTGCTGATTATCCTAACTTGCAGTTAGTGAGAGACAATGTGGTTACTCTTCCTTCGATTAGAGCTTGGATCGAAAAACGTCCAAATACTGATTTTTAAACTGACGATAATATTTCCTTTTGTATTATTTTGCTAATATATTTATTTTATCCTTAAACAAGACGCATTTGAATGATTATTGATAAAAAAATGTAATGTATTTTAGTAGAGAAAGAAAAAAATTCCAAAAGTTGAGCGTCTGAATTTGAAATTCGCGCGCTTTATTTAAAAGAATTTCTGCGGGATTGATGATCAATTAAGGATTTCGAACACATCTTGTAAATGTAATTGAGGATATTAAGAGAATTTGTGTATATTATACATTGATTTTTACAGTTTAAAACCGAACATGAAAGTCCTAACTGACAGTTCCGCAAATTCAAAAACCGCGGGATTTTCAAATTCAGACGCTCAACTTCTGCAATTCTTTTAAAAAAGTACGATTTTGACAGACGGATTTCTCGAAAACTACAAGAGATACGAAAAAATTAAATAGAAATCTTGTAGGAAATTTTGTTAACTTAATTTTTAGATAGGCATACTTTTGGCCTACGACCAACCATTTACGAGATATTTGCGAAAACCTGAGAAAAGGGACCCATTTTGCGATTCCCTGGAGTTGGCTCACCTCCTAACATTCAAAGCCTCCAAATAAATACTAAAAAGTAAAAAAAATTCCAAAAGGTCCCTCGAGCAGTCCTTTTTGAGCGTAATGAAATTTTTTAGAAAGCTGTGATGAATTAAAAACAAAAAACATTCCTTGATAAATCTCTCAAAATTTAAAATTTGAAAACATTACCGAAAATGAGTAACACCGAGTATAAATTAACATATTTTCCAGTGAAAGCCCTAGCAGAGCCAATTCGGTTCCTCCTAAGTTATGGTAACATGAAATTTAAAGACGTCCGTTTATCAAAAGACACTTGGTCGGATGTTAGACAAAGTAAAAAATGATCTCGTTGCAAATATTTTTACACATCATATATTTTTTAGCCATGCCTTTTGGTCAAGTACCAATTTTAGAAGTTGATGGTAAACTAGCGCATCAAAGTGTAGCAATTTCAAGGTACTTAGCTAAGCAAACCGACTTAATAGGATCAAACGATTGGGAAAATTTAGAAATTGATGCTATGGTCGATACTATTATTGATTTACGCTCAAGTAACTTAATAATAAGAACTATATTATAATCTAATAATTTTTAAAGAAATTGCAGCTTATAACATAGAGAAAGATGAAACAAGAAAAGAAGAATTAAAGAGAACCCTTGATGAAGAAACCTTGCCCTTTTTTTTGACTCGCTTTGATTCTGCGGCAGTGGATGGGTTTCTTGTTCTTGGAAAGGTTTTCTATTTAAAAAATTAAAAGTAATTAAATAATGAGTTAAGATTTTTAGTTAACATGGGCCGATTTATATTTTGTAAGCTTACTGGATTATTGCAACGGAATTATGCAAACGGATATTATTAGTAATTATGCGAACTTGGTCAGGGTTAAAGAAAATGTTTTGAGTATTCCAGCTATTCAAGAATGGGTTGATCAACGTCCTGCATCAGACTATTAAGATTTTTTTATTATTAATGTGACGAATGTAGAAAAATACAAGACGAGAGTGGTTTGTAGTTGGAAAAATTATAACCTACTATAATTACTTTGTTCTTTCTTATTGAACTTATTAATTATACTTCTCTTGCCTAGATTTAATGCTTATTATTTATTATTTAAAAGAAATAAGCAAATTATCGATTCTAAAAAGGGAAAGTTACGGTGGTCAAAAGTAAATTTTTTGGTATCCTAAATAATCATATAAGTATACTTTTTTTGTAGAATTACATGTATTTCCTTACATAATTACAGTTTTTATTTAATTCTTTGTAATACTTTTAACGGGTTTTCAAGAAAATTCAAATTTAGTGAAAAAAATTTTAAGGTTATGTTTAATGTTGATGTAACTTAAAATGGTTAGTATTTTTATATAATAAGCTTATTTTTATATTCCTTAACAATAAATAACTAACAATAATGTTAAACTATACGTTAATCAATTAATATTGGATATTTAAACAGTTTTAAGTGAAATAATGTTCAAAAAAAAAAGTTAGGTTAGGCTACTTTTTATTATTTTATTCCTTATTTCAAATTTCAGCTCCAAAAAATGGTAAAAGCAGTATTAATAGACCTAAGTGGTACCTTACATATCGAAGACCAAGCCATACCAGGTGCAATCGAAGCATTAAAAAAGTAACCGTTATCAACCACGTAAACCCACATTAATTTTATTCTTTCAGATTACAGGCATCGAACCTTATCGTAAAATTTGTAACAAACACAACGAAAGAGAGTCGAAACTTCCTTCACAATCGTTTAACCCAAATCGGTTTTACTTTGGAACCGGAAGAAATTCACAGTTCTTTAGGAGCAGCCCAATCCCTTATAATTAATCGTAAACTCAAACCTATGCTTATGTTAGCACCTGAAGCGATGGAAGATTTTGTAGGGCTCGAATGTAAAGCCGGTGATAAACCCAATGCAGTTGTAATAGGACTTGCGCCGAATCAATTCCATTATGAAAAATTAAACGAAGCTTTCAGGTAACAGGTCTTTGGTTTCGGGTACTTAATTTAATGAAAACTTTTATAGGACTTTATTAAGTGGTGCTCAATTAATTGGGATACATGCAGGGAAATATTATAGCCGTGGTGATGGTTTAGCTTTGGGTCCCGGATGTTTTGTAAAAGGTCTTGAATACGCAGCTCAATGCAAGGCAGAACTAGTTGGAAAACCAAACGAAGCCTTTTTTAAATCTGCTTTATGTGACATAGCACCTGAAGAAGCAATTATGATTGGCGATGTAAAATTATTAAACATTTTTAATAAAATAATGATTAGGGTGTAAATTTTAGGATGTCGTCGATGATGTTCAAGGTGCTATAAATGCTGGAATGAGGGGTTTTCTGGTCCAAACAGGAAAATATCGGAAAGGTGATGAAAATAAAATTTCTCCACCTCCTAGTGCTGTTTTTCCTAGCTTTGTTGAAGCCGTAGAGAAAATTTTAGAGGAATGCAAGTAAGAATTATTTTTTTAAAGCGATTTAGAGATGGATAAACAAGAAAAAATATTTATTTGTTATCTAATATATTATAAAAAATAAAAGTATATAATAAATAGAATTAATATTGCTTCTATAAAATATTTTCTCTATAAAATTGTAACATTAGTAAAATATAATACTATGTAGGCACGTTAACATGTTTGATAAAAATTTAAAATGGCTTGCGAATTTCTGAAACTGAGCGCCTGTAAAAGAAAAACATCATAACATTAACTATCGGTAAAAAAAATACTCGACTAAGTATTAATTATTTAAAGCTTCTACTCTAATTTGTGGTGATTACTCACCGTTTCAGTACGGGCAGTTGAGAAGCCTTAAAGGAACTTTGCGTAGAATTATTATTACTTTCTAATGGCAAAGAATTGCTTTTAGAATTACTAATAGCACAACTTTCATCACTTATACGATTAAAATCGGTATCACTCGGTTTATTTTCATCATTATCGGATTCAACCTTTTTGTCTGGTACATTTCTTTCAGTTTTAATGGAATTTTTATAACTAACAGGAATTTTACTCGTCTCTTTTGTTGTAATATTTAAACTTCGACGATTAAAAGCTTTTCTTTCCTGTTTTTTCTCTAAACAAGTTGTTGATAATACACTGGAATACCTTTTATTTTTTTTATCGAAATTAACTCTGTTATTAAATTTTCTTAAATTTACTTTATCGTCATCAGTAATATTACTCAACAACTCTGAAGGCAACGATGTGGAATCATTCATAGATACAATTTGGATGAAACTGTTTGTTAATTTACCAACACTTAGCGAATTTGGTTCGCCACTTAATGGTTTTGTGGGTAAATTAACGCCGGCATCAATATAAAAATGTTGCTCTAAGAAACTCATATCACTAGAAATTAAGAGCAAGAGAAATTAAAAGCAGTCGACAAAAGCCAAAGCTTAGAAGTGCGTTAATGTTTTGTACTTACTTTGATGTGCTTGGTGATGCTAATGGTGATTTTGGTGGAACACTTAGTGATCTTTGAGACCCACCCCCTGGCTTTGTCCCAAACTCACGAGATGATGAATGTTTGGTTATCGAACCTGGACGAGATGATGGCTCTAAAATGTTAAACGTTTGTTAATAATAATTTTTTTTGTAAGAAAAAGGGATCAAATTGACGGAATATTTTTATACATTTCTAGTGTAACGGCTTCCAGGCCCAAACTATTAACATTAGACTTTGCTTTCCCGGAGTTTCTTGTAGGAAATTTTATTTTCTACAAATTTAGTCCTATAGTATTTTACTCCATCTTGCTGCCTTTCAATTTTAAACCAGAAGGGCTGATTTATGCCAACTTCAAACGGTTCTCAGGCCCAAATGATTAAAATTAGACAAATGCTTTCCCGAAGTTTCTTGTAGGAAATTTTATTTTCTACAACTTTAGTTCTACAGTATTTTACCCTATCTTGCCTCCTTTCAATTTTAAACCAGAAGGGCTGGTGTATGCTAACTTCAAACGGTTCTCAGGCCCAAATTATTAAAGTTAGACAAATACTTTCCCGAAGTTTCTTATAGGAAATATTATTTTCTACAACTGTAGTCCTATAGTATTTTACCCTATCTTGCTCCCTTTCAATTTTAAACCAGAAGGGCTGGTGTATGCTAACTTTAAACGGTTCTCGGGCCCAAATTATTGAAGTTAGACAAATGCTTTCCCGAAGTTTCTTATAGGAAATATTATTTTCTACAACTTTAGTCCTATAGTATTTTACCCTATCTTGCTCCCTTTCAATTTTAAACCAGAAGGGCTGGTGTATACTAACTTTAAACGGTTCTCGGGCCCAAATTATTGAAGTTAGACAAATGCTTTCCCGAAGTTTCTTATAGGAAATATTATTTTCTACAACTTTAGTCCTATAGTATTTTACCCTATCTTGCTCCCTTTCAGTTTCAAATCAGAAGGGGAGGTGTATGCTAACTTCAAACGGTTCTCAGGCCCAAATTATTAAAATTAGACGAATACTTTCCGAAGTTTCTTGTAGGAAATTTTATTTTCTACAACTTTGGTCCTATAGTATTTTTACCTATCTCGCGCGGTGTTCCCTACGTTTACGCGTCTTGTAGGGATGCTGACGTCACGCTTACAGTTGAGCAATTACATTAAGGCACAGCTAACTAAACCATCTTTTTTTTAAGACAATTTTTACTTACTATTATTATTTTTTCTTGGTACTAATTGTGGGTTACTTTTGCCACAAGTTGCAATTTTTTCTTCCTCATCTTGTCGTTTTTTCTGTTCTTTTTCATGTTCTTCCTTATTAAAGGTAATAGCAGATTGCTTAATATTTTCCATATTACGTGTAAAAGTTCCTAAGACATCTCGATCTGTTTCTTCTTTTACATACTTTTCAAAAACATCTCTCAATTTTTCACTGAGTGCAATATCGTCAGGAATTACAAGCATTCGCTTCAAAACACAAAAAAGATTTGCTACACAAAGACGAATGTTGGCAACAGGATCGTCTAAAAGTTATCTCATTTTATTTAAATTAATGTATGGGAAAAATTTGTCATACTTGCTAAATCGAGAAGATTTTCATAAAAATAATCTTTAAAATATTTTTCGCTGAATATTTCCAAGGCGTTGACACATAATTTTATGAATATGTGTCGCGTGTAACAACTTTTTGAGTAACACAGTTGTGTTATAAGGTTGTCTCGTAACCATTTCCTTTGCATTTCTTTGTTGTTATAACGTAAAAATATTAATAAAGTACGTACTGCTTGGGAACGAACCGGTTTGGCTCTCTAAAAAATTATGAATCATTTTCTTCTTACATAATACAGGTAACATATAAATTTTCAACATACTCCATGCACAGCACAGTTTAAAAACACAGGTGTAAAGTGTTGGTGAATAAATTCAGGCGGCATGCAATTTGGTAAGTGTTCAAGTTGGTGGATAAAATGGGTCATTAATCTCCAGTTGTACCCGCCTGATAATTCATAATGACATTTTAATAATGCACGTCCAATTTCCAATGTAGAAACATTTGAAGTTTGTCTTGAAAGCGTTCCGTGTGAACAAAACAGTTCTAAGGTATTTCCCAAGTGTGGAACCAACATTTGCAGCACATCTTCAGAATCATCACGTAATATTCGGACCATATCTGGTTTAAGCATTTTATTTTGTGCACCTGAAAGCACAGGTTTGAATATAAAAGAAATATTTCGAATAAATTTAAACTACTTTAATGTTTTAAAAATTTTAACTCCGCCTAGAGAAGTGTAAAGCTTCTCTAGCTGGTCCCAAGCCCAGTAAAGGAGGAGGGTTGGGAGAGGGATTGATAATCTCTCTCTTTGTAAAAATTTAATTATTGGGGATGATATCATAAGCCATACGCAATCTAAGAAGCTGAATATTAATAATTGGACAAGAACAGTCGGATTAGGACTATTTGACGAGCATGCTAGGATCCAACTAGGATCATAATGTAAGTAAAAATTAAAAACTACTTGGCAATAAAATTAGAACACCTTATACACTTCATATTTCATTTGTTTCATTCTTTTGTTTTTTTTTGTAGCTCGTCCTAAGCCCAGTATACGAGGAGGGTCGGGAAAGAAACTCGTAAATAGGACGCAATTAGAGTCATGAAGTAAGTAAAAACTAAAAACTACTTAACAATACAATTAGGACACCTTGTACACTTTATATTTTATTTGTTTTTTTTTTTTTTTTTTGATTCCCACGATGTGAGAACAAAAGTTCCTTACCAAATATTTTTACAACGTCGTGCATACAACCAGCTACTGTCCGCCTGACCATATAACAAGGATCAGCTGCCAAGTCACGAAATACCGTATAAAACACTTCTACCTGTCCCGTGACTACAGAAAAAGTAAAATTAGCCATGGCTGGTAGATTTGCAGCACAATGTTGTCTACACAAAACGTCCTAAAAAATAAATGTCTTATTATAAACCTTCAAAGACGTTTTAAGTTTTACCATTGACGCATCAACTGATTTGTATTCCCCTACATCAGTAGCGAGACCTCTATGTGATAATGTTTTATAACAATGTAAAAACCATACACATTCGTTTGGAGTTAAAGCCGGTTGTAAACCTTCAACTAGTTTCCCCATTTCTTTAGCAACGGTTGTTGATGTTATATCAACGCTCCTCATACATTTTTCGCAAAACTGTTTGACCAATTGTAACAAAGTCGTCCTTTTAATATCTAAAATTTATTGGATTTAATTTAAAAATTAAAAAGTAAATTAATTGCTTGCCTA
Organism: Hemicrepidius hirtus; assembly: GCA_963082805.1. NCBI lineage: Eukaryota > Metazoa > Arthropoda > Insecta > Coleoptera > Elateridae > Hemicrepidius > Hemicrepidius hirtus. The sequence goes on from OY720162.1 coordinate 30,691,029, forward strand.
AAGGAACAAACGGAAATATTTGTACAGTTGCCGTAATTGCAGCTGATCTTACAAACATATGCTCATCGGAAGCCAATTCAACAAGACTTGTTAATAAACTGCTCATTACTAATAAATTACCTAAGCCTAGAATAAAACTTAATTACGAAATGTTCACAGCTACCTACTTGACCCCCCCTTTACCTTGAGCAACATGCGGTAATTGTATACACATTGCTGTCCTTACATCTGAATGACAATCTTGGCATAAACTTTGAGATAAAGGTAAAATTTCACGTTTTACACTAAAAAGTTTTAAAGAAATTACGACTTGAAACATTAAAACAAATTAAATTCTTACTCCATTGCTTCAAAACCTTTATGCGTTGCTAATTTCCCCAAAATTCTACAACTAGCAACCCGTGACGATATTGGTTGTGATAATTGTGCTTTAGTGTTAGTTAAAGGAAGAATCTAAAAACGATTTTATTATTAGGGTAAGATCTAAATTCGATTTAAAAACAAAAACTGACTTCATTCGTAACTTGTGCTTCTGTTAAAACCATTAGTACGGAAAGTAAAGTTTCCATCCAAGCATTAGATATAATAGGGTCCTTAGATTCAATTCCTTGAAGAACAGCATGTAATAAATTCGTAGGTACATGGCGTTCCATTAAAATTCGGAAGACTTTGCTTGTGATTACGTGAAACTCGCATGACGAATTCGGAAGCTCCTGTAATATTTTTGGAATGATTCTTGAATATGTAGCATTAGGTTCTGCTTGTAAAAGCTGTGGAAGGGCTTGAATAACACTTAATTTTTGAATATCATCTCCTTTACTAGAATTGGATTAAAATTAAAAATAATGTTAGGTTAGATTTTGTAAACTTACAGATTTATGTAATCTAAGGGTAAGAATTCGTCTTCAAGTAAATCATAAGATGGATTTTTAAATTCTATATCCATTTTATTAAAACACAATAAATTAAAGTTTTAAATGAAACATTTTTGTTGGGTTTGGCATAATTTTCTAAGGTTAGGATTTTTAGAAAAAGGAGGGCAAAAGTTCGTTTTAAATTGGTGTTGTGACCAAAAAAGGTGTCTTAAGTGCTTAAAAACTGTTCTTTTATCTTTATTGTATTATATGGTAAGATATAACATTTTTAATATTTATTGTAAAGTTACTTACGTTAACAAAAAAACACTTCGTTCGATCGGTTTGTTTTCAAATTGCGAATCCACTGTGTGTTTTTTAATTTGTTCTAAAGACTAAACGGTATATGTTAAGTTTAACTTATTAAGGAATAGGATTTAAATGGTACCTTGCCACGACCCGGACGATCGAGTTGTAAATTTTGAAAATCTTCCTCTAGTTCCATTTTGCGTAATACTTTACACAAGTTTTAGTTTGTAATTTGTATTCCAATCTCTGACATTATTAAAAATGACGTTTTTATTTTTAAAATAACAAAACTAGTGTGATTTTTGTGTTTATTTTGACTTTGGGTTGTAATTATTATTACAGTCTCACCGATTATTTCAAGGCACGAGGTATTTTGTACAGACCACAGGAATTATTAGGTACTAATTAGAATGGTTAAATGCAATTTTAAAGCCCTGAGATACACTTAATTACTATCTACTAATAGTTAATAGAAATATTTTTTGATAAAATTTCAGAAACACTGAAAATAATAGGACAGGAAGCTGAATTAATTATTTTAGAACAAATTGCTACAGGGATAATTTGTAGAGAATTTAAAACTGCATAGAATGCATTAGTTATTTTTTAAATATCATAACCAGATTACAAGAAAATTATTTTTTAAAAAATCAATTTGTCAATCGGAGAGTTTTTATTATTTTCTTGTAGTCTGGTTATGATATTTAAAAAATAAGTAAGAATGCATTCTATGCAATTTTAAATGCTCTACAAATTACTCCTGTAGAATTTTGCTCTGAAATACTTAGGAGAGACAACAGTGTCTCAATTTACAGGAAGTGCAGTCTCCTGTCCTATTACACTCCCTGATTTCTAACGTCAAACATTCATTACATACATTTTGTAGACATTGGGATTTTACAAAAAGACATCAACTTAGTATCTACCTTTTGAATGGGGTTTTCTAGAAAAAGCTTTAAACACGAATTTAAAATAAAAATGTTTTAAAATACAATACGCTAAAGACAATTTCACAGCACCTAAACATTAATATTATCTTTTAATTAATTGCTTCTTAATTGGAAAAAGTTTTACCTCTAACAAATTCGGCTAGTGAAAGTAAATTAATTATATTATCGGACCCAGAAAGATGGTCTTCGGTTTCTTTACATTCATTTAAAAATATTTGGATTCTTGAAGTAAATGTTGAATAGAATAATTGATCTAAAATATTAGAAAAAAATCATTAGTTAGGTATGTAAAAAATAATTAGGAAAAAAAGGCTTACCCCGATCGATTTTAAGCAGCAAAACAGAATTAGCCACGTAATATTCTTTAATACTGTTAAACCCAAGAGTTGGTAACATACAATAATGATTTTCTTCATTTGTTCCAGGTAACAAAAGTGCATTATTTGAATTAAATTCTTCTAACGGATAAATAGATTTCGGTCTGATTCGTACACAATCCTTTTGGGATTCATGATTAACTGCCTGGCAGTACGTTTCAATTAAATCCAATCTAAAAAATTTGAAAGTTTAAAATTCAATCGTTTAAAAAAATTATAATTACCTTTCTTTAAAAGGCAGATCGGCTAAACTTGTATCGCCCAATCTTAAAGCATCAATAACATGCAAGCTTTGTTTTTGTACCATTTTTTCACATTCCTGGGATTTCTGAATAACATTTTCTTTAACCATTTCACCGTATAGTAAAGTTCCACGAATTAATTGCAATTTCTTTACTTTAACCCACCTATATCTTTGTAAACGGTAAACTCTTGAACCTCCAACACCTATTAAATATAAAAATTGCTTTTAATAAATACTAGTTACACTATTTTTTAATTATTATACCTGCGTAAAAATTGCAAATGTTCATTTTTTTGTTACAACCCGATAGAACACAATGCCAGTTATTACTATCGGTGACAAGTTTGATTAATTGTTTCATTTCACGGATTTGCTTTGGTGGAACAAACATAAAATCTATAATTAAATATTAGATTAAATTTGTTATGTTTTGTAAGATTTAAATATCACCTGGATTATGTACTGATTGGATTAATAGATCATCCGTAGTAAAGCGTGGAAGTGGTATTTTTGGTTTATCTGGAATTCTCCAATATTTTAAACATTCAACTCTCAGTTCTTCTTGTCTTGGTTCAATAAGGGTTGGATTTCGACAAAAGGCTGTTAATTTTAACAAACCCGTTACTTGATTCGTTCCAATTCTGCAAAATTAATTCCAATTTTTCTTTTTGTAAGTTCATGTTTTAATTCTTTTTACCTGCTATTACTTTCTGTTATATATTTACAAAATTCTTTATCACCGGTAATAATAGGCATCGGTACAATCTCATTAATATCAATATTTGAATTATTTTGGACTTGTCTTAAATCCCATAATTCGGCAGCAATCCCTGAGAGGTAATTACGAATTTCTATTGTTTTAGGACACATTTTTAACCCATAACAAATTAAATAACGTTCCGAATTTGCTGGCCTCGATGTATTTGGTTTAAAAATAGCAACTAAAATTAAATTTTCCTTAATTTACCCTTTATATTTAATTTACATACCTACCTTTTTCAAAACAGTTATACATTAAAAAAATTAAACCAACACTAAAACCAGTAAAGAGATCAAATAATTTCGTTACAAAATGTCCGTGTGGTCTAACAATTTCCAAAGCCATTAAACATTGACACACATATAATTGTTTTGATAGAACTTCTTGAAGATTTTCATTTCCTTCAACTGAAAAGCCCTACAAAAAATTATCTATCAAGTGGGGCCCCCCTTATTATTATTATCTATTTACCCCATCTGACATCATAAAATGAACTCCTAACCCATCACTTTCATGCAAAACACGTTCAGCAAAATGTTTAATATTTCCAGGGCTACAAATATCTCCGTCTTCTTGGACACCGTATTGAGCACTAAACGTTACAGGAGAAGCGCAATGGGATTCTTTAAGTTCGAAATCATGTTCACCTTTTAAGGTAAACCCGAAACCTTTGAAGAGCCATTTTTTACGCCATAAAATGTATTCAGAAAACCCACCAGGTCCTGCACAAACATCCGCAAAGTAATATGGTCCCTTGTGTTTAAAATGATACGGCTACAAAATTAATAATGAGTAAGTACTTTTTAATTTAATAATATTTTTTACATTTCTATCAATGTCTGTGAAGATAAAATTGGTTACAGCATCGATATTTGCCATTTTTAAAGCTGCCCTGTTCATAAAAAATGCAGAACGAATTGTTTCGAATGGGTTGGCTCTTGATCTTGCTTTGCATAGTTCCATTCCATCTAATTCGTCAAACACACCCTAAATAATAAAATTGTTTTAATTAATTCTTGGGGCGGATTGGGTGCTTTCAATTTAACTTTGGGTACATAGAAACTTTTTTTAAACAAACCTTTGCACTTAAAATGTTTTGTAATAAATCTGGATCGCAGAAAAGGGTTTCATTGTCAATATTTAGCTTCATTGGCCCTTTAACTATCCAAGACGTTAAATCATTTAATGAATTTGGCCACCAATCGTCATTTAAGCTTGAAATCCATGTAAGGTCTTCTCTGACTTTAATCATCTTAAAAAAATCAGTTTTTAACTCTATACTATCTTTCATATGAAATTTTACCTCTAAATTGAAGTCCCATGATTGATTATTAGCTTCTAAACCTTTTAATTTAAGACCAAGACCTCGTTTTCCTAGATTTGTTTGTAAATTTATTGGATCCACACGGCCTTCTTCTTTTTTACCGAGACCTGTTCCTGTTTTATAACCCATTTTTGCCTTTAAAATCATAGTTTTAGTTTTGGTTTTAATGTGTAAATAAAACTTACCATCATTAGTAAAGCTTTTTCGTTAATAAACGTTTGATTTTCTGAATTTTGGGTTTGTAACATTGATGCTGTAGCCATCGTCTTCCAGAAATTTTCTATGGGGTTCATGGTAGTTTCTAGTTAAAACAATAAAAGGTTTGAAGTGGTTTTCTATATAGAAATGTAGGAAAAAACATGAACGAGATGTCTCTTTGGAAGGATCGGAATGATTTAAATTTTATGATAATTGCTTTTAAAGTTATTAATGGCATTATTAGGTGTATAATATATTTTTACCAGTGGTTTCAGATGAATTAAACGATGACATTGTTAATTAAATTTGGAAACTTATTTTGAAGGCATGTGTCAAAAATGTAAGGTTATGTTGTACCCAATGTCACCCTCGGTTCCCATTTTATAAAACAGTGTAATTCCCATTAGACCTAAGGAAGTTCACTTTAGAAAGTTAAAATTTTTTTTTGAATTTTTTCAAAAAACATTTTAAAAGGATTCCAATAGGATTCCTAGAGCCAAAAACGGTTGTTCAATTTAAATTCACCTCGCTTAACGACCCCACTGATACACAAACCAGGTTTTAATAAATTTTTATTTTAAAAAAGTTACAAATTCTTTAAAAAGTATAATTAATAAAAAGTAGGAGTAATTTTAAAAATTATAGTTATACATATTAATAAGGTTTCTATTATTTCTTCATGCATCTCGTGCATTTTTTCCCTTGAATATCTTCTGAACAATGTATTTTGATTGTGTGCCCACAGTTGGGAAATCTTTTGGATACCTAAAAATACAATCAAACATAAATTACCAAATAATTAATTAAAATAAATTTACCTTGTAAAAACATCGCGAGTCTGATATAATTTGGCATTTCCCATAGGAAATGTGGCCGCATGGGTTAGCTTTCTTAGTAGGATAATCACATGTATATTTTCTGTCCGACTTTTGGCAAGGAACCGTTTTTGAGTGACCACAGGGCAGGTCTATGTTAACATTATTCCTACATGGTTGGCATAGTTCTGAACAACTCAAATCACACCTATGGTTGGTTTTGCAACCCACTTTTAATTTAGGACACTTTAATTTGCATCGAAACTGAAACAGAATAAAAATTAATTTATGTTCGGGTTTCACTCAATTTGCACGTCCGCGGCTGTAAATTTATAAATTAAGCATTACATACATCAGGTGTTGAATGTCCTCTGTCCTTAGGATAGTGACAAAGTTTTTCACAAATGTGTCCACACTCTAATTGTTTCTTACACATTTTCGTGCAAGTTTTTCGTAATAAAATATTTTTCAACATACACGGACTTTCAGAATCATGACCGCAACTCAATTTAACAATTACAACTGCATTACAGAATCTTGCATCCACAGATTCGTAGCATTTTTTCTTAAATATATGTCCACACCTTGGATTTACTGCTTCTACTTCTACTAGACATTTAAGGTCATATTTATCTATGAAGCAGGGTTTATTGGCAATGTGATTACATTTTAGCACGGTTTCAATTAAAACTGGACACTGGTATTCTTCAATTTTTGTAGAACAAGGAACCATTTGGTCATGCCCACAAGGTAAGGATTTTTCTATTAGAATTTTGCAAGAACCACATCTTTTGTAACATTTTTTTGGACATTGGTGACTTTCCAAACAAAGAATCCTATAAAACAAAATTATTTAAAAAGAAGAGGACGGTACGTAACTATTCATTCAAGGGAAACTTACCGAACACAAGATTCCATACAGAGATAAGTTTTATGATTCAAATCGGTCACATGGCATTTTCTTTTGCATATGTGTCCACATTCTAAGGTTGTGTTGCAAGGTAAATGGCAACCTCCATCAGGAACCTTAAGAAAATCTTCAGGGTTTACAGCAATGGTAACATGTTGCGGATGTAACTGACAAGCCAATTCTAATCCAGTTCCAATTTGTCCGTTTTTTTCTAACACGTCATTAATTTTGGGCCAAATTTTACTATTACTCTTTAGAATTTCCATATTTCCGATCATATAAAACCCCTTTTTTGCTCTTGATAAAGTTACACAAACACGATTTTCAATTCGAAGAAAACCAATGCTGCCTTGATTATTGCTGCGTACAAGAGATAATAAAATAATTTGGTTTTCTTCCCCTTGGAAGTTGTCTACAACGTTAACCTGTACTTCAGTTACTGGCGGAATATTATTATTTTTTAATTCGTCTATAATTGCATACATCTGTCCTTTATATGTAGTTAAGATAGTTATTTGGCTTGCGGAGTTTCCTTGTAAAATTAAATGTCTAGCCAAGGATATTAAATATCTGACTTCGTGTGGGTTTTTTCGACTGTTACCAATTTCAACTTCAGGGTACGGATGATTAATAAAAAAAACATTTTGTTTGATTCCATGTATGGGTGGGAAATCGCTAACCGAAGGATGATTTTCCAAATTTTCGTATATTGCTGGTACAATCAAGCGTGCTATTTCTGGTCTCATACGGTGTTGGATATTAAGGGTGTTGTAAGAAATATTATTACGTATTAGACGTTCAAATAAACTAATCCCTAGTTGGTATTGCTTTTCAATTTGATAGTCGGAAGTGCTTGGCCGTAATTGTTGATGATCTCCAATTAAAATCAAATGTTGACAATGTCGCGTTAGGCATACAAGAATGTGCGATTCTAGGACTTCGGCTGCTTCTTCCACGATTACTATACGGGACTCTAATTTTTCTAATAAATGTCTATGCTTAGCCGCCCCTGACGTAGTCATCCCAACAACAGCTGCTTTGCCAATTAGTTCACTATCTGCTCTTTGTTTGTATTCTTCCAAAGCGTCCCAAATTTGTTGCAGGTAGGAGGTATTATATTTTAACATTTTTTTTCGATTTTGGATATAACTATCCAACCAATGGAAATATAGAATCCAACGATCATTGTCAGATAATTCCATTAAATCTCCTGTGGCGTCAATTGGATTTTGCTTGTAGAGGTTGACATGTTCGGCTGCGTTTCGTAGTCTCCACTAGTAAATGAAAAAGTAAAAGATTGATGCAAAAGAAAATTACACTCATTGGTTATCAAGTAGCGCTTCATAGGCAACACAGATGGTACAATCAAAAGTCGGTACTGGGACTGCATGTACGAACAGAGTTTAAGAGAAGGGTTTAGTCTGGAAACTCTTGATGATGGAATGTAGATGAATGGTGAACAAAGCAAAAGCAAACCCCTTAATACCAACCCCCTGATCTAAGACTACATGAATAATTGAAGCCAGGACACTTTGCCCAATGCCCACAACGACCAACGCGGTTTTATGCTCATAACGCCCAAAAAGGTGCTGAGGTCTATGTACACGGTGCCGAGGTTAGTAGTTGAGCAGGTAATATACAATTAATACGAAGCACGAGACAATGTTGACTTTAGCAAAAGTAAACATTGCTGTTAACCATCGTTGGGGGTGGTGGTGCAGTTGGGCGTTGTGGTACTTCCACATTTTTGAGCGTTACGGACAGAAAACAGCGTTGGGCGTTGTGGGCATTAGGCGAAGTGTCATGGACCCAAATAATTACTTACTTCTAGGTATTGAATGTTATCCTGAATTTCCTTGTAAGATTTTTCAGCATCCTCCCAATTTTCAAACAGGTTTTCTATATTAATAGCGTTTTTATTTTGTAATTTTCTTTCTAATTCTTCAGCAATTTTTTTAAGATCGGAAACGAGTAAAATATAATTACTTCCGGAACGGGATACAGTTTGTGGTGGTATCGGTGTTTTGTGAGATCCAAAATTCTTTCCGATTTCGTTAGCCTATACAAAGTTTTTTATAACATTGGAAATCTTGGAAGGGTTATTACTTACCATTTCCCATCGATCTTGTCGTTCTTTTTCTGTCGAATTCGCTCCCAACAACCACATCACAATTCTTTCATTTGACCAGTCTCGAAAACGGAAATTTGTAATGCCAAGCTTAAGATTAAAAATTCCACGATATAAAAGAACGTCTTCCAATTCGTCAAGTAATTTATATTTGTGGGTAAGCTCTTCGCTTATTTCGTTGTAGTATTCAAGAAGAGTGTCACCATTACGTTTTGAACCAGGGAATATAAACTGTTTGATCTTTTCATTTTTACTTTGATGTCCAATCCGGACAATGTTGTCCGTATATCGTAGAAGACCTTCCAGAAATTGATCTAAAGCATGATTTGTATATGCGACTATTAAGATAGGTCCATGAACAGATCTGCGACTTAAATTTAAGCGTCGTAAAATGAATCGTCGTAACTTTAACTTTGGATCATCGAAGTCGTCTACCTGATACCTTTTATACTTTTCATCATCATCGCTATAATAATAATCTTCGGAAAATAGATACGATCTCGGGGTATTATTTCTAATTAATGTACCAGCAATTCTTAAACCCAAATGAGTTTTTCCTGTACCTGGAGGTCCTTGGATTACAGCACACTCGGATTGGAGAGCCTTTTTGAACGCATCGTACTGCATCTTGTTAAGATTTAATTTTTCTTTTGATGGCCATGTAAGATCATCAAGTACAGTGCATTTAACATTTTTTATTATGAATTGGGTGGATGTTGTTAGATACTCGGGTGCTTGGGGGTAGTTTTCAACATCTATAATATATTTTTTCATTGGGAAATTATAGGAGTTAAATTTTTTTAAGGACTTAAGAACCATAGCGTAGGGACTATAGTAATTACAGCATTCCAGCATAGTGTAAGCGGTATCCTGAAGAAACGGAACTTCTTCTAATAGCTGTACGTCTATTATTCCGTTTATTGTCCCAGGCACCTTTGTTGTTATTCCAAAAAACATTGTTTCAAAATTGTCAGACGAAAAACATAAAAGTCCTCCAGGCATGAAAGCTTCTTCGTGGTTCACATATTTTTTGTTACATTGTCCGGGCCGTAACATTCTGGAGCTTCTTCGACGAATTCTGCTCCCTATACTCCCTATTAATGAAAAACCACCTTCATAATCATTTACCCATTTATCATAATTATCAGCAAAGTGTGTGTTAGGATATACACGAAATTCGGTTATATTTACAAATTCTTTGTTCTTTAAGCTTTCTTTATAAGTACAAATGGCTTCCCTTAAAGGGGCCAAAAAATCTTCCCGTAACAAACGGAAATGTATATCCAAATAATGCTCAACGTTCATATAACTTCCATCAATGATATTTTGCCTTAGAAATGGTTTCTTTCGGGTTAACAGTTCTTCTGGATCCGGATAAACACTCATTCGGTAATAATTTTCTTCCGTTTCGTTTTCGGGTTGATTAGTAATTTTTTTTAAATTTTTTAGTCTGCTATGCAACGAATTTAATTTTTTGGGAATACTTTCTTCAAGATTAATTTCGTGGGAATTTTTATGAAATAAAATTGTAATCAAACTTGTTTTGATTACATTTTCTAAATAAACGGTCGAGGCTTTTTGAAGTCTGTCGATTATATTTTCAAAAACACACAGAAGTGTCTTCCAAAACGATTCTGGATTATTCCAGAATAAATCATTATCCGCTTTATCATGTTCCTCGGCTAATGATAATTTCAGAAGATATTTTTCTAATTGTTTCATGAAATTTTCCTGTAAACGTGATAAAATTGCTGTGGATAATTTTATATTTGTTTTGGATTCGCAAACTTTTTCCATTAGAAATGTTAGTTGAACAACAATATTTGTTGGTAATGGTGGCGCTAAAAATTCTGTAAAATCTGTAAGGTTTTCCACTAAAAAAATTACCAGCTCATCGGGATGTCTTGTAACGAGTTCGGTGATATCAAACATTTTATTTTTTTTTACCGGAGGTTGCTTAGTTGATTTCGAACCTAGAAATATTTTTAATTCTGAAATGTATTCCTAAATAGTTTGTTGTTAACAGAATTTACCATGAAATGTCGAAGATTTGTCATCGAAAGTGCTCATCGCGCTTCTATCGCTACGCCAGCTTTCGTTTCTTTTATCCAACTTCTTGTATGTATTAGATCTTTCTCCAAAGAATCGATTTTCAGTTTTACTTGTACGCCACTGTTCTGTTACCCCCGAGTTTTCCCGCGGATTCGTAAAACCTTGCCCTAAACGAAATTATTAGTTTTAAAAAAAATCCCAAAAGGGTAAGGGTAGACTTTTTAAAACACCCTGTATATTAGTAGGAAAATGTTAAGAATTATTTAAAAATTAAATAACTAGAAGGCAGTGATAATGAACCAACATCGTTTTGTCTAGAGAAAATAAAAGATCCACAAATTTTTTATAAAAAGCATTTTACGATCACCCTGTATAATGAAAAATTTTTTAGAAAAAATTTTACGACGTAATCAAGGTTGTTGAAGAAAATTACTTTGTATTTCGTAAATGAATAAAAAAAAGAGGTCCGGATATACAGGGTGTTTCCTAAACATTGTTGTTTCGGGTACCGCCTTTTTTTTCTGATAGAATTGAATTTTTTTTTCAGAGTTTAAACATCAAACAGTATAATATTCGTAAGGACCCTGTATTATGGTAATTTTCGAAGGAACGAAACGTATAACTAAACCGAAATTTTTCTTTCAGCTAAACTGAAAAACGGAACTCGTATCAGCAGCCTGCAGTAAGGGGGGCAAAGCAAAATTGAAGATGCGGAGGAAGCAAAAACCTAAGCCTGTTCCAAGAAAAATTTAAAAGGTACGTGACATTTTTTTTATAAAACTTGCTCCAGTGAAACGTGCAATAAATAAAAATTATTTAGTCTAATGGAAAGAATTTCTGGTAAACTGATATTTTAAAAAATATCTTGTACCATGACAAATCTTGCGACTTGTGGATAATGCGGGTAGTTACAGAAAAATATAAAATTCTGACAAGTAATCTTGTCAACAAAATTGAAGAAATATACAGGGCGTGTTATAGACCTTGTACTTCCATGATTCATATTTTTTTGTGTAATTTTATTTTCCAGATATGTATTAAAATAAATCAAGGATGTATCAAGTGTTACATCAAAGTTTATTGAAACTTTTTATAAACTAGCTGCATTTATATAGGTATCTCCCGCTTAAGGTACAGTTCCTATGAAGCGGCTGACGCATGCGGCGGCCGCATTACGGCCACCGCACTGCGGCCGCCGCATGCGTCGGCCGCTTCATAGGAACTGTACCTTTACTTTTATGATAACTGATAACATAACGTATGACTCATTACTTTTATGCAAAATTGCTAGTTTGTTCAAGGGCATTGAGCAATCGGGCATTTAAGCCTGGCGATAATTACAGCCCGTTAACTGATTAGTTATCATCACTCGTACCTTTTCGTACGTCCGTAAAAGTTTCAAAAATTATAATAAAAAAAATAAATTCCGATAGGTAGGATAAAATAATTACGGACCATTCGCAAATGATGAAGTTTTATTTAATGGTGAAGGTCAGTTTATTGAACTGCATTCCATCATTGGATGTATAACAATTAAAATTTATTGAACAAATTGTTTGATTACTTTTGTTGAAATAGTTATTACATACCTTGGTTGGGGTTCTCAAAACTTTTCTTTTCTGAATTTTCTTTACGCCAGTTCTGATCGTTTTGGATTCCATCATTGGTTTCCTCTTCCTTTTCGTGATCTTCCTGGTTTAATTCATCCATTTGATTGTATTTAACCGAACTACACGTTAAAAATTTAAATAAAACACTACAGACCGGTCTATTATTGCTAGCAAATCTTTACACAAACCATAACACAAACTATTCCGCGATTCGGCTGTTGCTGTTTTTATCAGAAACTTCGGAAACTTCATATGCAAGCGCAGCTGCAGTGCTCTGCTTGAGGTAGAATGCGTGCAATCAGCAAGAATGTCTAGACTCGCAAGATAAAGGGGAATTACCCACCTCTCTAGAATTTTGTTATGGGATAAGGACTAGTCTACATCATACTGATCCGTGATGATACACGAGCGTCGAGCGGTTAAAACGCTGGATATAGTCCAGCAACCTATAAGCTGGGACCAGCCAATGGGAGCCTTCAAATTTGGCGCAATTTTACACCGCTATCATTGGTCGAAGTGGTAAATCTTGATTTTGTGGGGCCCCAGGCGCAATCCGATCTGGAGGCCCCCTATTGACTCTATCAGGGGCGCAGTCAGGAATTAGTATTTGAGGGAGGGCGAAATCGATATGTATATAGAAATGCGAGCGAAGCGAGCTAAAAAATTCGGCGAGGGCGATTTTTCTTTCATAAATGGACGTGGCTTATTTAACGTGTTGTCGAAGCATCTGGGAATTTTGATGTCAAATAAAAAAAATTCAAAACTTTTTAAAAACAAGGTTTTATTCTGAGGCAAGCAAGATTGCCGGGGTTGATAATTTTGGCGATTTGGAACCAAATTTTGTCATATTATCAGACAATAAAAATTTAATTTAGGTTTTTGAGGATGAGGCATCCGACGATTCTGAGGCCCCCGCTTTGGTGAGGCCTCAGGCACGCGCCTCATGCGTCTGTGTAGTAATCCGCCACTGATTGGTCGGTTCCAACCTACCGATCGCAAACTTAAAACGGTATAAATCAAGGCCCCGTTGCTAGCTCCACGGCTAACGTGGATATAATTCTGACACAAAATCCACGGCATTACGTTCGGCGCATGTCTGGGGACTTACAAACAAAAATCAGTCGCTCGGACTTAGAGAAACTTTACTCTAGTATTTTTTATTGGTCATATTTTTTTATTCAACTTGCAAATTAATTAAAAATCAATTTCAAATAAGTCCCCGGACATGTGCAGTAGGTGCAGCTCGTGTTCGCGTCGCCGAATTAATGACGTCACCCCTTGACAAGACGTAATGCCGTGGATTTAGTGTCAAAATTATATCCACGTTAGCCGTGGAGCTAGAAACGGTCACAAATCAAAGGTCCGTATAAATCCAGCTACCTGTAAGCGGGCACAGCCAATAGGAGCGGTGCAAAAATGGCACAATTTTACATGAAATTTAAATTCAAAAGTTGCATCTTGTTAGGCTAGGAAATTGTTTAACGAAACCTATTTTTAGAACAATCGTTTTTGCATTTCAATTTACCTTGAAAGATGTAATTTTTACCTGCGGCGCGTTCTTATTATACCCCTTTTTTTTAAATTCAATAGCTCCTCTGCATGTAATCTAAATCTTAGGACGTTATTCATGTACAGGGTGTCTCTAAAAGTGTCTATACAAGACGCCAAATTATGCGCTCAATTTCTACGTCCTCGGTATACGCCGCCTCAAGTTCAACACAAAAAGAATTTTCGAGTTTTTATTTTATTATCGAGTATTACAAACAAAAAAATTATTACCACATATGAAAATACAAAAATTATTACAAGTCTTAGAAAGTTATTCTTCATTTCTTATATTGATAGATATTTTATGACATTTCCAGCAAATTTTGGAAACCAATTGAGTCGAACAATGAACAGTCATTCCATGATTGCAACCAGGAAAACGTTTGTAAACCTAAATTTCAACAGTTCATTAAAAATTACATTTAAATAACCATCAAGTACTACCTTAAAGCTACAGGAGTAGTCACATATTGGATGACATCTACTGTAACAAATGTGTCCACATGGTTTTATTTTCATGCACATACTGTTACATAAAAAATTTCGATTATACATCTTGCATTGAATCAGTACTGAATGTCCACATGGTAAATTTTTTATAACGGTTTCTTCGCATGGTTCGCATTCTTCACGGCATAATAAGTTACATTTGTGATACGTTTTGCAATTAACTTTAAATTTTTTACATTTTTCCATGCACGAGTGCTGAAAAATAAACCTTTTAATTTTTTAAAACTGAAAAAAAATATTCCAAACCTTTTTTAATGGATCATGGCAAATGTTTTGGCAAACATGACCACATTTAAGCATTTCCAAACATTTTTCCTTGCATTTTATTAAAGGGTTATTTTTTATTCCACAATAAATTTTGATTATGTGTCCACATGTATGTTTAATGTTTATTGGAATTTTGCACAATACTTGATCGATTGGTTGAGAACAACGGATGTTAATATTATGGGAACATTTTGGGATAATTTTTTTCACTATAGTTGGACATGGAAAGGTGTCTTTATCTGCATAACATGGTTTGTTTATTTTATGGCCACATTTTGGTAAAACTGTTTCCACGTTCTGGCTACATATAACTTTATCTTTGTGACAAGGTTTAAGTACTAGGTGGCCACATTTTAAAATCAACTTTACTATTATTTCACATTCATAATCTTCAACATCCATGTGACATGGAAGTACTTTTACATGTTGACATGGTAGAGTTTTTGGAATTGGAACTTCACATGGTTGACAACTCTTTGAACATTTCCTTGGACATGGATGATTTTCGGGACAAATATTCCTTAAAATAATTAAATAAAGTTTTAACACAAACAATGTTAAGCTGTAGCCCACTCAACTGAAGATAATTAAGGGCGGTAAATTTTCAAAATGATTTAATTGCCCATTGGTATTAACTGAAAGACTTACCTAGTACAAGGTTCCATGCAGCGATAAAGTTTATGGTCCTGATCAGTAACATGGCACTTTTTTTGACATTTATGACCACATTTTAAATCGGCATTGCAAGATTCGTAACAACCACCTTCTGGAACGAGTAAAAAATCTTCTGGATTCGTAACAGTTGTATAATTTAAGGGATGCAACTGGCAAGATAATTTTAACCCAGGTCCTATCTGTCCATTATTTTCAAGCACTTCATTAATTTTTGACCAAAGCTGACTACCTCGATTTAAAGAATTCATGTTACCTATCATATAAAATCCTCTTTTTGCTCTTGATAATGCTACGCATACGCGATTTTCTATTGCAAGGAACCCAATACTATTGTAATTATTACTGCGAACCAGTGATAATAAAATTATTTGATTCTCTTCGCCTTGGAAATTATCCACAACTGTAACATGAATTTCTTTTAGTTCCTCAAACGGGCTCATTCTTTGTTTTTCTTTGATCTCATACATTTGTCCTTTGTAGGTTGTCAAAATAGTAATGTGGCATGGGTCAATATTTTGCAGAATTAAATGCCGTGCAAGAGCTATAACATAATCCGCTTCGTGAATATTTTTTTTAGTTTTACCAAAGTTTAATTCAGGATGAGTATGTGTAATAAAAAATACGTTTTGTGTAATTCCATTTACGTTAGGAAAATTATAAGTTGAGGTATGATTTTCTAAGTTAGGATAAATTGCTGGTACAATTAAACGAGAAATTTCTGGTCTCATTCGATGTTGTATTTGAAGGGTTTTATAATTAACTCCATTTCGTACCATTCTTTCAAACAAACTGACCCCTAAATTATAATCTTTCTCAATTTCATAATCATTTGTGCTTGGTCTCAATTGTTGATGATCTCCAATTAAAATTAAATGCTGACAATGGGAAGTTAAAGATGTGATAATGTGAGATTCTAGAACTTCAGCTGCTTCTTCTATTATTACCACACGACATTTTAGGTTTGCTAATAAATGTTGGTTCTGAGCAGCGCCTGATGTAGTCATACCCACGATTGTTGCTTTGGAAATAATTTCACTGTTCATCTTTTGGTTGCATTTTTCTACTTCTTCCCATAACTGTTTTAATTTAGAACTGTTGTCGCTTAAAGTATTTTTTAAATACTGAGCGTAACAATTCAACCAATGAAAATAAAGGATCCAGCGATCGTTGTAAGGTAATTGGTGTAAATCTTCCTCTTCCTGATTTTCAGGTCTTGCTGTATATAGTTTATTGTGGTCTTCTACATGTTGCAGTCGCCACTAACAACAAAAAATGTAAATTTAATGGTGGCAACCTTTTTTTTTTAACCCAGATGAACTCTTTCTAAACGCGAACTAAACCTATGCAACCCAGCGTATTTCTCAAAATGTTCCCTTACTAAAGTAACCCAGCAGAATTCAATCCAAACTAACCCAATTCAAGTTCTAAGGAACTTCATCAAACGGTTTTGATTCTAAACGAGCACGCGTTAAAAGTAGGGGTCCATACGATCGCTGTGTAACATCGTAGAATCCCAACAGAAAAATCACAGATTTTATTAATAATTTTAAGACTTTTTCAAGTCAAATTATGGCTATTTTATGACCAGACTATGAATGAGATGTCTTATATACAGGGTGTATTTAAAGAGTGGAACGTCCTTGTTTTCTTTTCAATTAGAACTGAACTAAATTTTCATAGAAAATCGCGCAGAGTACAACTAAGGGGTTAAATGATACACTAAATTACAGCTCTGGGTGTTCTCTATAAAGCATGAAAATTTAAAAAAAAATTTCGGCAGCCGTTTTGGAAAAATTAATTTTTCAAAATGTTTAAAATATTTTTTTTTAAATCCAGACTAAATTTAAAATATTCATAAAATATTGCAGAGTACAACTAAGGGGTTAAATTATACACTAAATTACAGCCCTTCGTGTTTTCTATAAAGCAGGAAAATTTGATATTTTTTCGGCAGCCGTTTTGGAAAAATTAATTTTTCAAAATGTTTGAAATATATTTTTTTAAATCCAGACTAAATTTAAAATATTCATAAAATATTGTAGAGTACAACTAAGGGGTTAAATTATACACTAAATTACAGCCCTTCGTGTTTTCTATAAAGCAGAAAAATTTGATATTTTTTTCGTGAGCCGTTTTGGAAAAATTCATTTTTCAAAATGTTTGAAATATATTTTTTTAAATCAAGTCTAAATTTAAAATATTCATAAAATATTGAAGAGTACAACTAAGGGGTTAAATTATACACTAAATTACAGCCCTTCGTGTTTTCTATAAAGCAGAAAAATTTGATATTTTTTTCGTGAGCCGTTTTGGAAAAATTCATTTTTCAAAATGTTTGAAATATATTTTTTTAAATCAAGTCTAAATTTAAAATATTCATAAAATATTGAAGAGTACAACTAAGGGATTAAATTATACACTAAATTACAGCCCTTGGTGTTCTCTATAAAGCAGGAAAATTTAATTTTTTTTTCGGCAGCCGTTTTGGAAAAATTAATTTTTCAAAATGTTTGAAATATATTTTTTTTAAATCAAGTCTAAATTTAAAATATTCATAAAATATTGTAGAGTACAACTAAGGGGTTAAATTATACACTAAATTACAGCCCTTGGTGTTCTCTATAAAGCAGGAAAATTTAATTTTTTTTTCGGCAGCCGTGTTGGAAAAATTAATTTTTCAAAATGTAAAAATATATATTTTTTAATTTAGTCTAAATTTAAAATATTTATAAAATATTGCAGAGTACAGCTAAGGGGTTAAATTATACATTAAATTACAGCCCTTGGTGTTTTCTATAAAGTAGGAAAAATTCAATTTTTTTTGTCAGCCGTTTTGGAAAAATTAATTTTTCAAAATGATTAAAATATTTTTTTTAAATTTAGTCTAAATTTAAAATATTCATGAAATATTGCAGAGTACAGCTACAGGGTTAAATTATACATTAAATTACAGCCCTTAGTGTTTTCTATAAAGCAGAAAAATTTGAAATATTTTTGGACAGCCGTTTTGGAAAAATTAATTTTTCAAAATGTTTGAAATATTTTTTTTAATTTAGTCTAAATTTAAAATATTCATAAAATATTGCAGAGTACAGCTAAGGGGTTAAATTATAGACTAAATTACAGCCCTTGGTGTTCTCTATACAGCAGGAAAATTTGAATTTTTTTCGGCAGCCGTTATGGAAAAATTAATTTTTCAAAATGTTTGAAATATTTTTTTTTAAATCTAGTCTAAATTTAAAATATTCATAAAATATTGCGGAGTACAGCTAAGGGGTTAAATTATACACTAAATTACAGCCCTTGTTGTTCTCTATAAAGCAGGACAATTTTAATTTTTTTTCGGCAGCCATTTTGGAAAAATTTAATTTTCAAAATGTAAAAAAAATTTCAAAATCACTTTTTATTACCGTCTTTCTTTTATAACATTTTAAAATGTTTTGACCGTTGAGACCTTTGACCTAATTAAGAAACAAATCTATAACTTACTTGTAAATATAAAATATTGTCTTTAATTTGTTGATAATCTTCTTCAATAATAGACCAGTCTTGAAATATCGTATCGAGATTAATCGAATGTTTTTTTGAAAGTTCCTCCAGTAATTCTTTTTTGTCCTTTTGAAGATCGAAAACTGTTAATATGTAATAACTTTTATCAGTTATGTGGGAGCGAAATTGTAAATTAGATTCACATTGATGGGCATTTTCTGAAATCTCATTTATCTGAAAAAAAAATTGATTATTTTATTTCATAAAAATGTAATGTGAAAGTTATTACCATATTCCAACGTTGTTTTCGTTCTTGTTCGTTATCGAATTTTCCAAACAACCACGACACAATATTTTTGTTATTCAAATAAGACCAATTCTTAGATAATTCAGGATTAACCATAGCAAGTCTTTTAAGATCAAAAATTCCTTTATATAATAAAACACTTTCAAGTTCTTCCATTATTTTTTTGTTATTTGTAAGCACTATTTGAATGTCATCATAAATACCCGTCAATTTACCCTTTAAATAACTATTAGAAGAAAATTGTCGTTTAAAATTAAATTTACGAATGGCGACGTTCTTGCTTTGGCCACCCATACGAATGATATTCTTTGTGTATGGTATAAGACCTGCCAAAAACTGATCCAAAGCATGATTTGTAAATGCTACCACTAGAATGGGGTCTCCTTGTACATTAACCGTAGCTGTTTTTCTAAATCCTTTCCTACATTCGCTCGAATAATTTCCACCCCATGCCGAACAATTTTCTATTAAAGTCTGGGCAATTTTTAACCCTAGATGGGTTTTTCCCGTACCTGGAGGTCCTTGAATTATAGCAAACTTTGAAGTTAAAGCATGTTTAAATGCTTCATACTGCATTGCATTAAGATTTAATTTTTCTCCAGAAGGCCATGTTTCATAATCAAGAACTAGAAACTTTGATTTGTTTATGGTAAATGTGGTAAGGTTTGTTAAATACCCTGGTGATTCTTTTTCATTTACAACTCTTAAAATATATTTTTCCATAGGAAAATTATCTGTGTTATAATTTTGCAATGCTTTAAGCACCAAATAGCATGGGTTGAAATAATTGGTTGATGCTAACATGGTATAGGATTGATTATAAAGAAAAGGTTTGTCTTCAAAGAGTTCCACTTGTATTAAATAACCTTTAGTTGATTTAACAAGTCCAAAAAATATGGTTTTAAAATTATCTTCTGAGAAACATAAAAGATTTCCTATCATAAAATTATCAGAGTTCCTTCTAAATTTGTTAGTTTGAATTCCTGGGTTTAAAAGTTTGCAATAATCTTTTTGAAGCGTTTTTTTAGTACTAATACACCCAGAATCATAAACATTTTTTTTTATAAATTGTGCTTTATTATAAACCTGAATTTCTGAAATTTTCTCGTTTGTGTTTGTTCTCAAGTTTTCCCTGAAGGCGCAGATAGCTTGTCGCAAAGGTCCTAAGAAATCTTCTCTTAATAACCGGAAATGGGTATCTAAATAATCTTCGACGTTTTTATAAACTCCATGGATGATGTTTTCTTTTAGATATGGTCGCTTATCAATTAAAACTTCATTAGGATTCGGAATGGCAGTAATAGTTTTATAATTATCAGTGCATTGATTTAATTCACCTTTTTCTGAAAGTCTGTTCAACAAATCATTAGACTCTTTTAATTTTTCTGTTATAAGTTCGTTAGCGGAATTTTCAAGAAATTCAATTGTCATTAAGCAAGATTTTGTAACTTTCAAAAATAATTGTGTTAAAGTATTCCCAAATTTTTCTGTAATAGTTTCAAAAATCACTAAAAGCGAGTTCCAAAAAGCTTCTGGATTTTTCCAAAACTCTTGATTTTGCGTTTTGTCTTCTTCCTCCAGCGATAATTTTACCAAATACATATCAAGTTGTTTCATCCAATTCTCTTGTATTTGAGATAAAATCAAATTTAAATTTTCCTCGTTAGTTGTCAGCAAACAAATTTTTTCCAGTATAAACACGATTTGAACAATTGTGTTTGAAGGAAGAGAGTTTAATAGAAATTCGTTAAAATCTGTGAGGTTTTCTAACAAAAATGTCTGTAATTTTTGTGGTTCTTTTGCAAGAATATCGTACGTATCGAATGTTATGGGTTTTTTTGAAACAAGGGCTTGGTTAATTATTTCTTTCCCTTGTTTTGATTGGTGCTGCCTGTGAGACACGGTTGTGGATACTGTAAAAAAATTATCTTTTTAAAATAAAACATTTAACGCCTAGACCGGATGTTACGCGAGTTAAAAGACGTCACATTTCTTCTGTAACTGGAAGCTTATCAAATTGCAAAAGTGATAATAAAAATAATGGGTTTGATTGTGTGGACTGTTATGAAAAATATTCTTTATTGTGTTTTCTAAAACTAATTGCTCATATTAAACTTCAGACGGTGTCATTAGAGAATGTGATTAGATAAAAGCATAAAAATCTATATAGTCAGAACCGGATTCTTTCTTTCTTAAAATCTTAACATTGTGTTAACTCCTTTTTTTTAAATTTCATGTAGATAAGGTTACTGATAGATAAACATAACAGCCTTGGGTATAAAGAGTTTGCGAAAATATATTTACATTTAATCAGGGTTTAGATGAGTGTTGGGTATGAATTAATTTCAGATGGGTTAGATTGGGTATAAGGATTTCAGTTGAGGTTAGAAGAGTTCAATTGGTTTAGGGAAGGTTAATTTCACTTCAACTGTAAAAAAAGTTCAGTTAGCTTGAAAAATTTCAGTTCAATTTCCCTGAAAGAGTTCAGTTCAGTTAATTTGGATAGGAGGCGAGCTCAGCGAGTTAAAAAGAGTTTAGTTCAGTTGGGTTAGGTTGGATATGAGAAGTTCAGTTGAGTTAAAGAGACTTCAATTGGGTTGAGAAGAGTTGAGTTCACTTGGATTGAAAAAGAGTTTAAATTTTCAGCTCAATTGGCTTGAAAGAGTTCAGTTCAGTTAGATTGAGTAAGAAATAAATAGGAATAGTAGAGAGAAATAGATAAGTCAGTTTGCGTTAAGAAGAGTTCCGTTGTGTTGAGAAAAATTCAATTCAGTTGGAATGAAGTAGTTCCGATTAGTTAGGTAGGTTTATTGCGCGAAGTTTAATTCAGTTAGGTTTGCTTTGGAAAGACCACTCTAACAAAAACAAATAATGGGCAAAAATGAAGACGATAACTCGGTACCTCTATATGGGTTGATTATAATGGGTCGAGGTCTCGGCATGCAGACACCTGGCACTGTAGCTGTACTGAATCAAATTATGCTGTGTAATACCTACATACAGTAATTGAGAATTTTACCTATCTGGAGAAATTTTAACCCTTCATGGGGGATTGATCTTTATCATCCCAAACATTGCATTAGGAAAACTTTCCATAACATAATCTATTCGTTTATTTTGTTAAATAACGTTGCATATACAATACATTACTCAGTACAGCGATGATTAATTGATTATGTTTAGACTAGTTAACTATAGTATATCTTAGACATAAATACGTCTTCTATATCGTGCTCATGTTGCTTTTACTAAGTGATATATATTTTTTTGTTACATCATTACGTGTATTGGTCATTTATAAGATAGTTCTGAGCGAACCAGCTACGCGTGATTGACAAATAGTTTGTTTCTATTGGAATAGCAACAGAATAAATAAATAAAAATATAATTCAAAAAATAAATAAAGGTGGTAATTACTTATGGGTGTCTCAAAAAGAAACGGCATGTCCCTTTCATGAAAATAAGGGGTCCGCAAATGCTTCGTTATCGAGATACAGGGTGTTGAAATTTTTTTTCATATATTCCGAATCCGAAATGATTATTATTATTTTACAAATAATGTTCAAAATGACCGCCATTATCTTTAAGACAAGTTTCTATTCTTCGAACAAAATTTTGAGGCTAAAGGCGGTCATTATTCAAAAAACGGATTTGCAGAGTTATTTTTTTATTCGCATTTTTCATCTTTGAAGTGTGATTTACACGAAAACGGTTAATGGTAGGAAAAAATCTCAAGAGACTGTTTCAACCGTAAATTAGTTGAAAAATTTGAAAATTGTGTAAAAAATAAAAAAAACAGTGGCGTACCATTTTTTTCTCCAGAAATGTCCACATACGCACCTGTAGGTACGCCACTGGAGAAGGAAAAACTGACTAATATGGTCCACTTATAGCAAATGTACATACATACGTATTGCTTACTTTTTAAAATTTAATTCCTAGTCATTTCCGTATAAATTAAAAAAAGATCGATATTTTTTACAACTTTTTTTTCCTCTTATTTTCATGAAAGGAACATGCCCTTAACTGGTTACTGGATGCCGTTTCTTTTTAGGACATCCTGTATAAAGTCAAGTATTGAATCTAAAATACAATAAATTCCTTACCTGCAGATTTATTATGAAACTTCTCCATTTTTGAATTTTTTTCATATCCTTTTCTCGTGTTGATCCCACTGGTGCTAGGTTTACTACATTCTGCTTCAAAAGCACCGTTCTTCATTATTACAACTTGCGTTACACAAAGTTTTTAATTAGAATATCAATTTAATTTTTATGGAACCAGCACTTTGGATATCGCACTTCGCGTCGTGCAGTTTTACGTGCAGAAATGTTATGCAATAAAAAAATGCTTCATAGTTGCGGGGGACGGGGGATGAATTCAAACACCAAGATAAAGGGAAATTACTCACCTATTTTGCAATGTTGCAATTCTTAAGTCTATACACCGCTGTCAAGTTTCAGATTAATCAGGGCAGCACAAGACTTAAACCAAGATTAATTATTTTAAATGTTATAAGAATAAAGTGACTTACAATTTGTATTTTGTAGCATTATAAATATTTTATTATATTTCCCTTATAAAATACAAGTTTATACAATCTCTTAACACATTCAAACAAATCTAAATTCTTAATTAAAACAAACACAAACAATTAGATTAGTTATTTCTACAAAAGTCGCCAAAGTCTAGAATAAATTCAAAAATCAGAAAAAGTTTAGGAAGAATCAAGTTGAACAAACTTGAGTTCCGTTGAGAATAATCAAAGATGAATGCAAATATTACGCGGGGTTCCACAGGGTTCAGTTCTTGGACCTCTTTTGTGTAAAATCTACTACTTCGCCAACCTTAAATACCTACTACCAACAGGCGTAGAAATTGTACGACACGGCGCCAACGTTGATCATAAGTGCCAGAGGGAAGGATAACCTGTTGAGGATATCAAAGGAAATCATAGAAGGACCCTGTCCAAAATGGTTAAACTGGGACCACAAAGACGTCAATTCGGTTGGATTTGAAACGGTTGAGTTCAAATGCGTTGAGTTAGAAAGGGTGGATTAACATTTATAGAATATTACAATCCCAAGACGTAGAGACAGGTTGCTTAACGATCATAGTATCGTAGTGTGCGGGTATGTCGTCTTTACGATACCATTTTTGTCCACAAAGTGTTGAACCTGGTCCGACTATCACTGTACATTTAATATCATTAGCATTTTTAAAACACGGCTTATTTATTGAATGACCACAACCTAATATTGTATTTACCATTGTTTTACATTTATAGTCTTTGATATTCGTTTTACACGGAAGTGTTACCACGTGCCAACATGGTAAGGTTCTGAAAAAATTATCATTAATTTTGTTACTTAATAAAATTATTACTAACTTACCTAGAATAAGTTTCCGTGCAAACATATTGCATCTTATGGTTTCGATCAAGTATGTGGCATTTGTATTTACATCTATGTCCACATTGTAGAATAGTGTTGCAAAGTAGATCACAACCTCCTTCCGAAACGTTTAGAAAATGTTCTGGTGTTGTAACAGTTGTAACTTTTTGTGGATGCAGTTGACAAACTAATTGCAACCCATATCCGATCTGGTTATTATTTTCTGGCACTTGCTTTATTTTGGGCCAAATGCGACTATCCTGACTTAAACCCTTCATGTTCCCTATCATATAAAATCCGTATTTAGCTCTTGATAGTGCCACACAAACACGATTTTCTATTTTAAGGAAACCAATACGATTGTGTTTATTACTGCGAACCAATGATAATAAAATTATTTGGTTTTCTTCCCCTTGAAAATTATCCACAGTTGTAACTTGGATTGTTTTTAAAAGCTCGAAGTTACTATTTTTTTGTTTTTCTAGTATCTCATGCATTTGCCCTTTATATGTTGTCAAAATAGTAATCTGGTTTGCGTTAATATTTTGTAGAATTAAATGACGTGCAAGTGCTATGACATAGCTTGCTTCATGAATATTTTTTTTGCTGTTTCCATAATCTGTTTCCCAATAAGTGTGGTTGATAAAAAAAACGTTATGTTTAATTCCCTGTATGTTAGGAAAATTATAAGTTGATGGGTGATTTTTTAAGGTAGGATAGATGGCTGGTGCAATTAAACGTGATATTTCTGGTCTCATACGATGTTGTATTTCAAGAGTTTTATAACAAACTCCATTAAGTATCATTCTTTCAAACAAGCTAATACCAAAATTATATTTTGTTCCAATTTCGTAATCAGATGTGTTAGGTCTTAACTGTTGATGATCTCCGATTAAAATTACATGCTGACAATGGGGAGTTAAGCATGCGATAATGTGAGATTCTGGAACTTCAGATGCTTCTTCTATTATCACTACACGACATTGCAGGTGTTCTAGTAAATATTGGTTCTGAGCAGCGCCTGATGTAGTCATACCCACGATTGTTGCTTTGGAAATAGTATTACAATGAAGTATCTGGTTAAACTTCTCCACTTCTTCCCATAATTGTTTTAATTGAGAATTGTTATGCTTTAAAGAATTTTTTAGATATTGAATGTAACTATTCAGCAGGTGAAAGTATAAACTCCAAGGATCATTGAAATTTAATTGTGAGACATTATTGTTAATCCGTTTTTCTGCATTTAATTTGCAATATTCTTCTGCAGATTTTAGTTTCTCCTAATAAAAAAAAAGGTAGGTAGTTCTTTAAAATATACATGTTGTGGTTCACTGCAAGGACTGTCTTTTACCAAAACCAACAGGCCTAGCTTTCTAGTTACAAAATGAATTTCGAAACACGGTAAACGAAAGGTCTTTTTACTTAGTTTTGAAACTATAGCGATACCCCTTTTGGAATTATTGATTCAGTTCAACTTTAACGGAAAAGAGACTTAATGCGTTACGAAAAAGAGTTTTAGGGCGATCTATGACGAAAAAATATCTTCTTTTGGAAACTACTTAGAGGCCTTTTGGCTTCTCCACGTACAATCTGCATGGAAATCTGAGGTACAACGTCACAAAGTGTAGGACGGATTGAGGTAGAGGGTCTATTTTTTTTAAAAGATAGGCAATGTAATTTTATAGCACCTCGTAACACAAGAAAAAGTTTTAAAAGCAGCTCCGGGAACCGAATTTAACTTTCCAAAAATGTTCCTACTTTGGCGGTTTAGGAGGGGATTACGACGAGCCATGGCACTTTTTGGACCAACTGAGAAAAAATAGGAAATTTTGTGCTTTATAATTTTGGTTCGGTGAAAAAGTGTCGAAAAAGGTCATCTTCAGGGTCTAATTGACCGAAACGCGTCGGTCTACGTAAAGCGGTGCCAAAATATTTTTGCACTAACCCAGTAACGCATTAATTCCGATCTAGTCCCGTAAAGCCCGTTTCGATATCTCGCTCCGTTTGTCCAGTGTTAAAACTTTCAAAAAATGTAAAAAAAATATTTTTTTCCCCCGATTTTGGTCAATTTTTGGAACCCTATATCTAAGCGGTCTAGGAGGACGCGGTTGTCGGCGTTGGAAAGGGTCACCCCCCTTAAGTTCCTACCACCGCGTCGCTGTCAGAGAGCATCCAGTCCAAGTCACTTAGGGGGTTGGGTGTGAGCGCATCGAATCCGCCTACTCAAAAGCTACAATCCTGAACATAGATCGTGTCGCTGCGCAAAAAGGGAATTTTCGCCAATCTTGACGATTTTAGGAGCTCCGTATCTCCGAAATGGAACGAGACACAGCAATGCGTTGGAAAGGGCTCACGGAGTGAAACCAAGTTAGGGGGATGGGCGAAGACGCACTGAATACGCCTTTTTCGAGACCTACAACCTTGTCTAGGTCCGACCATGGTCGGGAAGCTTTTGCTACCGGAACTTAACCGAAATGAACCACATTTTATGTTCTTGAAGTAATCGTGAATCTAGAGAAATTCTCTGGGGGACGTAAATGATCCGGAAGGTACGAAGAACCCCCAGGCGATGTTAAACGCGAAAAAACGTTGATAAGGAATTTTAGAATCTTTCTTTATGTAACTTACCTTCAACTTCTGGATACATTTCCTTACTTCTTGATATTTCTGCGAGATCCCTTCCCTTTTCTTTAATTTTTCGCCATGGTTTTGTAAATCGGAAATGGTAACGCTATGGTACTTGGAATCACTTGTACGGCCCTATAAAATTGTGCAGTAATTTAATACAACAGAATTTTGATATTACTTACCATCAAGCAAAGTTCAGCGATTTTTTTTAAAAGTAAACCATATTTTGAAGAATATGTATTACTAATATTTCTCAATTCGGGTGATTTCAAAATAATTTGCGTTACATCAAAAATTCCTTTATATAATAAAATATTTTCTAATTCTTCCTTTAAACTTGCATTATTTTCGAGTAGTGATCGTATCCTGTTATAAAAATGGACAAGTTGTGTATTAATATCTCGAGAATGCCTATAATTTGGTATGAAATTAAATTCCTGTATTTTATTATTCTTGCTTTGACTACCCATTCGAATGATATTCTTTGTATATGGTAGAAGACCTTCCAGAAACTGATCTAAAGCATGATTTGTGAATGCTACAACTAGAATGGGTGTGGAAAGTTCAACCGGAGGCATAAATGTAAAACTACGTTGACTAGAATAAATATTTGTAGGTATGTTTTTAATCTCAATTAATTTTTTCACGATTTGTCGTCCCAGATAAGTTTTTCCTGTCCCAGGAGGTCCTTGAATTATAGCAAATTTTGAAGTTAAACCATGTTTGTATGCTTCATATTGCATTTCATTGAGATTTAATGATTCTTTTGTTGGCCAGCTTGTGTAATTAAAATACTGACTTTTTTCAAAGTATTTTGGCATTTCCTTTCGCTTTTCAAGATTTATAATATATTTTTCCATAGGAAATCTAGTGTTATTAAATGTTTTCAACGCTTTCAGTACCAAATAATAAGGATTAAAATAATTCTTCGATATTAGGAGTGTATAGTATTGGTTATAAAATACACATCCCTCTTCGAGAAGCTCAACATTAATTAAACTTTGCTTAACACCGAAATCTCCTGCTTTAACAATTCCAAAGAAAACTGTTTCAAAATTATCCGAGGAGAAACATAAAAGATTCCCAATCATAAAATCATCTTCATCGTATTTACCAGGATTTAACTTTTCGTAAGTGCAATTTAGGTTAGTTTTTTTAAAAGCTCCCATATAATTGAGCGTACAAACATGAGAAGGTAGTAAAGTTTTTACAAATTGTACTTTAGGATAAATTTGAAATTCATTTGGGTTGTTCTTCAAATTATTTCTGTAAGCGCAGATAGATTTTCGTAATGGTCCTAAGAAATCTTCCCTTAACAACCGGAAATGGGTGTCTAAATAATGTTCAACGCTTTTGTAACTTCCATTTATAATATTTTTTCTTAAGATTGGTCGCTTATCAATTAAAACTTCATCCGGACCCGGGTAAGCATTTATGTATTGGTAATCATAAATATTTGTTTCGTTATTTTGGAAAAGAGTAGGCATTGTTGTGTTGATCACAATTGTTTTTTAAAGCAAGCTTGATTATAAGAATATTTTCTCTTTTCTCCATTCAAGATTTTTCCAACTAGGCGGAGAAATCTATAAATATAATAAAAATTTTTGAAGATATTTCAACGAGAAAGTAAAGTATTTTAAAACAATTTTTAGTAGTAAGGGTAGGAAGCGGGAAAAATGGAATGTTCCATTCTTGTCCCCGGTGGACCGTTTCTTAGGGACGTTCCGGGAACGTTTTTGCGCCGTCCTAAAGTAAACATTTTACGCGAAACTTTTAGAAACATCCCTAAAACGTTTCAAAGTAGGTACGTCTATGGGCCACTTTGGTACATTCCTGAAGGTGGGAGTGTGGGACAAGGAACGTTCCAAAGTACCTCTTTGGGACATTTTTGGAACGTCGCAGGAACCTTTCTTTTCTGCCCTGGGGGGGGGGGCAAAAACTAGAAATTATAATATATGGGGAGTTCAGAAGGTGGGGGAACGGTAGTAGAACAGCAATAGTCACGACTTTCTAGATTAGAATATATCGTGGTACCTAAACTTCATTTCATGAGACTGCGACTAGCATGTAAACAAAACCACGTGATACATGGCCGTAGGAGGATCTGTGATTGGTTGCTTACAGGGAACGTCTGATCCTCCTACGGCCATGTGTCACGTGGTTTTGTTTAAATGCTAGTCGCGGTCTCAGGGAATGAAGTTTAGTAGTATCTGATATGAGAGTGAGAATATCAGAGAAAAGTAATCGTGACAACGTCGCGGTACATATAGAATAGAAGGCCACGACTGCGCAACGTTTAAAATTTTGGGACTGTAAAGTACAAATCAGTCTACCCTCTATCTATTATAATAAATCTTACCCGATTCCCATATTTTGTTGTTGCGTGGGTGGAAATTTATAAAACACACAAATAATGAAATAATTGTAGCACTGGTATGGTACCTCGCAGAAAAAACAATATCGTCGGAAAATGTTTAAATATGTTTATAATGTTTAATGACATAATATTATTACTCTTTTGTTTGTTACCTACTGCCGACTATAATATAAATAATATACCATTCAGTGTTTACGGTGATTACGAGTTTGGAGTTGAATGGTACAAAGCTTATTTAATTTTTGATGGAATAATGTTTGTCACAGAACAATGAACAAACAAATATTTGTTGGTAATACAAGATAATTAGAATCCATAGCCTACATAATATTGTCCGTTTTCTTGGTCTGGCATCCGGTTTGCACCTTGCTTCAAATTTTTCAAATTTCTTCCAGATAACAACAGAATATTAAATATTATAATTATTTAAATAAAACACCATTTAACTGCACAATTATTTATTTGTAAGAAGCGATTATTAAATATTAATTGTTCACTAGGAAGTACTTACTATATAAAATGAAATATTGTGTAACAAAATGAAATTGCATAGGAGGTCAGCGGGCTTTGGATGTAATCGATTTAAAATAAAAAAATAAGTAAACCTTGCCAACGCACTGTTGCCGTACTTTACATTTAAAACCTAGCATAAGGGATTACATTTTTTTGAGGATTAACTCTTTACATAAATTTTTTTTTTTTTTTAAATAAATCGAACATTAAACAATTATTTTTTCGATTGCTTTTACAATCTTTAAGCATATTAGAATATAACTAAATATTATTATATTTGTTTGGCAATAACGTAAGATTTGAAACAAAACATTGATTACATTTTCCAACGTAGTACATATTGCCCAATTGGACATTCATACCAATTTCCTTGCGTCATTCCAATTACTTTTACAATTTCCCCCTTTTCCTCATCTTCTGTAACAACAGGATCTTTAATTATTTTTCCTACCTCGTCCAGTTTGTTCTTTAAAAATTTATCGTCTTCGTCTGTATACAATTTCGCTGAAAACACGACCTTGCTGATTTCTTCAAGTAGTAATTTGATTTGAAAATCGGCGAATTGCGGCGCAACTTCCTCTATTTGGCATAACCGAATAATTCGTTCGAATCTTTTCAATTCCCTTTCAATATCCTCAATTTCTTGTTCAGAAATTCCCTGCTTTAGTTGTAGCAAGAAATTTGATACCAGATTCAAATGTTGTGTAGATTTTTCAATTATTTTCGGATTTTTCAACTTTGCTTTGATAAAAGTATGAACCAGAGCTTCAATTATTGTAATCTTAGCGTCATATGTTTGAACAAGAATTTTATTAATGGATTGTCTCTTGCCCTTACGTACAGGAACGAGGAAAGTTATGAATTCTTCTAAAAGTTTTTTAATTCCTGAACAAGCTGCAAAGATAAAACAATATTTAATAAAATAATTCATCTACAACCGCATAATAAAGACTTTTTCGATTGATAAACGCAACAAAAAGTTGACAATTGCCGAGGAGTATCACTCGCGTAAACTCAATCGGCAACGTCTACTTTGCTAGCTATTTCAGAAGTTAATATTCAACTTACAATTGAAGAGTGGAAGTTACAAAGGGGCTAAGTGCCAAAATTATGGTTTCGAGATATTTAAAGAAAACGTAATAAAACACAAACAACTATTTTTAATGTAGATTTATTTGACATACTAATTTAATAACAAACGCAAAACTAATTCTAATAATAACAACCGAAATATTATTAAAGATAACGAAAACAAAAATTTTTTTTTCAATAAAAAGTTAGAAGGTGATATGTGCCATTACAATATTCCGAAGAAGGTGGTAGCAAAATAATATTATATCTGTAGAATTTTGCTTTCTGATGGGCCTTGTTCTTCTGCCGGGTCTTCTGATGATGTACCTTCTTCAGCTGGGCCTGATTCTGCCAGTTCCTCCAGGTGTAACAGCTTTTTATAAAATTGCTGGTGTTCTGGATTATAGAGATACGGTATCATAGAACGTAGACTCTTTTTCTTATTCTCAGAAACGTTATTTACTGGCTCCAATTTGTCCAGTTCAGTTTTCTTAATGTTATTTAAGGTTTTACCCTTTTTCAAAATATTTGTCTCGGTCCACGGTGCTAAGTCAGAGAAGGACACTTTTGACTTCACCATTGTAGGATTCCCTTTTTCATAACTCTTATTATAACAGCTTTACTGATTTGCAACTTAGAAGTATTTAAAAGTTGATCTGCAGTCTTTTTGATATTCCAAAATTTCATTTTCAGAAACCTAGACCAGCACAAAACAAATATTAGTCATTAGCATAAATGGCACTTTGGCACCTTTGTACGGCAATAGGCCTGGTAAATACCAACAGCGCCATCTTCCAAATACTGTATGAAGTTCTGCATTCATCATGGCACTTACTGCTTTTGTCACAGCATGCAGCATGGCACATAGCACCTTTCTATGGCAAAAACTCAAATTGTTAAAATTTGGCACTTACCCCCTTTGTAACTTCCACTCTTCAATTAAACAAACTTCCAGTTTTAACTTGTAGGTCCTTCAATCTCTCCAACAAATCTTTTCGTGCGTTTTCATTTTGTTTACAATTAATAAAAAGTTTGTTTTTTAAAGCAACAATATCTTTATTAGTTTGTTTTATGTAATCACTGTAGCGTTGTGTAGAAGCAAGAGGAGTTTTACATTTAGGACAACTTTTAGAATCAATTAGATCTTCTTCTTGTAACCATTCTTCCATCTCTTGGTTTTCAATGATATGTTTACATTCATCTAAGAGCACGAATCTAATGTCTTTATCTTCAAACCCAAGAAAAATTTTAATAAACTCTTCTTTGTCACATACTCTGCATAATTTTGGACAAGGATCGCTACAGAATCCAACACATGGGTGTTGGCATTTTAATAATTTTTAGCATGGTTCCATGCATGGAGGCACAGTACAAATATCCCCACATTTAGCTGTACATTGTATATGTTGGCAATGTCTTGCACAATTTTCTTTGCAGTAGGTACAATGTTCTCCACATTTCTTTTTACAGACTTTATGTTTGCACCTGAAAGAGCAGTTTTGGTTGCATGTTTGACATTTTTCACGGCACTGGATCGGACATTCATGTCCACAGATTAGAATATTCGCACATTTTTCTTTACAGGCTTTATGTAAACGTCCTTGGACACATCCATTGCAAGAACCTGAACAGGGATGCTTGCATTTTAAAAGGACATTACATGGCTCTTGACAAAATTTTAGTAGATGAATGCTGTTGCTACGGAATTCTGGAAAAGTGATTTATAAATAATACTGTTCAATATACAGGGTGATTCATTAAGCGCATAACTCAGAAACTATTTGTCCTACATTAACGCAAAATCAATGCCCTTTCATTAATGGTCTCTCGCCTTCGACGTTCGTCAAAGTCAAGTAGAAAGACCTTTAGTTTACCGTGTATTCAAATTATTTACTTTTCAGAATTACGAATTATTTATTGTAACGATAGATTTACTCTAAAAGAACTGTTCGTGTTAAATTGGGATACAAAATTTCTGAGTTACAAGTGGAAGCTACCCTAGAATTTATAAAAAATTACCTTGCGCAAGCATATAGCAATTAATTTTAAATTTGTGTCCACAATCGGTTGGTTTGGTGTGATCTACCAACTCTTTGCATTGTTTTGTGCAAGGCTCGTTACATTTGTTTTTGCAAAGATGACCACAGGGTAGCATTTTTGGGCATTTACCCTTGCACATTTTTTGACTTGGTTTCTCACCGCATTTTGTTCTTACCCTATGCCCACATTCAGGATCAATCTTTTCAACCTAAGACCAAAACTTAAACATTGTTCCAATGAAATAATTTTACTTACCATGTATTGACAAGGGTCGCATTTTTCGTAGCATTTTTTCTTACATTGATGTCCACATGGTAGTTGTTTAGGGCATGGTTTTGGACAATCTGCTTCATCAACATTTACATTACATGCGACCATAAAGTGGTGGGGGCAATTTGTCCTAGACTTTTTTACTTCTATTAAACATGGGACCGCACTACTATTATGGTATTTGTATCCTTGTTACTCCATTCTTGTAGTTTTTGGGAATTTATATTCTTGCGCCTTGGGGCTTGATGTGCACTTCCCTCTCTATGGGGTTCCAATCTTGTCCCTTGATTATGATCAAAGTGTGATCCGGTTGGATGAACCGGAATTTGTTTTGATCGTCCTCTTCCACGACGACCCCTTTTATTTTCCATAATTTTTCGGTTTTTCCAACCCCGGCTATAATAGAAATAGTACGGTGTTGGGAATTCTAAAGGGATAATATTCGGGGGAGTACAAAGAAATTACGACATGCCCCTACATTTAATAAAACGTTTAATAATTAAGTACCTACCTCCAAAATGCAAAAATATAACGCACTATTTTTTCAGGAATTAAAATTTCCTAATATTTCACAATGCAAAAAAATCACCAGCACTTCCTCCGAGATGCGATTATTTGCACACTCTATGACACACTGCAGTCTAGACGAGAGTAAACAGAAATTAATCAAGTTATGATAAATAGTGTTTGATTACAATTAAAAACTACATCCTAACACAAGCGGATAGCCCTCACAGTTCGGCTACAGACAGCTGAGCGTATGTATAGTATACACAAGTCCACTGGGTTTTTGTAAAAATTAATTCTCAAACTGCAACTAACCTAAAGTTCGAGGGGCGCCCCACACTAGTCTTTGCAAAGTCTTTGCTTCAGGTTAGTTGCAGTTTGAGAATTATTTTTCACAAAAACCCAGTGGACTTGTGTATATACATTCGCTCAGCTGTTTGTAGCCGAACTGTGAGGGCTATCCGCTTGTCATCCTAACTGGTTGCTCCGAGATCACGACTTAGTAACTCGTTATTATTGGTTAATATTAATCACTGTTACAGGGGAGTCCCCTGTGTAAAGGTACAGTTCCTATGAAGCGGCTGACGCATGCGGCGGCTGCGTTGCGGCAGCCGCAATCTCCTCAGGTCTTGTTTTAAACAAGGGATGAACCTCAGCTTTTCCCTCATGCATGTATTCCAATAGAATTTCCTCATCTTCATTTTCCTCTAACAATAGGTATCGTATCATATCGTTTTCACTCATTGCAGTGGCGGCTCGTGAGGTAAATTATTGGGTAGGCCAGCAGCGTGGTACGGAAAACAGCATTTTTTGAAAGTCATAAATATACATCAAATAAAAGCCATTAAGAGTGTTACGTTATATATTATAATTATATCGCAACAATCATTTACACTAGTAGAGGAAGAAGTTGTACAATCAACAAGGGAAGTCATTTTTGTGCAGCAAGCAACGCACCAACTCGAGAAAATTGAACTGCCGGATAGAGATCAGGCACGGGCCTACCACCCACGTAAGATCGGAGTAGTCTAGTGAGTCATAGGATTAGTACAGTGCATTTATGCAAGCAAGGTCGGCCGGTGCCTATGCTGGAGAAAAATTTTAATAAGATGCACGACACGCTAAATTTCTGCTGCTGTATTGCCTGTATTGTAATTTTAATGAAAACAGACTCAAAAATAACAAAATAAATAATAATTGTGTATAATTATAAATAAATAGATTACAAAAAATATTTTAAAAATACAACGAATAATTTTAGGGTAGGCCGGGCCTAACCTGCCTGTTCTTGAAAACCGCCACTGACTCATTGTGCAAAAGCGTCCACTGCCATCACCTATATGAACCGCACGCGGCTGACGCGTTATAAGAAACGGTCAACATGCGTCGGCCGCAATGCGGTGGCCGCACTGCGGTGGTCGCAATGCGGTGGTCGCAATGCGGTGGCCGCAATGCGGTGGCCGCACTGCGGTGGCCGCAATGCGTCGGCCGCAATGCGGTGGCCGCAATGCGTCGGCCGCACTGCGGTGACCGCAATGCGGCCGCCGCATGCGTCAGCCGCTTCATACGACGCGGGTGCATTCCTAAGTGCAATAATGTGCATTAATTAAGGATGAGGAATAATAATTTTAAACTCGAGTAAAACAATAGAGAAAACCAATCCTTAATAGGGGGCGGAAAAATATTTTGCACGCAGGCGGGTGACCCCCCACGAACGGGGCTGGTAATAAGTGAGGAAACTGACACTTTCGTGATGTATTTCATTATAGGTACCTAATATGTGCTCGCTTTTACGTTTCAAAAATTTAAACAAGTTAGTAGCAATTCTAAATAAGGAACTGGAGCTTTCCCATAATCCCATAATATCCAGTTGGCGTCTTTATTTCTTGGAAGAAAAACGTTTTCCATGCTCTACATCCCCTAACTTTTATTTACGTAACAAGTTAGGAAAGTGATGCTTTTACATCTTGAATAATTTTATTATTGAAGTAGGTACGAAGACGTAGGAAAAATACATAAGCGCTCGTGTCCCGTAAAAACACTTTCCTGATGTGTTGTCGTAAATTACTTTTTTTTGCAAACGCTTGAAGCTTGGACGCTTGCGGATATATCGACATGAAAATGAAAGCATTAGGGCCTAACAACAAATTCAGGCTCAAATTTTGGGATATGTGAGTCTAAAGACGTAAAACTCTGACTAACTTTAGGGAGCCTTTTTAATACCCCCTGATTAAATAAATTGACCTACAAATATTTCATTTAATTTTTACTTAAGGATATCACAGCTCATTTGGGAAATGTCTCGGCATTTTAAATTTAAATTTTGTACAAAGAAAAATCTGAATCACGACCCAAAGAAGCGTTGTGCAACTGATAAGAGTCTTATCGAATTTTTCCATTGACATTTCTATTTCTTTTGGTAAAAACGTCTACAAAACACCTAAAGAGGAATTTCTATCGATAAATTTTATTCTATGAATAGAAACGCAAGTTTTAGTAAATTTTTAATTTTACTTCCTTATCTAAATTTTGTTGTAAAATACTACAAAAATTTAATAATAGCCTAAACTAAGATTTTTCTCAACAAATCCTTTTTTAGTTTTATTCTTATATCTAGTGCCTACTCTAGTGTTTTTCTTTATTTATCGGAATAAATTAGTTTCGTTTTTAAAATTGTCCTCAAGTTCAGAAATATTTTTTCAGTCCTTTAAGAGAAAGTAGAACACAAACATTTTGAGGTAATCATTTAATTTTTGTAAAAAATCTACTCGGACTTTAATCTAAAACTCTTAAAATAGCGACGAGATGCAGATATGAGTTTTAGTGTAATTTTCTACATTTGGGATCAACCTGTACTCTTCTAATATTTCCAAGAAGATTTCAGCAAGGTCAACAGCGCTGAATTTTGAAAATTTCAAAACCATGAAAGTATTTAACGTAATGCAGATTTTATTTTAAAAGTTTAAATTTATCTACCTTGTATTTTTTGTTATAATATCCCCAATCGAAACGTAATCAAAAATTATTGTTCAGAGGGATATCTTTCCGCCCCAGCTCGAGCCCGTTCGTGATACCCTACCACCTGTAATCTTGTAAATTCATTTCCACTTCGGTCTACTACTTTATATCAGTTATTGCAAAGGTGTTGTGTTGATCCTCAATTGCTTTTCGATTAAATTTGATTTAATCTGAATTTTATTTCCCATAAATTAGTTTTTATTAACTAGGTATGTAGAATAGTAATCCGTGCTTTGATTAGTTTAAAAAACTTTTTACTCGATAATAGTTATTTAAGTAACAAGGAATGTAAGGACGTTATAACGTGCGAGGTAGGTTAAGATAAGCCGAGGCGGGACGCCGAGGCTTATATTACCTGCCGAGAATGTTAGACGTCTGTACATTCCGCGTTACTTATTATGTTTTTCCCGCTACCGCAGCAAATTATTTGTAAAAGATTATTAATATAAAAGACTAGTCTTTCCTCATTTTTAGGAAAAAAATTTCACCCCTTCAGATCTCGCCCCGATTTTCCCAGAATGTTATTTGGAGGGTATACACTTGGAAATTATGGGGCAAACTTCCCTCACCCCTTCCCACTGCTCCACACCTGGCTAGGAAACGTTCAGAATTGGGTTGTTCCAGAAAACTTTCGGAATTTTTTTGGACCAGATGCGAGGGGATGGGGGATGTTTGGCACATATTTTTCAAGTCTTTACCCTTCATATTACATTCTGAAATTTTCCTAAGGAAATCGGAGAGGGTCAAAAAATCTTCGAAAAAAAAAGGAAAGACTATAGTCTTTCCTCATTTTTTGGAAAAAAATTTCACCCCTTCAGATCTCGCCCCGATTTTCCCAGAATGTTATTTGGAGGGTATACACTTGGAAATTATGGGGCAAACTTCCCTCACCCCTTCCCACTGCTCCACACCTGGCTAGGAAACGTTCAGAATTGGGTTGTTCCAGAAAACTTTCGGAATTTTTTTGGACCAGATGCGAGGGGATGGGGGATGTTTGGCACATATTTTTCAAGTCTTTACCCTTCATATTACATTCTGAAATTTTCCTAAGGAAATCGGAGAGGGTCAAAAAATCTTCGAAAAAAAAAGGAAAGACTATAGTCTTTCCTCATTTTTTGGAAAAAAATTTCACCCCTTCAGATCTCGTCCGGCTTTTCCCAGAATGTTATTTGGAGGGTATACACTTGGAAATTATGGGGCAAACTTCCGTCACCCCTTCCCACTGCTCCACACCTGGCTAGGAAACGTTCAGAATTGGGTTGTTCCAGAAAACTTTCGGAATTTTTTTGGATTAGATGCGAGGGGATGGGGGATGTTTGGCACATATTTTTCAAGTCTTTACCCTTCATATTACATTCTGAAATTTTCCTAAGGAAATCGGAGAGGGTCAAAAAATCTTCGAAAAAAAAAGGAAAGACTATAGTCTCTCCTCATTTTTTGGAAAAAAATTTCACCCCTTCAGATCTCGTCCGGCTTTTCCCAGAATGTTATTTGGAGGGTATACACTTGGAAATTATGGGGCAAACTTCCCTCACCCCTTCCCACTGCTCCACACCTGGCTAGGAAACGTTCAGAATTGGGTTGTTCCAGAAAACTTTCGGAATTTTTTTGGACCAGATGCGAGGGGATGGGGGATGTTTGGCACATATTTTTCAAGTGTTTAGGGTTCATATTACATTCTGAAATTTTCCTAAGGAAATCGGAGAGGGTCAAAAAATCTTCGAAAAAAAAAGGAAAGACTATAGTCTTTGCTCATTTTTTGGAAAAAAATTTCACCCCTTCAGATCTCGCCCCGATTTTCCCAGAATGTTATTTGGAGGGTATATACTTGGAAATTATGGGGCAAACTTCCCTCACCCCTTCCCACTGCTCCACACCTGGCTAGGAAACGTTCAGAATTGGGTTGTTCCAGAAAACTTTCGGAATTTTTTTGGACCAGATGCGAGGGGATGGGGGATGTTTGGCACATATTTTTCAAGTCTTTACCCTTCATATTACATTCTGAAATTTTCCTAAGGAAATCGGAGAGGGTCAAAAAATCTTCGAAAAAAAAAGGAAAGACTATAGTCTTTGCTCATTTTTAGGAAAAAAATTTCACCCCTTCAGATCTCGCCCCGATTTTCCCAGAATGTTATTTGGAGGGTATACACTTGGAAATTATGGGGCAAACTTCCCTCACCCCTTCCCACTGCTCCACACCTGGCTAGGAAACGTTCAGAATTGGGTTGTTCCAGAAAACTTTCGGAATTTTTTTGGACCAGATGCGAGGGGATGGGGGATGTTTGGCACATATTTTTCAAGTCTTTACCCTTCATATTACATTCTGAAATTTTCCTAAGGAAATCGGAGAGGGTCAAAAAATCTTCGAAAAAAAAAGGAAAGACTATAGTCTTTCCTCATTTTTTGGAAAAAAATTTCACCCCTTCAGATCTCGCCCCGATTTTCCCAGAATGTTATTTGGAGGGTATACACTTGGAAATTATGGGGCAAACTTCCCTCACCCCTTCCCACTGCTCCACACCTGGCTAGGAAACGTTCAGAATTGGGTTGTTCCAGAAAACTTTCGGAATTTTTTTGGACCAGATGCGAGGGGATGGGGGATGTTTGGCACATATTTTTCAAGTGTTTAGGGTTCATATTACATTCTGAAATTTTCCTAAGGAAATCGGAGAGGGTCAAAAAATCTTCGAAAAAAAAAGGAAAGACTATAGTCTTTGCTCATTTTTTGGAAAAAAATTTCACCCCTTCAGATCTCGCCCCGATTTTCCCAGAATGTTATTTGGAGGGTATATACTTGGAAATTATGGGGCAAACTTCCCTCACCCCTTCCCACTGCTCCACACCTGGCTAGGAAACGTTCAGAATTGGGTTGTTCCAGAAAACTTTCGGAATTTTTTTGGACCAGATGCGAGGGGATGGGGGATGTTTGGCACATATTTTTCAAGTCTTTACCCTTCATATTACATTCTGAAATTTTCCTAAGGAAATCGGAGAGGGTCAAAAAATCTTCGAAAAAAAAAGGAAAGACTATAGTCTTTGCTCATTTTTTGGAAAAAAATTTCACCCCTTCAGATCTCGCCCCGATTTTCCCAGAATGTTATTTGGAGGGTATACACTTGGAAATTATGGGGCAAACTTCCCTCACCCCTTCCCACTGCTCCACACCTGGCTAGGAAACGTTCAGAATTGGGTTGTTCCAGAAAACTTTCGGAATTTTTTTGGACCAGATGCGAGGGGATGGGGGATGTTTGGCACATATTTTTCAAGTCTTTACCCTTCATATTACATTCTGAAATTTTCCTAAGGAAATCGGAGAGGGTCAAAAAATCTTCGAAAAAAAAAGGAAAGACTATAGTCTTTGCTCATTTTTTGGAAAAAAATTTCACCCCTTCAGATCTCGCCCCGATTTTCCCAGAATGTTATTTGGAGGGTATACACTTGGAAATTATGGGGCAAACTTCCCTCACCCCTTCCCACTGCTCCACACCTGGCTAGGAAACGTTCAGAATTGGGTTGTTCCAGAAAACTTTCGGAATTTTTTTGGACCAGATGCGAGGGGATGGGGGATGTTTGGCACATATTTTTCAAGTCTTTACCCTTCATATTACATTCTGAAATTTTCCTAAGGAAATCGGAGAGGGTCAAAAAATCTTCGAAAAAAAAAGGAAAGACTATAGTCTTTGCTCATTTTTTGGAAAAAAATTTCACCCCTTCAGATCTCGCCCCGATTTTCCCAGAATGTTATTTGGAGGGTATACACTTGGAAATTATGGGGCAAACTTCCCTCACCCCTTCCCACTGCTCCACACCTGGCTAGGAAACGTTCAGAATTGGGTTGTTCCAGAAAACTTTCGGAATTTTTTTGGACCAGATGCGAGGGGATGGGGGATGTTTGGCACATATTTATCAAGTCTTTACCCTTCATATTACATTCTGAAATTTTCCTAAGGAAATCGGAGAGGGTCAAAAAATCTTCGAAAAAAAAAGGAAAGACTATATCTTTGCTCATTTTTTGGAAAAAAATTTCACCCCTTCAGATCTCGCCCCGATTTTCCCAGAATGTTATTTGGAGGGTATACACTTGGAAATTATGGGGCAAACTTCCCTCACCCCTTCCCACTGCTCCACACCTGGCTAGGAAACGTTCAGAATTGGGTTGTTCCAGAAAACTTTCGGAATTTTTTTGGACCAGATGCGAGGGGATGGGGGATGTTTGGCACATATTTTTCAAGTCTTTACCCTTCATATTACATTCTGAAATTTTCCTAAGGAAATCGGAGAGGGTCAAAAAATCTTCGAAAAAAAAAGGAAAGACTATATATAGTCTTTCCTCATTTTTTGGAAAAAAAGTTCACCCCTTCAGATCTCGCCCCGATTTTCCCAGAATGTTATTTGGAGGGTATACACTTGGAAATTATGGGGCAAACTTCCCTCACCCCTTCCCACTGCTCCACACCTGGCTAGGAAACGTTCAGAATTGGGTTGTTCCAGAAAACTTTCGGAATTTTTTTGGACCAGATGCGAGGGGATGGGGGATGTTTGGCACATATTTTTCAAGTCTTTACCCTTCATATTACATTCTGAAATTTTCCTAAGGAAATCGGAGAGGGTCAAAAAATCTTCGGAAAAAAAAGGAAAGACTATAGTCTTTCCTCATTTTTTGGAAAAAAAGTTCACCCCTTCAGATCTCGCCCCGATTTTCCCAGAATGTTATTTGGAGGGTATACACTTGGAAATTATGGGGCAAACTTCCCTCACCCCTTCCCACTGCTCCACACCTGGCTAGGAAACGTTCAGAATTGGATTGTTCCAGAAAACTTTCGGAATTTTTTTGGACCAGATGCGAGGGGATGGGGGATGTTTGGCACATATTTTTCAAGTCTTTCCCTTCATATTACATTCTGAAATTTTCCTAAGGAAATCGGAGAGGGTCAAAAAATCTTCGGAAAAAAAAGGAAAGACTATAGTCTTTCCTCATTTTTTGGAAAAAAAGTTCACCCCTTCAGATCTCGCCCCGATTTTCCCAGAATGTTATTTGGAGGGTATACACTTGGAAATTATGGGGCAAACTTCCCTCACCCCTTCCCACTGCTCCACACCTGGCTAGGAAACGTTCAGAATTGGGTTGTTCCAGAAAACTTTCGGAATTTTTTTGGACCAGATGCGAGGGGATGGGGGATGTTTGGCACATATTTTTCAAGTGTTTAGGGTTCATATTACATTCTGAAATTTTCCTAAGGAAATCGGAGAGGGTCAACAAATCTTCGGAAAAAAAAGGAAAGACTATAGTCTTTGCTCATTTTTAGGAAAAAAATTTCACCCCTTCAGATCTCGCCCCGATTTTCCCAGAATGTTATTTGGAGGGTATACACTTGGAAATTATGGGGCAAACTTCCCTCACCCCTTCCCACTGCTCCACACCTGGCTAGGAAACGTTCAGAATTGGGTTGTTCCAGAAAACTTTCGGAATTTTTTTGGACCAGATGCGAGGGGATGGGGGATGTTTGGCACATATTTTTCAAGTGTTTAGGGTTCATATTACATTCTGAAATTTTCCTAAGGAAATCGGAGAGGGTCAAAAAATCTTCGGAAAAAAAAAGGAAAGACTATAGTCTTTCCTCATTTTTAGGAAAAAAATTTCACCCCTTCAGATCTCGCCCCGATTTTCCCAGAATGTTATTTGGAGGGTATACACTTGGAAATTATGGGGCAAACTTCCCTCACCCCTTCCCACTGCTCCACACCTGGCTAGGAAACGTTCAGAATTGGGTTGTTCCAGAAAACTTTCGGAATTTTTTTGGACCAGATGCGAGGGGATGGGGGATGTTTGGCACATATTTTTCAAGTCTTTACCCTTCATATTACATTCTGAAATTTTCCTAAGGGAATCGGAGAGGGTCAAAAAATCTTCGAAAAAAAAAGGAAAGACTATAGTCTTTGCTCATTTTTTGGAAAAAAATTTCACCCCTTCAGATCTCGCCCCGATTTTCCCAGAATGTTATTTGGAGGGTATACACTTGGAAATTATGGGGCAAACTTCCCTCACCCCTTCCCACTGCTCCACACCTGGCTAGGAAACGTTCAGAATTGGGTTGTTCCAGAAAACTTTCGGAATTTTTTTGGACCAGATGCGAGGGGATGGGGGATGTTTGGCACATATTTTTCAAGTGTTTAGGGTTCATATTACATTCTGAAATTTTCCTAAGGGAATCGGAGAGGGTCAAAAAATCTTCGAAAAAAAAAGGAAAGACTATAGTCTTTGCTCATTTTTTGGAAAAAAATTTCACCCCTTCAGATCTCGCCCCGATTTTCCCAGAATGTTATTTGGAGGGTATACACTTGGAAATTATGGGGCAAACTTCCCTCACCCCTTCCCACTGCTCCACACCTGGCTAGGAAACGTTCAGAATTGGGTTGTTCCAGAAAACTTTGGGAATTTTTTTGGACCAGATGCGAGGGGATGGGGGATGTTTGGCACATATTTTTCAAGTGTTTAGGGTTCATATTACATTCTGAAATTTTCCTAAGGAAATCGGAGAGGGTCAAAAAATCTTCGAAAAAAAAAGGAAAGACTATAGTCTTTGCTCATTTTTTGGAAAAAAATTTCACCCCTTCAGATCTCGCCCCGATTTTCCCAGAATGTTATTTGGAGGGTATACACTTGGAAATTATGGGGCAAACTTCCCTCACCCCTTCCCACTGCTCCACACCTGGCTAGGAAACGTTCAGAATTGGGTTGTTCCAGAAAACTTTCGGAATTTTTTTGGACCAGATGCGAGGGGATGGGGGATGTTTGGCACATATTTTTCAAGTCTTTACCCTTCATATTACATTCTGAAATTTTCCTAAGGAAATCGGAGAGGGTCAAAAAATCTTCGAAAAAAAAAAGGAAAGACTATAGTCTTTGCTCATTTTTTGGAAAAAAATTTCACCCCTTCAGATCTCGCCCCGATTTTCCCAGAATGTTATTTGGAGGGTATACACTTGGAAATTATGGGGCAAACTTCCCTCACCCCTTCCCACTGCTCCACACCTGGCTAGGAAACGTTCAGAATTGGGTTGTTCCAGAAAACTTTCGGAATTTTTTTGGACCAGATGCGAGGGGATGGGGGATGTTTGGCACATATTTTTCAAGTCTTTACCCTTCATATTACATTCTGAAATTTTCCTAAGGAAATCGGAGAGGGTCAAAAAATCTTCGAAAAAAAAAGGAAAGACTATAGTCTTTGCTCATTTTTTGGAAAAAAATTTCACCCCTTCAGATCTCGCCCCGATTTTCCCAGAATGTTATTTGGAGGGTATACACTTGGAAATTATGGGGCAAACTTCCCT
Organism: Hemicrepidius hirtus; assembly: GCA_963082805.1. Classification (NCBI taxonomy): domain Eukaryota; kingdom Metazoa; phylum Arthropoda; class Insecta; order Coleoptera; family Elateridae; genus Hemicrepidius; species Hemicrepidius hirtus. Next base: position 30,735,505 of record OY720162.1, read on the forward strand.
CACCCCTTCCCACTGCTCCACACCTGGCTAGGAAACGTTCAGAATTGGGTTGTTCCAGAAAACTTTCGGAATTTTTTTGGACCAGATGCGAGGGGATGGGGGATGTTTGGCACATATTTTTCAAGTCTTTACCCTTCATATTACATTCTGAAATTTTCCTAAGGAAATCGGAGAGGGTCAAAAAATCTTCGAAAAAAAAAGGAAAGACTATAGTCTTTCCTCATTTTTTGGAAAAAAATTTCACCCCTTCAGATCTCGCCCCGATTTTCCCAGAATGTTATTTGGAGGGTATACACTTGGAAATTATGGGGCAAACTTCCCTCACCCCTTCCCACTGCTCCACACCTGGCTAGGAAACGTTCAGAATTGGGTTGTTCCAGAAAACTTTCGGAATTTTTTTGGACCAGATGCGAGGGGATGGGGGATGTTTGGCACATATTTTTCAAGTCTTTACCCTTCATATTACATTCTGAAATTTTCCTAAGGAAATCGGAGAGGGTCAAAAAATCTTCGAAAAAAAAAGGAAAGACTATAGTCTTTCCTCATTTTTTGGAAAAAAATTTCACCCCTTCAGATCTCGTCCGGCTTTTCCCAGAATGTTATTTGGAGGGTATACACTTGGAAATTATGGGGCAAACTTCCCTCACCCCTTCCCACTGCTCCACACCTGGCTAGGAAACGTTCAGAATTGGGTTGTTCCAGAAAACTTTCGGAATTTTTTTGGACCAGATGCAAGGGGATGGGGGATGTTTGGCACATATTTTTCAAGTGTTTAGGGTTCATATTACATTCTGAAATTTTCCTAAGGAAATCGGAGAGGGTCAAAAAATCTTCGAAAAAAAAAGGAAAGACTATAGTCTTTGCTCATTTTTTGGAAAAAAATTTCACCCCTTCAGATCTCGCCCCGATTTTCCCAGAATGTTATTTGGAGGGTATATACTTGGAAATTATGGGGCAAACTTCCCTCACCCCTTCCCACTGCTCCACACCTGGCTAGGAAACGTTCAGAATTGGGTTGTTCCAGAAAACTTTCGGAATTTTTTTGGACCAGATGCGAGGGGATGGGGGATGTTTGGCACATATTTTTCAAGTCTTTACCCTTCATATTACATTCTGAAATTTTCCTAAGGAAATCGGAGAGGGTCAAAAAATCTTCGAAAAAAAAAGGAAAGACTATAGTCTTTGCTCATTTTTAGGAAAAAAATTTCACCCCTTCAGATCTCGCCCCGATTTTCCCAGAATGTTATTTGGAGGGTATACACTTGGAAATTATGGGGCAAACTTCCCTCACCCCTTCCCACTGCTCCACACCTGGCTAGGAAACGTTCAGAATTGGGTTGTTCCAGAAAACTTTCGGAATTTTTTTGGACCAGATGCGAGGGGATGGGGGATGTTTGGCACATATTTTTCAAGTCTTTACCCTTCATATTACATTCTGAAATTTTCCTAAGGAAATCGGAGAGGGTCAAAAAATCTTCGAAAAAAAAAGGAAAGACTATAGTCTTTCCTCATTTTTTGGAAAAAAATTTCACCCCTTCAGATCTCGCCCCGATTTTCCCAGAATGTTATTTGGAGGGTATACACTTGGAAATTATGGGGCAAACTTCCCTCACCCCTTCCCACTGCTCCACACCTGGCTAGGAAACGTTCAGAATTGGGTTGTTCCAGAAAACTTTCGGAATTTTTTTGGACCAGATGCGAGGGGATGGGGGATGTTTGGCACATATTTTTCAAGTGTTTAGGGTTCATATTACATTCTGAAATTTTCCTAAGGAAATCGGAGAGGGTCAAAAAATCTTCGAAAAAAAAAGGAAAGACTATAGTCTTTGCTCATTTTTTGGAAAAAAATTTCACCCCTTCAGATCTCGCCCCGATTTTCCCAGAATGTTATTTGGAGGGTATATACTTGGAAATTATGGGGCAAACTTCCCTCACCCCTTCCCACTGCTCCACACCTGGCTAGGAAACGTTCAGAATTGGGTTGTTCCAGAAAACTTTCGGAATTTTTTTGGACCAGATGCGAGGGGATGGGGGATGTTTGGCACATATTTTTCAAGTCTTTACCCTTCATATTACATTCTGAAATTTTCCTAAGGAAATCGGAGAGGGTCAAAAAATCTTCGAAAAAAAAAGGAAAGACTATAGTCTTTGCTCATTTTTTGGAAAAAAATTTCACCCCTTCAGATCTCGCCCCGATTTTCCCAGAATGTTATTTGGAGGGTATACACTTGGAAATTATGGGGCAAACTTCCCTCACCCCTTCCCACTGCTCCACACCTGGCTAGGAAACGTTCAGAATTGGGTTGTTCCAGAAAACTTTCGGAATTTTTTTGGACCAGATGCGAGGGGATGGGGGATGTTTGGCACATATTTTTCAAGTCTTTACCCTTCATCTTACATTCTGAAATTTTCCTAAGGAAATCGGAGAGGGTCAAAAAATCTTCGAAAAAAAAAGGAAAGACTATAGTCTTTGCTCATTTTTTGGAAAAAAATTTCACCCCTTCAGATCTCGCCCCGATTTTCCCAGAATGTTATTTGGAGGGTATACACTTGGAAATTATGGGGCAAACTTCCCTCACCCCTTCCCACTGCTCCACACCTGGCTAGGAAACGTTCAGAATTGGGTTGTTCCAGAAAACTTTCGGAATTTTTTTGGACCAGATGCGAGGGGATGGGGGATGTTTGGCACATATTTTTCAAGTCTTTACCCTTCATATTACATTCTGAAATTTTCCTAAGGAAATCGGAGAGGGTCAAAAAATCTTCGAAAAAAAAAGGAAAGACTATAGTCTTTGCTCATTTTTTGGAAAAAAATTTCACCCCTTCAGATCTCGCCCCGATTTTCCCAGAATGTTATTTGGAGGGTATACACTTGGAAATTATGGGGCAAACTTCCCTCACCCCTTCCCACTGCTCCACACCTGGCTAGGAAACGTTCAGAATTGGGTTGTTCCAGAAAACTTTCGGAATTTTTTTGGACCAGATGCGAGGGGATGGGGGATGTTTGGCACATATTTTTCAAGTCTTTACCCTTCATATTACATTCTGAAATTTTCCTAAGGAAATCGGAGAGGGTCAAAAAATCTTCGAAAAAAAAAGGAAAGACTATAGTCTTTGCTCATTTTTTGGAAAAAAATTTCACCCCTTCAGATCTCGCCCCGATTTTCCCAGAATGTTATTTGGAGGGTATACACTTGGAAATTATGGGGCAAACTTCCCTCACCCCTTCCCACTGCTCCACACCTGGCTAGGAAACGTTCAGAATTGGGTTGTTCCAGAAAACTTTCGGAATTTTTTTGGACCAGATGCGAGGGGATGGGGGATGTTTGGCACATATTTTTCAAGTCTTTACCCTTCATATTACATTCTGAAATTTTCCTAAGGAAATCGGAGAGGGTCAAAAAATCTTCGAAAAAAAAAGGAAAGACTATAGTCTTTCCTCATTTTTTGGAAAAAAAGTTCACCCCTTCAGATCTCGCCCCGATTTTCCCAGAATGTTATTTGGAGGGTATACACTTGGAAATTATGGGGCAAACTTCCCTCACCCCTTCCCACTGCTCCACACCTGGCTAGGAAACGTTCAGAATTGGGTTGTTCCAGAAAACTTTCGGAATTTTTTTGGACCAGATGCGAGGGGATGGGGGATGTTTGGCACATATTTTTCAAGTCTTTACCCTTCATATTACATTCTGAAATTTTCCTAAGGAAATCGGAGAGGGTCAAAAAATCTTCGGAAAAAAAAGGAAAGACTATAGTCTTTCCTCATTTTTTGGAAAAAAAGTTCACCCCTTCAGATCTCGCCCCGATTTTCCCAGAATGTTATTTGGAGGGTATACACTTGGAAATTATGGGGCAAACTTCCCTCACCCCTTCCCACTGCTCCACACCTGGCTAGGAAACGTTCAGAATTGGATTGTTCCAGAAAACTTTCGGAATTTTTTTGGACCAGATGCGAGGGGATGGGGGATGTTTGGCACATATTTTTCAAGTCTTTCCCTTCATATTACATTCTGAAATTTTCCTAAGGGAATCGGAGAGGGTCAAAAAATCTTCGAAAAAAAAAGGAAAGACTATAGTCTTTGCTCATTTTTTGGAAAAAAATTTCACCCCTTCAGATCTCGCCCCTATTTTCCCAGAATGTTATTTGGAGGGTATACACTTGGAAATTATGGGGCAAACTTCCCTCACCCCTTCCCACTGCTCCACACCTGGCTAGGAAACGTTCAGAATTGGGTTGTTCCAGAAAACTTTCGGAATTTTTTTGGACCAGATGCGAGGGGATGGGGGATGTTTGGCACATATTTTTCAAGTGTTTAGGGTTCATATTACATTCTGAAATTTTCCTAAGGGAATCGGAGAGGGTCAAAAAATCTTCGAAAAAAAAAGGAAAGACTATAGTCTTTGCTCATTTTTTGGAAAAAAATTTCACCCCTTCAGATCTCGCCCCGATTTTCCCAGAATGTTATTTGGAGGGTATACACTTGGAAATTATGGGGCAAACTTCCCTCACCCCTTCCCACTGCTCCACACCTGGCTAGGAAACGTTCAGAATTGGGTTGTTCCAGAAAACTTTGGGAATTTTTTTGGACCAGATGCGAGGGGATGGGGGATGTTTGGCACATATTTTTCAAGTGTTTAGGGTTCATATTACATTCTGAAATTTTCCTAAGGAAATCGGAGAGGGTCAAAAAATCTTCGAAAAAAAAAGGAAAGACTGTCTTTGCTCATTTTTTGGAAAAAAATTTCACCCCTTCAGATCTCGCCCCGATTTTCCCAGAATGTTATTTGGAGGGTATACACTTGGAAATTATGGGGCAAACTTCCCTCACCCCTTCCCACTGCTCCACACCTGGCTAGGAAACGTTCAGAATTGGGTTGTTCCAGAAAACTTTCGGAATTTTTTTGGACCAGATGCGAGGGGATGGGGGATGTTTGGCACATATTTTTCAAGTCTTTACCCTTCATATTACATTCTGAAATTTTCCTAAGGAAATCGAAGAGGGTCAAAAAATCTTCGAAAAAAAAAAGGAAAGACTATAGTCTTTGCTCATTTTTTGGAAAAAAATTTCACCCCTTCAGATCTCGCCCCGATTTTCCCAGAATGTTATTTGGAGGGTATACACTTGGAAATTATGGGGCAAACTTCCCTCACCCCTTCCCACTGCTCCACACCTGGCTAGGAAACGTTCAGAATTGGGTTGTTCCAGAAAACTTTCGGAATTTTTTTGGACCAGATGCGAGGGGATGGGGGATGTTTGGCACATATTTTTCAAGTCTTTACCCTTCATATTACATTCTGAAATTTTCCTAAGGAAATCGGAGAGGGTCAAAAAATCTTCGAAAAAAAAAGGAAAGACTATAGTCTTTGCTCATTTTTAGGAAAAAAATTTCACCCCTTCAGATCTCGCCCCGATTTTCCCAGAATGTTATTTGGAGGGTATACACTTGGAAATTATGGGGCAAACTTCCCTCACCCCTTCCCACTGCTCCACACCTGGCTAGGAAACGTTCAGAATTGGGTTGTTCCAGAAAACTTTCGGAATTTTTTTGGACCAGATGCGAGGGGATGGGGGATGTTTGGCACATATTTTTCAAGTCTTTACCCTTCATATTACATTCTGAAATTTTCCTAAGGAAATCGGAGAGGGTCAAAAAATCTTCGAAAAAAAAAGGAAAGACTATAGTCTTTCCTCATTTTTTGGAAAAAAATTTCACCCCTTCAGATCTCGCCCCGATTTTCCCAGAATGTTATTTGGAGGGTATACACTTGGAAATTATGGGGCAAACTTCCCTCACCCCTTCCCACTGCTCCACACCTGGCTAGGAAACGTTCAGAATTGGGTTGTTCCAGAAAACTTTCGGAATTTTTTTGGACCAGATGCGAGGGGATGGGGGATGTTTGGCACATATTTTTCAAGTCTTTACCCTTCATATTACATTCTGAAATTTTCCTAAGGAAATCGGAGAGGGTCAAAAAATCTTCGAAAAAAAAAGGAAAGACTATAGTCTTTGCTCATTTTTTGGAAAAAAATTTCACCCCTTCAGATCTCGCCCCGATTTTCCCAGAATGTTATTTGGAGGGTATACACTTGGAAATTATGGGGCAAACTTCCCTCACCCCTTCCCACTGCTCCACACCTGGCTAGGAAACGTTCAGAATTGGGTTGTTCCAGAAAACTTTCGGAATTTTTTTGGACCAGATGCGAGGGGATGGGGGATGTTTGGCACATATTTTTCAAGTCTTTACCCTTCATATTACATTCTGAAATTTTCCTAAGGAAATCGGAGAGGGTCAAAAAATCTTCGAAAAAAAAAAGGAAAGACTATAGTCTTTGCTCATTTTTTGGAAAAAAATTTCACCCCTTCAGATCTCGCCCCGATTTTCCCAGAATGTTATTTGGAGGGTATACACTTGGAAATTATGGGGCAAACTTCCCTCACCCCTTCCCACTGCTCCACACCTGGCTAGGAAACGTTCAGAATTGGGTTGTTCCAGAAAACTTTCGGAATTTTTTTGGACCAGATGCGAGGGGATGGGGGATGTTTGGCACATATTTTTCAAGTCTTTACCCTTCATATTACATTCTGAAATTTTCCTAAGGAAATCGGAGAGGGTCAAAAAATCTTCGAAAAAAAAAGGAAAGACTATAGTCTTTGCTCATTTTTTGGAAAAAAATTTCACCCCTTCAGATCTCGCCCCGATTTTCCCAGAATGTTATTTGGAGGGTATACACTTGGAAATTATGGGGCAAACTTCCCTCACCCCTTCCCACTGCTCCACACCTGGCTAGGAAACGTTCAGAATTGGGTTGTTCCAGAAAACTTTCGGAATTTTTTTGGACCAGATGCGAGGGGATGGGGGATGTTTGGCACATATTTTTCAAGTCTTTACCCTTCATATTACATTCTGAAATTTTCCTAAGGAAATCGGAGAGGGTCAAAAAATCTTCGAAAAAAAAAGGAAAGACTATAGTCTTTGCTCATTTTTTGGAAAAAAATTTCACCCCTTCAGATCTCGCCCCGATTTTCCCAGAATGTTATTTGGAGGGTATACACTTGGAAATTATGGGGCAAACTTCCCTCACCCCTTCCCACTGCTCCACACCTGGCTAGGAAACGTTCAGAATTGGGTTGTTCCAGAAAACTTTCGGAATTTTTTTGGACCAGATGCGAGGGGATGGGGGATGTTTGGCACATATTTTTCAAGTCTTTACCCTTCATATTACATTCTGAAATTTTCCTAAGGAAATCGGAGAGGGTCAAAAAATCTTCGAAAAAAAAAGGAAAGACTATAGTCTTTCCTCATTTTTTGGAAAAAAAGTTCACCCCTTCAGATCTCGCCCCGATTTTCCCAGAATGTTATTTGGAGGGTATACACTTGGAAATTATGGGGCAAACTTCCCTCGCCCCTTCCCACTGCTCCACACCTGGCTAGGAAACGTTCAGAATTGGGTTGTTCCAGAAAACTTTCGGAATTTTTTTGGACCAGATGCGAGGGGATGGGGGATGTTTGGCACATATTTTTCAAGTCTTTACCCTTCATATTACATTCTGAAATTTTCCTAAGGAAATCGGAGAGGGTCAAAAAATCTTCGGAAAAAAAAGGAAAGACTATAGTCTTTCCTCATTTTTTGGAAAAAAAGTTCACCCCTTCAGATCTCGCCCCGATTTTCCCAGAATGTTATTTGGAGGGTATACACTTGGAAATTATGGGGCAAACTTCCCTCATCCCTTCCCACTGCTCCACACCTGGCTAGGAAACGTTCAGAATTGGATTGTTCCAGAAAACTTTCGGAATTTTTTTGGACCAGATGCGAGGGGATGGGGGATGTTTGGCACATATTTTTCAAGTCTTTCCCTTCATATTACATTCTGAAATTTTCCTAAGGAAATCGGAGAGGGTCAAAAAATCTTCGGAAAAAAAAGGAAAGACTATAGTCTTTCCTCATTTTTTGGAAAAAAAGTTCACCCCTTCAGATCTCGCCCCGATTTTCCCAGAATGTTATTTGGAGGGTATACACTTGGAAATTATGGGGCAAACTTCCCTCACCCCTTCCCACTGCTCCACACCTGGCTAGGAAACGTTCAGAATTGGGTTGTTCCAGAAAACTTTCGGAATTTTTTTGGACCAGATGCGAGGGGATGGGGGATGTTTGGCACATATTTTTCAAGTGTTTAGGGTTCATATTACATTCTGAAATTTTCCTAAGGAAATCGGAGAGGGTCAACAAATCTTCGGAAAAAAAAGGAAAGACTATAGTCTTTGCTCATTTTTAGGAAAAAAATTTCACCCCTTCAGATCTCGCCCCGATTTTCCCAGAATGTTATTTGGAGGGTATACACTTGGAAATTATGGGGCAAACTTCCCTCACCCCTTCCCACTGCTCCACACCTGGCTAGGAAACGTTCAGAATTGGGTTGTTCCAGAAAACTTTCGGAATTTTTTTGGACCAGATGCGAGGGGATGGGGGATGTTTGGCACATATTTTTCAAGTGTTTAGGGTTCATATTACATTCTGAAATTTTCCTAAGGAAATCGGAGAGGGTCAAAAAATCTTCGGAAAAAAAAAGGAAAGACTATAGTCTTTCCTCATTTTTAGGAAAAAAATTTCACCCCTTCAGATCTCGCCCCGATTTTCCCAGAATGTTATTTGGAGGGTATACACTTGGAAATTATGGGGCAAACTTCCCTCACCCCTTCCCACTGCTCCACACCTGGCTAGGAAACGTTCAGAATTGGGTTGTTCCAGAAAACTTTCGGAATTTTTTTGGACCAGATGCGAGGGGATGGGGGATGTTTGGCACATATTTTTCAAGTCTTTACCCTTCATATTACATTCTGAAATTTTCCTAAGGGAATCGGAGAGGGTCAAAAAATCTTCGAAAAAAAAAGGAAAGACTATAGTCTTTGCTCATTTTTTGGAAAAAAATTTCACCCCTTCAGATCTCGCCCCGATTTTCCCAGAATGTTATTTGGAGGGTATACACTTGGAAATTATGGGGCAAACTTCCCTCACCCCTTCCCACTGCTCCACACCTGGCTAGGAAACGTTCAGAATTGGGTTGTTCCAGAAAACTTTCGGAATTTTTTTGGACCAGATGCGAGGGGATGGGGGATGTTTGGCACATATTTTTCAAGTGTTTAGGGTTCATATTACATTCTGAAATTTTCCTAAGGGAATCGGAGAGGGTCAAAAAATCTTCGAAAAAAAAAGGAAAGACTATAGTCTTTGCTCATTTTTTGGAAAAAAATTTCACCCCTTCAGATCTCGCCCCGATTTTCCCAGAATGTTATTTGGAGGGTATACACTTGGAAATTATGGGGCAAACTTCCCTCACCCCTTCCCACTGCTCCACACCTGGCTAGGAAACGTTCAGAATTGGGTTGTTCCAGAAAACTTTGGGAATTTTTTTGGACCAGATGCGAGGGGATGGGGGATGTTTGGCACATATTTTTCAAGTGTTTAGGGTTCATATTACATTCTGAAATTTTCCTAAGGAAATCGGAGAGGGTCAAAAAATCTTCGAAAAAAAAAGGAAAGACTATAGTCTTTGCTCATTTTTTGGAAAAAAATTTCACCCCTTCAGATCTCGCCCCGATTTTCCCAGAATGTTATTTGGAGGGTATACACTTGGAAATTATGGGGCAAACTTCCCTCACCCCTTCCCACTGCTCCACACCTGGCTAGGAAACGTTCAGAATTGGGTTGTTCCAGAAAACTTTCGGAATTTTTTTGGACCAGATGCGAGGGGATGGGGGATGTTTGGCACATATTTTTCAAGTCTTTACCCTTCATATTACATTCTGAAATTTTCCTAAGGAAATCGGAGAGGGTCAAAAAATCTTCGAAAAAAAAAGGAAAGACTATAGTCTTTCCTCATTTTTTGGAAAAAAAGTTCACCCCTTCAGATCTCGCCCCGATTTTCCCAGAATGTTATTTGGAGGGTATACACTTGGAAATTATGGGGCAAACTTCCCTCACCCCTTCCCACTGCTCCACACCTGGCTAGGAAACGTTCAGAATTGGGTTGTTCCAGAAAACTTTCGGAATTTTTTTGGACCAGATGCGAGGGGATGGGGGATGTTTGGCACATATTTTTCAAGTCTTTACCCTTCATATTACGTTCTGAAATTTTCCTAAGGAAATCGGAGAGGGTCAAAAAATCTTCGGAAAAAAAAGGAAAGACTATAGTCTTTCCTCATTTTTTGGAAAAAAAGTTCACCCCTTCAGATCTCGCCCCGATTTTCCCAGAATGTTATTTGGAGGGTATACACTTGGAAATTATGGGGCAAACTTCCCTCACCCCTTCCCACTGCTCCACACCTGGCTAGGAAACGTTCAGAATTGGATTGTTCCAGAAAACTTTCGGAATTTTTTTGGACCAGATGCGAGGGGATGGGGGATGTTTGGCACATATTTTTCAAGTCTTTCCCTTCATATTACATTCTGAAATTTTCCTAAGGAAATCGGAGAGGGTCAAAAAATCTTCGGAAAAAAAAGGAAAGACTATAGTCTTTCCTCATTTTTTGGAAAAAAAGTTCACCCCTTCAGATCTCGCCCCGATTTTCCCAGAATGTTATTTGGAGGGTATACACTTGGAAATTATGGGGCAAACTTCCCTCACCCCTTCCCACTGCTCCACACCTGGCTAGGAAACGTTCAGAATTGGGTTGTTCCAGAAAACTTTCGGAATTTTTTTGGACCAGATGCGAGGGGATGGGGGATGTTTGGCACATATTTTTCAAGTGTTTAGGGTTCATATTACATTCTGAAATTTTCCTAAGGAAATCGGAGAGGGTCAACAAATCTTCGGAAAAAAAAGGAAAGACTATAGTCTTTGCTCATTTTTAGGAAAAAAATTTCACCCCTTCAGATCTCGCCCCGATTTTCCCAGAATGTTATTTGGAGGGTATACACTTGGAAATTATGGGGCAAACTTCCCTCACCCCTTCCCACTGCTCCACACCTGGCTAGGAAACGTTCAGAATTGGGTTGTTCCAGAAAACTTTCGGAATTTTTTTGGACCAGATGCGAGGGGATGGGGGATGTTTGGCACATATTTTTCAAGTGTTTAGGGTTCATATTACATTCTGAAATTTTCCTAAGGAAATCGGAGAGGGTCAAAAAATCTTCGGAAAAAAAAAGGAAAGACTATAGTCTTTCCTCATTTTTAGGAAAAAAATTTCACCCCTTCAGATCTCGCCCCGATTTTCCCAGAATGTTATTTGGAGGGTATACACTTGGAAATTATGGGGCAAACTTCCCTCACCCCTTCCCACTGCTCCACACCTGGCTAGGAAACGTTCAGAATTGGGTTGTTCCAGAAAACTTTCGGAATTTTTTTGGACCAGATGCGAGGGGATGGGGGATGTTTGGCACATATTTTTCAAGTGTTTAGGGTTCATATTACATTCTGAAATTTTCCTAAGGGAATCGGAGAGGGTCAAAAAATCTTCGAAAAAAAAAGGAAAGACTATAGTCTTTGCTCATTTTTTGGAAAAAAATTTCACCCCTTCAGATCTCGCCCCGATTTTCCCAGAATGTTATTTGGAGGGTATACACTTGGAAATTATGGGGCAAACTTCCCTCACCCCTTCCCACTGCTCCACACCTGGCTAGGAAACGTTCAGAATTGGGTTGTTCCAGAAAACTTTCGGAATTTTTTTGGACCAGATGCGAGGGGATGGGGGATGTTTGGCACATATTTTTCAAGTGTTTAGGGTTCATATTACATTCTGAAATTTTCCTAAGGAAATCGGAGAGGGTCAAAAAATCTTCGAAAAAAAAAGGAAAGACTATAGTCTTTGCTCATTTTTTGGAAAAAAATTTCACCCCTTCAGATCTCGCCCCGATTTTCCCAGAATGTTATTTGGAGGGTATACACTTGGAAATTATGGGGCAAACTTCCCTCACCCCTTCCCACTGCTCCACACCTGGCTAGGAAACGTTCAGAATTGGGTTGTTCCAGAAAACTTTCGGAATTTTTTTGGACCAGATGCGAGGGGATGGGGGATGTTTGGCACATATTTTTCAAGTCTTTACCCTTCATATTACATTCTGAAATTTTCCTAAGGAAATCGGAGAGGGTCAAAAAATCTTCGAAAAAAAAAGGAAAGACTATAGTCTTTGCTCATTTTTTGGAAAAAAATTTCACCCCTTCAGATCTCGCCCCGATTTTCCCAGAATGTTATTTGGAGGGTATACACTTGGAAATTATGGGGCAAACTTCCCTCACCCCTTCCCACTGCTCCACACCTGGCTAGGAAACGTTCAGAATTGGGTTGTTCCAGAAAACTTTCGGAATTTTTTTGGACCAGATGCGAGGGGATGGGGGATGTTTGGCACATATTTTTCAAGTCTTTACCCTTCATATTACATTCTGAAATTTTCCTAAGGAAATCGGAGAGGGTCAAAAAATCTTCGAAAAAAAAAGGAAAGACTATAGTCTTTGCTCATTTTTTGGAAAAAAATTTCACCCCTTCAGATCTCGCCCCGATTTTCCCAGAATGTTATTTGGAGGGTATACACTTGGAAATTATGGGGCAAACTTCCCTCACCCCTTCCCACTGCTCCACACCTGGCTAGGAAACGTTCAGAATTGGGTTGTTCCAGAAAACTTTCGGAATTTTTTTGGACCAGATGCGAGGGGATGGGGGATGTTTGGCACATATTTTTCAAGTCTTTACCCTTCATATTACATTCTGAAATTTTCCTAAGGAAATCGGAGAGGGTCAAAAAATCTTCGAAAAAAAAAGGAAAGACTATAGTCTTTGCTCATTTTTTGGAAAAAAATTTCACCCCTTCAGATCTCGCCCCGATTTTCCCAGAATGTTATTTGGAGGGTATACACTTGGAAATTATGGGGCAAACTTCCCTCACCCCTTCCCACTGCTCCACACCTGGCTAGGAAACGTTCAGAATTGGGTTGTTCCAGAAAACTTTCGGAATTTTTTTGGACCAGATGCGAGGGGATGGGGGATGTTTGGCACATATTTTTCAAGTCTTTACCCTTCATATTACATTCTGAAATTTTCCTAAGGAAATCGGAGAGGGTCAAAAAATCTTCGGAAAAAAAAGGAAAGACTATAGTCTTTCCTCATTTTTTGGAAAAAAAGTTCACCCCTTCAGATCTCGCCCCGATTTTCCCAGAATGTTATTTGGAGGGTATACACTTGGAAATTATGGGGCAAACTTCCCTCACCCCTTCCCACTGCTCCACACCTGGCTAGGAAACGTTCAGAATTGGATTGTTCCAGAAAACTTTCGGAATTTTTTTGGACCAGATGCGAGGGGATGGGGGATGTTTGGCACATATTTTTCAAGTCTTTCCCTTCATATTACATTCTGAAATTTTCCTAAGGAAATCGGAGAGGGTCAAAAAATCTTCGGAAAAAAAAGGAAAGACTATAGTCTTTCCTCATTTTTTGGAAAAAAAGTTCACCCCTTCAGATCTCGCCCCGATTTTCCCAGAATGTTATTTGGAGGGTATACACTTGGAAATTATGGGGCAAACTTCCCTCACCCCTTCCCACTGCTCCACACCTGGCTAGGAAACGTTCAGAATTGGGTTGTTCCAGAAAACTTTCGGAATTTTTTTGGACCAGATGCGAGGGGATGGGGGATGTTTGGCACATATTTTTCAAGTGTTTAGGGTTCATATTACATTCTGAAATTTTCCTAAGGAAATCGGAGAGGGTCAACAAATCTTCGGAAAAAAAAGGAAAGACTATAGTCTTTGCTCATTTTTAGGAAAAAAATTTCACCCCTTCAGATCTCGCCCCGATTTTTCCAGAATGTTATTTGGAGGGTATACACTTGGAAATTATGGGGCAAACTTCCCTCACCCCTTCCCACTGCTCCACACCTGGCTAGGAAACGTTCAGAATTGGGTTGTTCCAGAAAACTTTCGGAATTTTTTTGGACCAGATGCGAGGGGATGGGGGATGTTTGGCACATATTTTTCAAGTGTTTAGGGTTCATATTACATTCTGAAATTTTCCTAAGGAAATCGGAGAGGGTCAAAAAATCTTCGGAAAAAAAAAGGAAAGACTATAGTCTTTCCTCATTTTTAGGAAAAAAATTTCACCCCTTCAGATCTCGCCCCGATTTTCCCAGAATGTTATTTGGAGGGTATACACTTGGAAATTATGGGGCAAACTTCCCTCACCCCTTCCCACTGCTCCACACCTGGCTAGGAAACGTTCAGAATTGGGTTGTTCCAGAAAACTTTCGGAATTTTTTTGGACCAGATGCGAGGGGATGGGGGATGTTTGGCACATATTTTTCAAGTGTTTAGGGTTCATATTACATTCTGAAATTTTCCTAAGGGAATCGGAGAGGGTCAAAAAATCTTCGAAAAAAAAAGGAAAGACTATAGTCTTTGCTCATTTTTTGGAAAAAAATTTCACCCCTTCAGATCTCGCCCCGATTTTCCCAGAATGTTATTTGGAGGGTATACACTTGGAAATTATGGGGCAAACTTCCCTCACCCCTTCCCACTGCTCCACACCTGGCTAGGAAACGTTCAGAATTGGGTTGTTCCAGAAAACTTTGGGAATTTTTTTGGACCAGATGCGAGGGGATGGGGGATGTTTGGCACATATTTTTCAAGTGTTTAGGGTTCATATTACATTCTGAAATTTTCCTAAGGAAATCGGAGAGGGTCAAAAAATCTTCGAAAAAAAAAGGAAAGACTATAGTCTTTGCTCATTTTTTGGAAAAAAATTTCACCCCTTCAGATCTCGCCCCGATTTTCCCAGAATGTTATTTGGAGGGTATACACTTGGAAATTATGGGGCAAACTTCCCTCACCCCTTCCCACTGCTCCACACCTGGCTAGGAAACGTTCAGAATTGGGTTGTTCCAGAAAACTTTCGGAATTTTTTTGGACCAGATGCGAGGGGATGGGGGATGTTTGGCACATATTTTTCAAGTCTTTACCCTTCATATTACATTCTGAAATTTTCCTAAGGAAATCGGAGAGGGTCAAAAAATCTTCGGAAAAAAAAGGAAAGACTATAGTCTTTCCTCATTTTTTGGAAAAAAAGTTCACCCCTTCAGATCTCGCCCCGATTTTCCCAGAATGTTATTTGGAGGGTATACACTTGGAAATTATGGGGCAAACTTCCCTCACCCCTTCCCACTGCTCCACACCTGGCTAGGAAACGTTCAGAATTGGGTTGTTCCAGAAAACTTTGGGAATTTTTTTGGACCAGATGCGAGGGGATGGGGGATGTTTGGCACATATTTTTCAAGTGTTTAGGGTTCATATTACATTCTGAAATTTTCCTAAGGAAATCGGAGAGGGTGAAAAAATCTGGGGCAAACTTCCCCCAACCCTTCCCACTGTTCCCTGCCTGGTCCGGAAATGTTCAGGAATGAATTCCTTCTGAAACCTTTCTTAATTTTTTTTGAACAGATAGGAGGGGATAAGGGATGTTGATCACTCGGGGGTAAAAGTAGGGTCTAAATAATTTATTTTAGGTCGATTTCCTGCAGTTCTCAGACGATTTCATCCTGGGGAGGCCCACTTCTTCCAGGAGGTAGCCGAAGATCATCAGTCCTGACGGACGGCCCTTTTTAGGGATGGGAAGATAAAAACAGCCCTTTATAGGGCTAACAAAAATTTTAAAGAAAGGTTTTCCTAAGAGATAAGCGGTACGCTGTAAGGAGTTTTGTAATTTAGAAAAATTAGTCTGAATGTTTAAGTATTTTGTGGTGTATACGCAACCTTAGTTAATAAAAGTTCCAGTGTGAACGTACCTTTAGCTAATCAAAGTTGCTATGTGAACGCACCTTTAGCTTAAAAAAAGTTGCAGTGTGAACGCACCTTTAGCTAAAAAAAGTTGCAGTGTGAACGCACCTTTAGCTAATAAAAGTTTTTGTGTGAACGCACCTTTAGCTAATCAAAGTTGTAGTGTGAACGCACCATTAGCTAATAAAAGTTGCTGTGTGAACGCACCTTTAGCTAATAAATGTTGTAGTGTGAACGCACCATTAGCTAATAACAGTTACTGTGTGAGCGCACCTTTAGCTAAAAAAAAGTTGCAGTGTGAACGCACCTTTAGCTAGAAAAAGTTGCGGTGTGAACGCACCTTTAGCTTATAAAAGTTGCTGTGTGAACGCACCTTTAGTTTAAAAAAGTTGCTGTGTGAACGCACCTTTAGCTAAAAAAAGTTGCAGTGTGAACGCACCTTTAGTTTAAAAAAAGGTGCTGTGTGAACGCACCTTTAGCTTATAAAAGTTGCTGTGTGAACGCACCTTTAGTTTAAAAAAGTTGCTGTGTGAACGCACCTTTAGCTAAAAAAAGTTGCAGTGTGAACGCACCTTTAGCTAATAAAAGTTGCTGTGTGAACGCACCTTTAGTTTAAAAAAAGTTGCTGTGTGAACGCACCTTTAGTTTAAAAAAGTTGCTGTGTGAACGCACCTTTAGCTAAAAAAAGTTGCAGTATGAACGCACCTTAAGCTAAAAAAAGTTGCAGTGTGAACGCACCTTTAGCTAATAAAAGTTGCTGTGTGAACGCACCTTTAGTTTAAAAAAAGTTGCTGTGTGAACGCACCTTTAGCTAATAAAAGTTGCAGTGTGAACGCACCTTTAGCTAATAAAAGTTGCTGTGTGAACACACCTTTAGTTTAAAAAAAGTTGCTGTGTGAACGCACCTTTAGTTTAAAAAAGTTGCTGTGTGAACGCACCTTTAGCTAAAAAAAGTTGCAGTGTGAACGCACCTTTAGCTAATAAAAGTTGCTGTGTGAACGCACCTTTAGTTTAAAAAAAGGTGCTGTGTGAACGCACCTTTAGCTTATAAAAGTTGCTGTGTGAACGCACCTTTAGTTTAAAAAAGTTGCTGTGTGAACGCACCTTTAGCTAAAAAAAGTTGCAGTGTGAACGCACCTTTAGCTAATAAAAGTTGCTGTGTGAACGCACCTTTAGTTTAAAAAAAGTTGCTGTGTGAACGCACCTTTAGCTAAAAAAAGTTGCAGCGTGAACGCACCTTTAGCTAAAAAAAGTTGCAGTGTGAACGCACCTTTAGCTAATAAAAGTTGCTGTGTGAACGCACCTTTAGTTTAAAAAAGTTGCTGTGTGAACGCACCTTTAGCTAATAAAAGTTGCAGTGTGAACGCACCTTTAGCTAATAAAAGTTGCTGTGTGAACACACCTTTAGTTTAAAAAAAGTTGCTGTGTGAACGCACCTTAAGCTAAAAAAAGTTGCAGTGTGAACGCACCTTTAGCCAAAAAAAGTTGCAGTGTGAACGCACCTTTAGCTTACAAATTTTTTAGATAAAGATGCGTTCACACAGCAATTCTTATTAGCTAAAGGTGCGTTCACACTGCAACTATTATTAGCTAAAGCTGCGTTCACACAGCAATTTTTATTAGCTAAAGGTGTGTTCACACTGCAACCTTTATTAGCTAAAGGTGCGTTCACACTGCAACTTTTATTAGCTAAAGGTGTGTTCACACAGCAACTTTTATTAGCTAAAGGTGCGTTCACACAGCAGTTTTTATTAGCTAAAGGTGCGTTCACACCGCAATTTTTATTAGCTAAAGGTGTGTTCACACTGCAACTTTTATTAGGCAAAGGTGCGTTCACACTGCCACATTTATTAGCTAAAGCTGCGTTCACACAGCAATTTTTATTAGCTAAAGGTGTGTTCGCACTGCAACCTTTATTAGATAAGGTGCGTTCACACAGCAGCTTTTATTAGCTAAAGGTGCGTCCACACAGCAATTTTTATTAGCTAAAGGTGCGTTCACACCGCAACTTTTTCTAGCTAAAGGTGCGTTCACACTGCAACTTTTTTTTAGCTAAAGGTGCGCTCACACAGTAACTTTTATTAGCTAAAGGTGCGTTCACACTGCAACTTTTTTTTAGCTAAAGGTGCGTTCACACTGCAATTTTTGTTAGCTAAAGGTGCGCTCACACAGTAACTTTTTTTTAGCTAAAGGTGCGTTCATACTGCAATTTTTTTTAGCTAAAGGTGCGCTCACACAGCACTTTTTATTAGCTAAAGGTGTGTTCACACTGCAACCTTTATTAGCTAAAGGTGCGTTCACACAGCAGCTTTTATTAGCTAAAGGTGCGTCCACACGACAATTTTTATTAGCTAAAGGTGTGTTCACACTGCAACCTTTATTAGCTAAAGGTGCGTTCACACTGCAACTTTTATTAGCTAAAGGTGTGTTCACACAGCAACTTTTATTAGCTAAAGGTGCGTTCACACAGCAATTTTTATTAGCTAAAGGTGTGTTCACACTGCAACTTTTATTAGGCAAAGGTGCGTTCACACTGCCACATTTATTAGCTAAAGCTGCGTTCACACAGCAATTTTTATTAGCTAAAGGTGTGTTCGCACTGCAACCTTTATTAGATAAGGTGCGTTCACACAGCAGCTTTTATTAGCTAAAGGTGCGTCCACACAGCAATTTTTATTAGCTAAAGGTGCGTTCACACCGCAACTTTTTCTAGCTAAAGGTGCGTTCACACTGCAACTTTTTTTTTAGCTAAAGGTGCGCTCACACAGTAACTTTTATTAGCTAAAGGTGCGTTCACACTGCAACTTTTTTTTAGCTAAAGGTGCGTTGACACTGCAATTTTTTTTAGCTAAAGGTGCGCTCACACAGTAACTTTTTTTTAGCTAAAGGTGCGTTCATACTGCAATTTTTTTTAGCTAAAGGTGCGCTCACACAGCACTTTTTATTAGCTAAAGGTGTGTTCACACTGCAACCTTTATTAGCTAAAGGTGCGTTCACACAGCAGCTTTTATTAGCTAAAGGTGCGTCCACACGGCAATTTTTATTAGCAAAAGATGTGTTCACACTGCAACTTTTATTAGCTAAAGGTGCGTTCACACTGCAACTTTTATTAGCTAAAGGTGCGTTCACACTGAGGTCCATAATTAGTTTGCAATCAGGTTTAGACAAAATAAAAAAAATGAAACTTCTAATCAATTGAAGCTTGTTTATTCATTAATTAAGTGTGCAATCGTATACAGGGAATAAAAATAAATGCATTACTTTTCAACTAAATTATTTCAGCACAAGTCTAATGAGCAAAAGTAATACTTTTTTGGTAATGAAAGTTTAGCAAGGGGAATTTTATCTTTGCGGAGCTGGCTTTGGTTTAGGCATTTTCGCAAGCAGACCCTGTATTTCCTTCTTCTCGTCGTATTGCTTCCACAATTCATAGAGGCTAATAATATACCTAGCAATTTCTTGTATTCGCTCTATATCCACATTCAATTCGGCAAACCATGCCTTATGGTCCTTTTGTAATATCACACAAGCTACTTGAATACTTCCTATTGCAATTTGATACGGCGGATAAAGCAGGCAAACATCCGTTCTTAAAGAATCATTCACAATTCTCCAGGATAGAGTCAGCAGCTGATCTTCATGTCCTATATCCTGTACAAGTTGCAGGAGTGGTCGATACGGTTGATATACTATTAAGCAACAGTCTAAGTTTTCCAGGAGATAAAACTCGCATTCCAGTATATGATTGGTACGATAAGGAAACTCCTGGGTGTAAGCGTAATTAAACTTGTTTTTAACTGGAAGAAATGGATAAGATTTTTGCTTTATACAAGATGGAATACTTACTAACTGTTTGGCAGGTTGTGATCAGTCTCGAATTGGATATAACTCCAAATTCCTCCACTTTTGAAGCTAGGAAAATGCAAGTTGGAGATAATAATAATGGATCAATGCATTTTAAAGAGTTTCTAGCATAAAAACGTTTAAAATACACAGTCGCAGTTGCAATCACTTGTTGTCGAAGTTTTAATTGTTCACCAAGTGTTTGTATAACTAAAAATGGAAAACATTGGAACAATCAAGAAGGAAGGGTGTATTGATTAATTACTTACCACTAGAAAAGAATATTAATATCTTCTGATACTCTTCTTCAGTCAAAATTGATAGGTCATGTTGCCTCTCCCTAATTAAATCTTGTTTATCTAATAACCACTGTTGGCTGCAAAGAATTGTTATTAATTTTATGATGTAAGAACCAATAATAAATATACTTACTGATGAGAACTTTGCCAAAAATTACCAGCCATCGTTAAAAATCTATTTACTTTACAAACATGACAAGTAATAACAGTAACTAACCTCAAATTAAAAAACCGTTGTGAACAAAGATTGGATAAAATTTATAACGACTGTTTTTTATACACAATCCCTCCTATTTATTATTTTGTATACATAACAAATTATGATTCTTTAGTTTGCGACGGTAATAACTTATGTCTTCGCATATTATTAATAACTCCATCCAAGGATGTAACTTTTTTCTTCGCACTCCCTTTTAAAGCCTCTTCGCCATCCTTTCTCATTTTTAATTTAGGAGAGGAAGCTTCGTCCAAAAAATCAAAATCCGATTTATCTTCAGCCCTTAATTAATATAAAATACAAAATTTATACTTATAGAGATAAAACGGAATAACTTACGGTTTATAATCTGCATCTTCTTGGGGATTATCTGTAATCTCTGGAGAGGGAGATCTGTATCCCTGGCATTTCCAAGTAATTTCAGGAAGCTCACCTTTTTCTAAAATGTTATAAAGTCTGTCTATTTCTTCGGCTGGAGGTTCCCATGGTCCCTTTAAATCTTTTAGTTCATCGTCGGAGCATTCTATACTCCAATCTTCTTCCATCACTTATTTGTTGTTGTGTCCTAACCCAACTGACATAACACTTGTATGATAGTTGAACACGTGGACATCCTACATACATACAATGGAGCAGTAGTTATAAAACGCAATGTGTGTATAGGGTGGTCCTTAAATTGTGTCCGTCTCAGAAGCGCTCTCTCTCTGAATATGTTTAAACTGCTGCTTATGTCAAACTGCAAATTGGATTGGATATGATTTATAAAGAAAATATTTGAAAATTAATTAGGCATATATTTTTTACAATCACAAAGTTTTATAAATATTGCTATTCGTTAAGACTTAAAAAATTCTTTTACACAATAGTCGAAACAGTGTTTTCTAATTAAGTATAGAAAACTTAGCAAGTATTTATATTTACACGATTGAGCTAAACAACTACGTCCTCTGTCCTTATTCAACAAATCACTTCTTATGCTCATCTGATTTAGTTTTAAACAAAATCAAGTGAAACATTAACAAAAAAAAAAGGAAAACAGAAACTGGAATGAGTATTCAAAACAATCGTAATCTTAGGTAATATTAAATTAAATAATATATCCACACTTAACTTGTAAAGTATATCATGAAAAAATTATAATATATACAAACAATATAAACGAATATTTATACAAAAAAGTAATACACAATGAATATTACTTAATAATATATATACAAAATTAATAATTTACTAATATGAGCAAATATGAAAGAAAAACGAAGCAGAGATCGCACCGTGCACGTATAACAAATTTTTTTAGTAGTACCTAGATACAAAAATGGCAAATCAAAAAACAACTTTTTAGATTTTTTCCTAGTAACCATCCATTTAGTTCAACGTATCTTTCTCGTTGATCAAACAAAAAATATAAAAAATATATATTTCGTAATATCTTCAACTACTCATAAAATATCTTTGGTATATATAATCATCGTTAAGAAATTCCTATCATTTTAAATTAAGAAAGAAATTTGATATGAAATAGAAAACAATTGCAAGTTCGTTAATATTTGGAAGCTCATGATCAATAATACCTCTACAAAGATAACATTAACCTCTGAAATAAATTAACATTTCAATTAATGCTTCAAAAAACAAATGAAAGTTCTCCAAAAACAAAAGAACTTTGAATTTCTCCAAAAATAAACAAATGAATGTTCAGAGAAACAAAAGAAAAATCACAAAGTCAATTAGATATGAGACTTTTAAGCCGGGTTCGTAATTGGCGAACCAGAACCAATTGAATTGAGCGATTTTTGAACGCCGCAATTCTATTGGGTCGCGCTAAAACGCTTCTATTATGAACCTGGGGCTTTAAAGGATAAATTTTCCTAACTTTTGGCTAATGTTGATAACCTGATATGATTGTAAAGTTTGAAAAATAAAACATTAGACATAATTATTGATTTACAAGAATTGACGTTTTCAAAATCAGCGTCGAAGAGACACCAAACCTGATATGTACAAACTACAATCAAGCTTATTAATGTAACAGTACTCTTTGATTAAGTTTTAATCAGATAATTCGGTCAATTAATTTAATTGTCTTAAGTCAAAATGTACATACAGTGAAACCTCTGTTAATACGGACACCGCCACCACATTACGAGTAGTTTTTCAAGTTCCAAAACTTTCTTAACGTATTTTGAACTTTCTAAAACATAAACTTCCCATAACAAACCCAACAAAATAAACTTCTATTACATATGATATCCCGAACCTAAATAAAAATTTTTAAATAGGGAAACCGCATCCTCCAGCGATCCGCTATAAAGAAGTTTCACTGTACTCAGGACATGTTTATTTATTCGGCGTCAAAATACCATCCCATCCATAAACAAACGTTCTTCTTAAAAGTACATGAAAATATTTTAATGGGGTATTGAAAAATCGATTGATATATTAGTCAGTCTTTTCGTATTCATTTCAATTCACTTTAAGTCTCTGTCAAACCTAATCTATATACATTGTATTATACATGGGTTGCCATCGTGCCCCTTTTAATTGTGGACATATTTGAATTGGGGACTATGTACTGACTTGTTGGCGAGTTGGGCAATCTCGAAACCTGTGGCACGGCACCGTTAGCACCATTTGTAAACACCGTGTTCACCACATTTGCATTACTAGTCACTATTCCGCTACAATTCACAAAACTTCTAGAAGAATCTCGGGAATATGGTGGCGGTGCTGGTGTGGCTGCCGGATTCGCCGTGTTGGGAGTTGGCAGGCCGATGTTCGGATTCCTCAGATAAGGATTCCCATAAGTTGCACTAAAACGTGGATCTATGGCACCCACATTAGGCAAATTCCCATTTGGAATGTTCTGTGAGGTTGTCATATGAATGTCGGTAAGGTCACTAAGGGGCAGACTAGTACCGCACACCGGATTTTGAGATTGTAACGAATTAAGTTGAAGACGAGTTGATTGAAGACTTTCACGGTTCGGATCGATTGATGATGAAATCGGTGGTTGCATTATAGGCGGATTGTAATCTCGTGCGTAGTCTACGTATGGGACATACCCATTGTTGTTTTGCCCATCCTAATCAAACATACACAAAGTTAGTACAAGATTGAAAGAGTTAAAACACTGAAAAACAAACAAAAATCACAGAAACCCAGATAAGTTAGGAAATGGGATGCTTCGGCGCCGGCTGAATCGGTCGGGCCTAAACGTACTCAACTCGGGAAGATAAGCAAAGAGGCGTTTGTTTTAAATTATATGTGGGCTTCCCCTGAAGAGTAGACCTTAATCCATTCATTCTTACCTTTGGCGGGAAGGTGGGTTCAGTATAATCAGCCGAGTATCGATAAACATCTTGTCCTGGAACATTAACGGGTCCAGCTAGAGGAACACCAATTCTGGTTATAACAGACTCACTACCTGTTTCCGATTCTGCTCCCGGTACATAATCATCACAATGTACGTTACTATGTGATGATCCAGTCCGCAGATCTAATTTTAAGTCGGAAATATTCGAACTACGATCCGACTCCTTGCATTGTTTTTCTATTGTGTTCACATCGTCTAAAAAAATTGGATTAAATATAAAAAAATCGTGTTATAAGTTAACAAAATTCTTACTTTCTGGAGGTGTCTTTTTATTGCTTTGTCTATGCCATAAGAAGATAATCAAAATGGCGATTACGAGGACAATAACGGCCACGACGAATCCAATGATGAAGATCAGCATGGGAAAGTTTTCTACAAAAGCAACTTCACAAGTTAATTAAATATTTAAATTGAAAACTACTTCAAAATATTTTTAACTTACTTTGGGGCATGAGATTTATTTCTACGACGTCGGAACCGTATGGGTTGGTCACGCTGCAGTTGTACATCCCAAAATGCCGTGCTTGAGATTCGCGAATAATTAAAGTGGATTTAATGCCTTCAGGTAAAGGATCTTCCAGAATTGAGTAATCCTGATCATGCAAATCAACTTCGCGACCATTAAACGTCCAAACAACTCTCTCCGGTGCTGGAATTGAATATGCGGTGCATTCGACACGCACATTATCACCCTCAATTCCAAACTGAGTACGATGACTTATGATTGAAGGAGGACCTGAAACAGATAGGCCTATATAATGAGTTACCTTTAGATAATGGGAAACATGTAATAGAGTAAAGGATTTAGCGTGAAGTGGGATCTGGAGACAATGGATGTGAAAGGCTGGATGGAAAAAAGACTCAAAGGAAAAATGGATGAAGTGTATAAGGGAGATACCTACTGCAGATGGCAAGTCTGAAAAATTGGAAAAGGAAAGTGCAGAATAGAAAGGAATGGAGAAGAATCCTGGAGGAAGAACCATATACTACTAGAAGAATATTCAAGAAAAAATATGAAGGGTATAAATAAGAGAGGATGAATGGGTGTACAATATTAAAAAAAATTAAATTTAGGTACCTTTCAGGTAAATTGCAGCTTCAGCTCCAATTTCAGGAAAACCAGGAACTTGAGCTTTGCAATAGTATCGACCTTGAGTGTCTGTATCAACACGTAAAGTCAAATTAGGACTTGTACTGACGATTCTGGAAGAATCTTCATGAACCCATGTAATGTCAGGAAAAGGGTTTCCATCCACATCACAGGCTAAGGTAACACTGCCGCCTATATCGGCTTGGATTGATTTAGGTTTGCTGCGAAACTGCGGACCATCTAGTAGCAAAAAAGGAGTTAGTAAATAAATAATTATGGTTTGGTATGACATTTGTTATATCTTCATCTCTGTACCATTTAAAGTTAAAGAAGTTCAAAATTTGGAGGAGCGTATAATACCAAAGATATAACATTGTGCGGTGCGGGTGCGCCTTCCTTCCTCCCTCCAAATAACATTCTGGGAAAATCCGGACGAGATCTGAAGGGGTGAAATTTTTTTCCAAAAAATGAGGAAAGACTATAGTATTTCCTTTTTTTTTCGAAGATTTTTTGACCCTCTCCGATTTCCTTAGGAAAATTTCAGAATGTAATATGAAGGGTAAAGACTTGAAAAATATGTGCCAAACATCCCCCATCCCCCCGCATCTGGTCCAAAAAAAATCCGAAAGTTTTCTGGAACAACCCAATTCTGAACGTTTCCTAGCCAGGTGTGGAGCAGTGGCAAGGGGTGAGGGAAGTTTGCCCCATAATTTCCAAGTGTATACCCTCCAAATAACATTCTGGGAAAATCGGGGCGAGATCTGAAGGGGTGAAATTTTTTTTCAAAAAATGAGGAAAGACTATAGTCTTTCCTTTTTTTTTCGAAGATTTTTTGACCCTCTCCGAATTCCTTAGGAAAATTTCAGAATGTAATATGAACCCTAAACACTTGAAAAATATGTGCCAAACATCCCCCATCCCCTCGCATCTGGTCCAAAAAAATTCCGAAAGTTTTCTGGAACAACCCAATTCTGAACGTTTCCTAGCCAGGTGTGGAGCAGTGGGAAGGGGTGAGGGAAGTTTGCCCCATAATTTCCAAGTGTATACCCTCCAAATAACATTCTGGGAAAAGCCGGACGAGATCTGAAGGGGTGAAATTTTTTTCCAAAAAATGAGGAAAGACTATAGTCTTTCCTTTTTTTTTCGAAGATTTTTTGACCCTCTCCGATTTCCTTAGGAAAATTTCAGAATGTAATATGAAGGGTAAAGACTTGAAAAATATGTGCCAAACATCCCCCATCCCCTCGCATCTGGTACAAAAAAAATCCGAAAGTTTTCTGGAACAACCCAATTCTGAACGTTTCCTAGCCAGGTGTGGAGCAGTGGGAAGGGGTGAGGGAAGTTTGCCCCATAATTTCCAAGTGTATACCCTCCAAATAACATTCTGGGAAAAGCCGGACGAGATCTGAAGGGGTGAAATTTTTTTTCAAAAAATGAGGAAAGACTATAGTCTTTCCTTTTTTTTTCGAAGATTTTTTGACCCTCTCCGAATTCCTTAGGAAAATTTCAGAATGTAATATGAACCCTAAACACTTGAAAAATATGTGCCAAACATCCCCCATCCCCTCGCATCTGGTCCAAAAAAATTCCGAAAGTTTTCTGGAACAACCCAATTCTGAACGTTTCCTAGCCAGGTGTGGAGCAGTGGGAAGGGGTGAGGGAAGTTTGCCCCATAATTTCCAAGTGTATACCCTCCAAATAACATTCTGGGAAAAGCCGGACGAGATCTGAAGGGGTGAAATTTTTTTCCAAAAAATGAGGAAAGACTATAGTCTTTCCTTTTTTTTTCGAAGATTTTTTGACCCTCTCCGATTTCCTTAGGAAAATTTCAGAATGTAATATGAAGGGTAAAGACTTGAAAAATATGTGCCAAACATCCCCCATCCCCTCGCATCTGGTCCAAAAAAATTCCGAAAGTTTTCTGGAACAACCCAATTCTGAACGTTTCCTAGCCAGGTGTGGAGCAGTGGGAAGGGGTGAGGGAAGTTTGCCCCATAATTTCCAAGTGTATACCCTCCAAATAACATTCTGGGAAAAGCCGGACGAGATCTGAAGGGGTGAAATTTTTTTCCAAAAAATGAGGAAAGACTATAGTCTTTCCTTTTTTTTTCGAAGATTTTTTGACCCTCTCCGAATTCCTTAGGAAAATTTCAGAATGTAATATGAACCCTAAACACTTGAAAAATATGTGCCAAACATCCCCCATCCCCTCGCATCTGGTCCAAAAAAATTCCGAAAGTTTTCTGGAACAACCCAATTCTGAACGTTTCCTAGCCAGGTGTGGAGCAGTGGGAAGGGGTGAGGGAAGTTTGCCCCATAATTTCCAAGTGTATACCCTCCAAATAACATTCTGGGAAAATCCGGACGAGATCTGAAGGGGTGAAATTTTTTTCCAAAAAATGAGGAAAGACTATAGTCTTTCCTTTTTTTTTCGAAGATTTTTTGACCCTCTCCGAATTCCTTAGGAAAATTTCAGAATGTAATATGAACCCTAAACACTTGAAAAATATGTGCCAAACATCCCCCATCCCCTCGCATCTGGTCCAAAAAAATTCCGAAAGTTTTCTGGAACAACCCAATTCTGAACGTTTCCTAGCCAGGTGTGGAGCAGTGGGAAGGGGTGAGGGAAGTTTGCCCCATAATTTCCAAGTGTATACCCTCCAAATAACATTCTGGGAAAAGCCGGACGAGATCTGAAGGGGTGAAATTTTTTTCCAAAAAATGAGGAAAGACTATAGTCTTTCCTTTTTTTTTCGAAGATTTTTTGACCCTCTCCGATTTCCTTAGGAAAATTTCAGAATGTAATATGAAGGGTAAAGACTTGAAAAATATGTGCCAAACATCCCCCATCCCCTCGCATCTGGTCCAAAAAAAATCCGAAAGTTTTCTGGAACAACCCAATTCTGAACGTTTCCTAGCCAGGTGTGGAGCAGTGGGAAGGGGTGAGGGAAGTTTGCCCCATAATTTCCAAGTGTATACCCTCCAAATAACATTCTGGGAAAATCGGGGCGAGATCTGAAGGGGTGAAATTTTTTTTCAAAAAATGAGGAAAGACTATAGTCTTTCCTTTTTTTTTCGAAGATTTTTTGACCCTCTCCGAATTCCTTAGGAAAATTTCAGAATGTAATATGAACCCTAAACACTTGAAAAATATGTGCCAAACATCCCCCATCCCCTCGCATCTGGTCCAAAAAAATTCCGAAAGTTTTCTGGAACAACCCAATTCTGAACGTTTCTTAGCCAGGTGTGGAGCAGTGGGAAGGGGTGAGGGAAGTTTGCCCCATAATTTCCAAGTGTATACCCTCCAAATAACATTCTGGGAAAAGCCGGACGAGATCTGAAGGGGTGAAATTTTTTTCCAAAAAATGAGGAAAGACTATAGTCCTTCCTTTTTTTTTCGAAGATTTTTTGACCCTCTCCGATTTCCTTAGGAAAATTTCAGAATGTAATATGAAGGGTAAAGACTTGAAAAATATGTGCCAAACATCCCCCATCCCCTCGCATCTGGTCCAAAAAAATTCCGAAAGTTTTCTGGAACAACCCAATTCTGAACGTTTCCTAGCCAGGTGTGGAGCAGTGGGAAGGGGTGAGGGAAGTTTGCCCCATAATTTCCAAGTGTATACCCTCCAAATAACATTCTGGGAAAAGCCGGACGAGATCTGAAGGGGTGAAATTTTTTTCCAAAAAATGAGGAAAGACTATAGTCTTTCCTTTTTTTTTCGAAGATTTTTTGACCCTCTCCGATTTCCTTAGGAAAATTTCAGAATGTAATATGAAGGGTAAAGACTTGAAAAATATGTGCCAAACATCCCCCATCCCCTCGCATCTAATCCAAAAAAATTCCGAAAGTTTTCTGGAACAACCCAATTCTGAACGTTTCCTAGCCAGGTGTGGAGCAGTGGGAAGGGGTGAGGGAAGTTTGCCCCATAATTTCCAAGTGTATACCCTCCAAATAACATTCTGGGAAAAGCCGGACGAGATCTGAAGGGGTGAAATTTTTTTCCAAAAAATGAGGAAAGACTATAGTCTTTCCTCTTTTTTTCGAAGATTTTTTGACCCTCTCCGATTTCCTTAGGAAAATTTCAGAATGTAATATGAAGGGTAAAGACTTGAAAAATATGTGCCAAACATCCCCCATCCCCTCGCATCTGGTCCAAAAAAATTCCGAAAGTTTTCTGGAACAACCCAATTCTGAACGTTTCCTAGCCAGGTGTGGAGCAGTGGGAAGGGGTGAGGGAAGTTTGCCCCATAATTTCCAAGTGTATACCCTCCAAATAACATTCTGGGAAAAGCCGGACGAGATCTGAAGGGGTGAAATTTTTTTCCAAAAAATGAGGAAAGACTATAGTCTTTCCTTTTTTTTTCGAAGATTTTTTGACCCTCTCCGATTTCCTTAGGAAAATTTCAGAATGTAATATGAAGGGTAAAGACTTGAAAAATATGTGCCAAACATCCCCCATCCCCTCGCATCTGGTCCAAAAAAATTCCGAAAGTTTTCTGGAACAACCCAATTCTGAACGTTTCCTAGCCAGGTGTGGAGCAGTGGGAAGGGGTGAGGGAAGTTTGCCCCATAATTTCCAAGTGTATACCCTCCAAATAACATTCTGGGAAAAGCCGGACGAGATCTGAAGGGGTGAAATTTTTTTCCAAAAAATGAGGAAAGACTATAGTCTTTCCTTTTTTTTTCGAAGATTTTTTGACCCTCTCCGATTTCCTTAGGAAAATTTCAGAATGTAATATGAAGGGTAAAGACTTGAAAAATATGTGCCAAACATCCCCCATCCCCTCGCATCTGGTCCAAAAAAATTCCGAAAGTTTTCTGGAACAACCCAATTCTGAACGTTTCCTAGCCAGGTGTGGAGCAGTGGGAAGGGGTGAGGGAAGTTTGCCCCATAATTTCCAAGTGTATACCCTCCAAATAACATTCTGGGAAAAGCCGGACGAGATCTGAAGGGGTGAAATTTTTTTCCAAAAAATGAGGAAAGACTATAGTCTTTCCTTTTTTTTTCGAAGATTTTTTGACCCTCTCCGATTTCCTTAGGAAAATTTCAGAATGTAATATGAAGGGTAAAGACTTGAAAAATATGTGCCAAACATCCCCCATCCCCTCGCATCTGGTCCAAAAAAATTCCGAAAGTTTTCTGGAACAACCCAATTCTGAACGTTTCCTAGCCAGGTGTGGAGCAGTGGGAAGGGGTGAGGGAAGTTTGCCCCATAATTTCCAAGTGTATACCCTCCAAATAACATTCTGGGAAAATCCGAACGAGATCTGAAGGAGTGAAATTTTTTTCCAAAAAATGCACAATCTCGAGATACATTTTTCCGTAGGGCACTTTCGTCCCCGATTCATTCTTTGTTTACCTTTCCTCTTAACTTTACTTTGATTTTTTTTATTTAAATGGTACAAAGACAAATATAGTAAAAATTCTAAAGGTAATACTTACAGCTGATATCAAGGGTCTCGCTCTCTTCACTTTTTCCAACCGGATTGTGAACTTCGCACTTAACAATGGCATCATGGTACTTTCTTGTAACATTATTTAATATTAATTGAGTTGTAAAGTCTCCTACAATAACTTGATCGTTTAGAAACCAGCGATAGGTAACATCCGATGGGTTAGCATCTGCGTTGCAACCTAATCGAACTTCAGCTCCTTCTGGTATGCGCCCATTAGAAGCAGCCCCAGATAGAATGGAGACCGTAACTTTAGGAGCATATTTTACCTGGAATAAAATAATAATTTAAGACGTCTCTGAAAGTCTGGAGCAACAAAAAAGACTTACCTCCAATTTTAATTTGGCTGTCTGATGGGTCCTTTCAGCTGTATTCTGGGCTTGACATGTAAACGTGGTGTTATGATGCTCCTTCCTGGGTGTGAGTTTCAGGATTGATTTAGCTGTAAATCTTCTACCATCTGGAAGTTCATCAACTATGTATTCGATTCCGTTGCTTAAAACGGTTCCATGACCGTCGATCCACGTTATTTCAGCTGCAGGTTTGCCCCCGTAACTAATACATTCTAGTTCTATTTCTCGGTCTTCTGTGGTGACCAAGTAATCACCTTGAACGATTTTTGGAGGATCTGGTGGTACCAGAACCGTAACCGTTGCAAAGTGGCTTCGAACTCCAGGTTGACCTTGAGGGCCTGGGGATACTTGACATTGGTAACGAGCATCGTCGTCTAGCATTACAGGGTAGATGTCTAAGGAGAAATCACCTGAAAATAAAAAAAGAATCCGAGTTATTTTAAGAAATTATTTTTAAGGAATGTGTCTTTGGATGGAATCGAGGCTGAAAGTAGACAGGATCACGATGCAGAAGTAAAAGTAGGGGAGCAATAGAATAGCAGCAGAGCAGAGTTCTGATTAACATTATTCAGAGGGTCTAATATCGTTGTCTTTTTCAGCAATTTGAAGGGAAGACCTTTTCCCTTAAAACGAGGTAAGCGTTATTAACCTTTAGAAATCCCAGAAGAACAAAACGCTTTCACAGGACCGTAATAAAGCCTCTCTTTTTATGAACTCGTTACGTGCTCTACTGTAGGTGTGCCAATCACTTTGGTTTTATGGACACACTCAAACGCGCCGTTTCTTCTTCCCTGGTATAAATAATATTGTCATCGAATTTTTATGAACTAATAAATGTTTTAGATGCGAGAGCGTTATTGATATTATTTCTACAGCGCCATTTGCGAAATTAGTTTTGTTCTACCCCTCTTACTTCTTTGGTTCTACCACACATCGCGTATAGGGTTACACACTCGTTTCGGGTTTGACCTTTCCTGGATGAAACGAAAGAAATAAAAGGAGGGAAAAATTAACAGTTACTAATCCAATTAATGTCAGGTGAAATTAAGCGAGATCCATCGCCTTGAAATTTACTCGAGTGCGAGTTGTTATAATACTACACTACACGAAATGGGATATCCTCGCAATATTTCTTTTTCGAAGGTCTCTCGGATTTCAAACAATATATAAAGTTTTGCGAGCATTACAAAACCCCAAAGCTAATCTTGAAACTTTGTAACTAGATAGTAGTAACCGCGAATTCATCGTACTTTCAGATAGCATTTAAATATGAAACGCCTGATATAAAACAGCATTAGCTCCCGAGGGGGCGAAAGTTTCAACTCTCAGGTTCAAATTGCAACGAAGGGATAGCCGAGCTTGCTCTATTCGTGTTAAAATTGACGCCCTGCTACCAATTACCTGCTTATTTGGACTTCTATAACGAAACTTTATCCTGTTAATACTAACTTTTTTGTTATTTTACCTCGTTAAAGCACGAAAACAAAACGCTCAAGTTCGGGAATAAATTTCCCTTTGAATTTCATTTTTCTGTAGAACGACGTAATTCTTCGAAGTTCAATAACGAAAATTATGAGACGCCAATCTAAGAACGAGATGTAACAAAACTAGACTTTAAAAAGTTTTTTGTTTGATCTTGCATAAAATCCTTGTTATTCTTTTAATTCCAACAGAAATTTATTTTTATGCACGTGGAAGGTTAATTTCTATTCGATTTTGATGGAAATTTAATTTTTTTTCTGTGAAATCTGTAGCAACAATAATTGATAAACTTTAGTGAAGGTAAAAAAAATTCGTTTGGTTCTTGTGGAAATTTTAAAGAAAATTAATTTTCCTTTAAATTATAATTTGCGCATAAATTTTCAATTTTTACGGATATCCGCTACAGCAGCAATTAATGAACATTAGTGGAGGAATTTTATTCTACATTAGAGAAAATGGATTTAATTTTCACTGGGAAATTTGAGAAAAATTAAACAGCCTACTTGAAGCTAGGTTAGAACATTAAAAATATTTTCCCTAAAATTTCCACAAACTTGCAAGTTTTCTAAACCAAAAACAGATTTGTTTTGTAATGGGAAAAATGGTGGAGGCGCCGAATCATTAAAGTTTGGGTAGTTACTGAAGAGAATGGTAACCAGAGGTCCCTTTTAGTAAAGTTTCGAAATAAATCCGACCCGGTCTAACAATAACCCCTTGAAACAAGTCGCAAGTTGCGTCATAGTACTATACAGCAGATTAACAGAATCCATAGATCATGGTGGTATAACCTGATATCCTGGCCTCATATCTTACGTCTGCGTCAAGGGACAAACTAACACCAATGTCTGGGGAGATATTAGTTGAGTGTCCGGGTCATACATAAGCTAGGAGTCCTCTAGTAAGGCTTGCAACATAACCCATAACGTAACAAGCCCGTACTGCCACTTTGGGACCTGCAGAGCCAAGATAACCGCCGATAGAGCACATCTAAGCCAATTATGTCGTAAAAAATAATAATATTGTAGACTTTAGGTCATGGGAACGCCAAATGATTGGCTGTTCTTCTGAGACCGTCTCTCCGACTTGATGATCTTATTAGGTGATAAGTAAATTGGAAAAATCGACGCGGTTGGTTTTCCCTTCCCCTAAACTAAATTTTTTATAACTTTTAATAACTAAATCTATAGTTTAAAAATATTTCCAGAGTCAATATTTGCGGAAGCTTCTCGCTGTGGAAATTATTTATATCGTAGCGCAAAGTGAGTTTTCCCTGTTTTCAGTTTTACTTGCTCTTGTCATAATTTCGGATAACGACCCGGAGTCGATGTAAATGTTCCTCACCGACTTTGAGTTTTGAAACATCATCCTTTCTATCTAACTACAAGAGTATTTCTGGGAGGGGGGTCTTAAAATAAATATAACAAGAGAAGCACAAAGGAACCGTACAGCACGTGTTCACTAACTCGTAGAGCAAATATTAAGAAGTACAACTTGAAGCTCCAATTAGACCTGTTTTAACTAATTTCTTAAATACACATACACTCGTTTAACACCGTAATTCCGTCGAGTTTCTTAGAATTTAAAGTTAAACTCGTGTTGATTATTTTTTTAAAATGTCGCAACTAATACAAGTTGATGCGTTTACGCCGTGTTTCCCGAGAAGCTTTCAGATGCAGTGTGATTTCTGTTGTTCTTAGGGTATGAGCATGTCTACTCTTCACTAGATATGCACTTTGTGCATAAGCGCCTTTAAACTTGTCCAATACCGAGCTGCAGCTCTAAAGTTTCGACTTGCTGCAGCTTCTTTATATAAAAGCTATTCAGGAGTGGGATTAGCAATTAAAAGTTCCTTGAGCAAAATTAATTTATATTTTCTTTGATTGTTAACTAACCAGAATTTGGATTATTCAGTCTGCCTTGCACATATGTCGAGAGTGTTTCTCGTGGGTTGCTATTTCGTATTCCGTCCTTCCTCGGCTTCGTACAAGCCCTCGCTTGCACTAGCTGATGGAGGGTGCTTAGCAAACACTCTCGTGTAAGAACATGATTCATACAGCCATCTCCGTTACCAATTCGCATCCATTAGTAGAGAGACAAGGATGAGAGACAGTTCTACTGGTAAGGGGTAACACGGAACTTGAAGATCCCCTCGAGATGGCAGCGGGTCACATGTGCAAAGGGCATCTTTGACAACAAGACGATAGACCCTTGTGATTCCTTTTGTCTGCGTTTGAACTTGCATTTAGCACTGTCGGCGTCTGCAGCTGAAGCTACATCGAATTCATTAATAAATCGATAGTATCCTGTGTTTTATCAAAGGAGCTCAATGAACGCTTCCTGTCTTTTACTTTTTTCCAATAAAGTACGGCAATCAAGAAACAAAATCAATCTGAAGTAAACCAAAACAATTCCTGCTTTGTTATCAGAAAAAATCAAATGATATCCAAAGTGGGGGAAAATGAAGAATTACTGATTCTAAAAAGCACAATGAAAGTTTTTTGTACGGTTTCCCGAAGTAACAAGCTCAGTTTAATAGTTTTTCCAGGGGTTTGTTTTATGCGTGTATAACACTCCAATATTATAAAAATATTCATAATTTTTTTTAATGTTCATTCGTCAAACGAAAGGTTTTGTGGCTTGGGAACAAAAAAAGCGAACTTTTAAATTAATAATTTAAAAGAATATCCCGTTACGTTTCGCATATTTTAGAGTTCAATATCAATCCTCGTTTATCTGTATCGGTGAGCGAGCAAAGCCGGACGTAATTTTTTAAAAACGTCTCGTCATAATTACAGTCATAAAATATGAAAAGGTAGTCATAAAAACCTACTCTTATTATATCAATTTTTGTTATGTTCCCTTTTTACAGACATACTCACTGGGGAAATATTTTAATGTATTTGAAGTCCTGAATGATGTATGCTAGTCTAGATTACTGTTATCTCTGAAAACATATCATGAATGTTTTAAAAGGGGTGGAAACTCAATACAATTATTTTCTACCGTATAGTTTTCATAGAGAGAGAGAGATATGTCAATTACAATTTGCAATCAAATATAACGATGTGAACAAACAAAGGCTCCGACATTTATTTATAAATGACGTAAAATAAATAGAAGGTGAAATGTCTGCAACCGAGCCGTTCAAGTAAAACAACTTTGTATGAAATACACCGGAAAACAGTCTAAAGAGAAAAAGAATTGCAACAACAGTGCAAGCACGAGCTACTTTTTTTTGTAATTTATAATATGTTTCCCTGACATGAAAAATGTGCAGGATGGAGCACACACGAAATCTAACTTACATTCTTGGACATAAACAAAGACCGATGATATCAAGAACAAAAAAGTTTAAATATATTTATTAAGCGAAAGCTAAGTCCTGACAAGAAAAATAAATTTCCGCAGAGTGGAAATCAGACAAGCAACGTTGATGTTTTTGTACAGTACTAAGAAAAGCGTCGCTGTTTTCCTCGGCAGAATTTATGGCAAAACATTATATTGGTCAACCTAAACCCAAATAACTTCCGGGTGTTGCCGATCAGAGTAGGCCTAACTTAGAGCTTAGAGGACTTCGCAAGGGCTTATAAAAATGGCGTTTTAGATGGCTCTAGGACGAAATTGCTTCAATACGAGGACGTTATGGGAGAAAACTACCCCCTTTCAGTATGAACCGCATTCTGGAATTTACTTTTAAGGGTATCCTTACACGAAAACCGTACCAAACAAACAAACAAACATTTAACAAAACTACAAAATCAACATTTAATTTATTTTTACAACGACCCCCCCCTCCTGCATCGTCTTATAATTTAAAAAGATTTTTTTTTATATCATATATAAAAAAACTCACCCTCTTCATCGCTTCCGACCATGCTATACCGATCGAAGCCGCTTAAATTGCGGTGTGTTCCCAATCCGAAGTCGTCCTTGGTCCATTGCAGAACGCCAACTTTGTCGATGACTCTGCAAGGTAGAGTGACCCTCGAATTCACAACGGCGGTTTGATCTTGGGGCTCCATCGCAAACTTTTGTTCTCTAACTGTAGCTGCCACCGTTACGAGGAAGCTCCCTAACCGGAGGAGTAGCAGAAGGAATTTATGGCTTGACATGACGATTGTCTGACTTCTATTCTGTAACAAAATAAAGGACTTTATTAGCAAAATATCTTTAAGAAAGCAAAAGTAGCTCAAGCTGATTGAACTTGTACAAGCAATAATTGGAACATTGATGGAAGCTTGTTTCCTATAAAAGATGCAGTAATTTCCATTGCAGAGACGGCTATATTTAATCCCTGATTAACCCCGCTAGCTTTTATGGTAAAGTCTACTACTATAACTAAGCTACTGTTTATCGCAATGGAAAAGCTATTAACTATATCCATTAAAGAACTAATGCTAACGATTACAATAGCCTCTCACTGTCCATTACAGACCTGCATGTATCTATTCAGGAATCATCTTTATCCTTTAAGACCTTATTTTCATCTGTAATGGAAAAATATAAAAGTTGTATCCATTACAGATCTGCAACTTAGGACCGCGAGACCATTTTTATCCATTCCACAACTAATCATTTATGAGCTATCTATTGTCCCGCAAGACGATACGGTTGCCAACAATCAAGCTAGTTTAATCCATGATGGAAAAATTTGCTTGTTTATCCATTGCAGAAATATACAGAGTGATGATAAAGTATCGCACAAAAATCATATTCTGGTTATTTAATGTTTTTGCGGAAAATCCTGAGACCCGTCGATTTTTGTTTTTAAATTTCCATTCAGACATATAATTTTCAACCCCCCACCCCTCAACCCCTAAGTGCTAGCAACCCCAACTTTAAAAATTTAAATAGAAAGATACCCTTTGTGATACCTCTTTTTATAGGTCTTTTTATTCTTAATATAACTAAAAAAAGTTTTTCAAAATCGATTGATAAATAACGGAGATATTTAACAAACTGTAATCAATGTAAAAAATGGGGTTGACATTCAAC
Source organism: Hemicrepidius hirtus (assembly GCA_963082805.1). Taxonomy (NCBI): domain Eukaryota; kingdom Metazoa; phylum Arthropoda; class Insecta; order Coleoptera; family Elateridae; genus Hemicrepidius; species Hemicrepidius hirtus. The sequence continues at coordinate 30,772,371 of OY720162.1, forward strand.
AAAAAATTATGACGTCACAGCGTAGAAATAATGGCACAAATCCTGAGACCCGTCAATTTTTGTTTTTAAATTGGCATTTAGGCAGGTAATTTTAATCCCCCCACCCCTCAGCCCCTAAGTGATAGCAACCCCAACTTTAAAAATTTTAATGGAAAGATACCCTTTGTGATACCTCTTTTGATAGGTCTTTTTATTCTTAATATAACAAAAAAAAGTTTTTCAAAATCGGTTGAAAAATAACAGAGATATTTAACAAAATGTAATCAATGTAAATAATGGGGTTGACATTTAAAAAAAAATTATGACGTCACAGCGTAGAAATAATGGGCGATCAAAACCACACTTTTAGGTCAGGAAGTGCCCATTTTAATGTTACCATTTACGGCGTGTTTGAGCCGTTTCTTGTCGAATATTGACATTTTCATTTGATTACATTTTGTTAAATATCTCCGTTATTTATCAACCGATTTTGAAAAACTTTTTTTGCTTATATTAAGAATAAAAAGACCTATTAAAAGAGGTATCACAAAGGGTATCTTTCTATTTAAAATTTTAAAGTTGGGGTTGCTAGCACTTAGGGGTTGAGGGTTGAAAATTATATGTCTAAATGGAGATTTAAAAACAAAAATCGACGGGTCTCAGGATTTTCCGCAAAAACATTAAATAACCAGAATATGATTTTTGTGCGATACTTTATCATCACTCTGTATAACAAATGAGTATGACCCCATTGCTATCCACTAAAGAGCGCGAAGTATCCATTCACGTTTACGAGATTATTATTGTCAACAATGAAGCCAGTTTTATCCATGATAGAAATTTTTTAATGTTTATCCATTACAGAAATATGACAAACGATTACGACCCCGTTGCTATCCATTAAAGATCGCAGATATCTTTATTCGCAATGGAAAGAATTTTAATTTTATCCATTACAGAATTGTGGTTTACCATTACAGGCTTTTTACTAGCTTCTATTTTAATTTTTAACAAACTAACTTTCTGTTTTGTGATGATACTTTCGTCTATTATAAAACTAGTTTTATGAAAAATGCAACAATTTTGAACTTGATCCATTACAGAGCCCTATGTCATACCATTACAGAGCTATTACCTGTGTGGTGATACTTTGGTCTATTATGAACCTAATTGTGTCTATAATTCTATTACAAACTTCATTCAGTACGTAACTTTATGCTAGCTTTGTTTTATACATACTCTACTCTAAATATCTGCTTTATACGTTCTAAAACTAGCTACGTCTGAATACACTTTGTTCTTAATAGATTTATTCATTATGGAAATAATTTCTTCCATTTCGATCCATTATAAAGTTACCTGTGCAATAATGAACATGTAAATTTATAGGAACGCGTTACTATTCTATCGAATAGGGTTTCCTACTACACTGAAAGCAGGATGTAGACATAGAAGAGGTTTATTAATAAATACGAGCCCCGGTTGCTTTCATTTATCCTCAATAAAATATTTAAGCAAATTTGCAATACAAATAAGGAAGCAAAGCTCCGGGAAAGCAATTTTACATACATCGGAAAAGTAAACATTAAGAGTAGTAGAACAACGATGCCGAGAGTGTATCGGGATTTACAAAACGACCAACAACGTTTGATTTACATATAGTTGCACATACGTATTACCTACGAAATAGACTGCCATTCGCGTTGACATTTGATTTACCTATATCTCCATAATTCAAGCCCAAACGTAATAAACTACCCAAATAATGCTGATCTCGACACCCAAAGCGAAAGTTCGTGAGAACGTGGTTCTTTATTAAAACGGATATGACGAGCTATCGAGCTTAACACGACAATGCAGTTCCGTTTTTATATTTCATCAAGAGGGAGAATGTCACACAGTACGCCTTGGTCGTAAAAAAAATTGTGAAAGAAGAGGATAGATTGATTCGAGAACTGACGTGTTATGCTCGGCGTCCAAACACGGTAATTTTGGAAAATTAGTCTTCAGTAAAACAAGCAGTTTTCGTGCGTTTAAAACGCAGTAGCCTGACTATTATTAATCTTTACGAGCTGACACAGTTTTCGCAGATTATCGACCGTTGTTAGCGCGCGGAAATTTTAGAAGTGACTCGTAAATAAATTAACTAATTAGCAATTAGGGCCGAGGTGCCCGTTAAGCCGATATTCGAGAGTTCTTCGTCTTTAGATAACTCAAACACTATCTTAATTGGGCTTGAGAGATATGTTAGAACTGAATTTCCAACTTCCAAGCAATTTATTTCTTATGTCAAAGTGGTTTTATTTTATTCGACCGGGATTTGGTTCTTGCTACTTAATTTGAATCCGTTCCGCTGGTTATTTTATGTATTTTTTATTAACGGAGCCCAGACAGAGACAGCAACGAGATGATTTAATTAATTCTAGCGCTTTTTAATAATGCCAGACTGCACAAGGAGCAGGTTGATTTTTAATGAAGACGAAGGGAGTTTGTATGCACTCGAAAATCCCTTGTGACTACCCCATCATCACAGATTCTTCTTGATTAAGGTCTGTCTTGTAACTTTTTTACCGTGCGCGCTCTTTTACACTTAATTAACTGTGATGATCGCTAAAACTGATCTACTCAGCGTAATATGCAAATTACAATGGTGGATGTTAAATAAATGATTGGTTTTTCTTTTAACATACAAACCCATTCATATGATTAGTTAATACCCAACAGGATTATAACTTCCAAGTCAAAAAGAATTTAATCTCATATTACATACAAAATATTACTCCATTGAATAAATGTAAGCTCTTATCCATTAAGATAAAACAGAACTTTCTCAGCAATATTTCAAATGTGTTTTTATCGGAACATGTTCCGATATTAAAATAATCATTATTGATAGCTAGGAACTGACTGCTCTTAAGGGAATTAATGAATTAATTATTATTTTATTGGAATAGTAAAGAAAATTGATTTTTTTTAAAAATAGAAATAGAATAGAAACTTTTATTTAGGGTTATATAATGTTGACTTACATAAATTAGTTTTATTTGGTGTAAGATACAACATTAAACTAAATAGCCCTAACTAAATATAAAGTTTATATTGTGTTGAAGTTAAACCTAAAATTTAAATCGTTAATGATGAGTTCCTTGCGTGTATGTGCTTTAGAAAGTTTTTCCTGAAACCGTAGGTAGCTATTATTTTAACAAAAGTATTTAAAACTTAGGAAAATTTTAACCAAAACACGTGTCAAAAAAATTTAATTCTAACGGATTCAAATCTACCTTTGATGCCTATAAATAGAGTATTTTTTACTTAGAAACTAGTTCTGTCCATTATGAAACGACTGAAAATTCCTGAAAATATATTTTAATTCATTTGATCCTAACAAAGCTACCACCATCTGTTACAGAGCCACTTTATAATTTTATCCATTACAGCACTATCGTTATCCATTAGACCGTTGCTAGCTCCACGGCTAACGTGGATATAATTTTGACACTAAATCCACGGCATTACGTCTTGTCAAGGAGTGACGTCATTAATTCGGCGACGCGAATACGAGCTGCACCTACTGCGCATGTCCGGGGACTTATTCCATTAAGAAAGTTTCAAATATTTTCATATTTTAAACTGATTTTTAATTAATTTGCAAGTTGAATATGACCAATAAAAAATACTAGAGTAAAGTTTCTCTTCCGAACGATTGATTTTGTTTGTGGTTAATAATTATTATCATTAGATTTCTCAGAAACAGACTTTTACGCCTTGGGAGTAGGCAACCAATCGTGCGCACCTCTGTCCCTATAATCTCAGGAAGCTGAAATAATTTTCCAAGTCCCCAGACATGCGCCGAACCTAATGCCGTGGATTTTGTGTCAGAATTATATCCACGTTAGCCGTGGAGCTAGCAACGGCCTATCCATTACAGCACTACCTTTATCCATTAACGAATCAGCTTTGTATCTGATGCGGTTGGATATGCCCGCGGATAAGCCTATTATAAAAAATTACTTTACCCCAAAATGTTCCTAGCTCTAATTATTGTGATATTAGCTTTCATCACATGCGCACGGTTTCTCCATTAATGGAGAATTTTTTTTGTTTAGCTAGCAAGGTATCTAGTCGACAGATATTTTGATCGCGTACTACGCGTTTACTACGAAGTCAGCTTCCATTATTGGCATCAAATACAAATTAAGGTCAAAGTTAAATTTATTTTATTATTTTATCCCCTAAAGAACTATTTTGATCCATTAGAGAATAAGTTTTGCTTATGGAAGGAGTTGACGTGAAATTAAATTGTGGCTGTGTCCTAAAACTTTTTTCCGCTGAAAGCGTTTACAATTTCAAATGCATTTGGTAACGATATTAATCAAATATATGCAACTAAAACGTAATTATAAAAGCAAACTATGTACAAAATGTTAACAACAGCAACAGAACCATTAAAATAATTTAAATTTGCATATAGATTAATTATAATTGTTTTTACGTGTAAAACCGAATGAGAGGGTAGTTCGAATTAGATTTCGAGTAAAAATACGAATTTGTGGTTAAAAGGAGGAGCAACAAGTACGACACAGCAGACCCGCCTACGACTGCCTTGTCCGGCTGTGGTAAACCCCCTAATTAACAAGTGTTTACACAAAGACCTTCCCATGCATCACAAGCGTTGATTGTCCGGAGAAAAATTCTTTCCTAAACTTCTCATTGATTAAGAAAGTTCCACTTTCAAGTGTTCCATTAAGGAAATCGTTTAAAAAAATACTACGGGACGTATAAACGAACTGTTTACAACCCTGTCGTCCAGCGGGAGTTCATTTTATGGGTTAAACGTTGAGTTTTAGGATGACTCGTTCGTCATGGTCCTGCCAACGTTGACGGTAATCGAATGTCTAGCAGGACCCGAATTAAAGATGGAAGTGATAGTATGGGAACACGAACGGAATCTTAAAAAGCGGGATTTATCGATTGTTCTAAAAGGATGCGCCCTTGTTCGGTGGACTTGTAGAAATTTCCCGCTTTCCCTTCGGGAAGATCGACAGATTGACCTGTGCAAATATGCCAGAGATTAGCTCCGCGTCTGTTTGCTTTTCAAATCTAAAGAAAGTTCCCTACCAAGTTACAACTTCGTCCCGGTTTGCATTGCCCGTGTTTGTCTTGAAATCCCAAAGTTTTCTACGAAGGAAAACGGGAAAACGTAACTCCAAGGGGACTACTTATATAGACTTTTGTTACATTTGCTTGTCAAATTAAAGCTAAATCACGTACTAACGCGTCCCGACAAAAGGATATTACACGACATTATTTTTGAGTGCGTTATTTCCATTTGGATTACCACGAAGTTAAATAATTTCAAGTTGGTCTACAAAACTCTAAAATACAACTCATAGAATGGTTCTACCCTCTATTTGAGTTAATTTCCCTTTATATCAAGTTGTGGCATCTAATTTTCGGTCTAAGGGTGTTGTTGATAGTGCCAAGTTCTTGTTTAACTTCGTCTTGAATGGGTAGCGATAATTAATTTTGGGGCTTACTTACCCCGGATTCGATCATTGGACCGGGAGTGACAGAAAAACGCAATTCTATTCTTGTTGACCTAAATGTCTTCGCATTTGCGTGTGCGTCCCTCCATCTCTCCCTTAAATGATGTAAGACAAATACGGCACTAATCGCCTAAGATTCCTTCGAGTAATAACTATAAGTCGTTCATGTAGAGTGCGGGACATCCCCTGCACCACTATAGAGCCTATAATCCGCAGCATCCATCGCGCACAATGCCAAATAAATGAGGACATTATTGCAACATAACTTCACCCCATTCAGAGACGCTTCTCCACCTGGGTGTCGTTACATCGAGCATATTTCACGATGGCGTCGACAGATCGCGATTAGACCCCACAGGAATGTTCCCGTTGTTTGTTGGGATAGACACCGTGGAATTCAATTGTACATCTAATTAATTAGTCAGGGGGCGCCCCTGTATATATAGTATAGGTGTCGGGAGCTCATGCCGTAATTAAAGATTCCAGCGGTTCAATGTAATGTTTCTTTCGAAAGTTATGGATTGCTGCACTCGATTAATGAGCCGGCAGCCGCAGCAACGCTAACATTGCGAATTCCGATTCGAGTACCATGTCAAAGCGACACTTTAATGCACTTCTAATGTCAAAACTAACTGCAATTGAAATAGCGCGTGCTGTACTTTGGATAACGGACAGGAATTGATGAATGAATTCGGATACGCAACACGCACACGTTACACGTTCCAAAATTCACTGTTAATGACCAATTTATTTTCAAAATGGTGTTCTGGGAAAAGCTCACAAATTAAACAGAGACACGGTTTGGGAAAAGTGAAAATATTTGGAATCACTTCACGAACTAATTTACGAGTTTTTTTTAAAAGCTTTTTCATTGGAGAAGAAAGAAGATCATCGAGAAAAAATTAAAAAGTTGAGAAAAACGACGGGGACGGAGAAGAGAGAGCGCTGGGAAAATTCTATAAGCTAAGTCTTAGGGTTTGGACAAAGTAAAAAAATTCTCAAAGTTTCAACAAACTACCCTTAATGATATTCAGACCGCTAAAACAGAAGGTTGGGTTAGGTTAGGTAAGTAAAAAAAGAGGAGCAGCAAGGGAAGGTAAAGATACAAAAATTCGACAGCACCAAGGGAGGGTCGGAGCAAAAAAGAATACAACACAGACCAAATCAGCGTAGAAAAAAAAACTTGAGGGAAGAGAGATGAAAGGCTATAAAATAAAAGGAGAAAAAAGAGAAAAGGGTCGGATATAAAAAATTAACGATTTAAAAAGAGTTAAATGCGGGAGGAGGGGGAATGGAAACAAAAGGTATAATGAAGAGGAAAGAAGTCGGTAGACTTCGCGAACGAGATGTAATCCAAAGAATGTGGAACCTAAAGGGAAGAAAACGTCAAGCGATACATGAAAACTAAGGGAGAGTAGGCGAAGGGTGGGAGGGTATGATCGACAAAGGTGATTAAAAGAAAGAGAAAAAGAAGAGATAAAATAAAAGGGTGCAAGAATGAAATCCGAAAGAAGTAAACCATAAGTGAGGTAAGAAGGGATGTAGGATGAAAGGCTGTGTGAAGGAATTTAGGAAATAGAAATTAGGTGCGTAAGACAGGAGAAGGATGTAAAATTGCAAGACAAGTCCCTGAAGAAAAGAAAAGGAAGCTAAAATTGAAGCCACGATAATTAAATAAAGGAGGGGTGGTAAAATAAAGTAGAGAAGTAACAAATACAGTAAATCAAGTAAATGGGGTTAGAATGGAACAGGTCAGTTAAGGTGAAGGTAAAAAGTTTAAAGAGTGGAGACGTAAAGACAGGAGAAAGGAAGTTTTAGGATGCCAAAAGGAAGTTTAAGGAGAGACTGGGAAGGTGAGGGGCTATTAAGTTGCCAATACGGTTGCGGAGGTGAGAGTGACGTGATTCAAGTCACGTAGGTAGGGGTAAAAGTAAGAATCGAAAGGTGAAGGTAAAAGTACGGAGCTAAAAGCGAGAAAGTAAAGAGGTTAAGGGTTAAAGTACATAAATTAAAGGTTACAGCAGGGAGACTATGGGTGAGACTCAAGGCCCAAAGTATTGTACTCCCAGTTCAGCTGAACCACGCTCAGTTGTCATGGATACCAGTATATACAATTGTATCCATGACAACTGACGATGGTTCAGCTGAACTGGGAGTCAAATACTTTTATACAACTAGGTCTAAGATTCGGAATAGGGAGGTTAAAGAGCAACTAGCATTTAAGAAATAAAAAAATAATTGATAGGCGTAAGACCCGTAGGTAGGTACATTTTTATCATTCCGAGTTCCTGGGGTTAACTGAAAAGCGAAACCTCTGACAGAATAAGGAATTTTTTTATTGAAATTCGTATCAGAAAAACAGTTTCTTATATTTTAAATTAGTTTTGATTCGATTATTGTGGCCGGTGAATATAAAATCCCGAAACGAACTGTAAGAAAAAAAGTCGGAATCCAATAGCCCAATAAAAAAAAAGATCAATCTTAAAATTACAGTTATTGACAGTAGCTATAGACACAGTTATTGTTTATAACACTAGAATTTCATCATATGATAGGAAACGCGACGTATTGCAGCAGTAAAAAGTTGAAGTGACTCATAAAAGGTTTTACGGTGTATCAACTTGGAAAGTTCTATTGAAAACTATGCGCGCCACACTCCAGTCTTAACAACTCGTAAAAAAACTAGCGATACTAGGGTTACATCCAGAATGTTAAAGCACAGTCCTTGATTTGATCTTTTATAACGCTACAATACATTGTAACGAGCCCGGAAATTTCTCCTGCGAAAAGGGATGGATTACTATGCGCTCTCCGTGCAGCTTCGGAACGTACACCCCGACCGATAGTTTCCAAGCTATTTTCAGCCCCTGGTTGAATATTAAACCCAATCGTACAAGATAATCCTCAAATTATAACTAGTTTCTGAACACAAGACTTTTTTGTTTTCAAAACTTTGCTTTTATTTATTTCTAGTGGTGTTAATAAAACAAACCCTTAAAATTAATGAAATTTCAGTTATGTCCTGGTTCTTAATATTAATGACGTCATGTGTTAACCTAACCAACAAATGAATGCTAATTTTGCGGACATTTCAAAGTTAATGGTGCAAATAAGAAGAAAAACAGATTAAACTAAAAATATCCAGTTTGTAATTTAGATGAGCCTTCATAACTTTTAATGTAAATATTGAATACTTCACAGAGAGGCGATAAAAGCTTTTGATTTTTATGTTTGCACTCAGCTTTCAACGGAAGTGATGACGGATGCTCTTTAATGTTTGAAGCAATAATTAAACTCATAAAAGAAAATTTTGTACACGCCCTGTATATAGGTACATAAATTATAACTTAAAACTATAATAATCTATAAGGGAAGGAAAGTGCTTGGAGATTTCTCAAGGCCCCTCTTCGCTTATTACGTTTTCAACTTCGAATTAAAAATTTACAAGAAAAAATTTAACTGTCAGCTTCCCCGAATTATAAATTCACGAGCTATATATGGAAGCCGCAAGAATACAGAAGAAAATAATGAACGACGCTCATCTTTGGGGAGGAAATTACATATTACTTCGTTTTCCCGTTTTCCGAGTGCTCTTTCTTATTTTCTGGAAAATGAAAAGGATCTCTTGTTTGGTCTATAAACCGGGACGTAATTTTAGTTTAGTGTTAGAAAGGTTGACGTAACGAATACATTTTTCTTTATATTATAACGAGGTATTTAAGGGAAGAAAAAATTCCTTACCTTTTGAGAGTTTTTGATGAAAATTTGGAACCAACTTTTATTTAAAAAGAATTAAGAAAACACATCTTCACTTGAACAAAGCAATAAACAAACTGAATAGGTTGCGTCTTTACCTCTTACTCAACTGAATGTTATCGTCAAATATTATAAGATCAGCAGCACAAAAGAAAACAATTATGTAATGTATCTGATTGTGCAGTCGAAGAAAGGTTTGATTATCTTCTTCGCTGTCGGCATAAATTTTCAAATCTTATTTCTAGTAAGAGTACCTCGAAAAGAGTAAAAAAGCTACCCAGGCCTCGGCTTGTGTTCTTTCAAGCACATCTAGCGAGCAATATTGGTATTCAATCAAATTTCCAAATAAAATACGAAATACTATCAAAAACAAACAAGGGCGGACCTTTATTTATTCCCAATATAAAATTCAAATATACCAACCAGTCCAGGTATATACGTACTAACAAAGAAAGCGCTGAATGGGAGATTGCATCAAGCATAAAGAGGCGAATTCCAATTCTTGTGACGGTCTCATATACGGAAAATAAAGGGGACTACTAAATTGCTTGTCCTCTGTAAGGAAGCGGCTCTTCCTTCTAAGTTGCACACGTACCAAAGACTCTACTTTATATCGATCACACACGCACGAAATGCACGGGTTTGCTTATTCTTCTGCAACCTTCTGCTTACGCTTTTACCTCTGTGTGTACCCAAATAGGCAAAAATGTGCTTTAAGAATGGCTCAGTTTAATCAAAAATCCATTCGCGACAAGCGGCAAAACCTAAGAGACAGTGATAGCAGGGGTGTTTGGAACCAGAGTGGTTGATATGCTCTTGAAAGCTACGAATGTAATCCAAAAGAAAAAAGTAGAAATAAGTTTAGGTAAACGACTCCGTAAAAAAAATTCAGGAAAATACTTTGCCCTAAAAATTTTATCAAGACTACGAATATTAGGATCAAAGTTCAAAAACAATTTTAAATTATAAAAGGATTTATGTAATGTATGACACAAACTTTTGAACAAACAGAAATTACAATATTCGTAAAAAACTTATTACATACTTGAAGAAAAATATTACAAATTTGTTAGAAAATATTTACCAGCAACGGTTTTATAAACACAAACGTGTTAGGTAAAAGCCTACGTCATAATTGTAAGAAGAGGGTGGATAGAGAAGGAAAAAAAGAGAGGGAAAAACAGGAGAGGAAAAACTGAGGAGAAGGGACGGAAAACAATTTGTGTTTGAAGAGAAGGGGTGCGATAGTGGGCAGAAGAACTGAGACACACGGGGGAGGTACGAAAAATACGAGGACTAAAAGGAGCAGGAGAGAAGTATCCAGAAAGGCTTGCAAACGGACGATGGTGGGGAGACTTGAAAGGGTAGGATAAACAAGGAAGAGAAAGCGGAATAATCTGTAAAATGGAAAGAACAAAGATGAAATAAAATAAAATGAGATAAACGAAAGTGAAGAGAGAGTAGGTACCAGAAACTGGTAGGGGGGTAAAAAATGGACAAGCGCATAGCGACAGAGCCTGCAGTGACCCAGCAGCTGATCTGAAAAATAATTATCAAACTGCAACTAATCTAGTCAGCGTGGCGCCGCAGTGGACTTGTGAATACAAATACTCAGCTGCTGGGTTATTAAAGGCTCTGTCGCTATCCCCTTTTAAAAAATGGAGGAAGAAGGGAGAGACCACATAGTGAACAAGTTCCCGATGAGGCAGGAATGAGGTAACAAAGGGAAGAAGAAGGAGTAAAAATGATACTACGTTGGAGTGGTAGGAAATTATTCCCTTTTTGTATTTTTTCAGTGATTTGACTCATTCCCTTAATAATGATTAAAATAAAAAAAGAAAATAATTTATTTTTGATCAATATTTGGTTAGGCGTAATGATGATTAGTGTCAACTTGTTTGACAACACATCACGTAGTTGCTAACTTTACAAAAAGCTCCCAAAAATGAGGTTGTAGTAATTTTATAAACAACCGTCGATGAATGGCACATCAAACAAAAAAAACTAAAAAAATCAATTTCAGACACATTAGACGAAGGGTAGATCTAAAGATAAGAAACTTGTGTGTGTGTATACTTCCGATTACGATCGCCTTGTTGTTATGGCGAAGTTTTTAGGCTTTGGTTATTTGCTTTTAATTCTATGCTACAAACACACAAATTCCCGTTCAAGTCAATTATCCAACGAGCAAGAGGCGTTACCATTAAAATCATACAGGAAAGGTTAAAAACTAAACACAGGATGACATACTTTTACATCTTCATTATTTATGTGGGGGTGGTTTTGATACATTTTTAAAACAGAAAAGGTAACAAATAAATTAAATTTCTCCTAGAACTAAAAAAAAATTTAAAACGTAAAGTCTTGAATAATCGATTCCCTGCATAATTAAGCGATCGAGCGGATCCACAATCTAAAGAAACATGGCCAGGTAATATTTGAAAGAAAATTCTTGTTAATGAAAACACAAGAGACCGCTTATCAAAAATCCTGATACAATACTAAACAGGGTCTAAAACAACACGGAGCTACTTCGGTGGGCTACGACTGTGCATACACTTCGGAGTTTTTCCGGTATAGTCCGGGCGATCAATGCATACGTAGTCGCTCCGGTGACGAGAGAGTCCGCCGGGGCTTCGGGAAAAACAAAGCAGCGACGAAGAATAATAATTTAGCATTATTTAATTGTCCCAGGGGGCTTTAACAGAACAAAATTGCATTTTCGTACCGGAATGCGAAGCAAATTCTGATGAAACACAAAAATTTATATATTAACTCGCCGCAAAAGGCGGAAACACACGGAATGATATGAATTTAGAATACTACTTTTACAATGTGTTTCTCTTTTTGGTTCTTTTCTGAAATTTAAACACGTTCATGAACATAAATTGTTAAGCATAAGGGTTAAAATTATCAAATATAATTAAACCTCCCGACTTGCTTACCTAACCACATTATTAAACATTGATTTTCTTTAATCAAAATCTCTTCTGTATTAGTACCTACTGCATTTGTGTGATTACTTAATTAAATGTAGCAGTAAGTTAACCTAATTAGTGGGTAATATAGCAGAAGTTACCTAAGTGTAGCACTAATGTTACCTAATTAGTTACCAAATTATAGCAATTAAATAATTTAATTATGACTGTACTCGAGTCTAAGCAGAGCAGTAATTCAACCTAATTAGCTGCCTAAATATAGCTAACCTAATTAGTAGGGCATTCTAGCCTAATTACAGTAATTGGGTAACCTAATTAGTGATTTCATCACTTTTACCTAGGAATAGCCCCGTCTAATTAGTTACCTAAATATTCTAGTAACCTAATTACCTAATTTGTTATTTAAGGATAGCAGTAAACGAACCTAATTAGTGGGGTAATCAAGATTAATTACAGTAAAAGATAATTTAATTAGTAGGTCAATAGAGGTTTTATCTGGAAATACGATCCTAATTAGTTATCTAAGCATACCGCTAAGTTAATCTTAATTAAGTAACTAACCTAATTAGTGGGGTAATTAAGTTTAATTATAGCAGTAAGACAAACCTAATTAGTTATCTGAGCATAACGCTAAGCTAATCTTAATTAAGTAACTAACCTAATTAGTGAGTAATTGGGTTCAATTATAGCAGTCAGATCAACCCAATTAGTTAAATAAGTATAGCTGTTAGGTAACCCAATTAGTTGGAGCTTCTATATGCCAATAATTAGTTACCCAAGTGTAGCAGTAATTTATATAGCAATACGGTAACTTAGTTAGTAGCAGCCTAAGTATAATAATAATTTATTTTAATTAGTGGGTAATGGAATCCAATAATAGCACTCAGTTGACGTGGTTAGTTAGGTTAGTTAATCAAAGGTAATCTAATTAGTGGAGTAATACAGTATTAGTATTACTCCAGCTAATTAGTTACCTAATTATCACAATTAAACGATATAGTAAGGTAATCTAATGAGGAGTATAGTAATCTAATGAGACTGAAATTACCGGCGCCCAAAAGTTTGCTACTCCAATACAGGAGGCTGGGATCCTTATTAGTTTATTACATCTGTTCCAACTTCTGCAATACTATTCTGTTTGTTTACTGGATAGGGTTCGGAAAATAATAAAATAATTGGGAACAAATCTATAGCCATAAGCCATAGCCATAAGTTATCAGATTTATTATTATAAAGGGTTTGTAAATTGGACGTTGGGTGGTTTTAGGATATAACAAAAAAATATAGAAAATAAATCGATGTGGATGATCCGATTGGTGAAATAAAATAAAAAATGGCACCTAGTGGGATTATGTGCTCATTGACAACGCATACATCACTGGTCAGCGTTAAATGAATGCGAATTTTGGTGTTTTTTGTCGATCGCGATTTATTAGCCAGACTTTCTGATGCTTAATGTAGTGTGCCGCGGATTTGCGCCTCGCTTTTTACGTTATCGCGTTTATATGTTGACGATAATTCGAATATTTTGTTTTTTATTTAATGACGCGTTACTAACGCGATACGATATCCACACATCGTAATAAATCGGGAGGACGTAGAGGTATCAGATACCAGAAAAATATGGAAAAGTGAAAATAACATTTAAAAAAAAATATCAATCCGTAGGGACTTACTTTACCCCCTTAGTTTTCCTCTCACTAGAGGCATGAAATTCGTTGAAAATGCGATAGACATGAAATAATAACTGGTCTTCGCAGAACAGAAGAAAAACTAAAGCAAAATTCAGGGAGTAAAAAAGTTGCGAGTAAAAACCCCAATATTTTCAATTTTTACTGTCAAGAGAAAGCCCATTACGTAAAAATTTATGGAACGTACAACTTAAAAAACCGATCCGAGCAGTACTTTGAAATATTTAATGTAACTTCCGCACAAAACAAGATGTATGGTGGGGCCTGCAAAACTTCGGGACACGCAAAAAAAATACGAATCTTTTTTATAACTGCGCGATCCTAATGTTCTCTCTCTTCTCTAAAAACAGTATATCTTTGGGGCTTTGGGGCCTTTTGCTCCGCCGACTTTCTAGTTAATAAATTTTACCACAAGAAAAAAACTTGCTAAAACCAATAAATAAACACAGAAAATTGAGTTCACCACGCGATTTAATTTTTTACCTACAAATTTGATTCGGAAAAAGTAAATTCCGAATTGTTCTTTAATTTATGAATTTTAAAATGTTTAAATAAACTTGCCCCAAAATTCATGAACAAATATGAAAAATTCCAGTGGCAAAAGCTTTTCAACCAATTTGTTGTTTTGGGACATTCTGCAAATGTTGAATGGGTATCAAGGTGGCTGCAGGTGTCACCACCATATTTCAGAAAGCTTTTCTGCTCTTCTCCTAGCATCCATTTCAACGCCTCCATTATTTTTTAAATCATCATATCGGTGGTTTCGGAGCTTCCACCAAAAATTCAATGAATTACATGAAGCATTAATGATTCTTTTCCAGAAGCCCAACAATTATTTCAACGCATCTCTTGTTCTTCGCGTATCTATTATTCGGCGCCTCCACCAAATGTTGAAGGAATTACAGTTCTGGCGGATCTAATATACTTAACAAACACACAGGCACTTCTTTTCCAAGATTCTAATATCTGTTCCAGCATCATTTTTTGTTACGTTTGGCGCCTCCACCAAAATTTTAGTCTCTACCTTATTGTAGAAAGAATGAATGGTTCTCTTCTGGGAACTCCACGAAGTAGCTGTTTCGGCTCCACTGCCCTTTTTTATAGCTCCCAACAATTTATTTATGAAGAATAAATTTTATTATAGTACTGGAAGGGCTCTAAGCTCCGAAAAGGTAAAAATATGAATATGTTCAAGTTTAAGCTTTAAAAAATACCGTCTGAGCGTATAAATCCCGTTATATCATAAGATAGCACCTGTGGGAGCGATAGCAAGTTTTGCTTTTAGAACATTCTGGTACAGAAGTTTACAAATGATTTTAATAAGTCGCAGAGGTGCGTTTTGTGCACAAAATATGTGATCCATTTGTCAAAGAAGGAATACCCCCCGTGAGTCTGTGGGCGCGTTTTCGAAACGATGTGGTAACAAAATTAGGGGATACCAATCGCGTCTAATTTATTAATATAATTACTGCTTCTCTCTCGTTACGTGAATTTAATATTCTGCACACTGAAAGTGTTTATAAATTATAGAACAAAGGCACCGAAATGTATCTACTTTGATGTAAAACCGTCTACGCGATTAATTTAATTATTTAAAGATGTAATTTGATAGCGTTTGCTTTTATATTTACCCAAACCGAGATTTTTGTTATTTTGATAAGGGAGGTTTCCGGATATACCTACTAATTATAAACTAACAAACTGTTTAAATGTTACAGCGCAATGGTTTAGTATTCAAATTGTAATATACGATAATAATTCAATGAAATGCAACAAATAAATCAGTTTGGCTTTATTTGATATCGGTTTTATAGAACTACAGCGTTTAATTCATTATTTGTATGGACAATACATTTGCGGTGCTTGGGAATAAAACGAACACATGTCCATTAACTTTTGTACATTAAACTTTAATTGATTTTCTATTATTAATATTTTGATGTGTTGTGAAAGAAAAAAAAAAAAGTGTGCCGTTCCTTACTACATAACATTTCGGGTGTACTCTATCAAGTAAGCGTTGAAAAGGTGATATATTGAATAACGGGGGAGTTTTTGAAAAATAAATTTTTACGATGTAACGTTAGATGTTGCAGGTTTGCGAGTGCTAAAGCAGTAAAAGTAATGCGTTTAAGTTAACCCTTATAAAACTAAAATCGTTTTCCGTAACAAAGTTAAGAAGCAAAACTTCTTCTAAGTGCTCTTTCAAACATTTCGCAGGACTCATTAACATTTAACTGAAGACTAATTGAATAAAAATATCCTAATTAGGCACCTTTAAGAAGAGCTATTAATAATATTCGTCACAAAGCCTTTGTAATTAGAATTCCTCACGAACACGAGACACGGGCTTTCGTCGCTGTTCCCTTTCCCTCTTAGTTCCGTCTCCAACATCTCTCTATTTAATTACAAAGACATGGGGATGCCGAGGAAAAACAAACATAGTGCCAGATAAAGGGAAAATAAAATTATATTAGTGCGTTCGCAACTAATTAGCGACGTGGGTATTTTAAATATTAATTCGGCTAAGGCAGCTGGTGGCGCAGGGGCGTAGGTGAAAGGGTTTTTAGCTGGTCTCAAGAGGGTTACCGGAAATTGTCAGAGTTATTATGCGTGGCGGTTTACACTGGCGCACCCGCGCCCTGGGAGAAGCGAATCTGTTCCTTTGTTGCCGTGTCAGCCCATTTTAACAACCAGAAATGATCATTAAAGAGAACGGATCCGAATACAGCACTTTCTTTACACGCCAACAATAGTTCTAAGGAAACACACAGTTGATTTTTTTTCTTGGTACAAAATCAGTCCCAAAGTGAAAAGAACATTTTTATATATCATGTCTCTTTTGAACATTTCGAGGATACCATTATAAGGGCGCGTTATTGAAAAGAATAAAATTTTCAGAAACTTTAAAGAAATATTTTGGGATATTTTACGCAATAACAAGTCGCTAATTTGGCAGTTATTCACGTTTTGGAGTCGCTATTCAGTTCTAATAACAAAAAAAATTAATTTGATCAGAAATTTCTCGCCTACGTGGAGTTTGAACCCATCATCAATATAGAATCAAATAAACACTGGGGCTCATCCCAACCCTATAAATTATTTTTCGACTAAGCTTAAAAATTGGTCAAAGAAATACTACAGAACAAGAAAGAAAAAACATTTTAGGGGGCTGGTGTTTGCTGCTTCGACGTTGGTAGAAGCAGAAGTTCGCTGTGGAGGGATGGAATAATAGTCAGCCATACTCCCCCGCCCCCAAATTTAGATACAACCGAATTAGCTGAAACTGAATTTTTTTTTATCCACCATTGTGTCGAGGTTCTTCTAATAATTTTTTGAACACTGTCCTCTTGTGATGATAAAATTTTTGATGTAATATTATCACGTTGGGTTAGCTAAGAAAATTGTTCCTTTAAAATATTATAAGAAAAAAATTTTGCTTTATTTCAGTGCTTTTGTAAATAAAAATCAAATTTAATGTGTAATAAAAGTAAATTGTGTGGCGTATTTTCCTTTCCAACAAAGCTTCCTTAAAGCCTAAGGCTGTCGCTTGGAAAAACTTGTTTGTAGGGACGTCAATAAAGGTAACATTCATTTTTCTAGTTACTGTCTGTACGATGACAATAGGATGATGTATCACTAGCCAATAAATTGGAACTGTAAGCGGAGAAGATTACCGAAGCTGTTCGCTGAAGGCTTTCAAATTTTCTACACATAGACACATACACGTGGACCACCTCCTTCTAGGGGTTACTAGCCCCTGCTTCTTGCATTTAAGTCACGTTTTGAAATAACGATTGATAACAAAAAAACATTGGCTATTTTTATGAAGCCGTAAAAAGAGAATGGTATTTTGCAGAAACTGAATAAAATATTCGGCGGCGTGTTTCGGGGAAACGATTCCGGATAGGTAAAATTAGATTTCGTCCTCAAAAAAAGGCGCCTCTTGTCGTATTTCAAATTTCACAATCGTAAAAAATGTTCATTTTTATTATTTTGAATAATAAAACTGAACACTATAATATAACATACACACACGCGCGGTCGTAACGATATTAAATTTTAAATTTTAAACGTGCGGCTAGTTGGAATGAAACATAACCCATAAAAGAACTTTAACCGCCCCCTTTTTAGATTTATCACTTTCATAAATTAATAATAACAACAGTTGGGTGGGACTCGAGAGAAATGGTAAATAAAAAGGAAGAACGACGACAAGCCATTAAACTAAAACAATTCGGTTCTTTTTAAGGTTTAAGAAAAGTGATTTTGTAAAATTGAATAAAGTTGCAATAATAAAGTCTAAAAGTTTCGTTGACGCGACCTTTTAAGAGAGTGACCTTTCAATTTCTGCTATTGATTGTCGTTTGGTGTGTTCCACGAGGGGTTGAAACTTTTCTCTCGCGGTAAAAATTTTTCACCCGAAAATACTTTCTAATTCGGTCGGAAAAACCTTCGTCTAAACGTGCGGCTTTACGCGAAAACTTTTCGGTACCCGGAACACAACGGAGCTTTTAAAGTTGCATTTTACCGTACCAGTACTACAACGGTAAATAGATGACAAAATACAAAGAACACGAGATGCGAATACCGGGGCCTTCAATGAAAACCGGTATCAAAAGAACTCGCGCTCACCTTGATGAATAATACTTTCCTTCAACAACTTACTCATATGGAAAATGGATACGTTGCTCTTGCTCTATATAAATGCAGCAAAGTAAGGGGGCTGCAAAAACTAGAGAGCTCTTCTATGAATAGTTTACTAGCTGCCAAAGCGTGGAGCTTTCAAGCTCGGTTACGCGATTCATACCACTCGCACGGTTTTACCCATTTATGAACTGATTTTAAGCTGAATTAATATTCACGCGGGAAAATAATCAAAATGTTAAATGACTAGGTACTAAAGGCTAAAATAAAATAAAATTTGAACATAATCAAAGATTCTTTGTTTCCACGTCCATTTCTTTAATTAATATTCAGTTATCAAGTCTTACAAATTTTTGTGAAGTAAATTCTGCGTTTTAAAATATTCCAGTAGCCCAAGATTCGCTTTTTATTTTATTATCAGGAAATTTTAGGAAATTCTATTTAAGAAGTCAGTTTTTAAAAAATATCTTCTTTGGCACCTCCACCAAATTTTGAAAACTTAGAGCAAGGCATAATCTAACCTACAAAGATTTGATCGTCTCTTTTTGTTAATTTCAGGAAACGTTACGGAATTCTATTTCAGACATTTTAATAAAAAAATACAGTTTGTAAAAATTTTGCAGAATTTTTTGCTTTGCCGTCTCCACCGAATTTCCAAAGAATTTTTGCACCGACGTCTGGGACAAGAAAGAATTTCAGCTGAAACAAATCGCCTTTTTTTGAATTTCAGGAAACCGAAAACTCTATTTAAGAAACTTTCAGAAGAACGGTGTGAAATAATTTTAGTTTTGGCGCCTCCACCAAATTTCCAAAGAACAAAAGCCTTGGCATCGACGTCTGGAGCAAGAAAGAATTTCAGCTGAAAGAAATCGCTTTTTTTTTTTAATTTTAGGAAACCGAAAACTCTATTTAAGAAGAACAGTTCGAAAGAATTTTGAAAAAATGTCTGCTTTAGCGCCTCCACCAAATTTCCAAACAATCAAAGTTTTTGCATCGACTTTTGGGACAAGAAAAGATATCCGCTGAAAAATTTGTCTCTTTTTGAATTTCAGGAAACCGAAAACTCTATTTAAGAAACTTTCAGAAGAACGGTGTGAAATAATTTTAGTTTTGGCGCCTCCACCAAATTTCCAAAGAACAAAAGCCTTGGCATCGACGTCTGGAGCAAGAAAGAATTTCAGCTGAAAGAAATCGCTTTTTTTTTTTTAATTTTAGGAAACCGAAAACTCTATTTAAGAAGAACAGTTCGAAAGAATTTTGAAAAAATGTCTGCTTTAGCGCCTCCACCAAATTTCCAAACAATCAAAGTTTTTGCATCGACTTTTGGGACAAGAAAAGATATCCGCTGAAAAATTTGTCTCTTTTTGAATTTCAGGAAACCGAAAACTCTATTTAAGAAACTTTCAGAAGAACGGTGTGAAATAATTTTAGTTTTGGCGCCTCCACCAAATTTCCAAAGAACAAAAGCCTTGGCATCGACGTCTGGAGCAAGAAAGAATTTCAGCTGAAAGAAATCGCTTTTTTTTTTTAATTTTAGGAAACCGAAAACTCTATTTAAGAAGAACAGTTCGAAAGAATTTTGAAAAAATGTCTGCTTCAGCGCCTCCACCAAATTTCCAAACAATCAAAGTTTTTGCATCGACTTTTGGGACAAGAAAAGATCTCCGCTGAAAAATTTGTCTCTTTTTGAATTTCAGGAAACAGAAAAGTTTATTTAAAAAGCTTCAAGAAGTTTGAAAGAATTTTGAAAAAATTTCTGCTTTAGCGCCTCCACCAAATTTAAAAAAAAAAGTTTTTGCATCGACGTTTGCCGTAACAAAAATTTCTGCTGAAAAAATTTGAGTTTCAGGAAACAAAATTGTATTTAAGAAACTTCAAGAACAGTATGAGAGAATTTTGAAAAATTCTGTTTTGGCGCCTCCACCAAATACTCAAGGAGTAACAGCTTTCGCTAGCGCTGAAAAGATTTGATTTTTTTTTAAATTTCAAAAGATATTTTCGTACTTTTGCGTTGCCCGAACATTATTTCCCTATAAAATCCTTGAGATTGATATGTGGTTTAATTTTTTTCAGAACCACTTCGTACAATACACAAAACTAAAACCTTTATCCCTTGCTGGTTACAAGTTCCAAAAAAAAGGAAGCTTTTTAAGCTTAAAAAGAAATCAATGCAAAAAACCTTTTAATATGCGAAAAAAAAAAGAAAAACGAACTCACCTAAGTAGTAGAGTTGTCTCTCACAGTAGCAACAGCATTTCAAAATTCCTTCCGCGCATTTCAAAGTTGATGATGTAGGAGACTGAAGTATTTAATCTGCAACAAAACAGAAAAATTTTAAGTATTCAAACATTAACTTTTATAGTATTCTGAATTACGACTCGAATAAAAAGGTTGCCGGAAGGTAGGTAGGAGTATAATTAAGCAAATTCGGCGGTAGGGCATATATGTATAAAAAAAAAAGTGAGCGCAGGGGGAAGCCCCAATTCTTCTTGTATTAGGGATTTTACTGGAATTTGTACACAGATTGATGGAATACGCCAAGGATACAAAGGACAAGCGGCCCATTGAAATTACAAAATCGATTGCATACGCTGCTCTTTCTCTCTTTCTCTTTACGTACAACAAAAGTGTGCGGCGATAAAAAAGTTTGACGGCTCGGAACGCTCCTAAATTATTTTCGAGAAATTGCTAGCAATAAAGAGCTTACAAAAACACGCCCAAGGTGCGGAAAATTCCTCAAAATGGAGTCTTGCAATGGAATGTAAAAACATTTCCTTCCGAAGCAAATATACGGGTATACACAAACAACAAACAACCTCCGCTTTCTACATGTCGAGGTAATATTCAATTTAGGCCTTGCTTGTTGTACTACTCTTGCTTGACACGCACATAAAGGAGGATTTTTAAAATTTTTCTCTTCGTTCTTATACACCCGAGGTAAATAAACCTACAATTTCATCCATCATACAAACAAATAAAAGAGATTTAAAAATATCTAAGCTCGAGTAGTTTAATAATTTCTTAATTTAGGAAAATCGCTTAACTCATAATCAAGTAAAGGTTTCGGAATTTATGACCTTCACATTTTCATATCTAATTAATTAACCCAATTACAATAATTGGATACCCGTAATGTTTTTTTAAATGAGAAGCAGTGTGGCGTAAAAATTCCCTACATGAACAAACTAAACATAGACAAGTAAACATTTAAAATATTTTATAATTCAGATTAAATATTTTTTGAAGTTTGATTTTAACAAAGATATGGGAATTTATTTCTCGGGGTAAGGATATTTAAAAATTCCTTGGAAACGTTGAGTAGGAAATAAATTTTCAATACTTCGCAGAATAAAACGAGATTACTTTTGTAGCTTGTAAAGATTTTCGATATCAAACCTGGTTGATTTAACAATTCTATATACTTTTGAATCATTCTTCTTCTATTTTCCAGGATTTTGTAATGTTAGCTCAAGGTCCGTATACTCGACGCACCTTGATGTTAGCTTACGTACTTAAGTTGCGTGGCAACACGAATACTAAAAAAAAAATTAAAGTGGAAGCCAAATTTGTGCAAAGGTTTAGATAAAAATCAAAGTTGGGCCCACCTGTTGGTACTCCAAGGCCTTCTAAATCCGCATTATCCCATTTTCGAGTTTTGAGCAAATTTTACATCGAGTTTAAATTCTATAGCATCCATTATTAGTAGACTCCATTTATTTCAGCAAATTTCTGATTAAATATTAAATTTACTGACGTGGTAATGACTCGAAGTACATCAGACTAGCAAAGAGGCTTATACGTACACACAAATTTCCTTTCTAAACTGACCAACTGAAAGCATTAATATTTTGCGAATTTAATTGAACCATCATCGAGTTACCTCGACATGTTTCAATAAAATTACCTCAATTACGTTTCCCTTTTCATTAAAACTTAAAAGCAACTTCGGTTAGATCTTTGTATACACCGATACGAACTAATTCGTTATATGTTCACAAACATTAATTAAATATATTGGGAAAATCCCAAACTAATGGCTTCTTCTCTTTAATCCTAAAACGAAGTTTTTTTTTCAAGAGTTTTGCAAAAATACTCTCGGGAAAGTTTTAATCAGCCGGTCGTCATGTAGAGGATTGATTGCGAACGTTGAGTATCAAACGAAAGGCAAGATGTAATACCCAAGAAATGACGTGTGGGTTTCAGTTCAGTTTGAAAATCCTTTCAAAGGAGTACATTAAGACAAACGTTCTTAAATAAGTTGTTAGGTTTATTAGTAAGGGATTGTCTGTTTTTTTTCTTAAAGCAGTGGTTGCGTTTTGGGATGTTAACCGGAAGGGTAAAGCGCGGAAGTGTTAATACAGCGCGGGACAAAGAGCGAAGAGGCATCTGCCCAATAATTCAGTAGTTAGTCCAATAATTTACTTGAGAAAGCCGATACATTTGGTAATCCGAACATTGGAAAATATAGTGAAGACCCTTGGCTCCGGGCTACTAAATCACGCTACCAGCAACCCTAACCTAAATATATGGGTGTCGGAGCAGTTCCGATTGAAATGTCCGGAACTGGCGTGCGCTACGACCAAAATTCTCTAGATTTCGCAGAATATGAGCTATTTCCCGGGGAAAATACGGGGACCAAACGCATTCGATGGACTCTAATAGGCGTTTGCAGTTGGAATTCGCGAGCACCAAAAATCGAAACCTCCGTTTCGAAGATCCGCTCCAAATGGAATGTCAATTGCGTTTAAAACCGTTCCGTCGAAAAAAAATGCATCAGGTTTAACAAAATCTGACTACGTAAATTAATGCGAAAAGGGGGGGAAATATTCTTGGAGAACAAAGAAAAAGAGACGAGTCCACAATGAGAAAATTTGATGTAATCCTTCTGCATTTTTAATGTGGGGGGAAATTAAATGTTTGGAGCTCCCATTAATATTTCAATTATAATCTGCGGTGGAACGTTTCGTTTGTATCTTTAATTTTAATGGCGGGGAATTAATAAAAAAAATTCTTGTGGTATTCTTAATATACCGTTCTTCCTGAAGGTCTGTTTGAAATTAAGCTCAAGTCAACGTTTATTCCTGACTGTGTAAACACTTGGATTGATAATATTATTTGTTGTTCTGGATTGTCAATCATGTGCCAAGTGCTAAGAATTAAATACCCGCTTGTTATTTGCTTGTCAAACACAGTAAATGATTTAAGCCTATTATAGATATAAGTATTGACGTTTATATATTGCGGTATTTCTTACGTTCTCCTCATCAATTATTCATAAGGACGTTTGTTACAATATTAAAGCAGAAATTATAAATTGATATCAAACGACTTTTATTAAACCCAAGGGCAACTCGATTTTCTTTTTTCTTCTCTCCTCTCTCGCCGCTTATAAGCAAATTATTTAAATTCACTCTAAAAGGCAATAAAACAACTTATCGAGGTAGACCCTGTTTTACAACGGCTCCACTTTTACCAAATTTAGCCTCTTTAACCTCCTGCTCGTTAAACGCAGGTCGATTTTCGGTTGGGGCACTTGCATTCTTAATTTATGGTTCTAATTTGAGAGCTGTAACTAGCGGTGACTTCCAAACTGTAGCAATTAACGAAACAAATTGGATATTTCTAAATGTACATTCCACTTTCAACAAATGCCTTTTTTTTACTTCGTAGGACAGACACTCTACAAACCACTGTTAATAAAAGAGAAGTAATGTTTTATTTATTCAATATAAATATATTTCCTTATAAATGCAACCTTTTGGGACTGAAACATAGCCCTTCCCTGAAGAGTTACGCATCTTCAAAAATGGAGTAAAAATTTGGTTTTTAATTTTTATCTCAAATTTGGACAAAGATAGAAAAATACAAATAAGTGGACGTGTTCTACCAACAGGAAGGCTCTTTATGGATATTTTCTTTATCCACCTGTATTGTTAGAAAGGGATGAAACTTACAACCCCTGTTCATTTTTTTATAGAACATTTTAATGCACCTGAATTTTTTATTTAAAAAATACGCATGAGAAAGCCAATTCATTTAGAAAATTATTTGTCTCTTTTATTTTTACCGTGAGACTAATAGTTTTCGAGTAAAAAATTAAAATCAATTGTAATGTGCGCCTCAGTTTTGTGAGGTTGTACTAAATTTCTAAAAGAAAAAAGTCTAGGTAGGCGTTTGTGTATCTTTCCATGATCAAGAATGTATGCAAACTTACTAACAATTATTATTATTATCAAAAACAACAAAACACAAAAAATGAAATCTGCCTACTGCCTAGGTACCTAGACTTTGTTCTTTTAGAAATTTAGTAAAACTTCTCACAAAACTGAGGCGCACATTACAATTGATTTTAATTTTTTACTCGAAAACTATTAGTCCCACGGTAAAAATAAAAGAGACAAATAATTTTCTAAATGAATTAGGCTTTCTCATGCGTATTTTTTAAATTAAAAATTGTGTCTTGAATATTAAATATCACTTCTGGGTCGAAAACATTCCCTCTCTAACTTTCTCAGTTTTTCAAACAGGAGGAATTAGTTAGTGAAATAAAAAAGTGTATTTTTTCCCAATAGAATATTAATTAAAGTTTATGAAAAAATAAACCTAATCATAATTATTTTTTAAGTCAGTGGTTATCGCGTTAGGGGATTCATAATATGCGACGCAATCATTGGTTGGAATGTTAACTGAAATATTCCATGCAAGGCTCGCATAAAAGGTAATGGTAATAAAAAAAAGTGGAGCAGGAATTTTAAATCAGGAGAAATTAAGCGACCACTAGAGCAATTTGAGGTTATGTTTACCGGTTGGGAAAAGTTTATGTATTTTTAAGCTTCTATTAATCGCACGGTGTTGATAATGTAATTGTTTGGTTTATAGAGTTGGTTATTTTAGGGAACGATATAACTTGATACGTAATTTCCATATACAAACTAAAATTTCCAATTTAAATTTCATCAAGAGCAGAAAACTTTTAATACTTTTAAAATATTGATATTACCCCAATTTTCCAAACTAACTTGGAAATACCTTCCCTAAAACTAATTAATTTTAACAAAGTTTCTTCTAATCCTTTATCCATAGCCAAGAAGTTCAATAATTTCTTAAAATCGAAGACAGGATAGTTCCCAACAAATCAGGCCCCTTGCCACAGGTTACTGGTTAACCCCATAGTCCCCATAACTATAGTGTGGTCCTGCAAATCCTATGGTCTTCGGTTTGGATCGAAATCTAAATTCCAATACAAACTAGAGAGTATCTGGGAAGTTGCAACCGAAGCAACCTCTCTGAAAAGGAGTTTGGTATAATTCCGACCACGGCATACTAGCAATCTGCGGCCCTCGGCTTAATATAAAATCAGTTGTATTGAGGTCCGAAACTTCAACCCTGTCTTGTGACGATTTAATACTACATTTCCAATTTTTAGGATTTTTATACTCTACAGATAAATGTACTTTGAAGTTATAAGTATTAAAGCAGAAAAATAAATCTTTTGTATAAAACAGTTTGAAGAAGCAAAAAAAAAATGTGATATCCGCTTTTCAAGTTATTTCGAATTTAACTCGCCCAGTCTCTTTCCCTTTTGATCTCGCTGTCGGCTACGTTTAGTTTCTACATGAAAGCAAAGAGGATTACAGTGGTATTTTAAAATCCCGACCAGCTTTATCCGTACAGGAGGGACAGAGCCATATTCTACTCATACAAAGTAACGCCGGGATAGTTCGATCCTGTTTTAACGGACTGCATAATCCATATTTCAATGCAATAATTGTGAGCAAGCGTTTGTCATTATCATTTTCCTGGAACATGAGAATTATGTTTTGCGAAATACTGTCCCTCTGAATGCATATGTAATACCCGCTAATTGGGGGGAGTGTCCGTCCATCAGGATATATTCATAATCATAGGAAATGCTTCCTCTCTATTCTAATTGAAAGCCGATTTTCACGTCGTCTTTTCAAAATGTATGATTCATTTTACTACACAATTTCTTTACGTGATCAGGTAATTATTTTTTATTAACATTATTATAAAATATTTTATATTTGAAAAAAAAAAAGAGCTGGGAATCATTCAAGTTCACGCAAAGCAGCGTTTTCGTATAATTGTATGAAATTTTCTTGTCAAAACTGACAGCTTGAATGAAAATATCGTTTCTATAACACTGTGTTAAGTGAGGGGAAAAAACCTTTAAAAGCGTTTCAGTTCGGGCCTAGTCTTATTTAAAAGGGATTAATCGATTTCAATACAAAAATCTTTTAAATGCCTCTACGAAAAGTTATAATTCTTGATGATTAAGCAAATTTTTCTCAGATGTAAAGACTCATTTACACAAGGTTCAATTCGTTTTTAAATCATTGAAGCCTGATTTACAGACTTCAACGTGTATTAGTTTAATGGGTTAATTTATTGATGAAGTCTTTACTGATGATATCCTGATTATCCAAAGCATGATTTACAGGATTAATTATTTATAATCCCCAAAGGAATTTTAATTTTCAAACTTTACTTTATTTTCGATGAGGGGAACGTTTTATACTTTAATCCCAAAATACATATTTATTTAATGCTGTTTACTGAAATTAAAGGTTCACATGAAACAAACCTATCCAAAATTGATAATAAAAAAAATGTTATAATGGAGAAGGCTTAAGGCCTGATTACACTGTCAAATTATTCGAAACCATGGTTTACAGTTCCTAAGAAGTTTATGAAAATAAAGGCCGTTGCTAGCTCCACGGCTAACGTGGATATAATTATGACACAAAATCCACGGCATTACGTTCGGCGCATGTCTGGGGACTTGGAAAATTATTTCAGCTTCCTGAGATTATAGGCACAGAGGTGCGCACGATTGGTTGCCTATTCCCAAGGCGTAAAAGTCTGTTTCTGAGTAATCTAATTATAACAATTATTAACTAAAAACAAAATCAATCGCTCGGACTATGAGAAACTTTACTCTAGTATTTTTTATTGGTCATATTCAACTTGCAAATTAATTAAAAATCAATTTAAAATATGAAAATGTTTGAAACTTTCATAATGGAATAATTTTGTCCCGGACATGCGCAGTAGGTGCAGCTCGTATTCGCGTCGCCGAATTAATGACGTCATTCCTTGACAATGACGTAATGCCGTGGTATTAGTGTTAGAATTATATCCACGTTAGCCGTGGAGCTAGCAACGGCGATTGTCAAAAGGAAGTCTTAAAGAGACTAACAACGGCGGGTTCGAAAAGTGAAAAATCTTATCTGAAGAGTAAGCAACGGTATCCACAAAGTTCTAACAGGAAGGTCTAAAGTGTCCAGGTCCCCAGACATGCGCAGTAGGTGCAGCTTGTATTCGCCCTTGACAATGACGTAATGCCGTGGATTTTGTGTCAGAATTATATCCACGTTAGCCGTGGAGCTAGCAACGACCTAAAATAAACTGAAAAAAAAACTTCCGTCCGTGTAATATCACCAAATACGGGATGCAGAGATCATAATCTAAAGCCTATTTTACATCGGCAATTTTCTTTAATGAGTTCCTAACTAGAAGCCGATAGTTCATGGATGATGTCCAAATATTTGTCTAGTTTATGCTTAGAAGTCTGTAACAGACTGATAAAAGGCGAGTTCCCACAATGTTTTCCCTTTTTTTCAATATTTTAGATACTTTTTTAAAACTTGTACTAATTATTTTGTTTCAAAGAATTGCAAAACGTTGGTCATTATTTTCACATTAAAATTCCCATTTTGTGATAAAACCAGAAGAAAAAAATTCATGTCTCCACGTAAATTAAAATAATTATTTAAATCTTCGAGAGGCCTGGTCTACTGCTGTGTAGTAATAATTTTGGTCGTTCGTTAATTGGACACAACCATCATCCAAAAGTCGTGCAGGGCAATTGCACACAGTTAATGATAGTTATTAAATAATTTCAGGTTTACAAGGAAGATTCCTTAAAATCGCAGGTGCGGAATAAAGTTATCGCTTAAAAGAAATTTTACGCGTTTTGGCAACACAATCAAAAGCATGACTTAGGGCGACGAGTTCATTAATCTTGGATAAAAACAAATCCACAGCAGATTTCTAACTGTAATTATATGATCTATCATTTATTTTAAGGAAAAATATTAATCAGGAACGCTTGAAGGTTTTAAGGCAGAGACAGTTGCGGGTTTTTCTAATCTTATATCCACTAATAGTGACCATAAATAACTTTAAAATGCACACGGAATATTTCTCATTAAACCTTGATTTACATTAATGATAGAAGGGAAAAAAAACTTTGGTTATTTAGTTAAAAGCTATTAGTTTCTCTGTTGGTTTAGTACATCAAGAACGTTTTAAGTTTTCCTGTAGCAGCAGTTTTGTAACATGTGTAGCTGTTAATGGCTTGTACAACTATACCGATTCTTATCTTAAGAATATATTAACACATTACTTGTATTTGCATTTACGTTATATTAAGAGAAAGACACGCATGTGTGACTATTTTATATCGGAACTTTCCAAACGAATTGGCTCACGAAAACTGAAAAATTTAGAAACGCAACGACATACCTACCTACATTTAGCGTCCCCCCGTTTAAAGAGTGGAAATCCATGTATTACCCAAAATAGGAAAAACATTATTCAATCGTTAGGTCAAATAAATGAAGGTGCAAAAACACGATTAGAAACATTAAAACGTAACATTTTCAATAACTATGATTAAATCTTCACCATGATTTGCTTCATCCTGTCAGGAAAATAAGTGGGTATGAGGGAAATAATAGCGAAGTCACGGATATCTCTCCTTTGTAAAACACGCAGACATGCAAATTAATTTCGGAATTAAATTCTAGCTTTCCAGGAATAAAGCAGATCAAGTGTAAATAGACGAACGATCTCGGATCAGATTCGTATCAAATCAGCAGCGGAAAAATGCACGGACTCCGACTGTATTTCAACTTAAATCTGATTTTGCCCAGTCATCGGTTGTCAATTTTAATTTCTAGAAATGAATTTGTGTCGGATTTCATTCTATGAATCCGGTTTTAATATATTTTTTTAGAAGATAATAGGATTCAATTGATTTCGTAATCGGTTTTGCATTGTCTGGATAATTCAACTGTGTTCCACAAAACTTTTTTATTCATTTTTATTTGAATTTTGAAAGCATAATAATTTAAGCCTCTTCTAGTAACAAATAAAGAAATGCTTGTAATAAACATCCCTTCTTAAAATTTTACCCAAGATTTTCTGATTTCATCCTGTCGAAGGAAGTTTGAAGGTGTATGCAGGATGTTCAAGATAAGGAGCGCGTACATAGATATTTCGAAATGGTACGATCGATCACCATTCAAATTCTATAAATTTGATAAACTTAATTTTTGAATCAAATGAATTTATCTTTTTTTGTATAAAGACGTTAGAATGTGTAAATTATACTTTAGTTGTCGTAAAATCTGTTATTGTAGCAAACTCCTCGGTATAAACTTTGTATTATTCAGATTTTGAAAATCCTTGCTGGAATTAATAAAACCTGGTAACCTACTTTGATATTTATGAACTTGAGAAATGGGTTTATAAAGTAAAATTAAATCAAAAGTTTTGAAATTCCACAAGATCTGATTTTTGACACGTAATCTGATTATGCAATTAAGGAATTAAAATAGGCTTGTTTTAAATTCCAAGTCCTTGACAAGTTCCTGAATAAATTTTAAAATTTTCCGGCTTATAAATTCTCTAAGAATGTTAGAAATTATTTTGATAAGAGTCTCCAAAATTTATATTTCACGCTTCCGCGTCCTTAAAAAGGATATTTATTTATATCTCTCGAAATAATTTACCGGAATATAAATACGTGGTGGCTGTTTTTAAGTGTTATTTATACAGAAGTTGTGAAATTACTATTATTTTCCGGAACGTTTTCGGGCTCAATGGTCCATGTTTGAACGTAATTTAAATACTTAGCTCTGGTAGTACGGCCCCGACTTTTATCCCTGTTTAATAGCGGCGCTTACATCCGCTTTTATATCATGTTTCATTATTAGAAAAAGCTACATGTGTTCCTGCGTATAATAATACACACACACATACATGTATACCCTGCTGGTAATTTGCTTTACGTTAATGTGCTTGCTTCGGGGCTTCTAATTACGTTTGTTTACGAAAATTGATGTGCAGTAAAAATGTGGAAGATATGAAAGTTTCTTTTGTATAGATGTCATGTGAGGGGGTGGTTATACGTTAAGCTATCGCGTTTGTTGTTACGTAATCTGTTTTTGTTGATGATGTGTGTTGAGTTTTGTTAAAGCATGTGCAGGACGTGCGGACGATGACTTTTTCGTTTTCAAAATATCTGTCATCTGTTATTAATACGTTTAGCATCAAAGTGATAACAACTGGAGTATACAGAAGCAATGACAATATTTCAAATAAACACTCAGAAGTTAATAACCCTTTTAACAAAAAATCTTCAAAGGCGAAGAAAAGGTTGGACTTTTAACGCCCCACAACTCAAAAACTAATTACAGGTTCAGCAACAACTTGTTTGAAAGCCATTTGGCGTTACTATACCATGAAGAAAAATTTATTTAGTAAATCTAAAAACGGTCGCAACGGCCCTCTTCCAAAAATTTTGAAATTTTTGAAAAATTATTACGAAAAAACTTGCCACACGATTTTGTTTAAGTTTTCTACACTTTTGCAGCTTGGTATTAGATACATTTTCCTTTTTTGATGAATGCCAGAATTTCACTGTGGCGCCCTCTACCAGGTTTTGAAAATCGGAAATTGAAGCTCCTATATAGCTCCTTTATTAATCAAAATATGAAACAAGTTTAAATATAAAAGTTGTTCCGTATATAGTTTTGCATTCTCCTAAATTTATATCACGTATACAGGGTGTTTGCTTTCCACGGTACAATAAGCAACTTTGTTATTTTAAATGAAACACCCTGTATATTATTATATAATTGAATGCAAAATTGAATTGTCTATCACATAGTATAAGGTAGTCATATAGCTAAAATGTACGGTTGATGAGAAAATCGCGAACTTCCGCTGCGTTAGTAAATTAGATGCCCGTCTCTCTGTACGTATCGAACCCGTATATTCTGGTGTTTCTCGCTACGCATTCAAGTGATTTCCAATGCTGCCTCGCGAACTACTGTTGAATACCAAAAACGAAATGTTTATTTTTAGTATGGGAAATTCCAGGAGAGGTGTGTACCTCCACTTTTTTACATTTGGGAGGGTGGGGACGAATAGAAGGCTGTGGTTATAGCATTTAATTTCATGGCAGGGTTAAATGAGGGTTCTAATTCAAATTTTAACAATAATAGAGGGCAAATTTAATATCTCATATTGATTGATAGATGATAAAAATTTGTATAATCTACCACTGGTTTTGTTTTTATAAAAATTCAATAGAATGTGTCGAATATTCTTATCTATTTGAAATTTTTGTATTTCAAAGACTTGAGAATTGTACTATAGATCCCAATGTAATTTAGTATAGACTAAAGCACACCTAGTCGGTCGTCCAAATTAATATGTTGCCAAGCGTGAAAATACACACTTGCATTACTTGGTTCACGTATTCAAAGGAACACTTCCAGATGTAATCCAGGATTCTATAAGCTTAGAAACAATGAGATCGGGATGAGACGAAAATGAAAGCGTCGGTGGGAACGCGGCGTATTAAATACCGGTACAATACCCGTCGTTGTTGTCATCTCCCTCTTACGCGAGTCTTTAAAAGGAAATCCTTCCTCGTCCCTTTTTGATGGATTTTGTTTTAATTTTACCCGTGCAAAGTGTAAAATGTGTAAATAGCGCTCGCTTATGACTAATTCGTCGCCATCATTTTGTAATTCGGTAGGGAATTGCGAATTCAAAGGAGAATCCATTTCCTGAAATAAATTAAAATTTGGTTTTGTAAATTATTACTTTGTGTTTTGTCCTTTTGATATGACGCCATAAATATGTATAACAAAAAGAAAATGGATCTCGATTTGAATGTGTATTGTGTATAACCGTCCTAGTATAAACTTATCTCCCTTTCATTTCATTTCTGATAAGACCTACCCGATTTTGTTGTCTATCGGTTATTTTCAAGGTTTGATTATAGAAAATTTCGTCACCGAGAGGAAGAGAGAAAAAATGAGGGGGTAATAATGCAGAAACTTGCCTGACGAACGTTTTTATCTCATCATAAAAGCTTTAAAAGCACAGCATAAGCTTAAAACTTTGTTGCATTTATTTAGTCCCCGGTCGCTAAACAAAAAATGTTTGAATTAATTAAACGTTTTCGAACTTTTCGCGTTTATCTCCGAGGTATTATTTATTTTAGTAAACTACCCTGACGAGTACACAACTTTAGCATTCCGGCCCCATTTTACTAAGCTCTCCGTCCTTTATAACAAACATAATTTGTATTTTCAGTTGCGACAGTTCGTTCTCAGTTTTAACATGCACGGGGTGGCTTTCTGCAGTAAAACATTATTATTAATTCAGTCACGGAATAAATATTAACACAAGACCAAGAACCATGTTGACTTGCGAATTATCCATTTGAATTGATTACCTCCTTACATTATTTAAGCGTTCCTGTCCTTTACCAATTTAGATCTCACTCACACTTCTTCCCCTTTACATACAAATTAATACACCCTTACAGTTTAATTTTTTTTTCTGTTGCTCTAGTCACAACATAGCGTCCTATAAATAACCGGCCGTACTCCGGAGGGCACGCTGATCATGACTGTCACAGACACAAAGCTTTGAAAATATTGTAAAACAACAAAAAGTTCAAGGAAAAAAATAAATTCTCCCCATATATCAATTTTCGGGTCGTTCGGAATAAATCAAACACAATCAGTGAACAGTTCCGATCAAACAACTGCGATAAGAACGTTTATGATAAAATACTGTAATAATCATCTACAGAATACATATATAAACACACACACACACACACACACGAGAGTACAACCCACACGGCAAACATTTGAATCAGTAGCATGAATGAATAATATAGTTACTTCCACTTGCATTATTCATAAAATCATTAACTAATTCTCGCGTCTCAACGCCTACTTGTTATGCACAGTCGGCTTCTAAAGCTCGAGCAGAGCAAAATTACAGTAGAATATTTTAAACGAGCAAAATTACAACAAAATATTGTATTTTGGGGGGCGGGAAGGCGCTTAAAGGTTGGAGGGCTGGAGCGCGAGAAGTAGACTGTGCGTGTTTTATTTGACAAAGCAACGGGAAAATAAAACAGAAATCCGCGCGCGGACGAAAAGGAATCTTTTGAAAAGCCCCCCCGCGTATGATATGTATGCCTGGAATTTTTCAGTATTAAACTCACGAAGTGTATGAATTAGGGAAGGCGGAGAAAGTTAACAATTTTTAAATTCGTTTTAGCGCCGGGCGCGAGGAAGGCACCTGTGTTGTTTGTATTTCATAACCTCCGGGATCCGCTAAATAAACTTAAAATCAACAGAAAGCTGCTTCTCTCGTCTTAGCAAAAAAGCCGATTGAACTTTCATTATAATACGGCTATTTACTTTAGCGCTTAGGGGATCAGGCGTTTTATTAATCAGGAAACGATTTAAAGTTTGCCATCCAACTTTTTGATACCTTCATATTGAAAACACCGGAATATTTATTAGGAAACTTACTTCACTCAAACCCTCTTCTGCATTTAAATCTCACAATTTCTTTCCGCTCCTATATATCTCTTTCCTCTGAAGGTCGTTCTTATTATGAAAG
Organism: Hemicrepidius hirtus; assembly: GCA_963082805.1. Taxonomy (NCBI): domain Eukaryota; kingdom Metazoa; phylum Arthropoda; class Insecta; order Coleoptera; family Elateridae; genus Hemicrepidius; species Hemicrepidius hirtus. The sequence continues at coordinate 30,806,676 of OY720162.1, forward strand.
CCCTACAAATTTTCAATTACGGAAAATATACGAGAAACGAAGATAAATTTCTTGGAATTTTCTCTTTTACGTCATGCTATTTGAAAAATTTACTTCGTTTATCTATACCATTTTATTTACATTTTATTACCACTCTTTGACTTCATCACTCAAAAAACTATTTTAATTAACTTTGAATATCTAAATCACTATTTTCTGTCTCTATTTTTAAAAACGTATTAAATAGAGGTTGAGAAAAAACGACAAACGTAACAGATAAAGGTAAGGTATAGGAGGATATCAAAAGATACGGCTGACGTGGATATAATTCTGACACAAAATCCACGGCATTACGTCAAACAACGGCGTTTAAAATATTGTGTAGGTTGTGGGCTTCAAAATTTAAAATACCGAAGTTATGGCTTAGGGTGTTTTTAGGTAACAGCTTGTACGAAAAAGACAGACTAAGAGAATGTAAGAGGGCATTGACAAAAAAGGGGGAAGGGAAGGGCGTTCGAATATGATATCAGAGATGGGAGAAAGAGAGAAAATCCAAATAGGGGAGGAGTAAAAAAATCACAATTACTAAATAAAAATAGACACAAATGAACTACTCGTATTATTAAGTCGAGCAAACTTAAAGAAAAGCAAGAATCCTTACAAGAATCAAGTATCTTAATTCGAGGGGTAACATAATCCTTAAAAAAATACAAAAAACAGGTTTAGGAAATTCAAGAAGAAATCTTGAAAGTGCGGAGGGTAATCCAGTAATTATTCCAAGGTTAATAGGTACAGTAATGAAGTAATTTATTTGTTTATAGGTGTGGCACATGAAAATGTTTGTGTGTGCAAAATTTAGTCTCACCTGTAATTAAGTAAATTTAATATAAATTGGATGAAACCGAGCGAATAATTAATCAACTATGACATATGAAAAATTATTCAATTAAAGCGATTGTAGTTTATTTAGGAAAGTGTTTTAAATTTAATTTTTAAAACAGTCCTTTTAGAAAGAACAAGGAGACAAAGAGATCAAGAAATCTGCTATGATTAAATGTTGGGGGAAAAAATTTAGTCGTGGGATTGTTCAAAAAGAATTCTTTACAGTCAATTAAGGGAAAATGGAAAAAATATGACGGAGGCGTTTCATTCGAGTTAAAAGGTGGAATATTACTAAAACGTTCGTAAAATTCTGGCTGGCTTTTCAATTAGGAAAATTTGAAATAAAGTGGATGAAAAATTGCGAAAATGCAAATGCCTTCCTGTATAAATGACAGAATCCATAAACGTAGTATTTTGATAAAGTGTCACACGCTATTATTGCTGTATAAAATATCCAAGTTCTCTTGGAAGCGGAGTTGAATTTAAACTGACTCAAATAAAGTATTTAGGTAGCAGGAGTTAATAACAAAGTTTCCTGCTACGTCGCGGCCGGCAGGAGATAAACGGAGTAGGCTTGTTATATGGCGAGTGAGAGAGTCGTAAAAAGTGGTGAAAATGTAGCCAAGACAAGTTTTGGAACATATTTTAGACATTCTGGACTCGTATTTTCGTACCTCTGCGACCCCAAAAACATCAATGCTCGTTTCCTCCAACGACTTGGGGAGCTTATTGATCGGGAAACCTCGGAACGACTCGGAAAATGGCGAAAAAGCTCGCTTCCGCTTGGAGCTTTCGCATTTACCGCTACCTAAGCGGCACTCTATGATATTCTATTGACGGTTTTCCCACGCCGCCAAAAACTTAACCAACAATGACATCTTAAAACCCACCTTCAAAACACAAACGACAATTAAAACTTTTCCAAACGTGACAACGTATCACTAGTTCCCTTTCCGATACAATACGAGTAGAAGAGAGAAAATTCGCGATAGTGTGGTAACGAGCGAGTAATAAAATTCCGGCGTTGTAACAATGGGCAGAAGTTGATTTATGTTGCAGGAAAATTAATTAAAACGTTAGAGTAACTTCTGGTGATTAAAAAATACATCATATAACTTAGAAAATGTATGTTCTATTTTAATTTCCCATCCCTTAAATGTCGTCCTCAATTTACGAGCACGAAAATTCCACAATCTGTCACTGTGCCGTTGCGCCCTCGGCTGAATAAAAATAAATGCTTTATTAATAACACGCACAGGATGCTCCGCAAAGCTAAAGAAATCCTGCACAGATCCACCAGGCCATGTTCTATCAAATCACCAAGATCCATTTTTCATTGTATACAAAGAAATACCGCACGCACTAAGCGCTTCCGCAATCGTATATGACGACGAGGAAACATGCCAAGCGTTTACAGTTCTACTGCTGTTAGTTGGATAACAATAACCACCCTTTGTGTACTCAATGTCACTACTATATCCCTCATAAATTATTCACAAACAAATAGCAGGAATCCGTCTGGATTTAAATTACAGTACACCACCACATGACAACAACACACTTAAAAGCAAGAGGCACACCGCGGAACAGGCGGAAGAGTACAGAAAGAAGTGGGAATTTTCAAATCCCCGAGGGAATTAAAAAGACGTAGTCGTTCAATAACTAACAGAGAAAAACCAAGAAACTCCAAAATCCTAATAAAATATATGGCTTCCAAAAGGTTTTTCTAAGGATTTAAAGGAAGAGAATTTAATTTTTCGTCGAGGATTTTTCGGCTCTCTTAGTTGTCACGGTATTCGCTAATGGATTTCAATAAAAAAAAAACCGTATCAACTAAAATACAGGAATTGTATAAAATATAAAAAAAAATTACAATTCTATCTATTATGAGCAGTGACAACGAAAATAAAAAAAAACCTATTCGGAAAACTTTTATTTGCTCTTCCTCCCACTGTCCATTCAACGGGTGTTTAAAAACAAATTTGTGTCAAGTTGGCTGTGGTTCCGTGATAATTGTAAGTACAAGGTTTTTAAAATGTCCCAATATTTGTTTACAGAACTTTCATTCCATTACCATTTGATAACACTTTTATTTTTCTTTAAACCCCCCACAATTAAAATATTTCTTTGGAATCAACTCTTCATCTCTCCCCCTCTCTTTCTTTTCACCTGTGCTTCCCTTTCAGTGTTTCCCCAGCGTATTGTTTTTGTCATTCCCTCTACCTATCTCTCTTCTTCTTATGAATTTTTGCAACCCCTTTCTTCTACGAGCCTATTCCTTCTAAGACCATTTTGTCCTTGATTTTTCTGGCTTTTAAGCTCGCCCAACCTAAATCTTTAATCAAGTTTGCCTAATAAAAGTTTTTGTTTTTACATAAATCGGAACTCCTAGAACAACTACTTTCCAGACTAATTTTGGAACGTTATTCAACTATAATCGACTTTATTATAAATGTTTTATCAAATAATTGTCCAAGTTCCAGAACTTTTATTGTGGGGTCTGGACGATGATAGTTAATTATCTCAATTAGAATAATGGCAGCTGAAATATGAAACAGTATGGACAATTAGCAATGGAATGTAGAATTGTCGAAACAAAAATAGTGACGTCATAATTATTAAAAAATAAGGAGGCTGATATGGGTAGGTGTTTCCCCGCGCTTTTGATTTTTTAAAATTTATAATAAATAAAAAATTGCCATGGTTGAACCTTTTGAAATAAAAATGAATAAGAAATCGAATTGTGAAGCAGTAAGTCCTGTCGGTGACTTTTTAAGTTTTTGTGTAGGTCTCTTGGGCCGTGTTCGCCTTTTGCTTTCTTCTTCTTCACGGATCGTTGTACATGAGTATCTACAATCCAATCTCGACTTCCGACGATAATGTAGTAGTCCCCGTAGCAGTAGCTCCGGGAAAAGCTTACTGTTAATGATTTTATAACCACATCTCATGGTTACAACATCGAATTTAATCTGATAATCTCTTCAAAGATGCAATTCATAACTGACTAGGTCGCTTCTGGTTGTTCCGTCTCGCTTTTTCGTGTCGTTTCAGGTGGTAAAGTTAAACGAAGACAGGGGAGTATGTGGAGATCACAAAGTGTACTACCCTGCAAACATGTAATCGTCGCCGTAGGGCGCGTTTACATCGCTCCTACAAAAGCGATTCTCTACCGCTATAACGTTAATGATCATTTGTTTGTACTTGGAAAAGAGGATCCCCTGGGGGTTGGTTGTAAATTCTCTAGTAGTGCAACTCTTTCACGAGCAGTCGTAAACTTTAAAATTACACTCGAGTCGAGCCTTCCTTCAACTCCTCTTGGCTCCTTGAATTGTCCTTCAATTAGTGACCCGGATGCTACTTGCAGTTTGCTGCCGAATTTCTCCTTGGGTTAGTGGCAATTTTCACCCAGGTCCTCAGTTATTTTGTAATTTACTACACGACATAATAAAATTATATGAGGACGCTCCGAGCTCTAATTCTTAACTGTCGCGAAATTATACACCTATGCAGGAAATTGCGAAAAAAAAAATCGTCGTAAAGGTAGCAATAAGATTAAACTGCATTTGATATTGCAAAATATTTTCCTCTTGGCAATTCCATTTTTATTGGTCATCAATGTAGAGAATTGTTCGGATTCCTGCGAGCACAATTAAATTACCTATAGTAGGGGGGAAAAATGTCATTCCCAACCTTACGGATTTCCATTTATTCGAAAATTTCATAAGACTAGCTGCTAAATACGTGTAATACCTTTGGCATTTGCGTTACGCCCGGCATTCCAAATATCACCGCGAACTACACAAAGATTGCTCGACTACTAAATTTCTGACGAGGTTTAGTTTGTTGTTTGGAAGGTTCAAAACATTTTCTCTTGTTAATATGTAGAGGGTTCGTTTTCAAGGTGCCTTAATTGCGGTGGATAAATGCCTCCAACCTATTCGAAAAATTTGTCAGGCACGGAAATTTGGAATATTTTTAGCTCATCCCGGCCATAATTTAGAACTATGTTAGGAGTTATTTGGAAATTATTAAGATACGTGGTATGATTTAGGGGATTTTTAGCTACAACTAACTACCCTTAATAATAATGGTAATTACAAATCGTTAATAAGTTTTAAATATATTTACCAATACTAGTAAAAAAATCAATATCAAAGACAAATTACAACCGACTGTTAATCTACAAAGTTGTTTGGTAATTATTTATTTATAATAATGCTTCCCCTAAAATATTAGGAATTGTACTCTCCTTTAACTTTAGTCTGAACCCTCTAGAATCTATTGTTAACATTTACGATGGAATTTATTGGATATTGTTTTGAAGAGGAAGTAATTTGTATTTTCCTGTTTACACTTCGAGGATTCAAACCCATTGACCTTTAACCTGGATACTTTAGACCTTCCTGTTAGAACTTTGTGGATACCGTTGCTTACTCTTCAGATAAGATTTTTCACTTTTCGAACCCGCCCCGCCGTTTTTAGTCTCTTTAAGACTTCCTTTTGACAATCGCCGTTGCTAGCTCCACGGCTAACGTGGATATAATTCTGACACTAAATCCACGACATTACGTCATTGTCAAGGAATGACGTCATTAATTCGGCGACGCGAATACGAGCTGCACCTACTGCGCATGTCCTGGGACAAAATTATTCCATTATGAAAGTTTCAAACATTTTCATATTTTAAATTGATTTTTAATTAATTTGCAAGTTGAATATGACCAATAAAAAATACTAGAGTAAAGTTTCTCTAAGTCCGAGCGATTGATTTTGTTTGTAGTTAATAATTATTATCATTAGATTTCTCAGAAACAGACTGTTACGCCTTGGGAATAGGCAACCAATCGTACGCACCTCTGTCCCTATAATCTCAGGAAGCTGAAATAATTTTCAAGTTCCCAGACATGCGACGAACGTAATGCCGTGGATTTAGTGTCAGAATTATATCCACGTTAGCCGTGGAGCTAGCAGCGGCCTTTGACAATACCTACAGTTACTAAAGCTGAAAATAATCGTACATCCATATTTGGCCGTATGTCGGCCTGAGAATTGAACGGGTTTGAATGGTTCAAATAATTTTTAAAGTACCATCATTTAGTGGTAGCTACCATTATCCAACTTTATAACAAATGAAAAACACATTCATTATTCTTTTGTTTAGAAAAAATAGCCTGGCTATAACTTTATTTTTGTGTTTATAGTTCCTAAAAGCTTTTCAGAAAAATAAAACTTGTAACTAAAACCTATTAAGGTGGAATCATCAAAAGTTCACGTAACGAGGCAACATTACAATAATTAGATATCTACATTAAACTTTTCAAATCAATTTTTCTACTTCATGAAATGTCTTTCATGAAACATTTAATAACCTTTCGTTATTTGTAACTTTTCCTAATTCAATGTTTCCTTTAAGAAGCTTCGAAATTCTTACGAATATAATTATTTCGAGCTAGAATTTTTGATTTTACCTGCCTGTAAGATAAAAAATAGGGTTCCGGTGTAATTCAAAATTAAACTAACGTACGCTGCACAACGGCAAATCTTGAATATTTAATCGATGGTAAAGCAAACACATTAAAAAGTAGTTAATATTTAGGGTAACTAAATTACACCAAGCCGAGAATTGATTCGACTCTTGTGATTTTTTAATTATAAATAACCGCTTTGCTTACAGTTTGGACTTTTGAGTTAATCAAGTACCAGATAAACATGACGAGTAACTGTTTTAATATTTTATTAATGATTTCAGGGAAATTGTGAAGGAAATTTTTGTCCGTATTTTTAAGTCCGCAGGACAACTAGCCGTGTACGGGGTCAATTGAGTTTGGCTATATGTACCAGCTCCCTTAAAATATTCTTCGATTTAAAATTTTAATCATCTTTTTGATCAGTCGCTGTATTTTTAATATTTGTTCGGCTCGAGTATTTTGTGTTTTACCATAAATACATTTTAATGTGGGAGTAGATTCTTCTAACAATATCATTTAGGAAAGTATTAAGGGTGTTCCTTTCTGTTCCTGACATAATCACAAGATAACATCTCCCGGTTCACTCGTCCCCCAAGTAATTTCGATGGTGCGGTGATGCATTTTCAATTTGCTTCCAGTTTTAAGCTTACGAGTTCGCTAAATAGAATCATTTCTTCCGGTGGCGTATCATCGAAACAGACCGGGTAGCATCAAAAGATCGATTACCGAAACTCGCCCCTATTATTGTGAATAATAAATTAGATTCCTTAATTTAGGAAGTCATCAGATGTTAGAATTCACATTCGACGAACCGCCAACACAGGCATACATATTGACTTATCGATTCTTCATTACCGGTGCGTGCCGCAATTATTTATTCATCCTATTTTTCAGTCGTTTGAAGTAGGCCGGCGTTTGGCGAATGACGATCGCCGGGGAATCCCCCTAGCGTTTTATGCATTTTTGTTTATTGCAATTTGCATACATTACGCCATTCGATAACGTCCATTTAGATCTGAATCCCTGACACATGCCCGAAAAAACACCGGAATGAGGAAAACCGCGTCCCAAGAGAACGCGCTTGAAAATAGCTTTTTTTTTTAGGACGTTTCGGTCGCATATATAATTAAGCAACTCGTACCAAAAAAATTTTGTACGTTTCAGGTTGACATTACGTGAGAGTTAAACGATATCTAGATGCGTTCTAGGGTTAGCACAGGTTTTTTTAGTTGATAAGGTATAACAGCCCCATTTTTATTGTAACCTGTAGTTTTAAGATATAGAAAATCCAGATAAGAGTTTGGGTTTGCTTTAACCTAAGATTTTTAGGTCTACATATAAGATTCGCAGGATCGGAGGAATCAGGAGGGTTTATGAAGGTCTACGACATTCAGAGCCAGTTTTTGAGTTCTGGTTTAAACCCAGCTTTAGCTAACCGAAGTTTAATTGCTATGGATACAGTTGTTACAAGAATTTTATCCATGGCAATTAATCTTGGTTTAGCTGAATTAGGATTTAAACAAGAATTGAAAAACCGGCCGTCAGAAAGGTTACTTTTCATTAATCCAAGGTTTGTAGGGTGGGAAAATCCAGAGCAAGTTTTGGTTTAGTCTAAGGATTAACGATCCACCAGATCCAGAAAATGTGTGGTTTTAAGGTTTGAAGGTCCGAAAGATTCAAAGAGAGTTTGGTTTTCGTTTAACATAAGCGTTGAAGGTCTAAAAAGGCACAGAGACTTTTGGAGGTTCCTAAGGCGCAGAGAGAATTTGATTTCGGTTTAATTTAAAGTTTGAAGTACTGAAAGATCCAGAAAGAGTTTAGTTTCCCTTAACCCCACGGTTGGAAGGTTTAGATGATTCAGAGAATATTTCGCAGGATCCAAAGAGTTTTTGGTTTCGTTGAAGTTCTCAAAGACCAACAAAAAGTTTAGTTTGAGTTTAACCTAAGGTTTATATCGTTGCAGGACCTATAGAGTTTAGTTTTGATTTAATCCAAGATCGGAAGGTCCGGTCCGGAAGATCTAGAGAGACTTTGGTTTGGATTTAATCCAAGGTTTGAAAGAGTCCGAAGACCTAGAGCGAGTTTGGTCTTGAATTAAGATGATCTATAAGCCTAGGAGTATTAGAGTTAGGTTAGATGGTTCTGAGGTGGATAGATAATAATTAAAGGAGTAGGTGAGCTTTATTTTCCCCCACTAAGCAATCAACTCTGATATTTCAGAGATCAAAGCATACTAGATCAAACTGAATAGGTAGTATAATGATTACGGAGTATGCTTTTCATGTTAGGCTAATATGTCATCATAATTGTTCCATACAGACAACCACGTCATATAACTAAACGGACAAAAATGAGTCATTGTAACCGGGTTGGGGTTGGCTTGGGTCCGAAATAATATGGAAGTAAACTGGAGTATATATAGTCAATTTGTTACGAATTTTAGAACGAATAATTGAATAATCAATTTATATTCTATTGTCATTGTGAAGATTTTGACCTGAAAAAGCCAATTTACTGTAAACAAATACGTTGGGGTTAGCTAATATTAACGACAGTTATTACTTATGAAATAATTCATGCTTTTCATGAGAAAACTAGCAATTTATTTAGCAAACTTCTGTTAAGTGAATTTAATTATCCCCAGCACAGGAAAACCACCACTAAATTATTCAGTAAAGGTGCAGAGACGTCGCGTGCCTGTGTGTATCGTTTTCGTAAATGTAGGAGAAATTGTCATCCGCTTTGTAGGAAGAAAACCGTTACCAAAGCTGTGTTTTTAAATATTTAATTAAACTACCATACTGTTGCGTACAATAACGTTTATAAATTATTATCAGTCGTTAAGCGCAAAACAATTAAATAAAATTAATTCTCGACACAATTTGCAATTGTCTTGGGTAAGTGCTTTGAAGAATAATGACCTATAAATAAATTTAATAGCTGAAGAATAAAATTTTCAAAGTAACATATCTAAGGCGTTACGTGTGTGTGTGTATTTTATCGTCAAGAACTATACTCGTTTACGATGCTGAAGAAAACAATAGCTTTAAAGGCTTCAGGCAACATTGTAGGTAACAACTATTGCTTTTAAGAAATAATACCTTTTTCACGCTTCGTGTTTGCCGATACAAGAAACGAAAACATTTTATTTTTGTCTTGAAAATGTGGAGCATAAATTTTAAACTTAGATCCGCTTCACATTTCAAAATATTATTTTTCTTATGTTCTAGAATCAACCGAGTCTTCCACTCCATTTAACAGACATCAAGAAATCGATTTAAATCTGTTCCCAAGTCGAGCTCGATCTCAAGTTAATATCAGAAAAATTTTAGACTTACCCAATACTTATGTTGAGTACACCAAAACTTCAGGCCATTCCTGTAAAAAAAGAAAAGATTTTTCAGTATAAATTCGAATTGTTTGTTTATCAAGGTGAACCGATTTATCTTGGAACTGAATTTACACAAAAGGCAAAGCCTGTGGAGAGAGCAGGGAGAGAATATAATTGCATACACAATTCATTAAACAAGATGGTAAGATAGACTGTGGCTAGTTAGTTGCGTCCTAGTTTTGGTTTCTCCTAGTATTTGGACGTTAACGACTCGAATGTAACACGGGTCCAGGGCATAATGTACCATCCGAATAGGAAATTACGGTAGTAAATAATAATGTATTCCTCCTAGTTTCGATACCGTCGTTGAGATGTAGGTGTTTTAATATTAGTTGATAGCAGGTGTAACGTCGTCGAGTTTACTGTGGAAATACTATCGCGTTGGTAATATTTTTAGTTTTATACTCAGAGTTATAAAACTACTTTCATGCTCTTATCTATACTGTATTTACATACATACTGCAATTACCTCTAGAATTTTCTCAGAACACCTATCTAAATTATTTATTGATGAAAATGCGCTCGCTGAAAATTACCTGGCAAATATTACTACACTAGATAAATAATTTATATTTAATGGATGCTTCCCAACGGAAGTCATCGAAGATTTATAAATTGTTTAGGGTTTAAAAATAATCCTGTAGTTGTAATCAAAGGGGACGTATTTAAATCTCACGCTGAATATAATAATAGCAAGACACCGGTAAGACGCACAAACTAATCTGAACTTCTCACCCTAAGAAAAAAATTTTAGAACCTCCTACGTTTTACGAAACCTAAATAGATTGTTCTTCAATTAAATATACGGTCATGTACAACCTTCTAAAATAATATCTAATAATACAGAAAAACTTTAATAAAAAAAATACTTATGAGTTGTTCCAAATAGATTCGAGTTAACCTTAGAAATGTATTACATTCGTCTTGGATTAAATTACGAACAAGAATAATACAAAATATGTCATGATTTATGAAATTCCGAAATAACATATTATTTACATTTTTAAGGTTGGCATTTTCACAATTTCATTTCTTTTTTTGTTGCAAGGACAGGTAGTATTGTTATATAAAAAAATTCATTCTGTCATACGCTTTATGACATTCTATGAAATCTATTTAACCGTAACATAAACATGAACAGAATGGAAAAAACTTCGGTTTACATTCTTCTTGTTATAATTAAATTTGGGACTTTTGGGACGTAGTTTAAATGTCGGATAGAGCAGATTGTAAGTGTAACCTCGTCATAATGATTGATACTTGTAGTACACTAATACTAAAGTACTGGGGATTAATGACAGAATACATAAAATAGACGACTAGGAATAAATATCAGAGGAAAGAGCATTGAAGCAGGGTTCGCAGCGGTTCTAAATTTTTACCAAAAGACACGCGTCCTTTTGTCGCCGCGTCCAATTCTCTCGCGTCTTTTTTCCGCATCCAATTTTCGTGCGTCCTTTTGTCGTACATTCAGACAGCATAGATTCCGGAGGGCAACGCTAAGAATAGAATACTGCGGACAGCAAACCCAGAAGATATTCCGAAGGACACAAGACGACGGCTTGAGGACAGAGTACTGAGCACAGAGTCCCATAAGAGCTTTGAAGACTAAGTACTGAGTCTATAACAAGACAGCAGAGACAAGGTACTAGGAATATACAGGACTGAAGAAAGAAAATTTGTATAGAGTACACATAACACAGTATTGAGGGTAGTACTGATACTGGAGTATTGAAGACTGAGTAAACAGGGCAGATGACGGAGGCTTCAGGGAAAAGTACTGAGAATCGAGTACCGAATATTGAGGACAGACCAGTAAGCACAGAAGAATCCTGAGGAGAGAATGAAGACAAAACGTTGCAGAAGAATATTGGACAGAGCTGAAGGCACCGGCAGAATACATAGGAACCGCGTACTGAGGACATAGTCGACAGGACAGACATAGGAATAGAACTGGAGGAAAAAAATAAATATAAAACAATATCTGATGAATAATCAAACCAAAAGTCAATAATAAATTGCAAAACATTTTTATTTTACGTTTAACAATAAAGTTCTGTAATAAAATTTCCAATTACACGCGGTTGATTGGAATCGAAATAACGTCCTTTATGATTTAGTGGAGTGCCCGGTAGCAATACAATAACAATAAAGCAATAATCTAATATTAATCTAACATTAAACATGAAACGTTTGAATGTCATTTTGCAATAATCCATGAATATTAGCATGTCTCTTATATAACATCAAATCATAAATAAATCCGTTACAGAACCCAGTATATGGTAAACGATTGATGTTTGTTGTATTGCTCAGTTTCCCTCTGCTTGAAATAGCTTGCAGTGCTTTCAGGTTCTACATTTTCAGCTTTATGCCTGAAATTGCTTTCAAACTGCTTTTAATGTCCATTTGTTTTTAAAGTCAATTGTACAATAACATTTTGTTTATGTTACGGGAACGAATACGCAGAATTCCGCATTATTGACGAGTTCTGTGTTTTTTAATCACCACAGCTTGTGTTTACGCAATTACTGACCAAAATAATGCAATCAACAGAGCTTGGAAAAATACAACAGAATAAAACAAAAACAAAAGGTTCCTGGGAAAATAGGAGGCGTATCAATTGATTTTGGAAGCGTTTTTCAGGCACATATTTACTAAATTTCTTGCTTTTTGAAAGAAACAAACAAAAACGTTTTTTAATTTCCGAACGTGAATTGAAATTTTTTTAACCCCTAGGCTGGCAATCATTTCTGTATTACAAAATGTCAAAGCTTATGTCCCAATTAAAGGCAGGTTAATCTAGCTAATATCCCATTCTGTTGGACAGCGTATTTTTTAAATGAAAAAACGATAATCGTGTAATACTGGAAGAGTTTAATGTACGATTAGTGGGGTCGAAATGTTGACGTGGATTTTCATTACGTGACGATGTTAATTTTAAAGACTGAATTAAAGTTATGCTTGTCTAAGAAATTACCTATAAAATTTTATTACGTAATTGTCAAGCTGATTTATATCTCGCTAAATAAATAAATTTGTTTAAATTATCCTATTAAATGTAATTACTTGGGGCTTAGATTTTAATTAAGAAATGGATTAATTGGATTTATATGACCAATAAAATAAATAATTTCTTTATTTTTTTAATCTTACACATACTCAAATTTCACGAAATGGAATACGTTGATGATACTCTACATACCCGCTGACGAAACGTTGCCCTTTCGTTCTTTAATAAACAGGGCCAGGAAAACAAGCTACTAGGCAAAGGACAAAGGTTCGAGGATAGAATACAGGAGTCAGTGTTAAAATAATTGGTTGTTAAATAAAAAAAACTTGACACCTGTTGATAAAAAAAACTTAAAACCGAAATTTGAGTCACGGATAATAAACATTGCAGTGTGCAGTAAATTTCTATTAAAGCTCAGTGTGTTTATGTAATTGTACTATTCCCACAACTTATTACGAAATCCTCAAATATTAATTAATTTAGAGACTCGGTAAAATTAGGAAGTTCTATGTCAGTATACAAAAGCTAGGTTCCAAGCTTGGGTTAAATCTGGTAGTGGGAAAGTGGAAATTAGGCAAATACTACAAGTAACAAGTCATATAAATTTTGTTCCCATAAGTTTCAAAGGAGCCCTAAAGATCAAAAGCAGTGAATACAGAGGCGGATTAAATTTCTTGTAATTCCAAAAACTGAAAATGTTTTAAAACTAATAATAAAAGGTTTAATTTTTTTAAATCGGTATTTGGATAAAAAATTACCAACAGTTTAATAATGTTTGACATAATACTAAAAAGCTCCGGGCAACAGTTTTGACGAGTGATTTTATTATAAAAAGCGTTTATTATTTTGTGGCCGAAAGTTCAGAAAAATTAGTGTATTGTGCTTTATCCAACTTCAAACAAAAGCCAACAAACTGAAAACCAGCACCAAACGTTCGAGACCCTTTTCATCATTTTCGAGGATAATTCGATGTCAAAATATAGGGAATATTTTTAGATTTAAAATATAAACAAAGTAGGTAGTAACTAAAGAAAATATCTTGGAAAACATCAAGCTTTAGTGCTTTTATTTGTTACTACTTTATGGGGTACCGCAATACGTAACAAGAAATCCCAAAAGGATCGAGCTTTAGTGTTTATAGTAGACTTTTACAGCTTATTGCACTTTTTGTTTCTTTGTGAACCAGAAAGTGGTAAATTAAGCTTTTTTTAAAAACCTCGTTGTTTCAGCAACACTAATCAGAGCTTCATGAAGTTCGTACTGTCTTATTCAGATTGTACGCCATCCTCAGTATACTGTCCTCTAACCCGTCCTCAGTTCTGTGTCCTCACTCGATGTATTCTATCCCTAAGTCGGTTTACTTCCGTCCTTAGTCAGCCGTCTGGTATATTCGTTTTTTTAATTTTTTCCCCACACCCTCTGTCCTCAACGTTTTTGTTTATATGAGTCCTTTAAAGTCCTCTGTATTTTTCGAGTTTGTTAGACATATTGTCACTGCATGTGAATTAGAACGCGATAAATTAAAGTTTATAAGCAAAAGGCAATCTCCCTCGCTTTCCTCAATTTATCGCAACGTTAGACGGAGTTTCATAAAGCTTCTAGCCGAAATATATACCCTCAACAGTAAGTTTCAGTACTTGATTGTTGACTGAGAGCTTTTGCACTTTTATATTGCGATATTTTAATTTTAAGAGAAACACGTAGCAAGCTTTAATAAAAATAATTTTATTGAAGCTTGTGGGTGGTGGAAAAAAATTATAACTAACAGGTTGCCAACTCCTGTATCGAGCTTTCAAATAACTAAAACATCGAGTTTTAGGAACTGCTTTTTTAAATTCCAACAATGGTTAATTGAGTTTTATGTGCTTTCAAATAACAAAAGTGAACAAAAGCCATGAGCTTTCACCCGTTTATCGCTTTCTAAGAGCTTTTGTTGTTTTTTAGATGAATTTCAAAAATTCTAACAAAAGCAAATTGAACACTATGTAGCTTTTAAATTATGAAATAACTATGGTAACGCATTTTTAGTGGTTTCGTAACATATGCAGAGGTTTTGCTGATGTTTACACGTAAAATATATTTTTTGGAGCTTTTCAATTTCTAAAGTTCAAACATTTTTTTTCCGATTTTAAAATTCCAACAAGAGTCCAAGATTTACTTGGAAGCTTAAAAATATACAAATATATAACTAAATAAAAAAAGCAAGGAGCTTTAGCGGTTTTCCGGGTACCTCAACGCGTCCAGAAAGGCTCAAGCTTTAACCCTATTAATTTGAACAATGGCTCAGAGAGAAAGCTGAGCTTTCTCTACATTGTTCGCGAACAATACGGCATAATTCGGTCGATGTGTATCATAATAAACAGTTGTTGCCGAATATTGAGATTGGAAGAATAAAAAGATGGGGTAGAAACACGCACACATTTTTATGGAATTGTCAGGCCAAGGTCTTAAATCAAATATTGAACGTGTACACCCTGTTTACAAGGGAACTCACCCTAACTTTTCCTTAAATTTTCTTTTTCGACCCGTATTCGTATTTAAAACCATAGAAAAAATATTTTATTTAACCTTGATTCTTGTGCGTTGGTTTTAATATCCTATTCCACCCTTACGTATTCTATTTTTGTTTTAAGCTCGTACTTTTCGAATTTCTCGTATTTAACGTGTGGAAAGGGATCGTGTATCAATAAATTTATTCGTATCTGAAGTTGCGTGGCGGTGAAATATGTCAGGATATCCGCTTCGAAAGGCGAAATTAGAAGGTGGGTGGTAGTATGAGTTATGATCTAAAGGTGTTGCTGCTTATTAACCGGGCTTCCTTTGCCAGATACCCAACACCTCTTGTCAAATATTACGTGGGGTCGGGCTACACCACAGAAATCTTACCACTTCCCTCCCCAAGATACGTGTACCTTTGTATAACCCACTGTAAGCTCTATCATTAGTTTAATCTATTACAATAATTAAAACGGATTGGTTTTTCTTTCAACCAAAAATAGAAAGCGATTAGAAATTAATTTTTTTACAGCTTATCCGTTATTGATAAATTTATTTTTGGAAGAAGGTTCTCCCTCTTTAAATATTGAAAAATTTAATTAAGGGTTTAGAAAGACAAATATAAAACAGAAGGGAATTTTCTTTCCATAGGCAACCTTAGCCCTGTTCGATTATTTTTCAAGGATGTCTACCCCGAACTGAAGGCCATATCGATGGGTTTCAAGTTAAATGAGGCGATTTGTCTACCCTACAAATGGTGGATGGCCAAAAGAGGATCGAGGACCTGGAAACTATATCGATCGAAATTCGTAGACAAGGGCATTTTGGTGAGTTATATCGTCTTCGCATATTAAAGAATCTAAATCCGAAGAATTTAAAATTTAAAAAGGGAATTAATTTTTCTGGAAGATTGGAGATTCAAAATTAAAGAACCATATTAGAAATTTTTATAAATGATTACGAAGCCCATAGGCACCGGCAAGAGAATTTATTAGAGAAGGGTGCAAGGGCATGGCATAGAACAAAGATAATTAATGAAGTGAAAGTGGATCATAGAAAGGGGTGGGTTTGACTAATGAAGAATTGTGGATGTGGTTGATATGGGCAATGGGTCACAAGCAAGAAGCAATTGTGCGTGAAAGGTGAGGGTGAGGAAAGTGGGCTTGGTGATAAAGAAGAATATTTTTGTGGTTGATTGAATCAAAGTAAGAATAATAAAGATGGCGAAGGCAATTAATAGAAAAGCTCAAATTTTTTTTACGAAATTATCCTAAAATACCAGGACTACACTTAATACTAATCAAAAAATTGTAAGCTTTTATTATGTCCTGTAACTAATATTAATGTTTTCGAATTATTTTCAAGAGCTTTCATTTTCCTAATGCTTGTTTATCTAACAACCTTAATATATTACTTTCTTATATGTCAGAATGAAAAATAAATAGCGATAGCTCGATTTAATGAACGCCTAAGTTTTGGAAAAATTCAAATAAAATTCCTATGCGCACAGCACACTGTATTAATACAATCACTGTAGGCTATTACAGTACAAAATCGTTTGAAGTATTGATTTACTTCCAAGAAGACCCAATTTAACTTTCTAAACAACATGCATCAGTGTGTGTGCGTATAAATGTGTAAACCACATTAACAAAATTACTGTTTACCTCAGAAATATCCTGTAAACCTTTTTTATGCTGAAAACCGGCTCGGGTATTAATGTTTACAAGAGCAATTTCGCTACCCCTTATAATTATGGTTTTATAGCCACGACCTCGAGTCTTACAAAGCTTAAAATCTCGATTCAATGAATAGGTGGTCTTTTGCTATTGAAAAACACAATCACAACATAATGGGGGAAGGTATTTCTTAACCTAATAATTGTATTTTCCCTATTGTACGCGCCCTATCAACCTTGAACCTCGAGAAATTCATAGCGCACTGCGGAGAGAGTTTCTAATTTCAGTTTCGTTGATAGGGCCAAGGCTTGGGCCCTATATATTCCTGTTTCTGGTCAACGTGCTTTTGTAACGCGAAGTTCTATGCTTCAGGAATGTGCCTCATTGTGTCAAGTTTGGGTTTCTTGTTCGAACAAGGGATAGAGCGAGGAAATGCAAGCGCGAAACATGAAACATTGTTTTAAACTGAAGTACTGAAAGCTTGCGTAAACATTTGTTGAAAACACACGCACGATTTTTTTTTAGAATTACAGCCAAGCATTTTGTTTCGATACGGTTTTGGTCAGCTCGCTTATTGTTTACTCTGCTTTTACACGAGCTTATATTTACAGGACCTTTAAAGGCTCTTGTCAAAAAGTTAACAGGAAAATAAACGTTACTCCCATCACAAATTAAAAGCTTTTTAGGATGATCCACAAGGTTGAAGGTTTATTTCTATAAACTTTGAAAACTTGGGACATTTTTTGTGTTGGCAACGAGTTTATTTGATATTCAACTTAAAAACTTTTGGTGGAAAGTTAAAATTAGATACTACGCAATTTTTATTCGTACCAGGGCGGTGAAATAAAATTTCAAGAAATTGTTGAAAGAAATTGTAGTCGATTGAGTCTATAAAGGGTTGTATATTTACATAATTGGTGCAACCCTATTAAGCAGGTAGTAACGGTACATTAGCCAATTCAGCGTGAAGGATAATTGTGTCTAACAGTGGTGCTCTAGTCTGCGGGCAATTCTAAGGGGGATTTCTAAGACTCAAACTTTGTATCAATGGCAAAGGCGGCGCAATTAACTTCGCCAAGTGCCCTAAAGCTGCTCTGCTTTGCTCTTCTCTGCGGTGCCGCTCTTTCTCTCTCTATATACATGGACTTCTGACTTTATAGGATTATGTTTTATATTGTGGGCTTTATACCAGATCAAATACGTTTGTCATGTACGAGGGGGTTAGTCCAAAACTTATCCCTGTCGTACCGGTACGTCTAATAATCCGCAATACCGATTTATAGCTTCTCATCTTCAGGCAAATTTTATGATTCTTGCATATGGTATTGACTTGCAGAAAGGAAAAAATTGGAGATTTGCTCGATATAGCAGGGGATAAACCACCCTCGAAATATGTTTCCCCGACATCTCCAGGCACTTTAATATTTCAAAACAAATAATATTTTTGGGGGGTTTCTATAAAAATAATGAGGTGGTGGAGGAGGGATGGTGAAGGTTGGGGGGGTATTAGAAATATACAGTAAATGAGGGAAGGTGGCCACCGTGACGTTGGAAGCTTCTGCTTGATGACATGTGATGGTAAAAAGTGACTATGGCGACATGAGAAACAGAAAATGAAGAAGACTTACTTACAAAAAATCGACACAAAAAGCTTCCCTAACCTAGACAGTGTAAGTAGCTACTTTAAAAAATAAAACCGTGGTAAAAGAAACGAAAGCTCCTTAAGTATCAAATTAGAAACAAAGATCCTTAAAGTTGCTTCAAGAAAATAGCAATGCAGCTTTGTAAATGTTTAGTTGCTCGTGTCAATGCAGTTGTGGGTTGCATAGCGAGCAAATTACAAGCTTCACACACGAATATCCCAACGTCATGGTTAGTGTAAGTCCTGATTAACACTGATTAGGGCAAAGCTCGTATAACAGCATAGGCGTGCGCACGGGAGGGGCCAGGTGGGCCATGGCCCACCCTAATTGAACTGCCAGACTCTTTCTTGTGGATCGGTTCTTGGTGATATTTTAAAAATAAATCTTATTTTTAGAAAAATGTAAGAATTTTATTTGTTCCTGCAATTCATGACTTAAAATGCGGCTATTTTAAACCGAATTGCTACACAGGTAAAAACTTTTAACTAACATTTAAATTTACAACCACAAAACCAAAAGCAATCCTTCAGCAAGTTTAAACAGCACGTAGGTACCTCTTAATTCTTCTGAGAAAGTAGATTTGAATACCGACTGGACAATAATAGGGTAAACAGGTTAAGCACTAAACCGAAATGGAAAATCTTAAATTTGATTATACAATGCAACTTAGGGTTCAACCACCCCGCAAACAGGTATACCTCCTTTAATCTTGTTTACTTAAAATTTTAAAATCATTTGTGAAATTATCGTTTTTATAACTTGTGAGAATGGGAAACAACTATAGCCACTAGCCACCTGAGTTTAAATCTTGAAAACTTTAGCAGATTGCAGAATGCGGAATCCTTTCAGTTTCAACTTTGACTTGGGGTGGTTCAAGTGGTTAAACATTAGAAAGTATCTGAATTATTTTTGTGATGGATATAAGGAAATTTTTAATCCTCAATGTCAATAAGGCAACAAACGCAGAGCCGAATACTGTGTTTTTATGATTTTATTTAAATTAAAGTGCCTTTCTTTTAATGAATCTCTGGGTTATTTTTCTTTTCTGCAACACCCAATGTGGCCCTCCCTAATGAAAAAGTCTGCGCACGCCTATGTATAACAGTGTTGACATATGGAATGAGACTTGTCATTATTACTGTCATTGTTAAAATTGGCTAATTATGACTGAGGTACTTGCACTTAGGAATAACTAATTATGTGTAAATGTAACCATGATCATAATTAATGAATTAAATATAATTGGATTATTAAAAATTTTTAAATTACCCCATACGAAAATTTTCTCTTCCCAGTCTATTATTAGACGTTATTATTTTTAACCTTTGACAAATCTTTCCTGACAAATTACGGCGCTTGGAAATTACAGCGTTGACATTTGTTAAGTTGAAAAATTAGAGACTGAGAAAGTACGTACCTTTAATTAACCAGCCTTGAGTACCGTTAAGCAATAATAAGCTATGACACTCACAAACCTCAATCTGAAAACAGTAATTTTATTGCGGGATCAAAGAGGCAATGCAATTACCAAGCCTGGAGCTTTTAAAATTTAAACAGGGAAAAGCTCGAATTAATCAGAAAAGGCCGAAACAAGAGTTTCTCTTTTACAGTTGCGTAAATATTCACCAGTAAACGCATTAAAACGTGCAGCTAGACTTAATTTATTGTCAGTTACATGCACTTTAGCAGCCACGAAGTGTCCATCAAACGGTTTTGGCCATTTATACGGAAGCCCCAACAACACATTGTGAAGCATCAAGCGTGGATTCGATTATCGGTGACCGCTCTGCTCCGGACTCCGGGGCAGTAATCACAGATAATCCGGTACACAATCCGATTGATAATTTAGACGAACAGAAAAGAAATCGAGGACACCAATCAACGAAATCTCTATCATTTAGATATTTAGGACAGTCTCATACAGTTTTGTAATAAAAATTGATGATAAAAAAAGTGGGTGGCACTCATTTTACTTCAAATATCGGTCACAAATTGTAGTTTTATTCATTCAATATTTTACCGATACCAAACATAAAGTCCTCGGCCCCATAGTCAAAATAATCTAGCAGCGTGATCCACCTCCGGTAATACAAAAATTTTTTTTGAAGTTATAACTCTGAGACAAACACTTTCCTCGTTTGTTACGTAAATAGCTATTCATGTTTCCAGATTGTTACTTTGTTTTAAATTTCTTAAATGTTGTGGGAGGGTGGTAGAGGGAGTATTGACCCCTTACCAAGAAACTATAATATTCAAAATTACAGTGGCAAGTCATTTCCAACTCCAACCGTTGACAAAGTTGGTAGGAATACATAAAATACCAACTTTAGATTAAAATTATTTAGTTTTTGTCTCGTAGCAGGACATTCCGAGAAAATCATTTCAAAATAAGTCTCTTCCCTTAATAATAGATATTATAGTCAGGTTATTTTCTAAACAAAAAGCTTAATATTATAAAGCTATTAGTATTGAACGTGTGTTAAGTATTAGGAATCGCATACATTTTTAAAAAATTTTCGTTATTAAAATCAACTTTATCATGTCTCCTTTACAAAGACAAGCAATGCTTATTTATTAAAACAATTTTGTCATTTTAAAATGTTACTTAACTAAAAGTAAGGCAGTAGATGGAACTTTTGAACTCGCTTGAAACTTTTATGAATGCATGAAGTATTAAAAAAAAAAAGAAACGTTTTTGTGTCCTCATAAAGAAGTATCCTGTCAAGTGCGTAATTAAATATAAAAAATGTCTTATTTACAAAACTAAATTCTAGTAAATTTAAAGCAACGTCCGGAAAATGTAGTAAAACTCGTTTATACGAGGTCAGAAAAAAATTAAGCGTGATTCACATTTGAACCAATTACATGAAAGAGTTTAGCATATTTTTACATGCAAAGTAAAAGTTTTCCCGTTGTCCCGTGAAGACCCTAGGAAGATTCCGTAAAAGTATCAAGAAAGAAACACCGTTAAAAAATTCAAATAACTTGAATTGTTGAGTGGAATTAAGTAGGCGTGGAGGTGAAGCAATTCCGAATTCTATATTCTGTTTCAGCTTAGTACCACTCATGCTAATGAAGACCGAGGATCCAAGACAACCAGGCTTATTATTAATTTATCAAAACTCGAGGCGATGTTCTGGAAACGCGTGACCTGCGACATAATTCTAAGGGAAGCGAAGGGGGCGCCCTGAATTTAAGAAACTCCAGGGGGTTTGCATTAGCAACAGAGGAAAAAGTCCGCGCCCAAATAACAAAACCAAACTAATTAAACTGCGATTAAGTGTATCTGCTAACCACTGCTTTGCTCCTACCTACCGTTCCAAAAAAGAAGAAAAATTAAAGAAAAGATCAGCATGCAAAGCGGTAATTAATTAAACCGGATTAAACAGAAAATTATAACCGTCTAGTTCATCAACGTAAATGCTTCGAGGAATTAACTTTCTTGCCCTAGAGGTATGAATTTTTTAGGAAAACGACTCCGGACCACACCATACTCTATACAATCGAGTTACTAAGAGATTGATATTAATAGGTACCCTCAAATACTTAAACTCGCTCATATTTTACTTGGATGAGGAATAATTTGTTAAGCCACGCTTGTTTAGGTGAAGAAAACTTAAAACCTTGCCTGTAGGTCTCGTGTTACCTTTGTTTTACATAAAAAAAATCTAAACGGCTTCATCAATTAAATGAAAAAAGTACACCCACACGCAGGGATTTACAGTCGCACAGGACCGCACTTGCCCTACGGGATCTTTGTAAATTATACAGTATAGAATATTTATTTTTTTTATTTAAAAAAAATATATAAAAAGCTTGATTCCCATGAGAAGGTTTATTCTTGCATGCAATGCAGGACCGGACTAGTTCTTTAAAATAACGATAACTGAGGAAGCCTAACCTTTTGAAAATTACTCATGTATTAACAGGGCCGGGTGAGCCCGACGGAACCCTTCAGGAGAAATGTTTATGATTTGTTTTTCAAATTAAGGAGAAGCTCTTGCGAAGTTCTTGTTATGTGTTAACAGGACCGTACAGTTCTAAACTGACCCCTTAGGTAAGATCTCTGAATATAACAAAAATAAAAAGCCACTTTAGAAAATAAAGAGAGTTCTTTGAGCAAAATTTGAGTTGGTCTGCTTCTGGATTTCGTTTCCATTAATAAATATTTACTGGAAGTACGAGCAAAAATTTCTTGAAAAGTACTGGAAAGCAACTTCAGTAAATCCGGTTCTGGATTTCCTTTGCCGATGTAAGAATGACAAAAACACAAAATCCTGTGCCCAATTTGTTGTAACTAAAAGCCACCCACATACGAGATACTTTTATGGGATAGTTTCGTGTACAATTATAAATTAATAGTAAACTAGAGACATGGAATTGCCAGCACGGGCTCTTTGTGTAATTAAATGACGTAATTTGTTTTACTATATTATAAAACAGCGTGTGAAGTGAAAATAATAATAATAAAAAGAACGGAGTTTAAAAAAAATTCTCTTGAATTGTTTGTTGTGGGTGTGTGTGAACTGGAACAGGAAACACGAAGTATGTAAACTTGTTCATTTAAACATTCCTTTAACAGGAAGATGCTTTGTGATAGGATTTTATATAATATAAGATTTTTATATCTACAGGGGGATCAATAAAAATTATGAAGTTTTTAATAAACAAATCTGTAGCACAAAGTTAGTACAAGATATTCAATTAAATAAATGAAAATTCAATGAGTATTTTACTAACAAAATATCCTAAGGCAAGCACTTAACTGTTAAGCCTGAAACGGTCTTCGAAGTTCGACTATGAATATTCAAATTTAATTTTTTATAAGTCTGGCTATTTTCATTACAAAAATCCGAATTTATGCAAAATCATTTCAAGTTTATTAATTTCTTTTAGTTTTAGGCTTTAATTTCCACACCTACTACTTCCATTACTGACAAAAAACAGTAAACCGCTTCTTCATAAAATCACACGCTTGAATTTTCAGAAAGGTTCTAAATTTAACTTTAAGTTGCAAGTTCAAACAGATGGGGAGCATATGTTTGCATTATGTAGATAACAAAAAAAAATTTTGCATGTTGAAATACAAATTACACCACAACAAAATTTATACCAGATACAATGAAATATTTCTTAAGTTAAACTAAAGTTAAATTATGAACAACAAAACGACTTAGGTTAGATTTCTCTATAGAATACTTTTGAGAAATTGTTTAAAAAAAATTAATACGGCTGGTTTCAGCAAGATCGTGCTAGCAGTTATAGAGCTTGGAGAATTTAGGAGAAAGCAGACCTACGGTAGGCAATTCGGGCCGTCTAAATCACCAGACCTAACTATTTGAGGCATTAGGTCAAAATCAAAAGGCAGGCCCGGGCAGGGTAATAATAAGAAAATGAAGAAACAACCCAACCTTTCAGGAATAAATGCTCGCCCCCTTTCTATTGTACAATTTCTCACTTTTTCTTATATTTTTATAAATAAATAAAATTCTACCTAATACTTGACGCAGACAGTAACAAACTTAAAATATTTAAAAATGAAAAACTTTCGCGAGATATTAAAATGAAAATGTTTAACCGGAAAATTCCGAACTATAGGCAAACCACATTCGTGAAAAGCTTTAAAGGAGAAAACTTTTCCAGAGATTATTATGCGACAATTTGTAACGTTCAATATATCGTGTTAAAGCTCAACTTTTAGTATTTAGCTTTAAAATCGCACCGCTCGCCACCACGATTTCTCTAGTTAGTCGTTAACTTCACGTGTTAATTTTACACGCATATCTATTAATGTTTCGTGCTCGGTGTGCATAATCCCCGATCTAGATAATGGAAGATAATATCTGAACGATGCAGGGAAACATTAACGTGGAGTGCGCCGGAGAAGCTTTTATTCTCTCCAGCCAGAAAAGCCCTATCCAGATTTGTATCAACAAGAGCAATTAAAAGTGAGTTCTCAAGTGCATTTTACTAACAACTTTTTTTTTGTATCTGCTGCATTAGAAAGAAAGACACTTCATGTTTAATAACAATAAGTTTGAGAACTTCCGCGACTCTCTACATTAATTTGAAACTTAATAATCGAACTTTGAAGAGATGTTAGGTTGCAATAATTTCATTCTTCAAATTTATTTTTTTGTTACTATACTATGGAGAATATTTTCAAAGAAAAATAGACGTTTAAACAATTGCATTTTTTTTGTAGAATTAATATATCAACATTTTTTTCCTTAGCCAAAAATCCGTCGGATTCAAATCTGATAACTCTGATGGCCTGTAATACGAAAATAAATAAACACATTCGCGTTGGCATAGAAACGCAAACTAAAAATTTAAATGAGAAACCCAGAGAAGCCTTAATTTATGATTTGCAATACATATATTTTATTTTAGAAAATTACAACAATTTTAAAATTAAAGTCGGGAGATCTAGCAAGCCTTATATGGGATGTCGAACTTATACAGCTAACCTAAAACTGTTTTGAACCCGTCGATATAATCGCAGAAATTTATTTTTATTTCTTTAATGGTTTTGGAAAATTCCAAAACCATTCAAGTAAATACTTGAAGCAATACCTATAGGTACAAGCACCAACAGCTCAACGTGGGCTTTAGAAGTTGCCCCAAAGTTGCCTTTACTAACGAATTATAGAATATTTCACATTTTCGGATGAATCTTAATTCGCAACACTTTTTAGTGATCAGGAGCTGAACTTTTTTTCATGAAGATTTACAATTTTTTGAATTTTTTTTTTCTATGATTGATTTTTCGCAAGGGCTTAAATTAATGTTGCTATTTTTGAACTTTTTTTTAAAGTTTGTTAGCTTCAAAGACTTTTATTTTAATTTTTTACAATCGTTTGTTTTACGACAATTTGCGAACATAAAAAAATGCCTTAAAGCTCGATTAAAAACGTGTGTCTTTTTGTATTTACTTTACTCCGAAGTTTTTTAAATACCGTTTTAATATTTAAGAATAATTTGAGGATCATTGGCCTTACGGGCAAACACTGAAAGCTCTGGTTATTTATTCTGTAAAATTAAAAGGACAAAACGCGAGCTTAAGGGGGTCGATTTGTGTGCTGTTTTTTTTTCCAAGTTAACATTTTTCCATTTTTTTGTTTATGTTATCCAGTAATGAATGAATTATAATAATAACTGCGTTGCATGCTTATCATAATCATAAATGCGATAACTTGGTGCTGGTTTTATAACACGTGTGAGTAGAGTAAAATAAATTACAAAATAAAATAAACTCACAGGAGGAGAGCTTTAATCCATTAATGTTTCACAAACACACAATCTAATCAGCGAAAAATAAAAAAATCCACCAAGGCAAGGCACTAGAATTTTTTTAAACGTAATCACAGAAAAGCACAATAAAAATTATACACCACCACAAATTTAAAATCCCTTAAGTTTCGTAAATCAGAACTCGAAGAAGTAAAATAATCCATTAATTTGATACACACAAAGTCAGCTCGTATAACACTTAAAAAACGACAAAGTCTTATGTTAAATCAATAGAGAAAAAGAAAAAACTGAGCTTTCGGGGTAGAACAACAATAGGCCGCGAGCTTTCGTGCGCGTTCCGCAACAATCGACGTACGTAGCAACAGCGCACCACGAAGACTGAAACGATACTAAACCGAACCTATTCCTGCAGAACTGCGCGTGTTGGCAGTCAGAAAGACACTGAGGACGAGTATCCTTCCAACGGCCTATCAAACAGAGACAGAAACTTCGGTCAAGATGTATGTTGAACAGAGAACGAGCAATGTCGTCCGTAATTATAGGAATCAGAAACAACCTTCTTGTAGAAGATCAAGTAGCACGGTACACTGTTAGCGAGATTGTTGAGTCTTTGACAAAGGGAGCAGTTGGATTAATTAGTGTAATTAGTCCGACCTTAGTCGGTTTTTGTTTGCTTGTTAAGGCTGTTTCGCGAAAGCTTTTGTATGCCTAAGAAGAATCGGACATTTAAAGCTCCATTCGAAAATTTCTGCACCGCGCTGCATTTAAATGATCTGATTCAAGAAACGATCCGCCTCACTAGACTAGCATAGCAAATTCACTAGAAAGACAAACGGAATGACACTGAATTTAAAGCAGATAGGAAGACAATGCGTTCTCTAACTCAAAAAGTTCTTAAAATCAAGATTTCAGGACGTTTGAGAATCAATTTATGCCGATTTGCCTAACAGTTGAAAGATTTCTTATAAGATGAGGAAATTTTTAACGAAACAATACCAAGAAATTTTTTTTAAATTAATCAAGAACCTTGAAAACATATTTCCTTTAAATTAATGACTTTTCAGGGGTGAAATCCTTGACTTTCCAATGCTGTCTAATTTCAGACGAACCCTCATTTAAATTTAAAAACCTGGAACCTACAGTTTTGTCTACTAGACGGCTAAAAAATAAGACACAAATGGTAAATCTCACATTGCTTTAGTTAGTTTACTCAACTAATGATAATTTAACAAGCTAATCAATGTTTCATGAAAAAATCTATTTTTTTAAATCTAAAAAGTGTTTCAGTCGAGGTTAAAGTGATAACGGAGGCGTGAACGTATAGCAACTAACGAAAAGGCCAAGGCGTTTGCTTCAAATACAAGCGTATAACAATAATGATGAGGTAAGAGAAGAAGATCATGAGTAAACGATAAAAGGAAAGGGCAGTAAACAAGAATTGAGGAAAAAGAGAAATAGGAGATTGGGGATAAGAGAAAAGAAACTTGAGCAGGGGATGAGAGAAAAGTTGGAAACGTAAAAGGAAAACAAGGATGGTCACATAAAGAGGGAGATGAGTCAAGGGGAAAAGAGAGGGTGATAGGATAACAGAAGGGGAGAGCTGAGAACGGGGAAGAACAGAGAGAAAGAGATTTTTCAACAGTTTCAGTTAATTCGCGAATTTCAGTCATTGCTTCTAAATTATCTGCAAAAATCCTGAGTACCTATTTCTTTTTCAGGAGTTTCATATTATAGCAGATTTCAGGGAATTTCATTTACTAACCGCAGTTTTCTGAAACACTCTAGATTTTAGTGTTTTCAGCATCAAAATCGTGAAATATTAAAATAACTCAAAAATGAAGAATTTTCAGTATTTTACACTGACAACTATTATTTTCTGTTGGTTTGGTATTGTCCGGGTGCATTTCAGTACATCTAGGAAATATTGACGCCCTATCAGTACCGATACCAAAGGAGTCTTCCTGAAACTCACTTCAGACTAGTTTCTAATTAAATTTCAAAATATTTGCCTGACCTTGATTTGTTCAATACGATCGACGAACAATACACAGGGTTGATATTTCATATTTATCCTTCACCTGCACTTAAATTACGATTTTTTTTATTTTAATGAGAAGTAAAAGTAATATCCAACATGATTTTTTTTTCAACTTAGTTCCTTTCTAAACTATCATTTTGTAAACTAAAGCCAGGAAGTAAAACACAACTAGTCCTAGAAATAAACGAGTTCGGCCTTCTAGATACTTTTTGTTCTCACCTGGATAACCAAACGATACTAAATTCTCGTAGTACATGTTACACAACAACTTATTTTACGATTCCTACTGCTCGCTAAATGTAATTTTACGACAGCAGGTAATAGCATTTATAATTTTTTTTTCTACAACTTCGTTCTAATTTTGTCCTGTCAGGGACGATGATTTAAAAAGGCCTGTTATAAAACCAAAATGAGACATCACCTTTTAGCACACA
Source organism: Hemicrepidius hirtus (assembly GCA_963082805.1). Taxonomy (NCBI): domain Eukaryota; kingdom Metazoa; phylum Arthropoda; class Insecta; order Coleoptera; family Elateridae; genus Hemicrepidius; species Hemicrepidius hirtus. The sequence goes on from OY720162.1 coordinate 30,834,953, forward strand.
GACCCTTATAAGGAGTTCGGATTTAACAATTGATTGCTTCATTTTAAACGAACAGAAGTGATGAACTTTTCAATATTCATTAAGTTGCGATATTTTTCAGGTTAACACAACACAACAGTTTTCGGTGCAACAAGCTAAAATCAACTCTTTAACTAACCCTCGAGCACCAATACTCGTTAAATTATGCACATATAATTAAGCTATTCGAAATATTAGAATTTATAACGAAATATTTATTAGTAGCAGTAGTATTATACAACGCGTTAGCTTTGTTTTTCCGATGGACCGTAAAAATTCCATATGTGTCGTAAACTATAACCATTCTGTTTCGTTGTGTGGTCTATTAGTAAAAAAATTTCGTTTTTAATCATATTTCATTAAATTTATGTAGACGTATTTTTGAGGCATTATTTTTTCTTAATTAGAAAACTGGATTTTATGGTGTCGCTTTTAGAATTGCTGCTGAAACGTTGCTTTACCAATTATAATAAATTAATGACACCTAGAGCATAGCTTGATATTATATAAAAAAAAAAAACCTCCAGTGGTGGGATAACTAAAAATTTCCTACACACGCAAATCAAGATACAGAATAATCATACGTACGCCACTGGTTCATCAAATCAGAATACACACAGCGAATTCAAATTAGATCTACAAAAAAATTGATATTTCCGCTATTAATTCGCAAAACCATACAGAAATTGGTTTCATTTGTGGTATTTAGCCTTCAGGTTTTTAAATTTAGAAGAAATCAGTTAATTGAACAAAATTTTTGAAATATCCAATTTCCTCTTGCACTAAATTCTAACTAAAACATTTCTAGCTTCTGTTTTTAAGTGGAATGACCCAAGGATTAATAAAAGAATTTTGATTCTTCGATTTTGCATCAAAAATTTAGAACTGCAAGATTTAATACCGAAAGGCATCAGGTTAACGACACCAGAAAAATTCCTTAACCCGTTTAAAAACTGGCACCAACACCTGTCCTTATTGTTACGTAACGTAACCAACACATATTCAGTTAAGTTTGCCCTAAATTTATTTACTTTAATATTTAATTACTGTACTACTTGCAATTCTTGTGAGAAAACTCATGCACGCGAAATATAATAAATTCAAAAGGTCGTGTTTACTTGAAGTAAGTTGCTGAAGCTATTTAGACATCTTTGGTAATGGAATTGACACTTAGGCGCCCTGGGATTTATCGTTGAGTGGCATTTGCCATATGAGGACTAGACAGATAAATAGTGAAGACATTTCGTGTTAATTATAGCGTTACAATGACAAATATATGTTTTTCCTTCTTTTGAACTTGTTTGTCCTATAAAAATTGTGGTACTTTATTTGGAAGTGACTGAATTAAATTTTTTGTTTGTATGGGTAGTACAGAGAGGTAAGCCACTTTAGATCCAAAACATTTTTAGAATGCCAAGATAATAAAGGCACTGCAAAATAATAATTTTTAATTTTTTTCCTTGAAAAAGTGATTTAAAAAAAATGTCTGTCTGTCTGTGTGTGTGACGCCTCTAACGCAAAACCTAGTAAACCGATTTTGATGAAATTTGAAATGAAAGGGTACCTATATCGAAAATTCATCTACAAAGTAAGCTTTTCAAAAAAATCTGAAACCGGAAGCGGAAGTTAGACATGTTTTTTTGGTAGCACTTTTTTCAGAAGCAGATTTTTGAAAATCTGAGTAGCGGATATGAAAGAAGACCATAATTCAAGGGAAGCAATTTTTTACCGGACTCTCTAACTTCAAAATGGCGGACGCTATAAATTTTTCAAAATTTTGACTTTAACGCCCTACAACTCAAAAACCAGTTATCTGATCAGGTTCCCCAACAACTTGTTTGAAAGCCCTTTGGTGGTACTATACCATGAAGAAAAATTTATTTAGTAAATCCAAAAAGCGGTTGCAACGGCACTGTTCCAAAAATTTTGAAATTTTTGAAAAATCATTATAAAAAAACTAGCCACACCATTTTGTTTAAATTTTCTAAACTTATGCAGCTTGGTGTTAGGTACATTTTCTTTTTTTGATTAAAGCTAGAATTTCACTGTGGCGCCCTCTAGGAGGTTTTGAAAATCGAAAGTTGATGCTCCTATAGTTCCTTTATTAATCAAAGTATGAAAGAAGTTTAAATATAAAAGTTGTTCAGTTTATAGCTCTGCATTCTCCTAAATTTATATTACGTATACAGGGTGTTTGATTTCCACAGTACAATAAGCAACTTTGTTATTTTAAATGAAACACCCTGTATATTATTATATAATTGAATGCAAAATTGAATTGTCTATCACATAGTATAAGGTAGTCATATAGCTAACATGTACAGTTGATGAGAAAATCGTGAACTTCCGCTGCGTTAGTAAATTAGATGCCTGTCTCTCTTCTGTACGTATCGAACCCGTATAGTGTTTCCAAAGCCGCCTCGCAAACTATTGAATACCAAAAACGAAATGTTTATTTTTAGTATGGGAAAGTCTAGGGGAGGTGCGTAACTCCACTTTTTGTTGTATAAAGAGTTCACGATTTGACAAGAAATACTCAAAATACTTCCTTACATGATAGAAGCGAAACAATATTCAGTAGGAAATCGCTGACTGTAAATATTCGACCGAAATATCTTAACATACGGTATAAAGTTAAAAAAATATTTCAAGTTCAAGTAACCAACTCTTCTTAGTCATAAAATTCAATGAAATTTAAAAACCTGACAAAAAAAAAAGATATAACCATTAAGTAACAAATTCCTTCTTTGAATCACTCTGTATATGGAAGTTGTAAACAAATTCAAAACGTTAGTAATCTTAAAAATAAATACCCACAGAAAATTCAAACAATTTCATAATATACAAGATAATCAAAGAAAAATTCCGAGTTCGTCGTTTATCTTGCATTGAAATCTCCAGCAGTTTCATATTTTCTGGACCTTCCAGTAGTTGTTTCGTAAACATTTTAGTCATATTACAATTTTCTATACCAATATATTTCAATAATGAACCTTTAAATTTTAATAAACAACCGAAAAATTTATCAAAATGTCGAAAGATCAAAGTTCTTAATTAATCCAAAATCCTGACAATCAAGCAAAAAAAAAGTTTTACTCCAATTAAACAAATTCTTCCTCGAAATTTAAAATCCAAAGAATCTAACAAACACGTCCGAGAGTGCTTCAATATTCTTAGGTTCGTGGAGAAGACGATGACCGCACAACTTAGCTATTCGTTTAACAGTGTATGGCAACAAAATTGAAGCAAGGTTCACAAAAAACAATGAATCTGGACCAATAGCGATGTGGAATCGAGACAGGTGGCAGCCGTAAGATTCCTGCTCCGGCGTTCATAATCACTCCACTCGACCAGCCCGGTTTTACATCTATACATCAACATTACCCAACAACTTTACCTGTTGTCCCTGATGATGCCCAAGAGAGGAGAAGTAAAGCAACGAAAAAAACCACTCTTGTTTCATTCACGCTACTCTTTCATTGTGTTTTCTGTTGCTTTAATTCGAATTTTTAAAACAAGTTGCATTTGTTGGACGGTATAATTTAGGAATATTACAAAGGAGGTTTTATAGGTTCTTGCAGCACCGAAGAGTTATGCGGAAGATTGAGCTAATGATGATTCTAGTCATTTTAGAATAAATGACAAGATAGTTGACTAGAAAATTATCAAATAGACTCTCAAGTTACAAGAATATCCTGTATAACTGCAGAGAAAATTATTTGCATTAAAAAAAGTTTGTTTACTGCAAAATGAGTTTCATGACGTCAAGAAAAAAATTCCAAAACTAATTTTTTAAATTCTTATAAAACAAAATGAATCATACATTACTTTTTCAAAAAGATTTTAATTGACAAATTACAAAAATTTTTTCTTACTACGCATTCAAACGAATCATTCCGATTTTTTGCAACAGCAATCAATTATTAAAACATTCTTCCGGTTTTTTTTTGTTAAATATCAAAAAGAAAGAAATATTATGTCTCCCAAACATTATAATTTAAGTCGAAATTTGTCCATCGCGCTTCTATTTGAAGTTTTAATTGGAAAAGTTATTCAAAATTACAGAAATTAAAATTTGCATGTTTTAAATTAAAAAAAAAGCTGAAAAATTCAGATTATACCAACGTTATATTAATAAACAAATCTTCATTTGCTGACTGTTTTCTTATACGAAAAATGTTGGGACAAAATTGTGATGTGTATATTTTTATTAAGGGATATTTTTTTGGTATGTACGAATAAAAAATAAATTTAGCAAATAAAATGCTCTTAATTTATTTGTTTTTGTTATGCCAGTTAAGTTACTGAAAAAAAAAAACGTTTTCTTTAAGAGATATAAATTTAAATGTTACGCAGTTTATGTTGGAAGAAGTGACTCGGGGGAAGCTAATGGAAGAAGAATTATTGGGTGAATACTGGTAACATACATGAGAGAAGGGTGGAGACAGCAGAAGAAGAAAAGATTGGAATGATGTGATATAATGTTGACAGGTGATGAGATCAGGGGTGGAAATGAATGATTACGAAAAGGGTGGGCATGAATGATGAAAAACGGTATGAAACAGGGAATGGAAGAATGACAACAATGAAGGGTTTTCTTGGGAATTGGATTTCTGGGAAAAGGGTGGATATAAAAAAGTTCGGGATGGTTTATGCAAAAAAGCTCAAGGGTGGCAATTTGAAAAAGGTGGGTGATTAAGAATGGATTATGAAGAGATCACGGGTATCAGCGATGAGAAACATTGGGTATTTTTTGGTTTGAAAAGAGGGTAGGAATATATTATGACGGTGTTAAGTTGCTAGTAGGGGGGTGCAAATTGATGATGACCACTGGGCACAGATGATAAAAAAAGAGTATAGGTGGAGATTGTTCATAAAGAAGAGTGGAAAGTTTGAGGAGAGAAGAAAAGGATGGGAATGCATCTAACGAAGGCAACACAGGGTTTGTTGTTTTAGTGCTGCAAAATAAAAAATTTCCACTTGTTGAATAAAACACATTTTCCTTCACATTCATAAAATGTAAGTTAAAAATAGAAGGAAAGTATTTCCAAAAATAGCTGCAAGTTTTTCTGCCAAGTTTCAAGACAAAGCTCCAAACCACATTGCCAAATCCTCTCAATTCAATCACCGCCGTACACGCAAATTTAAAAATAGTTGACCCGCTTATATACAAAAAACAGACATTCTTTTCTACAAATAGAAGTCTACTTATGGTTCCTAGAAAAAAATATTGCAAACATATGCTAAAGGAAATTTCTTCTGACGTAAACTTATTTTACTAAACTTAACCTATGTTTGAACCTTAATTTAATTTCAATCCAGATTCAATGGCCGGATCACGTCTGTTACTTCATGGGTAACCTTGTTAAAAGAAAATTTATAGAAATTGATTCAACAGTTTCATTGAATGGCATTTATGTTAATTGTCGTAAATAAAATTGTCCAATTTTTATTCATAGCCCTAATTGGAGAAGTTTCTTAAATGATTTTTTAAGCCGCAAATGTTTCGTCTTCTAGGCTCGTAAATATCAAAAAAAATATTCTTAATGTAGTGGTCAAGCTGCATTCTAATTAATTTCCCTGTCGGCCTGCATAAAACTTAACAGAACTATTTACATGCTAAGAAACGTCTACCAGCGTTTAATTTATATACAATTCGAACTCGATATATTTACTACAAGATCTGAATTATAGGAAAAACATAAATTAATTCCTCCTCCCCTCCTATGTTACGTCCGTCTGTCTCCTTTAATTTTTACAATTGCCACAGGCCAATTATTGGTTGTTGGGGTTTAACACAGGAATAAATATCAATTCTCACACGCAAACATTGCAAAGTGATTTGCGGACCGCATGTAATCAACTGCTAATTAAATGCAGCGAAATTTTGCAATAAAAATATGAAATATGACGTTAAAACAGGGAGGTTTTGCACGACATAGAAACACAACGGGTTTATAAATTGCAACATGTTGCCGGGACCAAAAAACTTATAGAACTTGCAGCGTAATTTACCATTCGTCACTGCTTCACTGGAAAATGTTGTAATAGAATCAAATTAACTGTTATTTAACTTTTCTTGCATACAAAGGTAATAAAGGAAACACGGTGGCCTTCAATTTTCAAATTACTACCCACTTGGGTAGATAAGGTGGGAAGAAGCTTTAGCTACGCTGTACGCATTACCAAAGACATTAGAAAATAAGTTAAAGCTTTTGCTTTCAAAACGTAATATTGAAGGTTTCTATAGTTGTTCCAATAGGGGTAGATAGACGTTTTCAAGATCACCAAGGAACCAAAGTATTAACGTTTGTATCCTCAAAGTGTGGAGAATACTTTTGGAAATTATACATTTTGGGACAGTGTCCCATGCATTTAAAAATCTTAAAAGTCACTTACATTCGATCAAATCTGCTCGATTGAACCCGATGTGGCTGTAGGTATCTGGAAATAAAAAAGAAAAAATATTGTGAGTCCTGCAAACCATTAAAATTTTGTTCAGGTGACCGATATTATATCGACTGATATATTTTAAAACAGTGGGAGAGATAAAACAAAACCAGACCTGCTTTTTGCAGTCGGCCTTCGCTTTTAGCAGAGGAGATAAGCTTCCAGTTTATGTTGAAAATTATTTTGTTTTGGAATAAAAATAACGAGCCCTAATGTATGCTTAACGACCAGTTTCGGGAATGTTATTTTTGCAACAGGTACTACAAACAAAATTTAGGTCTCTCTCTATACATGTAAAAACTGAACGCACACGTATATAAAGATAGAAGAGTTAGTTCAGTCCAGGGCAGGCCATGATGCAGCAAAAGTTATTTAATAGCTAATTGGATTTTTGAGATAAATAGAACAAAAGTTAAATTAAATTTAGATTAGTTTTTAACTTGGTTAGTTGAATTTAGCACTCTTTTCGTTTTGATTTTTGTTTGTTTTGGATTCGTGCACAACAGGGAATAAATTGCGTTTGTTTTTTCAAACGTGACGCTCAAATTACTGCTTTCAAGTTAAATAAACAAAATCAAATTCCAACAGTGCAAAAGAAAGTTCCAATAAAGCTTTAACAAGCTAATGTTTGATTTTTTTTATTATTTTGATCCTGCTGGTTCAGCCTTCCTGTTTGGTAACAAAATCTTAATTTTAACCCATTCCAATATTACGTTTCATTCTAATTCAGGCTCAGAATAGGTATACCTATAAGGTTTTGGTGTTGAATCTAGAGTGCAGAGACAGAACTTTGATTTGATTCCGATTTGATTCCATGGTTTCTCTGAATCATGCATGTATACAAGATTTAAAACAAACGATACCCAACTGTCAGAACTGTTCATATTTTCAAGTCAATCTGAATTCAAATAAGAAACTGATTGATGTTCTAACCTAACTTAACGCCAATGGATTGTGAGAATCAAATCCAAAATTTATTTAAGACCTAATTTCATCTTTATTTGCTAGATTAGGATAGAAGGTTTATTTTGGAGTCGGTCCGATACCCCGAGCAAGTTTGGATCCGAATCCAAATTAATTTTAATTCTGTTTCCTGGATCTAACCTAAAGTTTAATGGATTATCCGAACTTTAAATCGGATTCAAATCGTAATTGTTGTTTATTTTAATTATTCTGGATCAAATTCCATGCCCAGATTATCCATCATCGTTAGATTGGGTTTGGGTTAATTTAAAAAATATAAACTCAGTGTTAAAATTACTTTGAAATAATTCGATTCAAAATAAACATCAACCACTTTTAGGTCCGATTCCGTCGTTACGTAAGCAATTTTTTTAGGGTTCATTTCAGGAAAACTGAAATATTATTTGAATCCGTATTGGATCTTATTCGAATTTATCGGGTGTAGAATTCTATCAAAAGGGTTGTGTTATTTGCTTCTATATAGGGATTCTGAATCGGTTTTAGTACGAGTAAGCTAGCAATCGGATTATAAGGTTAATTGCAATACCAGTTAGTGATGTGAAATTAATTGAGCTCTCATAATACGGATCCTGAAATTCAAAACTTGAGATCTATCCATTAATAGAAGCCAACTTTTAAATTTGGAATCAATTGGTAATTTGTTTTTCGAATAAATGATCTCGATTTAATTTTTGAAAATAATCCAGGAAATTACAATTTAAGACATTATTCAGGAATTTTTTTCGCCCTTTTGTGGAAAGCAGCTTTAGTGGTAGACAAGTTTTGAAAATGTTCTTCTGATTTCTAGCCGAATATAAAAGGAGATGGTTTAAATTTATTTTCCGAGAAGATTTGTGATGTAACAATATTAACCAAAATCAGAATAACTTCAAGGTCTGCCTGCATCTGCTTGAAAAAACGAATCAAGAGGCAAAGTTTAGAGACTTAGTTCTTGTCATTGAAATTCCAACTAAATCAAAGCATAATTTAACAATATAAACTAAACAGGAAATGACTGATTCTCAGTCTTTTTAATGTGGCCACCAATATATATTCCCCGAGATTGACCCAACCGTATTCTTAGCCGTAATGCCTCCTATGGCACATATGTCCTAAGTGCTTAAATCCCTCGCAACAAAATTTAATACGGATGCAGACAGGTGCAAGAGAGAGAAGAGCCTTAAATGCTGGCTTAATAAAGATTATATTTGGTCGTTTTGCCCAGCTCCCTCGACAGGTATCTTTGCTAGTAAATTATTTGAGATCCGAAGCAGGTGCAAACTGTTGTTTATACGCCATGGAAGGTTGTGTCTACGCAATGCTTGCCTGCCCTGGTTGAGGTTGTTATCCGAGATTGCTGCGGATTTTTCCTTCTCGTTTTATTGGTGGTTAATTTCGTATTTTTATTTCTTCTTTTGTATTATGATCATATCACGCTGGGAATGTTCTAGAAAAATTATATTTTATGTATTTTTGGCTTACATATTTTCTTGTTTTTATTTAACCTCCTTCGGATGACACAAAAAAAATAATCGAGGATAAAAGAAAAAAAAAACAGCTAATACATGTTTTATTTCTTTATATATTTGCTGTTGGTGGGTGTATTAAAAGGTCTCGTTTTATTATGTTAAATTGTACTTTAAATTGCCAGTTATATTGCTTTAGGATGGAACATTACATCATAAATACTTAAATTTGACTGCTTCAAAGAATAGAAAATAAAAAAAGACAGTTGTAAACATTACTTTATCATTTTGAATGCTACTTATGTAATATTCAAGACTGTATTTAAATTATTATTTTTTTCAATTAATTCTGTCTCTCTCCCACGAATTTAATTTTTTTATTTACTATCAAAATTTTTTTGTAATATTTCCTGTTATTTTTTTAAAGGCTTCGGCGTTTGAGTTAGGTTAGTTCTCAAAATTCTTTAATTCCCCTTCTTTGGTTTCTATTTCGATTGAAGATAATCTAGAGTGCAATTTGGTTACACACTTGATATTCTGTGGTATAATCCACAACAACGGTTACCATGGAAATTGTTTAAGCCTAGTGATGTCACATTAAACAGCTTCATAGGACAACTTAACTATATGCGATAACATTACACCCTAATTGATCAAAGGAAGAGCACATTTTGTGGTGCTTGTTGGTCTCCCCCTTTGTTTGTTTATGGCTGATTCGAGGATAATGTTTCTCCAGAATCAAACTAAACAGCACGGATAAGTTTAACCGATAAGTTCTATTAATAATAAGATTATGAAAAGGAATTTAATTTATAAAAGCAATTGTAGGTATGGGTAATACTCAAAATCACGACCTTCTTGATTATAGAGTCTGATTCGAATCGAGAAGGTCGTGCTCAAAATATTTAAGATTGCCATGTTTGGTTGAATTTAGGACGAGGAAATAAAATAAGGGTGCTCTGCTTGAAAACTTTTAAAGAACTGATGGTCTGTTATTATTTTTGGAAACTTGGAACTGGAAACTAGTGGAAATTAGTGGAAAACCATCATTAACTAACAAATTTCGTTAATTGTGTGCTTAAGAAATTGGAGTTAGTTCTTCGTTAAGTTATGTTACAGGAAATTAAATGTAAACTAATTATAGACGAGACTAGAAAAGAAAAACAAAGAGACGCCAGTTTTATAGATTTAATGCCGCTCATCTTGATTTTATGGATATTAAATCCAAGAATTCTTGGTATTATTATAACCTAACAGGACATTTATCAAAACGATTCTAGAATGAGTTTTTATTCGACGTTAAAGATGCATTCGAAAACAGCAGTTGTGTACGGAAATGAAAAGCCGATCTCGTTTCCTCTCGCTTCTGTTGAATCAAGTGATTTCTCGATAAATTGATTCGTGACTGCGTACAAGTGCTGCAGGATAAATAACTCTGCGGATCTCTAAGCCTGGTACATTTTCTATATCTATATTATACACATCGAAGCAGAATATCGCTAAAGTACGACCGTTTTCCTGTTAACGTTAAACCGAATCAGTGTCCACAACGACTTCCTGCCTTCGCGATAAATATCCTTCTGGATAGGGAACAGGGGGATAAATGCATCTGCCACTTGCAGAAACCTAAAAAGCGCATCTAAAAAGGTGAATCATATACAAAAAAATTGCATAATTTAGATGAGTCAGGGGGTGAAAACGCCCCGTCGAGATGATAAAGCACGGGTCACATGTGGCTTGCGTGTGTGACAGTTCTCACCCGCTGCTATCTACCCCTCAAGTCGTCCTTTTAGCCGCTTTACTACGCGTCCTTGTTCCACCGACTCTCACCCAAAGTACACACATCTTCGTTCAAACAACCCCGATTTATTTTCTGCTAGCACGTTTCTGTTGAATTTTATTTTGTTGTTCGGTTAAGCCACCGTCCTTCTCTTCCCTGTCCCACTTCTTTTTCCTCCTGCATGTGACGACGTAACAGATGAGTTTTAGTCACAACAAATTTAATGGAAGGGAGATTAACTTAATCAATGTACGTTACGCCCTTGTAATAATTTTATTACACACGCTGGTTATAGTTCTTTACGTCTACGTACATTTTACAATTTTTTTTTCTAGAATAAATTCGAATGGAACATCTCAAGTTTTATTAACGAATAATTAACGTTTTAATTAATATTTATATTATATTTAGGATGTGTACACCACTATCGCTTAAGGGTCGCAAATTAAGACTGATACGATATAATAATTGGAACTCAATGCTGAATTTTATGATGGGTAATATATTTAAAGGATGTCACGGAAACTTTGCAAGGGTCGCTGAGAAATATAATCGATTTTACAATTATTTATGTATGATAAACCTCCAAGGGTCGTTTCTTAACCCAAATACTCGGGAGTATGTTATTGGATTGTTTTAAAAGAAATATTACATAAAAAAACATTACATTTAAGGGTTTCTTAGGGGCGAGCTTCCTACAGGTTCAAAAATGAGGTGAAGTGTATCGTTTATGAATCCGTTAGTTAAGTCCTTGTTTACCTAACCTACGGTCAACTGTCATGGATACGATTCTTATAACAACTCGTAGGTATCCATGACGACCGACTGTTGATTAGCTAACAAGGAGTTAACTACGGATTGATAAACCGGCAAATTTGGGAAATTAATTATAAATTCGAAAATAGGGTTGATGTATATTCTAGTAGAATTTTTAAAAACATATATTTTAGTGTTCGGAGTAGGTTTCCAGAATACTGAAACATTCATCCCCTCGAGGGTTCCATTAAACTTTACATTTCTTCCTCTCTTCCGCGGGGTTAAATTTATCTTTCAACCAGTCGAAATAATAGCGTAGGGGCTATAATGTGCGCTCGAATGCTTGTTACCAAAGATAGCCTGCATAGTTGAGGGTGCAAGGCCCAATTCTACGGGAGAAAGAGCAAGAAGGACAATAATTAAACAAGGATATCCTACGCCTGATGAATCATGCGTCTATTCTCAGCGTCGCCACGTGGTTTACTGACGACGGCGTCGTGGGGTATCCTCAGTTTCCAATGAAATTTTCTCGGAGGAACGTCTAGACGATTTCTTGCTCTTTTTCTCACCCTAAATCGTCCTTTTTCCGTCTCTTTCCCCCAGATACGTAGTCGAACTGTTTTTTAAAGCCGACTTACTGCACCGGAACTAGCATCAGCTGGTCTGTATTTCCCCCTAAATACCGCTGCATACAAATGCATTAGTCTTTTGTGATTTAAAATTAAAAGGGTTTCCTTCCGGATCCTAAAATATTACCACCCTCAAGATCCGGTTCCGACAACGATACTCACTATTTTAAATAAATGTTTATGTTTGTGGATTATATTAAGCCGATCCCGTTACGTAGAAGTCGACGAATTCAAATTCGATTGACACATTTTTTTTAACACTCTAGATCGGTTTATGAATCTCAAAGTCTCGCGTTTTTGATAAAGTTCCTTAAGTTTGTTATTCCAGGTTGGATTTTTAAAGTAACATCGATTATTCTTCTTTTTGGTTTTGTCTGAAAGGAACTGCGACATTATTTTACTTGTTTTGCAGAACTGTCGACGTCGATTCTTAAGAGTCTGAAGACATGTATGTCGACTTTTAAGTTTACTCGGGTTGTTAGTCTTCTTGCATAATTGTCGACTGTACAGACATTTTAAAAACGCTTTTCGCGTCTAAATAGTTTTACAAAATGCATTGCCTGTGATAATCCCTTTGCCTGCATGTGCAACGAGACTTATACATTAACACGGATTTAAGTTTCACTTAAGAAGTTGTTGATGAAACACGATGTTCATGTAAAATATCTTCAGTAGAGTTTAAAATCTAAAATGAGCTTTGATGCTCCGAATGTGGGTCGTTTTACACCTTTGAAGTTTGTGCTTGTAACAAACCGATCGCTTCCTCCCTTAATGAGCTTTTTGCCTGCTCTAGACGGGATTATCACCAGAAAGTAATCGTGATCGCTCTTTAATCTATAAATCAGCGACAGTTTTTTAGATTTTTTTATCCATACTCGACCTCTTTAATTGCGGCATATGCGGATGGAATAAATAATTTAATCTTGATATAGACTAGGCGATTCCCGTTGATAAACCGACGACTCATTTACTATATTAATGGGTTGTAATAAATCCACATATTCCGAGAAGTTTGATTGAGAATATATTTATGTAATACGTTAAACGCGAAAAAACTAGGAGTTAATGAGCGGCCTCCTTTGATTGGATGTGTAAATGAAACGCTGCTGTACAAGCTGACGATTTGACACACAACAGCGATACGTCGCTAATTGTGATGCATAAGGGCATATCTGATATTATTAAAGTTATAAAAGCACTACCACAAGCTTCCCCGACTCTTTGTTATTTTTTCATACGTGCCGTTAATTGCTTTTATGTACGTATGTATGTGTGAGAGTGTAGTTTAACGACCGTTTGCAAGAAGAATATATTATAAATACCAGTAATTACAGTGCAGAGAAAATTATATCTCCTTTTCATGGATTTCAACATTTTGGCATTAATTATAAGAAAACAGTTTTAATATTCCAATTACCTTTCATATTTTATTTTTTTTTATCCATAAATTTTTAAGAACATTTTTTGTTTAAAATAATAACACCTTCATACAACTGTTGTATTATTCACCCCGTAAATGACGAATAACTGCATGCATAATTTGAATTTTTGATTACGTTTCAGGGAAACTTTGACTCACTGCAATTTATGGCATTAGAACAACATGAAACATGAGTAATGAAAAATTAATCACAAGCAAAGCAAGTTCTGGGGAAAGTTTTAGACAGGGGTGAAAAGGGAAATTATAGTACTATGTATCAGCAACGTGAGGATTGAGTTTCAGTTAGGGGTTAAATGGAAATCCAGGGGCGTACTATGACTCTACATTACACTGGAAATTAATTACTGACCCTCAGAAAAAATTATTTAAAAAAATATTTAGTAGTACATATTAATCAATGGTAGTACCTACTTCAGGAAGACACCCAAGTGGGGTGTTTTTATTGGTAAAATATTCTGATCAAGTACGTACAACTTTAATGGACATTTTTGAATTTACTACGAGACGTGGCGGGTCATAAATGGGGGAGGGGAAGGAACTGACCTAAGCACCAACCGCCTCCGCGTAAAAACAATTTTAACATGTAGGGACGTAATAATGAAAATTAATAACGTTTTTTATTACCAAAGATATCATAACTGTCATTAAATTTTAAAACACAGGGCCGTAACATTATTAATTGAAAAATCGAAATCTTTTATAATCCTTGATGTTCTTAAAATATTCCTTTACCATTCAGGCTGGTAACAAGTACAACAGCAAATAGTTTACGTACACTTTGTACAAAACTCATTACGTCTAACCTAAAGACATATAATCGCTCGAGTCAGATACATTTATACTTCCTTATAACTTTAGCTGCAGGGGTCCCACAGAAACTTCTAGTTTGTTGATGTCTGGTGCCGAGTTTCAAAAGTTCTCAAATCGACAAATGTTCTTTTAAATCTTTGCAAAATGTTCAAGGCTTTTGAAATATAAACTGTTTTGTTTATACAGGACCGTATTAAATATTATTTCCTATGAGTTTAGGATCTGAATACCGAAACTTCGATTTAAAACCAAACCATGCAAAAAAATAGTGTTTTTATCTAAGAGTGATGCTTAGAGAAAAAAATATTCTCGTTCTTGTAGGATAAAGTTAAACACAATAATTTTGCTTGGTGTCCGAAGTAAAAGCGATACCGTAAATTATTCTAAAAGCTTCTTCGTAGAACGGGTAAAATTAAGGCTTGCTCATAATACTGTTGTGAGCGTGACTAATAGAAGCAATTTATTGGAAGTCCACAAGTCCCATATTTCACAACATGTTGCTCCACATCGACGACTTAATTAATTAATAAATGTGTGGTGTGTACACGGGCGAAAATTTATTTTGACCTGCATCATGACAACGACAATTTTCTACTACCACCATCATGGAAAGTTCTGAACACGCACCCAATAAAGCAAAGCCCTTCGCAATCACGACCGCCTAACAACTCTTACAACTAATGTTAGCCGCATTTATATCAATAAGCGCCCGCTTAGGAGTACGCAAATTATGGCCATGAATCACCTGCGAATTTGATTTAAAGTTTAAGTGGCATTTCAATATCCATGTTCACAAGTCAGTAAAGCTGAATTACACGACACGTGCAGGAAATGGCGAGGGTTGACAAGTCGATGCGTCCTCGGGGACTCGGACTACGGTCCAAAACCCTACAAGCGACTCTTGGCCCCAGACTCCACAACCCCCAGATGCCCTCCACGTTCCGCTAAATGGGTTGTTGTTACGCCTATGATGACTATCCACTCATCCGTTGACGACTCGGATGATCTAGTGTTAAAGGCGTGGAAAAATACGTAAAAACAAATTGCCGAATAGAAACTTATTCGTTTCTGCGAGGATCTTAAGGAAAAGGTGATAATTTGACATCTTTAAGATTTTGATTGCTTTAAGTGGGTCGTCTTCATTATTTAGTACTTGTAGCCCTTTGTTGTCACTGAATGGAATCTCGTGATTAATCGATATTTACTGCTTCTCTCCCTATTCAACGATCTTAACATTGCCCATATTTCCTTATCCGAACTTCTCATCTATTTCCCTTTACATGACCATCCTTCATTTCCCTCCAAGGAAATAATATATCCTTCCAGGAATTTGGATTTCATTCCTTTGTCTGCAAGGGTTTTTCTTTAGCCAAACGAGTTTTTCATCATTTTTATCAATTTAAAAATTTCTTTAAAAGTTTAATAATTTAAGGACTAACCTAACTTATTTAAGGAATCTAACAGGGAGGGGGGATCGAAAAAAAATAAATTCTAGTAAAAAAATCTACATTAAAGATTGAGTGAGAAGCTATATAAGCAAACTGACAATTTCAGGACGAATTTAATCTTCTGAACTAAAGGGATATAAGTACAAATGTTACCCTTGTTTTATAGAAAAAAATCATAATTTTTTGGGAATTTATGTATTTTCATTTTCAAACCGTTTCCATATTAATCTTCCCTCCACATCCTTTCAGCTGTCTTGTTGTCAGAATGTTAAAACAATTTTATTTCAAGAATTGAATGACTTAACGCATCCCTTCTTGAATATTTGATTGAGCCGTTGTTTACGCACCATTTTTTCCCGTATGAAAAGCACGAGAAAATATATATCTCAATATGACGTGAAACACACGGCGGAAGTTAAGGTGGAAGGATGAAATATCCTCAACGGAAAATCCTTAGAGATAGGCAATAACAGTAAGGGCAAAGTTAAAATAAAGCTGAGACTTCCAAACAGTTGTCAGAATGTCGAGACATACCCCAGGGACCTCACCATTTGTGCGTACTTATATTCGCGGGAGAGTAATTTGGGAATGGGGAAAACCGAATGCACGTTATATATAAAATAAAAAAACGAACATTTCCGTTTCTACTTCACAAGAGAGGCTTTCAAACCGATTTATTACTTCTATTTATAAATATCGACCACTCTTAAGCGCCGGCGAATTAAATTTTACTTCCATGTCCCTCGTATCCGTTATTTGTTCTGATTTTCCTATAAATCCCGTGCTTTGTGCCAAAATATTTTCCCGGATTAAATGGAGCGTGTGACTGAAGCATTTGAATTTTTCTATAATTGCATATAAAACCCCTGGGGATGAGGCGTGGGGATGAAACATCATGTAAATCTCTTTATATAGAGTAAGACGGATCGTTGATCCCCAGAAGGGTTTTAAAATATGGTTTTAATCCTAGGATTCGTTTAGTTTTAAGGTCCTGGCATCGATCAGCCGGCTCCAAGGTAATGAAAGCAAACTTTGCACAACCAAACGTCGGTAGCAAATAAAATTAGTCAGGCGTGGATGTATCCAATTAATCTCCTCCCTTATTCTGAGATAATCAAACATCGCGACCAAACAGAAGGGCCCTTACAAGGGAGCCCTTATAAGTTTTACAAACAGACCCCATGCTGTTCCATTTTTTGAATGCCTTGTGTCCCCCGCAAAAGCCGGCGTCGCGCCCTCCTGTAATTACACCCCCACGCAGAAACGTACTTATTCACCGAAATAATATAGGGCCGTTACTTTGCATACTTTGGTGTCCTTTTTGTCAGTGAGTTATTTCGGCGGATGTTTCGCATTCAGCGGTTTTAACAATACGAAATTCATTTTTCAACCATTCTACGCACCCCTAGGCCGCAATTATACTTTTCCCGAGAATGCGGTGAAATTTTACGCGGTTTTTCGTAATTTTTTAGCATTTAATTAGATGAGCTTTCTGTTCAAATTCAAATCACGAGCAAACACCATTTGTTGAATGTACTACGTATTTTTCATTTTAACCAGAATCATTCAACAACTTTTAATAAATTGCCATCTAATACAAGCCCCAAAAAATATATTTAACAGAAACGCACAATTACAAACAATTTATTTGCATTTCAAGGTAACGTTTTCAAGACAAAAGAAGGTAAAACGGCCATCAACAAAACCCCCCCATCATGGGCTCAATATTTTTCAAGAGAAATTTCCTTGAAACATGTTTTGCGTTTGTAAATATTTTCATAAGAAATTAAAGATGCTTGACTGGCTTGGATAATTTTTTAATTAATTTTTTCTTAAGAAAGTCGAAAGTAAGTTAATTTTATTCCAATAAATGGCTTTCAATCTCATTCACTCAAATTTCTATTTAATTACGAAAGTAAAAACAGGGCGGAGATTAAGGGTGAAATAAGGTTCAGTCGATATATTCAGAGATAGACAGGATAGACAACGCATCAGGAGGATAGAGACACAAAGAGAGCGAGACAGAGAGATAAAGGCAAGGAACGAGAATGATGTGTAAAAGTGGTAACCGAGATTAGCCATAAAAATACATCAAAAGACATTTCTTTCAAATGAAATATTCAATAAATAACCTGACATAGATATTTTTTTATTTATTCAAAAGTAGTAAAAATAAAAACAAAAATATCTTAAAACCTACACAGAATCCTTCCTTTGACATACACACCTACATCATTCTACTTTTAGCAATTTTTTTTTCAATTGCAGATGTACAAATATAACCCACAAAAAAGCAGAAAAAAATCTTGTCAATGTAAAAATCCATGAACCTGACAACATAATCGTAAACTTGAAAACCTAATGAAGGTTCTTTAATTGGTAAAAGTGACATGGCACAGTAAATCAGATAAAAAGCACAAAAAAATTAAGTGTTTTAAATTTCTGAATTCCAGATTCAGGAAATAGTCTTACATCTACACAAATTACACAGTTCATAATAAGAGACCCAAATAACTGTTAAAAAACCCATAAAAGAGCAGCTGCTTCTAAAATAAACTCCCAATTTGTGATTTTTTCTAAATTTAAAATTCGCGTGGTCCAAATCAGGTTTGAAAAGAAAATGTAAGAAACATTAGTTTGATTAGTTAACAAGTTTGTTATCTCCGTAAGTTATTTCAGGCATTATGCATATCATGGGTGTCTTAAGTAGAAGCAAACAGAAAATCTGGTGATTTAGAAGCCTAACGGGTCCCAGTACGACAGTATGTTTGACGATCCAAGTTCTATATATGGTTATAGAAAGTTTGAAAGTTTGCAATATTTGCATAATTGTTCGACTTTGGATATAACTTTTGTCACTTCTAAGGTCGTGGATTTTAGGTGAGAACAATTTAATAATTATTTTAAAGAAAGGAAAAACTACTTTCAGATTTTTTAGTACGTATAGGAAGCACAACACCTTTTTTGATCTTATCGATTTGATTAAGTGTCGGGCATCGAAATTGGAATTTTGATTGTGGTTTAGGTACCTAGGTCATGATGAAAAAAAATTAAGAGGTGAACATAAGTGGATAAAAAACGTTTACGTATGTAATACGAAATTGGATGAAGCGTTTATGAAAAGTTTCATAGCACAACTGACGTCGTCGGATTAAAATAAACTCGCAAATATTAAATTCTGTAGACATTAGCACCCTTTTTGTTTTACCAGAAACAACAAACTTATCTCGAAGCGTTGTGGTCGCAGGTATATTGTTATAAAATTAGCACAAACACAAAACGCGTTTTGAATGCATAATGTTTCAATTCGTACCCGTTCAAAAGCCTTTGAAATTAGTTTCGCGCCGAAGTTTGCCTAGATTCAGCAAACAGTCGAGTGGAAAATTCATAAACAGGGAATTATTTAAGCCCGCAGGCACACAATTTGTATTTTCGCGAGTTTCCCCGACTCGAAATGAAAATATCTAGGTGGTGTACAGGCACAGAGAACACAATACGGGAGAGGGAAAGCCGAAAGCACCCCCCACCATCACCTAAATTCCCATCGAGTTGTCGAGCAAAAATGAAATGTTAACATTATTTTTCGGTCATAAATTTCCGAATAGGCAACAAGTCCTTGCATCGGATGCACAGGGAAAAAAATGATATATGTATCAGAAAAGTGTTGAAATCCACGGTTTAGGGTGTCAAACGGAACGCGAGAATTTCAATCTAAAGTTGGCAGGCCTGTCTCATAAACAGGAAATCTGCTTTAGACAGTGTATGCCCGTAAATTACGTTTTTTGCCGGATGACGTGCGGGGTTTTTAAAATATGAATGAACCGAATGGAAGCTTTGAAAGAACGGACTGGTTTTGCTGGCTGGCCTGGATGAAAAATGCCTCCACATGCGTGAATGTTCCGTTCCTTCGGTCCTTTATTATAAAGTCGCGACGTCCCCGAAACGGATAGGGACGGCGAACGAACACTTATTTAAATTATTAAAACAAAGAGAAAGGGAACGAACAAAAGGCGCTTTACACTTTGCTGTTGTTTTTAGGATAATTATGTTTGAATGTGGCGCTATCTATCATTTTTTTGTGTGTCTCTCGTGCCCGATTAATAAAATAACGGGGAAATTCCTCGTCTTCTAAATCAATCTCGAGGATATTTCTTGCATCGCATACATTTGATTGATGATGTTTGCTCGACAATTAGGGTTTGTTTTTGTTTTGGATCGAGTGTTAAACGCCACTGGATATGGTTAATGGTGTACTTAATTCTATACGAAACTAAATCAACACCATCCACGTCAACAATTGAGTCCGGTTAGTTTAACTTATCGACCCTTCAACAAAACCTAAGCAAATAAGAACTTTCAAAACCCAAATTATTATAAACTACAGACATTTAAGGTCATTAAACTGAATTCTTTCGGTTTGAAAAGAAGAGTAGGAGAGGTATGAGGATAATCAATGAAGGTAGAAATTGAAAAGGGAGGGGTTGAAAGGGGATAATTGCAGAACGAAGAAGGAGGTGAAAGGTAAAGGTATGGCGGAATTGGAAAGGTGGAAGTTGGAAGAGAGGAAAATGTAAACTAAGAATAAGGTGGGGGACTTGGAAATATAGTGACATAGAAAGAGAGAGAGGGAGAGAGAAATAAAGGCGATGAATTTGAAATATAGGTTAGTCATTCTGAGATTACTACAAACAGATAGAATGTAAGGACAAAAGGTGGATGCGCTGACCTCTGGACCACGCATGTCGGACTACGATGAACTAAAACTGGTACCCCCCCCTCCAAAAAAGGAAATGCGACCTAAGATCTAAAGAATGAGTTTATGGTTTGCCAAGAATGTACAGACTCGATCATGCAATTCAAATAAATGTGGGGTTGGGTCAGAAGAACAACTCCCCACAGATTGAATGGGCTTCTGTCCTCCCTTTACAAACTAGATTGGGATACCTTAACTTTTGGTACCGACAGTGAAATTCAGGAAAATTAAAAATTGATTCGTAAACTCGTAAAGTCGTAAACACAAAAAAAAAAGTTCGAGAGCAAATACGAACACTGGGGTTTGGGGAATTCCTACAAGGACGATGGATTCTTATGCCTTCCTGTGCATGTTAAATGAGTAATCATAGCCTCCCATTTCATAAGCTTCTGTATTTTATGTTAAATATCTCGTAGAATATTATTGCAATAAAAAAATAAAAGACCCTTGAATGAAACAGGATGACTACATACTTTTCTAAATTATTATTTTTAAATTATTTTTTACTTTCCCGCACAGGAACTCTATCTTTAGTAGAACTGAATTTTTCAGTTTTAGTCAAGTACGAATAACTTATTTTTGTCATAAAATCTAAATGTAATTTTTAAAAATAGAACCTGTCAACTAATGAACCTTGTCGGCTTCGAACCATGGATTTTTTATTTCAGAATATTGAAAAGATCCTGAACTACAACTCACAAAAATGTCACTTGTCAGTTTTGGTAGGCATAAATGTTCTTCTGAAAGGTTTCCTTTGTAAAAATTTACATACAAAAAGGGAATTTCTGTGTTTGCAAATTTTGCATGGATATATGCCTGTCTATAACATGATTCAGACCACCCGTATTTGTACTGAATACACGGTGTGACGTGTGTGTGTATGTGTGCGAGTGTGTGGATGTACATTATTGACAGGATATGCCAATATAAAATAGACAAAACTAAAAACGGGGCTAAAATAACTAACGGAGCAGCCAATGACCTGACGAACACCACTTTTACATTAACCCGAAACAGCAGCTGGAATTTATGACAATTAGATCGTAAATGTTTTTTATGACTCGACCATGTAATTAAATTTCTAATTCTGATGATTTGATTCTATTTTCAAACAAAAACACAAACTCATTATAATTGCAGCAACTATAACACTGTCATACGCAGGAGGGAGGAAGATTAAAATTTTCCCTTGAAGCCGAACCTAATAAGCGACGCTATTACGCACAGGCATATAAAATATTAACATGTAATTAGGGAAAGGAATCAAATACAGGAGATGATCAAAGCCCAGGAGCTTCCGGTTTATTAAATTTTCTACTGTACTACCAAAGGTCTATAATATTGTCTCCCCGAGCCTTTCTCAGACGGATTAAAATACCCAATTATACAAAGTGATGTTGTGGGATGTCAAAGTAGATCCATCTGAGGGGGTGCAGATAGATTTTAGATATTCACCCTTAGGTGTAGGTTTTAACCCTCCTACGACTTAATGAACTTTCATAAAAAATGAAACCCCAATTGAATTTTTCAATCTGTAAGGAAATTTTCAATCCTACATTCTTGCGTGTGTGAAAATAACTCATGACCCAGCCACATAAACGCATTATTTCAGAAGGAATTCCATGTGTTACTTACACAAAAAGTTTCTGATGGCAGCCATTTAAGAACAACACATTATAATAGCACAATAATAATATTTTCGTATTCGTGTCGAGTCGAAATTGGAAATGTCATAATGTAACGCGTTAGAAGAACCGGAGAAATATGAGGAACGGAAACGAACAATTACGGTACATCAAAAAAAGGTCGGTATGCGTTAGTGGTTAATACGTCTTGCACGAAAAATAATAATACTCGATTTTTATAAAGGAATGTTAGTTAAAAGCGTATGAGAGTGTAAATTTTTCTTCAAGATTTTCCGAAACTTTTACCCAACTGCGGGTTAACGACTTGAAAGTTTTAAATGTACTGAACTAAAAATATACACAGACGCATTTAACTAAGCCTGGTGCCGTTTAGTTACACGTTGCGACAACGTATCTACTCTTAAAATAATCCTGTAAACCACGAACCTATAAAAAATAATCCATAAGGGTAAAACTGCACCACGTCCTACGTTATCTGGTTATCAATGACTGTCAATGCATTTGATAATTAATTTAACCCTTCACAGAGAAATTTCTTTTCTCCACCATATCCACGCTATCCCTCATACAATACAGATTTTCCCAAAAATAATTTCAAAATTCTAAAAATAAACCTTCCCCTCCCAAAAAAAGCAACTTTCTAATAATAAACTCACGTTTACTTCATATGTTGTCAGGAACAATAAGTAAACCCGTTTGTTCATAATTTTAACCTCCCACAATATTTCGTCCTTAAAAACTCCCCTTGTTTCACCTTTCAATTTTCTTAAAATAAATCTAATACTTTATACGTTGATGGGCATTATAAAGTTAACTTTTGGGGGGCTATGAAATTACGGGCAAAATCTATTCTTAGCTAGTCACCTAAACAATTTAGAAAAGAACGGCGATAACTCAAGTTCGAGAGAGGATATAAATTCAAGAGTGCAGTCTTTCAATTGCCGCAATACACTTAAGGCTCCCCTGCTGCGTTACTTAGCCCACCAAGAAGTGCATTTGGTACAATTTAAAAAATTAATGGAGAAGTTGGCTTCAGAAGCTTTCAAAGACGTGCTGATTAAAACGAAAACTATATCAAGATTTGTTGGGATTTACAAGAATTAAAGAGAAGGAAAGGTATAGGGAGAAACATTGCCGAGATTGAGAATTTTATTATCGTAACTTGGACTTTTAAATAAAACACCCTGTGTATGTTTATACAGGGTGTCCCAAAGAAACTGCATTCAGTTAAGGGTATGTTCCTTTCATGAAAATAAGAGGAACAGTTCCTGCTAACACGGGTCCGCAGATGCTTCGTTATCGAGATACAGGGTGTTGAATTTTTTTTCATATATTCCGAAATGATTATTATTATTATTATTATTTTACAAATAATGTTCAAAATGACCGCCATTAGCCTCAAGACAAGCTTCTATTCTTCGAACAAAATTTTGAGGCTAAAGGCGGTCATTATTCAAAAAACGGATTTGCAGAGTTATTTTTTTATTCGCATTTTTCATCTTTGAAGTGTGATTTACACGAAAACGGTTAATGGTAGGAAAAAATCTCAAGAGACTGTTTCAACCGTAAATTAGTTGATAAATTTGAAAATTTTGTCAAAAATAAAAAGAACAGTGGCGTACCATTTTTTTCCTCCAGAAATATCCACATACGCACCTGTAGTTACGCCACTGGAGAAGGAAAAAACTGACTAATATGGTCCACTTATAGCAAATGTACATACATGTATTGCTTAGGTACTTTTTAAAATTTAATTCCTAGTCATTTCCGAATAAATGAAAAAAAAAGATCGATATTTTTTACAATTTTCAACACCCTGTAACGGTAACGAAGTATTTACGGACCCATATTAACAGGAACTTTTCCTCTTATTTTCATGAAAGGAATATGTCCTGCCGTTTCCTTTTGGGACATCCTATGTAATTAGAATAAATCTGTAGAGTTCTACAAATTTTGTTCAGAAATAGAAATATTCTAAGCCAGCATAGTATTATTTGTAGAAACATATTTAAGATGCGACTTACCCACTAACCAAGACTACTATTACTGGAGAATAAGTTGACTTACCTATAACAAAAGAAAAATCACATTAGAATTGAAAATAATTTATCCATATAACATTTTTTTTAATTAAAATAATAAAGTCAACAAAATTAATGATGATACGAAAAACCAAAAAGAAAAACCCTTCTTTCTACGTACCTCGAACTATAAAAACTTTGCTTAATCAAATAAAAGTAATCCCAACTGTCATAAAACACAAACCACCAAGCACTCTAACATTTACTGTTTATCACAATTTTAATGAAATTTGCAATGTCCAAACGCATACGGAAAACGGAACTTTTCACTAAAAATTCGCGTACTATTCCACCGAAAGGAACAAACATACTGACAATAATATGAAGTTTTTGGATAATCGCGAAGAGAAAGCTTTGAAATACCTGCTTGTTATGATAAAGAAGACATAGATAAAGAGTTTTATCACCAAATGTGTTACGAACTGAAGCGATACGATTGTTAAAAATATTGCAGCTAAAGGTTTGACTAACACAATCAACAGGTTGTGTAACTTACAACCAACGTTTCAATAAAATAGTGATTATTATTAGAGTGAATATGTTTTTTTGTACTTTTTATTAGAATTGTAGAATAATAACGAGTTGTAAAAACAAAACGGAAATAAATGGAAATAAGTATAGAAGTTTATTTTTCATTTTCATAATATTTTCAAGTTTTATTGTAGTACCATCCGCGATGTAAAATGACCAATAGGAGAACACAATAAAATAATGGTTGGAGGATTCGAACCCTGAACCCGCATGTTACATGTATTCAGATCTCTTATTTTTTACTCTCGGTAGATTTCCTGGAAATTACTTGAATGCGTAGCGAGAAACACCAGACTATACGGGTTCGATACGTACAGAAGAGAGACAGGCATCTAATTTACTAACGCAGCGGAAGTTCGCGATTTTCTCATCAACCGTACATTTTAGCTATATGACTACCTTATACTATGTGATAGACAATTCAATTTTGCATTCAATTATATAATAATATACAGGGTGTTTCATTTAAAATAACAAAGTTGCTTATTGTACTGTGAAAACCAAACACCCTGTATACGTGATATAAATTTAGGAGAATGCAGAGCTATATACTGAATAAGTTTATTATTTAAACTTCTTTCATATTTTGACTAATAAAGGAGCTACAGGAGCATCAATTTCTGATTTTCAAAACCTCGTAGAGGGGCGCCACAGTAAAATTCTAGCATTAATCAAAATTTTTCTTTTTGCCAAATTCTAGTCATTTTTTAATTTTACCTGTAGTACGTTTGACGAAGGTACAAAAATATGTGGTCCCTGCGAGGATTCGAACCTTAAACCTCAGTGCTACTTGCTCCTAAGCAGTTAATCCACCGAGGTCTATCGGTTTGCCACAGGTGTATATATCGAAAGGAGCAGAGAATTCTCTGATAATTTTGTTACCTGAGCCTAAACTAAATAATGTATAATTCTCTCTGCCTTTGCACCGAAAAAAGTAGCTACAGAGAAAAATAGGGATCAAAGAATATTACACGTACTCATTAACCTTTGCGCAATATCGTTCTCATTCGTCCATCCTCAAACAGAATTCATGAACATACTACATATTGAAAATTCGGCGTTGTTTGAAGTTTTTCAAGCTGCAAAAAGATCTAAATTGAAAATAAAATAGAACGGTTATTTTGTTCGGCCATGCAGGGCATTTAAACGTGCTATTTGTGTCCGGTTTTTCCTCGGAAAACTCAATAATGTAATTATATTTTACCCGTTATCGTTCTTTTCCGGAAAATTAACGTTATCTCCGTTCTGTAAATAACTTTCAACTCAGCGTAAAAAAGATCCCACTGCCTCTTTCAACATCGAGGCAGGGGAATCACTTGGAAGTTCTTGAATAAAATATGGTTTAATATGCAAATGCAACTGTTTTTCCTGCCCTGTGATATCTTTTATGATGCTTTTTGGGTTACGTCAGTGGAATACAGTACAGAAACATTTTCTGATTTGATAACTTTTTTTAACCTTTTTAGGTTTAAATTTTTTAAACTAATAAATAAAAAAAATCTTGAGATATGTCTATATGCAAAATGTTTATACTATATAACCAAGAAGAGAAAGTGTTGCTAGAATCGCGACTTTTTCTTCTCAAGTTACAAAAGTCCGGTTTTAAAATGGGGCGC
The DNA here is from genome assembly GCA_963082805.1 of Hemicrepidius hirtus. NCBI lineage: Eukaryota > Metazoa > Arthropoda > Insecta > Coleoptera > Elateridae > Hemicrepidius > Hemicrepidius hirtus. The sequence goes on from OY720162.1 coordinate 30,861,341, forward strand.
ACCTGCCGCAACGGAATTTATATTTATTATTATTCTCTTTGCTTTTTAAAATCAATAATAAGTCTTCGGGATTTATTCTTCCTGGAAGAACTAAAAAATGTCACAAATTTTTTTTAAACGCTTTAATTAACTTTTTAATTACTGATACTACATACCGATAAAATTCATACCAAATAATTAATAGTGCCCTATCTAATGTGTTATCTTAAATATCTCACGTTAATGGATTTTATATGTTTGAAAATAATGTTACGTGATTGTTTTATTAAGTCAAGATTAATAACGGCACATAATGAAAACGAAATCTTTTTTTTTAGAAATGGTAATTATCATCAATACGTCACAGTAAAGTTTATTACGAGAAATGCGAGAGATGAAAAATAGGGAATAATATAAATTAAGACAGCGATTTATCAAAGCAATCGCTTTAATACTTTTAGGAAGTATTTTTATTTTTCTTTCGGTCTCGGGCTTTCTAAATCTCCATGAATATTCAATAAATAGAAGATTTGCGCGGAAGAATACTTGATTTGGTCATTAATTATTTTTTTTAATAGAAAGTTATTGGCAGTAATTGAAAATACACAAAGGTCAAAATTTAAAACTGAAGGTCAATTCCCAGAACGTTTCCCAGATTGCTTGATATAATTTTTATTAAAAAAGCAAAAGAAATTATGGAAGTACCGGAAAACAATAAATCTCCCGTTAATTGCATAGCCCTCTCGATACATAAATAGCAGGGGCAGTAGTAAAAGAAAACCCCTTCATGTCAAAGACAAAAACCCGTTGATTGTTTGGAGTTCGAATCCACTAAGAAATAATGGATTTTTGTGTTGTCCCATGTATATACTAGATCCCAGTCGCTTGATCTTACAAATTGGTGCCCCCCGAAATTAGAGAAAAAAATTAGAAAAATGAGAGTAAAACCGAGGAAATTCGAGAAAGAGAACCAGTTAGTAGTTACAGAAGATTAAATCTGAGAGCCTGTAACACTGAGGACTACCTCCAGTTTAAAAATATCCAGAAGAATCATACAGTCTTGTGTTGTTATGTGCAGTTCGGGGAGGGGGGGTTCGAGGTGACAGTAATATTTAGGGTCCATCCGAGGGTCTAGGAAAACATTAGGAAGATGGGAACCACGAGAAAGTAAAAAAAGAAAAAAATTGAGGCCTTGTAGCACTTAAGGGGTGTGTGTAGAAAACTGAGAATCTGGCAAGGGTACAAAAAATACTTCAGAGATTTGAGGTTCAAATCCCTACTAGAATCAGGCCTAGCTCTGTTTTTTGCCTTCTAGGTGGGCGGGGGGGGGGGGGTTGTGACCGTAGTAGTTGTTGCTCCTACAAAAATATTTAAGCTGCAGTCGGGTACTTCCCCAGTGTACCTAATCGCCCACAGTAAAAAATAAATATTAGGATGTGTAAGGGGGTCGGGTTCAAATCCCCAGTCGAACCATATACCTTCTTATGTTACTCCATGAATACTAGATGGGGGATAATAAATTTGTTTTAGTAAAGTGCCAACTGCTAAAGTTCATATGCTCGAGAAAAATACAGCTCGACCAAGCTTACAAAGTTGAAAGGGGGCGTGTCCGGCGCTGTTATAGTTTTTCAAAGTACAGTCAAAATAAAAACATTTAGGCGGCAAATTTAAATAATTGTAAATATTTTTCATTCGAAGAATTCCATGACCTTCCGAATGATATTTCTGGCTTCAGATTGAATTATTTTCCTCGATTTAGCATTTATACTTAACAGATTTTAAACGTCAAAACAATTTGACAAACACTGAAATTATTAAAATTTCAAACGTCAATTGAATTTTTTCAGCGAATGTACTTTTGAGTATAATTGTTTGCTATTGGTTGATGTATTGTCGCGCCTTGTCTTTCAAAATTTAGTTGACATATTTTCAGGGGCATTTGTAAGCTTGGTGGAGCTTTATTTTAAGAATCTAAACAAAACGGAAAACGGGTTTGTTTTATTGTTGAGTTAGCTCTAAAACCTGTTGCCATAGAAACGGAAATGAAAAATGTAAACTATAAATAATCCAATTGTTTTACGAGTAGACTGTAGTTTTGTTTGAATGAACTACATACAATGCAAGCGCAATATTTCGGAAGTAAAGTAAAACTGTGGCTTCCGTGTGATGTAACGATGTCGTTTCACGTTAAAGAACTTAAATTTGTCAGGGATTCAAGGGGATGTACAGATATTTCTTTGAAATCTGGCGTCGGTGTTAAGCCCTAGCAGGAGCAATAGACGGACATTAAATTAAATATCTTCTATTTTGTATCTACATATTGGTAGATCTTAAGCGGTTCCAAGACCCGGATCAAAGTTTAACCTAACGAGCTAATTTTGTACAGAATTAAAACTAAAAGATATAATAAAACGGGCTGTTTGTATTTTATGGTCCCATTTGAACGCGGTATAATTAAAACATGTGTAAATTTGGTCGGTTTCGGGTTGTTTACGCCGCCATCGGTTATAATTTGATAACTTCCCGTTCCTTGAGGGCTCGAAGACATTAAGAGGAGCGTACAACTGGGCCCCATGTTTTATGCAACGAAAAAGTTAAAATACTGTGCTTGGAAAACCCTAGAAAGTTTTAGGGATAATCCTTCAGGTTTTTTTTCTATTTCAAGGAAAATATAACTTTTAAGAAATTCCAAACCTGTGGAATTTGGATCCTGGACTCAAAATAAAAATCCGAGTCGTTCGAGTTTGAATCCAAAAGTCTCTAATTTTATTTCAATTTAAAGAGTAGCACGAGTAGTTGTTTTAAATACCTTTCGTGAAGAGATTATTTCGGAGAAAACTAATACGTTACGTTTTTAAAACAACGTAGATGCCAAGGACTGTGACTTTATAAACCTATCAACTTGTTTTTCTGTGGAACATAATCTGCTTCTGCGGCACTTTATGGCTTCCTGTGTTATAACGTTATAAGAATTTTTTCCTGCTCGAACAGTAAATTGCCGCTTCCAAATTATTCTATAATTTGGCCGTAGAAAGCATACGGTAGCTTTTTTTCAGAGATCCTTAATAAACATTTAGACATAAAAACGAATTAGAAAACTTTAAATAGTGTAATATGCGTGTGTGTAAGTAAAAAAAAAAGCCTGGGAATTTAGTAATCCACATAAAAGTTGACACGATAAATCGTCCTCTCACACGATAATTATTATCAGTTTCGGATTAATTATTTCGTAGCACGTTACTAATAGAATTTGCATGATAGTATTTACATTACAAATTGAGTTAATTCGCTTCATTTATAAATTGCATAACAAACGCACCCACCGCACTCGAGGGGAATTGAACTGAAATAGTTTTTGGATATATACGTTTACCTGATGATAAAATTATTCTTGCATGAGTATTTTGTTGCGTCAGTTAATTAATTTCTCTAATTAGCGAATGCACACAAGCGGAATATGTATATGCAAAAATCTTGGGGATTGTATTTAGGTAGTTAGCAAACGTTTCAGTTTGTTGAAATTTCTAGTGTAAAGCTCAACACAATCAGCAATAATTTAAATTATCACTATATGTACTACCATCAACAACTCCTCCAACTCTAACCCTTCAATTATTCTAAAACAATTCTAATTTACATACCTATTGCAAGATACAGTATTAAAATAAAATAATATCCTCATATAATTCCAGAGCTACTTTCTTCTTCTAATGGAATTTATTCCTAACACAAACTAAAGTATTTTATAGATCCTGATAATCTTGAGTATAAAATATTTTAATTCAAAATTATTACTTTATAAGGAAATAGTCTTCGGAATGTCCCATCCAGTTCCGAATAACCCAAGAAAGAGCGGATCGTTTCCAAGAGTTACAAAGGAAGCAACGAACGATAAACGATGTCTGTCCACGTTTTTAATTTGTGATATAAATTAGAAGGCTACCGTTTATTAAAGAACCGAATGATGTACCTACTTTTATGATATACCTAACGTTTGATACACTGTCAGTAATCAAAGTTAATTAGCTGGTACACCGAAATATACTTACGCCAATTAACAACTCAGTAGGCGAACAATTTGAATTTATTCTGTGACGTCATGGAGATTATCGCAACTAGAACTGGAGTTATAATTATTTTAGAACTATAAAAGTAGGTAGCGCTGGTATATATTTGGTATTGCAATTATAATTGGCACAGTACCTGAAAATTCACTTTGTTTAACATTATTTATGTAGAATGTAATCAGTCCGAGGAATATTCTGGCACACATTATGGTAAAACATTATTTCTAGTGCTAGTTTCATGTTTTGTATGCATTAGGAATAAAATATAAAACGTCCTTAATTTTTTTTACTTTTTAGTTTCTGTATCTAATTTGATGGATCAACAATCATTATTTTAAATCAAGTAGGTCTCGACTTTTAACCTTCCCACAGCTCCCTTCATTTGATAAAGTTTTTAATATGAGAGTGAAACCCTTTAAAGCAGAAAAAAAATGGAAATATGAAACTAGGGTACGAAACAGCACACAAAAAGTGTTCTAAAAACCAAGATAAAAATATCTCTTCAATTCCAGACGGTCTGGCTTAAATGAGTGGGATAAAACCAAGGTGTTAGTTATGGAAAAGGAAAGTAAACTCGTTTCTTAACTTTTAACCCCTGAAGTTATATAGATCCCACCTCTGTTATAAATTTCAGGGTTCAACCAACACAGGAAGCGGGTTCTAAATTTAAATGTATCGGCTAATTTAAGTTATTAATTCATATGGTTACTCGTTGTGCTAGTGGAATGTTAAACAGATGTTGAGTGTGAGATTTAATCCTTAATAGGTTAATCCGACTCCGCCATTTTCGTACGAAGTTTACGACAGATTTATAATTAGGTTAGATCAGGTCACGTCGAACATGATATTAGTTTCCAGGGGGTTGTATTAGAATATTAAGTACGAATAAAAGTAAACCTCAAGAATATTATTTCTAATTGAATTTTAAGAAGAAAAAGTTAGCGTAGTTTCTTGGCAGGAGAGAAGAAAACTGGGCTACTGCAACGGCGTGTTCGTTGCAGATAGAAAGTGGTCATGAATTTTTTATGAAGCCCGGAGAGTTTACAATTTTCTAGCGTTTTCACGTTTACACAAACTATAAAGTAGACGAAGTTGGATGTAAAATGCTCGTGTAATAACTTGGAGAGGTACGTGTGTATAAGAACAGCTCGCCTCCAGTCTAGACTATATTACCTAAAATTAAACTTAGCACTGGGGTAATTCGCTTTTCTGAAACTATTCATAACGGAGTGCACCAAATTCGCTAAAATGTATGTTTCTCTGAGTGTTTGCTTTTGCGAAACGAGCACTGCATTCAAAACTTGGAATATATTCCGATTGTCAACAGGTGCTGGCTTTTTACGATAAGTAACTCGCATTGTGACTTTATTTTCTTCTCCATAAATCGAGGAGTAAAACGCTAAAATGGTTGAGGTTTAAGCAAAGAAACTTTGAAATCCTTAAGAAAATCGTCTTTCAAAAGAATTCTTTTACAAACGCTTTTCTAACAACCATTTGTTGATCAAATCAATTCAAAAGGAAACGAAATTTAGATTGGATCCAGTTCTGGATTCAAATTAATTCGAAATTCTGTTTGGATTGAAACTGAAATCGTACACCAAGATAAGGTTCCAAATCAAGATTGGAGTAACCAAGTCGAATAAATATGAACTTTTAAATCCTGATCAGATTGAATTAGACTGTTAAAAAAAATTCAGAAAGGTTTCAGAAGGAATCAATTCCTGAACATTTCCTGACCAGGTAGGGAGCAGTGGGAAGGGGTGGGGGAAGTTTGTCCCATAATTTCCAAGTGTAAACCCTCCAAACAATACATTCTGGGAAAATCCGGACGAGATCTGAAGGGGTCAAAAAAATTTCCAAAAAATAAGGAAAGTCTTTCCTTTTTTTTTTGGATGATTTTCTCACCCCCTCCGATTTCCTTCTAAAATTCCCAGAATGTAATATGGAGGCTAGAGACTTGGAAAATATGTGCCAAACATCCCTCATCCCCTTCCATCTGTTCAAAAAAAAATTCAGAAAGGTTTCAGAAGGAATCCATTCCTGAACATTTCCTGACCAGGCAGGGAGCAGTGGGAAGGGGTGGGAGAAGTTTGTCGGGTAATTTCCAAGTGTATACCCTCCAAATAACATTCTGGGAAAATCCGGACGAGATGTGAAGGGGTCAAAAAAATTCCAAAAAATGAGGAAAGTCTTTCCTTTGATTTTTGTAGACTATGGCATAAGGAGTAAAAGCAAAAAAAGAATGAATTCAAGAAATAAAAAATTTCTAGTAATAAATTTCAGACTAGGTACGTACCTATAATAAATTCAGATCATGCATGCAACCGACTAAATTTTTTTGTAACAAAAACTCGACGTTGATGTACTCCTTCTTGGACTCTTAATTAATTAAAGCCTTTATAATCCTTTTAATATCCACTGATATTTTCACATCAAAATATAATTGACGATAAGACGTCTTCTTGCATACTTAATTAATTAATCGTTCTGTTTATATTATAATATCTGTGTGGCCTTACTAAATATCAAGGGAAATTTTTTACACAATCAATCTTTCTTATCTTTGCTTCAAGATTTCCAAGATCATTAACTAATAATCAACAGGCGCCCAAGAATTATCACTATTTTATTCCATTATAATGTTATTATCATAAATAATTTGTTTGGGCAATCTGAATCTTGCGTTCCACATTAATTTATCAAACAAAAAAAAAAGGGAAGGCTTTCTCACAATGAAAATGTAAACATGGTGCTTCCTATCATAGGATAATTATTTACTTTACGAGTTCACCATATAAAGTTGATTGCTGATGTACAGATAAATCATTAACTTGTCGGTTAATGATCGCGATAACTTTACGAACCATGGAACTAGAATAGAAACAACAGAATTTTAATTGCGTTCCAATCATAAAGGTCGTCGTTATAATATGTGAACTAGAACCCTTTACGAACACACAAATTTGCTTCAGTAAGTAATGCCTTAAACACTTAATAAAACTTTACGATAAAATTTTCAATTGATTCATAAATTTATAATCAATCCCGTTTAATTATCGGATAAGTGTTTGTGGGATTATCCTGAACTTTAATAATATTCCCATTGTTACGGATAGTTAAACATTAATTAACAGAGATTTATTGAATATGAAACCAAAACGATGAGGAAAATCTAAGTTTAATTTATTATAAATTAATTTTACAACGCCTTTTTAGAGTAAATTCTTGTCGCGCTTAAATGAAGGAAGTAATTTGAAATTCCTTAAGGTGTAGGAAAAAAACTAACAATGCTTATAATATAATGGGTTTTAATCCTTCTTTCCTTTTATACGATTTAAAATGGCACGAGTTTAATGAAGAGCAGCATCATAATAATTGCAGTAATGCGATTGTTAGAAAAGCCACTTATTGAAGAAAATTATAGGGGAACACTTGTTGGAGCAATTATTTATACATCCATTGGGCTTTTTAAATTAATTCGCTGCTCTGTTTTAATGACACGCCGGTAGTGTGATAGTTTTACGTTTTACATTTTACATAAACATTTGTGATGGTAAATTAACGCCGCTAGCAAGGAAATGCCAGTTGTTAATTTAATTAAAACTGGTGTCCTTTAATTATACGCTTTTTAATTACAAGCAAGGAATTTGATTTTCTTTAAGGTCTTCTTGATAGTTGATGCCTTCAGACTCAAGCACTTGTACCCGGTTTCTAGAAACGAATGTATGAAACCCATAACTTCTCGATGACATTTCGTCACGCAATCAAACAAGCCATGAGCCAATCAGCGCTCGTTATGCGGGTCACGTGACAAGTCATGGCTTGCCTTATTGGTTGTTTATCGAATACTACATAAGTTTTGGGATTCATAATTTTTTTCCAGAATCCGGGCATTACAATGAGACAAATGTGAAGTTTGAAAGATTCCACCCTGAGTACTTTAACCTTGCAGACATTCTTAGGCCTTACAAACTTTCAAGTAATTTAGGAAAAAATTGCTTTTTATGTTCAGTGTACTTTGTTTAAAAACGAGCCAATTATCTACCCGTACCCCCTTCCATACACATTCTGGTAATCATCAAAAAAATTTTAACAATGAAACAAATTACTTTTAATTCCTTCTGAGTATTCCTACATGATTCATTGCTATTCCTGTGGTCCTATAAATTTTTTTCTTGCCGATTAGTTATAATTTAAAAATAATTTATATATTTTTTTGTTTGGTCTAATATAAATGTTAGTGATTCGAACCTGGGACCGTTGCTCCAATTTACATTTTAATTTCCTCCTTATTGAAAGAAATTGTCAGTAGTCCAAATAGCGTTAAATAATTTATGGCATTTCCCTTGGAGTCCTATAATTAAATGTTAATGCCGTTTCTGAAAAAATTTTAACAATTTTAAGTGCAAAATAAACGACAGGTAGTAGCTTTTGAGCAATGCGAGATCAACTACCGTTTAAGATCTCCATCTATCGTGTTTACATTAGAACGCGTTTAACACCAGAGAGTCTACTTAATAACACCCGAAGAACTATCGCTAAGATAGACAAAAAGCTCGTACAATTATATCTCTCTAATATGTGCGTGACCGGAGGGATTCGAAAAACGAAGAGGTTTTTTGTGACCTAGCCAAACAACCTTGGGAAAGAGCTGCTGTAGGTAAAGCATTCATTAAGTTACGGTGCTTTGTAGTTTCTCTACCAAACTACCGTATTTTAGAGCTCGGTTATGTGCGAAGAACCTTCGTGCTTCATTAACGAGACTCGATATCTGCTACCCTAGTGTTTCACAATTAATTTTGCCTAAGTGTAATTGATCTAACTTTAACGCGGCCATTGAAAGGTCACTTTCTGTAACGTTGAAGGGCGGACTTGTATTCACCCACTAACCAAACAAATCATTACGTTAATTCTAACGCACAAGAATAAATTAACATTTAACATTTAATTTCTCAAGGGTTTTATTTCAATATGGCAGCAATTACAATTTATTAAAGCAGACAAAACTAAATGGAGACAAAAATAAATTATCAACCTTGAGACCGTAAATTTTGTCATTAGGACATTTAAGGATTTTTCTTCAATACCATCAACCTTGAGACTTTCAACTTTCATTTTTAAAAGCTTCAACTTCCTACTACTTGAACCTTGAAACCCTAAATTTTTAGCACGACGGCCTTAAGAACTGGGTCCTTTAATCTTGAGACCAACACGGAGCACCTTATCCTTGAGTACTACATCTTTGAGCATTTGAATAATCCAATGCAACCTTTTGAATTCTTAAATATTGAGCACTACCATACCAAATTGAACCTTAAGACTTTAAATTATAAGAAGTCTTGTTATGACTCATCAGTCATCATTGTGCAAAATATGCTGACGTTATCGAAGTTCGAAGATAAAGAAATCCTCGAAAGCTTGTGGTAGTTAGTAAAAATCTTTTGCTAGTGTTTGCAAAAAATAAGTGTAGAAAGAAAGTGATTAAATAACATCAGCTAATATAAAGCGAGATAAATAATCTTGATATAAATAATTCTTTAATAACATCCTGGAACGTTTAGGGCCATCAAACGTTGAATGGGACCGTTCTTATAAATCTAGACGGCCTACACCCCTAAGGGGTGAATATTTACAAGACTGCTTAGGTTAGGGAAGCGGCGATGAACGCCAGCTCAGCTAGCGAATGCTTCCAAGCCAAGACCGTTTACACCCAATATTTGAGATCATCCCCGCCGTATAGTGAGATTATCTTGAATCAGTGGTGGCAAAAATGCCTTTTAAAGCCTTTTCCTATGGATTATAGCACTCTATTCGATGTCTAATATAGCACAAAATAAAAATATGCGGGTGATATTCAAGCGAAGACATTATGGGGGGTCGAAGAATTTAATTATCCCCCCAAAATCGCGTACCGGGCTTTGGTCGTTTATAAAAGATAAACCGGTACAACGTTGGGGGGTAAAGGGGCAACTTTATATCGTTATATCGTGCGCATAATTTCTTATAGTTTAGCACCCTATTTTTAACGAGATTCTCCCCCACAAAATCTGACACAGCATATAAAAATGTTATTGCATTTAGCAAAACCAATTTATGAATCCGAGCCCCTGTTTCCTGGTTTTTATTTTCATGACATCGCTCATCTTGCCTTGATATATTAGACCTAGGGTTATAACGGAATGGTGTCGTGGCAAAATGCCGAAAAACCTCTTAAAACTTCTATATTATGAAAAGTGGAAAGGTTAAATAGCATCACAAACCTAAAACGATTCACGCTGGTGTAAAAATTTCACGTTTTTAATCCCAAAATAATAAAAAAAAATCCCTTAATGCTTTAAATATATATTTAGATTAATTAAAAGGGTTCTTAGAAATCTTTCAGAAAAATTCAAACACGTTGCAACTTGCGTGAAAATCAAATACGAGTAGGAGCACCTTCAGAGCTCAGAAATACTGAGAGAGACATATCAAGTAGCCATATTATGGCATAGCACCCCATGACGCAGACTTTAAACCAGATCTAACAATAATTATGAAAACAAAGTTGGCGGCTGTCAAATTCGTCTGAGAGATTTTGACTTTGGGCAGCATTTGCCTGCATTAAGTCAAGGAGATTCCAAAGTCAATTGTGCATTTATTATAGGTTTGAGAATGTTGACTTTGAGAACCCTTTCAGTACTTTCAGAGAACTTTCCATGAGGAACGGATTTAGGAGTGCTTTATAGGATTGTTTGCAAGTTGCAACAACCTTTGCAGCTGACTCTAAGGTGCAAGTTGTAAGGTGTATAACCTCAAAAAAAATTTCGAATGTACTGAAAATTTACCTTCGTACATAAAAATCTGAATTACCAAGTCAAAAATTAAATTAAATTTTATCCGAACATTTACTTTGAGCTTCAGTTTACTGAGAATATATTAATCCAGCTAAACTTATTAACATTTGATATTTTAACTGCCTGTACAAGGGATGAGTTCTTCATCAAAATGTTTACAGTATACAATTACGCAGAAGCGTTGGTTATTAAAACAACCATTAAAGAATTTGTAATTAATAGACGAGTTTGCAAAGTTTAGCACATACTTTTACCCCCACAAAAACAACTGCCTGTAATTTTACTTTAATAACTATCCTTTTACGGCATCCCAATTTGTAAAGTCTCGCGTCTTTAGTTTCAACATTTGTAAAGTTATTCCGAACCCGTTGTACTTTTAAATCACACGTTATTATAAAGGTATTTGTTAATCCCGAAAACTTTTATTATTCAAAAATTCGATTTTAAATTATAGGCAACCTAAATCAAACTGATTTATCTGCTTCTTTAAATCGAAACACGCCTGAACTATAATTTAACAATGGGAAACTAATTACTATCATATTCTTCTATTAATCAAGGAATTGGTAGGACCAAATGCTACTTCTGATCTTAGAAGTGCCGTTTTTTATTAACGAGTTAGTCAATTTCCGATTTGAAAACTCCCACTAATTTACAGTAAAAACTTTACATACTCGCATCCATATCTGCAAGCATTTTGTACTTAAAAAATCCATTCCAGTTCTAATCAGAGCGAGTTTTAATTGACGAGATCCATGTAAAAATCTAGATCAGGTTAAGCCAGTACTTTTGATCGCATCAACGTTGCAACCAGTTTGCAACCGCGAGAACCGCAGGCTTGCTAATGTATTTTCCTTACTTTTGTTAACTTCAACAGGAAATCGCGTTGAATCTAATTAGGTGCAAGAGAGACAAGTGTAAATCTCGTGTGTAATTTTATAAAACTGTTTCTCTTCATCGGTCATCGAATCTGCAACGTCCTGTCCTGTTTTGTGTTGGTAGCTGACAGCATTTTAAAACTTGAAATTATTTCTTAATCTAATAGCTTGATTAAATGGATTAAGTTTCATTACTTCTAGATCGTGTAGCTTGACGTTTGTAAAATGCCTTGATTTATATTGATTGATATGATTGAAATTATTAAAGACTTAGTCATTTTATTGCTGTTAATGGGCGCAAAATTGTCGAGCATAAAGAATTTAAATTTATTAACTTCTATTATTTAACTTTAGAATTACCGACTTCGTCATGTTTTAATTGACAAGGAAATTAAAAAACTTTTAAAATAGAATATGTTTAAAAGTTTTGATCTGAACTTGATAAACTTATTATAATCATCGAACTTGACATTAGGTTGAGCTCTTAAAAGACTCAGAATAGTTTCAAATTCTCTCCTAAAACGTCTCACAAAGTTTACGTCATTTCGGTTCGAACACAGAACCTTACGCGAATCTTTATGACGGAGCGTTATCAGTCCTGAAATTCCTTTAAGGCCCCAGTTGTATCAAGTGGTTGAACTCCCAGTTCATCTGATCCACGATCAATTGTCATGGATATGATTGTTATAACAATTGGTATCCATGACAATTGATCCTGGATCAGCTGAACTGGGAAGTGGTTGAACAACCACTTGATACAACTGGGCGTTATAGTCCAGGAGCTAGCGGTATATTTTAAGACTAATTTCTATCAAGCTGAAATTTTTTTTATGAGCTGGTATGGTTATGTCTGCCAAATGTAGGTGGTCGGCAAAATAGGACCGCGGGACATAAAGCGCCCAGATTTTTTTTGTTTTTAATTATTTTTTGATGAAATTTACAAACTCCAATCAAGCTAATTCCTATTTTGCTCGTTATTTAAGACATTCCGACAACAAAAAATTAACTGTCCGACATAAGAGTCGGAACTGAATCAGTGTCTGCCGTTTGGGGTTCGTATTGTTTTTAAGACATTTGACTTATTACCATCAACCTGATTTTTTTTTAATAACTGTATACTAATTTAACAAACACAAAAATCACCTTGTCCGACAATTTGAGCGGGACAGAAGCACTCTCTGACGTCCTGGATTGGTTAGTTGGCCAATTTTTTTACTTAGCGCTCTATGTCCCGCGGTCCTATTTTGCCGACCACCTACATTTGGCAGACATAACCATACCAGCTCATAAAAAAAATTTCAGCTTGATAGAAATTAGTCTTAAAATATACCGCTAGGTCCTGGACTATTAGTCTTGTGTCAAACTTTTTGCAGTCAGAAACTCTTATTTTCATAATTTAGATTTTAAACTTCAAGTTATATCAAATGTAAGACAAATTCTTCAGGATTATATGTATACAGATTTCAGGATTGAAAATTCAGAATTCTGACCCCGATTTCAGGATTTAGATTTTAATCTTCAGGATTCAGAGTTGAGTCCTAAGGGTTCAGATTTCTTACGGATTTAGATTTAAATCTCGAGGAAAGATTGCCTACAATTTTTTTCCCAGATTTCAATCCTCATGATTCAGAATTTAGAATTTACTCCCGAGCTTGCAAATTTCAGTGTGGGCCTCAGAATCCTAACTTCAGTATTCAAGGATCATCCCATTTTAATCCTTTAGGAAGGTTAGTCAAGAATTCAATTCAAACCCTGATTTACAATCGATTTTAAATTTCAAAAGTTTTAGGTTTGCGGCAGTAGTTCGACGCGAGGTTCGTAAATAAAATATACAACTAAAGTTTAAGTTAAAGTTAGGAGAAAGAAATTAACTTTATACCGAGAATTCGATCGTGCCGCCACCTTATGCGTTAATAAATTTAATTTTTTTTTTAATTTAAGTGTTTTATCTGATTTGACTTGTGCAAAGACTGCATTAAACATTTTGCGAAAGTTATTGAGGTCCATTAAAGACAAAGAAAATGTCTGCAAATCGGCTAGGGGTGCAAAATAAATTTGCTAACGCGATCCTATACTGCAAGCCGACTGCAAGCTGGCTTATAAACGATCACGAATGCAGTTTTATTAAAAGTATAATTCTTCCGAGATAGCCACAGGAATTCGCTGATCTCAAGTCGGTGCAACGGTATCTTGATCAACAAAAGGTCTTATATAATGTGCGCACAATTCAAAATTGAATGTAGAAGGCTAATTGTTCGGGTACCGATATAATCACCGTGATCAAACGCTAAATCATTCTGTCGCTTGAAAAAGAAAGAGAAGGAAAAAAAAGGAATTAATATTCAATACCAGAACTGTTATGACTACCGAATCACGACTACTGCGAGGTAACCTGTGTAAGCTACCCGATGTTTAGATGCCAGATAAAGATTTTTAAATGTGGGTGTACCTGTTTTCCTTCAATGGTAGAAAAAAATTTGATATGGTGCTTCTTAGATTTGGACATGAATTTTCACTGACAGGAGAGCAGATAAAAGTTAGATTAAGTTGGAATTCAAAATGTGACAACGCCTTCGTACTATGTGCCGCTAATTTCGCACAAATAAACAACTTCCTCTCCATTCCGAACCCACGAGAAGGTTATGACGTCATCGGGGTTAATCTAATTTTTTCTTATAATTACTCCTGCATTAAACTTCCATTATTTTCACCTGTGCTAACAGAAAACTTTTCTCTAAACAATTAGAACCACACGTATTCGGGAATGTTACAAACTTTATAAAATTATGCACGTGCTTAGTGATGAGCAACGGCCCATATTGTTTACATTCCCCTCAATTTTCCAATTAAGGAAATGGGGATGCTTAATTCGTTTTGATTGGTTGCAATATGGATGAGTCAAATGTCAAGTTACTTCGCTTGAACTTGTTTTTACTGCGTGTGGCATCATTAAATAATTTTTTAAAACAACATTTACAAAAAATTTTTTTTTGGGGAGGTATTGTCACGAAACGAATTTTGCTTTAATTATTATTTATGATTTACTATATGAATCATGTAAACGGAAACGATAAATTCCTTCCATATTATATTTTTCTAGGAAAATAATTTTTCCAAAATTAATTCTACTAACCGTCGTCCATTTAATAAACGAAGGTAGTAAAATGAAATAATAATAATAAAAGGCGAGCGAAAAAGTTACAATTAAAAACAGGATATGACCACAACAACAGCAGTCCTTGCAAATAACCAACACTCGGGACAGCTTACATCTTATTTACATCTCGCTCTTGGATGTTTACATCCTTCTTTTGGGCCGCTGCCTGTCAATTATACTTGCATTACTTAAGTGGTCATCCACTTGCGAGTTACATTTTTATCCGGACGATTATAGCCCTGGATGTCTAAACTTGTCTTAGGACTAAATCTCCATCTTGCTTCCTTTAACGGAATGGGAATGGATACGCGACGCGTTGACGTGCGGATTGAATAAAACGGATCGAAAAGTAGACCAGTTTTGCCTCGGGCTCTAGTTTTGAGTACCATCAAGTGGAGCGGAACGAGATCTCTTTGCCGAATTCAAAAAACAAAAAGTTCTGCGCTTTAATGAATTAAAAGAAAGTTTAAATCCGATTGATTTTTTTACTCCGTAATAATATAGAAAATACAGAAAACAAAATGATGCTTGTCAAGAGTAAAATTGAAGTCGTTTGTAGGAAGAAAAAAAAGGGGGATAATTTTATTATTTTATTCTTGTTTCGAGGCCGGATACAATAAAATCTAAATAACCGTGATTAAGGTTGAAGCTAACATACAAATTGCTGTCGTAACAACGTGGAATCAATGGGATCAATAATGAGTGGAATATTTTGGTAGTCAAAAAGGTTGTAGAACATCATCGAGGAGGGTCAGAAAAGCAAACATTTTTCAAGAGCAAACGTCGCTTAAGATAACAACTATCTTCGGTTTCCCACAAAGCTCGTTTGTTTGCAAATTTGCTGGTCACATATCCTTGGTAAATGTAATAATAGAGGCAAAATTAAGGGAAAAAAATGCTTCAACTGCATAATGTAACAATCATGGGACAAATGGAGACGAGTCTCTGATTAAATAAACGCAGGTGTTTCGTCAAGCCGAAGCGTGTTGGAAGAATTTCAAGGCAAAACTTTTCTCACCGGTCTTTTCTTATAAAATGATGCGAAATTCTGAAATTCAAGATTTCTAAGTAAAACAAAAGATGTTTGTAGAACACAGGATAGAATATTTAATTACAAGGTTAATACAGAAATCTGAATGCAAAATAACAATTAAGAACCTTGCAAATTGTAACCACAGAAAAAAATTGTAGCTATGCGCATTAAAACACAGTAATAGAACTTTAAAAAGAAAATAATGTTGAAAAATTCAAAATCTATTAAATAACTGAAATAATATTAGAAGATGGCCCTTTTAGTGATTAAAAAAATTCGGATTGCAAATGTTAAGACTTCCGAACCTACGAAAATCAGATTTTAGTTTTCAAAATGCCTACTCGCTTGCTGAAGTGTTCAGTTTTACTTTTTATAATTCTCACTTGAGTCTACAAGCTTCCAGATTTCAAGATTCAAGTTACAGAAGTAAAACTTATTGTCTGGAATATTTAGTTTTCAGGATTCAGATTTCAGTATCTATTCGAAAGGTTCAGTCTTTAAACCAAAGATATCGCATTTTAGATTTTTTTCAGGAAGCTTTCAGAATTTAATTTGCAACCTTCGCTAATCAGATTTCAGTTTTGAAAATGTAAATTTCAGGAATGAAACTTTAAATTAAATTTTTCAGGATTTAGATACCAGTTTTTAAGATTCAAGTTTTGGAAGTAAAATATTTATCTGGAATATTGAAATTTCAGTTTTCAGGATTCAGAATTCAGTATTCGGAAGTTTTCAGTCTTCAAACCGAAGATGACACATTTCAGGATTTTTTTAGGAAGCTTTCAGAATTTAATTTGCAACCTTCGCTAATCAAATTTCAGTTCTGAAAATGTAAATTTCAGGACCAAAGCTTTAAATTTCATTCTTCAGGAATTAGATTCCTTCAAGTTTCAGAAGTAAAATTTTTATCTGGAATATTGAAATTTCAGTTTTCAGGATTCGGAGTTCAGTATTCGGAAGTTTTCAGTATTCAAACCGAAGATGACGCATTTCAGGATTCTTTCAGGGAGCTTTCAGAATTTAATTTGTAACCTTCGCTAATCAAATTTCAGTTTTGAAAGAGGACCAAAGCTTTAAATTTAATTTTTCAGGATTTAGGTTTCTTCAAGTTTCAGAAGTAAAATTTTTATCTGGAATATTGAAATTTCAGTTTTCAGGATTCAGAGTTTAGTATTTGGAAATTTTCAGTATTCAAACCGAAGATGTCGCATTTCAGAATTTTTTCAGGAAGCTTTCAGAATTTAATTTGTAATCTTCAGTAGGTACTCAGATTTCAGTTTTGAAAATGTAAATTTCAGGACCAAAGCTTGACATATTGACATTTCAGTTTTCACGATTCAGATTTCAGTATTCGGAAGTTTTCAGTATTCAAACCGATCATGTCGCATTTCAGAATTTTTTCAGGATTCAATTTCTAATAATTTGAAGATTTAAAAGAATTTCGATTCGTGTTTTAGGCTTTAAGATTTAAATCAGTACTAGTCTATTTGTGTAACCTGTTATAATAATCTACCCGAATTAAACTTCGTTGGAGGTCTTCCATCATGAAAAATAGAATTATTTCAAATTTAATTTAAAAAAGATACTCAGATAAGTTTAACTTATATCTCTTAATTAATGTATTTACGCAATGCTCTACTAATACTCTTACGCGTTAAAATTTCTGTAACTCTCTCATGTCTGTTTTACAGATTAATCGATAAAATGCTAATTAATGACCACCAGACAATTATCTAAGCCTTACAAATACACACAGCACATAAATATATCGTCTACTATGCATAATACACATTGGCTTATTCTCATGCATTATAATTACAAGTCGGTAGATTTATTTTTTTGTGTATCTAAACTGATTTCCAATTAAAGCAAACACTATTAAAGGAAATCACAATTTATGACTTATTTTTATAACGAGAGCGATTTTCGCGATTTTAATCTGAACGTAAACATATTAAGGATAATTGCGAGCGATGGATGCAAGAGGAGAGGCAGCAGCAACTTGTGGTTCTTAATTTCTCCGGTCACATTAACAATTTTTAGCGAGCACTCCGGCACCGGCTCCATTTTATATTGATCGAATTTCCAGACCGTAATTTATCTAATTGATTCAGATTGTTCCCGAAACTGGTTTATCTAAACTTTTTTATGCGTGAATATCGAGTCAGCTAATCGTAAATACCAAACAGTTATAATAGGATCAGAACGGCTTTTGGGACTTTTAAAAATGTTGCATAACCGACCATTATCTCAGACTTACACGCATATAATTTTAAATTTAAGCCCTACTTAATGTTAATCCTTATTTATACAAGATCGGTGAAGCTAGGGCGATAATTTAGATCATGTGTAAAGTAATTACTTTGCTGGATTTTGATTTATTTTATGTCGCCCCCTTTGTAATCTCCCGTCGAGCTCATAGATTTTCATTAAGCCCTCCATAAATGGGAGTAGTGCCTCAACTACTTGTTTCTACGACGAAAACAAAGATTACAAAAATTTTAACTATATCCAACATCCAAAGCTTCTTAAGATAGTATTTACTTCTTAGTGAAAATATCGATACATAAATATCTCTTACAATTATATCTTCAGGGTTGCATTTAAGACGATCAACGTGAATAAATTTTATGCATTCCAACGAAAAGTCAAAAAGCTTCAAGCCTGAATTGAGATATAAATGTGTAGGTATAGCAATTACTATCTAAGTTTTCAGGAAAGAGGATTTAAGATCAAAACATTCAGGCTTTAACATCCAGAATTACAAGTTAAGAATTTTGATTTCAGGAACATCGATTTCAGCTTTCAGGATCAACGATCCAAGATTTAGATTTGAGAATTTAGGGGACAAACTGCTCAATTTTGTGTTTTAAAGAAAAAGAATCCTTACTAAGGAATTCTGAAAATTTTCAATTGAAGTGCTGAAGACTTTTTAAGTCTGAAATAGAATACCTGAAGATTAGACACTGAAACCTGAACACTATTAATAGTTCTCATGAAAACTGAGTACTGAAACCTGAGTTTTAAAAATTGAAGACCGATATCCTGAAATCGGAATCCTCTAAACTGAAATCCCGAAGTACAATCTTGAAATTTTGAAAGTCTGCAAATGAATCAGCTAGGACTGATTAGAATCTGCAATACTTAAAGTTGAATCCTAATAATGCTGAAGACTGACCTCAGAATTATAAATTCTCAAGCTGCTGAAACCTGAAATTGTGTTACAGTGACTGCCTTGCAATTCTAAAACCTTTAAGTTGTCAAGCCTGAAATTTAAATTCCGAATATCATAATAGAGTAACGAGTAGTGTCTACTAAAACGTGAATGAATTTTGTGTTTTATTTTCCGATTCGAAACCCCTGAAACCTGAAAACTGAAGTTATACTCCTGAACAGTGATTCCTAAATATTGAGTTCAGAATCCTAAAATCGAAATATATGAAGATTGCAAATAGAATTGTTGGTACACAAAATTGAATTCTGCTGAAAACAGAAGAATGAATACTGAAATTTGCAATTTACCTAAAATCTTATGGAAACTGAATTTCAAATCTGAATCAACATTACGAAAGTTAGAATTTAAACACCGGAGACTACTGAAATTGGAATTTTTTGTTTCTCGAAATGTTTTGCATGAAAACTGGCACCAAATTAAATTTCTAGTGGCATCGTATTCGTAAAATTTGTGTTGAATTATTTTCTCTATTGTAACGAGATTGAGAGTGGCCATAAAAATTCTTGAAACATTATGAAATAGTACTTAACTTTAAATTAAATGTTGATAATCCGGGACAAAGTAAAATAAACAAATACCTACAGATTATCAACAACCTCTAGGCGCCTTTTTTTCATACAAACTAGTTAATATTCCGAAACTTATGTAGACATTATTTAAAGTTAATCTGTTAAAATTCAAGTTAGCTAATACAACTAGCGAAGTAAGGTCTTGGGGAGTTTTAATTAATCTAAAGTTTGTGACGTATTTTCAACTAAAATTCTCTTAGTATAAAAGTTATAATCGATTTTGAAACCTGATTATAAACTTTCTTCTTCGCTTGTGTTATTGTTTGTAAAACGAAATCATTTAATTTTTCCCCTAAAAGATTTAACTTGAAACTAATATTTAATTAACTTTCCTGCAAATTGTTCTACCGTGCAGTTTGATTCTCCTAAACATTTGTAGTTTTAATTACAAACAGTAAGCGCAGCAGCACTTCCCTGTGAAACACGAACATCTAAGAATATTTTTGTTTGTTTTTGCAAGGCTATGAATGCAAACTGGTGCAAATTTTAAGCTCGAAGACTATAGTCTCTTGCATCCGGTGTAGTAATAATAGACGAAAAAAAAACAGTCCAAACTCGCTGCTAACCCAAAAGAATCCGCCGAAACGTTCCACAAAAGCCATTCAATTTCAGAAGTAGCTCCTTTTCAGAGCTGACAAGAAAATCTCGTTTACTCTGTCTTCTAGTTTGCTAGTTTGCAAGATAATGCACCCACCTCTAACTTAACACATATTCGAACAGCTGTGTTTGTTACCACTAAAGCAAATGACATAGTTGGTATACTGATAATTACTTTAGCAATAAGGGCTTGTACGTGACACAAAGCTCATTGTCGTTAATTTTGAAGGTTACGAGACATTTTGTAGATTTAAGCTTAAGAGAAAATTTTAAAATCGAGGGAAATAAAATTAATTTGCATTCGATCTGGAATCAATCTGAATCAGATTAAAGTTAAATCCAGTTAATTTGATTTAAATCTGATTTCCCCAATTTAAGTAAATCCGGGTTTAAAATAGAATCCGTTTCGAGAATCGTAATTTTTTTTAGAATCCGTCAACCACTAATAGTTATTCATTAAACAAATCAATTCTGACGAAGCGAGTAAGCACTGTAACGCCCCTAGTTTTAAGAAATTCGAGTTAAACGAGGCCCGAGGCGATACTTTTTACACCGATAATCGATTGAGTGCTTAATGCGTTAATTTAGTTGCAGTACCGAGGAATAATAACTACAAAACTCGAGCTTAACGACCTAAGAAAATCAGAACCAATTTAAAAGCTAATTAAAAATTCAGGTGCCACGATCAATTTGTATGAGAATCGATCAAATTAGTCTAAATCCGGTTAGATAAGAGCGATATGCCTTGTTATAATTAACGATTTATTTAAACTATGATCTACTTTAATAAAACCAAAAGGAGGAACTCTTGTTAACTTTTTTTTAAGCTTGGTTTGCTATACGAACTTGTACAGAAGGCCATGTCGATACGATAAGAGGCGAATTTAATATTCCAAGTTGGCTTGTCCCAGGAATTCCAATAATGTTTACATTTAAATTACTTCGATAAGATTAAATTATTTATTAGCGTTTCAACTAGCGGCAGAAAAAATTCCAATAACAAAAAAAATTCCTTCCCTCTTCAATTTATTTATCGATTATTTTTGGCTTTAAATTTTTTTTAAACCCACCCTTACTACTTGGTAGAACTTCCATTGATATCAAATTAATGGAGCGATACCCCAGGATTATTGGCATACGAAATGGTTTGGCAGAACCAGCATCGTAGCAAGCGTACGGTAAGACATTGGCAAAATATGCAAGATTGAGAATTTTCTGTTTGATTTCCCAGATACTTATTTTAAGGACAATACTGTCTTGAAACTCTGTTTAATGCCTGAGAATTTCGAAAAGGACCTAACCATCCCTTGCATAAATCCTACACAGCTTAATAATACCGGAGTGTCCCTTAAGTCAATTATGCAGACCATTTAGAGATGGCGACAGTTCCCTTCAACTCTTCAGTGTCTCACGAACAAAACTCATTGGAAATTCGTAAATCGTCCTGCGTACCAGCACAACGTGCTTTTCTGCATGTCCTCTAATAGATAAACGTCGAAGATGGCAGTAAGACGCTCTGAATTCCAATTTGCAGCTGCAATTCGCAGATAACCGTTCATTTCGCAATGTCAACTCTGTGTGTCCTCCGACCACAGCCAGAAAGGTATTGTGAACAGAGAGCAGAAATTATTGGTGACCGATTCGTGTGTTTATCTTGGGTTCAACGTTCTACAACGGTATGTCAGTGTCAGGTCCTTCTGGACAATTCGGACGACGCGTCAAGCACTAGTACTTAAAGACAAAAAGTTTTACTATAATTTCAAGCGTTCCGACCTTGTGAGTAACTTTTTACTGATATGTTAAACTAACCCGATGTCTTAAAAAATGATATTCTAAACTAGATGCATTGTAAAAGGAGTATCGTCGCGTGATCAATGCTGCGTCAATGTTGGTCAGAGATTGATCACCGCAAAGACTTCACAATCTGTAACTGTCAACACTCCACTCATCTTGCTTTGCCATCCCATGGACTTGCCGATAGTTTGTGATTCTAAACGACCTTAATAAGGTGAAAATGCCTTGTTGTAATTTATCAAACGGCTACCAACTAACTGAACAAAGGCGTTCGTCTTTTGAAAACTGTTCGACGACTTTCTATGCTAGAAATTATGATTAATGCAAGTTTTTCTTCTGAATTCACGAAATGGATACGTGTTCTTGTGAAATACAATGTCGTAAAAGATAATTATCTTAACCATTAGTAAATTTATAGGAAATAAAATTCACATAAGAGAAAAAAAAAGGAGAAAGAAAACTATTCCTGAATTACGACTTAAAAATTTAAACATGGCAAGTGGAATATTTTACCAAAACAACCAAAAATCCATGCAGTAGAAGAGTAAGAATTGTAGGTACCTAAAAATTAAATCATCAAAAATTTGAAAAAAATAATTCCCGATACGTGTTCCACTAACGTAAATAATTACAAATTCCTTAGGGAAGTCTAAATGACCTTAACCCACTTTGTATTAAAAAATGGAAGGATTAAAAGCATACTTTCTGAAAAATAATACCAGATACGTGTTTTACCAAACCTAAGTTTTAATTGTTGTTCCTCTCGAGAAAGACAGTAAAAGAGTCAAAATTATCTTATCCTGTTTTAAATTTAAAAATTAGAAGAAGAAATACAAATTATTTGGAAAATTATGATTTATTTGTGTTCTAGTCAATCTAGCGTTCGAAAATATTCTATAGCCTGCATACATTTTACGTATTATTCGTAGGACAATCAAAATTAGGTCATCAAAGCAGATATGTTTTGAAAAAATAATACCAGGTTCTTGTTTTACCGCAGCGAATTATTAAATTCGATCATTTACCCTTATCACTACTTGTGGCAGGTACTGAAGAAGTCAGAATTGTGTCTCATACCTTTTTAAATATAAAACACCTAAAAAACAGCTTTATACAGGACGTCGCAAAAAAAGGCATCCAGTTAAGGGCATGTTCCTTTCATGGAAATAAGAGGAAAAGTTCCTATTAACATGGGTCCGCAAATGCTTCGTTATCGAGATACACGGTGTTGAAAGTTATAAAAAATATATCGATCTTTTTTTTTCATTTATTCGGAAATGACTAGGAATTAAATTTTAAAAAGTAAGCAATAGGTATGTATGTACATTTGCTATAAGTGGACCATATTAGTCAGTTTTTTCCTTCTCCAGTGGCGTAACTACAGGTGCGTATGTGGATATTTCTGGAGGAAAAAATGGTACGCCACTGTTTTTTTATTTTTGACACAATTTTCAAATTTCTCAACTAATTTACGGTTGAAACAGTCTCTTGAGATTTGTTCCTACCATTACCCGTTTTCGTGTAAATCACACTTCAAAGATGAAAAATGCGAATAAAAAAATAACTCTGCAAATCCGTTTTTTGAATAATGACCGCCTTTAGCCTCAAAATTTTGTTCGAAGAATAGAAGCTTTTCTTGAAGCTAATGGCGGTCATTTTGAACATTATTTGTAAAATAATATCAATATAATTTCGGAATATATGAAAAAAAAATTCAACACCCTGTATCTCGATAATGAAGCATTTGCGGGCTCATGTTAATAGGAACTTTTCCTCTTATTTTCATGAAAGGAACATATACCCTTAACTGGGTGCCATTTATTTTTGGGACACCCTGTATACAGAAATTCCTAATTATTAAGGCGCAACAAGTTTTTTTTTTAAATGTGGTCTATAATGTTTTCGTTATTAGTTTGTAGCAAACAATTTTTTTAAATTTCCGTTTTCACAATTCGCTTCAAGTGTAAAAGATTTGAAAGAAATAAAAAATCAATGCATAACCCGACCTCGGAGTATAAAATGCACACATGCAAAAAATAATTAACTCACCTATAAAATCATTACACAACTTGTTTGATATACACTTCTAGTTAAGGCGGTAACACAAAGTAGCACTTAAAGTACTCAGCACATTACGTAAAAGAGAGTAAAAACACAACGTGATTACCGATCACGTTAAGAACAAAATACGAGTATACAACGTTGTTAAAGGTCTCGGAATTTAATCTCGTTTCCACTTTTCAAAATCGAATTTAACTCTACAACGTGTTCAAATCTAACCGTCTTGAAAGAAAGCTCGATCACAACTGAATTTTTACGGTTTACTCAAAATAATGTGTAGTTAGAGATAAGAAACCGGGTTTGAAAGTAAAATTCTGCAGAGATAAGCGCTGTTTGTTATGATACAATTTGAAAGAATAGAAACGCAAGGTTAAACATCTGCACAGCATGTGGTGGTGTTGAATGTTTGTAATGTGATCAGAGGCGTAGTTATGATTCCTCCATAGTCCATAAGGTCTTCATTTTTTGATTTTCAAAAGTTTTTATGTTTATTAAGAAAAGTACAGCATTGGAAATCACTTGAATGCGTAGCGAGAAACACCAGACTATACGGGTTCGATACGTACAGAAGAGAGACAGGCATCTAATTTACTAACGCAGCGGAAGTTCGCGATTTTCTCATCAACCGTACATTTTAGCTATATGACTACCTTATACTATGTGATAGACAATTCAATTTTGCATTCAATTATATAATAATATACAGGGTGTTTCATTTAAAATAACAAAGTTGCTTATTGTACTGTGAAAACAAAACACCCTGTATACGTGATATAAATTTAGGAGAATGCAGAACTATATACTGAACAAGTTTTATATTTAAACTTTTTTCATATTTTGATTAATAAAGGAGCTATAATATATATAATATATACCAGCATCAATTTCCGATTTTCAAAACCTCGTAGAGGGCGCCACAGTGAAATTCTAGCATTAATCAAAAAACGAAAATGTACCTAACACCAAGCTGCATAAGTGTAGAAAATTTAAACAAAATCGTGTGGGCAGTTTTTTTGTAATAATTTTTCAAAAATTTCAAAATCCAAAACACGTATTTCCGCGAAAATCTCAATTTTGAAAATTTTCATGATATCAATACTTCTCATATAACAGTGGTGGTATGGGAAAGAAATAATAATTTCCTTAAATCAAGGAAGCCAACGTGGGTTATGTCAGGACGATGTTTTAAATTTTTCACAACGAACCCTTAAAATTTAATTTACATAATTAACAACCCCTTCTCTAAAACCTCTGAAGAGAATATCTCTAGTTATTTGAATTCAATATCGCCATTTACTGGATATTTATCGCCGCTAAAACCGTCAAACCGTCTATTATTTTCTAGTCATTGTGAAAAATTCGCTATTCGATATTCAGTTGTTTTTCATTACTAACTCGTGGAATTTAGTTTATAAAACTATGAGTCCCGTTTCTAGAATCGTCGTATATTAATTCAAAATTTATTATCACTAAAATTGCGAAACCGCCATATTAGTATTTCTCCGCCTGTTTGAAAAATTCGCTATTCAGTTATTTTTTTAATTCTTGAAATTAGGATGACATAATTTTGTCTCTATTACCTCACAAAAAATAAATTCTGTACCTGTATTTACTTTGAGGTTACCGTTACCTACTGTTGTATTTAAAACAGGTTTATTGTTGTCTTACGTCTAATTACCGATTCCTGAAGGGGTACCTGTACCTCACTTATATATTGTGCAAATTGTTATTTTGAACGGTTTATTTATGGATATGGAATTTGAAAAGGCGTGGGATTTGAATTAATTTTAAAAAAATACATTTGGCATTGTTGACAGAAAAAAAGAAATTGAGCTTATTTTCTCGTTAGGTATATACGTATTCGTATGATAAATTGGCAGTTCATTGTTTAGAAATGAAAATTGTCAAACACTACAGAAGAGAGATAATTGCGTTTTATAAAATTCGTTAATTGACCCCGGAAAATTAATTGAATTGTTGGAAGGCAGTTACGAATTACATTCCCAGCAGTAACAGCAGCAGTAACAGCGTTAGACTTTCTGGAAATGAAGTGGGAGAATTGTTTTCAAAATTTTATTCTTAATTAAGAGTAAATAGAGCTTGCAGGAGTTCTTGTCATCTTTTAAAACAATGGAATTTGTCGTCGCTCTCGAGTAGGGAATCAATTCGGGTTCGTTTCAGCTTTAAGATATTGATACATTTCAGCGAACTTCCTTTCGAAATTGAATTATAGCGTATTATATCGCGACAAGTATTCAATCTAAATTCAATTTCGATGTATTTTTTTAACTCAACGTGCGCACACACACACATACTCACGTATATACGGGCGCGGATTGTTTTCTCGTCAAAGAAACAATTCGTCGTCAAATCTTCGAAAACAATTTCGCGAGTCGCGATAAATCAAATTCGCATGCGGTTTTTATGTGAAAACTTTATATCTTTTCGACACCTGTCAGTTGGATACCCATCGATCACAAATCTACTCGCGTTCTCTTAGCTGCATACCAAACACTTTCAAATTTAGAAGTATCCCAGCTAGTGCTAGGATTAAATTATAAGCTTCTGTACGAACAAATTTTAGTAGAAAGTTCGTCGGTTATCATTACAAGTTATACAAGGCTTACATGTTTAAATTAAAGACGTTATATCAACTTTAAAAAAATTCAAAGAAGTGGGATTTATTTTTTTTTCCTTTGAAAATTTATTGTTCCTAGATAAGAGATGAGAGAAAAGTGGATTTTAATCTCCTAATGTAAACACTGGAACCTGGAATCAGCGGTTTTTCTGAATAAATAATTTAGGATACGTGTTCTACTCTTTCAAAAATTTATTAGTTCTACTCACCATTCATTAGAATGAAAAAATGGTGTCTTCTAAATTGCTAGCAAATCAAAGTTGAATAGTGTAACATATATTTACTAAATAAATAATGTCGGGTTATTGTTCTACTTCTTCAAAAGTGTGTTAGCCCTAGTCGTTGTTGGTTAGGAGTGGGGAAAAAAATTTCTTTCTAATTGTTATGTAGATAGTGGAATATTTTTCTATCAATTCTGAATGGTGAAACATAGATTTGGTGAAGAAATAATGTCGGATTCGTGTTCCCTTACCAATTTAACAAAATTATGTTTTTTAATTTTTTTCCTTTGTTTTTTTTCTGGGAACAATTTGGATTTGAAGTATGAAAGTCGGAGGGTTAAAATTTTGTCTGTTTTGGTGTTGGTTCGTGGGAATTAGAATACAATTCTGTTGTGTTGGGCACAATGCGTAAAATTTGTTTAGCATTAATTAATTTTTCCTGGAGTTTGTAAACTAGCCCTTGAGCTAAAAAGCGGCTAAAAACTTTTAAATCAATTTAATCGCGGTCATTTTTGCGCATTGTTTGTGAGAAAATTGTACGTGCCTGTAGAATTACTCGCCTTTTTAAAAACTATTCGAGTAAGAAAAGTTGTAAATGCTACGTGGTCGCGTTTTTATGTCTTGCTTGGAATTCTTAAAGATGTGTCAACACCTACACGGGCAGCTGGTTTTAGTTATTATGTGGCTTGATAAAAATCACATTCCTTCTTCGATTTCTTAACACGCTTCAGAAAATTTTAATTTAATTCTTTGGAAAAAGTAGGAAAAAACAAATATTATTCTTTTCTCGGATTTGCATCTAACAATCCGGAAATAACTTCTCCCATTCTATATAAATCACTTTTTTTTGTTTATTGGCTGTGACTGGAAGCTTTGGGTAAAGTGAGATATCCAATTTCCAAGCGTCAATATTGACCTAATAAGCAGCTGCTGAAAATTGTTAATTTCGAGTAATTAAGATTTAATAACTGCGATACAAAGGGAAAATTTCACCCTTGATATGAGTGATTGCCGGGCTGCGAAATAAATAAACAACGGTAAATATTAAACTTTAAATCTGTTTTATTTACGACGTCTTTCATTGACCTGAACGCCGTCAATTGTAATAATGAGTTCATTAAATTGCGCCTCGTGATGTTTTGCGCTCAACGAGCTTGATTACTAATTATTTTCAGTTCTTTCAGTTCCCGCTGACCTCTCCCTTGAAACTCTGCTTTATTGAACTAAACACGAACGTCAGGAAAATAAGGTCGATCGTATCGGATTACAGCTCAGGACATTTAAAATCAATGAAAGGCATTTATTTCGCATTTGTACTAACCTAATGATACTCCTTGATTTATTAACCCCTATTTCAAATAACGACAGTTAAAAAACCATAACAGGAAGGAAAGTTTCATTAGCTTCCCTTACGTCGTTTTCTAAATCATTTTGTTAATAAGGAAAAATCTGCCATACCTTTCTTATTAAAAGGAACTCCAATTTTAAAAGACTACCCCAGAACTTCGTCAGGAAAATTTCGTTACAACTTACCCCATTGTAAACTAATGGTAGACAGCAAAACATAAATTCCTTGGACTCACCTGAAAAAAAAGAGAAAAAAATTAGACAAGATTCCAGTACATTTTATGGCATTCTACTCTTTTTACAATTTTTTTTTTATAATTGCTCAGCCATATAATGCAAAAATAATTTGAGTGCGTGGTTGTAAAAGCGTAGGTTATATTATCTTCCAAAAATGGGTAGGTCTTCAAAAAAGTTGTTAATTTTAAGAATCCACCACCGTTCGTAAAACTGAATAGAATATTTAAGTAATGGTAAAAAAATTCCTCGAACTTGTCCGCACCTACACATTTTACGGTTATCATGCAGTTTTTATTAACAAGTTTGCAAATAAACTTTTGTTGAGTAGGTGGTTACGATGTACAGTTTTTTTCTGCATGACTTGAGTTTGAAAATTGTTACATACATAAAACATTTTGTGGAAGATAAATATTTACCAAGTAGGGAAACAAAAAAAAAGTTCATGTTATATTAATTGTTTGCCTAAAAATTTGGTTCTACTTTCTCATAGCTTAGAGTGTGGATTTAAATTACGGAATCAGAATTTTATAACAATCCTCATTAAAAGTAAATAAAAATGTAAAAAATCCATTAAATTATAACCAGACGAAATAAATAGTTCCAGTTAAAGTATTCACAGGAAGCTGAAATGGCGTCGAGTCTGTTTGGCATTTAATAATAAAATACCAGTTTGAATCCATACCGAGACACACACCGAAACATTAATATAAATCAAAGTTCTAAGCTGGTAACATTACTTTTTGCATAAAATAACTGTGTGGCCGCTCGGGATAATACTTTATAAATGGTAAAAGTTAAACTAGTTCGTTAATTAAACCAAAATGTGAATATTTTAAACGGGCCTCACTTATAGTTTTGTAATGGAAGGCTGGCACGCGATCTAACTTTAAATTTAGTCTCTGGATATATTATGGTTTTGAGAACGTGTATGCGGCCCCTGAGCAATATTGGGATTGGTTTCCATCGGGACGGACCCCGTTAAAAGTTCCATTTCCCACTGCAACTCTCTCTTACAGGATACATCTACGTGCATTGCTGCAGGATACGATCTTCTAAATTTATTGGGACACTTGTTTATCCAGGTCGTAATATTCTGTACATTTTGTATTTATAACGAACATTAATTTTATGTACTACTACGTTTAGACCCCTGCCAAGACAAGTAGGTGTGTTGATGTTTAATGAATTTTAGAGACTAACAACATTACGCTAAATTAAAAGGGACTAAACATTATCCTCTTCTAATATTTATTAGTTAGACCTGAGAAAATAAGATTTGGTACACAGCCATTTTTTAAGGTATGAGAATATTTGAACAAAAATGTTTTCAATGGGTAAAATTTGAGCAATTAGTCACAAAAAGAGACTTAAGGGGTTAGTACACTATATTTGACTATAAAATTCAATTAATCCTGTAGGCAGCCTCTCTGGAGTCCTGGTGAGTTACTAATGTAAGGGTTTCGAGTTCGAATCCCCATAGGAATATGGTTTGTAATGTCTTGGTAATGTTAACTGTTCAACTATTTGGCTTCTTGTAAATAGTTATCTAATATTATTTAATATTTTACCCTAGGTGTTTACAGAGAGATTTATAGAAGTACAAACTCTTGTAAAGAAGTCGAAGAGTTCTTTTCTGTGCGAGGAAGTAATAAAATCAAGGATACAGATGGGTGTAAAGGAAGAATTTGCGGATTTGGAAGAGTAAAGCTGTGCTAGAAATAAAATTTAAGGTGGGTATGATTTTCGGGATAAGAAGGGTAAAAACTTAAAAATTCGAATTTATCTTTAGCTTGGCATAAAATTTATGTTAAGATAAGGTAAAAGCAGGAGAGTTGAGGATGTTATTCGAAAAACAGATTGTCAAAGGACATTTTAATTCGTTTCTGCGAGTAAAAAAGAAGAAAATTTATCTCCGAGGCGTGAGAGAGCGAGAGTGTTTAAAGAATAAAAATGGTGTAAACGTACAAAAAGAAGTGGCATAATCTCGAGTCAAGCTTGGTTTTTAGTGCGGTGAATTGACAAATCAGAGTCTCGCCTAAAAAGGCCATCGTGACGCTCTCTGAATAACAAACGACGCCCGTCTCGGCGCCAACCACTAGACAGTCGTACTCAAGAATCGTGTACTTTTCACTCCGTTAAAGTCAGAAAGCGGATTTTCGAGTAATAAATATTCCTAGTTTCCAGAACGCAACCCCCGCAAAGAAAAAATCTCCGTGTAAAACGACAGACCGTTCTTTTACCCGCGTCCTCTATTTGTAACATGTCGAATTGAAATTCCTTTCTTTTAAAACCGTTTTACAAACAACAGTTTGTACATGAGCATAATGGAATTTTAAATTGCGAAATACTTTTGAGTCCTGTTTTAATTTAAATAGTTTTTTTTATTTACTAAACCCGGTTTTGTTTTTTTGCTATAACTCACAAAGAACACTCTTAACAGTTATTTCATAAAGTTAACATCACGTCACAAACATTCAAATAAATTTTATTCGAATATCAAGTCTAGTAATGTAACATACATTACTAACCGTACCTCTTCGATTATACATAAAAAATAAAACCATTAATTAAATACTAGCTATTTCATCTCCCCTCCTTTTAAACCCTCTTTAAAAACCCACCCTGATGTGTAGTATCGTCTTCGGGAATCGAACCAAGAACTACCAAGCAATTTATGGGTAATAAAATTAAATTTTAGATGTCTCATTTACTTTAGCCACAGTTAAATAAAAAACCGATTATTACACCAAACAACTTAATTGTTAGGGTTGTCATTTTGATAACCACAAGTCTTCGACAACCACCTATTTTAAAAGGTTTTAAACATAGCTTTTATCTTGTTAACTTGAAAGGCCAAATCATTCCTAAATATTAATAGAAATGGTAACTTAAACTCACGTGCTTGATTTAACTATAACTTTTGGTAATTATAGAAAATTCCTTGATCGCGTGCTTAAATTTATAATTATAATTAAAACAGTCAAAACGTTTAAAGTTGTGAAATTTGAAATTAATTTCACGGCTTTTTTTTTAATTCTCTTTAAACACTTGTCTGTCATCAGAGGCGATTATTTAAACGCAAGTTGTTATTAATAAGGAGTTAAGTAATTTCCTGGCACTTTTTTATGTGTTTGTTATTAAAAGTTGTAAAATTAATTTTAGATTTAAACCAGCTTGTCTCTTCAGGGGGAAGCTACAAAAAATTAAAGAACATTACGCCGCTGAAACGCCAAAGCAGCGCAAGCCACCGTTTAGTTGCCCTACAAAACATTATAAATTTTTTTTTGAAAACAACATGGAAATTAATTTAAAACAGTCCATCAAAAGACACTCAAAGATTGGACTCTGGAAGAAGTGAAGTCAGAAACATAAAGGGTCAGACAAGAAGGACCAAAAACGTCTAAACGTTTTGCATCAACCCTTAATAATTACAACTATTGTTTGAGGTTTGACACTAGTGTGGTAAGGAAAAATTTCAGGCTTAAACGCTTCCAAATTGTCCTTCGCCCTAATACTATATCCCCTTTTACACTTACGCTCACTTGTTCCCTCTTTGCTTATCTTCCTAACAAATTACGCAAATTTCGCGCTCAACTACACCTTCTCAGGTTCCTTATTCCACCCTCACTGCCACCCTTTCTCCTTTTATTTGATTACATTTCCAATGTACGCGTACAAAAATCAGGAAAGTAGAAGAAAGAGGATCTTACAAAAATAGGGAGAGAGACATCAGTCAAATTACTTCCTGGTCGTTTAGACCCACCCTTAATTAATTGCATCATGATTTAGGGCTCTAAATTTTTTCATGCACTTCGCTTTTATACCCCAGTCACCCTCTCACTTCTAGGTTTCATTCATGTCCTTTTTAGCTTACCCTCCCTTAAACAAACCTGATTTTCTTCCTACTGCCATTCTCCTTTTATTTTGCTCTTTATCTTTTTGTTGCGTTCTCCCCTACGTTTCTTCTGTTTCTCTTTTCTGCTTGAATATATTTTAGATTTTCTCAACATTAAGGACATAAAAAGTGGGATTATATCCTGATCGATTGTTTGACATGAGAATGTGCCCCCCTTGAACGCATCTAATCAAAGTTTTCATGAACTTCCCTTTTACGTTTAAATCACTTTCCTCGAGCCCTCTAACGAATCCCCTCCTAATTTTTTATTTTTTTGATGAGTTACCTACATCCTCCCTTCCCTTGTGACTCATTCTCCCACCTTCCTGAAGTTTCAGGTTAGTGTCTTTATTGCGCAATAACGACACTGTAAAAAAATTTAAGGTTGTGCTGCGGCGATTCTTTTAATTCAAAACAAGGTGTTAAATTCTAATTTACATTGGAAATTAACATGAAATGAATTTTTCTAGAACTAAATTTAGTCAAATCAGTATAAATGTTAGCATAAAATTGGCAGCTGCTGGGAAGTCCATAAAAATTCTGGGAGCTTACAAGAATTTTGGTTATAAAATCTGAAAAATTGGTTAAAGAACAAAATAATCTAGTTTGTATCCGAACCGTGAGATCCTAATCAACGATAATAATTTTTAGATGAGATGTCAACCCGTCAAATTATAAAAATAACTCGATCCTGCACGTAGGTTCGTTAAAATAACTGTGTTATGGTATCGAATCCTTTTTGCTTAATAAAACACCGCGCCATTTAAACGAAGATCATATAAATTTCGCACTTCAAAATTTATTTTATGTCCTCATATAACATTTTTAAATTTAACACGTCAACATTTTAATTATTCGTGAATAAACCGCAATTAATATGGAAGGTTTTATTTTACGAAGGACAAATTCGATAAAGATATTATTATAATAAGGGTGTGGGCTAATCGTAACAAAGCTGTTAAAAATCTAAACGAAAATAATAATGTAAAAGCTTTCAGTTGAACGAGATATACCTAAAATCTTTTTTCCGCATTGATTGACTTGTTACATTAATGAGGTCACTTTTGATTATTTCTCGTTGCCGCTTTGATGTAAAAATATGCATTAAGCAAACGAGAATTCCAATCAAGGCCTAGAGATATGTTTGTTTTGTATAGAAAAAAAAAAGTTGTTTTGTACGAGTTACAGATAAAAATCATTTTAACAGTACAACCAGAAAGAAATAAGAATTTTTTTGATTGAATATCAAAAACGTAATACAAACATTTTGTAATCCATTATATAAACCAACAGGGATTTTCCAGTGTTTGTTTTTCAATTAAACCATGTCATGCGTTTGATACAATGTGTAAACAATTACTTTCAACAATAAATGCCATGTGCAAGAATTTATAGATTAGTTTCAAGCAGAGCATGCAAGTGGATACTTAACATGCGTTGTAGTTTTCGTTTTGTCAATTTTATTACTCCCTGATTTATTTTACTATAAGGAAAATTTGCTTTGCATGTTTTCTTCGGGAAAAACTTAAACTACCTATAATATTCGTCGATTTGTTTCATGTAATGACAACTATTAATTTTAAACCATGATATTTTTATTGCTTAACTTGTGGCAATAAAATAAACTAAAGTTACTCCTTGTATACGGTCACGATTCATTATCAATATTATCAAAAATGCTGTCTACACAAAAGAACCCTCAAGCGCGGCAGCGAATCTTCTCATTACAGTCCGCAAAACAGCATGGTGTGTGCTTGGACAACGCGACATCGCATATTCCTGTAATGTCTTCTCGTGATGTTCAAAGAAAGCAATTTATTTCTATCCTACAAGTAGTTTCAAGTAAAACTTCAATTTTATATTAACGCGTTTGGCTTTGGTGTTAGTGAACGTAAAAGCAAATCGGAGCTGCTTTTGAGTGCCTTGAAATTCAGTTCACATCGAAACCGTTAGAAATAAACCTGGAATGAATTTCATCTGAAAGTTTATTGGAAAATATTTCATGATAGGGTAATAACATTTTCAGGACAAACATCATGTACTAAGGGAGGGAGTGTATTTATGTGTACACACTTGACAGCTTTAGATGCCTTAACACAATATTTGTAGCACTGTACTTACATGAAACCGCAAGACAATCAGTTACCTTCCCTAGCAATTAAAAGGTAAAGGATTAACCCTTCTTATCCATCCCCTGTACCACATGAGATACAACGCTAAAATTTCCTACATATTTTTTTTAATATTAGCCTGAAATATGATTTAAAATTTTAAGGGATGTTCCTTTTTCGTTATCGTCTTTAAAACTAAAGAGGTTAATTTTTTTAAACGTCTAATATACGGGGTGGTGGTTCAAGGGAATCCTCAAACGTTCCAATTTCAGTCCACAAAGAAATATTAATCTATAAATCTATTTTTAGAAAAGTTTTGTACAACACAAAAATTAAATCCTGTCCTCGAATATCTAATAATCTTATAGATCAATGCTTGCTTAATATTCAAGGAATGGAGAGAAAATTATAAAGAATATTTCCAGGACGCTACCGTCTAATTAAATTCGACTAATTAATTTATGTATTTTTTCAATTCTATACCAATTACTTTTTGTCCCAGGAAACTTGATTTAACTTCGATATTATAAGGTTCGTTTAAATTTAAGAGAATGTAGGATTCTAAACGAACACTAAGATTTTTTTTAAGAAATTGTTTTAGTTACTTAATTGAACAAATTTAAAATTAAAAAGTGTAAAATTAAAGATAGAGAATGGGGAATAGGAAGTAGGTCGACAAGGTGGAGAAAAGGGAAAAGAAGCAGGAACTGTACTGTGAGATAATGAAGAGGAGGGGGCGAGATACATGGAAAGGAATTCGAAATTTCTGATTTTAGTTTAAAGAAAAAAAAATATACTCTCTCAGTAATTTTCTCATATTCTCTCTTCTACAGCCTTTCTCTATTTTTTATTCCATCACCCACACAAACTTTTTTCCACAGTATTCGACCTCATAATGACCCTTTCTCATAATTTCTCTAGGTTATGTCTTCTGTCTTTGTTTATTCATTTCCCCCCTCTCTCTCTCTCGCTCTCTCTTTCTCTAGGAAGTTCTGCAAATTCCTTTCTTACTATTCCTCTCTGGTTCTTGTTTTCCTCGTGCTCTTGATTACTGTTTCTAACAAGTAGCTCTTTCTCTTTCTCTCTCTCTCTCTCTCTCTCTCTCTCTCTCTCTCACTCTCTCTCACTCTCACAGACTTTCACTCAGAGTCTTTTTCACAGTCTTTCTCCTACAACCTCTCCCTGGCAATTTCCCCAAGTTGCCCTACCCTTCTTGATTTTTGGTTTTCCGTTTTCGTTCCATTTACCTTTAGATGTGTGTAAAGTAGGCTAAACTCCTTTATTTATTTTTTTAATTAGTAGGTACGTGTTTTTCTCTTGCTCTTCCTTCTTATTATTTTTATATGAAAAGTACTTATATTTATCGCTTTCTCTCTCAGCTCAAAAATTTCTTTCTTACGATTTCCCCCTCTTTCCCTTACAATGTAATTTTACAAGTAGTCCTGTGTCTCTCTTTCTCTTTATTTTTTCTTTATTCATCTCTAATGGTTTTGAAACTTTTTTTTTTGTTTCTGCGTTTTTCTGTCTGCCCCCAACTGTATTCCTTTCTGTTTTTTGTTTTCCTTCTGCTTCTGATTATATTTTGATCAAATAATTTTGATGAGAGCAGTTAATATTATAAAGCTTCATTATTTACGAGAATGTTGTTTAACTGGTCTTAAAGTGGTCGTCGGGGTGTTTTGCATGTGCCATATATTTAAATGATAATATAAAATTATATGTCATCTGTCATATTTGCACATGCTAACAGAAGTGGATTTGCATGAAAATTTGATATCGCTGTTATAAATTGTCAGGCGTATGAATAATATTAAATATTCATGTTGTAATAATATAACTGATTCGTTCCTGATTTATATCAGGTGTTCTTTAAATTCACCACCAAGCGTTTTTGAACAAATTATCACAAATTATGTTCATTAATTTGCAAATAAGATTTTTATGTGTGTGCAACCCTACAAGAAGTTTATATTTCTGCATTTTATATTTTAATCTTGTTAGTAATAATTTTATGCAACGCGACGTTTTATTTATGATCTCGGTTATTTCGCAATTTTTCTGATTACATCTATCACATAAATCCGTTCATAAATGTTACAGAATAAATTTTTACTTAAAGAAAAATTATTAATACTGTAACCTTGTTGAATAAACTAAAGGGATCTAGTATCCTACCAAAGATGACAACTCGAATCGATATACAGCTCCAAGGGATGACCTTGCCTATCTGGATCCCTAATGGATCTGGTTAGAACAAACTTGGATTCTAAGCAACATTTATAGTTAATAGATCGACTTAATTAGAATGAACCAATATCTTGATCCACTGGTTCCTAATCCTAAGAGAGAGAGAGATAGAGAAAATCTGGGTAGAATCTGGAATCTGAAAGCTAATAGTCGGACTTGGAAGATCTAAACGGATTCAAATATTAAAACATTGAGGATTACTTCGATAAAGTTTTAAATTTGGATTCTTTTATTCTTGGTAGAATTGGAGCACAAAAATAAAACAAAAGGGTCTACTGTTTGGGTTCTCCAATAAACTGTAATTTAAAAGAAAATCCTTCAAGGTGTCCTAAACACAACCACTAGCAGAAAATAAAATTTCAGGCGAGATAAATCGCATTTGGCAGCGTGTTTCAGGTTCGGAATGTAGACAAAAAGTGGTAAAAGAAATAAGCAAGCGCCACTTCGGTGTCCCCAGCAGTAAAGTGACCGGAATCGCGTCGGAGGGAAAAGGATGGAAAAGGTTTAGCAGGAGGTAGCAGGATGAGTGCGGATTGTAGGTGGAGGGGCCCTGACGTTACACTGTCCGGACTGCAGCAAAAACATGTGCCCGGATGCGGTTACGCCGCGGGCCAGTTTGTTAGGTCGAGCTGGTGCGAATCGTTCAACTGAACCTAGATTCGTATTAATAACACGTTTTATACTTGACAAAACATTCGTATTTTGCATAAATAAATCACTCGTAGTGCCTGCCTTTAAAAAAATCAGATAAAAATCTATGTTTTGGATCGCTGCATTGTGAAATCTTGTGTTTAACAACAATGAAGAACGACCTCTTTTGCCTAAGGAGGCCCTATTTTTCCAATAGAGATATTAGCAGTAAATTACATACACCGGATTTTTTAAAAAAGAGATGCGCTACCGCTATTAGTCAAAGATTGGTATGCACGTTTGCTTCAGGGCGGATCCACAACCAATAAAATCTCTAACAGCTGCCTTTCCGGTTGTTTAGAACGAAGAAAAGGCCAAGAAACTAACTACTCCTTATTTATACCAACAATTCTCACAAGAAATTTCTATAACTCGCCGGAAATTTATTGATCTGTACAAGAGGATGTTTCAAACCAGTCAGATCATAAAAGAAAAATTTAAATTATAAAAAAAGTGGGCTCACGATTTTGTTTAAATTTTTTACACTTATATGCAGTTTGGTGTGCATTTTCGTTGTTTAATTAATGTTAGAATCACGGCCAACTTCAGTCATTAATGAGAAGTTGGCCGTTCTAGGTTTTCACTGTGGCGCCCTCTAGGAGATTTTGAAAATCGAAAATTGATGCTCTTATAGCTCCTTTATTAATCAAAATATGAAAAAAGTTTAAATATAAAACTTGTTCAGTATATAGTTCTGCATTCTCCTAAATTTATATCACGTATACAGGGTGTTTGGTTTTCACAGTACAATAAGCAACTTTGTTATTTTAAATGAAACACCCTGTATATTATTATATAATTGAATGCAAAATTGAATTGTCTATCACATAGTATAAGGTAGTCATATAGCTAAAATGTACGGTTGATGAGAAAATCGCGAACTTCCGCTGCGTTAGTAAATTAGATGCCTGTCTCTCTTCTGTACGTATCGAACCCGTATAGTCTGGCGTTTCTCGCTGCGCATTCAAGTGATTTTTCCAATGCCGCTTCGCGAACTACAGTTGAATACCAGAAACGAAATGTTTATTTTTAGTATGGGAAAGTCCAGGGGAGGTGCGGAACTCCACTTTTTTAATTTCTGTCTCTTTCTTCAGTATTCCTGTTTCTATTGTTACTTCCTCCTTATTGCGATTTCTTCTACTTTTGGAAGCAGTAAATTAGGTACACCGGATTATTAAAATAAAAAAGATGCGCTATCGCTATTAGTCAAACTAAAATCTCGACCAGCTGCCTTTCCGGTGGTTCAGAACGTAGAAAAGTCCACGAAACCAACTTAACTTTATATTACACCAACAATTCTCACAAGATTAGTAACTCAACGGATATTATTATTGATCTGAACACGAAGGATGTTATAATCTCGTAAACCGCGCGAACATTGAGATTTATCCTAAAGCGAAAATAAAAGTTCCTCTCTCATTTTCCTCTTAAAAACAATCTAAAATTCTTTTAATTTCAGTTATCACATGCGGTTAAAAGGATCATGAATAGTCGGTTGCCTTTTATACTCGGTGGTAAACCGTAATCCCGTTCTATTGCAATTGCTAGTGTTATTGTCGTTGCTGAGTCGTTGGACATAATCATTTTAATTAATTGAGAATGTAGAAAGAGAGGGCGTCCTGCTTCCTCCTCAACCACCAGCATTTATAACAGATGTGGACAATCCCGGGGACGTGACAAGTACGGAAGAGCAAGTGCAAGAGACAACGTAGTATAACAGCTTGAAGTCCACTACCAATTAGCTAGATAACCGGGACACTTAATCTTATCCAGAGATAAGGAAGCGGGGAAATGAGATAGACTCTGTTCCTGGGTTATACCGGCACTAATTGAATTAGTAGGTCGCCCTTATCGGGACCAGATTTAATGATCTAAAATAAATCTGGGTTGTTCATTTTCTAAGTAAACTCTCTACTACTTCCAGAAAACGATTCGAGATACACACAAGTCCTCATAAGGGCGTGTAAATATATTGTTTTTTTTTTAACTTAATTAAAGTGACCGACTTTACTACAAGGACTGCTCTAGAATTGAGATTGTATAACAGGGATTGGTTGATTTAGACAAAATCTTGACTACTTTATTTAATTTAAGACAAATAAAATGAAATGAAGAAAGAGAGTTTAACACTTCAAGTTAAATTACTGTTTTTTTAGATTGATTGACGTGTCTTCTCTGCGAAATGCAGAAAGTCTGCTACAAGTTTCAAAATTAAAGCAAAAAAATTAAATATATAACGTGGAAAACAGAAAAAATGAGAGACACAGAATGAGAGAACGGTAAAACAGAGTGGACCAGGAAATAATTACTGTGGGGAGTAATGGGAAAAGTTTAGGGTAAAGAAATTGTAAAATAAAAAAGGGAAGGGAGATATTTATTTCCAATTCTTTCTATATTTCCGCCCTTTTCTTTTGCTGTACCTACGTTCCCTTTTTTCTATATTTTTTATTTTTCCTCTCTGCTACCTTATCCAACTTTTTGTGTTTTTCCCTATGATCTTTCTCTCATGCGAGAGAATAAGGGAGGGGGAGTTTATACATAAGGCCTATAAGATTTTTTGTCCGTGACTTTTTATTTTTATCTTTCATTTGAACCCTTTCATTTGAATCTCTCTTTTTTGCATTTCCTGTTCCTTTTTTCACTGTTCTCTTTTAATAATAATCTGTATATCCTAAAATAACCGTTTTTTATGGAAGAGGTAGGAAAAAAAGTGTTTCTAATTACGTTTCATGGCGATTAACTGCAATGAAATTGAGAAATAACAGGAAAGGGCGCATTACTGCCTTCTTTAATTACAATTATTAAGAGATTAAAAAATTAACAGAAAAAATTAAGACTTGAATGCAAGAATAAACGAATGAGGTTGAAAGGTGTTTAAAATTCCATAAATCAAGGATCTGGTAAATGACTAATTACCAAAATTTTTGTTTAGTGTAAATTGCAATAAATACGGGCATTAAATTATAGTTAAGCGTGATCGATTCGATTTTAATCACAGCAGCAACCCCGGGGGCAACTGCGGCGACACGCACATGCTGCGGAAGATAGGGAGGTGATACCACAAAGTATAATCGATGGCTGTGTTTTGCCAAAACGGATTTGGAAGACGCCGAAATCACCGACTTGAAAAAGACCATTAGCTGAGGCTAATGGTTATGACTCTACGACAGTTTGAATTTTAGGAATTTTAAACAGTTTGATATTTATACGGTATTTGCTTAATTAGTCCGGGATTTCCAAAATACAAATAATTCCGGTAGAAATACCACTGAAACCGAGACGGGAATTTTTCAGTAATTATTATATATCTGAAATAACTTAAACTTGTAATACAATTCTGTTTGTTTGCGAATTATCTTCTGGAATTATAAATTTATTGTTGTGCAGAGAAGAAATTGTTTTGTTTAATTTTAGGATATAATAGGAATCATTAATTTGTGCGGAAAAGGATATGTTAGGATTAGGTAACAGGGGCTTTAAAAATTCAAGAGCTCATGTAGGGATAAAACAAAACCAGCCGAAGACAAAATTGATAAACAAGGGAGATTTATTGTTGAACTAAAACAAGTACCCATGTTATATAAGGGACAGGCTACGTAATCTGCCTGTCAAGTATTATTGTTGCCAAAAACGTGCTGAATTTCGTTGTTCTACTGTCACTAAAAGGACGAAGAACTAATCGTGCTAAAGATGCTAATTTTTTGTACTCACATTATAAGAAATGGTAACTGTGTGTGTACGTGTCAGCATGCGAAATAATTAGGTATCGGTGATATCGACAAGTTCCTGAAAAATTAAATCAACCCCCGGAGAGATAAACGAATCCAATTCAATGGGTTGACTTTTCAGACAAATATGTATCGCAATGATTTTTTGTTAGGCATAAATGAACCATTTATAAGCAGGAGCGAGTTAAATCGTACACATCGGGCCACATGAATACAAATGCCCTGAATAACCCCAAAAAATGGAGCAAGCTAGGGGGTGCTACAATAACTTTATTTTACCCTATATACAATAAATTATTGCCCAAATCTGCGCTAGACGTATGATTTAGAAAATAATGCAAAGGGTTCCCGCGTTTTCTTTTATTTGGGTAGAAGAAAGTGGGTTTGGTTGTTGCACGATCTATTTCAAAACTTTCCCGGTTTACGAGGCAAAACTGCAGTTTTAAAATCTTCAATTGCAAGAAGTTTGAGCAGTAAATAAAACTATGTAGTTAATTAAAAGTTTGTTTTAGTTTTTGTAGGAAAATATTACATAAAGAAAACACAGCGAAGAAAAAATTCGACAAACTTAAGAGTTTGAACTGGAAAAATAATTTTTAAAAGAAGAAGTTTGAAAGATTTTATTTTCAGATATTCAAATAAATTTATTGTTTCTGTATCAACGATTTTTCGCTTCTCCCCAATCCTCTATTCCTGGGATTTTTTCCAGGATTTTTTCCAAAGGATTTGTTCCATAGGATTCTATTTCCAAGGATTTTTTCCGAGAATTATTTTTCCACAGGATTTTTTCCATAGGATTATTTTCCTAGAATTGTTTCCAGGATTTTTTCCGAAGATTTTTTCCTTAATTTTTTTCCAGGATTTTTTCCGAGAATTTTTTTCCTAGGATTTTTTCCGAAGATTTTTTCCTAGAATTTTTTTCCAGGATTTTTTTCCGAGGATTTTTTCCTAGGATTTTTTCCTAGATTCCTCTTTTCCTGGCCTGTGCCTTCCATTGCTCTGAATCCTTTCCCGGACTTTCTTGTTCAATCATCTTTTACCCTTCCTTACTTTACTGTTTGTTATTCTTTAGATTATCCTACATTTAATTAATTTTTCTTTTGGTATTTCCTTCAATATTATAGTAACCAAACAAAAAACAAATTATAATATGAAAGTCATTGCAATACCAAAAAAGTTTTATATAGATTCTTTTATTTTAGTTATTCTTAGAATCTATTTGCGAGTATAAT
Source organism: Hemicrepidius hirtus (assembly GCA_963082805.1). NCBI lineage: Eukaryota > Metazoa > Arthropoda > Insecta > Coleoptera > Elateridae > Hemicrepidius > Hemicrepidius hirtus. Next base: position 30,903,890 of record OY720162.1, read on the forward strand.
AGTGTTTCGTGCGATGTAACCTTGCGAGCCTAATTTTACGAATAAACCTGAAGCGACTTCGAGTCCCATATTAAAAATTCATAGGTAAAGTGGAACGTAACCGGACATTAAATCCATTACAAGTTCGAATTGAGAAATGCATACAACCAATCAGTTCAAACTTTCCCGGGGTTTTCTGAGAATTCTGAATTTCTTATATTATGGATATAAAGGCAGTTTAACGAGGTTGATTTTCTTCATAAACCGTGAACGAAACGGTAGCTATTATTAGAATAAATTATACAGTTTAGGAACGCAATTAGATAACTACTTTGAAAATTATTCTGTAAACGTGTAATTTTCGTGTAGGGAATTTTAGGGTTTTCCTCGTCGGTTTTAATTGTTCCCTCAAAAGTTAGTTTCTACCTGAAAGATCTAAAAGTTCGAACCGATGCAACTGGCGCGTATTAATTTTGTTTACGGTCTTAGTAAGATGGCGTCGGTTTTAACAACGTTGTTAAGGGCAACAACCCCTAACGCGAATATACAATAAATTGTGGCGCACTATTAACCTCCGGTGGTAGTTACAACAACTAAACATTAGTATTTATTTGTTTGTAATCTCCCGGCATACGGCACGTGATCCACAAAATTATTCCTTAAGGTTTGAATGCATACGGGTCGGAGCCCCCCGGTTTATCAATTATTCCTTTCCCGAGGAAATTGCTAGGGTTATCTCTTCGCTTTTCTTGTTTATCTATTCTGTACTGTATTTATCTTCAGACCCTTTGTTACGCTTTCACTTGGAAGGAAATGCTGCCCTGAAATATACCGGCACAAAAGACGCCGTGATAATGAGACCAAGTCGCATTGTGCCTTCCGAATATTTTAGTTAAAATAAAAATTGGATACATCACCCTTAAGAAGCTTTTATTACCCCGATATTTAAACGTGTATGTTTCTATGTAAAATATATTTTAATAATCTCGAGTCCTTATGCACCTGAATTTACAAAAAACTTCAAAGAATTTCCAGTCATGGCATTTAAATTGAAAGCTTTGAATGTTGGTACGTATTTTGAAAATTAACTCAATATTGGTACGTATTAGAAATGAGTAAAGGTTCTTTTACAAACTTTAATTAAAGTTTACAAATGGAATAACTTTATGAATTGAATATTAAAATATTTTTAAAGCGAACCGAAGGTAAAGCTAATAAGGTACAGGTTTTACTTTGTATATAGAATATAAGTTTCATAAAATATTTTTATCTTTTATCATGTTGACATTGTTTTAATGAGAAGCTCATGTTTAGGTTTCAAACATTTTTGTTTCAATCATTATTTTAGCTGCGATAGGGGGATGCAAGACAAATAATGCTTTATATTTAATTTAAAGTTTGCTTCATTCAGAAAAATTGCGAAAAATAAAGTTTAAAGTTTTAAAATCCTCAGTAGATACATCTTTTTCACCCTCACTCAGTCTTTTAGTTCACGTTTGACATGTCCCTCTATAAAGGCTGTTGGGCTTGCTATCTCATCCCCCCCCCTTCTCTACGAGCTTTTCCTCTTATACACTTCTTTCTGTTTTTTTGCCCTGTCGGTTATCATTCTGCCGCTCTACCCTGATTTATCCACCCTCTTTTCGTGTCCCTCATTTTTCGATTTTATCCTCCTCCTGTCCCATTTCTTTTAAGCCTTAAAACGCTATAATAAATTCTGGTGCAAAACGCAGGAGCCTCATTTAATTTCCATGGTATTTACGTTAAAGATTTGATTGGTTACCATGGTAACAGGAACAACGTCTAAGTTCTGATTAAAAGAGTGGGCCGGTTTATCAATTCGTAGACCAATAGTTAATTGTCATGGATACGATTTTTGTAACAATTCGTATCCATGACAATTGACCGTTGGTTAGCTAACAAGATTGATAAACCGACCCACCAAAGCGTAGGAAAGAAAAACAGTTGGTTGGCATGGTAACGACAATTATTGTGAAGGGGCTTTTAATTTAAGCTGCGACTGAAATGCTGAACGTAAATAGACGTGCTGAGAAAAAAAAGATCCACAATGAAAACTAAACAAGCATTAACCACAAAGAGATTTGAGGAAACTTTTCCGGATTGGCAAGCAGTAATAATACTTTGCCTAAAGTTACATCTAAATATTTGCCGCAAGCAATCGATCGGATAAGAATCAACATTGGGCGAATGAAAGCGCAGTGTTTGTCTTTGGCCTCTTCGAAAGTCGCCAATTTCAGCTAGCGAACGTGAAATTTATCGTGACGTTTAAGTGCTACGTCGACTGTAATGCAGAAAAATTTTAATCCGCAATTTTGGAGAGAATTAAATATCTCAGCCGATGTAATTCCAATCGAAAAGTTGTCAATTCCAAGGAAAGCTTCAATCAGCGAACGCGCCAAAACACCCTAATATGGAAAGTTTGAAAAATAAGCGAGGCAAAAAAAGAAACGCAATAAAGAAACTGACAAAACAAGAAAATATTTAGATTTACGTAGTGAGATATATTAGTTAGATTTTTCTGCGTAATATTCTCTCTCCCTCAATATGAAACACCTTCTTTCCAGAACACTCTGAATTGTTTCCCCCTTTTCCTTATTATTCTCAATTCTCTTTTCTCATTTCGTCTAGCGAATTTTTTGCATTCTTTATGTATCATTAACCCGCATCCCGTTTTTTACATTTTATATTTGCATATTCCGGACTTTTTTGCACTCATCAACTTGCACGGTTTCTCCTTGTACATCAACGTTTAAAACGGTATTAAACCGGAGCTCCCAACAGATTTCCCTAGTTTAAAAAAACCGTTCCGCGAAAAACAATAACAATAAACTAAAACTGGGTCTACCAAACTAATAATCAAGAAAAACCTGTTCTTTCTCACATGCATGCTGTCCGAAATTAACTCACCAATTAGTCGTCGATGTGCGGCTCTCTAAAAAGCACGTACCTGAAACACAAGAAAAGTTATCAGTTAGATAAGGAAAAAGTTAAAATTAAATATAAAAAAATTCTGGTATTTTTAATTAAGACAAGCTCTAGCTCGAACGACACCGATAATAATTCAGCAACGATAGAATTCTGAATTCTTAAACCTGGTTTATAAATTAGCGGTCAAATCGGTCAACTAAAATTAACTGTAAGCTGGGGATCGAGTAGTAGCGTGGACCGACCGACATGTGTGTGTTATTAAATACTCCGGCAAACCCGGACTATTTTTTCTGCAGAACGGATGAGAAAGCGTTTCAATTTATCAAAAATCCAATATTGCAGGAGATTCATTGGATTCGATATTTACTTTTTCAGATATCCTGAACGGGATTCAATAGGATATTTCATTTAAACGCAATAAGGATAAGAGTCATCCAAACCAATATTTATAAAGTGCTCCTTAACGGTACGAGAACCCGTCACGAAATAAACACTACAAATAAGAACCGATGATGCACTTTTTTATGGACGAAAGAGAACTACATCGGGCCCTTTTCTTTATTGATACAAAAAGTTTCGATATCACACACTTTAACGTACCTAAGAAAAATTGATTACAGTGCCCAAATGTAGGTCAAAACTTCCAACTTTCATTTGCTCCGTGCAGATATCGAAACGCGAAAGGGGAGGAAAAATAAAATGCAAAAAAGAAAGAAATCGACGTTTGTTGAAAATTTAGACATAAATAAAAGATGAGACTACTGTAAGATATTTCACAAAAGGGTAATCGAGAAGAATGAAAAATACAAGGGGTTCAATAACAGTAAAGGAAGGAAAAATAGAGTAGAGGTGAGGCGCAAAGGAATAAACACAATGAAAAAGTATTTGAAAAGATATGAAATGGAGAAGACAGAAATGTAGTCATGAAATTAATTGGCGAGGTAGGGTAAAGGGAGGAAGTTGAAAGAGGTGTCCTCTATATTAACGGAGGAGTGAGGAAGTAATACTTGGTGTGAAGTGAAGAACAGGAACGTACAAACAGGAATAGGATTGGGGTAGGTAAGAGAAGATAATTTGTGCAGAACAGAGGAGGTTCCCGGTAGGAAATATATGAGGAACAGGAAAAGAATTGAGTAGAAAAATGCGGCCCTAACCGAAGGAAGTGAAAGTAGAAAATTGAGAAAAAGAGAGGGGAGGGAATAGGAAATATACGTAGGCTTGTTAGGTGACCTGCTCAATTCTTGGAGCCTACACCCCTTAATTTTTTCTTATGGGGCTTCATAAAAGATAATATGGTTTATTCAAGACGTCAAGTTATTGTAGGGGAGCTTCAAGAGGCTATAAAACGGCTATACAAGAAATACCGCAACAGATTATTAGGAATGTTAGTCCGTCTGTATTGAAAAGATCAATTGCCTTCAAAGAAACTTTCTAACCAACCCTGGTATGGATCGATATCTAATATAGTGTGGTACGGGGGTATCAATCGTAAAAGAATGGTATACAGGGACTGTTCCAGATAAGTCTGCACTATTGCTAACTTCGTTATTATAAGAGCTACGATGTCGACTAATTGGGCAAACTAGTAGAATTTTTCTATGATAATTTTGATAGTGAAATAAAAAAAACAATTGAGCATCGCATTTCCGAGATATTTACCAAATCATACTTTTTTTAAATGGAACACCCTGTATGTTTTTACATAAATGGATAGAAAATTAAATTCTAAACAAAAATGTTTCTATAACTTTTCCTGATTACATTCAGAATAATCGAGTTATATGGATATAACTGTTTGAAACCTAAAAATCAAGCAGCCATGTAACAAAAAACATCTGTTGTTGGAAATTATCCTAATGTCTCAAAATACCTAATAGACATTAGGATAATTGACAACAATGAATGTTTTTTTGTTTCATGGCTACTTGATTAAGAATTAAAACAGTTATATCCAAATAACTCGGCTATTTTAAATGTTATCAGAAAAACTTATATGAGCATTTTTGTTCAGAATTTAATTTTCTATCCATTTATGTAAAAATATACAGGGTGTTACATTAAAAAAAATATGTTTTTTTTAAATATCTCGGAAACGCGATGCTCTATTGTTTCTTTTATTTCACTATCATAATCGCCATACAAAATTCTACTAGTTTTCCCATTTAACCGACATCGTAGCTCCAATAATAATAGTGTAGACTAACTTGGAACATCCTGTATAGAAAATCAAATAATTTTGTTGAATGATTTTTTGAGAGTTCCTCGTACGGTGAAGGTTTCTCGTATACTATTGCAGGTGAACCTATTTCGAGAATGATGAGTGATTTTCACGGTCGGAAGAGCAACCACAAGCCAACAAAACGAGCTTTACGAGTGTCGCCTTTATAAAAATATCCAGTGTATAAAATAATATTAGATCGGAGTTCAGAGCACAGCGCCTTGCGGAAATCATTTATCTTCGGAAAGTAGAGGGCTCGCGGCCGATATCTCCATTATGTAGTGAACAAGTACATACTTTCGCACTCACGTACACCCGTTACAATTTCAATGATTACATGAATTCCCGATGCTTGTTTACGATCCCCGAGTTACGGTACCCTCCTCTGTATTATTGTTATTTTCGATTTTGTCTGTTTTGGGGTAGATACTCAAAAAGTCTAATGCTTTCGGGCGCTTATTACGATTGCTTTATTAAATTCACAAAAAGCTTGTTTTGATAGGAAATTATATTCCAGTCATAATATTGGCTTTGTTGGGTTTATTAGCCGAACGTATTGTTTAAGACCTTCGGTTTGTTTTGTCTGCAAAACAAATGTGCAAAAACTAACCCAGTTCGCACGAAAGGTAAATTAAAATGAACTCGAGTTAGTTCTTAAAATTAAATCTTGCAGCTGTGATAATGCATCTTAACAATCCGAACCCACGCACATCCTCCCTGAATATTTCAGAGAAGTTATCAGGTGATTGCTCTTACAATTCCTCGTAATATTTATCTGAAATGTATCGCTTTATTTATAATAATTACAAATCATCAGAGATAACTTGTTCTCGTGGGAAGCTTCATTTCTTTACTATGAATAAATTCCTAATGCAAAACACGAATTGGTGAGTTTTAATATTGAAAATGAAAATAAAGATAACATTCTGATCGATTCAACTAAAATTTGTATGCAAATGGTTTTTAAAACCTTCTGATATTTACTTTTAGGTTTTTTAAAAACAAATTGACAATTTTAAAAAACAGATTTGAACCGGTTTAAGGGGAAGTTGTGTGTAAAAGAATTTTTTTGTTTGACGGAATTTTTTTCAGGAATATTCAAATGATTAGATATAAGGACACCGCTTATTTTTATGACCACTTTATATAAGAAAATTACTTTTGTTTATGTACATTAGCTCTAAAATTCTGAATTCCTGAAATCCCTGTAGGTATACGAGGGTTGTCCAAGAAGTTGTAAAAGAGTAAAATTGGAGAGATAACAAATAAAAAAGATTGCAATAGAAATAATTAAATTTTTCTATAGACATGATAAATATTAAAATATACGAGGGATATTCCGAAAGTATAAATAAATCTTGATTTAGTGCAGAAATCCGAATGAAATATGGGTTGATGTCGGTCATATTTTATCTATTTAGCCGATGAAGTTACCGTGGGCGAAACCGTTATCCATCCACGCGTCCTCGGTATCAAATATTACAACAGTATATTATGTAAAAGAGACACAAACAGAAGGATATATTTACAAATCCTATAAAAATGCCAAGAAATGCGGTGATAAATGTAAAACTGCAAAGCCCAGCGCAGCAAATTATTATCCATCAAACGCATTCAACGTCTCAATTTATTTCCAATGAATTGATGACAACTGTCGTCAAAGATCCTGAAATCCTGCTTAAATTTCATGCTCGATCTCTCTCGATATTAAACCACATCGCGGTTCAAAAAACGGGACGAGAAATGGCGTACACGTAAAGGAAAATATTATGAAGATGTCTGGGGTTGCCTTCAACTGATATAACAAATGGTGCTGCTAAAATCGCATGCAAAACGGTTAAAAGGCATTCTACTCTTCCCGCATACGTAATAATTTCTTGTTGACTTGACGAACAATTAGTGAGAACCAGTAATTGATAAGCGACTGGGATTTAAATTCCTGAATTAATCTTGTAATAATATTTGCTTGCTGGCAAGTTTTTTTTTCTTAACACAAAGAATTTTAACTGAAGATAAATGTGACTTGTCTTTGAATTTTTTGAAAAATTATAAAGTCAGGGGAAAAGTAAACATCCAAGCTTGCTTTTTCACCCTTTACTGTTTTCCTTGGGCAACACAGAAATTACTACAATCATGGTAAATGGAGTTGTTTATTGTGGTATTTTGCTGAAGAAAAAGTTGCACGAAGAAGAGAACTACCGGTTTTAACATTACCCGGCATCAGCGAAACGCCATGTACTTGTCTGTAGCTACCAGTTTTAATCTGTATCTACAGTAGCTGTTCTTAGATACGGCTAAAGCCGTCATTTATATATTTTCTGTCATTTACACGAAAGAAGGTGACGTAGAATAACACTCACCGGTTACTGATATGGTTTTAAATGTAGATATTATGGACACGTGAACTGAAATTTTATTTTAGTTTACTTGGAGCACAGAATATTTTAACTCCTTCCGTTGAAATATAATTAAATAAAAGAAGCTGTCGTATCGTTCAACTGCAGAGGAAATATAAAAAGAAGGGGGGAGAATACCAATGCAATACTTATAGAATAAAGTTTTATATCCAATATATTTTGGAAGATTAAACTTTGTGGTAGAGGGGCAAAGTTCAAAAATTTAAAGTATTGAACGTTGAACGCAACCATGGTACTTTGTCCGGTTTAACGCAGCATGTACTGTTGCACATGATGTGCTGTAATCTTCAACGTCAGAGCTTCTCTTGGTAAATCCTCCAGGAGGGTTTTGAAGGAGGTACCCGCGGCGGCGCCGTCCTCCATGGTTCGAGTTAATATCCCAAGGGTCGATTTGTTCCTGGTCTTAGAGGAGTGGAGCTTTCCTCGGTTGGTTTTCAATCTTGATGCACGTAAAGGTTACGGTAAAGGGTAGGGACCGAATAATGGTAATACGAGATGGAAAACCTTTGCCCTGCAACGCTAGGGGTAGATCTGGTCGGTGCTTATCAAACGTGGATGGTTAAAAGTAAAACCATGAGATCTGCGACCACGAAATATTTTTCGGTGAATATATTTTGGCCTACTAACCGGAGAACAATAATTTAATCCATGGAATAATTTTCCAATTTCCGTTTACAGTAAGCTATCCTTTTAAGTGTGTAATCTTTAAGTATGATAAAAGACAATCATGTCTTCATCTGTAAACAACTTATGGTAGAATTAACGAACAAAAAATTAAAACTCACAAACAATTTATATTACAGGAATGATTTGCAGCTTGTGTGTCAACTGTAAGACGTCGCATATTAATAAGGGAAATTATTAAACAAGACACGTTAAGAAACTTTAATTGAGCGCCATACAAAAAAACCCAATTATGAGTATATAAATGTCGTTTGTTTTATCACTGCCTGCTAATTAGAACCGAAATCAAGCAAGTCGAGATCGCAATATTCGATTAGAGGGACCAGATTCAGTTAGGCCAATTAAAAGCAGGGCAGATGTGGCAGATGGTGCCATTATTACCAATATGGGGCATTCCCGTATACGCACCGGAATAAAGAATGCCGTGATAGGTGTTCGGTCTGACGCGTGTAATTTATGTTAACACATTAAAAGTTGTACGCATTTCATGATCTATGGGTTCAAACTCCTATATCAGTTAAACTAACTGCGGGCAGGCCTATTCCTAAAAATAATACAACAGCTTCATAATCAAGATTTATGTGCCCTGTAGAACAACTCGTCGCTTATTAGATTAGAACTATAAGGTCACTATTATTATTATTATTATTATTACAAAATTGCTAATTTTAAACACCTTCGCTTGTTTAAAAATTATTTTTAAATTAACTGACAATTTATTTGGATATTTTGGAGGCGGAATAAACCCCACACGGAATTTAACTCTTAGATAAAAATTACAACAAACTTTTTTATTTAAAAGGGGACGAATATTCCCAACACAACCCCACCCAAAAACATTAAAAAAAAGTACCCGCCCCTGGACTATCCCATACTAAAAATAAACATTACGTTTTTGGTAACAGTATAGTGTTGTCGACCTCTAGGCAGTCTCTGGAAATCACTTGAAGTTGAATGCGTAGCACGACAAACGAGACTATACGGGTTCGATACGAACAGAAGACAGACGCGCATCCGTAGTAATACTAAATCTTCAAAATTTACAAAACGCAGCTGAACTTCGCGAAATTCTCATCAACCGTACATTTTAGCTATACGAATACCTTATACTAAATGATAGACAATTAAATTTTGCATTCAATTATATACTAATATACAGGGTGTTTCATTTAAAATAACAAAGTTGCTTATTGTATTGTGAAAACCAAACACCCTGTATACGTGATATACATTTAGGAGAATGCAGAGCTATATTCTGAATAAGTTTTATATTTAAACTTCTTTCATATTTTGATTAATAAAGGAGCTATAGTATCATCAATTTCCGATTTTCAAAACCTCGTAGAGGGCCGCACCCACAAAGACTTTTCCGAAGGTACCACGATATAAATTACGAAGAGGATGAAGATACCCCATCTAAATTTGACCGTGGAAATCCTGTCAAGAGAAACAGTTCTTGTTTCCTTGTGAAGACACTTTACACAATTTAAAAATCTTGTAAACAAAATAATTTAACTATGACATGGACAAAGATACCCCATTAACTATCATTTTTGGTTAACAACAGCTCAATTCCAGGAAGAAAATTAATTCAAACACAACTAATTATTTTAACAACAGGAAATACTTAAAAGTTCAAACTAGAATATAAATAAACACTTCAATAGAGCTTCGGGTAGTATTGAGTCTCACAAAAAGGTTTTAATATTATTTTCTAGACTGCTTTATCTACCATTCCAGAGAGTATAATGATAACACACCTATTTGTATGGTTTTAATGTTAATTTTTCCTCGGATAAAGCACGCTACAACCATCACATTTTTTGGTTATTAATATAGCAGGAAGCGTGATACGTCTTTGTCTGTTACACTAAAACGAATCATCAAGCATTTTTACTAATGATCCTATCGTGTTTGGTGACAGGCGCGTAAATCTATAACACATATACACTAAGGTGAAACAGAAACATGTTGTTATGATTATTATTTTTATGGCCTTTATGCAGCAGTAGCTAACGGTACACTGTGCATTTAAATGAGGCGACGTTTATTACTTTGATTTTATGCCTTGACCAGAGCTGGTTGTTTGCTTCCTGGTTCAACCGTTTATTAAAATAAGAAACAAGATATAATTAATACACAAGGTGATCCTTTAGGCAAATGGGTTAGTCAACTGGAACATAATTATAATACTCGTGATATGTTAATGTTTACTTATTTTGGTCCTTCTGGGACATTTAATTAAACCCAGCAACGTTAGTTAGTTTTAGTTGGAAATGGCAAAGTATTCAGGACGTTTCCTTTATACTTGGATGGAATCATTTTAAGGGTTCTAATATTTCGCGCCCTTGAAACTTAGCTACGTACAATTATTTCCCAAAACAGGACATTTCCAAGAATTATGAAAATATATTAACAAAGAAAAAGTAGGAAACCGAGATACAGGGTGTTGACATTTTTTTTTAGATAATTCCGAAATTATTATTATTATTATTATTTTACAAATCATGTTCAAAATGACCGCCATTAACTTCAAAACAAGCTTCTATTCTTCGAACAAAATTTTGAGGCTAAAGGCGGTCATTATTCAAAAAACGGATTTGCAGAGTTATTTTTTTATTCGCATTTTTCATCTTTGAAGTGTGATTTACACGAAACCGGTTAATGGTAGGAAAAAATCTCAAGAGACTGTTTCAACCGCAAATTAGTTGAGACATTCGAAAATTGTGGCAAAAATAAAAAAAACAGTGGCGTACCATTTTTTCCTCCAGAAGTATCCACATACGCACCTGTAGGTACGCCACTGGAGTAGGAAAAAACTGACTAATATGGTTCTCTTATAGCAAATGTACATACATACGTATTGCTTACTTTTTAAAATTTAATTCCTAGTCATTTCCGAATAAATGAAAAAAAGATCGATATTTTTTACAACTTTCAACACCCACCCTGTATCTCCGTAACGAAGCATTTGCGGACCCATGTTAATAGGAACTTTTCCTCTTATTTTCATGAAAGAAACATGCCCTTAATTGGATGCCGTTTCTTTATGGGACACGTTTATGTTCCCGTTGTTCCTACGATTTACTTAAATAAATAACCCGAACAACAGGAACGACAGGAACAGCAGGACAATCTACAAACATTTCAATGGATCTTCCGGGATCTTCATTCCAAGAAATAGATGAAGGAGAAGGAACATCAAGTTGGTATGCAAAAACAATAAACTAAAGAATTTTCGAACTGTACTTGCCCTACCTTCCCCAGAGTTCTAGATAACTCATGTATTTTTTAACGAACACTTTGATTTTGAAGCAATTATAACCTCTTTGTATTCAGAACTATAAGAGTGAAAATGACAAAACCCGTATCATAAAAGCGGGTCCATTAAGTCAGCCCACACTGTATGTCATTCGCAAAAGGAACGTTTTAAAATTAATCCGATTTAGAGAGATGAGTATTCAAAAGGATATTTTTTGATCTTCCTCGAGTTAGGAGGCCCCAAACACGGAAACTGCCAAACCAGCGAGTTATTTATGATGTGTTTGTTAAAGAAAAACGGTAACGCACATTTAATTTAATTCATATTCATATCCGAAGAGGTGTAGGAGGAGGACGCCATTTTGTCTCATGCAGGAAGGAGTTTATTGGTTTTATTATCATTTCGAAGTTGTTATATTTTTATGGCTGTTAAAGTTTGACAAGCAGGGAAATCGTAACCGCAATGTTCATTCCTTTTATGGCCCGCCATTTTCTAATGTGCACGAATTTGTTTGTGTTCGGATTAATTTTTCGCAGGGGGGCGTGTTCTGTAATTGCCGGGCATTTTCGGAAATATAATAAAAAGGTGGTCGGAAGTTATTAAAATTTGAGGCACGTATTTACGCACAGGCGCACGCTTTTTTGCGTTTTCCCATTTTCGTGTACGCATTTATCATAAATGTCATAAATCTGTCCGCTAATGTGTAATATTTATATAAGCACAAGTTTATACCGTCATTTGGCACTCAGCAGGGTATTATTTCGGGCCAACTAATTTGAATAATACGGAAAGCTTTTGGCATTCCTTGCTAATAATATCATAATGTGGGGAGTCACAACGGCACAATCGGGGCCCCATACAATCCCACAATTTTCACAGATTACGATCTGTAAAATTACATATTCAGAACGTATAACGTAATAAGACACAGGAATGCCATTGTTATTTCATATACACGCTGCTTAATCGTCGTGAACAATTTCTTAACTACTGTTCTGATTATTGCTCGGTTTTGTTTACAACCTGTGGTTACTGTTTTCTAACACGATGTTCTCTTAACATTCCTTAGATAAGAAGATTAAATATTTACGGTAAAACTGTGAGATTCGTCACCGACACTTCACACTCAATCACACGACCTTTCCAGGTATGTTAAATTAATGAACTATAAAAGTCACCTGCCGACTCGTTTATCCGAGTAGATACAATAAAATTATACACAGAAGAAAAAAAATAAAAACGAGAATAAAATCAACAAAAAAACATTAATTAAATTAAATAACATCGATCGGTCTGTTTCTGTTACTATAGCTTAACACCGACGCCAGGGAATAAGTTTACCATATCTAGTAGGCTCACATCACTTACATAACATCACCTTTGCCTGGCATTTTTTTTGTAAATCTCGGATCTCAAATGTTACACGACCTACACGCTGCAGAGAATAAAATATTAAAAAATTATTTAAAGCAATAATCAAAATTTTTTTTAAAAAAGTATAAAGGGTGGTTGGTTATATAAAATACTGGAGTTTATGGTTCTTAAAACTATTCTACACTTTATTTACTGAAAATATTTTAGTTTGAATTCTCAGGCTGAAATTGTTCTTCTTTCTTCTTCTCTCTTTTCCCCTCCGCCATCTTTTTCCTTTTGTCCCTTTTATTCTTATTTCGTTTCTCTCGTTACGTATGTTGCTTTTTCTCTTTCGTTTTTTATTTTATCCTGAATATTGTTGCCGTAATTAATTATTGCATAGGTACATGAAAATTGTTACGTTTAATTTACCTTCCATGAAGCTTTTGGTATATTTACCACCATGAGCTACTTCCTTAATTTACATTCATACTTGCACCTTTACTACGGGAGATGTTAATAAAACCATATCCTATATAAATTTAGGCAAGGAAAATTAGAATTCCTGGAAAGAGACGACCTTAAACAACCGCTATGCAAAGGTCGCACATTACTACATTGTTATACAATAAGAGCTGCTTAATTAAGGACTGTTATATTACTCTAAATAAACTGAAGGCGCGCAGGCAGAAATGTGGACCGTGCGAATGTAATATTCCCCCCACGACTACAGAGCATTAATCCTTCCTGTTAACTACTAATTAGGCCATTAGGACCTATTACTACATTATCATAAATATTATATCGTCCAGAACTTATTTATTAAACCGTGACGATACTTTCTCCTAGGATAGGACAATGTAATTGATTTAATTTTAGTAGGTACCCAAGGTTGTCCGATTTATGCTTTAAGACTGGAAAATAAAGGGGAATCTGTTCCAACATGACAAGTTGTAGATCAGTAATGATAGTTGTTTCCTTTTAATGTTTCGCGATTATACAACAACATCTGATAAAAATCAAAAGTGGCTGAAATAAAGTGTACGTGATGGTAAAGCCCCAAATTATTAACACTTTTTTTATTTGCGCCTGTCAGAAGAAGCATCTATTAGAATAATTGTATTAAATTGAATTCTGATCACATACTTTATAGCTTGGTGTAGTGGTAAAGTACGTTTTGGTATCGTGGTGCGACTTTTAATAAAAAGCATCCTCATTTGAATTCCCGATTCAGCCTCTTGAGGATGCGTCTGTTCCATCAAAATAATTACATACACGGACGTAAACAGAAAACAAGAATAAATATTAATGTAATAAACTAAAGTCAAAGGTACATATGTTTTTATACGAAACTAATGGTAATCCATTAAGCGCAAATAAAATTAATGTTAATCATTTATTCGTAATAAATTTTGATGGTGAAGTTTAGGAGCTGTATGAAAAGTGGATTTTTGGCCGATATTCGGTCGAAGCGAAGTCGTTAGAAACTCGTTATGTAACCGAGCAAGTTATTCAACGGCAACGGTGTGGTATCCGGTGCTGGGGCCAGCACAGGACGTAACTACATATTTGCCGGATTTTTGAACTTTTACAGCTTCCTATAGCACATGAAGAGATAAATAGAGTAAGTTTCGTTTATTTATCAAGAAATTTATAGCTGAATAGGAAGGATAATGGTATGTTTCCCGTCGTTTCATTCAATTCTGAATGCCTTATTAGGGCCCTATGATGCTCATAATAATCACATTAACTTTGAAATACCGTAACGCGCACATACTTTTGCTACCGAGACTTAAAACATGCAGTTTACCTCTCAAGAACGTAACGCGAGATAACATACACATAAATATCTGTCTCGGGAAAAGGGGATACGATTAGGAAAGTGAAAAAGTTTTGCTTCAGGAAAGCTCATTTGTCCTTTATGTACCTACAACTGTAAGCAACGTACACTCCACTGAATAAATGTCTTTAGTTAAGCGACCCAAACAGTAAAAACCAAAAAACTTGTAGTAAGCCATCTGGAATTTAGTAAATTAACTGGAAAATACTGGAGGTGCGCACCACCTCCCCGGGACTTTCCCAAACTGAAAATAAATGTTTCGTTTTTTGGTATTCAACAGTAGTTCGAGAGGCAGGATTGGAAATCACTTGAACGCGTAGCGAGAAACACCAGAGTATACGGGTTCGATACGTACAGAAGAGAGACAGGCATCTAATTTACTAACGCAGCGGAAGTTCGCGATTTTCTCATCAACCGTACATTTTAGCCATATGACTACCTTATACTATGTGATAGACAATTCAATTTTGCATTCAATTATATAATAATATACAGGGTGTTTCATTTAAAATAACAAAGTTGCTTATTGTTCTGTGGAAATCAAACACCCTGTATACGTGATATAAATTTAGAAAAATGCTAAGCTATATACTGAACAACTTTTATGTTTAAACTTTTTTCATATCTTGATTAATAAAGGAGCTATAGGAGCAGCAATTTTCGATTTTCAAAACCTCGTAGAGGGCGCCACAGTGCAATTCCAGCATTCATCAAAAAAAGAAAATGTACCTAATACCAAGCTACATAAGTGTAGAAAATTTAAACAAAATCGTGTGGCCAGTTCTTTTGTAATAATTTTTCAAAAATTTCAAAATTTTTGAAACCACTTTTTTGGGTTCCATATACCAGTGGTGGTATGAGAAAGTAAAAATACATTTGGCAATTGGCAATAAAGAGGGGGAGTGTTCAAAAATCATTCAGGTCTAGTTGGCTGTGGTTCCAGCAAATTCAATTTTTTTGCGGGGTTAGTGCCGATTGAATTTTGGTGGTTCTGCAGAACTTATAAGAACGAGCCGCCACTGCTTTGGAGTACGAATTCTTGAGTATTTTTTATTTAAAAAAGTGGATATTAGTTACAAATGTTATTTTAAGTATTCATTTTACGTTATCAAAAGTATAACAAGTTAAAACAAAAAGAAAATATTTACTTTCCAAGCATATTACAACCAATCAGAACTTTCACTTTTTTTTTAGCCCAAAAGCTTTTATACTTGTTAACATTAAATATTTATCTTTAATACTCTGAACGGATTGTTTTACATATATTTTTTGCAAAGCTTTGAATGTAATAGAAATTATGTTTTTAGACCGAGGGTAAGATTTTTTTGTTGCCCTAATTTCACTCAGACTTAATTTCAGAAATATTAAATTTAATTAATTTAAAGGTTTATAAAATATACCGTTGGGGAAGGGGTAGGTGCACGTTATTTAATTCTCGTAAAGATAAATGAAAATTGTTTGTAATTACGGTTTCTTTCATAATTTGGGTTTGAAGAAAACTGTAAATGAATTTAAAAGGAGTTGAAAAACAAATCTTATTAATGAAGTATTTACAGGCAAATAATCTGCAAGTGAAGTGCTTGACGTAATCTTAAGATAAGTATATAACAATTTAATTCGTCAAGTTGAACTCCACCTTCTTCGAAGAGACAATAAAAGCGAGGAGAAAGATAAAACAAAACTTATTGCCCACTTTGTTTGAACTTTATTACTAATTCTCATTCTCGACTTATCGCAACACAAACAAATTGCGACCGGGAGCCGAACTTCTTTCTTAAATTATAACCGCCAGTTATTAATTGCATTATTACATTTTATGTATATAGTAATAAAATTTACTTTCTCTTTGGGTCTTAAAATTGACGTAAATCCTCTGACTTTAATTGTTTTATTTTTCATAAATAAAATTGGAAACATTTCTTGACTAATTGTCCTTATATTTTTGGGGCGAACAAAAAGAAATAGATTGCGTTTTGGCATTGTTTCTTTTATTTTAAAACACAAAGGGAAAAAACATCTAACAAGAAAAAATAATACAATGGATTGAAAAGAATGAAAAGCTGACCGACTTTCCTGCAGTATTTCGTTTTTGTATCTGTCGATTGCTATCGGTAGCAAAAAAAGGTTTAAAGGCTGGCGTTGACGACGATCAAGTCGGTTAGATCAATTCTGCGAGGGATTAATTCAATTCGAATCAATTTATCGATATATCGATGCGCCCTATTACACCAGTGGCATCCTTAATGTAAATTATGCAAATTTAGGTGATATATTTTGCAGGGCGTCGCGAGGTCGTGTGAAAACCGGCCTTACTACCACATATTTTATCACTTAAAACAAGAATTATAATGCACATCCGTTTTGTTGCCCTGATGTGTATCCTTTCAAACGAGAGATATCATCTGCGATGAGTCACACATACAAGCTTTAATTACCACCCGATTACAGTTGATACTTACTCACCACCGACAATTAACGTTATTAATTTAAATTAATTACATTACCCGCTCTGTGATTAATTTGAGTGGTGTGCAGGTGTAACCTTTTTTTTTCTTTCAAATAAAATATGGAATTGTCTTTTTCTACGAAGCCGTAAAAATTCCACCTCGGTAAGTAAGTGATAATACCAATATTAACGAGTTGTTTGGACATGCAAGCTCAATCGGATTACACTTGTCAAGTTGTTTATTCAAATTTAAATATCAAGGAATTTAATGGACATTTTGACATTGTGAACTCGAACTTGTGCGACCACCATCAGTTGGTAAATACTAATCCAAGAAACAATTTCTCAAATATACAAAAACGCTTCAGAATTAAGATTTAGTTCTTTTTAAACGAGTTTAGCTTCTTTTTACTCCCAATCACCCTCCCTAGTCGTATATTTAAAATGAAAAATTGTAAATGCGAGCGGGGCGTACTAAAGTTCTCTGAAATACAGGGGTGTCCTGAAAAGATAGAGCATCCAGTTAAAGGTATGTTCTTTTCATGAAAATAAGAGGAAAAGTTCCTATTAACATGGGTCCGCAATTGTTTCGTTATCGAGATACAGGGTGTTGAAAGTTGTAAAAAATATCCATCTTTTTTTCATTTATTCGGAAATGACTAGAAATTAAATTTTAGAAAGTAAGCAATAAGTATGTATGTACATTTGCTATAAGTGGACCATATTAGTCAGTTTTTTCCTTCTCCAGTGGCGTAACTACAGGTGCGTATGTGGATATTTCTGGAGGAAAAAATGGTACGCCACTGTTTTTTTATTTTTGACACAATTTTCAAATTTCTGAACTAATTTACGGTTGAAACAGTCTCTTGAGATTTTTTCCTACCATTAACCGTTTTCGTGTAAATCACACTTCAAAGATGAAAAATGCGAATAAAAAAATAACTCTGCAAATCCGTTTTTTGAATAATGACCGCCTTTAGCCTCAAAATTTTGTTCGAAGAATAGAAGCTTGTCTTGAAGCTAATGGCGGTCATTTCGAACATTATTTGTTATATGAAAAACATTTCAACATCCTGGATCTCGATAACGAAGCATTTGCGGAGCCATCACGTTAATAGGAAATTTTACTCTTATTTTCATGAAAGGATTGTCCCCTTAACTGGATGCCGTTTCTTTTTGGGACACCCTGTATGCAAAAATGTTAGAAAATAAGATGTGTTTCTATTTGAACGGGCTAGCCTTTTTTTGTCCGCTTTTAATCTGTTTTATAGTTTTGCTCTTTGTATCCCCTCCTCTCTGCCCTTTCGTTCCTTCTCTGAACAAGTTTCTCTGTTCAACCCCTTTGTCAGTGATTTTCTGATTTAGTTCTTTGATTTCTTTCCACAAAAATAAAAAACCATCTTGAAAATTAGTTCCTAGTATAGTACATAAACGCGCAGTGAGTAAAGTTCTATTTCGACCCCATGCAGTTAGGATTTAGTATATAATTCTATAATAAATGAGTTTTAAAAAATATCCAACAAAAGTACTTGTGAAGTATCTGAAAGCCCAGGTGTTGTGCTTTGCTTTTACTCGTACCTAGTAATAAACTTTTAAATATGTGAGGCATTAGAGTCTGTGTAAAAACGAATTTTTATTACGGAATTAACAACACAAGCGCAGAAAAATGGTGCAACTAAAGTGGAGAAAAAAAATGGGTACAAAATAAAATATAGATCATTCAAGGAAACTTTTTGCTAATTACGTTATGAGCTCCCGCTTTAAACATAAATAATACCAAAGGAAGAAATTGTAAACCCGGTGCATGTACAGTCCTCATTATTTTCTTCAATGCAGTAAATTAAATGTAATGTACCTGTCTTATTGTTTTTAGACGAACAATAACTCATTTTAAAACCGTAACGGAAAAGAAATTGCTTTTATTTAACTAGAAATTTGAGAATTCTTTCCCTGCAGCCTCATTAGGATCAACTTTCAGTTTGCTATCTTGAGCTTTGTAACAAAAAAGAATTTTTCTGGTGCAATATAATGAGTATGCATAATTATTAAACGTTATGGATCAGATACTTAAAAAAATTTAAATATTCCTCTTCTAGGGAGATTATTTAGATTTTATGATTTGCAAAAAGAAGTTTTTCTCTTGAGGTTGTTTGTATTATTTCAACCGCAACTTTATTCTGAGTTATTCGTGTTCGGAAGCGCATCTTAAATTGTAATTACTTGCAACCATATTTAGTGGAATGCCGAGTGTTTTTAATGTCTTCTGGGAGCAAATGAATCAGACTGGTGTCTCCTTATTTCACTCGGACTCGGTCTTGAGGAGGTTAGTTAAGTCCTGATTTGTTATTCGATCGAGATTTGTGGATTTCGGATACTTCTTGGGGGAAATTTACTAAATTAAACTTTAAAGTCCGCTAAAGTTGGGCGATTTATGGGGCTTTTAATCTGCCGTTATTAACTACATCTATTCATTTCGGGGGGTTTGAATTTGAACCGTCTGTTCTGGGAAAAGGAAGCTTAAACAACACGACAAAATTGGGAGTGATCTTGGGGTAAAAGCGAAATCGATTTGGACATTTCGTATTTTTTTTCTTTACCCAAGAAGAAACGTCGCGTCGCGTCTCCCGTGCCAGAAATAAAATAATAACGCAAGAAAAGCTTTCCATTGTCACGTATACTTATGTAGTTGTCCTCCTAACAAGACAAAACACGCTTTAAGTTAATAAAATCTTTGTCCTGTCTCTTTTAGACACAAACTTCGTCATTTATGTGAGTAACTCGCGCAGTTTATCAAAAGTAGAAACTTTCTGCTCGGTAGAAAGCGCAAAATACTGTCTCACGTGCTGCCCCCATTACGCAGCCGTACCTAGTACATTAATTACGAAGTTTGCACAATTACTTATTTACTCCGTGATAAATATGAGAAAATTTCACATTACTTCTTGTTACCTAGCATATTAAGAGCTTCATGCATTTCTGTTTTACTTCCTCTCGAAAGCAACAGTGTTTATACAGTCATTACATAATGCCATGCAAGGAAAACTGTTAAAATTTTCGCACCCGATAAGAAATATGAACAACGAGCTCGACATAAATTTAAATTTAATTTTCCTTCAAGAAGTTTGATTAAAATTTTCAGAAATATTAGTCAAAGTTGGGGAAAATTATAGTAAAATACTCGAATTAGCTCCATTAGAAATTTAGACAAGTCTTAAGACTTTTCGGTGGCAATTTAGCAGGTCTTAACGGAAAAGTTGAAATCGTTAAAATTAATGTGAAAAGTTTAAATTTTTTTTTGCCAAAATTTTAACAGGAAAATACTAGTCCTTTAGGAACTAAAATAAAAATGGAAAAAACAAATCGTAATGGATCTGTTATTCAGTTTCTTTTCCTTCTCACTTTCTTTCCCAATAGATGTCTTTGATATCTTACTATCTCATTTTCCTCTAATCTCAACAATTTAGGAATCATTTCCACCAAAAATTGATCTAACCCACGCCCCCACCCCTTCATGTATAGTTCTTTGGTTTATTCTCTTACCCTCCTCCTCAACTCTTTTTTTGCTCGGTGCCTTAATTTTTTTACGCCTCCCTAAGTCAAACCCAGGAATATATTTCATCATTTCTATCTCGCCCTACTCCTTATCTTCTCTTATGTATTTCTTCCCTCAAAAATTATCTCCAGTTCTCTACCCGTAGCTAAACCGAATATTTGTTTATCTGGTTTCCCCCTTTTTTTTGGTGCTGTCTTCCTTTCTTTCTGTGCTGGGTCAAGGGAAGGTACCAGTAATCTACGCACTGAGACCTTTACCATCAAATTTCACAACCACTGTCATGTGGGATGTTTGGGAAAATAAAAAATCTCCCATTCGGAAATTCCTTCGTTAGATAAAAGTTCCTAAAATATCAAGATGAACTAAATTTCTACCCCCACCCCCACCTAACATTGTTTCTATTCACTTTCCTGCAAGCATTCGCTTAAAAGATAATTTATTGGGATCTCAAAAAAAATGACAAATCCTGTTTGAGATTATTTCTTATTGTCTACAGAACAAATTGTGGAGGAAGAAATTTTTATAAATGATTGATCTTGATACATCGTGACAGGTGAAATTTGTTTTTTTATTTAATTCCTAAGCAATCTATTTCTTTTTGAAGGTTTTTGAACACAAATTTAAGCAATATTGGCCGACATACCGAAATATCACAATACAGTAAGATAAGCAAGCACCTCATCGAAGTTGCTGATCTACGATGTTAGACAACGATTTTATGGACGCCACAGCGGACTTGTATTACATCCTGTTACATTCCAGAGTGAGAAAAAAGTTGGAGTCGTAAGAATAAAAATGGTCTTTGAGTGACAATAAAAGCAAACAAATTTATATAAAGTCCTCATTGCAAAACAAACACTTATATTCAACCATAAAAAATTTTAAATTAAACACAAACTTTTCGGTGGCATTTTTCCAAGCAAATAACCCAAATTACCAAGATTTTATCAAGCGTTCACTTTTAAAATACAAACAAAGCGCAGGCAGATCCTATAGAATCGAAGTAAAGTGCAAAGAGAACTCAATTTCGAAAGACAAACCAAAAACTCAACAAGTAAGGAAGAATACGAGGACAAGTCAAGTTTACGCCTTGGGAATTTCACGATCTATTAGGGTTTCCACAACGTCATTACAAAAAGCTAATGCTGACAGTCTAATTTAACGACATGCAAGTACATCACGTAATATAAGTTACATGAGCTCGATGCCACACCGCCTTCCGTGCTTTTCTAATGTTTCTCATTTACCTTAAAGTAACTTCATCCAACTTCAAGGGTTAGATGACAATAAAGAGTGGAACGTGACACCCCAGAAAATGAATCTGCACCATAGAAGGCATATCTTAATGTTGAATGTTCGCGTGTAGGGCTAAGTTATAAGGGGTCCCAAAAGGTGCTTTAAAAGTTAGTCTCGACGGTCATTTCGGCAATGTAACATATGAGGGGTATAACATATAATTTTCTTACCCCTAGGCGCGTTTTCCTACAGTTTCCCCCCAAACGACCTGGGCTCTTCCGGCGAATGTTTAAAAGGGAAGTTGGAGAAGGATGCGCTCGAGGTGGCCCGTTGGTGTGTATTTTGCGGCAGAAATAAAAAGTTTTGATGGGATGGTCTACGTGCGCCCTCAAATCTGAATTTAGGTGAGTGGAGGGTTAATGGCGAACATTTTAATGTTCTCTCTCATCGAGGTTACCGCGCAAACTGAAAAGTTTACTTTCAAAATTTCATGAGGATGAATATTTTAATGTACCCTCCTGCGTCTACCGAAACAGCAGCGACAGCTGAACCCGATTGTTTACAGTTTACGCCATTAACTACTTCTGGGTGCATTCAAATGACTTCCTTCGAGAACTAAATAAAAAAACCCTCTTCAAGACGTGACGTGTGATGTCATTGTCAAATTTATAATTTGTCTTGGATTATTTAATGCCTCTTGCTGGTGGCTTCACGCCACTTTGAGTTAGATCGTGAGTTTGTGAAATATTCAATAAAAGGCTAACTTCACCCTTGGGCCCTTAACTGTCTTATTTAATTAGACTTTTACTTCTCTTTACCTTGAACAACAACTGAAGTACAATTACAATTTACGGAAACTCGATATTTAAGGCGAGATATTTCTTTTGCGAGAGTCTGCAACCGTCTCTCAAAGGGCTTTTATTTCCTTTTCTTCTTCTAAGGAAGTTATTGAATTTTCACCATTTCCACAACTTAAATGATTGGCACATTTTAAATAAAGATTAGAAAAGTTCAAGCACAAAGAACTTATTGATGGATGTACACGGTTTTGGTCTTTGGAGACTTTCAATGTGGTTCTTAATATTTAATGGCACTTCTTCACATTTACCCCTTCGTTTTCTATTCTCTGCAATTCTTTTTCATATTTTCAGAAATTTCTATTTATATTTCTATGATTTTTTTCTCCCTCCCCGCAGTGGTTCTACATAGGTACTCCCCTTTCTTTGCCTTTCTAGCCTCCTAGTGGCTATTTCATTGATTTTTTCCAATCTCATTTGCTCGGTCTTATCCCCCCCTCCCCTCTTGGTATTATGCTCTACTAAGTGATTTTCTCCTCCGTTTATTTCCTTTCCGTTTCACTTTACGATTAATTTTTTTGGAGAATATTAGATATTCAAAAGTTTACGAAATAAAAATTAATGTTACAGAAATGGATCAATCCCAAATACCAAAACAATTTTATTGGAAGTTCCTGAATATAAGATAAAATTAATTTTCGAGTTTTGCGGAGATCAATCATTTACAGGAAGTTTGAGCGCGTTATGCCTGAAATTTCCTGTAAACAAGCCTGGGAAAATATTGTAGTACTCATGAATTATAACTAAATCCTGAAATGTTTAAAACGGCGTTTTACGTGAAAATTCAGGTATCATTTTATTTTTCATCTGTTCGCAGGTGAGTTTTTCTTCTTGTAATACAAAAAAGTTATAAGACATTCGTGTAAAAGCGCTCGGTATACACTTCGTTAGGAAAATAAAAAGGGGAAGTTTCCTTAACGAATGGAATTCATTCAGTAGCATCTTCAAACGTCTATCTTTTTATTTCCATTTTCGTATTCGCGTGAATGATGTAATATAGAAACTCTTTTCAATCGAAGTAGTCGTTTTACTCGCCATACATTCTCAATATTGAACCATTGTGTTTATCAGCACGTTGATTATTTATTTGAGGAGCCTTTCCTATCATTCGAGGGGATCTTTTTATCGTTCTATTTTGCAGGCGAAAGAAAACTGCTGCTCGCTACCTCATCTCCTTTTTGTCTAACACGAACGATTATACGGGCCGGAATCGCCGCGTCTCCCTCGAATAACTCCCACACCGGAAGCTCTTAAAGAATTAACCTCACTATCTGATTGCGCTTTCCTCCACTTGACGTTTCGAGTAGAATCCTCATCATTTCGTACGTATGGTTATTACAGATGGAGAGACCCCAAATCGTGCGATAAGTGATTTTTATCTAATTTATGCCGCAATTTTCGACGAGATAGGATGCTCTCGCATTATAATACACCGGGGTAATTCCACCAGGAAGGAACCCAATCATAATATTCGAACGCGTTCGTATAATTTTTATTTACACGCTGTTTTACAAATTTAATTTAGAAATTGGCTTTTACTGATTTGGCTTATTTCACAAAATTTCATTTAAACGCACCTACACGCCAGTAACAGATCGGGTTTTTTCATCTACATTCATTTAGTGGATAATTATACTCCATTGGTAATTAAAAAAAAAGGAGAAGGGAAATAGAAGAGAGATTCTCCACCCTGTTTCCTCCCTTTTCCCCGCTACTGAGACTTTTGTTATAAAGTTAGTTTAACAAGCGGACAAATTTAAGGTAAGAAGGTTAAAAGTGTAAAAAAAAGAAGAGATGTTTATGTGAAGAAGTTCGTTTATCTTTTCTTTTCGTTTTATTACGGTCCTGTAAAAGTCTACAGCGACTCGTGACGCAATAGAAAGGGAATAAAAATTGTAATTCGCCATATAAAG
The DNA here is from genome assembly GCA_963082805.1 of Hemicrepidius hirtus. NCBI lineage: Eukaryota > Metazoa > Arthropoda > Insecta > Coleoptera > Elateridae > Hemicrepidius > Hemicrepidius hirtus. The sequence goes on from OY720162.1 coordinate 30,928,597, forward strand.
GAGAGTACAAAGGTTTTATAGCCGAGACGAGTTTCGCCTTTAAGATGCAAAAATCCAATAAGAATTTTTAATTTAGCAAAATGAAAGAAGAACGTTTTTATCGCGTGCTTGTTGATTCTTTCATCTTAAACATTCCGGGACAAGGAAAGAAAAAAATCAGTCTTTGTCAATGTTAGATCCAATTCAGCTCATCAAAAATCACAAAGGATATTTGTCACCCTCTGCATTTTCCCTGCAAATTCGTCTTCACGGCTACCTAAAAAACCTTTCAAGGTACATTTAACCCAATTTGCCTTTTTCACAATTCCGTCTGGGATAGCCACGTTTTACGCTTACAGGCAGCATTTGTTTTCGGAGATGACGCAGCCTACTTTCATTCCTTTAATGGCGCTGCTCCTGCTTCAGCCTCGAAACCTTCCGATTCATTGCATTACGGATACGACAGATGATGCAGTGCCCCCTCAAATGTACCGTGAAGATAACCTTCTCAGCGTTGAAAATCCCAAAATGCATCCCACAAATATTGACACATAACGTATGTCTCATCTATCTATTGATGAACCTAAAGGAAGAAACACACAGCTCACTTCCTTAACATTTCTAAATTGATATATTCTACAAAATATTGCAAATTTTTCCTTCTATATAATTCGAATCCACACCAACTTAGCAAATTATGTAGGTCTCTGTCTCGCTGCATCTCTTTAGTATGACTTTATAAAGTTATTAATTTTTACTATTAGCGTTTCCGGGCGGTTCGAATGTTTTTATATGTTACATGACGAATTATTTTAAAACAAAATGTTTGTGATGTCTAATAAAACTCAAACGAAAATTTGGTGATCGTAAATTAGTTTCTCGGTAGATATGCAAATATTATTAAACAATATTAAGTGCTTAGAAGTGGTGGATCTTATACTAGCCCCACTTTCGCCACTTCCAATACTTTAGGCAAACTTAAAACCGTGGAATAAGTTAATTTTACGGAGATTTATCCCGAATTGATTAGATTTTGAAACGGATTTTCCGGACTTTCTCATTAAACTTTCCGAGATAATTACAATACTTCTCTACTTTGTTCGAGTTACAACTGTCGGGATTAGCTCCGGTTTTGAGAAATGGATATTTTAAATTTTCATTTCTACGTCAAAGCTACTAGAAGGAAGAAAATTCGAAACGCAGATGATGTCGCTAATAAGATTATAAAAGCGGCCTCGTTTCGTGAAATTTTTTGATCTTAAACTCCAAAGCAAACTTGCAAAGGTGCATTTAATGAAATGTTAAAAAAAGGAACACCGACGAGAAACATCATTACTGAACTTTTTCTTTACAAAGCTTCAGAACTACTCTTAACAGAAAGAGGGTAAACAGTATCTTATTCAAGTAATAATATTTTAATTTTACTGATTCCGTAATTTTTCTATATCTGTAGTTAGATCCAGGCCAATTCTCATTATAATTGGAATTTTTAATATGAGGCACATGTTAAAAATTTAATCAGATCTGATCCAGAACAAAAAGGTTAATTTCACAAAAGCGTATAGCGTAAAAAATTGAATGTTGAATGCTACACCCCTAAACGAAATATTTTAACCTCAATATGTTGGTAGATAAAAGGTACAAAGTTAAAACCAAAAGTCCCCTCCTGTGCTTCATTGCGTAATGTTTTAATATTAAAATTATTAAAAAGGGAAAGTGCTGAGAGAAAAGGTTCAATTTTCAATGAGAGTTAGGTGTAAATTTTTGATTTGGAAATAATTTTCGTAATAAAAAAGTAAAAAAGTTGAAACAGCGGTTCAATTACATTATTCAGGTTTTAAAAAAGTTATAAAAGATGGAATATATTCGACTTCTGGCACTTTTGTTCCGGGCGTATTCTAAATTCGGAAATAAACCAACTTTGTAATAAACCATAATGACTTTGGCCACAAAAAGCGAACGACTTTTGGCATCGTGAAGTAAATTTGAATATAATCGATAGTGGGCTGTAGGGACGTCGGGAATAAGGTTTAAGATTGTTCCTTTTCACCCCTTCGCTCATAAAACGGCCATCGATATGCGAAATGTGTTTAATTCAATACGTTTACGAGAATAGGCGGGTTATGTCGCAGAAATGTACGTACCTATTGTCTTTTACGACACTGAAATTGCGAGCTTCAAGAAATAGACTGCGGTTGGTTTATGCTTAAAATAAAAAAAACATGCTGTCTACTCGCGAACACCAAACTTAAAACAACCCTCACACAAAAATTAATTCTCTTTATCCTAAAAATAATTTAGAAATAAGTAGCATTCGTGATATTATCAAGGAGTTTCCTAAGGCTGAAAAAAATCATTCCACAAACTAAATAATCGGCAGAAAGGTCATCAAATAAAATCAAGAAAAAAAACCCTGATCTAATCAAAATATACAAGAACACTTGAAATAACATTTCAACAAGTTTGAAGCTGACTTTGAAGGAGTTATCTAGTTTTCTGCGTTTCGTGTTTCCCAATCTCAGGCACGATATAAAACCGGGGAAAGTAAAACTTTCAAAACAAAGATGAAGAAAACCATGATAACTGAACAAGCAAACAGCTTTAATTTCAGAAGTAAAGAAAACGAATTTGTTTGCCATGAAAAATAGTAAAACGAATAGACCCAACAATAAACTGACAAGTCAACTGGAGGAACCAAGAGAGGACCAGACTGTTCCAAGTTATGTCGGCACTATCTCTAACTTCATTATTATAGGAGCTATGAGGTCGGTTAAATAAGCAAACTAGTAGAATTTTTTATGCTGATTATGATAGTGAAATTAAAAAAAACAATTGACCATCCCTTTTCCGAGATATTCATCAAAACATCTTTTTTTTAAATGGAACACCCTGTATATTGTTACATAAATGGGTAGAAAATTAAATTCTGAACAAAACTGCTCATATCGATTTTTCTGATTACATTCAAAATAACCGAGTTATTTGGATATAACTGTTTTAAAATTTTAATCAAGTAGCCATGAAACAAAATTTTTTCGTAAATAAATTATCCTAATGTCTCAAAATACCTAATAAACAAAATAATTATTATTTTGAGACATTAGGATAATTGACAACAATGAATGTTTTTTGTTTCATGGCAACTTGATTTTAAAGTTTAAAAGTTACATTCAAATATCTCGGCTATTTTGAATGTTATCAGAAAAAATTATATGAGCATTTTTGTTTAGAATTTAATTTTCTATCCATTTATGTAAAAATATACAGGGTGTTCCATTTAAAAAAAGATGTTTTAATGAATATATCGGAAATGAGATGCTCAATTGTTTTTTTAAATTTTACTATCATAATCAGCACAAAAAATTCTACTAGTTTGCCCATGTAACCGACATCGTAGCTCCTATAATAACAAAGTTAGCAATAGACTTAACTTTGAACATCCTGTATAGACCAAGAAATGAAAATGAAAGGGAAACCTTCATGCCCAAAATCGGAATCTTTGAGAGCACTTTGTCGTGCTTTCTGGTTAATTAATTATTCTTACTAATATATTACAACCCTCTTCAAAGCTAAACTACCCCTAAAAGTTTGCAAAATAATTTCAATTCAGTTTTCCATTTATTCTTTTATAAATTTTCATTTTTGATTCAGTTTTATGGCAAACTCGTGATATCATCTTCTGTCAGAGAGTATAAGTCTGCCCTCCGTTAGCTTTGGGAAGCGATGCAGTTGTTTAACCCTTACGTCTGGGGTTTATTCTATAACACTACATCCTTATTCCATACGACGAGAACTTTTAACAACGCTGTTGATCGAATTGCGGATGAGACCAACTTTCGTTTTCCATTTCCTTCCCCTGTTTCTTACTACTCTCGCGTATATTTTTTGACCCTCTCTTGTGGGAGGGCGAAGAAAGGCTTTATTGTGTCTTGTATTATTTATACGTTTGGGTTAGCCTCGTATTAGTTTATTTTCGCAATCCATTGTAGGTCTTTTCCAAAATTTTAGCAACCACTTATTGGTGTTTAGTTTAATTTATAAATTTTACTGTAGGTAAAAAAACAATTCCAAGGTTTTTAGACGTTTGTTTAGCCTCTTAGAATGCTGTAAAATAAATCAAATTCCTCTCTGTTTATTTAAAAGTCCCGAAGGAACATAACAACTTTGTTTTAAATTCCTTGTATTGGTCCTGTTTTCTCCCCATCGTTTACCTACTATCCTACATTAGGGATGCACGACTCGCCTGCGGATTGAGTAGGTATTGATCGAGAGGGCCTTGGTTATCGCACACTTGGATCTAAACTGGTAGCTTACTGCCAGCCGAATGGATTTACAGTAGCCCTGAGATACCCAATTCGAACTTTTCCCCCTTCACTTGCCAATATTTACTATGATTTATTGACTTATCAACTGTCTACCCCCTGTATATTTTTTTAAATATTTATTCTGCCTACCAAAAGGGGTTACCTATAGTTTGGTTTAAACAAACTCAGTTAGGATTTTGACTTACAATGTTACATCATAATCTAGAGGGTTGAATAAACAATTGCTTACTGAATTACAGGAAGAAGTGTCGCGTTGTGTAATAAATCTGCTGGGGTTGGGTGTAGGCGAGTATATACAACGTAAAGATAAGTTTTATTGATGTTTAATATAAAAGTGAAGTGTAAGGGAAGTGAAAGATAGGAAATCAGGTCAAAATCGAGAGGTTTAAAAAAAGGCCTCTCGATTACATCAGAAGAGGCACCTTAGATGTGATCTAAATGCGAACGGGCGAGCCGTTTCATTTGATTATTTCAGCAAATTGCGAAAAGATTTTATTTCCCCCATTGATTCCATTATGCGCCCTTTAAAAAAATCGATCCCTGGCGAGCGCGGCATTCCGTCTTTTTGTTTTCTTTTGCTCTCGGGAATTTATCGAGAAAGAAAGAATATGTATAACATGATGTATAAAAGACGCTTCGGAAATATCTAGAATATTTAATATTCTCAACATTTAATTATTCCGGACTACCTGCCTATATTATAGACATTTTTGAGATGTTGGAACATAAGCGATCCTGGAATATTATAATAATAACAAGGATGGGGTGAAGGGGGAAAGGGATGATTGTAAATGGTAAAAGTTTTAAAACTCTAAAGTTGTAAAAATATAAATTGCATCTTGGGAGTTTAAGGGTTGGTTTCCGTTTGGGTGCATTTAATAGTTGCATTTAACAGCGGGTTGTGTTGGGTTATTAAAGCTTAAGAAACGTATTTAGTAAACATGGCGTTGAAACCGTCGTAAAAGAAATAATTCAATTACAAAACATCGTAAAACAAATGCAGGTTTAATTTGCAGTTAAAAGCGGAAACGTTTCTTTAATGCAATAAGAATTCCTTGCTTAAAATACGTGACGTAACCGTCGAAGGACGGCGGGCGCACTTTTGTTGCAAATCTACTGGAAAACGCGTTTATATTATGATGTTGAAAAATAAAAAGAAGAGTAGAACAGAGAGGACGCTTTAAAGACTGTTAAGATTGTTTCCTGTTATCTTCCTTTTTGTCCTTTTATTACGACTTGCTACAAAGGCGAGACCCCTCCCGTCTTAAGTTTTCTATTGACGCCAGTTGCATTTATTCCTCTTTTTAAAACACAATTTAATAAAAAAAAATGCTTCTCCTTTAAACATATTTTACTTAACATTACATTTCCTCTTCCAATAAACGGTTATGTTTTTTTTAAATACAGGGTGTCCTAAAAGGAAACGGCATCTAGTTAAGGGCATGTTCGTTTCATGGAAATAAGAGAAAAAGTTCGAGATCGAGGGTGGGTGTTGAAAGTTTTTATTCCGAAATAATTATTATTATTATTATTTTACAAATAATATTCAAAATGTACGCCATTAGCTTCAAGACAAGCTTCTATTATTCGAACAAAATTTTGAGGCTAAAGGCGGTCATTATTCAAAAAACGGATTTGCAGAGTTATTTTTTTATTCGCATTTTTCATCTTTGAAGTGTGATTTACACGAAAACGGTTAATGGTAGGAAAAAATCTCAAGAGACTGTTTCAACCGTAAATTAGTTGAGAAATTTGAAAATTGTATCAAAAACAAAAAAACAGTGGCGTACCATTTTTTCCTCCAGAAATATCCACATACGGACCTGTAGTTACGCCACTGGAGAAGGAAAAAACTGACTAATATGGTCATTTATACCAAATGTACATACATACGTATTGCTTACTATTTAAAATTTAATTCCTAGTCATTTCTGAATAAATGAAAAAAAGATCGATATTTTTTACATCTTTCAACACCCTGTATCTCGGTAACGAAGCATTTGCGGACCCATGCCGTTTCTTTTTGGGACACCCTGCTCTATTTTGGTATTGACGTCACTACAATCTATCGCACGGGAAAATGTAACGAACCCCTGACTTGGACGGGAAAACTCTTGTTTTAATGTAGTCCCAGAGTCAGTTGGTATTTCTTTCTGACAGTCTTCTAATTTCTAATTTAATGCGGTTGCTTTTTGGAATTTCTGGTATGTCTGAAATTGGGTCCAGTTACAAGGAAAATTTTACTACTTTTATTATTTATTAGGAGATTTTTATAGTTCTAGGATACACGATACACCTAATAAAGCCCTCTAGTTCAAGTCGCAACATTAATAATAATAAAAAGAAATGTTTCACACGAAGCATATAACACGCGCGTAAAATCGACTGCCTTTGCTTTCGTGAAGATAACAAATGGGGCGACACGCAAAAAATGCAAATCGTTAACTACTCCCAGCTCTTGCTAAAAGCTGATAACAGCATTGTGATTTGTTTTACCTGCAAATCTGAATAAATCTTGTATTTTTTACACAATTAATTTTAAATTTTCTCTCTGGGATTATCCTGAAAAAATCGTACAATAAAAAATCCGAAGGGAAAAAACAGGATCACGAAAATCACTCTTCGCGAAAGCTACATAGCCTACTATGCAAAACAAAGCAGGAATGGCCGAAAATGTTTTCCGGCTCCCTTTGATGTGCTAATGGCTTCTTAGCTCTATGGGTCTTTTGCCACTGGGAAGTATTAAGGGCTGGAAATCGTCCACTTTAGAAGACGTTTGAGATCTTACGCATCCTTTTTCGACGAGCTAATCAGGCCCGGAAAAAGAAAGTACAATGCAATCGTCCGTTCGGGACAAAGCGGCGGCGGATTTAAAAATAGATCCCTATCCTGCGGGCATTATCTGATTCACCCTCCGAACAACAACAATAATAGCAATAATGACGAGAGAAATTTACATCAAAAGCTTGAAGGACGTCAGACTCGGCGAAAACAAATATTTTCAGGATAAAGTTAATTTGCGAAGATCAAATAGTAATTTTCTCGCTCACAATAGTTCCGCTTTTGAGAAGCAGCCGGGATGAGATTTACATTAGTTTAAAATTTTATTAGGTTCGCAATATCTCCGCGCCGAACTAGGGTAAGTAAACATATGATTTTCTCTGCCGTCACTTCAGACACTCGAAAACCAATTCAATTCTAACACTTGTTCAGAACACTAAGAGCCGCGAGTTGTTAAATCAATTGGTTAAGAGTTGGTTTTCGTGGTTAGTAACGCTAAAAACATTTTAGACGTCTTCAATCCGAATTTTGTATCTATATCTGTTTTGATTTTCTCCTATAAATTATTTACTACTCACCGCATTACTCGAAAATATATTTCAGGGTCTTTCCAACTCACCTGAAACAAAAACATAAATTAGTTTAGAAAATATATATGCCAAGAGCCAATAAAATGCAAAACATCCTTCAAAAACAAAAAAAAGAGAACTACCTTATATTAGACATTTCTTAAATTTCGGAACATATGGTGGAGGTGCCGAGTATCTCATAAAACCCGATATATCAAAATATAAGCATTATCTCATTAAAGAGTCAACAAAATAATCAATAAGTCCGCGTTTCTAAGCAAGTAAAAATTCAACCCTTAATAACCAAATGACTAAAACATAATTTTATTAAAATGAAGGTCAATTTGACCCAATTTTTTTACCCTAAATCACGTCGATGACTTAATTTCATGTCTTGCTTCAATCTGGACTTTATGTTTTTCAAACCCTAAATTAACACTTTTTTTTCCAGAGGTGTACACAAAAGAATTATGTCATTAGCTAATGCCATTTATTGTAACGTACAAAGGTGAAGTGGTCACCGTATTGAGTCTAGACGAAATATTTATGACCGGATCGCATGTCACTGTGAAAGAACAGGAAAGCACTTGAAGTACTTGACATTTCCTGGATTTGCAGCGCCGATGATGAAAACGCTACAAGTCTCTGCATGAATTAACTCTATATGGCGATAAATACTCCAAGGAGATCTTTTACAACAATAAATCTGTAGTTTTTACCCGGAAAGACTTTTTCTCAAGAGAATATTAATTTATATCCCTTGTGAAGTACCTAATCATAATTTTTTTCTAGGTACTTTGAAAATGGAAATTTAAACTGTATTAAAATCCGATCGAATATTATTGCTTGTCGGTTTTAATTATTTTCTAGAATAATATAGCTTCAAAATAATACCCTTTTGAATCTGGTCCCTGATTAAAATCCGATCAAAATTCGGATTCACTAAATCGACTGCATCCAGTCGGATCTATTGAGTCGATCTGTTTAGAATCGCATCCAAAAATGCATCAGCAAATTTAAATTAAAATTTACATAGCCTGACACGCTTTAAGTTAGTGTAATCGGATCTATTTGCAATAAAGCAGTTAAATCCTCCCAAATGGCCATACATTCTTAAATCCCGGCCAGAACCAGAAAGATTTATCTTGTTGAGGTTAAGTGGATGTTTTTAGCTGTTGAATTGGCCGAAATTAAAGTGCACCTCTGTAAATATCCCGCCATCCCGGACGGAAGTTCATACATTACCCACATCACATTGCACATCCCAAATCAGTCCTGTAGCTCTGGCGTGAAGAATAAATCACGTTTAAAAATAAAATTTAAAAAAAGACAAGTGGGAGTTTCAAGGGAGCCTTCAGAAATGTCAATGTTTGCAAGAGTACCTGTCTGAGCATTGCTGCTGTCAGGGGCACAGAGAGTTTGTTCAATTAGGGGAAAGGTAAGGATACTGCAGTGTTGTGGTGGTTGCTACGTCCTGAGGGAGATCGGGGATAAGCGGCAGTGGATGAGACAGTTGACCGCTGCTTACTTCAATAAACTGCAACTGTCTCCATGAGTCTTGCTTGTGTCTAGACGTGTTGCACTCGACAAAGACTTTTTCTGATTGGGGATAACTATAAAGGGTTGTTTTAGTTCCAGGGTTTGATTAACTGAAACTAGTGGCATTCGTGTTTCATATCCCACTAATGGAAATGAAATCGGTTTACCACAATACAGGAAACGGATCTTTTGTACCACTTTTTGGATTTGGATTTTATTCTAGGAATCTCTTTGTCATGATTTAAGGTTTATTTTCTATTATGGATGAGTTTGTTTCAAAACAAGAAAACAAATTTTGATTGGATTCGACATATTCCTGAAACTTCGCGTGTTTCAGTTCTAGCAGTATTTGTTATTAAATTATATACAGGGTGTCCCTTGACTTAATGTTATTTGATATAAACGTCCAAAAATAAAAATCATGTCTACATGAACTTCTCCATCATATCGCGTATGTTTTTCCAGTGTCGAGGGGTTAGAAAAGCTAGAAGATGATTGATAGAGGAAAGGCAACATGAAATAAACTTTCCGTTAATTGTGTCGCTTCAATCTGTGCGTAGGATGAAGCCCAAAAACCGCGCGTTTGATGGGACACAGTGCATTTGTTGAGACAGCCCGGTGAAGCCTTAAGGGCTTATATTCTCTCACCGCGAAAATGGATTTACCCGAATTTTAGTGTGCAGTGCGTGAAGTTTTAGAAAAATCCACCTGCGCCCGATTATAATCCGCTTAGCTAATGTGTCCGGGGGTTTTTGGCTTCCACAGCAATTTGTTCAGGCGTTCAAAAGGATTTTTTCCCTTTCCTCTGCCTCCTCGCGTAGGGTTAAAAAAAATCTTTTGGTTTTGTTATGGCGAACGAAGGCGAGTTTATGGAAGGAAATTGTTATTTATATATAAGTCCCTTGAGGCATAAAAAATGAACTACACAAAAGCATTCGTTCTAGTCAATTCCTTCCTTTCTTTTCCAATTCACATGCAAGGTCAGGAAATGTTAAATTATAGTAGCTGACTTCTAGAAGAAACAGAAGAAAAAATAAAACTATTTATTATGCCATGTTCGGTGTTTTATGTTATTGAATGGAAATTGGCTCTATATGTCATATAAAACAAGAAGTACATTAAAGTATAATGATTTATGAAATAAAATAATGAATAATGCGTTTGCATTACTACACCGTATTTACATTTACTTACGGCTTAGTGCTTTGAATATAAATTACCTCTGATAAATACACTAAGTAAATTGTTTCGTACTGATTTATAAAAGCATTTTTATACATTATCCTTGTCGTTAACATATAAGTCTTGTTGTGCTAGTTGGAGGAAAGGCCGTAATTGCTTTTCACAATTTTATTACAATAATGATCCTTAATGGATTTAGAGCAGTTTGAAAATTGTTCGTCTGCCAGGAGCAAAAGTATTCTTTTAAAGCTTTAAGTCAATTTATTTTAATAAATGACATCATTATTTATATGAAAGAGTAGTCTTAAGGAAAAGTCAAGAATAAGAAGAATACCTACTGCACTCAATTAAAATTTTTCAAGTATCTTGGTTATTACAAAAATTTAATATAAGAGGTTCTTTATTAAACGTGGCCCTCCGGAGTGGTGCTTTGATTATTGTCCAACAATCAATGGTTCACCTTTTTTTATTTCCCCTTTGTCCCCATCTGTCTTCCATCCTTATCCTTCCGCATGCTACAATCGTAAATACGTGTTTTGACCCCCAGGAACCCAAAAATGTGTTTTAAGAAAATGTCTGTCTTTCTGTATAAAGTTAGAATTTCACTGTGGCGCCCTCTATGAGGTTTTGAAAATCAGAAATAGCTATAGCTCCTTTATTAATCAAAATATGAAAAAAGTTTAAATATAAAACTTATTCAGTATATAACTCTGCAATCTTATAAATTTATATCACGTATACAGGGTGTTTGCTTTTCACAGTACCATAAGCAACTTTGTTATTTTAAATGAAACACCCTGTATATTATTATATAATTGAATGCAAAATTGAATTGTCTATCATATAGTATAAGGTAGTCGTATAGCTAAAATGTACGGTTGATGAGAAAATCGCGAACTTCCGCTGCGTTAGTAAATTAGATGCCGGTCTCTCTTCTGTACGTATCGAACCCGTATAGTCTGGTGTTTCTCGCTACGCATTCAAGTGATTTCCAATGCTGCCTCGCGAACTATTGTTGAATACCAAAAACGAAATGTTTATTTTTACTATGGGAAAGTCCATGGGGAGCACGGTGCGCATCTCTACTTTTTATTACAGCACTTGTAACTATATAACACTTATATTTGTTGTTTGTAGTTTGTTTTTTAAGGGTTTTCATGCATTACGTTCTGAATAGAACGGTAAGAGAAAATCGAAGAGCGGTCAGTGAAGTTAATACCAGGGTAACCGCTGATGAAGTGATTGCCACGTTATGAAGCCGGGGGTGCGCGAAATAATAACTTGATATTATTTGGGCATAAAATAACAATAGAGACGTGGTAGAGTCTGTGACGTTTACGACGAGCACACGTGCGTTCGTGTATAAAATCGTTTGAATTATGACGTGATAGATTATTTACTGTTCGTGTCGGAAGCATCGGAAATTATAAAGGTGAATTATTAATGGGACAGGCACTAAATAAATCAAGTGAAGCAATGACCGCAAAATAGAAGAAAATAATGGATTGCCCGAACCAGACTCGGCCAAATTAGATCAATAAAAATTAGTGGGTGCACATAGATCAGACTATTTATTATATCCCGAGCGCGCGAATTTACCAACTCTCAACAAGTATAAATTTTTGCCCTGCCATTTTAAAACTTTTAATGCTTGCCTGTTGCTCGTAAATCAGTCCCGGAATAAAGTTAAACGATTTTTTAACTAAAATTTGCAAAGTTTTTTTATTTAAATGGAAGTTTGAAAAAACAAAGAAATTCTAAACACAAACAACAAAAAAAGGGGGAACTATTTAAACGTGACTACTCGATTTAATTTACGTTCTGTTTCATGTGGGATGTTAGCTAAAACAGATTACGCAGAATGAAGGGTTATTATTGAATCAACTGAATTAAATAATAAGTCGTCCTGCAGTGCAGACACGTGTTTGAAATTGTAAAACATACGTGCATTACATCCTTTCAACTACATTACTACAAACAGCCAACATTTTTATTTTTACCTCTAAAATAAATTAGTTACCAACCTCTAAGCTTTGTTATAACGTTTTTATAGCATTTTTTTTTCTCTTTTATAATAGCTTTTGTAATTACATTTTTTTAAATTAATTGCCAGACTAGTGGATCTTCAAAAATGTTTTAAAAATAACCGGTAAATTATTAAAACTAAAAATGGTCACAAGTTAATTGTCCCCTTAAGGGTAGAAAAATTACAAAAATATTCTCCTACAACGACTGTTATTTTTCATAAATATACAAAGTTAATTTCAAATGCGACAGTTTAATTTCTTTTAATCTAGAGTTCAGGTGGAACAATACAAAAAAAAATTCTTCCAGGTCTTATATTTAAGATTATTAATTAAATTTTAACTACAACCCATCAGTTTATTCTTTTCTTGACTGAATTTTTTTTTTAAATAAAAAAATATAAGAATGTTTGTGACGTCCCATATAACACAAAAGGAAAACTGGACGTTGTATGGATGTAGTTTACGTACATTGGGGATGTTCGCAGGATATCCATTTAAGGTTCGCTGGACGTCCATAAGTAGTCTTTTTGCCAAAAGTATGGACTACCAGAAGATGTCCTTACTGGATATCCTTTGAACGTCCTTTAAGGAGATCCTGTGGACGTCCACTGGACTTCAGGGGGGCATACATTGAATGGACATCCTATGTACGAATTTATTTTTAATATCCTTTCCTGTTTAAATTTCTAAACAATCTCTAAATCCTTTTACAAGAATGATTCCCAAAACCACAAAAGTTGCTTCTTCAATAAAATTTTCAATAAAAATACAAATTCAGAAGTTAATAGCAAGATCATTAACTGCATAAGTGACCTCTCCTTTCTCGCCGAACCTGTCCTCTTGTCAATATAATCACATTCTTTCATGTTAAACATTCACGAGAAGCACAACTTATTCGCACCTTAAGTCATTTACATCTCATCTCTACCTAATTAACATTTCTGTATCGAATTCCGATTAGATTTTCTTTTTTATGGTTGGGTAATTTCCTTGTATTTTTAAGTTGGTTTTGTTAGGCAAATGGGTAGGGCTAAGAAATTATGTGAGAATTATGAGTTACTTTTAACAAGAAGGGAAATATCTTATGGATAACCGCAGAAGCAGCTGCAGGATAGTTGTAAGAAGCCAAGAACGCAAGAACTAACTGAAAGTGGGACACAGGAAGGAGCTCGAGAAATGGGGAGTAGGTCCACGTAAAATCCCTGTTTGCTTTAAACCGTAGCTTTGCGCCACATTCGGGTAATAAAACGGCGTGCGTTCTACTCTATCTCAGTCTTTGTCTTATTCGAACGGTTGGTGAAGTTTGTTATCCTTCTTGGAGGGATATCTGTAAGCCTAGGAGGACACCGCATCCAATTTAGAACTTATTTCCCGTACGTGAATTTTGTATTGACCCGAGTTTTGTCTTTGAATAAAATTATGAGAGTTGAGCAAGTTATATCTGGAGATAAAAGCCCGCATCCGCTACTATCAAAGTTATTTCATATAAAATATGGAATGTATGCTGATGTTATTGGTTTTCTTTTTCTTTACATCCGAGCTTGAAGGAAAAACTCGACCAATAACGTAAACTTCTAAGGGTTGCTAATATGGATTGAAAGCTTTCTCTGTACTCATACTAGAACCCAAAGCTGGTGCGGCCCCGGCCATTGAAAGTCGAGTAATTGGAGATTAAAAAAGAAGTTTTAATTGATAGGGGGGGGATAAGGTCTTGGAGTTATTTCCGCAGATATAGAACCATGTGGGTTATATTGCTTTTCAAGGAGTATATAATTGAAGATATTTCTTTTATTCGGTGATAAAGAACGAATCGCTGGCTCTAATAATAGCAAACTTATTACTCTCCGGGGATACCCCACTTGTTTCGTGATAAAAGGCACGAATTATTGCCTCGTCGGGTTTTAGATTGCAACCAGAAGTGCACATGATGTTACACAATAAAATAATAATCTAACAATAATTACATTTTGACTTTAAATCGAGCATTTTCAACCCAGGATGTGTAAACTTCCTAAAAGTATTCCATATGGCTTCACGTTAGAGTTAGAAACAATCGCCAGATTGTTTGGAACAAAATGCAAAAATCTCCTGAAGAGAAGACATTCTTCGTCAAACTTCCAAACTGGACAAACTTTTTTTTCTCAAAACTTGTAAATGTGAAGGTTTGAAATTTATTTAAACATAAATCAAATGAAATACAACGAGAATAATAGCAAACAACTCTAGTTCAGTTGGCTTCAATAATAAGCTTTCACGTCAATCAAATTCCTATTACTACCAGCTTTCATTGTGCTTTTGATAATTCAATTGTAACAAATGGTTTCGGATTCATTGGTCGGGAAAAAAAGGGGTGAAAATATTAATTTTGTGTATTCAATTACGTTAGCCATTTTGAAATCCATTATTATACAGAGCGATCGAAAAATGAAAAATATAAGCTTATAGCGAACGCTACATCATAATAAAAAAGTGGAGGTGCAAACCTCCCCTGGACTTTCCCATACTAAAAATAAACATTTCGTTTTTGGCATTCAACGGTAGTTTGCGAGGCAGCATTGGAAATCACTTGAATGCTTAGCGAGAAACACCAGACTATACGGGTTCGATACGTACAGAAGAGAGACAGGCATCTAATTTACTAACGCAGCGGAAGTTCGCGATTTTCTCATCAACCGTACATTTTAGCTATATGACTACCTTATACTATGTGATAGACAATTCAATTTTGCATTCAATTATATAATAATATACAGGGTGTTTCATTTAAAATAACAAAGTTGCTTATTGTACTGCGAAAACCAAACACCCTGTATACGTGATATAAATTTAGAAGAATGCAGAGCTATATACTGAACAACTTTTATATTTAAACTTTTTTTATATTTTGATTAATAAAGGAACTATAGGAGAATCAATTTCCGATTTTCAACACCTCGTAGAGGGCACCACATTCAAATTCTAGCATTCATCAAAATGTACCTAACACCAATCAAAATTAAGCATTTTTGGTTCAAGTAGGGTTGGAGTTTATAAATATTTCAAGTTTATTTCAACAATTCGTAGTAGGAAAAAAAATGAGAAAATTATCCGCAGAGTTGTAACATTTTCCGGTTAGGTCGTGAGGTGGAGGGAGGAAAGGAGGGTAAGAAAGCTATCTTGGAAGTTTTTCCCCTCTATATAATTTGGTGAAGTTCCAATATCGTTTTAGTCTCGGCCCTCGCCTATAAAATCCCCATATTTTAAGCTTTACTTGCATAAGCAAATGCGTTTGGGCTACAAGATATGTGTAACATATGGACACCCGCGGCGAATTCAAATGTGGTGTTAGGGATATTTACACTTTATTCATACTTTATAATTCTCTTGGTTGGCCTGTATAAAGTCGTGCAGCTCTTTACGCAACGCCTGATGCCGTTAAGATAAGTTTTACTGCCTTTTTCCCTCGCCTTTTTGTTAAAGGTCTGATATACCAGCTTGAATATGTATTACTCTCTGGATGTATATGTGTGTGTATATTTTTCTCGGGGACATTATTTAGGACGTAACTTGGTGCTCTGTTATATACATTAATTTGGTATTTGATAACACCGCCACGGAATTGCCTAACATATACTGGGCGGTCCTTTAAATTTAAATTTTATCAAATGGGGTAATTTTTTCTCCTCGTTAAGATTAAAACAATCGTAAAGAAAATGATAGGGTTAACAATGGAAATAAAAAGACTTTTAATTAAAGTGAGACAGAATTAAAAAAAAAAGGAATATTTAATACAAAAATAATAGGTAACTTCCCCCTTTTCCGAATAGGTACCTACGGATGGATCATTTTCCTCAATTCGATTATTAAAAAGTTTTCAGGTTTGATACAGTACCTGTAATTGGTTTAGGGTACAATTTATAGGTGGTAGAAGAGCTAATAATAAAAGCTGTTACGGTTCAGCCGGTCTGACCTACAAACGTTGCGTAATCAATAAAACTAAGACATTAGCCTTCTCTGATTATTTGTGTTTTTTTATCAATGGCGGTTTTGCATTTAATAATTAAAATTAATTACTTTTTTTTAAATAAATGTTTGTGTTAAAGGCTCAAGGCGTGTGCGTGTAGTAATTACACTCAATGTCACAATCAAGCAATGAATGTGTTTCTTGTCGTAGAATAAATTGCAATATTTTTAACGCTGTATTATCACAGGTGCAGCTTTTGATTGAAACCGATTTGGTATTTACATAATTGGTAAACAATAAAAATTAATAACGTCGATATGTAAAACGTTAAACGATTAAGTAATAAATGTCGCTTGTGACTGTAATTTACGATTAATTGTTAATGTTAATTGAAATCATTATTTTTTATAAATAATATGGGTCAATGTTTATAAACAAAAGTTTTAATCAGGAACGTAATTTAAACTTTAATTTTGAGGCCTGAAAGAAAACTGAAAACCTAAAATTTCGTGTTAATTTCCAAGAACGAAATAAAGATGAGTGAAACAAAACTCGCTTACCTTGAAGACTTTTATTAACCAAGAATTAAAAAAAAAGTAATTGAACAGCGTGTGGTAATTTTTCGATCATAACCCACAATTAATAAAAATACTAAAATTTACATAGCCGTCGCAAAAGTGTCTTATAATCTAGAAAACTACTGCCCTAGCTACGCATTTACAGATTTTTCTTTAAGAAAATGTTAGCTTTGAATAATATCCGATAAGAAAAACTTACAGGATTCTTTAGTAATTATTATCCTGGCTTTAATTCAGCGGAACGGTTACTTTTAGGTGCTACTTTCCAATTAGCACGGTGCTAGCAAAAATGGTATTTTATTTTTGCATCGGTTTCTATAAAATTAGCGAGTAATAAACAAGTTGAGTCTACAATTTAACCTACGGATAAATGATTGCAGTAGTTTAGAAGGTACTTTGTACAAATCGACATCCTGAATGGAACACTTTTAGTGAAAATTGTCTTATTAGGAGATATTATAGAACGAAATGGCTGTTAGTGAACGGAGAATATTTCAAATACAAGGAAGAATTTAAATCCAAAGATATTTTAATCGTATCCCATTGGATATTATAGACCACCTTTAATACTTCATTTATGGTACATTCAACCTTTTAAACCAAACCCAGACGTGCCTGAAGGAAAATTAAAGGACCGTACTAGGCGCAGTAGAGGTGAGGGTGGGGGCAGTGTTGAAATAATTTTGAAAACCTATCTGAGGTGTCATAGAAAGTTAAGGTGTTAAGGTGTTATGCGATCTTAAGGTCCCAGGTCAGATGTCATATTTTATAGGACTATATTTAGATCCAGACGAATTATTGAATATTGGGAAACCTGGTAGATCGAGGTTGGTATTTAATAAATGCGGCGGAGTTATCAAATATTGAGGACACTTGGGGAATTTATTGACGACCGACTGAGGTTTATATTTAGACTCAAAATATGGTTGTGATTGGGGTGATTTTTTTGGAGGAGGATGGTGGGGAGTTAGAATTTATCTGAGGGATATATCTAGTCCCAACCTGTGTTTGAAAGAGATTAAGAGCATGGTATAGGTCCAACACTAACCTAGGGATTTATCTAGAACTAGAGAAGAGTTAGGTAAGACCTAGACAAGTTTAATTTATATTTAAATAAAATTGCCTTGGAATAAATTCCATTAGATTCCCAAACATTGGGTCATATAGTCAATAACTGACTATTTTACATAAAGACTGTTGCACTTTTTTCCTATTATAAGTCATGCATTATTTCTGTTTTAAAATAAATCGAGGTAGCACTTTTAGTTTGAAAATAAAACATAAACGTGTTCTTTGACGACGATATTTTCGCGTTGGTTATTTATATGAGGCACAAAACACGGATGACTAAACGCAATATATGGCCGTTGCTTGCTAGAGCCGGGGATTTTATATTTTATAAGGTTTATGCACTGTTCTGTAGCCGTAATTCTATCAAATCTATGACCTGTCGATCGGGATAAAATTTATATGGTATCCGTGCTTCGGTGTATGAGGAAAATGTTTGTTTTAGGCTCCTGTCAACGCCACTTTTCGCCCTTAAATTTTAATTTCCTTCTCCGATCCAGGAAAAATTATTCTGCTCGAATACCTAATAAGAATGACACTGCGATATTTTTTCATACAAGATCTATAATAATTTATTAATTCATTCTGAAGTTTGAAAAATGAAACAAGAACTTATAGATTCGATCAACCTTAACCTTAACTCTTCTGTGGCATGTAATATAAAAAAATAATAAAATAATATCCTACGTTTGGCTATTTCAACAACCATACAAGCTCAAACTTCAAACCCACACTGTTAAAATATTGCCAACGGCTAAACGGATCTATTTTCTGGGTTCGACAACAAAATTGTGCTGAAATAATATCAAAAACTGGAAAAGAATAACCGTACGCACAAACGCGTGGGTGAAGAACTACCTCGTTTAAATATTAACGGATCAAATGTTCTGTATTTTACCTTAAAAACATTCAACTTAAACTCCATTCTGTAACAACCCACGATTTTTGAACAAAATTAATTTTTAAAAATATGAAAAAGCCCCTTTTCCACCTACGTTACAGAAAAATTACAGTCTAGGGATTCAGGGAATAACTTGCAACCCTCGTAATATTCCCTGAAAGTTATTTTGTGGTTCTAAAGATCAGAAATTTATTTTGGACAATATTCTGTTATCTAATATTTAATATCAAGTATGCTTAGGGATTAATTTATAATTCCAAGAAATTTTTTGAAACGTGGTTAAACCCAAACAGGTAGGGATTATAAGGGTTCGCTTATGTCATCGTAGAATCTACCTGTTTTAACTGCTTGCAACATTCTATCATTTAACTCTTTAAAAAGAGAACACAAACAGCTGTTTGGTAATATTTTGTTTATGAGTAATTTGGTCCTTCGAGCTGGACTATACTTTGAATGCAGGTACACAGGGGGTTAGTGAAGATTAAAAGGACTCAAATGAGGATTGCTTGAAGCTTAAGGATTGTCTCTAGAATTTTTCTCGTTCTCGAGAAATGATATCAATATTTTATTCTGGAGGAGAAACAATTTGGGAGTTGCATTTCCAAAGAGATTCATGATGCGTTTATTTCCCGCCAGGATCAGAATGAAATTAAGATAAAGGACGAGGTAATCAATTAACAGGGTGCAGAGGTAGTTGCAGCTAGCAAATGAGAATTTATTGTAAACAATCCCAACAAATAGAGTTTCTTGTGAGGAAGAAGAGAAAATGTATTATCCTCGTATTAGCCAGATTAATGACACTATCTCGGATTTTGAAATAAGATAAGTATATAAACTAAATTGGTTAACCTAATTCAAATATTACCGAGGAACGAAATTGCTTTGTTATTTATTGCTGCTGGTGCTGCGACTTTCATATAATAAAAGCCAACGAATTTAATATTTAGGAAATATTTTGAATATAAACCCGAGATAATAACGATATCGCGTCGCCGAATATTCAGAAAGAAAAGTCACGTTCACCCACGATGGCATCTTTAAAGTTTAAAAGGAGTCAAGTTGGCATCTGGGACAGATAACAAGACCAAAGAGATGATACAGGAACAAAATAAAATAAATACGGACATTTGATTTTGCAAAAGACTAAAAGAGAGAGACAAAGAGATGGTTAGATCCCAAAAACATCTGGAACCTTAAGTTTGCATTACCAAACAAATACCTTCAGATAAATCTTCTAAAGAAACTTAAAGAATACATTGGGAAAAGGAGAAAGGATTTATCTATAAAGTTTGCAGGACGACCCGAATCCTGGGACCGTCTCCTCGAATCAGAGCTCAAGCGAAAGAAAATAATGCACGTATATACATCTGCAATACAGACGACCGATAACGTATCTACCAGCCATTTTGTATTTATTCTTGTATGAACATCTGAAATGCAGTATGTGAACGATTTTACTTCGTTTTTATTTTTCATTTCTTTTTTTCTGTTCGTCCCCGCTGTCAGGTTCACCTTCGATAAAATGTTTTTAAAGAAAACGCAGACAGAATAAAGACAACTCCAGTAGCGTGTAAATTTTAAATTACTGCTAATGTCAATCATAAAACTACGTCGTGGAATAAATTTAAGACTTCGGAGAAAATATTTTTCCTAGCGTTAGTGTTTCTATTTTCGCAAACTTCGAGAAGTGAGAAATTTACGTTCGACGGCATTAAGGCGGATTAAAGCAATTTCAGTTGAAACTTTTTACCGCAGCGAATATTGGCTCATATTTTTAAATTAACTACGATATATACTAAACGAAAAAAAAGAGATCTTAAAGTCTCAAATAGAAATAAATTTGGAATTATTAAAAAAGAAACAAATAAAATGTAATTAAAAAAAACAGTTCATCCTGTAACCTCGCTAATTAGTTTTCAGCAGTTAGTGCTTCTCTCATTCTACCCTCTTTCAGCAATTAACGTTAATCAATTAAAAGTTTCTATTCGATAACGTACATTTTAAATATTCAACCGTAATTAGCGGAAAATTACTCCTATGGTACATCTTTCTATTGCAGATAATGTTTTTATTTTATTTTTCCGCAAACCTAACCACGAGTAATTTTCTAATCAATGTGCAAACCATATCTTCTTCTTTCAAGCAGGAAATCACAAACTGCATTAAGAAACCAACCTCTCCAGGAAATAAACGTTTTAAAGTTTGCAACGTTAGGTCAAGGAAACTCCGAGAAACTCATAAATATTAAAAATAATTTGAAATCGGATAGGAGTTAACCATTTTGACGTAATTTTTTGGTTTGTAACATTTTAATTAGAGACATGATGCAAAATTTTAAGTTTAAAAAATTTATAGAGGGCGCTACAATACTATAGGAAGAGTGTTTCAATTTAATGAGAGTGGGGGAAGACCGGGACGAAACCACAGCAAAATCAATTCACATTTTCTTTGAATGCCTTAGTTTAGTGGCCAAAAGTCGGTGGCAATTCGGGGGACAATTTTTTGGATCCAATGAAAAGGAGTCAGCATCGTTAGACAATATCCTAAATTTAATAAGGGTGCGTAGTACCACAGCCAACACGATTAATTATTAAATTATCTGACCTGACCTAAAAATTTCTTTATTACAAAATAAAGTTTGTTTGATACATTAAAGCAGTTTCTTTTGCTTCCTATAGCACAGCAACATTTTTTTTTAGAACGAATCCAATTCTTGATTGTTTCAGGGGAGTATTATATTAATGCTGAGAGATATTTTCAGAACGTCCGTTATTTATACCAGAAAACAAGAAAAGGATTTCAATTTTCAGTTTATTATACAGTTGAAGGGAACATGCCTTTTAAATGTTTTTCATTTTAACCCCTCGTACAAGATCTCGTTGGTAAAGTGATCATCAAAAGCAATATTTTCTGTTTCTACCCTTTGTATCGCATTTTCTTCGATTGTTTGAAAATTGGGAAGGTTTTCAGTGCACGTAGAATATTTTACATGAAAGACTTGCGAACGTGACACTCGTTTTTCTCAATCGTCTCCAGATGTCTCAATTTCGAAGAACGCCACTTACACCAACATCATCTCAGTGCGAACTTTGTTCACCCGCTACAAGCTATTTTACTTTTCAACATAAAAATTTCATGAGACTTCTTCACACGCTCTAGCTACGCTAAAAATATTCAAATTTATAACAACAAAACAGAACAAGGAGTAGGTAACTCTCTTCACTTACTGTTACGTTATATTGCGCTGTAAGGTATATCAACAATTGGAAAATTTTATTATTCGCGAAATAAGCTAAAATTGTAAAATTTAAGCTTTATTAAGTCAAAAGTTATATTTGAAGCGAGCAATGAAAATTTTTTATTGCAAATTCCGAGTCCAATTTTCGTTGAAAAAGCGTCCAGGGTAACTCATCCTTTGCATCTCGTTTTCCGGTGTAGGTTGTTCGTGAGTTTAAAGCTGTGTGCGGTGGGATGTAAGAGCATCTCGTTACCGTGTGTAATTTAATTTTCAACAAGGCTTTATGTTTTAATCAATGCGAAATGGGACCTGTAGTTCGGGAATGGCTCAAGGAATTTTCGAGCCGAGATAACGACTTGCTCTCGCGAGCAAAAACGCGAGGGCATAGGATGTGCTAAACTTTGTGGAGTGTCGTTATTATAACCTGCAGTTATTATATTTCCCTTCTACTGATAAAATGTTTCGAGATATTGCCCCCGTATTCCATCCTCAAGATATACTGTTAATAACTTGTAGATGAGCGCCCACATTTTGTTGCTTCGGGTTACTGCAATGGCGTTTGCTCTTTGCCTGAACAAAGACTCAAACTTTAGAAACTCACGCTTACCTAACCCTACATATACAAAGGTGTATACAGTAGCAAACTGTTTACCTGCAACGTTGATTAAAATTTATCCCATCCGGACTGTATTATTTTACTATATGGTATTACGGTCAGCCGTCCTCCCTTTCCTACCCCCAGTGTAACTAAAACATCCATCATCTATTTCGTTCTAATTACAATATCACCAACTTTATTGCCTAATATCGTTTAAAATTTTTACATTTTATTTTTTTGATGAATGCTAGAATTTCATTGTGGCGCCCTCTAGGAGGTTTTGAATATCGAAAATTGATTCTTGTATAGTTCCTTTATTAATCAAAATATGAGAAAAGTTTAAATATAAAAGTTGTTCAGTATATAGTTCTGCATTCTTCTAAATTTATATCACGTATACAGGGTGTTTGGTTTTCACAGTACAATAAGCAACTTTGTTATTTTAAATGAAACACCCTGTATATTATTATATAATTGAATGCAAAATTGAATTGTCTATCACATAGTATAAGGTAGTCATATAGCTAAAATGTACGGTTGATGAGAAAATCGCGAACTTCCGCTGCGTTAGTAAATTAGATGCCTGTCTCTCTTCTGTACGTATCGAACCCGTATAGTCTGGTGTTTTTCGCTACACATTCAAGTGGGTTTATTTTCGACATATACCAAAAATTCCAAACAGTTTTAAATTTTTTAAATTGGTACTGTTCGAAAAACAAGGTTCAATTGATTAGGATTGAAAGCATTATGGGTTGGTGTAGTAGGAAATGAACAAAATAAATCAAGTTTGTATCCACTTTTTAAATTTTCATGACATTTACATATACGTTTACGACTGGAATCGATTTTCCAAATGAGAATAATGCAGAGAGAGCTTTGATATAAGCTTACGTTAAGTATTTTGTAAACCGTAACAACGTAAACATTCTGAATAAATTATCAGCTTTATGTACAAGAGTACCATTCAAAAGCAACTGTCATTGTAAAAAAAAGATATATATTTTTATTAAATCACAGTGGGTGTCAAATTGTCGAGAATATTATAAAATATAAGTTGTGTTCTGGCTTTGATGTTAATAAAAAAAGGACAATATGAAAACAAAAGGAATGCATAATTAATAAGACACGAACCATTAACAACTCAGTAAGATTTTGGAGAATGTCGTCGTATATTGTTTCATTTTGCGTAGCAATACCGCCATAATTCACCCCGAAATACAAATCCTTATTCTCAAGTACTTATGTTAAGCCTACAAGGCTGAATAAACACACAAGATCTGGGATATCAAGGAATAAGCTCCTATTGTAGGCGTAGATGTCACTGTTTGAATCGTTCCACCCGCAGCAATAAATTTCGCCATTATGTGATGTACAAGTATCCGAAAGTGAGGCTCACGAAAATTACGTTTTCTCTCTATCTAGCACGCTCTAATCAAAAGGCGAAGTCGAGAGGATGTACCGGCAATAGACAACTCACTCTCAGGACTAAACTATAAACTCTGTTGCAGGATCATGTTTAGATAGACGGGTATATCTAAGATTGATTAATAGCTTTAAGCAAACGTAAGCAGTCTCGTATATAATGGTAATGAGAAGTAGTTACTTAACTTACCAATAAGATGCTGATGAATCCGTGCGTTCGAGAACCGAGGCTTAATCTCTCGATGAATCTGTGCGTTCAGCACACCGGCTTACCTACAACAAAGGCACTAAATTAGCGGAACGCTTCTACATCCTAAACACAAAATAGAGACATGTACGTATCAAACCGCGAACAAAGACCAACCCGAAACAGAACAGATATCCATGTAGGTGTGGAGGCTTAAATTTCGTCCTTTCAAAAATCCCCAACTGATAACACACCACCCACTACATTCATTCAAACAGAGATTTGTACGAAATAACTTCTTTTTTTCGTATATCAAATTCAAATAACCAAATCGGATTTCATTTTCCCTGACTTCAGTTGGAAACCATTTTTTTTTGTTACCACAATCCTTGTTTATTCCGAGTTTATTTGAAGAACAAGAAGTATAAGTTGGAATGATAGAATGGAGTAAATGAAACCATATACCGCGAGGCTACCGCCCCCATAATGTAGTAGGTAAACTGAGAGGACCGACCCATATCCAATTTTAACCGGCTGTTTATTTTGTTGATAACCCGATAACACGGTGATGAGTTGTGGATTATGTCACGCCTTCTGTTTTGTCAATTATTTTGTTACTCTGAAAATTAAATTCGTGCAACAAAAACAACTTTTACCAAAACAATAATTGGTGGTTTAATATTAGGCTCGTAGGCTTCTCACAAGATTTTTTTTAAGTGGCGGCTGGTCCTTAGCTTAGTTGCAGAACGAGAAACCGACTTCACTGATAAGTTTGCTGCAAGCAAGTTAATAAAAAATTATACGCAAAATTATTTGGAGCGGGGCCATCACTGCCCCTTTTTCTTAAAGACGCAGTACCGATACAGAATGTAAAATGTATCCACCCTAAATCATCATAAGGCATGCGAAGGGCATTCTCTAAAGAGCCCTTAAGCGCGGTAATATTTAAAGAGAAACTTTATAATATATTATTTCACAAACACCACGAAAATGTTATTTTTATAAAAATTTAAGAATTATTTCTAGTAGACTTTTAATCCTGAAGAACTTATAGGGGGTAGAAATAATCAAGAGGTTTCGTATTTTGCTAGCGGGTCTTTGTCGACGCTCAATATTCTGTTTAGACACAGCTCTTGAATGTCTTCCGGATACCAAAGCCCTAGGTGATGATTCTTTGTGACTGCACAAGCGGAATACTCGCACAGGACATGCAAAGGAGGTTTCCTGTTCAGTTCCGCAAGTGTGACAGTACACGTGATCTTCAATGCTAATATCAGTCATGTGTTGGTTCAGCAATGTATTAAACAATTTAGCCAGGGGGTCTTCGATGACGATGAGTCACTCAGATTCAATTCCTTGTACATTCTGTAGCATCAATGTTTCAATGTTTCTAATGAGATTTTTGTAGATTGCGCTAGGAACCGGGGTCTAGCTAAAGGAAGCGAATCCGTACTTCGTTTATTCAATAGAAATAGCTAAGTCCCTCATTAGACATTCTAGGAAGGGTGGTTTAACTATTTCTATTGACTAAACGAAAATTCATTGTTGGTTAATAGAGAAACCTTCAGGAGAGACCCATCGCATCTAGGATCATCCTAGATCAGTTTATAAAAAATATATTCTGGATCACTTCAGGATATTCTGGGGCACACCCTAAAGTATTCTAAACGTTTATTAAAAGGACAGAAAATTTATAACCTTGCAAGTGCGAACAAGTTGATTAAACTTTTAGAAAACCAAAATAAGTCTGTGAATCCAAATTTACACTGACGCGTATTGGAACGTTTTGGATCTCCTTGGAGCACCCTACAACTACCTGGGGCACGCTAGATGCCTTTGAAATATCTAAATGTACCGTGACGGAGAACGTAGGTACTGAAATAAATTAAACTGTGACGCTCTTTACTCGAGTACAACGTAATGTTTACTGAAAAAAAACTTACAGTAGTTAGTATAGTAAGAGGAAATAATTTTAAATTAAATTCGTTAACGATGTCTTGAATAAAAATCACATTTTCCAACTGTTGAAACGTCAATTATTCGTTGGATGATTTTCCATGCGAAACCTCAACAAAGTTTATTAAATTTTAATGTAGTGTAAAGCGTGTACGGTCAAATGAGCGTGACAATGAAAGTTCGAAATACATGTTATCCTTATGTTTAATGCAAATCTGGGTCATACCAGTTTACATCAAAGCCGGTCAGGTGCAAAATCTATTCGAAGCCGGTACTGATGTTGATGGATCGGGGGGTATGCTCGAGTTGCATTTAGACCCAAAAATTTCCTTTCTGAAATTAACCTTCCATCTGCTAGTTATAAGAATGTTTAAGCTCTGTTTAACAAGGGTAAAGTTAGGAATAGAGGTAATAATTATACGGCATCGAAAGCCCTGTAATTTACAACTCAAAGGACTTTTAAAATTCAAATGTGTCAAAAGGCGAGGTCGCCATCAAATCGCTCGGCACAAAGGTCGCTGAACAAGATTAAAAACCGGGTAACTTGTGTAAACTTTTATAGTCTACGCAATGTACCACAAAAGAACGTCATTTAAAACCGCCGTTCGCTAAATTTGAGAAAAGCCAAGCGTACGCACTTTCGGGTCACACGGGACTGCCCTATGTTTACAAGATGTAATAAAAACAGATCCCGTTTTTTCTTTCTTTCTCAAACCGCACCTTTAACAATTTTCTATTTTATCCTCACATATTTTTATATTATTAAACCTTGAATAGTTATACTCGTACAATTACTTTCAAGCACACGTGTAGATAGATTATTCGTCCAATGGAAGGGGTGTGAAAAATAAAATAAATTTCCAAAAATGTAGGCATTATCGACTTACCTGTCGATTCTTGTTTATATAATGTTATAATGAAACGAAATGTGATTTTTATTCTGATGATTAATAGGTAGTATAAAAAGTGTAGTAGGCTACCTAGGAAAGGAATATTAGAATGAATACAACAGGAGCTTTAATTATTTAGATAAAAAAGAGAAAGTCATTAAAATGCGCGAGCTGGCGTATTTGGCCATCAAATATCCATAATATAAACTTAAAAGAGAGGGCTTTCAAAGTTAACAAGCCGGCTTGAAAAAATAATCCCTAAAAACAATTAAAAAACGCCGCGTGACAGTGTTTTCAATTCTGCCAACCTTCAAACAAAGCAGGCGAAATGAAAACAGTTTTCGTCTCGGTCCCACTCGTGGCTTTTGCATAGGGCCCTGTCACTTTAGGTAACTTCTCAAGAGGCTCCGTTGTATCTATGTAGATTACCTCGGGTTGCCCTTGGTTACCGCACGTCCTGGGTCCTCTGGGTGCACGAGAGTCTGGTTCTTAAGAGTAGCAACGTGGAGAACGGAGGAAAAAGGACAATTTACAGTCCTGCGGTATACGTTCGGAAAATGACAATAGAGACATCACACAAGCATGCGTATTCCACTGTCAATCCCTTTTCTATTCGGTATTTTCCATTTATTTATCCACGAAAAACTCTTTCTCACTCCCTACCTGCAAATCCAACCTCAATCACTTTTCATACAAATCACGTGACAATGCGTTTTCCAAACCTTCAGAGACTTGACGCACGAAAATAATCGACAGCGAAACTGAATTCCACTTCAAACTGAGCAACTCTTGAAAGAGTTTCCCTTTGTTTGAAAATTATGCACATAAGGGCTGATGGGCTGCACTTCTCTAAACTGTCTAATCCAAGGGGAAAACTTTATTTTAATTAGTAAACGTTTCCTTTCTCATCAACATCTTTGTTATTTTAAAGAAAAATTCTCATTGACAAACTTTAAATTCTTGTTAAACAATTTTTAATTATTATTCAGAAAATTAATGTTTCATTATTAGATTTCCTTTAAAAAAATTTCGTTTTAGACTTTGGAAATATTTTGAACTCCTTCATGTTATTTTATTTATTCGTCTTGTGCTTCCCAATCCTTTCTTCTCCTTCTCTTCTCCATGCACCCCCCGCCCTAATATTTCGATACTATTTCTACCAATTTGTGCCTGATTTCTTCGACTTCCTCGTTCTATACCTTGTCCTCCCTTCATCCTCCCCCCACTCGAGGGTGCTTCCCCTTCTCCTTTGCATCACCCTGTGTTCGTTAGTTTTTTCTCTTTTTTAAAATTCAAATTTTTATTAAATAAACGAAATATTTGTTTTAAACCGCTACTTTAATAGATTCGCAGAATTTCTTCCAAAGCTTTTACTTTGAACTATTTTTTTTCTTAAGCTTCTTTAGATAAATTTCATGTCAAACTTTTGACCGAGCTTTGCTTTGAGACTATTTTCAGTAACTGTATACAAAACTAAGCTGCTTTACTGAATGGATTTCATTTACTGCTTATAATTCCTGAATGCTTTTAGATTAATAAATAAATCATTGAATGTTAGACCAAAAAAAAAGGGAGCTTTCTGGTTCGTTTGCTTTAAAATTAAACAATTTTTAACCTCGGCCAGAAAAACATATTTTCAACCACTTTAGCTTTCCAATCACATTAACTGCGTATGCTTGGGTAAATGTTTACATAACTAATGCTGTATTACTTTGTATGCTAGACGTATAATAATGGTTCTTGGTAATTCTCTGTAGTTTTATTACACCTGTAAAAACTTTTCGAATGAGAAAACAAGGAAAACATTAACTACGTTGAAGTGTAAATGTTAAATTTATGAAAATACCATAAATAATTCGGCCGGAAGGAAATTAAATGAGTGTGATAGTAAATTTACAATTGGAGATATATACAGAGAACCATATTTTATTAACATCAATAATGGGGCGGGGCCTTCAAAATAATCCTTCTAAATATTCAGAGGCTTACGTTGTAACAAGTAGAGAGCTGGGATGCCAGCGAGAGTCTGTCTTCTAAGCAGCTCGTGAATTTTTAACGCAAAATGTTGGAGTGTTCGCTGACAAAGAGTATCAAAAAGCTTTTAAATTATTTCTTTATTTTACGTTTTCTCAGAGGGAACTCGTTATAGACATGCTCTGTTTCAGATATATTTTAATATTTCTCTCTCTCGTTATGTTTATTCTTCACGAGAGTGGAATTGTCAATTTGTTTTGTTTGTCGTTGGAGCTCTGTTTTGGAGGTTTTAAAAAAGTGAAAGGGGAATTTAAACGGAGACATCCCTTGGAAATAAATTACCCGCCTATCCTCTTGTTACTCTTATATTTCGTTTGCAAAACCCGCAGCAATTAGGAAAAATTTTGATCATAGACAGTTGTGTTGGTCCTTAATTTACCCGCAGTCAAATCGTAGGGCGAACACGTATCTCGCTGTTAATTCATTAAAACTAATTGGAGTAGAGTCAGATCGGCCATTGTGGCCCTCTCAAAGCAGTGCTGCCAATTACCTAATGATCCTTTCTAACTACCCCCACGTTAATGCTAAGTACCCGTCAATGTATGTTAAAACAGCTAGAGAAAACTCATCACTCCCTTATCTTTCAACCATCTCTCTTTTAAAGGATTATACCATGGACATCAGGGTGTGCTGCTGCATAGGGCGGTAATGAATGTTTTAGTATTTAGTTCAAAAGTTATCAGATGGTACGAATAGAAGCGAGGAAGTATTCAGGTGTAAACGTTAAAAGAAAACTAATTTCTAACATTCGATATTGGAGTTTTGGTGCCGTAAAGTCTAAAAGTGGATGTAAATTCTTTTTCCCCCTAACCAATTATCCGCCGGGGGAGAACGCAACAAGGATAACGCAAAAGATAAAATCGTCAATAATATTGCCAGGCTTGTTTCAGGAACAAAGGAGTCAAGTTCAAATCGAGATACGTCCGACCCGAGCTGTGTTAAAGTAATTTGTTAATGAGAAATGCGAGTTTCGGCCGATTTTAAATTAGGGTTTAATGTTTAACCATTATTTTGTCTATCTTTAAAGCTAGATATATTAAGGGTTTCATTAGTGCTCGGAAAAGGGTTAAAGGAACATCGGCCTATACAAAATTTCCATCCATTTATTAACCATATATGAAAGTGTATTTCATTTGTAGGAAATGGGTGTCAATTAATATCATCATGTGAACGTAAAATACACAATTTGAAGAATTAATGCGAAATATTTAATTTACAAATGGAAAATTTGAACCAATTTTAAAATTATATTTCAACAGAACAGGAACGTAATTAATAATAAATTTTCAATTACACTTCCACCCCTATTGGATCATTATTAGGGCCAATTTTTTATTCGCTCAAGCCTCAGACAACTTCCAAGTTACCTTTTAATCATGGCCAACCTGATAATCTCATCATTCTGAAAACTTAACAGGGAAGCGGGAGGAGATATACAGAAAAAAAAACTTTCGGACATATGGGTATCCTCAGGTTCTATTTAAATGCATGTAATAATCCTATCCCTTTACTAGTTCTATTTGGGTGCCCCCCCCGTTTTACGAAGGGTGAAAATTTCAGACGAACTCCCCATTTTTTTCCTGCACTGGTTTGCTAAATGGGAATTTAGGTTTAGAATTTTTTTCTACATAAAAGCCCCTTTATATCAACTTTCTAAGGGCTAATTTATATGAAGCACCCTGTATATAAGTACTAATATTGTCCTTTGAAATGTAACTAGAACAAATTAATACAAACGCAATTTATTTTTGTTTCAATGAATGTACGTTAATGTGTACGACATTAAATTTTCCATTTATTCTAGCAACCTGTGGCCCTTGGCCGTTATTTTTTCCCTGTAATTCTTTACCTCTTTTTAAATTATCTAGGTCACAATTTAATTAATTCTCACAATAAGGTAGAATATTTTTTGAAATGGAACACTCCAGGTGTACCCCGATATCATTTGGTAAAATAAACACCATACGTGCTATAGCTCGGGGTTAAAACTAATTACAACAAAATCGATATAATTTAATTCAGGTTGTGTGAACAAGCACATTGTGAAAATACGGAATTCAATCAACGACCACTGCGTATTCTCTATCATCGGCTAACTAGATACACAATATTCAAACTTAAAAAGTCCTTTCGTAGAGAAAAGCATCAAAGCCAATTCATCCCAAACCACAACTTCTCTTGTGTTGCAATGAAATGATAATATTACCATTTCCGCGAGAAGGTTTTTATCGCGATCCTTGCCTCGTCCAAAATAAAACAGCTCTAAACATAAATGAGTAGATACCTGAAAAGAGAGACCGCTGCATTATCTTGCGCGGAAGGATGAGCAGATTACGAAGGATTTCCGCAAAAGACTTCCAGGTATTTACTCGAGTTTTGGAATATAGAAAGCATTATTAAAATTAATTTAGTATCCAAGCCCCTCTAATTAGAAACGAAAGATTATTATTCAAGAACTTTTTTTTTCCATTTCAAAAAGATTTTATTTGTAAAGGGATGAGACATCATCTTTGATTTAAAAACTTCTTAAACTAATCCAGAGATTTTATTCAACATATTTTTTTTAAGGGAAAGCTCGCGTCTTTTGGTCCTTATATCTTATTTTGAATGTAAACACATTTATCAAAATGTTTCGCGTTATTTCAATCGCTAGGTATTAAACTTTTGAAAAATTACACTGCCCTTACACGTTTGACCCTACAAAGAGTTGTATCCGAGCTTAAATATGACTTTTATTCCCGAGCTTATCTCAGACTCACGCGTCAAATTCCCATCAAATATTTTTTGATTAATGGCCCTGCACGTTGTTGTATTCAAAATCGTCCTCCATGGTTAGGAATTTATTCGCAGTAGAACCCCCCAATAATTTTTTTAAATCCTACATCATAATTTTAATCCTGACTTGGATTGCTTCGCAAATAATTTGAAGACAAAGTCTATTACCATTAATAACTTCTTGAAACGTGATTGATGGTAGTACAATGTCTGAAATTTCTAAGGATATAATATACTATCCAATATACTGGTATACAAATAGTCGGGTAGTTTGAATTTAACAGAGTTTCGCCGCAAAATTACATTGTTCTCCAAGTTAGGTAAGTATGCAACTGTCTAATTCACCTTGAGCTACAGCTATGCAAACCAAAAAGCTTCGGCTGCAATCGAGGTGGCTGTTCTGGCATTAAATTTAAAGCCACTTCGGAAGTTTACAACTAAGCGTTTCTAATTTACAGGAATTATATGCATTGAGTGCTTATTTAACACGAATCGCTCTACTAATAACAGATATTTTAATATTTACACCTCTTTTCATTTCGTTAAGCAAATTATTCGATTAGAAATAATTTTTAATCATTATTAACGAAAAATAATAAACCCCTAATGATGATCCATTGAGATTACTGTTAAGTTACCTAATCAGGGATTTGAACCACAATTATCTGCATCCTGTGAGGAAAAGTTTAACTCCAGACCCAATCACGCACTCGAAGTACCTACATTCTAATTATTTTAAACGGTATTTTACGTATTCTGGGATTTGAACCAAAACAGAAATACTTTCAAACGTTTTTGATATTTTATGAGGAATAAATGATGAGGAAGTATGAATAAAATTTTTTTGAATTCTAAAAAGCACGTTATCAGAACCTTTTGTTAGTCTTATTGTTGAACATAAAAAAAATTGGTAAACAGATAAACAGGAAATATTTTTCTGAAGATGTTCCCCCTTCGGTAATTTGCTAGTGTGTTTTCTGGAAGCATTTCGTATACGATCTCGTAAAAGGGGTTGTAATAAAAGTGTGCACCTTGAAAGAGCGCGAGGATATGAAAGAAGAACCCATCGCGTCCTAAAAACTCCATATTTAGGCGAAATCGCGGAATTTCCAACTAAGGATATAAATCTGTGCGAGAGATTGCCAACCGTGTATCCAACATTGTAAAGTATCCCGGGGGACGCGAAAACGCATTGCTACCAACTTCGCGGATGCAAATCTGCCGTAAAACCACTAATACCTCTTTTCAGGCCTCCGTAAGGGATGTGTACAAAGTTGCTTGACAGATTTATGATAGTCTTCAATACGCGCGGGATCCCAAAACTGTGACTACGCGGGGGCTCGTCCGTCCTGCCGCTTCCCATCTCCGTTCCTCTAGCCGCCCTTTTGCAGAGTTTCGAATTTGTTTTTAACTAGTTAAGAAAGTAATAAATTTATAAAGGACTTGCAGAGCGAGCGGCATTAGGCGATGTTTATTTACGGCAATGCGTTTCCCTCATAAAATGCTTTTCGAAATGAAATATGTCGAGCCCCTTTAGAAACCCCAGTCGATCATCAACTGTTTCACAGCGTTGGGTACGTACCTAGGGGTTCATTCTTTCCTTTTCAAGGATTTGCAAGTGCTCTAGATGTAATCGAACGAACGCTTTCAGAACGAAAGAGTGTGCAAGAGGTCGAAGGACAATCTACGAATTGTCAACTCACTCAAATAACTCTAGCGCAACCTAAATCTTCTTAACATATGAGGTAATATCTTACAATGGCTCTTAATTTATCTGGATCCGGTTTTATATTACCCACAAATAGGGAAAATTATTATTATACCTAATAAAAAATTAATGTCGCAATATCTACAGGGGAAGGTATTTTTTTTGAGCAGCAAACGAATCAATCTTCAAGCTTGTATCTCTTCCGGTCTTTGTGTTATCTAACCCAAGTCTTGTTACTTCGATGGTTTTATGATCCTCGTGGGTGTGAAAAGTCATAGTTTGGAAACCTCTTAAATTAGATTTGCCCTTTGGACACGTCATAAACATTTAGACTTGTTCCCTGTTCGGTCTCGCGACTTTGATGGTTAGGGCAAATATGGTGATCTTCAACAAAAAATCGACAATCATTATCTCTATTGGTACCCTCTTGAAATCTTGCGGTGGTCGCAACCCCTTAGGTTTGGCTCTATTTTGACCATTGCTCAATGCCTTAGGGGACAGGTTTGAACAATTTTGAGAAACGCTGACATGATTTGTACAATTCAATTCACGAGAGCGAACATTATGGGCATTTTATTTCGCCCATACCATACAAACTATTCTTCATCCTTCTTCATTCAAATATTTTTTTCTCCCTTCCACTTTACCCTAAATACCCGAGGCCTTGGAACTGCAAACATTTAACTTTCGAAAATATTTGGATGTTTTCAAATTCAAATATTTCAACTCTGGTTGCTCTGAGAGAAAAGAGAGATAAGGGAAAAGGGCGAGGTAGAGAGGAGAAAATTCTGTATGTATATTTTTAGAAGGGGTTAAATCTTTTTCCCCGAATTATATATTAATCCATTCCGTCCATATTACCAAAGAAACCTGTCACTTTGTTATCTTAAGAAAATGAACGACATCCTCTAAATATTTAAACCAATTCGAACAGAAAACATATCAAAGGTTCCGTTATTGAATTCACGAGAAACTAATAAAAAAAATTCAATACTGTCAATCAACTGTAATAACCAGTACGTATTGAATGTCATCTTCGTCTTCCTTGCATTGAAAAAAAAAAGTTGTAGCACGACGGCACCTTCGTCTCTTTCCTAATTAAATTTTAAAATGGGGAAGTAGAGGAAGAGATGGCGTCCCCATCGACAGCGTGATTATCTGAAAATCGACGAGAGTGTCATAGTGAAAACGTGAAGTAGTCCGGAGACCATCTAATATTTGTCGTGCTAAGGGCTTCTAATGCGGATCAAAAGACATCTCAAATTCAGCCCCGTAGTTGTACCAATTATCGCTGGTGGCTGCACTCGAATCGGCGTGCGTTGGCGTACTTCGGACGCCAATAAAAATAATGAAACTCCTTATAATCTACACTCGAGTGATACTTGGACCGAGAACTGAAAGTCGAGATTATTTGTTTTCGCCATCCGATTTTGTTTGATTTCAATTTGGCTCGTCCTTTGTTAACGCACGCATGAAAGAGAACCCCATGGACGCCGAAAAATTTATGTACAAAGACTCTAAACTTCTAAGGACTTTTGCTTCAATTCCGTATTGAACTACATCTTTTTTTTTGCCAACTACAAAAGCTTGAATTCAAATTTCCGCACAAAGGTTCGAAACAGAATCTGACAGAGATAAGTCTCGAGAAATTTTCAATTAAGGAATTGTTTCGTAACATTACCATCCTCAGATTATTAAGAAAATTTAAAAGTTTTCCCTTAACAGGAAATACTAATAATAATAATAAATTGTCCTCGTTTATTCTAACGTCCCTGAAGATGATAGCCATGGCTATTAGTGAAGTTGTCCCCCAATCCCTCCAATCTATATGTAAAGGTAGAGGGTATGTGCAGATGGCAAGTCGTTGGTCCTTTTTCCTGAAGATTCAATTTTTCTTAATGGGCAAGCCGGTAGTTTTGGAAAGATTTCAATGTTTCCAATTTTGTTGAAACGTTGGTTGTTCCAGCTATGAAGGTGCAAGTTACGGGTTTGCGGCTATCTTTCTCATAGGGAAGTCGCTGAGCAGAACCGCGGGGGCGCCACTGAATTAGAGGTTTCCGGCGTCGTACGGGCGTCGCATTCTTATCAGCCAATTAGGCGTTGCAACTTCTCCGACGCTTACTTTACAATATTTCGCTTGAAATTAGCGCCGAGACGTACTCGCGTCCTCGTCCTACTTCAGCTTGTGGCTTGTTGTAATCCTGAACTCCTCTCTTTTTTCTCAACTGCACTTGAGAGTTATATGAAAGTCTTTTACTACATGTTGTAGAAATTGTCTGTTTCCGGGTCATGCTAGGTTAATTTCGTTTGCCTGACGCGAATAATGTGTTTTATGGTTTCATTTCGTCGCGTTTATGAACACTTTGAGGATTCAAATTGATTATTTTATTATTATGAACACCTTTAATATTATGAGTTTTATATCGTTAAAAGTTTCAAGAAGATGGAATAAATATTAATGAAACTAAATTAGATTCTACCCCAGAAAAAAGGCAAGCAAACGAATACATTATCCTTAAATAAATGGTAAAAGCTTCAACAGTATACGAATCTGCTACCACCCCCCTTTATCTACATAAAAAATTATTACAAAAAAACTGGCAACACGATTTTGTTCAAAGTTTCTACACTTTTGCAGCTTGTTATTGGACATATTTTCCTTTTTTTGATGAATGCTAGAATTTCAATGTGGCGCCCTCTACGAGGTTTTGAAAATTGGAAATTAATGCTCCTATACCTCCTTTATTAATCAAAATATGAAAAAAGTTTAAATATAAAAGTTGTTCAGTAAATAGCTCTGCATTCTCCTAAATTTATATCACGTATATAGGGTGTTTGGTTTCCACGGTACAATAAGTAACTTTGTTATTTTAAATGAAACACCCTGTATATTATTATATAATTGAATGCAAAATTGAATTGTCTATCACATAGTATAAGGTAGTCATATAGCTAAAATGTACGGTTGATGAGAAAATCGCGAACTGCCGCTGCGTTAGTAAATTAGATGCCTGTCTCTCTTCTGTACGTATCGAACCCGTATAGTCTGGTGTTTCTCGCTACGCATTCAAGTGATTTCCAATGCTGCCTCGCGAACTACTGTTGAATACCAAAAACGAAGTGTTTATTTTTAGTATGGGAAAGTCCAGGGGAGGTGCACACCTCCACTTTTTAATTCCAGTCTTACACCGCATCAATTAAGTACCGGGCAAATTATTACAGCGATAATAATTCTGACTCATTCACTTATGAAAGTTTGTTGGAATAAGAGCTCATATATTCTTGAAGAAAATTCCTTTGATTGAATGTCGTAATAAATTATTTAGCGCTGGTATTCAATTAACAAGTTATGAAATGACGAAGGAAAAATATTTTGAAAGTAGATCAATTACAACGAACGCGTTTTAATCACATTTATTAGTAAAACTAATTAAATTAAGGGTTCTTTAAATTGTCGGCTATCAATCAATTCGTA
This sequence comes from Hemicrepidius hirtus, assembly GCA_963082805.1. NCBI lineage: Eukaryota > Metazoa > Arthropoda > Insecta > Coleoptera > Elateridae > Hemicrepidius > Hemicrepidius hirtus. The sequence goes on from OY720162.1 coordinate 30,965,772, forward strand.
ATGATTCGAAATTACAATTAAAATTAAAACAAAACAATTCGGGCATTAAAATTATCATCATGGTTATAAATTATTATGTGAATTATAAAGTAGAACTGATACGAGCTGTCAGTACAGAACAAGAGAGATATTGTTTGTCGAATGACCGTTTTATCTTCATTTCATAAACAAAACACGCTTTTCAGGTATTTTAGAATCAATTAGTGAAGTAGAGCGCGTTAAAATTGTAATTATTACATATACAACTGAAACACAAACAATTTTTTTTCTGATTAAAATACAATGCGTAAAAATATATTCAACCGAAACAAAAAAATAAACAACTTCTATCGAATTGTAATTCAAAAATACGCGACTGTTGCGGTTGTAAAAATTCAGCGAGGTGCATGAAAAAGCATCGCACTCCATTCGAAACAATCATGACAGCCCTAATTTTATTCTCCCTGCTAGTGCACAAACACACCACACTCTCACCCCCGATACAATACCGTTCAATCTCATTTTCACTGTTTGAGCGTGTGTGTTGCAATTTGTTTTGCACCTCCATACTTCGTTTGCCCACAATAATCAACATCGAAGTTCTGAATTTGATTAGGACGCGCAGTTTCTGCCCGGAATATGAATTTTGCTGTATATACACCCGGATTTGCTTCCAAATCTAGTTCACCTCGCATGAGCACCCACCAACATACGTAGTAGTTTATATACCAGACACTTCCCAACCCGATCCTAATCGTAAAAAACGGTTCAAATTATTTTTATACAGGGTGTTGCAGTACAAACTCAAAGGGACAGATCTGAAGTAAATTTTGTTTGTAACCCCTAAATTATTCCAATATCATAAGAGGAGAATATTTCCTCTAAAATCCTACACTTTCTTCTACTATTTATATATATTAAGTTTTGAGCTTTAAACAGTCAGGGGTGTCAAATCCGGCGATCTAGAAGGACAAACAACTTGTTCTCCCGCATCTTAACTTTCCTCATTTTTTGGAAATCTTTTTGACCCTTTCAGATCCCGTCGGGATTTTCCCAGAATGTTATTTGGAGGGTTTACACTTGGAAATTATCCAACAAACTTCCCCCACCCCTTCCCACTGCTCCCTGCCTGGTCAGGAAATGTTCAGGAATGGATTCCTTCTGAAACCTTTCTGAATTTTTTTTTAACAGATGGGAGGGGATGAGAGATGTTTGGCACATATTTTCCAAGTCTCTAGCCTCCATATTACATTCTGGGAATTTTAGAAGGAAATCGGAGGGGGTGAGAAAAATAACCCAAAAAAAAGGAAAGACTTTCCTCACCTTCGCCAAACATCCCTCACCCCTTCCCAAAGAAAACTTGACCAGTTAGGGTGTGTTTTGTGAGAACTACAAGAATAAATAATTAACTGGAAATAAAAAGAATAGACCCAATGCTATTTTTCAGGAGCTGTGTCTCGCTGGGTATAAGAATAGGCAAGGCTAGACAAAAATAGAGGCACAAACTCTCTTATTCAGGATACTTGCGGCTGCATAGGTGTAAGACTGGATCAGAGTTGGCATAATGATAATTTTCAGGAGCCTTATGTCTGAATAGTCACAAGAATAGGCAAATGGCTGTCTTGCTGCAGCCTTTTCTGAATAGGTCCGAGAAGGTCATAGACTGGGTCATAAATTAATAATAGCAGTGTCCCTTCCATTAATTATTTTTAGTTATCGAGGGTTGTAAGAGATGAGTTGCAATGAAAGGTCAAAATGTTGCAATAATAGAAAATTGGGAAGTAAAGGAAATCGGAAAATTAAGACAGATACGGTCGGGGATATAATGGAAGCGACAAGGTGCTTAAACATTTTAATGAGTGTCTCGTGTTTAATTAGTTTAAAAATTGTAGCAAGGATCACAACTTCCGCGATAAAAACATAAAGTTAGCCCATTTTACGCAAAGCAAAGTGTATAAAAGCACGCTTCATAATCTGGAACGAAACAAATCTCCAGAGTAAATATATCCAAGAACAATATTCTTTTTCTCCGTCAATTTAAATAGCTTGGGGTAATAAAGAATCCAAATTAAGCTATAAATATTTTCCTCGTCGAAATTCTGCTCAATAAATCTGAGAGAGAGAAAGAAAGAGCAACTTGGTTGCGCTCGTTATCCCTCTTCCAAATTCAAAATAAGTTAATTATATTACACGATTTAATTGAATATATAAGATGTTTGCCGAGAGAGATAAGTTTGTTTATTATACCTCCCTGTTCCGAGTTGAAAATTAAGGGGGAAAAGGTACGCGTCAAATTTATAAAACAAACCGGTCACAGTTTCTTTTCTACTCCCGGGCGAAAATTTACTTAGTAAAGAAAACTTTTGCGGGTTAGTCACCCCCGGACGCGGTTTTAAAATTTCTTTCCATTTTATTTCGTTTGAAATTTCAGGATCGAAGAGGGACGATAAATTATACTTTGGTTTTGAAGTTGGGCGACACTCGGAATTGCAGGGTTCTTCATGCCGGTTTAACTTGGTTGCGCGAATATGATGTATGACCCTCCCGAGTCCTAACGAAATTACTGTCATAATAATGGAAAGGATTGCTGCTAACGTGTTTTAGCAATGTTTTTGTCGCGACGGGGTAACCGTTCGCCAACTTTAGGGGCGTATACCCTCCCACGTATTAGATTATCTTTCCTGCTGGTCATGAAGCTATTAATTATGTACTATGTTTTCTTCGTTTCCCATTTTTGTTGTGAAAAAGGAACACAAAAACTTTTTTTACTTAAAAAATTGTTGGATTATAATTGATGCGTGACCATTCCTACCAGTTTTGTGAAAGTTTTTGATCGAATCCCTATTGGAAAATATCCATCATCATCTACCAAAAGTTATTTCCAAAAAGCGTAGCCACAAATTATGGACAAATATTTTTTTAGAACTTGTTGACGATTCTTTTGCTAATTCTCAGAACATTTTAATTGAGTCCCTTCGGATATTCCATTCAATGTCTTAAGACAGTTAGTAAGTCGTGAAAAAAATATCGCAATTAATTTGTACCTATATGCGTTTAGATTCATCCAACATTATCCTTATCACGTATCCAGTTTTTTTTTTCATAAACTTATACCTAATCTCGTTTTCTAGCGTTCATCGAGGAACGTTCTCAAAGCTCCATCTTCCATAATGTATTTTCAAAGGATCTGCATAATACAAAGCGAGCCGATGCAGGTCTTGCTTCGGGTTTATCGTCTTTATTATTTATTTATTCCTTTACCAGCTTCTGAGCCTAATTTCGGTAATTGATAGCGATATATAAACTGAAGTCTTGGTAGAAGAAGAAAGCAGAGAAATCCTAGCGACATTTTTCAAGAGAAGTTATTAAACGCGTTATTGTAATTCGGTCTTTAGGCTAATTGGTTGGTTGGAGTGGGCGCCAATTAAGAGGCGTCGAATTCGAGGAAAAAGTTTTTATTGCAACGAGGGCGACTAGCAAATGCCTCTCTCCTTGCTATTGACACAGAAGGAAAGTTTTCCTTACCCGGCCCGGATTCTTTTCACGTCGAAAATCAATTTCGACATAAATTTTTCCAGTTAAGTTTGTTCGAGTTGCAAAAGCTCGACGCTTCTATGTTTAAAACCGATAACGAGCCGAGCTTTCAGACTGCAAAAGGAAATTTTTGGCAAGTTTGGGATTAATCGGCGACTACTGAAATCGAGATTTTTTCAGTGTGACCTTTCGCGCCGGTTCATATTCCTTCTGAAATCTCTGAAGTCCACACGGCTCGAGTATTTTGAGCTATTTTCGTGTGTACATCTAGAATCCCGTAGGACGTTCACGGTTATCCTGCGTGAATCTTGACAGGGTCCCTCAGGACAAAGGATGTGGTTACAATAAAACACACTTTTACTCACGTTGTTTTGACAAGACCAATTACTGCGGCTGTTTCAACATTGTTTTCAGTTTCCTTGCCTGATGTTTTCTCAGCCCCTTTAGGCTCTTACTATATTTTTCTTTTGCAATTCATGAAGTAATTTTCAGCGGAGGAGTTTTGAATTTTAGCACCCCTCACACTCGAAATCTTTCGAGCACTTAAAGTCGATTAATGCGTACACTCAGTTATAAGCTGAAAAGAAGTTTATGTTTAGAAATGCTCTTAGGAATTTTCCTGACAAAATTTCCTCCTCAACGTTTAGTACGAGTTTTCGTGTTAGTATTAAATATTTTGAAATATTGTCCCATTTACAACTGACACTTGATGTTTAAAGTTCAAGTGTATATAAATTCTTGGGCATTTCAAGGAAGTTCAAATGTAGTTTCTTTGATGATATATAGTTTGGTTACGTCGTAAACCATAAGATGACCTAGATATCTTGCTTAAAAATATGCAAACTTATATTCCACAAAGTGCTTACAGGAACAAAGAAAATTGAAATTTTAAAAATTACTACTATTTACTTTCTTTTTACTTTTACAAAAAAAAATGAGAAATGGAAACCTATAAAAGACTATCGAACATAAATCTATTCGTGTGTCGATTACTCATTTAAATTTTCTTGAGACAAAGTTTCATGGGCAACTTGATTAGGCAGGCATTTGTGATTAGGCAATTGTCCAGCATATAAGGTATCTTGATAATTCTTCTACATGACTTTTTGTTTATCCCGACATTCTCCTGGAACTTTATTTATGCCTATTTGCTGCATTCTGATTTATTACCTATACGGAGCCTCGTATCAAAGTCCTTGCTTAATCTAAGTCGATTCAGACACAAAGCTTCTGAAAAGTACATATTTTTGTCTATTCTTTGATATAGTCTAGATACAAAGTTTCTTCTAAGAAGATCAGTTTAGAAAATTCGCGAAACTTTATTAGAAAAAAAAAGGTAATGTATTGTAGAGAAGGTGAACAAATGGGTGGTTAAAGGACGTCGATATTTTTTTGTGTGAAAATTGAACAGAACAGATACAAAACAAAGCATCGACAGAAAGAAATAAAGGTAGTAACGAATGGTCGCCGAATAACTATAATAAATTCGATCCATTAACGCTTTCCAGGCTACAAACTCCGGCAAACAAACTAATGTTGAGTCATCTATCTCTATTAATTCTACGTCTTAGTTACCGCTATCGACTCCTTTAGACTTCAGTGACATAAGTTCTGGCGACTTTTATGGCATTGTAAAACATATCTCTGTGAAATTCATTACCCCTAAAACTGTATCTGAGAAGTTATAAATCTGGAGACCATTTCTAATATATCATACTTACAACGGCTACACTCTGTAGAGGCTTTTATTAAAGCTAAAAAAAGCCTTCTTAAGGATCCCGACACGCAATTTGTTCAACTCGAAATAATATAAGCAGTTTTATGGATTGTTGCCGAGAAACAGACAAGATAAACTTGCCAGCTTAATGCACTACATAATGCAACTTGTAACAATATGGGAACAAATAAATTCTTGTTACAACCCAGAATATTGATGAGCTTATTAACAAACATAATACATCCTGTGCTCTTACTAATTATGTGAGAAAATACTTTACCACCACGGTTACTTAAAAATAAACAAGTTCATAATTTTCCAGGGTCTAATTTTTATTATCGCAAAAACAAGAATCGACAATGTAGTCAACGTCTTTAAACCTGTAGCAGGATTTTTTCTTATGCCTTACATAAATACGTAAATATGTAAATTAGCAATTACCATATTCATACTAAAGAATAGGATGCTGCTTGAACTTTTCTTTCTAATCTTCATAAAGCACTCAAGTCGGAAATATTTATATTGTACCCACAACACAATGCAGCAACTATGAATTAATTTCCATTTTACCAAAACTGAAACGTGATTAACTCTATTCTGAAGTTTAGTAACACGAAATTTAGTATTAACCTCAGAATTGCATTTAAGACATAATTTATTCCTTTCTACAGTAATAATATTGTGTGAGCGGGTGTATATATGGAACCAATCTAGATGGTAAGGGCAGAATTATGGAGGCGTCGCGGTGCATGCAGGACAGAATGCAAAGGGAGGCGCTTTGTGCATTATTAACAACACCACCCCCTTCCATCTCACAACCTCACCTCAAATGAAATATTTCGGGATCTGTTTTGTATGCAAGCGTGCTTGAATTATTCGGGTTCGCAACTAACTTGCTGCTATACTGAATCCAGATTCTTCTTATCCGTTGTTTTCTGCTTTGTATAATGTTCGCTAAGTTTGATTGCTTTCGCAAATAAAACGACTGGATTAATTATTGCAGTCGGGATTTATGACGGAACTTGCTTGGTTTAAAGTTTCCAATGAAATTTTCAACTCAAATCTGTTAAATCTTGCTTAATAAGCAGAAAATGATTAAACTACCAACGTTACATATTAAGACAAGTACAAAATCATTTTGACACGACACATTCCTCCCTGGATATACTTCATTTATTCCAGGAGGTCACTACAGTTAGCATTTTGTGCCACATCCTAATTAAAAGCGGAATTTCTTCTTTTTTGCCAATATTTTCAGAGAACCTATACGGTCTGGCGATCTAAGCGGCCAACTTAATTACTCACTGTGTTCCAAATAGTATACAACAAACCTAATCTATCCTAAACCAGAAGTCCAAAACGTTGAACGCGGTAGGAAATTGAGGAATAAATTAATAAGCTCTTGGAAATTCACTTCGTATTTGTTTCAAATCTCTAGAGGAAGGTTTGGAAGCATTAAATCGGATTATCTAGGAGGCCACGGCCTTGCTATCGATTAATTATTCTGACACATGTAACCAGTCTTATATACTAAAGCAATTGAATTTAAATTTTGCCTTTCCTTCAAGGAAACCAGTCTGGTGATCTACGAGGACTTCTTGGGATTCTTTTGTTAAGCGTTTAATAAAATTTTATAATACCTGAGTAAGTTTCATTTAAAAGAATTGAACCACATAGAATACGGGAATAGAAGGAAAAGAAAAGAAAAAGTTTTATTCTAGGATTGCGAAATAAAATCTATCTAAGGTCTACTCCTTTTCCGGACATTATCACAAAATAATTTCGGTGTTATTTTAAAGGATCGATTCGTTCCCCGTCCCGTCTCTTTCGGCACGTCTTTAATCTAAAACCTGGGGTTGTTGTAAGCGCAGCTGTGTAAGTGTACATTGTCACTGCTGCAGTTGTTAAGTCGCGGTCGTTCTCTAACTCCGGTGGTTTATGTTCCGGAATAGCTTCCTTGATTAATTTTATGAACCCTTTATGCTATATTGCGTCGTCGCTTAAGATAATGGCACGCCTTATTTTGTTGCTGCTTATATGCCACACGCATTCAAAAATAAATCACCAAATCATCAAGAAGAAGTTTATAGCGTGAAGATTAAAAAGCGCGCAAGAGCGAACGTAGCAAGAATTAACACTAACCTTTATTATTTCCTAGAGGAATTAAAGTCGGAGCTCCGGAATATAAAGATATTCTAATCATCTTAATTTCCTCCGGCTGTTTGGTCGGAGGGGGATGAGAAATGGGGAAGGAAGAGCGTTAGTTTTAAGAAGTCTCTTATCCATCTCTTTCTTTCTAGGAGAAAGAAGGAAGTCGATACGGTCCAAATATGGCAGAAAGGAAGCCAACAATTATTACTAATTTGCATATTGCCTGTTGAATAATTTGGCAGAAAAATTAGCAGAGGCGTTATAATCTTTTAGTATTCCGGACGGTCTCTTTAATATTAAAATCCCCTTTGATGTAGTAGATATTCTTCCCTTGGAAATTTATATTCTTTCTAATTTGACTCTATGAGGGGCGAGAATGTTTTGACATCTTGTACAAGTGTTAGATCCGAGAACGAGGACGGTGTGTATGTCCTTTCCCGAAATTAGTAAAAGCGAACGGAAATAGGAAGTGCCAACCTTCCATTTCTTCAGACCTGACAGATCATTTATAACAAGTCCCGGCGAAATATAAACCATTTGTAACCAACCAACAAAAGCAGAATATTTTTGTTTGATACAAAACGCACGGCACGGCCTTGGGTTAAAGTAAAATTTCACAAAAATCTCGGTCATTAACCAATAGCGAATAGGTGTCTTGGGAGAAAGGAAAGTGTTCGATAAAAACCGGAGAAAACCTTCAGGATAACGAATTACGCTAAGTCAAGTCCCCCGTTTCTTTGTTGGCAGCAATTAATCAGCGGTCAAGTGCTAGTATGTGTAACATTTTAAAATATACCCCCATTTCCTCGCCCGAAAATTCCGGGAGCCGTTTAGTGAAAACGCGCTGATAGATTTTATAGATTCTTGAGCTCGTGGTTTCTTTTAAACTCACGCGCGTTATGCGCAAAAGATCGTCGTAACCGCAAAGGAACTAAAGTTGGAGAAAAGCCGCGACAGAGGGTTGAACACGAGAAAGTTTCGCTTGTAATAGTTCTGTGGAAGTTTTCCAGATTTACTTTTTTTGTCGTTTATGAACGTCTCCTGGGATGGTCTTTGCTTTGTGTCAAAACCGACGTTTCAGGGCATTATCTGGAATTTCATTTGATTTGTCAAGTTTTTCCGTTATATACTTTTGCGGATGTTTTTCTGTTATATTTAGAAGAAATTTTAAGTTTTGAAGCTTGTTATAATAAAGATTTTTTTTTCGTTTTTAACAACACGAAACATTCTTTTAACATATTTTGGTCACATACCTATAATTATTTTGCAATATCCCTTTCTATACTTTCCTTCTCCTTCTGTTTAATAAAGATTTATTTCCCGATTTGGTAGAAAAATTCAGGATAAAGCGAAAAAAAAAATTCTAATTCCAAAATGAAACTTTGTTTGGCTTAGGGCGTAATAGTAACAGTAGAAAAAAGACGAGGATTCGCTGTTGAGTTCCAAAAGGTTACTTAAAATTCTGTTCTAAAAAAAAGTCATTACGAGAAGAAAACTCCGGGATGCTCTGAAGTCTTCTGGTAATATTCTAATACTCGAAGAATAAATATGAGAAGTAGGTTATTTGGGAATGTGTCTCAAAAAAATAAGAGCTACTACACAAGACAACCGGTTCTAGTGTACACCTACCGGAGGAAAATTAAGAAAGATCAAGGGTACTCTGTGACGGTTCCCCTCTGTGACAGTCCGGAATACTTCGGTGGGTTCTAAGAGAAATAAGTGGTAGTAGAAAAAATACGCACAGGACGGTTTAGCTGAGTCGTCCCTTCCGAGTATCAATACCGGAGGAAAAATATGAGAAATGAAGAAGACAAAATCCGGTGTAGTTTGAGACAGTCCAGAATAATCTGGTAGCCTGTCAAAGATGTTAGTGGCACCTGGCACGATAAAAAAAATTCTAGAATATTCTGACTAATTTTGCAATTTTGCAACCGGTAGGTTAGCAAAGTGCAAATAAAAAAAAATAGCAGGATGTTTTGGCCCGACGAAAAATCGAGAAATCCGGGGTAGTTCGGGACAGTCTGGGATAGTCCGGTAGTTTTATTACAAGGTAAATGGAAACTGACTGAATTTCTAACATGGCACCATATTGCAAGAAAATCCGGGAGATTCATGAAAGAAATTAAAATTAATTTTAAATTAATTCAATTAATAAATATTATTAAGAGACAGAAAATCCGGAATTTCCTTCTATAGAAAGTCAGCTCTCCAATAGCTTAAGAAAACTCCGGGAAATACTATGCACAAAATCAAACTCCGGAATCTTTTTAGAAGAGCTATGGAAGAATAAATATTATCATGTGACAGAAAACCCGGGATATGCTCAGGTAAGAGAAGTGTAAGTCATTGTGAATATCAAAAAAGGGTGTTTGGCTAGGGCTGTAGAAACCAATAAAGGGGACAAGTCCGGAAACTTCAGTAGATCAAGCTAAGAAGTTAGCAGCTAGCTAAACCACAGGATTCTTCGGGAATTAATGTTAATACTAAAGGAAAAGTCTGGGATGCTCCGGTGGATATATCGGAAGGGAATGTACACCCCTGCTGTACAGTTCCATCATTAGTTAATTTATTAAGGTCCTTAAGAGTTAAGTTTTAAAGCATTTTCCTGACGATTTGATAATTTGTTAAAGTCCCTGTAATTAGCGTTTTTAAACACTAACTGTGGTTGCCCAATTGATTAATTTCGATTATAAAATTCTTTTATTAAAGAACATACACAAAGGAACTGAGAATGTGTCATTATAAATCTAAATATATCAATTTGAATACAACTTCAACTTCGTTCTTCGGAGCGAGGATTATTCTCGATAATTTAAATTTCTGGAAGGAAATTGCAACCGCTGAAATTCTAAAGGAGTCGGAGCTATGTTATGGACTGCTGAAATACGTTTTTATTTCCGTCTGCAACAGAAAGTCGTTTGCCATCAAATCTTGTAATGTAAAATCGGTTTACTATTGACTCGTTAGGTATGCAAAGACATCGTCTATTTAAAAATAAAAATTTAGAATTGTTTCAGTTTTACCTCATGTACTAAAAGATAATAAAATCGGAACGAAAAGAAATGGATCACAATTAGTGCGAAGACGAAAACTTTCAGAGCCCCTTCTAATTGATTTTTGATTGATATACCACAATCAGCGTCGAAGGAGTTAGAGAGAAAGAAGGGGAAATTCTCGTAAAAAAAGTGTCCAGATTGTCGTCGGGACAAGCGATCAAAGAAATCTCAAGCAGATAACGGGGCCGATTGCGGAGGAAAAGTAAGGAATTTCAATTGAAAGAAAGTTTGTAACGTAAAAAAGATTCGGTTTGGAAGTTGCTTTAGCGGTTTAGAACTAAGTTGAAAAAATTCGTTTTTCTTCGAAAAACAAACTGCGAAAGGGAAAGCCGAAAAATTCTGATTGAAAACAGTGCAATGACGTAAAACTCCCCCCGGGATAAATTGCATTTTGATGAACCAAAACTGGCGGTTGATGAAAATTAGCACATGTAGAAGTTCTGGTGTTAAAATTCAATTTATGATGGTAATAAAGAGTAAATTTTGCTTAACCTGACGTATGCACGTGTATGTGCACTTTACATATTTAAAAGCATAATGTACGTGGGATTTTGCAGAGTTTAGTTCCCGACCCAGACAGTTTTGCATTGCTAAATCATTGTAATGGTGTTAGGTTACGAATATCGACAACTGCCAGGTCAGAATAATTTGAAATTGTTGCTTTTGAACTCAACGAAAATTACTTCCTAATTAATATATTGCTCTAGGAATAAATCCGATTATAATACGCCACTACGAAAGATTGAATACGATCAAAGCATAAATTTTTAAATTTTCAACGGCGGTTTAAAGTACTCGTCCCGTAAAGAGACGATCTGATCTCTTCCGTATACTATTTTCAGTGCAAAAGGTTTAATTAAGAAAGTTATTATTCATAATTTTAACCGACAGTGAAAAAAGCATGATAAGATAAATAAATAAATTGGGTATAAAAACCTTATAGTCAGCAATTAGATCCAGTGGCAACTACACGCTGTAATAGAAGCACTAAAACATCCCGGTATCAAATCTGGCAATCTAGATCCAAAAGCAAAGTTGCTGAACTGAGCTCTAGATTTGAAATTTCTATTTGTGTTAATCCTGTATCAGGATATTTTATGGAAGTAATTATTGAATATTACAGGGATTTGTTTCTCTAATATTATTAAACATTAAAATCGGATTGAAATTCAGATCGCATATGAAACTGAAACGTTTTTGTAAATCCCTTATTGTAAGCAATTGTCAGTTTTTGGGATAAAGTCCCAGAAAGTGCTTGAAATTCAAGCTATAAGGTCGTGAACACCTACTGAGATTTTATTTTAAAATTCCTAACACGATTTGGTAATTTTTCATACACATACGCGCCGCGAGCTTTAGATTTCGCTGGAGAGATATTTTTGCTTGTTATTTGTGACTAGAACTCAAAGTGGTTGAAAAGAGATGTACCTTAAAGTGTGATACATCTCCCTTTGCTCGAATCACGATTAGAAGTTGGGACATGTCCTGCACCTTTGAAAACCTTTTGTTCGTCTTTGGCAATTTCGAAACTCAAAAAGAAAATCGTTTACTGGCCCCGAGAGAGAAAGAGAGCCTTCTGTTCGATGTCCTCGTTATTTATGCCCGATTAAACTTTTAATTTTCCACCCTTCCTGCATGATTTTCGACAAGTGTTTTCTAAATTAGCCGCAAAATCGAATTAGGTGGTCCGAGGTGGTCTAATAGTGCGCGTAATAATGCTTCGCTTTAGTTTGGCGTTAGGGCAAACAAAGTTTCGAAATTAATGAATGTATAATCTAAAAGTAATCAGTTTTTCCATACACACAAACACACTGGAGCAGCACAAATAGGACCGCCCCGACTGCACACACGGGGTTTAATAAGCGATTTAATTGATTACTTCGCTTAATTAACTGGTGAAGCGTCAGAATCAACAGTTAGTAAAAAAATTCGATAATCGACTTTTGACATTAATGATAATTTAATTTTCGTTCTGGAAAAAAAAACAAAGAGTTACTCGTGCGTGCAATGGCGGCGGCGGCAACGTTATTGTGTTCATTATTTAAAACGGATGTTACTCTAAAATATTAATGACTATAGGAATTTATTGACAAGTTGAAACGCCCGCTTAAAAACTTGAGGACAGAGATGTTTCACATAAACGTTTCTTTTTTATTTTGTAAAAGAATAAATATAGGAACTTTTATATAAATTCTCCCTGCAGTACATATTAACAGATTATTGGAAAATTTATATTTTAAAGTGCTCGATAATGTTATGTGTTACTGGCACAGAAAAGTTTTACTTCACACTTTCCAGCTGTTCTAAGAGTTACAGTTTTCTAGTATTCCCCAAGACTTGATTTCAAACATTTTACAGTTTGCTCAAGAAATTCCAAGATATATTTCTACAATAAAATACATTTCGGATTTTATCTCTGTGTTAATATTTTTAAAAGATGATAACACAAGTATTACATTATTAGACGTTCAACGGTTCATTTCGAATTTGTAGCGAGTTTTAGTTCTAACTCCTGCTTTTCTGCAATTTTCGTGAAGAGAATAGAAAAGCAAAGAAAATGTAAAAAAACTGGAGGTATCTAGCATCACCAGAAACGAACCATGAACGAAAATGTGATAATAAATCATGTCATGGCTTGGTTGATTTCTTGAAAAAAATCCTGTGTACTGTGTGTAGTTCAAAATGTGATCCAAGCTGAATTATACTTGGATCCAGATACACCTTTTGAATGTTTCTGGACATAATCCGAACCAAAATAAATCTAAACCAATTGATTACAAGCCGCCGCATGTTTAGAGACGAAGGAAGGATTCAAATAATAATTTTATAGAAAGACATATATCTGGAATTTAAAAAAAATACATAAGCTCTTCAACGTGTTGTAAAGTAAAATATATAGATATAATAATTATAATGGAAAAAATTTCATAACTGCGTCGTACATAAAGCCAAACTTTTTACAACACCCTAGAATTTCCGCTTCATAAACCGCCAAAATATCTTGGCATCCCCCTAGTACTACACAGACGGATATACAAGCTCCGATATAACACAGGAAGAAAGTACACATTACATAATCTCTTCATACTATAAGCATTTTATGAGCGGCGTTATGACAGGGTGTGAGAGCACGGCTAAAACTATGTAACAATCTCGGTATTATTCTAAAGGGTACGGGCATATCTGCGACTCCTATGTACACAGATTAAACTAATCCCCTATAAACTCGTTCATAAAATCTCTATCTTCTATTCTTGGAGCTTACCGGCGACAGTTTCCGCCGCAGACACTGAAAAATAGTTAAATTTAAGCCCTTATCACTTTTTTCGGCTTCTCCCTCTGTGTCTCGATTGAAAAATAATTGCTCCGCAAAGGGATTCTAACCCTCATTTAATAAATGAGATCAAAACGAATTCCCAATTTATTTTTTGCATCAGTCAAAACGTCCCAGCGGTACCGAACCAGTAAAAAAGGGACAAATCTATTTTGGGGAAGCTTTTGATATACTAAGGGATAATGTCATCTCTAAAGGATAATAACACGTAGGGAAGCTAAGCTGGGCAAGATTAGAAAGCCGAATAATCCTATATTCTGTGTACGGCTTAATACTTGCGCAATTAAATCTTATTTGGCAAGATGTCGCTGTCTTGTTGTTTTGGGGATGTTGGTTTATCGTTAACTTAAGTGTTTATTATTTGGTCGGCTAACTTGGCTTTTGGAAGATTCCAAAACTTAGTGAGATGCAAATCACTAATTTCGGAGTTGCAAATTAGAGGACAATGGTGACAATAAAACCTCATCTCAGAATTTGCAACTTGTATAAAATTATTGTGTGTTATATAAAGTTTCTAAACTAGAAGCGTGTGTAATTTTGAAATGGCTATACAAATCTAAGCTGTAAAACTAAGTTACATTAAATTTAAGGAATAAAACACTACGAATTATGAAACAATTACATTAGACTATAGAATTAGGAACCTAGTACGTATAAACTTTTGATTAAACAATAATAGAAACGCAAAACTTGGAACGTTGTAATTACCAAACCGTAAAATGTGAAAACTGCATTTAATTATGAAATTGTGTGCTATAAACAGCACCACCATAAATATAAAACAAAACCAATTAAAATTGCAGCTAATTGTGAAAACGACAAACTATAAAACTTTTGTTTAAAAGTTTCTCTAATAAAGAGACATTTGAAATTTTGTAGAAACGTACTTAATGGGAATTGTGTAAATAGAAAATTAATTTACACACAAAATTTAAAATTAATGAAGTTCAATATGAAGTTCATGTTAAGACTGGTTCATATCGGGTAGTTACGGATACTTAACCGAAGGTACGCGATAAGATCAAAAACGGTTTGACCTCGAGGGAGTCTCTGAAAATCACTTGAATGCGTAGCGCGACAAACGAGACTATACGGGTTCGGTACGTACAGAAGAGAAACCCGCATCCGTAGCAATACTAAATCTTCAAAATTTACAAAACGCAGCAGAACTTCGCGAAATTTTCATCAACCGTACATTTTAGCTATATGACTACCTTATACTATGTGATAGACAATTCAATTTTGCATTCAATTATATAATAATATACAGGGTGTTTCATTTAAAATAACAAAGTTGCTTATTGTACTGTGAAAATCAAACACCCTGTATACGTGATATACATTTAAAAGAATACAAAGCTATATACTGGACAACTTTTATATTTAAACTTTTTTTATATTTTGACTAATAAAGGAGCTATAGGAGAATCAATTTCTGATATTCAAAACCTCGTAGAGGGCGCCACAGTGAAATTCTAGCATTCATCAAAAAACGAAAATGTACCTAACACCAAGCTGCATAAGTGTAGAAAATTTAAACTAAATCGTGTGGTTAGTTTTTTTGTAATAATTTTTCAAAGATTTCAAAATTTTCGAAAGAGCGCCATTGCGACCTTTTTGCGTATTACATAGGTACCCGCACAGGCACGCACCCACAGACAGACACTTTTTCTAAACCACTTTTTTGGGTGCCTGATTTCCGTGTGGTATGGGAAAGTAAAAAGAGTGTCCCTCACAGAGAAACAAGGACTATTGTTTCAGGGTTTCAGTGTGCCTATATTGGTATATACAATAAAATATTAAATCGTCATAGAAAGAGAATATTAAATGTTACCATTACGTGAACTTTTCTTGTCAAGATCTGAATATATTATTCATTCTGAAATTTTTGCATTAATTCCAAAAGGTTAAATGAAAACTTGTATGTGCCTACCTCGATTGTTGGTGAACGTACCCACGCTTTGTTGCTAATGGGTTTTCGTAGTCGAAAAGTTAGATTTATAAACTCGTAAAATAATAATTTTGAAATGGGAATTTTGATCCAAGCTCGTGGTGAAATAAGTTTTAGAACATAAAATGAAGTAAATGAGTGACGCAGCGTTTACTGCTATCATTTAATTTAACAGCTATAGTTGTTGGTCGGTACAGCATCAGCAAAAGCAGCAGACCAAGCAATTACATCCCAGGGACTAATAAAATAGAAGCAACGATCATCTTAGCGTAATAGCTCCACGCAATAATAAATTTCCTCTGGTTCTCTCCCGAATTGCGTTTATTTTTAGGGAGCGTTGTACAAATTTGATGGTTGCGTTTCTGGATAGACATGGACGTGGCTCTGTTTTCTCTTTATAAAACAAAACATACCCGGGGAAGAGCAAAAAAAAGTAGGGAATTCGTGGAATGTATAATGAAGAATCATCCTGGCTCATTATTTAATAACCGGAGCTGTAGCTACACTTCTCTTCTGTATTTTGGCAAGGGTCATCTCGAGGGAATGGTTATGCAAGTTCTCTAATGGAATTTTGTCTATTCGGCGCATCCGCCAATGTGAAATTGAAGTTATATTACTGCTCAGGGCTTTTGTGCGAAATCCATCATACATTTCAGTACGGAATTTAACGCAGTTGAGGGATTTGTAGATCTTAATTTACTTTAATGTAAGAATAGATTGCTTAGCCCCAGGAATTAGGTATAAGGTAAAAGCCGAAACGTGTAACAAAAGTTACCGGGAACAACACAATATATAAATTTTGTGGAAATTTCCAATTTATATAAGATCGTGGAAGATCTGCGAACTCATAAATTAGTTTTTTATAGTTGAAGCGGTGGTTCTAGAATTCAATTTCAGTTAGTTCCAGAGATTTTAGTTTAAGGAAGACATAAGTTTATATAAAATAGAACCTCTTAAAACTTGAGCTTAATCCAAAGCTTTCGCAAGCTTTACCGGCTTAGACTCATAACTTTCTTTAATTTTCAGGAGGTATTTAAGTTGCGTAATGGAATTTTTAATGAAATAGTTCGTTTCCGCTTCTACGACACAAACAAACATTCAACTTGCATTATTATTAATGAAAATTAACAACTTTTCGTTTCCTAAAAACCCTTCAAAAAAAGCGTAGGTTCATTTTCATGTAAATGAAGAGGCGCTTAAGATTTTACAGTCTGTAAACATTTGCTTTACGTAACCTACTTAAAGCGTCATATACAGAGGGAACCGTTCCTGTTCCTGTTCCAACAGTGCTATTTATTAATCCGGAGAGCATCTTTGTGTTTCATAATTTTAATCCATTGTAAACTTCGCGATTTAAGTACAAAAGAAAATTGATTTCAATTATGAAAACTGAATAAAAGGCGCGAGGGGGAGCAAAATGCAACAAACCGAGCGAGAGGACGCTTAGAATTTAAAATGGACTAGTCAATGTGCGATTAAAATGAAAAACTTTGCAAAAACGTTACTCCAAACTAAAACCCTTAAAATATAGTGGGGATTAACTCTATATAAAAGCGAATTCTGTAATCTCACTAGTTTTAATAATTTGTTACACGCTTCATTCCTTTTGTTAAGCTTTACCATTTTAGAGTTATAGAGTTAACTTTAAATATTTGAACAAAAACAAACCCAAAGTAATAATTACACAGACACAATCTAGAACTCGATGTAATAATAAATAGTTAGCCATTATACAGTGTGTCTATTTTATCTTGCAACCCCTTAAACCGGTACAATAGGCAACACACTTTCCAATCCAAGGATAGCGTAAATTTAAAAAAAAGTAGAGGTGCGCACCGCACCTACCCAGGACTTTCCCATACTAAAAATATTTCGTTTTTGGTATTCAACAGTAGTTCGCGAGGCAGCATTGGAAATCACTTGAATGCGTAGCGAGAAACACCAGACTATACGGGTTCGATACGTACAGAAGAGAGACAGGCATCTAATTTACTAACGCAGCGGAAGTTCGCGATTTTCTCATCAACCGTACATTTTAGCTATATGACTACCTTATACTATGTGATAGACAATTCAATTTTGCATTCAATTATATAATAATATACAGGGTGTTTCATTTAAAATAACAAAGTTGCTTATTGTACTGTGAAAAGCAAACACCCTGTATACGTGATATAAATTTAGGAGAATGCAGAGCTATATACTGAACAAGTTTTATATTTAAACTTCTTTCATATTTTGATTAATAAAGGAGCTATAGGACTATCAATTTTCGATTTTGAAAAATTCGTAGAGGGCGCCACAGTAAAATTCTAGCATTAATCAAAAAACGAAAATGTACCTAATATCAATCTGCATAAGTGTAGAAAATTTAAACAAAATCGTGTGGCCAGTTTTTTTGTAATAATTTTTCAAAAACTTCAAAATTTTTGGATGAGCACCGTTGCGACCGTTTTTGGATTTACTAAATAAATTTTTCTCCATGGTATAGTACCGTCATGGGAAGTACCACCTCATCTAATTAATTATCACTAATTACCTGCCTCTTCCGCATAATTACATTCCTAATTATATATTTTTTCATTTCATATTACCAATGCTGTAATTCAACAAAATGTTTTTAAATTTTTCCCTTTCATTCAAGGTAATTAATTAAGGAAGTAAACACAAGCGTAGATTATTTGGGAAAATAAGTAAGGCGTGTTGTCGGTCATGCCATTTAAGTTATTACACTTTCAGGTCTGAAATTTATGAATATTGCGCGAGTTATAAATTTGATTATGGAAATTTTAAATCAGATTTGGCCAGTTTTACAATCTTACACGAGTTTTCTTGCACAAACATAACGTTACAGACCATTTCATAATATGAAATGTCTGACGCCTCTACCATTTTGTAATTATTTCTTGTAACGAGTTAGAAAGTTCTTAGCGAACTTTAGGGATTTCTGTTTGATTCTAAATCAAGGCGCCTCCACCATTTACATAGAATTTCGTAATTTAATTCAACAACCTGTGAGAGTTAGAAATTGTGGTTTATTTTTTTCCCCTTGTAGTACTACCTGAAACTTGTCTAGTGTTAATTCATACTATAAACCTGAAATCCACAGGGTAATCTCATAAATAAACTCGAGACCGAAACAGGAAGATGCACATCTTGCAGGAGAGAGCTTCTGCTGCAATGCGCGGCTCCTGCGGCGAAAACCCCGCAACTCCCTACGGCCAAGCCTGCTGATTTATCAATCCAATCGTCTACTTCTTCCATCTACAGCTCGGCTACCATCAAATTAAATAAATATGACGTAGTTGTAGATATTTTTTTAAATCTGATCCCAACAAAACTTAAAGATCTTAATTTTGCTAATTTATTTTAAGCTATGGAAGTCACCAGGTGTAGAGCAAGCGAATCTTCGGGGAAAAATTATTCAAGCACGTAAAGTGTAATTAGAACTTTGTAGGGCTATAATTATTTTTCCATGTGCCTTCAACTAAAGGTAATGGGGCTTTTGGAGCGAGTGCAACAGCATTTGATTTACTTCTTTAATAACAGGACTGCCAGAGCCAACTCGTAAATAATATAGAGCCCGGAAAAAGCCGCACTTTTACTGGACTACCGAGTTTCAGACGGACTACAGCGGCAGTCCTTCACTCCCATCGCAATATCCTTGCGATTCGGTATTGGATATGACATCTGAAATGTTTGTTATTGCACTAGTTTTTGCCCGCCTTATGTGTTCCTTCATGGAGACTGTTTGTGTAAGCTTTATGACGAGCACGAACCAATAAAATTTAAATTAAAAATCAATTATAAAAATATTTGGGGATGAATTAATCCCTCTAATCGTAAATATCCCGTTTGAAGGACAGGTTTTAATTCCGTTTTGGTTTAATCCGAGAAAGAAGGAAAGGGCGGATTATGAAATAGAATTAATTAAAAAAATAAAGTAAAAAATTGTAGAATGAGATTTCGCGAGGCGATTAAAAAAGGCTCTCCTCTTTGGAGAAGGAAGGTAATCTTATAAAACCTTACGAAAGTGTTTTCTTTAATATTATATGCAGAAATTAGGTGCGCCGGAGCGTTGTGAACATAAATTAAAAATAAACTTCAATTTAAATAAATTAGCCTTGGAAAAACACTGATGACTTTTAAGCCATTGTTGCGAATAATACCGTTTAATCTGTTTTATAAACTTTTCCTCCTACATACAGAGTTATAAAAACTTCCTTTAAAAAATAATAAAGGCATTGAAATTAATGTAGTCCCCCACACAGAAATCAACGTAATTTGCTTTTCTGACTGTTTAATTTAATTTGCGGATACGCCTACGTACTGAATCAAAATGGAAATATAACCAAATATACCCTTTATAGACATGAAATATCCTCGTCTGGTTAAACATTGATACAAAACAGGATAAATATTAGTAAACCTTCAATACAGTAAGTTAGTTTCGCTAGTTTAATTAGCAAGTAGTGGAAAATTATGGAGTATGTTAAAATATAAATGTACTGAAAGAAGAAATGTCTTTTGACAGAGTACTGGTAATAAGAAAATTTAGTCTGAATTTTTTATTGTTATCTACACTGAAGTAGAATGTAAATCTGTGGCTCGTCCGAACCACTGCGCGCGTTTCTAGTTATACTTCTTTCTTTCTAGTTTCATAGGTTAGAACGAGCACAAAACCCGTTTATAAAATTTAGAGCAGTTGCCTAGGAAACGAAAACAAATAGCATTTTGTTCGAACAATTTTTTCTTTCTAGCATCATAAGTTAGAGCGAGTACAAAACTCTGCCGTTTATGGGAGTTACCTAGGAAACGAAAATAGATGACAATTTGTGCCCGCACAATTAAAAGGAATCGTAGTAGGTATAAGTATTAATTAATCCTTCAAAATTAAAAAGTCTAGAGCTCTTGTTTCTGTGTGACGCAGATATAAGCTGGACAACGAAAATCCAGTCACCTTGTTCAAAATAAAACACAAATTAAAAATTAATCCTGACTATAATAAAATTTAGAGAATATCAAAATTTTTTTGAGATTAAATTGGATCGAAACGTAAGGTAGTGAGTTCAAGCCCTATTAACTGCCTTTTTTAAAATTCTATTATCAACAATTTTGTAGAATTAAACACAAATCGTAGGTATCTAGATTTAATTAGATTCTGTTTGAATAAACCAAAGTTTTCCCTTTAATTTTCTTTCCGTATAATTTTCTACGAGTAGATTTCCCAAACTGTATCTTCCAAAGCCGGTGCTTATTTTAATCAAGCTAACACGTGCAACCTTAAAACCGTATTCCCTCGTACACACACACACATAGGATTTTATTCCTTAGTCGACTAATTTAAATTTGGTTGGTTAAATCGGGATGGCAAGAGAGCAATTTTTGCGAAATCTGTGTCGAGCAGTAGCAAACCCCTGCCCGTTTACCTCGACCGGGGCTAATCTGTCCCATTTTTCCTAAATCCTGTTATATGCGAGACGAAATCCTAATTAAACTGTATATGAAATAGCGCGCATCAGGAAAATTTGCACACATTACCATACTGAGAATTAAACTGCACTGTATGGCAATATGCAATTTCATTGAAGTGGTAATGTTCATGCATAATAAATTCGCATAACAGGCCGCGGTTACAAAACACAAAACGGAATTTCCACCTGGTCCGAGAATAGACCATGGCACGAACTATTTGAATATCTAATGCGGAGCACTACTCGTCTGGGAACTGACATCCTCATACAACATCACAACTAACCCCGGGACACCCCGGAACTACCGGTTGAATTGCATTAAATTTGTATCGATTAGAAAGTGGGTTCGTAAATAATCAAAACTTTACTATAGCCATCCATGGACGGATCCTGTCATTTAGATCCGATATCAACTCCTTTTTCGACCTGAATCCGTCATAACGTCAATCTTAAACAATTAAAAATTGTACATTGTGATAGGCGGAACTCAAAAAATTATCTGATACACGGAAATAGAACCAGATTAAAAATAATCTGATTTTAAAATACATTCCTGTAAAAGTTAATCCGGAAATGTAATTTTTATTCGAATGTCTGTTCTTTCGATCAGATCTAACTTCGCTTTCATTTTCAAGTATAAAACTTATTTCAGTTGAATTTGACTGAAATAGAACACTAGATTATTAAGTTTTAAATTAATTTTAATCACATTGTGTACTTACACAGTGCTAATTTTTAAATCCGGTTACAGTGTGCTCGCGAGCTTTTGAGCTTTCGGTGTGGTGCCTGTCTTCGAGCTTAAATCGCGGTTAGCGTTTACATCCACTTTGTTGAATGTACATCCAGCGTAAAAGTTATGTACGCGAATTAGGGGTGATTTAGGCGGTACAAAGGCGTAATTCGAGAAATTATCGTGTTCCAGAACGCGCGCATATAAAGTTTTAAGTGCGGGTAGTACTATATAGAGAATTTAATAATCGCGAGATCTCTTTGTTTGCAACCAGGTTCTAACCCCCGCGTGACACGTCAGTGACTACCTCCAAACCTCCCGCGGAAGAACTTTGGGATTGTAAAATAAAACCGAGAAGAAAACTGGCCGGGGTTAATTAAAATACTTTTTATACACACTTTTGCAAGTTACTCGAGATTAATTAGCTCTTCATTATAAATTAGTTCGCCAACACTACTAGACTGCGCTTGGTGTGTTCGTTCGAACTTCTGGAAAATGAAAATGTAAAAAAAAGAACTTGTTTAAAGTTGCTCTTGTGTATGGGACGAGAAAATCTATGCTTCTTCAGGTTAACCAGATTTCATTACATCTCTATTATTTAATTGGCATGCTCGTACAGAATTACCTGAATTTTTTTAACAAGAACAAAATATAATTCAAGTTAACCCTTTAAAATGCTATGAGCTCAAATAAATTTAGCAACATATAACAAAACAAACAGTTCTGGGAAAATTAAATATAAAAAAACAACTTGGAAGCCTTTTGCATACATTCGGTTTTAAATTTAG
Organism: Hemicrepidius hirtus; assembly: GCA_963082805.1. Taxonomy (NCBI): domain Eukaryota; kingdom Metazoa; phylum Arthropoda; class Insecta; order Coleoptera; family Elateridae; genus Hemicrepidius; species Hemicrepidius hirtus. Next base: position 30,988,486 of record OY720162.1, read on the forward strand.
ATTGGGTTAGATCAGAGAGTAGGCCGAGGATTGTAACATTTCAGTTTTTGGATAAAGCAAAGTTTTACGGTTACGGAATAACAAACCGTTTCCCATTACCTGCAACTAGCACAATCTACCCACATTAAAAATACAAAAGTAATAAAAAAAACATGCCCTCGAGCTTTTGTACTTTTGAAGCATTCAGTATGACCTTTAAAACTATAACAATGATGGAACGTTAAAGGGAGATATTTAGTTAGTCCCCTCCCACTCTACAACTTATTTATCCTTGATACAAAAACTCAATTAGAACGAGTCAATATTTAATTTAAATTTGTTGGAGAGGCGTCTGAAATACGTTGGTAAATTTATTTTTATAAGTTATTTTAAATTTAAAACGTTTAAATGTGAGACTAAGATAACAAAAAAGAAACTAAAAAACAGAATACATTTTCAAAGCGTAGAAAAGGGTTTTGGGAACACGACAAAGTGACTCGTTAACAAATTAGATATTTTCTTTAGCAAAAAATGTTGAAGCCGCCTATGAAAGTTTTAAAATTTGTTTATTTTAGACACGGTTGAAAAAATTTCGTGCTTATTATAGGACAAGTAAAGAGTCCCTTATACTTCATTACCGTGTCTCTACAAAGCTAAATTATACAAAAAAAAATTGTTTGTTAAACACAAACAAAATGATATTACATTTTTTTTATTAAAATTTAAAAATATATTTATTTGTGATGAAAGAAAGTTAAGGTGATCAAAAAGAAGGGTAGAATTTTTCCAGGACCGCATAGAGAATGTAAAGAATTTTCAGTGGAATTAGGAAAATGCGAACGCGTAACCATACACACCCACACCAACATACACACGCGCCTCCTCTCTTCTCCGGTAATGAGGCAACCAACTTTTACGTCCTAAAATCCTTTGTTCGTAATTCGGTAAGAGTAGTTGTTGTCGGTAAATGGCAAAGCAACATAGGATGTGCACCATTCCGGGCCTTATTTGCCCTAAGTATAGGGCTTTGCAAGACGCTCTGGCGCAATGCGGTACTGTTTATTCCACGTGCAGACTCAATTCACTCGCTACACGCGAATTGGGGGTGTATTTAATTTTTGAGCGCCGATCCTGGACGAGCCTTGACGGTCTTGTCATTCCCAACATGTTCCCTGCATTATCCTGACATATCAATGAAACGAATGCGATGTAAATGGGTCCTTCGCTTTCAAGTGGCTATTCGTCGGTATTATCACACCGTGGTTTGCTCTTTCCCATCTTTTGTATCAACGTAATTGTTGTTATGTTCTCCTTATGTGTCTGTCAGAATTATGTCGGGGCGTCATTTTTGTCTGCCCTCTTATACAGATATTATTTCTACGACCGTTCTTGTAATATTCCCTTTTCTCTCACAATCCTCACGCTTCTCTTTGATTCGCACCTACTTATTGAAAGTTTCTTTATTGTTGTCTCCAAATAGGGATTCATTAATGAAAGATGAGTATTGTAGAAAATTATTTCAACGTAATCCTATACTATAATGAATACTTGGGTATATTTGATTTTCAAGGAAGAAATTCGTTTTTCTCATTAGGCCCCTCACTAAATTGTATGAATCTTATTTTTTTTATATATAATGAAGTCATTTTAAAGCTCAAAAGCTTCCGGATTTTGAATAAATAAAGCTCCGGTCTGAAGCAAGTTGAAAGAAAACATTTTTTTAATTGAAATAGATTGTTAAAATTTGGTGGAGGCGCTGCGCTCCACTAAATTTAAAGTGAAATATTGACTTGTAGGAAAGTATCCTTGTGTTGTGTAATCCGATTGAAATATCGTATACTTGGATTGGGTAACACCTTGACTCTAACCTATTATAGGTACATAAAACATTACTAACTTAATTAAAAAAATTTAATCCGAATCAAAAATGTGCCTGAAATTAAAGAAAACGTTCAGATGGATTCTAATTCATTTGAATCTAATTTTATTAGAATATATTTATTATTATTAATGGATTAATGGTTCAAACCCGAAAAGGGAAATCGTAAAATATTTAAAGCAAACTAAATAACCTAATTTTGCAGTTTCAATCAATTTGCTCCATGCCCGCAAGCATTTATTAATTACTAAATTAATTAACAATAGTTTATTAAACGATTTATCTTTTGTGGCTTTATTGAAGACAAAATTAACAGGTTTCTGTATCATATCTAATCTAATTATTTTGATTGTTTCTATAAGGCGCTTCTAATATTTTAAAAATTGAAACTTTAATTTTTAGTTTGTGGCAAATCCTTGGTATAACCCGGAACCGATTTAAATATTAATTCGGCTTTTGGATCGAATGTTTGATTCAACATGTTTCGCAATTCCAGAAAATAATTAATAATCCTAATATAATGTAAATATTTTTTAAGCTTCTCCCCTAAGGTCGATTATGACTACCTACATGTCCGTCATGTGTCGTATATGGCGCCTCCACCATATGTTACGATGATTTTTATTTCTGACAACATACTACCTACGTACATTACTCAAATTAATTATATTTGCTTTGACTGATCAGCCGAATAGAGGAAATTTTCACATAACCTGATTAACAAAAAAAAAATAACTTCGAGTATATTAGTCAGTAAAAGCTGTTGTTTACTTATCGTTGATTTTACCAATTTCCAAATTATGTTTACAACATTAGAGCGTTGTAGCGTAAAAAAATCGAAACAACAAAATTACCGTGGGAGCAAGCAAGTTTCAATCATGCGCTTAATTCGAGTCCAGTTTGGAAACAGACATTGATTATCTCGGACATTTTGTCTGAATATTCGCTTATTTTTCCAACACCATTATTAGCGAACATGAAATGGGTCCGGAAAAGGTGTTGTCTCTACAATGTGGCATCGACAATGGATAAACAATGGTTAATTAAGCGGATAATCGTTGCTTCATGGTTTGCTAACTATTCACAGTCATATTACTCACGGCACAGGATTCTTGCTTGACTGACATACACGCCATGTCAGCAATCAACAATGCCTAAACACCTTAACAGTTTATTAACATTAATGGCACGCGCGCTCTAACACTGAAAATCGGGTAGTTTACGCCATGACGAGAGTTTTGTTATCCTGTACATATCCAAAGCATTAAACGGTACAGTTACAGACGCAAATTTTGCAATTAAAGTACAAACAGTACAAAATTCAACAGACAATTTTAAATACATAAGAGACCAACAAGGATAGGAAGAAAGGGGTTCTCCCGAACGTAAATAAAAAATAAAGGAGCAAGGAAAGAAAAATAAATTTCTAAATAATGTTTCTTATTCCCTTCCACAAATGTGCGCAGTGGGTCAGCGAGAGAGGAAGAGAGAAAAATGTAGAAGCAAAATTCTAACAACCGAATACACGACACATTTTATCTAGAGGGGAAACGGCCGTCCATAGGGAAGGAAGATATGATGGAAGAGTAATTCAGAGTGATTTTGGATAGGACATGGGAAGAGGCAAGGGGCCTTGGAAGAGGGCAACGGGGATGTCTCAGCCAGAATCATGAGTGGGGGTAGGAGGAGGCAATAGGTAGGAAGTCGAAATGGAAACAAGGGAGAAGCTGTGGAGAAACAAAGTGGGAGAATCTCACACTATACGGAAGCGCGAACGGATTAGTTGAAGGGCAGGGGCGGCCCCCCGGTAAGGAGCAAGTTGGAACTGTTGGTGCAAAAAATCCTCTCTACTGTAGGGGAAAAATAGGTCAACTTGAATTTTTTCCACTCACTTTAAAAGTGGGAGGAAACGATAAACAATCATTACCTTAACTATTCCTACCTACCTAAATAAAATTGGTCAAGTTGGCTATGGTTACATTGAAGTTACGTGGAATCACAGCCAACTTTTTAGATTACTACTGTACCTAGTACCATAAAAAATTTAGCAACAAAAGTTTGTGCTCATGATATTCTTGCCATTACGTTCTTAATTTTAGAAAAAATGTTATTTTTCTTGTAACATTCTTCATTACGATCTGACCTTAACGTCAGAAAAAATAATCATATATAAACAAAAAAAAGTTGCAGCCCACACTTAATTCTCCTGAAATAAACCCACATGTTTTTTGTCTCATGAAACCTTGTCCTTTATCTCAAATTATAACATCTCAAAGGTCGCAATACCTAAAATATATAATTAAAGCTTCATTCAAGCACTTTTTAAAAAACTTCCAGGCTTTCAACATTTTCCATTAACTTTCTTTCCTTTTTTAAAAGTCCAATTACTTAAATTAGATTTAATTAATGCATCCATACAAAAGAGGGATAAAACAAAACGTTAAATAAATGTCTAACCTTACGCTTGTGCATAAGAAGTCCAAAATATAAAAGAAAAGACTTTTCATTTACCCATTTAAAACTCCCCTCTAATTTTCTTTAGGTACACAGAAATAATCGTGAACAGAAAAAATTAGCCCCACGATGTTCTCCCTCTGGCCTCAATTTTTTTAAGGGTCCACGAGAACATTTACACCCTAGCCGAAAGTTTGCCTGAGTCGAGATCAAATGTCAAATGTGGCAATGCTCAAGGAAAGTTGAATGAGTTTGTGTTAATTGGAAAGCAGAGGGAAGTTCTAGCATCGTCTTTTGACTCTTATCCTTGAAAGAAAATCCGACAGGAAAAAAGTGAAAATAAAAATTCCTCACGACCCATTAACCAAATTAAGCTTCATTTACAGTTGACTTTCATTAGATTTTTTTAAGAATACGAAAGCTTTGAAGTACAATAATTAAAGAAAAAAAGTTATTATTATAAATATAAATGTTTAATTAAAAAAAATTTCTTTTAGGGTTTGGGGATCATAAAAATAGATTTATCCTTGATCTTCCTTATTGTGTGAAGCTATAAAGTTGATTTATACAACAGTTTGGGGAGGACTCTGCATTTATGTGCAGTGAACGTACAAAAATAACGTTATTGTGCAATATTTTATGCATTAGTAATCTATAAAACGTTGAAAGTAAGTGTTGCATGTTTATTGTTAGCGTTTTATTACCCCATTTATAGGAAGCGACATTCTTAAAGCAAACGACTGTACATGGAATAAATTCAGGAATAAAGTGGAGAGAAATATTTTCCGGAAAAAAGCATCCAATATCGTCTCGTAATTTTATCCTGGCTAAAACACAAATTAAGGCTCGGGCGCTATAAAAATGTCTAATCTAAATTAACCAAAACCAGAACTGGCATCAATTTAAAACTACACCGACATAAATCGCTTTTAAAACACGTTAAATTACAAGAAACCCTTCCACACAACACCAATACAGTATAACATTACGAAAAATTAACCGACCAATCGTTTTTTATTATCCGTTTAAAAAAAATCTGTGTTTATCAACACACGATCTTCAACATGCAAAAATATTGATGGGATGATTACAGGGAACTCTGTTGCTGTATACATTAGCAAAGTGCACTTACATAGAAAGCCTTTAGTTGATTGAGAACGTCCGTGCAAGGTACTAACCTGAAAAAGAAAAATCAAATTAAGATCATTATGGAAATTGGTCATGTGATGTCTTGTTATAACTCACTCTTTTCTTAAGGGTTTGGTTTGATTAATCTTGAATTTTTTTTATATCTTTTAATAAGCCCCCTAATCCTACAAACCCTTACAATAACTCTACTTCAAGTTTTAATTCAATAACAAGTCCTTGTTTTGTTTTGTATACTCAAGGAAAATAAAAAGAAAAGCGGGTATGTAATGATACAAGTTGGAGAGTCAAGAGAACTTGACAAGCCAATTTGAATCATACATTATTGGTTCAACTCACACGTGACACTCGCAACTCTTTCGAAACATTTTCCACCTGAAGTAATTTGTCAGCTTTGCATGTCACGAAGTTAAAATGAATATGCATCTCGTGACTGCAGTTGTCATTAAATGTTTCCGCATACATTCTAGTTTTACTTAAATAAATAATAAAATGGAACATTTACAACAAGTCTGGAAAGTTTTCTTGAAAATGCATTTTCAAAATATTTTTAATATTCTTGGTATAACATATAGGGTGGTTCAGAATAATCGTCAGTGTTTTTAAAACACAATGAGCTATGAAGTTGTTAAAAAAACTTTTATTACCAACGCATCTAACCTACAAAAAATAGTTTATTGGCGCTGCTAGAATTTTCCAAGGAAAACCGAAAGCAACCTTGCAATTTGTAATGGAAACTGGTTTTGTTTGGAATCATTGCATAGGGCTGTCTTTTTTTATTTGGCATTTCAATTCATATTCCGCCAGCCAATCAGAAGTGTCCTTTTTTAAAAATTGAACCAATCAGGAGGCCATTTTACCGGTCTAGGATGTTTTGACGCGGCCAGTTTGGCGCAGCCGCTTTTTCCTTTTAAAAAACACAACACTTATAATATTTCTAAAATTTAAACCCTAGACGTTTGCGCCTAAGCGTTCTTACGCCAACCGATTCTTGCGACAAACCGTCCCTACGCCAAACCGTCCCTGCTGCGCCAAATCGGCCGGGACAAACCAGCCGCGCTAAAACGTCCGGCCCCCTATTTTATTAACAATATTTTGATGATAACTGAAAACCAGTAGAATCTTTCAGCAACAATATTTATGTCAAATAAGCGTCAAACAAATGTCAAAAAAATATTATTGTTTTCAAAAATTTTTGTTTCATTTAATTTTCATCCGAATACAACTCTTAGGGCCGGTATTTCAGTTTGCGTTTAAGCTTCAGCTTGGTTAAGCCTCGATCATTGCCTTTGATCGAGGCTTAGCCAAGCTGAAGCTTAACCCAGACTGAAATACCGGTCCTTAGTCGCGTACGTGAAGTAATCGGTTCACACACGGATAGCAGTGCGTGAAGTCTCACATTCAACATCGATGCGTAAAATCCCATGCATTTCTTATGGAGTTTATTTCATGCATAATGACCATAAGACCCTGTACACTCTTACGCACCGAAAACATTGTTAATATTCCTGTCTTTTTATTTTCCGGGTCCGGGTCTACTTACTGCACATCGTTTCAGTTCCTACGATTCGTAGCGTTCGCGTCAAACGATTGTGAATATATTTCGATTATTAATACTAAAGCACTGACCAAATAAATTTATTTATAAAGACAGTGGGTTATAGAAACTGTCGATACCACTATCAAATATTATTTCTAACTTAGGGTAGTAGGTAACCAGGAGTAAATAATGTCTACGTAACAAGAGCTTTATTTTCAATTTTCTAAACATTGTCTGTGTTAATGAAGGTAGTGTCTGCAGGAGAGAGAATCTTATATTGTGTTACAAACCCTTACTGGATTTAATTACAATAGTTATACTTGAAGAACCCTTAGAGGTAAACAAATATTAATCAATAAATTAGAAATTATAGTTAAAGGGAAAATGAATTACAAATTGAAATCTCACATCATAATTCAATAATGAGCAATCAGAGTTCCGCATGTAAAACGTAACTTCGTTTCTGTAATAACCAGTTATTAAATCCCAGCTAAGCTGTAATGGGCAATAAATACGAACGCAACTCATAAAAGAATCCTGTGCCATAGAGCATATAAATACCAGTGGTAGCTTTTATTTATCGACGCTTAAGACACAGATTGTAGCGTTTGTAGGACGATGGGCCCTCGTTTATAGCCCTTCATTGGAATTCGCGCCCATATCACGCACCCCATTTTCCTGCTAAGGAAAAAAAGTTGGAAAAACCGACTGGAATTCCTAAAAAAAAAAAATAACTCGAATCCTCATTTGTCAAAGAAAAAGCAAACTCTTCGGAATTATTTGATAAAATACGTGGAATGTAATTGTAAGCAATACAAGAACTAGAATAATGCTTGGGAATCGTGTATGGGGTTAGGAAAGAACCAATTAGGGTTGATTAACATTCAATTGTTTCTGATGTATTTAATCTTGATCTAGGATTAATTAAACGTATTCTATAAAAAAAATCCCATCCAATTAGAAATGATTTTCCAATTAATTTTACTTTTTAATCCCTCTTCTGTTCCCTAAGTGAAATATTATGTTTCAAAAAACAAACCAATTTTTCCTTTCTCTCACTTTCTTAACCTGAACGCCACAAAGACAAAGTATTTTAAAAAAAAATAAATATTAATGAAAATAAAGGTTTTAACTTATCCGGTATAAAAAGGAAACAGTAGTAAATCCAATTAGTTAACAAAAAAAAATACACCCTGTTATACAGTTTCACAATTCACATTCACATCACTACCTTGAGGGGTTGAAGGTGTTTACATAAATATTTCGTGCTTAGTTGAAGTAGGTTGAAAGAAACCTGGGAGGAATTTTAATGACACGGCGACCTTTAAAAAGGGGCGTAAAGGAAAAAAATGATACTATAGTCCAAAAGGTATATGAAAAGCAAGTCGCAATAAAAAAACAGTCGGTGCCCATCGTCACCCAATAAGAATTCGGAGTTTTTTCAACAGCTGTCGTTAATGCAGTGCGATAGCAAGATTAAAACAAGGGAATTAAAAGCTGGCCTTTGAAAAGCGCGGATCGATTTGGAGTGAGCAGGTCACTTGTAATGCTAGATACGCATTCCACCAACAACCCCAATAACACCGCGCTGTGAGGGTGTACGTGAGCGAGACAAATGATGCGTACGTAAGTGAGTAGATTAGAGGTCGATGTACACAATTCCGACAGTAATTTGTCGAGGTGTGTGAGTTAGAACTTTGCTCGTAACATTCCGAGTTGTTCCAGATTATTTTCTATCGATCCCTGCCTAACTGGTTGGGTGGGCATCGGCCCATGAGTTACACACTTTTTCATTTAAGCTTCAAATTACTTCAGTACGCAGACAACGCCAACTTTGTTGCAACTGGGATCTAACGTAAATGGATAGCGGAAATTGCGACCCCAACTCCTCTTCATGACAGAAGGGTCGACTGGAATCCAAACCAAATTTTTATTCCCTGACCAGACTGATGAAAAGCTGCTCTCAGCTAAACCGCACTTTATTTATTTTTAAACACAAATCCTCATCTGCTTTAATTTGAAATTAAAAATTTACTCCAATTTTCAACCGTAACTAGATTTCTACAAGTATAGGGCAATCACAATTAATCGAGATTTTCCTAACCGGAACCGCCCTACAAACAATCTGCAATTCCCTCCACCTAAAACAATATTTACTTTGGAGGCTTACAGAAAACCTGCGACGTGAGAAGGACCACCTGGTAAATTAAACACGCAAATCAGAGTAGATTTACTGAACAAATCCATGAATTTTACAAGAAACAACAGGCACAGGGAAAGGGTTCCGAGAAACAAGCATTCGAGGAAAATATTTTGTATTAAACATCAAAGCACAAGAAAATTGTATATCTACGTTGGTAAAGCAAAGGGAATTTAAAAACCTACATGAAGTACGAGTAGATGACGGAATATTTTACCTGACAGACGCCACGAGACCTTTATATCTTCGTAGTAAGCTATTAAGCTGAAGCTCTAAAGTGGGATAAGGTTGAAAAATAGTTGGTAGGTAGTATATCGCGTTTGCGTCAATCCACTATATCTGTAGAATACGAATCTACAATTTTTTCCCAACAAACTCGACACACTACATAATACTAAAATAATAGCCCTTAGGTTCTTCCATATAGTCAGCCTTGACTTGAGGGTTGGTAAAATTTACGAACTACCATCAGGTTAGTCTAGCAGTTCTAGAAATGAACTTTTAATAAAGTAACTCAAGGTTTAAAAAAATCTATAAGTAGTGTTGTGTGTAGAACTCGGGTTCAAAAAACTTTCTGCTAATGCATTGTACAATACATAGGTCAAACATGCCAAGGTTAATACAATTCATAAATAAAATATTAGGGGGTTTATAATAAAATATTCTACTAATGCACCAAAGTGTGTATATAGGGCAAACAAATATTTTTGTCGTGTAGGGTTCACTTAACTGTAAAAAAGATTTTGATCGCAATGTGTCTATAATATTTTTACAGCAGCAACAAACCATAAACAAGAAGTCTATATGTGTTTTTAAGGTGGCGTGCTAGAAGCTTATCGTTAATTTTGCAAGTTTGCATGTGTTTTACGGTTAGAAGATTAGAACAAGTTTATGGACGCTAATGATTTTAACTCCATCACCAATAGAATCGCTAATGAGTACAATAAAAGTTCAAACATTGTAACACGACACCTACGTTCTATGATATATGATGAGGGGCTCGATTTTAAGTGAAATTTAATACTTCCAGCAAGTGATACGTCTAATTTTTGATTAAGGTTCTTGGGAGCTAATAGGAGTTTATGGTTCCTTGGAAGAACAAACTTGGATAAGTGAAATAAACTAAAACTTCCCAAAGTAATAAAGTTTTAATGAAGTACCACAATGCATTCTTAATAACTTTATAAATAGTGGAACACACTGTGTAATAATAATCCAGCGCCAGGTTGGAAAAAAAACTTTCAACATGAATAGCAAATTATGAAAAGTTGGGGTATTTATCGGAAAATTATTTAAGCAGACGTAGAAAAAGTTTTAAGGCTCCAAGGCTTGTTATGTCTGAAATGAAGAAATCACGAAAGCATTTAGGAAGTGATCCTTAAATCGCGGAATAAAATTAAAAACTAATTACTCTAATGGAAATTGTGCTACCGAAATGTCATGCAACATCATCAATTTAGGCAACGTCTTAGCAGCACACTGAGAACAGCTGAGTCGTGTAACTCAATAGCAATAATGAATCTAATTGATCCATTAGCTGAGTGAGAGCTAAATGCTCTAAATTCGCGTTCACGCGTTGCTTAGAATAATTAAACAGGTATTATTGTGGAAAATCACATAATACGATCTAATAAACGCCTTTATGTTACCCTACTTCTTAAAGACATTTACATTTTATTAGAATTTACTACGACGATGTAATCGTACAAATCATCTTTTAAAAAAATGTTTTTTTCGGCGCTCCACCATTTGTCACCTACTTTTAATAATTTCCTTTTGATATAAAGTACTAACAAATTTTATTAACTCACCCCCATCAATCTTTTTATAATTACCATTTTATATAGGAACTCAGAATATGCAATTTTAACTGAAATTAATTTTCTATGGTATCTCCGCCATATGTCAAGAAGGGTTGATTAATATAATTAGAAAGGAATTGAAGACATAGTAATTCTTGCAAATAATTTAAATACTCCTTTGCAACATTTCAAAATTATAAAGGCACAAAAATATTTCTTCTTTGCATGCATTTTGTCGTAATTAAATAATTTACTATGAAAGAGGAATTTTATAATTACATAAATATGTTTCTACGGCGCGGTTGCTCCACCATTTATCGAATAATTTTGCTAATTAGTTCACGAAGATAGTCAGTCTGTGAAGATCATGTTTTGTATAAACTAGTTGTGGTCAGAACTATCTTTCAAGCACAGTATGTTACCCCTTCGTAGTGGCTTGAAACTAAGTGGACCTGAAAACCTAGTACTGGCAAGCGTGATGATTAACAGTGGCGGTCCGGGCCGTCCTTAAGTGCTGCAGAGTTGCAGAACAACCAGAAATAAGATTTCTAAATTTAAGTATGAATACTGATATGATACAAGTCCACTAGGAGGGTCATGTCTGCATAGACAGGATTTGCATAGTCGCGATTCTTAGTCTCATGAGGAGTTACCTACTTTTTAAGCGACAATATCCTTAAGCTATTAGATGCGTTGTTCCTTGTTCATAAAGTAGACCCGAAAAAGAAAGAAGTATTTTCTCGTTTAGCTGGTAGGACTTAAATTATTTTACGTGGTATGGTATATTTTTATTTTTGTTAAATCAGGCTGCATTTAATTTATTTTATAATTATACTTTAAATTTGTTTTCAAACTTTGTTTTCAGCGGAATGAATATTAATAACAGTATTATAACTTTATTGTGTTAAAAATCTGCAACAACAAAACCAGAAAAATTTGATTCTATGTCTCTATACAGAAGCTATCGGCCTACGTGATCTTTATTGATCGGAGAAGGATCTACCCACAATTACCGATTGGCGATTGGAAGGGACTATTGTCCAGACGATGTCTTGTGTTATCGAGGACAAAACGTCTTGAAGTCAGACTTTCTGGTTTAAATAAAAATTCAAATACAAGGGGATTGGAGTATAAAAGTAAAGGCGTTTTCTTTATTTTTATTTTGTGCGAAAACGTAAATTAGCTCGGAAGCATCCAGAAACAAAATGCATGGTTACCTAAATGTAACAGAATTTAATAACCTTTATAAATTATTAGAGGGGATTAGCGCAAGTAATTCGAAAGCTGTAAAAATTCTGCAATGTAAGAACTTCTTGAAATGTATTACTGGCTTAGCAAGCTCATAACTCTGAAATAATGTCTGTTTTAAGCACACTAGTAAATTACCCTTTCTGTTTATGGCGAAATCTCGTAAAATCGTAATTAATCGTTTTTGTTCGAGTGTAGAGTAATTCAAAAGTAGTAGTAACTTAGGAGCACTCATGGCACCGTAGGTAGTGAGAACTAAACTAGAATATACCTAGCAGAGAATTATTATACCATATAAATTATAACGCATATTAATTATACCTTAAATACTCGAGACTTTACTGTGTTACGTTTCAAAATTATTCATACAACCCTCTGTATAATAATGTTTATTATGAATATGCCGAATTTGAAAGTATAATTTGCGTGTTCGCGATAAGCTAATGGACGTTATTAAACTCTGCTGGGCCACAGACCAACAAAACTCCTATAATAACATACTGCATAAGCTTATATTATTAATCACCACCAAACATTAAGCATTTAAAACTTACATCTTAATTGTTAATCCTAAACTCAATAACACAACACATTCGAATAAAACAATAATCGATCTACTGAAAAATCGTGTATCAATCTTTTATTTTTAAAATTACTAAAAGACAGAGGTATAGCAAACACCAGAAAGCAAGCATCAGAAATTGTGTATAGTGTTACTGTCTACCTCATCAACAAATATTTTGAAAGTGTAAAAGTTCAGTTAGGTTAGACGCTGTTTTATAGTTCGCTCTGGTCAACAAAATGCTTTTCATGTAAATAGGACACTCGGTATACCGAGTACATTTTAATATAAGGGCTAATAGTTTCGAAACACCCTGTGTAGATGAGTTAAAAGTAAGGAAAATTATATAAAAACAAAGAAAATACCAGAAATTTCATAACAAACCTAACAAAAAAAAGGAGTTGGCTATAACATTTCATTTTTAAATTTTTCAATTTTTCATGAAAATTTTTTTCAGACATTAAATAATACCGATTTTAAAAATTTTTGCTACAAAATTCTATAAAACTTTCTGATAGTCTGCTCGACTGAACCACGATTAATTGTCATGGATACGGTTGTTTTTTTGTTTAAGAATCGTATCCATGACAATCCATCGTAGTTCAGGCAACTGTCGGTCAAGCGACCCTAAGTTTAGGACACAAAATATGAAAACGATGAGTATTAAATATTGCATTTTGCAACCATGGCCTACTTATTTGCAGTTTTCTATGAAAAGCCTACTTGATGCGAACACTTTAATTTTTAAGGAACAGGGTATTTTTACCTTGCACACATTTTTTTCCTGTATTTTTTAGTAATCTTTCAGACTAGGTTAAATATGAAAAATGTCTACAGGTTGGTTGGAATTTATGGTTAAAGAAAAATTGAATTTTCTTTTATTTTAGGTTAGTGTTTTCTGAGAACTTTTCCATATTTATAATTAAGTAGTAAAATACGATTCTAGTATAATTTTTAAACAACCTGTATAGAGGTGAAAAATCCAAGAAAATTATACGAAAGATTAGAAGCTTGCATGCCATGTAATATTTTCTTAGAATTCTTAAAAAAAGTCTCCTGCGACAGTTAGGAAATTATTTTATTTTACCAATTTTCCGTTTGAATATTTTTTCTGGATGTAAGCACAGAAAAATATGTTTCGAAGCTCAGTCGAACTTAAATGAATGGGAATTTTAATCATAAAAGTCAATCTAAAATAAGTTTCGTAATAAAATATTCTCATTAGTATTCACTCCATCAAAAAGCGCAAACTTACGAAGCCCAACAGTAATACTACACACACATTTGCAGGTTATACAAACAACACGTAGTTTGCATGCTTACAAACGACTATAATTAGTACTTTTACTATTTAAATCAGGAACAAAAAAAAAAGAAAAAAATCTGCAGTATGGTTAGATTTAAATGGAAATGGAGCGCAATTAACTGAAAATTTCAATTGAATACTACCTACATTGAAATTACAGACTTACATTTTAATAGAGTTCAGCATTAAATTAATTTTGATCAAATACAATTTTCAACCTGAAAAAGATTTAATAAAAAGGAATCAAACTATGGGAATGATAGAAATAAGAACCAAAACAATTCCATTATTTACTTCAAAGCGCGGATTCATCCACTCGAGAAGAATAAAATTCCGAGATTTAATCTCGATCTTAAGAAGTGCAAACAATTTCCTAATGTGAACTCAAAGTTGTCACCATTAATGGTAAATGGTTAGACAAACAGAAAAAAATAAATCAAATAAACTAAAGCTTTAAGTCTATACTATAGCAAGTGCTTAACATTCCATATGAGTCGGTATAATAAAACTTTTACCTTTTGGTTGTAATAATAATAATCCGCTAAATATTGCACCCGAGATGTCTGCTTACAACGGTTTATGCCCAGATCACATACACTTTTGCACTATAAATTCTTATCACATTAAATTACCTGGCGCATTAATTTACGGCAAGCTTATACGATTTATGGGGGACAGGAAACTAAGTTTCTGCGGTATTACTTAATCAACATTTTCACTTATTAATAAATTATAAGCGGCGGCGCGTTGTAGTAACCACCGAATTTGATTGTAAAATCAGTCAAAATCAAGGGGGTTCCCCTAAATACTTCACATGTTTCATGAATCTTTCCTTCGATGTTCAAGCGTGGCTGCAAGAATGACGCGCCAAAGACTTCAAGTTGAGTTTCCACACGTTGCGGGAAGCGAAGAATTTTCCGGACGTGAAAAGCGTCGGTTCGCAGTTGCGTCTGTCGCAAACTGAGCTGGATTTATCCAGGGGAAACCCGGCAAAAGTCGCGCTGGCGCACACAGGGCGAAATATTGGCACGCTGTTCATTACCGTGATAATTGCCAGAGTTGGGGATGATTGCGTTTTTTCGCGTTTGTTAGGGTTAAAGCTCTGATTATCGAAGAGGCTACACTATTAGTAATTTGGCGGCGCTTCCCATTTGGGGTTTGCTAATCACGATCAACCGATTGCGCAGTTTGTACGCTCGGAAACGTCCCCCGAGGGTCACTTTCACTTATTACAAAACAAATACGATTTTTTACCATTTTATTTTTATCTTCCAAACTAAATCTAGATCGGAAACAAACAAAAACAAAATTTAACAAGAAATATATATCAGAACGTTTTTTATTTACACTTCCAACGTTTCTATATTCCACAATAAATTAATCTTCATCCCACATCGGAGTACACAATATTCAATCATTTTTTTTCATTTTAGTTTGTTTAGATTTTTTGTTAGATACCTATTTTAACATTTATTTATTTCATTTATTGCGAAAAAATGGACTTTCAGTTTTGCAACGACTTGTCATTTATCTGAACCACCTTCAAGCATTTCAAACATTAATTACGAAAAATGAACTCAAGCAGGCCTAGGAACTTACACTATGAGCTTTAGATATTTCAGGACTTTTCAGGCATTTAATAACCAAACCTAGATTACATGGTTGAAGCTTTTCAGTCCTCCACTGAACTTATTTAGACTTTCCAACGTGTTCACCTACGTGAACCATCTTCAGATATTGTTATGGTCAAAATTTATTTCAGCGTTTTATTCTTCCTGTTTCTAATTTACAGACAGTTGTTTCAGTAGCTTTAACCTGAACCTGTGATCTAACCTACACCTAACAACGTTTCAACTTGTTTTAAGCAGCTTTAGTGCTCCTTACCGATAATCATCGCAATATTTCGCTCTGCTATCCTCATTTGCCAAATTAATGCACATATGTTTGTCACTAGTCATTTATAGATTCTTCCATTTGTTCAATCGTTTTGCGTATTCAATGGCAAACAAACACAACAAAGCTTTTAATTAATTTTCTGTATCTATTATTGGATTTATTGGGAAATACTAGGTAGGTACCCATGACATGATTATAGTTTGTTGAAATATTTATTATTAACTGTACTTTATTGTGTGGTACAATGGAATTTTTTTTATCTATTGGGAATCATCTACCAATCTAGGTTTTTGCATAAAACAAACCCTAAAGCTGTTGGTACCGTTTGGAAGGATCAGTAAATAAAAAAAGTTTAGCACTAATCCTTTCGTTTTCGATTCTTTGATTTTAAAGTAAAAAAAATTACATAATAATAATAAAGATTAGCTGTTATCATCTCTTTGTATTCAACATGTAGGGCTTCAAACTTTTACGACCTTTAAAAGAATTTAAAAAATGTTTATATGTATTTTATGTCAGTAGGTTTTATAAACTTTTTAATTTACGACCCTTCTCTTAGAGTCTGTTTTTATAGTTCCAGCATAACTTAAAAACTTATTACTTTTGTATGATAGATTTATTTTAAACTAAACTCTTTAATATTCTATACATGCAGTGATAATAACTTTTATTTCTTTTTAAACTTTTTAAATATACAGGACAGGACAAAATTGAAAACTTGTATTGAGTTCGTAAAAATGATAATTTTCTACCAAAACCCCAGTTCTTGTGCCGCTTTATGAATAATGTTAACGAACTTTTAGAACAACCCACGTAACCTATTCATTACTTAAGACTTTGCAAAGCATCCTAAGATTAATTGCTTCAGGGTTCTCTGAATTTAATGTTAATTTACTTTCAAGTCCCTAATAACTTATTCGTGACATAATGATGGTTCCGCCCGAAATTTACCTTCCACTTAAACTCAATTATTGGAGCTTAAATAATTATAATCTGATAATCTAGTGAATGTTTAGGATATATTTTTTTTTAATTTCGTTTCTGGTTGTTTTATGAATATTACTATGTAAATTTACTTTTCGATCTACCTCTGTAAACTCGATAATTGTTGCGGGATTCGTGTCATAATATTTACCAAACTACGCAAATTGCATAAACACATTAGATTATGTAAAAGCAAAATTAGTTTACGCACTCAATATGAATAGAATCATCAACCCCGCCTAGTTTAACGGATGATTCAAACACGAGCATCATAGTTTCCCGCAATGCAGGTGCATCCTCTCCCCACAGTAGTACATCGTTTATTATTACGTGCTAAGTGCAAATGATAACTGCGTTTTGCTACTGCAGACCGTGTAGATTTACGTTTACTGGTGCAGTTTGTTACCACCACCAAAACTTTCTTTCTAGCAATAACTAAGGAATCCTCCTGGTACTGTTTTATTATTTCTGGCAATCAATACGAAGAGAGCTATTTACCTTTGCAACATCAAACTAAGCGTCGGCGGTGTTTGTTTAGTTCGAGTTAGCAGATTTGTTGTCATACCAGTTATGAACATGACCTCATCAATCCGTTAGTTATGTGAGGATCCTGAGTACACAGAGTTATCCTCCAGGATTATGGGGATCCCGTTGAGAAGCCCGCTCACAATGTTTGTGCACTTTGCTGAGTCGCAGAGAGCACGGAAAATCGATGAGGTCGAGTTTTAGAAAGGAAAAAAAAAAAATAATAACTTGTATGAATCCGCAGCAAATTAACCAAACAAGCAGCGCTTCATCAGAATTATTCCGCTTTTTTGAAGACGAAGCAATAAGAAGAACAAACAGGCATCGTCTTGTGCCCCCTTGAACCACAAAACTTGTGGGGTTAGAATGAGGCCTTTTAATTTGGCCAAATGAAACGAATCCCTCATAATACAAGATTCCTTCTGTGTTCAGCCGGCATGTGGCAGTTTATATCCAGTGAAGTGCGCTTAATAAGGCTCATATTTTAACAGGAAAAAAAATGAAAATATTTCTCCGCACTTTGCAGATCCCTTTTTATCCTAAACGAGGGGTGGTTTCTTTTTAAAAGAAATGGGGTAATAATGAGAACTTCTAGTTTAATTTAAAAACTGCCAAATTAATAAAGATTTTCAGCTTGAATATGGTAAAATATTTTCACGAAATATTCTGAAATGCAGGTGCTTTTAGCAACCTTTCCATTCTGGAATGTTTAGCAAAATATTCTGAAACTTTGCTTCGGTTCAGACTGAACGATTTCCTTCTGAAATGTTCGGCAAAATCTTCTGGAACGTTTGCTTCGATCCAAAATGAAATATTACCTTCAGGAATGTTCAGTAAAATCTCTTGGAACCTTTGCTTCAGTTTAGAGTGAAATAATTCTTTCTGAAAGTTTCAGATCAACTCAGAAAATGGTTGATCCTAGAAGATGTAAAATAATGACAGCTCTCCTAGTTGCACACTTCTGTTTGATGTTCGATGATTCAGTTTGGAATTTTCAGAACCTTGAAAGTTTTGTCTAACATTTCAAGTATTATACAAAACAATATAACTTTCCTCCTGCAATAATTATTTCTTGGCAGTAACGTGAAGGTAAAAGGAATAGAAATTGATTGATTTTCGGTGTAATCTGCTCTTAAGTTATTTGGCCTATCCGAAAAACCCTTAATTGAGTACCTACGTTCTATTTCAGGGCATATTCTCTAATTCATTCATTAATTACTACAAAAAAAGGAAAACAGAAACTAACACGAGAAAATCAATTCTTTAATGAGGTACACAGGAAACCTCTTGTTATTTGACAGGCGCCCATCGCTCTTACAATTAGTTCGAGTTTACTTCACCAAAAAGAGTTTCCCCCTAAATAACCTTCCTAAAAAAATTATTGGCATTCGATGTTCCACAGGGCAAAATTTCGTTCGAATCGGATAGGTCTCTGGTTGGCATCGCGCTTTGCTATATCAGTTGGTCCCTTTTTCCCTTGAAAGAAGATAATTTCGTTACCTAGATTTCCTCTTTATCCAAGTAAGACGTAAGTACCTGAAATAAAAATCCGAAGTCTCAGAGAAGGCAGCTACCGGTGAACTTTATCGATGCAAAAGCTCTTGAAACTCTGACAAAAACAACACCATCCCTTGAGAGCTGTAAGAGAGGTCCCCAAAAAGATCCGTACGTCGCACCGAAAGAGCTCGAGGACACCCAAGTTAACGGGTGGCCTTGACAGGTATTACATTATACGTTGACTGTCTTTTTACTAATTTTAAATGCAAGAAAAATTTAAATATTCAACAATAAGTACAGGGAGGTAATTATTAGGTATTTAAATTTAAGGGAAGGAACAAAATTTGCTTCTTGAGTAGAGAAAGAGCGAAATCTGCCTACTCGGGTTATTCAGCAAATAAATTCGGAGGGTTTTGTGTGAAAGTGGGATGAAGAAAAAGCTTAATTTTGAGAAGAAACTTTTTTCTGGGGCAACCGCGCTATCAACATTTCAGTTTTTTAAGAGGTGGAAATGAGAAAATGTCGATGAAAGGATTTCGATTACGGGTGATAATCTTGTGCATTCTAAATCACATCCCTCAGTCTCACCTCGGTGGTGGCGGCAAACCCTTCTAATCTAGGGAGCTTTTAAGGCCGGTCACCACCTTTTCTCACTTTGATCCATTAGGTTATCCCGTTTCATCCCTCACGAGTTAAAATCGGTCCCTTTTCATTAAAATGAGACTTGAATTTAAATAAAAACTCTTCCATTTACCCATTAATTTCTTGCATTCGCACCTCGACACAACCCTTACTTTGTGAAAAGTTTTACCCTACTAAAGAACGACAAAATATTTCGTCCTTATTTTCAAACTTAATATTTTCTGTCACTTTTAACAGTTTGTTTCAGGAGAATTTTGTATTCCTCAGTTCACCCACGTAGAAATATATTTAAGGAAAATGATACCCATTCAAACTTAACTCCTTAATTATTTTCTTTTTTAATTTCCCGTACCTGATGAAAATTAAATTTAATTTTTCATCTTGTAAAATTTTTATTAAGTTCGTATCTCTATAATATCAAAATTAATGATCCTTGGTCCATACCCAACAGGAAACAAATAATCTTAATAGTCCAAATCGTAAAAAAAATATACCCAACAAAACACCATTCGTAAGAGATCAATTGCAAAGAGAGCATGTTCAAAAAAAATATGTTGGCGCAATTTTATTGGGTTGGATTATTCCTGCTACTTGCAGGAAGTTCCAAAGCTCGTAAAAGTAAAAATACAAGCTATGTGGAAGCAAAATCAGCGTCTGAAATCCTAAACCGATTCCATCAAAGTGATTATCAAATTAAATTCGAATGGTCCGAAGTCGTACGTATTAATAAACACTACGGAGATTATAAAAGCTACACATTTAAGTATAATCGAACCACTACTGCACTTAATGTAACCTTCTCTTCTTACGTTGATTTGAATTATGACGTGGAGGTGAGTATTTTTTTTTTAATAATAATACAGTTGACATGTGAAATGTTATTCCAGATGATTCTACAAGCTTATAAATTTGCAAGTAATGAATATCGACAGTTCCCAATACGTTTTCAATTCAATTTCTGTGAAAGTGTTTCTAAAAATGTTATCGGTTATGCTACCCTAGCAAAATGTGGAAATTTCACGATGTGCCCTTTTAAAAAGGTAATTGTTGGAATAATAATGTAATATTTAAAAGTGATTATAATTTTAATAGGGGAAGCTGTATCATTATTGTAATTGGGCACCTGATGAAGCGATGTTTCCCCCTTTTATTCCCAGTGGTAAGTACATGTTGGAATCGCAGGCTATGTACCATTCAGATGAACTGTACCTTCAGAGATATTATGGAAGTGTATCTCGGACAATTATTGTATACTAAATAATATCTTCTGTTTAAATTTATTTGCAGTTCTGAAGTTAATAAACAAAAGTAAATTCTTATATACCTCTGTTTTCTTTTCCCCCATAAGTTATTACATTTTCAACTGAGCTACAAGTTCCTGCAAGGTAACATTTCAATTACCACGTAGTGAACCGATAATAAGCCTCATTTGTTGAAGTCAAAACAGGAAAACAGTCTCATTTATTTTACTATTATTATCTAATGTAGGTATTATTATGTAGATTCGTTCAAAAATTATATATGAATCAAGGACGAACTAAATAAACACATTTGAGTAAATTATTCCAGTCGAATTTGTTTTTGTAGTTTGAAAAATTATTCTTGAATGTGTCCTCATTAATTTTTTTTTTCAGAAAAGTAATTACAATTAGGTACGTTAGGCCGTTAGGGTAATACAACTGCAATTGATTACAAAAAAAAATAAATCTAGTGGTGGATGATCGTAAAAAGATGGTAGGCCATGGATGGATAAGGACAGAGAGAAATAAAAAAACCCTCGAAAGATATGGGTTTGGTTTATATCCAACATGTAACAAAAAAAAATAACAACCCTGTTTAAACAAAATTTAACAGGGGCTGCAAGTGCATAGAATTTCATTCCCAATAATACTCAACGGTTCATAAGTCCTAATAGCTTGTACCATTGTAATGCGTGTTATTGTTGGCCGTTAATACAACAATGATTTGAATGGCATGAATCGTTCGTATTGCAGCTAGGGCAGTGTTTGTTTCCGTTTTGGTATCACTTCAGCGATAGTGTAGCTACCATTGAGGGTTGCAAATACAAACAACATACCTCTACCTCGGTGATTCCTTTTGAATGCCCTGATTTGTGGTCAGACACCCAAAAGGTATTATTTGTGTTTACCTCTCCGTTATTGTTTCTGCTTTTGAATATCTCTAGCGTGAGCTATTGATGAGACCTTTGAATAGGGGGGTCGCGTATGAATTGATTGGAAATACGGATTATTGTTCCTAATTTTCCTAAAATTGTTTTTAGTCTACCTTAAAAATAAAAGAAAACAAAACGTTCGGCGTTTTCTTTTTATACCGAAAGGAAGACATTTACTGTTCAATTCCCCCATCCTTAGAAAGCAATCGCGTTTTATCCGGTTCCGGAACAGTAGACTGATGCGTGTCATAGGTTAAGTGGAATCTAGGTAAGTCGTAAGTCCTGAACCAAAAGGGATGCTGCTGCTATGAGGAGCAAAGCGAGCGTGACCGTGTCAAATCCTTGCAGCTGCAGTCAGGAGTGTTTAAATTTGCCCGGAACGAGTCAACGTACTGGAACAGCAGCAATGCGATACGGCGCTTCCCCGGATTACTCACTACTTCCTCTATAAACAAGAATATTCGGTTCACTCTCTTTCTGAAATCCCCTTCTTTACGTCCGTTCAACAAACTCGATTCGCTTATAAATATCTTAGAGCCAATTATACCAACGGACAGAGGAATTCCGTTTTGCATCCCTCGACCGCAAATTTTGTGCTTTGTCAAAATTTTATGATTTAATAAGATTTTCCGGAACGCTTAATTGGACTGAAAATTTGTTATGGGGGAAAAGAGATTTTACAGTTACTTTGAGCTTTGATAGATTATCTTTCTTAGGGTGAATGTTATAATTAAATAATCGGTTGAAATAATACTCCACCAGAATTTTCCGCATAAATTACAGAAATTTTTCACAGGTGGAAACAATTAGTCAATAAGTAATAATAATAAATTTTCGAATAAATATTTATAAATCGCGTCGCGTCGTCCATGAATATATTTCAAGCTTAAAGGCCTCGCCACACGGGGTCCGGTCCGCCGTTGCGGGCGTCCGCTCCGGTCCACCGGAACGATTCGTTACATACGTCAGACCGCTTGTAACTATCGCAACGCTACAATAATATGTCATCCTTCAACGAATAACCGTGCCGTGCCGTGCGTCTATACCTTGTCCTGTGCGGCACAGCAGACCGCTGCGGTGGTCCGGAGCGGGCGCCCGCAACGCCGGACCGGACCCTGTGTGGCGAGGCCTTAACTCACAGCAGATACCAAAATACTTTTCTGCATTGACTACAAAGGTGAAGATGTTTGTAACAACAGTCATGATGAATAAATGGTATCTTTCAGGAAATTTCAGCCAAAACAGTAACCAGAATCTTATGATTAGAAGTTTATTTTTTAAAGTAGGTACTGAAAACTAAACTGTAATACAAAATGTAGAGGAATTCAGGAATTAATTTCTATTCAGATAAAGTAAAATTTTATTTCAGTTTTCTGAAAGATTTAAATAAATAAATCCAGAAGTGTAATCAATCGTTAGTCCAGGAATTTTTAATTTACTTCCGACCGTTTACAGTCTGCTGAAACTTACCACTCTATTAAGAGTTTTCAAGAGTTCCTTCTGAAATGTTTATTTAATCCTGCCCTGAATAGGAATGGATTTGGAATCGCAATTCAGATTCCTGGAATTTTCAGTTGCTTTCATATAATGAAAGGGATTGTCCCAGAAATTTACTGAAAAAACTACAGAAACTATTTCAAGAAAATATATTTATATAATATATTTATATGCGATTTTCAGGAATCCAGAAGCCGAAATTTTCGAGTTACAAACATTCAGGGTTACTTCTATTCAATTCTGAAAAGATTTCTTTAAGGAATTTTTAATTAAATACAGAATGGGTTACGTCTGAAACGTTCAATAATTTCCAAAATTTCAGTTCAATACAGAACACAATCATTTAATTTTGTTAGTTAGCAACCCGCGGCCGGTGGCCTTTCTCAATTTAAAATGTATTCTTTTGTCGCTTTTCTTCGAGTGAAGTAAATTACCGACTAATGGTGTGATTACATTAGACATGAATAACAAACATGTAACATTATCCTACTTTCTAGACTAGAATGCATACTGATTAGTAATTTTTTAATTCAATTTAAATGAAGAAGCAATTAACGTACTATGACCCCATTAATTATTATTCTCCAGACAAGCAGTTTGCATAAAATCACAACAAATTCCCTCCTAACAGTAAATACTCAACAAATTGCCACAGTTTCTTACAAACACGACTAATAAACTTTGACCAAACGAGATAATTAAAAAGCGTTCATTAGCTATTAAAAAGGAAATTTTGATTTTTTTTCTGGCGACATATTAAACACAACTAGAGGATAGGAATTCGGGCCATTAGCCCCGACTATCGAATAATTCAAGCTTAATCACCTTTTGCATCGAGCGCATTCAGCAAAAAGCTCAGTTCAGATACGATCTAACCGACGTATTTGCATTGATACACTTAATATAGTAGTAGAGCAAGCCTTATTATTTACTAATGGGGTGCTCCAACCCTTGCAGCACCTCACTAATAATCTCCTACTGCATTTCCTTCACGTCCGTTGGGTTCCGTTGCATGAACTTCTTCACCCCTAAGCTCTATTTCGCTCCACTTTGTGGAGTTTTGCCTTAATAAGCAACTGTGGTGGAAATGCCCAGGAGTAAACTAAATTCGAGATGGATTTTCAAAGTGAACCTTGACCAGATCAACTCCGCAAGTTGTTGATTTGCATATGAAGAGCCGTAGTACACTAATGATGTTGCTTTACGTTTAGTATCGCTAGTACCTAGTTCACATGTTTACTTTGTGGCTTGTTTATTTAACGAATCGACTTAGAGGAAACTTACTAAATTGTTAAATATTTCATGTTAAGCTTTTACAGGAAATTTAATTTTTTTTTTCAAGAGTAAGTATTTTAATGTTTAAATAGTTTGTCTGTATTTATAAGCAGAATATTCAAATACCTAAAGTAATGCCCTTCAAGCGCTACTGATTTGCGAAAACATAACCCAGACAGTCAAGAAACCTTGACCAAATAAAGTAAACATTTATTTTTTTTTCAAGGATAGTATATTGACTTACTAGTCAATTCTTGTGTATTTAAAGATAAAAACAGCTGGAATAACAGGCACTATATATGTGTAGTGTATGGATTAGAGCACTCCAGGTACACCCCAGTCTGCATTATTATTTATTAAAGTGATGTAGTAGGCACATCCTACGCCAACCACATTACAGTAAGTAGATCATTTGTTAACTAATTTCATTGAAAAATGATGGTAATACCAGGCGTTTTAGTGTTTTTTGTTTTTTTTTCTCAGAATACGCTAATACCGTAATGGGAGGGAATTAGTACAGGACCGGTCTGCAAACCTTTTCGTGCTTTTATTAATCATAGACCGGAAATGCAAATCCTCTTAAAGGCAAAGCTACTTTCAACATGCATTAACGGATCGAATGCTATTTGTTTTAATTTAGTTTCCATGCAAATACCCTGGAATAATAATGATGTGTAATTAGTTTTAATTACACCGTCAAAAATTAATAACACTGTAAAGAAAGCCAAATCGAAATTCAATTAAAGTTCTCGAGCACGCGAATGTCCTAGAAAGGAATACAATTATATAAAGGTTATCCTTTGTCAAAAGTTTCGTCTTGGTACTCGTTCTGTTAATCCAACCCTGATTATTCCGTACGCTTCTGAAGTTAGTCGGAAAAGTAATTGAATTCCTACAAGCATGTAAGAGAGCAAAAGCAAGGATAATCCATTCGGGGCTTGTTCAGTTGACCTATAAAACTGTTTTTGTTTCTTTATGATCCCATTAATCGAACACGTAGTGAACAAGCCTTTATGCGCAGTCACAAAGGACTGATTGCAGGAGACAAGGCAAATTGATATTGCGACCCGTCCGATCAAGTGCGCCTTGCGAATTCCCTATATAAGGACCAATGTCCTTCAGGATGACCACTTGAGAAGCCTCGCGATCACGCACGGACTCGGGTTGTTTGTTGCAGATCACTTGATCTACTTCTCCGATAGAATTCGTTTATATAAGGGTTTTCGACCGGCAAATATGCATTCGGCTGAAAGAAATATTCAGAAATCAAATACAGCGGAGAAGGATTTTTACGAAAAATGTTGCTCTTGAAAGTTTTACTACTACAAACGGTTTGGGTTTCAAAGGAAATGTCTGCGTTTTATTAGTTCTTTAGGAAAAGTTATGTAAACTATAATTATAATATTTTCCAAGTCGTTTTTCCCTTTTACCCGACTAACAATTGAAAACAAACAACCTTAACGAATGTAAAAGCAATGTTTTTAGAATTCTAACTAAAAGCTCTTAGAAAGAGGACTTTTGGGATCCTTTATTTGATCCAGGATGTTTTAGAAGGTACGTTTGTCTAACAATAGAATTTTTAAATCAACCAAAAACTTTCTCCCAACATTTTTAATCTGATACAAGCGAATATTTTGGTAGCTTCCAGAATTTCCCTATTAGAGACGTTTTCCAAGAGCTTCTAAAATTCCC
This sequence comes from Hemicrepidius hirtus, assembly GCA_963082805.1. Lineage (NCBI taxonomy): Eukaryota > Metazoa > Arthropoda > Insecta > Coleoptera > Elateridae > Hemicrepidius > Hemicrepidius hirtus. The sequence goes on from OY720162.1 coordinate 31,014,783, forward strand.
AATCCGATCCTAAAGAATTCCAGGAGTCTACCAACGATTTTTCTAAAATTTCAATCCACTCCAAATAAATTCCAGGAATTTTTATTTCATTCCTGAATAGTCAGCTGAAATTTTCTGTCCAATCAACACGGATTTTGAGTTATTCTGGAAGTTTTACTTCAATCCTGAATATTCAAATGAATCTTCTAAATTATCCAAGGGGTTGCTTTTAATCTAGAACTTTTGTCATTAAATCCAAAATATTTTTAATGGTCCTTTCGCGAATTTTTGTTTGGTCTCCACGTTTCTCTATCAACCAGGAAGTAATTTTTGAAACAATGTAATCGAAAACTAAAAAGTGCATCAAAAGCGACACCAAACAACAATAAAATCTGCAGTAATGGAGTCTGGTCTTTGATTATAATTGTGGTGAACGACCTTAGCGCAATGACAGGCCGATGACACCAAACTGGGCGTTAGCTGACCAACAGCAACGACTGGAAATACTAGAATCACTTGCTAATAACTTAAATAAAACAAACACATACACACACTAGTGTCATAGACTGCATTTTAAAAACGTTTACCTTCACAGGAATGTAATAATGGGAGACTCGAGTTTAGAGAAAAACTTAATGGTACGTATCACGTGTCCTTTTACTTCTGCAAGTGCTGAAGAAGTCGTAAGATCTTGTTCTAATTGGTTGTAATGTTAAAGAATAAAATGATGGAACAAATTACACAAATTTGTTTGTGTCGTTAATTTTATGACGTGTTATTACGCTTTTGAATTCTTTTGCAATCGTTTAAGATGCTTTTATTTGTAAATTTTTAACAAAACACTGAACAGCGTTGAAAAGCTATTACAGCCGCCATTAAACGTTTAAGTGTTACAAGTGTTGCAAAAAATCAAAAAATATATATGAAAGGTAAAGTTACCGAAAATGAAAATCAAGGCTTGACCTCTGCCCCCAGTCAATCTATTAAATGTAAGATCAATGGTTTTTTTAAACAAAATTGAAGACTAAAATGAAATTGAAATGAAATATAATTCATTATGTAAATTATTAGCAATATTGTAATATAAAAAAAAAATCTTGCAAGTCATAATCTTATATTTTATAGTCTGTTGCCTGTGGTAAAACGTCTGGCTTAGAGAATTTACAATTCAGGAGCTGCCATTATGGTCTTATTTTCTATGATTTATGAACATGTTCATTAAAGAGAGGAAATCAGGTGGCCTAAAGGAGACAGCATAACGTTGCACATCCCTTATATGAGGTTCGAGGTCGACTTCACCACTTCCCATTGGCATGTCATAGTTGAAGCAGAATTGGATCCCGTCGCTTATCTTCATCAGGGGCCTCTTAACCATAGCCCGAGGAACCGATACACTTATAAAGATTCTATCAGGAGTGATTTAGTGCTAACTATTATTTAAATAACTCGCTGTAATCACACAATTTACTACCTACGACGTGTTGACACCTCTTTGCTTTTTTTTTAAATTGGTTCCAATGTTATTTTCAACGGGCCATTAATAAATAATTTAGGGCGTTCGTAAAAGCCTAGGTATCTAATGAAATTTTTATAACAAAAGGTTCAATTCTTGCACACGTGCGATAATTGAAGATAAAAAAGAACGCGTGGTTTAGATTTAATTACGGAAGGTATTGTGTTGTGCGGCTCTCTCGCATCATATATCAAAACGCAATTAACTCTTTACGATTGCTATTAGTTCCGAACAATAGAAAAAGCTGGTTAAAAATTAATCTTCGATATTACAAATGGCATTTCAGATCAACACAAACTGTAAACCCTAATGGGAGGGCTCTATCTTAATCTTAAACTTGATGGGAAACGAAACATTTGTTTAATTGCCGCTAATGAATTCCTAATCATCCAAGAAGTCGGGTGCGTGTTTTACTCATTTCGTCCTCGACCACAGGACTATAATTATTATTATTAATATTCCGTCGAAAACACTTTGTCATTGCCATGTAATTTACAAACGGGAAATTTGAATACATGAATATAAGAAGAAGAAAAAAAAGTCTCCGACGTTTTAGTTGATTGGATTAGTTGCGAATGTGCACGGCTAAGCAAAATCCGAAGAGGAACAGAACGAAACAGCAGCGGTTGGCATTAGAAACCGGGATCGACTTCAAAACGCCTCGTTCCTTGCCTACACCATACAATTGATTCATTAGATTTTATCTGTCTTGCGGGGCCCCCAAATACTATCGAACGGAGAAGGGTTAGACAAGTTGATTTTGTGCCGTTCTACGTGTTATGTTTAAGATATTGGAAATGATTTTAGGTCAAAATTAGGTCAGCAATTTATTACACCCCGAAAAATATTGTTTCAATATTTCTTACAATACTATTTTTGATACGCCTGACGTTTTGTTTCTGATTTAATATAAAAACAACCACAGAATCCATTAAATCCATTCAAGATACTAATTAAAATATTGTAGAGGCGACATTACAACACCAAGTACTCTAAACAATATGTCTACATCAAGCTTTAGAAAGTAAAGCAGTTATTGATATTACTATTAGTCAAGGAAATGCCAAACCAGCCAATTCTGCCATCCAATTCCCTGATAATTTTCCGTAATTAACTGAAAGCTGTGTCTATATTAAGCTTTAGAAAGCCCTTAAGCCCATTAAGCCGGATTTGTAAAGCACAGCTATTGATATTACTATTAGTCAAGGAAGTGCCAAATTCCATAATTCTGCCATCCCATTCCCTTAATTAACTGATAATTTTCGGTAATTAATTAAAATTTCTGTCTACATCAAGCTTTAGAAATCACTTAAGCCTGAATTTCTCAAGTGTTACTAACATTACTGTAATTATAGAAATGCCAAGCAGGCCCTTCTAATTACAATTCTGTCTTCTAATGTTGATTGTCACTAATTAATTAAAAAAAATATCTATACCTATAAAGCTTTGCCAAGCCCTTAGTACTAATTAATTATCAGTAATTACATCATGTATAAGGTCTGATTACGTGTTTACATTACATAATTTTATTTTTGAACAACAAAGGGGCACACATCAATTCGCTAATTAATTAGGACTGCACACTAATTACTTCAAAGCGTGCATTTGTTTACAAATTCTAAAATCCTGCAAGGTTGATTATAACTTGACAACTATGTCTATCAAAGAGTCTAGGAGTCAGTTCTTCGTAGTCTAGGTACGAAACCGGCGCCTCCACCAACGCATTATACGTTTCTCGTTTCTAATTAATTCTTATTCCGCTAATTACATCAAACAGTGACTTTGTATCAAAGTATAGAAAGTTCTTGAATCTGATTTGATTAATTCAAAGCATTTTAATTAATTCTTGTTGCACGCCAATTACGTCTTGCAAACCTTAAAATCTTAAAATTCCGATAGCGTAAAGCTACTAAAAGCTCTAAAGTGGGTATGTCCGAAATTATGTTTTTCTTGTTGTAATTAATTCCTATTTTCCACTAATTAGGCGAAAGTTTCGCTTAAGCCTTAAGCCCCTGATTTCAAATAACTCCATTATTATTTCTACAATGAAAGAAACATTAAACTGTTTTTATAATTAATTCTAATTGCACTCTAATTGAAGTCAAAATATCTTTTGTTATAGAACTTTAAAAGCTATTGTAGTAATATTAGAATATGGAATAATTCCGATAGTGTATTTTAATGAAACAAATCGGGGCAGTATCATTGATTCCTTCAACAAAATCCTACATTTTTTTAAATAATTAATCTCTGACTAATTAGTACCTGTATCAAGCTTGGTACAATTCCAAACATTTTTATTATTTTTACAATGAAGAAAATATTAAAATGCCGCATCAAGCATGAAATTGTAAATTCTACATCTTATTGTAATTAATTTCAACTCCTTACTAATTATCTCTAGATTACCCTTTACCAAGTCCTTGAAACCGTTGAAACTGATTATATTTTAAAATTTCCTTCAAATATCGAACAGGTGGTTCCACCAATTATTGTAAATGTTGTCTGACAATGTGTATCGGTGTAACAATTTCTGTTTAAATTCTTGTAAAAAAATTTAATAATTTAATGGATTTGATTATGTAAAATATTTTCCTTTTTTTGAAAGTTCACGAATTTTAAACTTTTATCAAGAGCAAACTTTTCATGAGTGTTAGTCACTCAACAACAAGGTCTTCCATTAAAATTAACCTTAAATGATGCAATTTACGCAATGCAAAAGCAACCCATCCATCACTTTTTACAAGACCTACGTTTATTTTTTAACACAACCCAATTTCATGCTGACTTTGACATTTTTAAATGTAAATAGGGAACAAACAAACTTAGATCTTCGTAATTTTTAGGGTCGTAACGCATAATTTAAATTTGGTTTAATTAACATGTGTTGTGTGGATTGTCTGAAGAATGTTTAAAAAAAAAATATTAAAAACTTGTGGGTATTTATGAGGTTGTAAACGAGTTTGTAAAAGGAAATTAAATTAAGGTTGAGTTGATACCCTAATTTCTTTTATTAAGAAGTGTTCTTAATCGTCTGGAAACACAAAAACCATGAATTAATCCTTATAAAGGAACAGGAAAATTGCCAACTAATAAAGTGCTTAAAATCGGTCTGGAAGCTCTCGAGAAATAAGTGAACTGTTATGCTGCCAATTCTGCAAGAGGACCGTACAGCCTCTCTGTGGCTGATTTTCAATGTTCGCGGGACTACAAAAGGGAAATGTTCCAATTTAATTAAGCAAGTTAGTTCTCTTCCACCGTTAAGAATTTCAAAGAGTCAAGTTTGTAGCTTAACTTTATAAACGGTTACGTTTTACAAACTTGATTAAAACAACAGTGGGCTTTGTTTCGTTCGATTAGTTTTGCCTCATCCCCCTTAAAATTATTGTGTCTTACAAATTGGCGAACTAATTCGATTTCCTCGATTAGTCTTGTCATCTAATTACAACACTTTTGTTGTACAGTATGTTTCTCCTAAAGGGAAGGTATATTTTTAATTCGTTAACAAGTATTTTTAGTGTGTTTGGTGGTAAGGGGTTGGGGATAGTAGACGAACAATTTCCGGACACAAATCCCCCAGAAAAATAATGCCAACCTAACGGCTCGTACACTGGACAATTCCTTCCCAAGAACAGTCACAGAATCAGACATAAAATCAATCGAGATAATCTTTGATTCCTTTAATGGTTTCTGGGGTTTAACTTGTTTTATGGGACGGATTATTTCCGGTTGTGCATGGCCGACATTGTTGCAGTTCTATCTGCTTGAAGTATTCGCAATATAGCATCACCGTTGACCGGAATGGCCACATTAAGATCATATATATATATACAGGCCAATAAAAAATTGAACAAGGATCAAGTCGAGAGAGAATTTGTATCGAAATAGAGTGTATTTTTTTGATGTTGCGCTTCCCTTTTACAATCGATCCCTTTACATTCACGAATAGCTAAGTAATTGAAATGAATGTTACCAAACACTGAGTGAACTCATCAATCTTTTTGTGAAAGGTTTTGAAATGTACTAAAAATGTCAATAGATGAAAAATTAATCTGTTTTTGTGCGCTTTATTCCACATTCATTGAAGGGAAAATCCGGTCTTAAGTCGTAGGTACAATCTATACTACTGCGGTCTGCGGAATTTGTTTGTTTCTTATTCCCTTTTTCTAAAGTGCGTTTCTTGATTAATTTCCTCTCGTTTTTTGTTCGACAGGAAGAAAAATACGAGAAACTCGTGCGCTCGTGTAATTTGAATACGCATTTAGATAAGAATTATAGAACCTGCCTTTGTACGGTTATGAATATATATTATTGTCACCATGACGATTAATCTAATACTATTCAAGAATTTTTTGGACATATTACATAAATATGGAAAAATTATCACTAACACTAATCTACGATTTATAGGGCAATATACTGTAAAGAAAACAAGTTGGCTGCGATTCCATGTAACTTAACTGTACCTAACCTCAGCCAATTTTATTTTCCATCCCTTTGTATCGCGAAACATTCTATTTACTAGAAAAATAACGTTGCAAACCTGAGAACAAAAAATGCAGTACAAGTCTTTTCCGAAATTATTAAAAAAAAAAAGTTCCTGATACTACTCTGGATTTTAAGAAAAAACGTAAAACTCTAAACCTTCGTCGTTTTGTGTTTATTGTCGATTATTATTACACTAGAAAAATTCGTAATAAAATTCTGTGCTCTTACAAAATTATTTTAAAAATAAGGGGGCCTCCTGAAAAATTTTAATACCACCCTGGATTTAAAAATTGTAAACTTCTAACCGATATTGCTTTGTTTTTAATATACTAGAAAAATTATTAATAACAATGATGTGTCTTTCATAAAAGTGTTTAAAAATTCGGGGTTCACCTGAAAATTCGTAATTCCACCCTGGATTTTAAGAAAAAACGTAAAACTGTAAACCTTCGTCGTTTTGTGTTCATTGTCGATTATTATTACACAAGAAAAATTCGTAATAAAAATTCTGAACTCTTGCGAATATTTTTTAAAAATAAGTGGACCTCCTGAAAATTTCTAATATCACCCTGGATTTAAAAAAATGTAAACTTCTAACCTATATTGCTCTGTTTTTAATATACTAGACAAATTATTAATAACAATGACGTGTCTTTCATGAAAGTGTTTAAAAATTCGGGGGTCACCTGAAAATTCGTAATTCCATCGTGGATTTTAAAAACCCTCAATCTGTTTCCTGATACTACTCCGGATTTTAAGAAAAAACGTACAACTCTAAACCTTCGTCGTTTTGTGTTCATTGCCGATTATTATTGCACAAGAAAAATTCGTAATAAAACTTCTGAACTCTTACGAAATTATTTAAAAATAAGGGGGCCTCCTAAAAAAATTTAATACCACCCTGGATTTAAAAAAATGTAAACTTCTAACCTATATTGCTCTGTTTTTAATATACTAGAAAAATTATGAATACTAACAATGATGTGTCTTTCATGAAAGTGTTTAAAAATTCGGGGCTCACCTGAAAATTCGTACAATACTACCCTGGATTTTAAAAAACCTAAAACTGTTTAAAAAATATTTTATCTGTGGCATTTGATTGTGCTATTGCCTAAGTGCCCTAAGTATGTAAATTTCCAAAATCTAATAATGTTTCTCAAATATTCTGAAAAAGATAAAAAAGATCCTGAAAATGATTTTTCGTAGTGATTGATTTGAAACTAATAATAATAAATCGTGTACAGGAATTTTTTTATTTGGATTTTATACGATTTTCTATTAACAATTTCGGTCAAGCAATAAAGATCCAATTTTTTACACTTGATGTTAATGTTCAGGAGCGAAAGTTTAGGTTATAGAAGTAAAGGCAGGGAGGGCTCATAAAGTTGGCCAATAAAAAAGTTACATATTATTGGCCATGACCGTAGTTTTGCTGAAATGTGACCGGATAAATCTTAAAATATCCGCACCAATTTATATCGCACCGCTGCTGCTGAAAGCGCGCGGCCCTTTAATTGCCCTGCACTCTTGCTCTTTTCACGTTGTACCCAGTCCTTCGCGTAAAATTTACTACGTATTAACAGGATATTCAACGGAAATTCTCTAAACAGACGTCTTGTAATCGTTTTAGTATTTTTGGCCTTGCCACTGTTAAATTATTTCCTCGAAATTAAACACAGAAATTACTGAAGCAATTTAAGACTTAAGTACCTAAAATAATCGATTAAAAAAAGGATTTAAAAAATTATTCTAAATATTGGTACATAATATAAAAATTCTTGAACAAATCTCAAAACTCATTCCTGAGAAAATGAGAACCAAATACGTTTAATCCTGTAGGTCCCCTTTATCGAGACACTACCCCAAAAGAAAATTTCTACTCTAAATTTAATTAATATTAACCAGAAGTAAAATAATGAAATAATTATTAAGACTCTTAAATTTGTTTGAATCCAGGGTGGTATTAGGAATTTTTAAAGCTCTCCTTATTTTTGTTAAGTATAATTTTGTAATCAATCATTATTACAAATGATTATCGTAAAATAAATTAGGAATAGAAAAAAAAATAAAGCAAAAATATACAGGGTGTATTGAAAAACAGAAGTTATAGGAAGCCGCTTGTATAAAATATCATAAAGACAGAGACAGTTACTTCTAGTGATCAATCTTCAATTTCGGTTACCTAATCGATAAGAAGTTTAGATTAAGCGTGTGATTGACACAATTCCAAGCCTATTATACACATTGACAGGAGAAACTGGTTCAAATACAGCCGTCATCACACCAAGGGCGAAACAAAAAGTAAAAATTATCGAATTGCTGATCATTTCACCGTGTAATATATACTGATGTTACGTTAATCAATTTTTTTTTATTTTTTATACGTTAACCTCACAAAAGAGACCGCTCGGTTGGTTCTGTTATGTTCTTCTCTCTTAATTACCGGTTAAAAAATATTCACAATGGACGTTTTTGATATTGATTTCACGTAGGTGTGTGTGTAAATATACGTAGGCCAGATGTAGTTGAATATTTGTATTGTAATAATTAAGATTGATGATGGTGCTGGCCGTGACAAATTTACGGGTCAAAGAATATAAAGATTTTACGGTGGCCCCGCTAGTCCTTGTGCTTCCAGCATTTTAGCTATGGTATGTGGAAATTCAATTCGACGACCCGTTACCACTACAGTTTAATTGCTACTTATTTACAACTCGAATCCATAAAGATTTCACTGGAAATAATCGGTGGCATTATTATTTAATGAATGTCTAACATGAATTTAAATTAAAATCTATAAAGGTGCGCCAGGGAATAATAAATTTACTTATATATAACTCAAAAATTTCTTAGCAGAAGACACTAAATTAAAAATATACCTTGCTTGATACCTTTTATTTTATTTATCTAAATATATTGATTCGCACTGTATACAGGGTGTCTCAAAAAGAAATGTAGTTAAGGGCATGTTCCTTTCATAAAAATAAGAGGAAGAGTTCCTATTAACATGGGTCTGCAAATGCTTCGATACAGGGTGTTGAAAGTTGTAAAAAATATCGATCTTTTTTTCATTTATTCGGAAATGACTAGGAATTAAATTTTAAAAAGTAATCAATACGTATGTATCTACATTTGCTATAAGTGGACGTTATTAGTCAATTTTTTCCTTCTCCAGTGGCGTAACTACAGGTTGGCATGTGGATATTTCTGGAGGAAAAAATGGTACGCCACTGTTTTATTTTTTTTGACACAATTTTCAAATTTCTCAACTAATTTACAGTTGAAACAGTCTCTTGAGATTTTTTCCTACCATTAACCGTTTTCGTGTAAATCACACTTCAAAGATGAAAAATGCGAATAAAAAAATAACTCTGCAAATCCGTTTTTTGAATAATGACCGCCTTTAGCCTCAAAATTTTGTTCGAAGAATAGAAGCTTGTCTTGAACCTAATGGCGGACATTTTGAACATTATTTGTAAAATAATAATAATCATTTCGGAATGTATGAAAAAAAATCAACACCCTGTATCTCGAAAACAAAGCATTTACAGACCCATATGTTAATAGGAACTTTTCCTCTTATTTTCATTAAAGAAACATGCCCTTAACTGGATGTCGATTTTTTGGACATCCTGTATATAGAGTTTCCGTTATTAATTTTAATTAGTTTTGTACTTCTTTATCATTTCTTGTATTTTTTTCTAATTAACATGTAACTGTGAATAATTAAATATTATTTCTGTTTTAGATTAGATTTAAATTTTAAGCTGATAGGAAATAATCATAAATTTTAGTCAAATGCAAGTTGGTATATAAATAGGCGCCGCGGTTATTCTCTAGTAAAATAAAATACAAATATTAACCTATACAACATAATTAATTCCGACTTATATGGTCAGATGACTTGCGTGTGACCTACCAGCTTTCCACAAGTTATTAATCTTTTGTTAATATTTATATTTCTCCTTTCATCCATTTATTTAATAATTTATTAAACCTCTATCCTCTAAACAACCAGCCAACTAGATTAAACCTGGATGTCCAATAATTTAAAAGAGAAACACAATTAGTTTTATTTGCTTGTTTGCTACGACCTAAAAATATCAATATAATTGCGACAATATTTACCAATGTACGTCCTATTTAATTAAACGTCAGAAAAAAAATTAATTACTACTACACAAATTGTCAATTTACTCTGAAACAATGATTTAATTTTTTTTCTCTTACGATTGTGATCTATACATTTATGATCAGAAACGACTTTTAGCTTGTTTTATGACGGTGTAAAAAAGTTTGTTTAATATAATGACATAAATTGAGTAAATTTATATGTGGTGGCTTATTAGCAGCATAAAACGTTGTAGAAGATGTAATTAGCGGGATTGAAATGCGCTCGGCTACTCTATTGAATTTAAAAACATTAAATTAATGAAGAGGCGGCTTCTCGATTAAACAAACTGTTAATTATTTATGAAAAACAACTCATGTCTGTGCTGCGGAAATTAAGAAAAAATCTTATTAAAACGTATTAACGAGCACCTCCTTTACATATGTTATTAGTAAGCTACTACAAATTAACTGAAACTTTATAATAATTTAGAAGTTAGAAGGAATTCAGTTGTGCAAGCAGAGTGGGGTTTAATAGATTGCAGCAAATTACTACCGTATGTTCTTTTGTAGAAATGGTGACATTACGGTTATTGGAGGCGCTTTATCTCATTTCCTGTACGTGACTGATGATCATGAGTCCGAATTCATTAATCATAGTTCACAACACCTGCAAAATGGTGCCACATTATAATTAATTGAAAAGTTTCCAACTATGGGCGATTTTTAATGGTTCCTCAAGCTAAAAAGGATACCTTAATTTAATTTCTCAAAATCTGGCGCCGAATATTTGACTTCCATAAAGTACGCGAGCTGAAGCTGCTATCAACAGTTTCCATTAGCAAATCTGCTGTCAGATATTTTAATAATTAATTAATTAAGTGCGTTCAACTCGGATCGATGTACTGTAATAGGTGTGTATCGAACCTGAACACAGAAGACAACTTTTACATTATAGGTTAATCTAATTTTACAAATCCCAAAAGCAAATTCTTGCAGCTAAGCAGGAAGGGAATTTAACTTCATTTGCCGTTTAGTTCCTTCCGCTTAACCTGATCCAGAACAATGCAGAATAAAACGAAATAATCGTTTGTAAAAGTTAAGTCTGCAATGCATAGAACGTCGTAATTAAAAGTTGAATAAGCTTCACGACTTCCGTTATCCAACTTTCTTGTTGGTGAAATACACTTTGTTGATCGTACTCTTTCCATGTACTTAACAGAAATTTTAAATGAACCAAACATTTTACGTGTTTTTTTTTGTTTTCAAATTCCAGAGCTTTCAATTACACAAGAAACGTTTTCCCACTTTCTTGAACTTAAACCTTAGACCTCAAATATTTCACTAAAATTTGACCCTATAAGACAATACACGAGCTAGCTTCTCAGAATTCTAAGAAACCCTAGACACCCATAGACGAGTCAAAATTTAACTAAAATTAAGTCATTTGAGATGACACTAAACTACCAAGGAAAAACAAAATGTAATTAACAACAACCCTTCCAAATGTTGAGGTAAACTATTTACATTAAAACAAAAAGGAAATTAGATACTAAATATAAATGAGTTTGCAATGTTCAAAAGCGAAGGAAACTAGGTACCTACTGGCTTTCTTATTAGTAAACGAAGCAGACAAGCAGTAATAGAATTTAAATCAATTTTGAATAGAATATGCTACATAAGGGTAAGGTAAGATGCAAACAGGGAACATTACGCATAATAAACGTAGGTACATGAGCTACAGGATAAAAAAGAGGAGACTGCAATAAACGAGTTTTCGAAAGAATTTAAAGCACAAACTTTGGATTAAAATAATTTGAAGAGTGTAACCCACAGTCCCACAAATGGGGAAAGATAGGAAAAGAATAGAAAATTCAATAAAAAAGAAAAAATAGAAGGGCTTAAAAGGGTTGCACGAGGAAGCAGAAATAGTTGTAAATGTTCCAGGGAAACGAACAAGATCCGCGTCTAATCGTCTTATCTGGGACACCCTACATATTTATTTCATCGGCAGAATATTCTATCTTAGGGGGAGTACTAAACGTTTCAAATTTAAAGGCCCCCACTGAATTATTTTTAAACCAAATTTCCCTGGCTTCAAATATCAGTCTTCAAGTACGAGGAAAAATAAACATAAAAAAAATTAAATTTTAGTTTGTTGTTGGGTGCAATATGATTGATTTTAAAGTATGCATGGAAAAAGTATAATGGGTTTAAAAGTTCTTCTCGATAGACAGACACACATTAACGGTTCTGTCTGTTGTTTGAGTAAAAGCTTGTAAATATTTGCCTGCAAACATAATATAAGCAAAGCGAGTGTTTTTTTCCCCGGTTAGAGATAAGAGATTGAGTGAGTATGATAATAAAGAATAGGAATATAATGGAATACAGAAAAGTTTGAACAAAGAAAAAGGAAGAGAAGTATTTTAAAAGCAATGGAAAATGTACAACACCCGTTAGAGGAAAAATAATGTACGGAATTGTAAAGAAGATATAATCAACTGCTGTAAACGTGTATCTCAGAGGAAAACAAAAACGATGTCTAAATTGCTTTCGCTTCGTAAAAAGTCCATTACCTAGAACAATATTGTTATAAAGTAAAAACAGATTGAATTACAACGTAGCGAAATCCACATGTAACTGCTCGATGTAACAATACGAAACGAAAAAAAAAACAGTTCCTTATTTTATTTCCATTTTTCACTTTTTAGTAGCATGCACGGTTTAATTTCGTTAAAGATTTGTATCTTTAAAGACCCAGATACTTCTGACTAATTGCTTAAGTTTTATTTGTTTTTTGTGTTCCCCCCATTGTTCCGACATAAAGTTTTAATCTAAATTAGAATTTTCTCCCGGTTTCTAGGGGCTTATGCAAATGATTCGCGTTTTTATATCGGGCTCTCGGACTAAACGTCCGCGGCAATTTAAAAATAATTACTTTTAATTGTAATCGAGTTTAGTTCCTGTAAACAGATGTAAGTGAAATCTCGGATTTTCCTCTTTTATTGTTCTTGCTCGAATTCAATTTCAAACCCCTAAAAAAAACCAAATTAAACTTTCGACTCTTCGGCCGAAATTAGTAGTCAAAATGTCCGATAAATTCCCACGTTGCAGGGGCGAAAGGGCATGACAAGTAATTGCTTCCGTTTTATATAAAGGGTTAACGCCAAACCAGCAAAAAAAAATAGAAGAGAACCCACTTTTAAAATTGTTCACACAATAAAGTAGCGAAAATAAAGGACTACCCCCCCGACACATAGCGACCACAATCAATATTTATCTCATCGTCGCAGTGTCCCGCGCCAGACTTTTGCTGCATTAATTTTAAAATATTTAAATGTAAGCGTCTGAGGAAAGGTTAGGTATCCGGAGCGTCTAAAACAAAACGGAAAAAAGGAAACAGAACGGGAATCATTTTTATTCATAGCGAATCTAGGTATTAGCATTTTAAATTAATTTAAATGAGACCCCGCTTAATGTCTCCTCCAACTTTATGTTATTTCGAAGATCTTAATTTTTTAAAAAGTCAAGTGTTTAGAATAAATCAATTTTTTCACCAAAATAAAAAAAAAATAAAATACAAAAACGATAATCAATCGCAAAATACTTTGACCACATGAAGCGTTGAGGCTCAAAATAATTTTTCAGTGAAATAAGAAACGTAAGAGGGACCCGAGTTAAGGGTCTTTTAAGCTATCGGTTCCAGAAAAAAATTAATTCATAAGGGAAGAAAGTCACGAATCGTTAAAAGAAGAAAAGTTGAGAGGAATATAATCGAGGGGGGGGCAGAATCTAGAGGAGTAGAGTCGAAGGGAGCACGGAAGGGTACCTACTATTACAGTTTACATTAAAAAAAATAAAAACGCAAACAAAATAATGGACTAGTAATTTAATAAAAAAAAACCGAGACAGAGTTTGGGGGGGGGAGATATACAGTGTCGAGCGTCGAGCCTAGGATCACAAAATCCAAGAAGCAGATAGGAGAAAACAAGGGGGTACAGGAAAACATCGATTCCCTTTAAAATTAAAAAATCTCAAAAATTTTATTTAATAAAATTACACGGAATAGTGGAGGAAAGTGGGGTATAAAATTGAAGGATGCAAGGGGAAGTATAAGAAATAAAAAAAAGAAGCAGTATCGAGAGACACGAAAGAATCAGGGAAATGCTTATTAGGGATTAGGGTAAAGTAGGGGGAACAGACTAAGATTTTCTTGAAGGAGAAATAAATTCACTAACGAATAGTTACGTAACTAGGGGGGGGCTGTTCCTTATACAGCGCGATGAAATTAATTACGCATTGGTTTGTCTAACTGGCATTATTTTCATCGGATTTTAATCTCCTTTTAAACGTTTCATGTAAATTATTTATATTGGAAATGACAGTGCAAACAAATATGCAAAATGACGTGCCTTAGAGGTAACCATAGAAACGCGTGGGGCTACAACAAACAAAGCGTTAAACCAAACATTAAACAAGCTTGTGTGTTCCGATTTAATTTAATTTAAACATTTTAAATTTAACGACTTGTTATATAACTTTAATTTTAATTTAATATCTAATTTAACAAAGTTTTCCGTAACGAAACTTAATTAAACACTTATTAACTTGAGGGTATCACTTTCATCAGAGAATCCACTACCATACGTCATATCTTAATACAAAGTTTGTGGAAGCGAGAAGGGCGTTAATGTCTGAAGTTGTAGAATACAATTACAGTGGGAAACTACTTGCCATATACTGTACAATTAGCCACTTGATAGACATATTGTGGAAATTCACCTACAGGCTTTCCGTCTGTAATTCGAAACTCCATACAAACTACAAGTTTCCTCGTTGTGTTTATCGTTGACAGCCAATATGCTCCTGATTTTCTCTAGCAATAACTTAATTAACGCATCAAAGAAGTTATTCTATTTTTTTAGAACGTTGTTATAATTTTCAACTGAAGAACAAATTCAGAATCACGACGAGTTTAGAATAAATTAAATGTAGCACCTAGATACAGAGTATTCGAGCAACATTACTGATAATAGTATTGTGTAGCAGTCGCTGTAATGGAACGGCCTGAACAAATTGGGACTAGTTGTCATTACAGAATCTGTTAGTGAACTCAAACACAACAATAACAAAACAAACATCCAAATCCCAGAAAGCAGTTTTAGGAATGAGGGAGTTTATCTGATACTCTCTACACTGCAAAAATGGCAATGTAAACGCTGCACTGCATTTTCTCTAGTAATACTGGAAAACTAGAACATTGTTGTGTTTACACGGTTCATTTAAAGTTTATTGTTATGGAGCTTGAATTTTCAAGCACTGGTTTCAAACATGCAACGAAATTATAGAATGATAATCTAGTCCTCTTTGCCTTAATACACAGGGTGTCCCTGTTAAGGGCATGTTCCTTTCATGAAAATAAAAGGAAAAGTTCCTGTTAATATGGGTCCGAAAATGTTTCGTTATCGAGATGCAAGATGTTGAATTTTTTTTTTCATATATTCCGAAATGATTATTATTATTATTATTTTAGAAATAATGTTCAAAATGACCGCCATTAGCTTCAAGACAAGCTTCTATTCTTCGAACAAAATTTTGAGGCTAAAGGCGGTCATTATTCAAAAAACGGATTTGCAGAGTAATTTTTTTATTCGCATTTTTCATCTTTGAAGTGTGATTTACACGAAAACGGTTAATGGTAGGAAAAAATCTCAAGAGACTGTTTCAACCGTAAATTAGTTGAGCAATTTGAAAATTGTGTCAAAACTAAAAAAACAGTGGCGTACCATTTTTTCCTCTAGAAATATCCACATACGCACCTGTAGGTACGCCACTGGAGAAGGAAAAAACTGACTAATATGGTCCACTTATAGCAAATGTGCATACATACGTATTGCTTACTTTTTAAAATTTAATTCCTAGTCATTTCCGAATAAATGAAAAAAAGATCGATATTTTTTACAACTTTCAACACCCTGTATCTCGGTAACGAAGCATTTGCGGACCCATGTTAATAGGAACTTTTCCTCTTATTTCCATGAAAGGAACATGCCCTTAACTGGGTTCCGTTTCTTTTGGGGACACCCTGTATAACATTGAGATTTGATCTTTTACAATAACTCCCCCCCTCCTGCCATGTGTTTAAACGTTAAATTAATCATGCCCTTTCTTAATTTAAAAAAAAAGCGAAATGCCTAAATACAGTTTAATTAAGGGAACTATTATTTTTCCGAGCGTATTATTTCCCTTGCTTTATCGGAAATGAATTAAACGTAGTACATTAATTTTTTAATTCCCCCATTTTTACCTCAATTTTACCCCACTAAACGCTTCCATTAAGATTTTTAAATAATGCAAGTCCCGAAATGCAATATTGATCCAGTTTTAAAATATTTCACAGGCAGAGGTAATTTTTTAGAGTGTACTAGTTCGTTGAAAGTCGAAACAAGCACAAAAGTCCTACATTACAGAATTGCATTTATCCAATGCGTACAGAATCTGTAATCGATTTGTTAGTAAATCAGGATAGTTAGCTTGAGGTCAAAACTAACCACAAGATTTGTTATCTTTCGATAAATTACAGTGATTGTGCCTTATAGGATTTTATACTCCTAAAGTTTTAATACGTGGATAAAATTTAATTAATGGATCTGATTTCCTTAGTTTTCTTGAACGAATATTTTATTTTGTTCCATAACTTCTTCAACAAAGTTCTTATAAAATAAAACATGAAAACGTAATCTAGAAATAAAGATCGTAACACAAAAAAACTTTACATACTATAAACTCCCCATATCCTAAATCACTTTAATAATAATAATAACAATTAATTATAAAAAATTTCCTTTACGTAAAGTCTCTTTAACTTTATTACTTTTCAATAAATAAAGAGTTAATGACCAACGTCCACTCTTCCATAAATCCGAAAAACATCCTCCAAGTAAGATTTAAATGTTTTTGTTTATTATTTTGTCAATTTCATCGTCACACACGATTTAGCATAGACAAAGACATGCTAATTATTAATATTTTATATCGTTAAGTCATGGTCTAGATATTAAACAGCTTTCTTGAAAAGAAGTTAATTACAAGGAAAAAAAAGCCTCAGGCTTGTCTTTACACCAAAACAAAATTTTACTTGTAATAAACCTCAATCTGTCGTTTTCATTAATAATAAAGAGAAAGTATTAATGGATTAAATAATTAATGAAAACTTTTGTTACATGCATCCTGTATGTTTTCATTTCCGTTAAGACTTTACAACTGCGATAATTTAGTTATTAACAAAGCAGTAAATTGTTCAATGAAAGGGATTAATTACGACAACGTCCGTTACTATTTCTTGAAAATATATTTCCTTCACTTTTACCCAATCTAAATTCGATTTGCAATATAAACCGAACTTAGAAATTTATTTAGAACTAATAATTCTTAATCATCCTTTATACAAATAATAAGGCTCATAAAAATTGTTACAACATTCGGCTAATAAATTACACGATGCAAAAAGTTAGTTTTTTTTTAGAAATCAATAATGGCATTTTAATTATAAAATCGGTTCAATCCATATACGCGTTTAGTAACAACTTGCCCACGGATTTAATAATTATTTGCATTCAGAATCCATCTATATAAATTGCAAAAGACTAGACTAAAGTTATTTTATAACTCGTTATACCAGTAATCAATTCAAACTCGTCTCTTTTTAGGTTTTTTATTAGTAAATCCGTTTATAAAAAAAGTATAACGGGTCTGGTGCCAATTAAACTCGATCCCCGTCTAAATTATGCAGATAAAGGCATATTTTTGGAGATGGAAGAACCGTAAAAGCATCAATAATGGATTGCGGTAAGGATGGTTATACAAATAACAAACTGGAACTGACCTACGCTAAAGGTAACTTAATTTTAGCAACGTTCAATATCAATTTACGAAGAAGGCGAACCTGTTTCACCTCAGCGGGACATCTTGACATCTGCGAATTGAATTCGAAATCTCTAGCGGTTTTAAGTAACCGTTGTACACAGTATTACATTCCAAATGTATTCCGAAGCAAAATGGCGGAGCCCCTTGGCGATTTCAAGTACGTGAAACGAGAACAAAGTTTTAAACGCCAACAAGACTATTGTCTATCTTCTGAACTACGTTTCAGCGAACTTTCAGGAGTTAAATTCAAATAAGGCTGAAAATTGCATTACAGGACCAAGAGAAAATATTAAAATTTTAGCTTTCAGTTTCAGCTGGAAAATTTCTCTTTTTGCTGCTTACCTTACATATTAAAATTAAATCTTCCCACTAAAGAGTACAAATAATAAACCTTTAAGAAATCACCAGAAATACAGTCATGGGCGTCCGCGATTATTTTTACGAGCCGCCACTGCTGGTATAAAACACAACATGAATTGCATTTAATTTAAAATAATCCCTACAAACATTATTTTTAAAAACAATCAAAAACCAATGATTAACTAGCAAACAACCATTGTGTACAACAATTGTAAAGCTACAACATTTTCTAAAGAAATTAAAAGAAGCTCTAAATTAGAAGGTAACAAAAAACCTAAAGCAATTTCACGGATTTTTAAAACCAACAGGTACGTGCCGCGCTACAAAAGACACACGAGATCTCTTTGCAAAAAAACTCTATAATCTAAGCCTAATTGATTTTCTTCTATCACACCATAATACGCTTCTTAAATAATACCGAAGAATTGAAGCGACACGAACACAATTCCCGTATTAAAACAAATTAAAGCCGTAATTTAGTCTGTTCGTTCATAAACTGCAGAAACAAAATAAAAAAGAGCACGGTTTTGATGAAGTAAATAATTTTATAGAGGTTAAACAAATAAAGATAAACGATCATTTTCGCCCTAACATAAAGACTCAATTAACGCAAAAATATAGAAGAAAAAAAAGGAAAATTTACGGTGCCGAGGGCGAGTTTCAAAAGTTGAAATTTAATCACGCATCAGTTATTAAAAAAATTACCTGGGCACACTGTGCTGCCCTAATTATATGCTTTCCTGCGCAGAAATTAGAGAAATTCAGGGAAAGATAATAAGTACCTATTTTTAACTTCAATGTCATTTGCGCTCTTTTCGAATTAATTCCGGTAAGAAATCTTTTTGTCATTCTCTATTACTTTTGTTGAAGGTTGGAAGTTGGAGTTGATATAATGATAGGGTGTACACTAACACCTTGAAATATGTGTGGACTATTTCAAAATAAGAAATAATGGTTGAACTTCGCATCATTAACTTCTGGATACGGCAAAAACATACAAAAATTTTAGGTCTAACATTTTTTTATATAATGAAGGGTTGTTAGGACCGGTCCCTTTAATTCCCAACGAATTTTTATGGTGTTATTTGGTTTTTGTACTAATTTGCCGGTAAGTGCTCGAGGGTTACTTTTTCCCAAGATGAGTTACATTTAAGTGCCTACTTACAATATTTTGTTGCAGGGTGTTGCACATTTAGTCAAAACCTTACGCTGTGTCACATTATAGTCTTAAAACATACGAAAAAATATGACTTCCTATATTTTCACAATAACAATCTCAATTTGCACCTACCTTTAATCAGAAGACTCGTTTCCTTATTCCTTCCGCTCCTTCAGGAACCCCTCAGGATGAAAATTCGTAACCACTGAAAGTACACTTTAAAGTTCACTTACACTTTAATCTTCTTCCTTCTGGTCTTCGATTGAAGACCTTCAGGATCGATTTTGTTCACACCCGAACCACTACACTACACAAATCTAAGTTTTTTAGTCATTCAAGTCCTGCACTTTAGTATACACAAAAGAAAATTTTCTTTGCCCTCCAGGACAAATTTTCTTCAATGATCCCTGAGGAGGCTAACTACAAGTCCATGGCACTAACTAATGACCGTTGGTAACATTAGCAGAAATTCCAACCTGTAAAAAAAAATTCCTCATAATAATTTTTACATTTACTCCTAAGAAGAATAAGTTTGTAAACAGAAGAAATATTACTACAACACGAACATCAATTATTTGTGTGTATTTTTGAGACGAAATATAAATAATAAAATATTAAATTACTCTCGAGTAAAGCAATGAAAAATAACGCATTTGATATTGCGTGCCGCATGAATCTTCAAGAACGAGAGAAGAACCTTAAAAATCAAACCAAAACGAAAAGCTCGTTGCAGAACCGCTCATTATTTCAAAACAGGTTAGGGGCAGATCTTATTTATTTAATAATTTATGGAATAACCTGCCATTCTAAGAATCGACCCGAATTAGTTGCCACGTTTCGAGATAACGACCTATTTTTTAAAGGCCATGAATAAACATTTTGGCGCAGGTTTTTCCCTTGTTATTATTATTATTATTATTACGTATGGTTTAGGAGAGAATGAATGAGAAATTGCAGTCACTATTAAAATATTTTAATAAAAATTTAAATTAAAACCAGAGCATTCTGGATCTTCGTTTTGTACGTATAGTAAAAGAGGCGTAATTAAATTTTATTTTCCTCAAATACAACAGCGCATCCGTTTCGTATACCACGAATAATTCAATTAATAGTACAGAGGAAAAACGTGGATTTATATGAAAATTCTTGAAATTCTTTCTATATACATAACCAGGGTAGTTTTACCCTCTCTCATCATTTTCCTTTATTTTCAAATTTTACATTAAAATTTTCAAAGCCTTGACTTAAAAATATTCAACATATTTTTAATGAAAGTGGAAATTTTATTAAAGGTTACACTTTCCAAGTGACTGTCACTTCCTGAACGCGAACTCGATAAGAATGATGGCAAAAATCGAAAGTTTTAGGAAACATGATTGTGTGCATCTAGTGAACCTTGAAGAAAAGTGTGGCCGCTGGACCACTCTTGGTGTTATTAGTTTATTTGCCCACCGGCGCCGAAAACAAATTTATTTTATGACGATATCGTGATACCCCTAGACAGGTGCTTGATTTTAAACCCTGGAACGAATTCAACCTTTGATGGTAATAGAGTTAGACTTTCTGAGCATTAAAACCACCCTGTATGTTTCAGACAGTGTTATTGCGATTAAACCATAAAAGATTTAAATTTCTAGTGAATTGAATTAAAAATAAATCTTTAAATGACAGGAGAATAATTTTAGCCCACACATTATTGGACGTTTAAAATTATTCCATTAATATATGACAATGGATGTTTAATTAATTAGAGATATAAACAGAAATGTTATCACTAATTCATTTATTAAAACTTGCTGATTGCTACCATTTAATATTATTAACTCTAATTGAATAATTGAACATTATTATCATGGAGTTTACTGCAACACATTATAATCAACATTGCAAGGGAATTAAAATTTAATCCCCTGGAAAACATTGAAATTTCCTTCAGCTGACAGGTCTAATCGTCTTGTAAACTTAAAAACCTCTAATCAAACTCCTCGACATTAAAAAAATAATTTGCTGGAGGCATGAAGCGCGATGTTACATAGTCTATGATACCTCGTCACGCTATCATTGATTTTTTATTGTTGAAAACGAACTTAAATCACTTAGGACTAATTTTTTGATCTGGTTGAAATGTGGGATAGAAAATTATTCTGGAAAAAACTGTGTATACGTTTTTTTTCCAAATTGGCCTTTGTGGAGTCGTTATTAAACGTATCCGCGAAGAGGAAATTACAAATAAACGCACACATTCGTGCGCTTTTCCACCGTTAATAAATATTCAACAATAATAAATGCAGAGATCCTATTGTTTCTTTTTTGCTACACGAAAAATTGCGTTAGTTATATCATAAATTATATTTATCGTTATAATACATTTTGTAATTTTCTTTCGCATGTTTGTTTATGGTTCACGCCCACATCCGCTTTACAGGCGATGAAAGATAATATTTGGTTTAATTTTTGTTTGGGCTTTGTTTTTCCCCTCTCAAATTTTTTATGCCTTCATTTAAACCGGGAAATTTATCTACGATCGCTGATAAGTTAATCGCAGATTATTCTTAACTTTTAGCCAGATTCCAAAAGAAATCAGTGTACATGATCGCCAACTAGATTAAGTTGTAAACTTGTCATACTACTCGTCTTAAGTAGGGAATTAATTATAAAACGTTTTAAAAAAATCTGTCTCGACTATACCTCCCCTCGGA
Organism: Hemicrepidius hirtus; assembly: GCA_963082805.1. Lineage (NCBI taxonomy): Eukaryota > Metazoa > Arthropoda > Insecta > Coleoptera > Elateridae > Hemicrepidius > Hemicrepidius hirtus. Next base: position 31,037,017 of record OY720162.1, read on the forward strand.
GTAAATTTTTATAAATATTTCCCTACGTTAATCGAGAACAAAAGACATTAAAGGAGACGTTTTGTATAAAAATGTAGCGTTAATTAAAATAATTAGTTAATTACTACTGGAACGAGATAAAATTCTTTAAATAATTATTCTGAGGATAAAACTACAAAATTTTTCTGAAGAATAATACAGCATTAAAATTTTTATTTAACAACAATGCAAAAAGAAAACTTCAATTCGTGTGCAACATTTTCACAGAGTGAGAGATTTTTAGATTGAAAAAGTTCAGGAGCGTCAACAGCAACTTTTCAGCGCGCAAGTAGCGAAACTCAAACAAGTTGTGGGATTGTTCGTTTGCTTAGCCCTAAAATCGCGGCTTGATACCAGTTCTCTCTCTTGTGCTCACAACGAGGGACGATAAGTTTTAAAATAACTGTTATTAAAGTGTCAAAGCGGCTTTAATAAGATCCTCAAAGCACGGCAGTCCACAAACATGCGACTCGTTTATGACTCTCGACCACGCAAACTTTAAAATTCATGAAGATTACCTTCGTTTATACTAATTCGTTGGAATTAACTTCGGGAAATTTAATACAATACCCAAAACATTTCGTATCCGTACCTATAGGGGAGGTATTGTCATGTGACAAACAATTTTTAATCCCTGATCAAAAACTGGGCGTTTAAAAGTATGCAACACATTATTAAATGGAATTTTAAAACTAGCTTTGATATAAATGCAGTTATGTTTGCAATCTTTTTTTATACGACATAAATAATAATAATCTAATGCAAAGTTTGCCATTTGAAATCATTAAATACATTAGCAACATAGTTCCACGACACAGTTAAACAAATAAATCAAAACTTTTACTCCCGCGCCGCATTATTTACATTTTTCTCCATTAAACTCCTGCATAATCATTTAGTTTTATTATTCATTTTATACTTTGTGCTCAGCACCATAATTAACTCACTTATATTCACATTTAGAATTTACCTACAGAGTAAAAAAAATTACATCAGCAGGATATTAATACTTTAATCATAATTCCATGGCCTTCAGCAAAAACAGTGCGATCTTGGATTTTTCCAATATCGAAATAGCAGAACATGGCCCCACACACTCGAAGGTGCCTTTTTTCAAACCGCTTCGATCACACCTGCCGCATGGGAATGCAGTCGCACTGGTCACGTCCTACTCGGGTTTTTTCTTAACAAGAACCGAGTTGATGAAAGCAACATGCATTGGAAAATTAACCTGGTTTACTTCAAAATTTGTAATAAATGAACTCGAAAGTCATCACTTCACACCATTACACCACGGAAATTAATCATGACGGGTTATGTATGCTTGTCTTATGGGGGCAAGGCCATCATACACAAGAGAAGTCAAAAGAAACTTTTCGATTAAAGATAGTGATTGTAGTAGAGAAATTAGAATTATAATTGATTTCGTATTTTAGAATGTAGGCATTCTATTTCCTGTGCGTAATGGAAAAATTAAAAAAAAAACAAACAGGAAAATTATACGAAGTTTATTTTCTACGTAGAATCGTTAGAAGATTACGAAAGTAAAGGTTCAAATAAAATCACAGCTTGTTAGTTTTTATGTAATTTGGGGATAAATTTAAAAAGCTTATCTTCAGACTAATTAGCTGACGTATAATTTCAAAACCCTTAAAGCTTCCAGAAAATCCAAAAATTGGGTAGGTTAGAAATTAATACAGGGTGACCCTTTGGAAATTTGGAATACACGACTATAGGCCTTTATACTTTTTTTTCAGAAAACCTTCTGAATTTTTTTTGATCAATTAGGAGGGAATAAGGGATGTTTGGCACATATTTTCCAAGTCTCTAGCTTCCATATTACATCCTGGGAATTTTAGAAGAAAATCGGAGGGGGTGAGAAAATCATCAAAAAAAAAAGGAAAGACTATAGTCTTTCCTCATTTTTTGGAAATTTTTTGACCCATTCAGATCTCGTCCGAATTTTCCCAGAATGTTATTTGGAGGGTGTACACTTGGAAATTATGGGGCAAATGTCCTTCACCCCTTCCCACTGCTCCCTGCCTGATCCGGAAATGTTCAGGAATGGATTTCTTCTGAAACCTTTCTGAATTTTTTTTGAACAGATGGGAAGGGTTGAGGGATGTTTGGCACATATTTTCCAAGTCCCTAGCCTCCATATTACATTCTGGGAATTTCCTAAGGAAATCGGAAGGGGTGAGAAAAGTATCCGAAAAAAGGAGGAAGGCCATAGCCCACTTGTCAGTCTAATTTTTTTTTTTCAGATTTACATAAACCAAAGTTTTCTGAAAGCTAGAACAAAGTATTTTACAAGAAATGGCTAAGAAAACGGATTACGTGTAGAAGCTCCTACATACAAAATTCCCACAAAAAAATGCAAGAAATTTAAAAAAAAATCCAAAAATCACTCACAAAGCTGCTAGTTTATTTTAGACACTCATTAAGTTAGTAGTTGATTTAACTCGATCCACAAAATTAAACAAACATCTTGTCTACATCAAGAAAAGTCATTAATCAACATTCAAACTTAATTTGGGCTCCATTAAAATTAAAATAAACAGCAAAAACATCAAAGCTCCGAAGTTATTGCAACTTTAAGTTGACTGTAAAAATGCAACATAAAATAAAAATAATTAAAACAAGATTACGGAGTTGTGCTAAGATTGTTGAGAATGCCATCCATGTCTTGCCACACAAATATGATTATAAACGTAAGTACAAACCTAACCCAAAGCAAAAATTATATTAACCCTTAACCCTAGTACCTACATCAACCTAAAAGAAAATAAAGTTTGTTTTTACACGTCTACTTATCTGTCGATTCTTGTTTATTCAATATTTAATAATTTCTAAATCAACAAATTTGTTAACAGTAATCGAACTGGAACAAATTGCAGAGATACTCTATTAAAGATAGTCACATTCAGAAGCACGCAATTACTTTGATAATTAAACCGAGGATATACGTTGTAGTACCTACACTCCCCCTGAACGTTATTTTTTTTATCACATTTGAATTCAAAACATTAACGAGTTATTCCAATCTGAAAATATTTATTTTTGCTCAAAATCCAAGTTAATCAAGGACGTTCCCATGATTTCCTATAAAAATATTTTTTTAAAGCTTTAATTAAATCTTGAAAGATTTGATCGGAAATATTAATCAGTCAAAAGAACTAGATGTTTTATTTATAAGAAGTAGCAGTAAAAGCATGACCAGCACAAGTATGCTACTGCAATAAGCTTGTATGGCAATAAGAGGACAAGGTTGTCTGAAGAAAAACGTGTCCTGCATCCACTCTACAATTCCGTTATTATTTAACGATACCCTGTCGTATCAAATTTAATAATTTAATATTAATGAGGATGCGGTCCAGTTCGCATTTTTGAGTTGAAGAATTCGAGCTGACGTAAAGGGAGTCGTTTTAAATTTCAATTTGTCTTGGTAGGCTTTGAAAAATGGTTGGCCATCAAACTACTCATAGATCTAATTGTTGGCTACATCGCATGATTAATAATCTCCAATACAATTATCAGTTTCTCTACTCTCTTGTCTTGAGAAAAAGATGGGCATTATTAATTAACGGAAGTGTAGTGACGTCGATTTTTCATATTCGTGGTGCTTTGTGTTGTTAAGGTCGCGGATGCGAAAGAAATCGATGATGGTGAGACCTCTTTTCTTTGTATAGCTTCTTTGCTTTTCCACTCGGATAACCGAAAAAATTCAGAAATGATGCTTCTAGAAGGATATTAATTATGAGCTTTGTGTTGTTGTGTTTTGAATTGCAACAAAATGGGAATGTTAAAAGAAAAAATTCTTCTGCTATCATATTTCTTTGTTTTTGCTTACATCACTAGAAAAGTCTAAAGAGAAACAATCAGGAAAAGTCTTGGGGAAATATTCCTTGTAAGAAAAATACAGCATCTGGTTTTCTTTAGGTCAGAGATAAACACCCACCCATAACTAATTTATAAATAAATTGAGAATGGATAAATTTCATACAAAAAGAGCATCCTGTATAAGAGGACTACCGTAATATAAGTTAACATTTTTTATATAAAAAAAATCTGTGTTAAAAAGCGCAACAACCTATGAAACATCATAATCTAATACGAATTCTTTGTGGAAATAGCTTTCTCAAAGTCTAGACTTTTTCCCGAATTACGATTCGCGTTATTATATTTCCCCCATGTCTATCATCGTCCTCTTTCAGCGCAACAAGATCTTGTAGATCAGAACAGGGGAGGAAGGATTTTCAGCGCGGCTTGATCAAATAAATTAGCATAGCATTAGGGCTGTATTAAATGTCTTAAATTCTTCCTTCAGTAGGGTTAGTTTGGCTTGAAACCAGAAGACAAAGGAGCGCTGCAGGTCACAGAATCAACATGATATGAAATTTTTGTTCTTTCAACCGTGAAATACAAGACAACCCCACTTTCCGCTCGCCCTCGCTCATCTATGTGTGTGTGTGGTGAGAACCCCCCGACCAAGACTTAACGGACCAAGGAGTATCTAAAGCTACAAGATACGCTCTTTGGTTTTTACACTTTCCTTACAAACTTTCCTCTTTAGTCGTATATAAACGTTCTACTTCTTTAGTTTAATCCGGGAGTTTATTTAAAGGATGGTCTTAATTATTTACTCGAAACCCAAACATTAATCATTTAATGTACCTATCATCTAATCAAGGTGCAAGGTAACTAATACCCACTGACATTTAATGACGTTTTATGTCCATATTAGGTTCGGTTTTATATTTCATTTTGTCTTAATCGCTGGATGTTATCTAGAATTAATATTACAATCGCAAATAGGGAACAATAAAAATAGAGGTTTATAGCTAAACCAGGTTTTAATTCCAGATTTTTCTGATAGGCAGCATGAAACGAATGTTATCGATGTTAAAACGATCATTGAATATAAATTTTATTACTTTGTCATACATTCATGTGCTTGTCTTGGTATTATAAATTTTCTATCCTATCAACTACAAGTTGGATGATTTTACGTTTAATATAAAATATCCAAAGAGAAATGTCGAGATATTTATGCGTTCTTTAGAGGGCTGTTTATTTGAAAAATGTACGTGCCTGAGGGTAACATCTGATTGCTGTTACCTGCATGTATACTCACTCTCAATGGAGAACACGTACATAAAAGATGCTTTCATGTTACAATGTAAAAATTGTTGTCATAAACCGACGTGCTTCAACATTAATGTCAAAGAGATTAATACTAAAACACTCGGTACATTAAGTGCGAAAATTGCTTGTTACAAAGTTATAATTTATTTTGAAATTCCCTGTATAATTATTAGTAAAAGCGATTAGTCGAATTTTTAGAGCAATTCCAAAATTACAATTTTTATACATTTTTCAAAAATTTCAAAATTTTTGGAAGAGCGCCGCGCCGCCGTTGCGACCATTTTTGAATTTACTAAATACTTTTTTCTTCATGGTATAGTACCGCCAAAAAGGGCTTTCAAAAAAGTTGCTGCTGAACCTGATCAGATAACTGGTTTTTGAGTTGTGGGGCATTAAAGACAAAATTTTGAAAAATTCATAGCGGCCGCCATTTTGAAGTTAGAGAGTCCGGTAAAAAACTGTTTCCCTTGAATTATGGTCTTCTTTCATATCCCCTACTCAGATTTTCAAAATTCTGCTTGTGAAAAAAATTCTACCAAAAAAACATGTCTAACTTCCGCTTCCGGTTTCGGATTTTTTTGAAAAATTTAGTTTATCGATGAATTTTCGATATACCCCATCATTTCAAATTTAATCAAAATCGGTTCACTAGTTTTTGCGTTAGAGGCGTTACATACACACACACCCACAGACAAACACTTTTTTCTAAACCACTTTTTTGGGTTCCTGGAGGTCCAAAACACATATTTCCGCGAAAATTTCAATTTCGAAAAAAATCAGTCATTATTCGGAAAGACCCTGTATAATTGAGTAGTAACTCCTCGACATATCATACTAGAACACCCTGTATAATGGGTAGAGAAAAGTGGGGGCGGATTAAAATAATATTTTTGGTGTCGATGGGAAAATTGTAAACTTTTTGTTATTAAATCTTTAATCAAAATTACTTGTCTCGCGGTCATTATTCAAGAACACCCTGTATAAAGTGTGTAATCAAATTAATGTGACACTTCACATCAATATTCTATACGACACACTGTATAGTAATTTAAGTGGTAAAGGGCGACAAAATGTTAATTCTAAAATTGTAATGTTATAAATAAATTGAGTTCATCAACACTCTGTATAATTAGTTGTAAATTATGTTAAAAGCACACAAAGAATGAATTTTACAACATACTGCAGTTATTAGGGCCATTTTATTCGAAGACGCTGCTGTGCATTATTTATTATGCTATAAAGACCCCCATGGGCCCATGATGTTTGTTAACAAAATGGCAGACAAACACAGTTGCAGTAAAACCTTGCGATTAACGCATCGATATAAACCCATAGTCACATGCAATTTTCACAAAGTCAAAAAGATAATCACAATACTGAAGAAGTAAAATTTTATATATTCCTACCTATTTTGCAGAAGTTGGTCTTAATTTTCGATAAATTAAAGGTAAATCGAGTCATCCATTACGCACACACAATCACATATCAAACATTTTCTATAATTTAGCGCAAGTGCATTTACAATATCTAACAAACTAATGCAATGGGGGAAAGAGGGGAAAGACAATGGACCAATCGCAGAGCTCCACCACAAATCATGCGAGCCCAACTAAAAACCCAGCTGCAAGTTTATTGCTTACAATAACCAATGTGTGTAGATAAGATAAGGTAACAAAGAAGTGGAATTTGAAAAGATACACTCACAGTCAAAAACATTTTTCTGTAGTCGCTATCAAAAATTTAAATTTAAAATTGCGGGAAAACAAAAATATTATACTCTTTTATTTATTCATGAACGTAAAAACTACTTGCAACAAAAACGGATGCATACTCAAAGACAAAATTCTTCTAGTCATAAATAAACGATAAAAACATTGTGACTGTTACATTTTTATACACATAAGGTGTTTAATCGGAAAAATTAAAAGCTCAATGCTTAGTAGGTGTACTGTGTCCGTCAATGCATTATCCTTGACCAAACACATGAATAATTGATAGATTATTAAATTATTTCCTAGTCGTGGATAATATAAACGAATTTATATAATAAATAAAAACATGGTGTACCTATTATGATTTATCAACACAATACAATAATGCATGAAATATTAGGAATCTATATCGTATGGTTCTGTTTATATTTTATTTATAAAAGGTAAAAGCTGTGCTCCTACGGGGGTTTGTTTGATTTTCCCGATCTGCCTGCGACATTTGAAATTTTTCATAATTCATATCCATTAGTCGCCTGTATGGAGAACTCGAACATGCATTTGCATAGTATTTGGAAATTTATGTACTTCTAATATTCAACCCTGTTTCAGGATATGAATTTTCCGTACAGGTTCGCTTTAATTTTCAAATAAAAGTTATTAACACTAAAAATAATAAGAAAAGGATTACAAAACAGGCAACAAAAGAGTTACGCCATCGCGTTCCCTATTTGTACAACAACTATACAAAGTAATGTTTCCTTTTTAAGGTGAAAAAAATGAGGAACAATACAATTTCGCAGTCAATTTCGTTTGTGTGCGCGATAAGAATGTCGCCATACTTCTGATTAAAATCTAAGTCTCCTGACAATAAATTTATTTTTCAATACAGCACTCGCCCCGTTTTCACACCTCGATAAAATGAGAGTGCAACGTTGTCACCGCCGACGAGACTTTAGAAATATTTTAATCTAGAAAATACTAAGAAATCTTCTTTTTATTGTAATTTCTTTGTAAGTCTAACCCACAGTTAAAGCTAGCAGAACATAAGTAATTGCGACAACATATTTATTCCAACTCAAAGGAACAAAACCAAGAAACCTTTACAACATTTTTCATCCCTACCATCACCCTCTCTTTGTCTTCCTTACCATAATGAGAAGGAAAAATTAAATAGGTCGAGAGAACAGGATGGAAGAACTTGAAGTGCTCCAACATCTCCAGAAGCTGGTCCATCATGACAATGTGAACCACCAAAACCACCCCACCCATAATTAATTATTAGCCGTCTATATCATCCTATTAGGGGTTGATCTAACCTTAACATACTTGACATGTTGCTGGAGAGTTTATTAAATAACTCTTTGTTCACCTAACCTTGAAACCAACTCTCCTTATGGTAAGGGTACCTGAAGACTCTCTTGGTTCAAGAAGTTTTAAAAATAAAAACCAATTTAACCACAGCCTCCCAACAATTTTCGATTTAATTAATTTTAACATGGGAAGTCAGAAAATCTTCAGCTTGTTAGCAATGAGGTATTAAACTATTTTCCAGCTTAATGTCTTTGATAAGACCTCATTCCCTTTGTGATTTGGTGCGGAGACAATTCGTATTTGTCACATGCATATTTTTCATTTGCATAGGGACCGAGTAGAGTAAATCGCGCAACAATTGCACCGACTGTAAGTAATGTAAAGGCATTTGTCGGATGCAAACATTTCGTCGCACATCGTCTTTGTTTTAACCACACATCAACCTGGGTTGTGCGACCATCTAGAATTGGAATTGATTGGGTTAACTTGAATAGGGTGTTGAATTACAGCAACCCCCGCCAGAACAATCCAAGATTTATGTGTTAAATTTTACGTACCTAATATGTATTATATATATATCTCGATATTATACGTTATCCAAAGGATTTACTAATATCCTGCTGGCATTGCTTAATAGATACATTGATTTAACACCCTATAAATTTAACACTTGCACGTAATCACGTGTGAAATCGGCCGCCATGCAATAACAGAACCAATTACACAACTTGGTGCTACGAAGGACTTTGTAGTTTACATCCATGTCAAATGTTCAACCCATTACACAGTTTAAACGCCATGCATGATCAAACCCCATAATTTTTGTTAGCCCTGTTGTGACATACAGTTTTATGGCTCATTACGTTATAGTTACACTCAAATCTAGCAAGCTTCGAAGCTTAATTTAACTTCAGCTTCAGGCACATTGTAACAAGAAATCAGAAGGAAACTTGAGTACCAACGACGACATTGGAAAAATTCAACCTCATGCGATTTTTATCAAGACATTGATGACAAGATAACTTGGGGGTGGATTTAAATCCATTAAAGGATCGTCTACAATAACAACACGCGTGAGATAATCCTTCCCTTACGAGTATGGGGAAGGAAATGCACATGGAAAGCACATGACCGTTAATTCGGTTATTAATGTGATTAAAGCTGTCGTTTTGAATAACAATCGGGGACATGAATATCTGCTTCGTGAAGTGTGCTAATGGTTTAAAGGGTGTTAATTGCCACCTCCAATTATTCTACGCCGTCAGATGCTGTCCAATATCACATCGTTCGCTATCCTGTTGGAATCAGCAGTTCTATCGTCCTGTGTACGCGGGTAACGCGGCTGTCAGTGTGACAGACAATGACAATGCGCTAAATACCCGGAGCAGACGACGCAGCAGTCAACTCACTGCAAGTTGCTTCAAGGAACAGGACTTATTAGTTTTGTTAACTTATAAAGATGTCCTGCTGACAAACTTAAGTGGATCTAGTAATTAATAATAGAATAGGAACTTGAGGGAAATCAATCAGGAAAAGGAAATCCCAAAAGAAAATTGTCTAGGTAATCTTTCTTTACAGAAGTTTCAATTAAATCCTAGGTTTCAGGTTTCTGAAATTTTTCAAAAGTTTATTTTACCACACCTCAAAACCGAAGCTCTGAGGTAGAAGAATTTTTTGAAGATGCGACCCATTTCCCTTTAACACTTTCCCATCACCCTTTGCCTATTTGATATTTCCTCTTTCCCTTTCCCCGTGTATTATTTTATCTAGGTACCTATCGCGTAATAAACCATTTAAAAAAAGTCAAATTTCCTTCAAAACTTGATTACGTGGCACTGGAATATTTTATATAGAAACAATGTACAGTGAGGTAAATGAAGTGAACGACATATTAGGGAGGAATCAGTGTTGCCAATTCAGAATAACCAGCGGAATCCCTGCGTATTAAACGCGTCTAATTCATGGCGAGCACGTTACAATTCGGTTTGATTGAGTTAGGAAATCGCTAGCCGTGTGGTGATCTCCCTCGATACTAATAGGAATTAATACTGTAACGTTCGGAGCTTCACCAGGAACAGAGGGAGGAGGCAGATGTCAGATTAATTCTGAGAGAGAGTTAAATTGTGTTGCGCGGATTTCAAAAACTAAACCGCATAGCGTGACGGGGATTAATCACCAGACAGGCCTTTTTAATTATTGACACTTGAAGTTAAAACTGATTGACGCCTGAATAAATGACCGCCCGAGGGAGGGAAGAATGATTTGCAAGCGTTTGGCCAATCAAGGTCTCTACGACTATCACTCTTCAGGGAGACGGATGACCGGGGATTCACACAGAAGCTCATGCAAACGGATTACAGACTCTGCAAAAATTCAGTGAAAAAACACGTACCACAAGCATCATTTGCTTGCTGATTGGACTTAAATGACGACTCTTGCATTTTCTTTACCGTGTAATTATTTTGCAAGTTTGCGTGCGTTGAATTATTATAACTGTGCACATTTGTACCGATTTAAACTGACATTAAAGAAATAAGAAAATTTATATTTTAAACCTACAGCTATCATAAACGCAAAGGAAGTTTTAAATAATTTAAATATTTTTTTTTATTCCGTATTCTCACGTTCCAGAAACGATGTTAAAGGATAACTTTCCGGAAGATTATTTCAACCCTTTTTTTTCTGATTAACTCAACATAAATATATTTCAGAAAGATCATTTGCTAGCTTTTCATTAGATTAGAGCAACTAAATAAAACTACAACCACCAAGCAAATTTGGTGTAGTATAAACCCCGGAATAATATCGCAACATGTTTGTTTATTTATTAACGCATTTACCCCCTTGTTGATTTTCATTATTGCAACATTAACACAGCCGTTCTAGTGGAAACATAAATACCACTTATTCGTTTCAAAATTAATTAATATACCACCGCCACAACCACCACTAACCATCCCATCCCATCCCATCCCTCTTCTGGATACTTCAAATTCAAACATACACAAAGCACATAAAGGAGTGGAAGTGTACCGAAAACCAAAGCAAATAGAACTAGTATATAGCGTTGACCACGAGAAAGCAATATCAAAATTTCAGCAACATGTTGCGAGATAGTGGTTCTGACAGCCCTAATAGGGCTAGTCGATAATACACTGATGCAATACGGACGACGGCCTTTGCAGGAAGACCGCCTGCCACCTTTGAACCATACGCTCATTGTCCCCTTTCTTTGTCCCCGTAATCGTAGTATTGTTGAATATATATTCCCCCATTATATTCAGGTTGACCGTTTTCTCTATGCATTAATTGTTACCCCCCTCGGGTTGTTTTTAGTCATCGAAATATTGAATTATCTCATGCAGAGTGGCGATTATGGATGCGTGACAGCGTGGCTTCTGAAAATTGCTTTCCTGAAAGCCCTCAAATTTATAATGGGATTCTGTTTTAGACGACACGCTTCGCAAAATTTTTATATAATACAAATTTTTATTTATACAGGGTATCCGCAAAGAACTGTTAACCGACCTCCTCAAGACGCTCTCTAAAGGGAAATATCAAAACCAATAATAGTTTTATGATTATTGAAGTGTTAAAACCAAAACTACGGCTCAAACATACTAGGACGTGTTTCATTCGTAAGGTAGGGGTAGTTTCGGTTTTACCACAAACTCAAGAACCACTATGGAACCAGAAATAGTAATCAGTAGGGAGAACATGACAAGAGTGGCGGCCTCTATGTTCTGTCGAGGGCAACTGTAAGTGAGAACCGGAACCTCAATGTCCTGCTTTAAAAGCCAATCAGCACCGACCTTTTGGTGTACAATTTGCTGGACCCCATGAGCACCCATCAAGAGTATCCTGACACATCTTTAGGGCACATCATCGTAGTGCCACACCCAAGACGAATAATAAAGGTCTACGTCTACTTTCAACACGGTATACTTTCATGAAATATTTCACGACATCAAGGAATCTCTTTGTCAGTCTCAGTCTTCAACTGCATCATCTTGTTGTAGTAGAAATGTTTCTTAAATGTCACTTTAAATACCTTTTACTTAGTATACTTCGTTCCCGTGTCTTTCTTTTCCAGTTGTTAAAAGAGAATTTGTTCGCCGAGTTTTAAAACTTTCCAGATTTCATAGTAATATTTATTTTTCAGGTTTCAGTTTCCAAAGTTTCTCGTTGAATATCTTAATCTTCTTGGGTAGGAAACCTTAGAGCTTTCTAATTTTAATCCTTCAAGTTGCTGCGAGCCACCGAAATTATTTTACAAGCTACATTTGTGCGGTAAATTCTTGTTGGAGTAAGGTTCATAGAATTTCGATTCGTTTCTTGTTTATGTGTTTATTGCTTCTTAAAGGAGGTTATCTGGATAAAAGGGGCACGCGAGTGGGTTAAGAATACGTGTAAGGTAGCAAAGGCACCCTTCCATCATCTACAGAATAAATTTGGATATGAATTGGCATTCAGAGTCGCTAAATATCGGAGTATTTGCACAATGGCATGCAGATTAACTTAGATATTTACGCATTTACATAGGCTGATTAATTTCGTTAAGGAATTTATCAAGCGAAGCCAAAATCCAGGCAAAGTAAGACAAAGTTACCTCATCTCGAGCTATTTAGCACATCTCGTGAAAGCCGTTCTGCGGCTTTTAACGCGAATATATTTAAATAAAAGCTGTGCTTCTCCTTTCACAACCCTTCATTCGCTTAATTCCGCGGCCGCGGGCATCTGAGCGAGAGGGGGTGCACATGTAGAAGGAGAAACTAAAATAGTAAATTGTTTGAAGAGCCCTGTCAGCAATATAAGGCGCATAATCAAGGGAATTCTGAATATAGCCACAAAACCGCGTTTCCTTTTCCGCCCTTGTCTAGTTTGCTGGCAATTTCAGCAAGAATTGTGCCACACTATGCGACATGACTTTGAACAATCGACACAATTACATTAGGACGTTTCTGCGATGCTTTAAAGGACGCACCGCCATTGTCATAAAGTACAACTTTAGCTCCGCTAAATAAGCTACGACAGAAAACATAAAACTACAAACCGAAAGAGAAATTTAAAGCCACTGAAAACATATAAAGCTTTCACTTTAAAGCTGATGATGATGAAATTTCAACACATTTCCAAACGCAAATACTACTTCAGCTTCTTCCTCTCAACTTTCCCATACCTTTTTTTTTCTAAAACTCATACCCCAGTAATCATAAAATATTCCTTTCTTGAAAATTCCTCAAGCTTCTCCAAACTGTGGAGAGATTGAAAATTAAAAAAAACCCAAATCGATACAGAATATTTAAAAAAAATCCCCCAACCCTTTGCCGATGATCACATTATGAGAGATTAGAAAACAATGCCCTGTTAGGTAGCCTACTCGATCTACGGATCTCACAACCCTTGATTTTTTCTTGTGAGGTTATGCATTTAATTCTAGTCCCAGTCGTATCAAGTGGTTGAATTCCCAGTTCAGCTGATCCACGATCAGTTGTCATGGATACCAATTGTTATAACAAGCATATCCATGACAACTGATCGTGGATCAGCTGAACTGAAAGTTCAACCGCTTGATACAAACTGGACCTAAGAAACTTTCCTGAAAATCCCTTGAACTATCCTGGCGAGAAGTAATTTTTGGTATAAAAAATAAGCCCTATTCTAAATCTTCAGGAAACTTATTTGTCCATACATCACCCTCAAGCCGCTTCAAGCAGTGAATTATTCTTAAAAGACCGAGACGATTAATAACATGTGTAATCGATACAGTAAATTACGAGTGCTAACATTTCCGCATACAAACTTAAATGGCAACCATTACCAATATTAAATGAAGTAAACGGCATCTGAGGCTCAAATGAAAACAAATACGCCGACGTCTTTGCAGATACCTGTCAAAATAATGATTGATCGTCATTCAACCCCGATTTGAACTACATTCCAGTGACGGCGATAAAATTTTTCCAATAACAATGAATTTACCCCGATTCAAATAAAAAATTGTTTAATAAACAGGGGAAGTCCCTAATTAACAAGTTGTAGGTATTTAGTTTAAACAATTAGCTTTGACCCTATAAGTAAAACTGTAAGTTAATTAAAAACTTTTTTGTATAAACAAACGTTCCTTTTACTTTATATAAAGTTGTGACGGTAATGGAAATTGTTAATTTCCGTTGCACTTTTAATTAGTAGGTCCATTAATTAAATTAAGAAGTTTCGTAAAGTCTCCAACGTTTTTATTTGTGTCTAGTGGGCGCCTCTGTTTCTTAAAAGGAGCCACATGGGAGAAAAGGTTTACGTCGAAGAGTTTCCAAATACTTTCTAGAAAATTTCCCGGCTTTTACCCCATATTTTTCCAATTGAACCGCTCTTAGAAATAAATCTGCCGCGCATCGACAGACAGTTTTATATCAAGGCGAGAAAAAAAGTGGTTGCGATTTCTTGATTACGGATTATATCCGTTTTACGCGAGTTTTCAGGAAAACAAGCGCTTGTAAAATTTTCATTCGGAAAAACACTTTTCATCAAGTGTGCGTTAGAAAATCTGGCAACAATTGTGGTAATACTTTTCTATTTCTGCCGCTTTTTTCTCTTTTCGGCTTCGTGAACAGCAACGTACGCTTCATTTTGCTTTGCCGCTTTAAGAACCAGCACACTCCAATACATTTTTAAATTAAGGTAATGGATTTTATTATTCGGTGAGGTTTTTGCCGAATGGATTTAAGAGTACGCTGAAATTGCAAAGTAATTCTCCCCATCTGTAAGTACTATTCCAAAAGGGGAGTTAATGAAAATTAAAAGATCTTTCTCATGTATAACATTTTTAAGGTATTCTATCAAAAGAATCCACATCCCCCTTCCCCTTTCACATCCCTCGACAAACGATTTTCAACATAAATTCTTTGAACATTTATTTCTTTACGTAATTAATTATCAGTGATCTAAAAACTTGATCAAGTTGGCTGTGATTGAGTAATTATTTCCTAGAAAGTTATGCCCAGAAATTTCTACGTTTTAACTTCTGTGTAAAATTTTAATCTCGGAGTACATGAGTTTTATTCACCAATTTTTGAGCACCTAACCCATTATTTGAGCAACTTTACCTGCCAAGGCAAGAATTCTGGTTATGCGAAAAAATTTCCTATTTCATTAAAACGACACAAATTCCAAACGATACGAAACTTGTATTCCGGACAAATTTTTGAATAAGTACAAAAATTTTTAAAACACCACATGTAATAAAATAAAAATTTTTTAACTTACTTGAAAGTTGAAACAGTATTTCCATGTACACTTATCCCCGCTCCAGGTTTTCTGTAAAAAAATTACCACGATTTAGAAACAAATTTTAAAAATAATTATAACTATAAAAAAAGAATCATGAAAAGTAACTTTTCCAATTTCCTTTTCCTCCCATGATCAGAGTCCTAAAATTTCCACGTATTTGCGCGCGGAAGATGCACAATAATACCAACTCGGTTATGCTCTAACATCTAATCCCGACTTCCAACTCTGATTGCACGGTGACAATACCGGCAATTTGCTACCCCATTAGCTAATTGACTGCTGACTTCGCCTTGTCCCTTCACGAATTTGCTTGCTCGCTGCACGTTACAACTGGGACAAAATCAACATTGCAAGGACAAGGATAAACAAGGTTTATGTGCAGATTGCTTCCACATTTCCGAATACTTGTGAACTCGCTACTGCAACGGAACCTGTGTTCTACTACAAAGTTATTGTTCTTGAACTTTACGTAAAGTTTAAAGAAAATTTCAGGAATTTTTATTATTATTATTATTAAATCGTTCTTAAATGTGTACTACCCTCTAGGGCTGGTCTTTGAGGATGCCTTCGTAATTTATTTTTATTTATGTTTATATTCCGGCGGTAAAGTTCGTTGTTAAAGCTTTGAGTTGTAAAACGTACTTTCTTTAGTGTTAAGCATTTCATTTACAGTGGATAGGTTTGATGTTGGGATATTATAATTTAGATTACGTAGCGGATTGTTCTTTGAATATTCATGCACCGTGATTGAATATTGAATCCCGTGCCCTCGTATGTAAATCACGTCAAACTACTTTGTTCCTAAACATCGGAAGCCTTTTGAATTTTTCATTTTATTTAATCCTAGCACACCCTGGGTGGTAACCTCGTGTTTACATTGATGTATTCATTTAATATATTAAAACTATGTTCGCCGCGCTTTAAACGTCCGGCTCATGTACGGTACTGGTAATTTAGCCGTTCTATAGCTTTACTTACACTTTTTTTTTTATTAAACTTGCCAGACTGTTAATTAACCAGTTAAGCCCAATTATAAACTGACAAGAAGAAGATCGCAAACTCATCATCGATTATTGATATACTACATTGTAGTAGGTGGAGCTTTGCCCCCTTCCCCATACATGTATACATGTACAGGGCAATTCAATAGTTAATCCATATACCACGAACAAGAAGACGGATTTAAAATAATAAAACTGGCAAACTATACTGGAATGTTAGGTCAGGCGGTCTGGGTAAGTAAAAGGCTAGTAAAAGGACATAGGTACTATTATTTTTTATTAGAAGTTTCTAAAAGTAAAATCATTTTAAAGCCATCCTGTATAATCCCAGGTCAGCGCCAACGCCTTCTCCTGTTTAATTTGCGCGAGCTGCGTTAAAAACTGGGGGCCTTAAAGAAATCATTAAAGATAAGGGGTATTAATTTGCTTAATAATGACTATTAGTGACGTGGAAGTGCTTTCGCGGGTTGTACGTCCCTATCCGAAAAGAAAAATAGGATGCGCGCTTCATGACCGAGATCCTGACTACGATTAAAATGAAACAAAGAGAAAAACATTAAGGATACAATGGAAGTTTCCTGCAGAACGACGTTAACGCCGCAGGTGTGTAATACCGGCGCATCCTGCTGAGCTTTGCGTGGCGTGAACGTCCACTACTGCAGTTCATTGATATTAAAACTAAAGTAGAATTAATCTGAAATAGTATATTAAGTATTAAGAACGGTAAGGACATTTTACCGATCGAAGACAATAGTTTGGAGGAGGAGCGCAGCGACGACTCCAATTATTGGCTGAGATCGGTAGTCCTTAACGTTCGTGATGCTTATGACGTTTTTTGCGCTACTGAATCCGGTAAAAAGAATTTTTAATAAATTAATAATTAATACAGATTCAAATGCGATAATTGTCAGTCTCCGCATCACGTTGCCGTATTGTCGATTGATATATTGCGTTTCTATAGCAATCTGTAAACAGTTACCGCCATTGCAGTTTTTTGTGAAAATTATTTGGAGTTCCGTGCTAAAAATTAATGAAAATGATTCCGAAAACGAAATAGAAAAAGCTTGGAATGTGGGGTGTTCGGTTCTCATTCCTGATAAGTCTAGAGAGACGCTACGAAGGTACCTACAATCATTTTAAAAATTGGTGTACCAAGAAAAGTACAAATATTGATGAAAAATCTTTGCTGGCGTACTTTGTTACAAGAAAAGAGAAATTAAAAGCTCCAGGATTTGTTTTAACTAACATTGGAAATTGCATTCATTTTATTTAACTAAACTGACATTTGTGACTGACATTAATTTATCAAATTACATGGCACATTCGTTTTGAGTAAATTTACTTACCGTTCTAGAACCCCAAAGTATTTTTTGTGCCTCCGGTCGGCATCACTGAGTTTCTGCATCGCGAAATCCGCCAGAAACAGAGCTTTTGCCGGCCTAGGCCGGCAAAAGTAATTATTTTAAGTTATTAGTTGGCTGCATCGGCTCAATCTGTCAAAGTCAAATTTATGCATCGCGGTCGGAGGCGATCAAACAAATAAATTAGCAAAATTTTACAAAAATATGATTACCTATTAGAGCCACTGTGGTGATTTGAATATAATCTTTAATATGCGCCGGTGTATCCATTATTAAATCAAAGATAATGAAATTTAGAAATAAACGTCAATGGAAATTGTAAGAAAATAAATGAATTAAGTTTAATGAATACAAGGAATCTTGATTTTAAAATCATAAAAAAAATTCCTAATACTAAATTTTAAATGTAAATTTAATTTATTTAAACAAACATCGGCACAAAAAATCTTGTGTATTACACGTCCAGAAACAGTTTTGCGAGTGCTCCTACTTGCAGGACTCGGCGTTCCGCCTCGCCCTGCAACCTTACTCGCACTCGCAAATGTGCTGTTTCTGGCCTTGTGATACAAATAACTATTACCGACGACTTTATCCTTAGCAACTAGTAAACATAACTTACTGTCTTGGAAACAGCCGCGGTAAACAATGAAATAGAGCACAGTAGCGCAAAAATGTACATGAAATAATAAGGAAAGGCATAATTTCAGAACAAAAGGAATTTGGATCTAGTATGCCTTTTGCTTGACCAGGATAAAAACATATCCTTACATTTCCGTGTTTAATATTATTTGGTCATTGATTTTATATTAAATAGATTGACCATGTATGGTTGTCTCCAATCTGTTTAATATTAAATCATTGGTACGCGAGCTTGTTATAAATACTAAAAGAGTTATGTTAAATAAATGTAAAGGATAGGAAAAATTTAAATGAATAATCTAAAGTACCTGCTATACCTAAGTCAAATTAAAATAAATAAAGCAATGAATGAGTACTAGAGTCAAGTGAGGGAAAAGACTTTGAAGTATTTTTCTAGGAAGGTTCTCTCCTGGATTGTTCCATCACTTAAACATTTCTATGTAAAATAATCCAGGAATAAACAAGATTGATATCAAAGGCTCGTTAATTGCCGTGCAAACTTCCATTATAAAAACGTCAGTGTAACGTGGCATTATCGCGTCTGAGTGACGTAAGCGCGATGTTCGCGATTTTGTCAACGAAATAGATGGATTATATTATAATATTTCAGATTCATGGTGTTACGCCCACTCAGCTAATGCATTATGTTCATGCATGCTCGGAAGGAGGAGAGAACTGAAAGGCAGTAATGAGATTCTGGCTTATATTCAATAAAGCTTTTGCTTCCCTGATCGTCAAGGACACACAAGCGTAAAGGAAATGTTGTTCCAGATTGCCTATGGAAATGAATATTTTGCTGGCTCACGCACATTCGTACGGATCAGCATCACTCCCTTGTAACTTATAAGAAAGCTTCAACGGAAAAAATTCTATTTTCTGTTGATTCGGAAAAAGTTCATCCTATAAAGATTTAAATAAATTCTAGGAAATGTGATAGGAAAGAACAGGAAGAAAGGTTTAGGAAGTCGTGGATTATGATAAGCGTGAAACTTTTTATTTTAAAACTTATAAAGAAATCAAATTTCTAAAAGTTTTTTTTTTAATATACACTGGTTTAATGTCAGAACTTTTTATAAAAAAATTGAATTTACTTCTCATATAGAGTTGCCTTTGGCAACTTTAAAAAAACACATTATGCAATGAACATTTAATGATAGCTATTAAGAAAGGAATATCAGCATTACGACACGAGTCTCGGGCGAGCATTGGTCGAGCCACGAACCTCCTTTATTGTGGGCTGAACTGCCCGACTGTCCGAGTATTGGCTATTGACTTCTAACGTAATCAAAATCTGTATCATAATGAATATCGTTAAAGTAGAGGTAGTAAATTTTGTAATGTAGGATGCTTAGAAAAATAAATCGAACCTAAAAGACAAAACAAAGTCATTTCTAGTCATAAAACCTCAAACTCTCTATAATAAGTCTCTCAAAACTCATTTACCATTTCATTTTTTTATTACCGTGTATTACTTTCCTAATTTTCCGTAACTTTTCCTAATGTATTATAAAACCGATCGGATAATTCTTGAAATATCGGCATAAAACATTCCAGGGAAATTAAGATGCTGGTCGTGAAGTTAAATCGCAGGCATTTTTAAATGGATTACACGAGATGAATCATCGTAGTATTGAAAGATCGGAGGCGTTCGCGTTCCTTCCTTGTTGGAAGCACGAAGAGCCAAAGGGCGAACGTAAACCCACTTTTAATGAAATTTATAGAGCTCAATATTATGTCGAATAACAAACTCGGTAGGTATTTGATGCCGTGTTCGGCGCTTTGAGCCAAGCTAAGGTTATATTTTTTGAATAAATTAACTCGATATTTAGAGGTTTATTATGCCGGTGCTTTATAATTTGGTGATTAAATTCGAAACTCTCGCTTACACGCTGGACCTTAAGGTTATTATTTTTGGTTATAATGTTATTGACGAGGCGTGTGGTTCATGTAATTTGGGTAATGAAATAGCCCTCCCCTAACCCCTCCTGAAACAAATCAGATCATTGTTTTTATATCAGTTTTGTCTGTATTAGCAAAATTAAATTAACCAAGAATTATTTTCAATGCGTTCTAATTGTCAAGAAAAACGAGGTTATCAGGATGCGTTAATAATTTAATTAAGACACAAATTCGTTACGATTTTTTTTGACTTGCTTGTCAGCTACTAAAGTAACAGTTATTTTTGTATAATTTTTTGTTTCCCATCAATTAAAACGTTCACGACGACAAAAAGATGACCTTAGCTGTCTTTCTGAATACTCACTGATTGGCAGGCGCGCTTTTAAGTAATTAAACATAAAAGTAAAATTTATATGTAGTCTGAAAAGTGGATCACATAGTTCCAGAAGATAAATTCATCAACGAATTTTGATCTGAATTTAAGAATTTTATGTAATGGGAATAGGAAAAGCATGTGAGAAAGTTTTATTTCATACAATAAATCAAGAATATAATCAACACAAATTTTCGATAAGGGTTGGCCATGAAATATAATTAGTGTGTCTTGTTGAAAAATATCGATCTTTTTTTTATTTATCCGGAAATGACTAGGAATTAAATTTTAAAAAGTAAGCAATACGTATGTATGTACATTTGCTATAAGGGGACCATATTAGTCAGTTTTTTCCTTCTCCAGTGGCGTACCTACAGGTGCGTATGTGATATTTCTGGAGGAAAAAATGGTACGCCACTGTTTTTTTATTTTTGACACAACTTTCAAATTTTTCAACTAATTTACGGTTGAAACAGTCTCTTGAGATTTTTTCCTACCATTAACCGTTTTCGTGTAAATCACACTTCAAAGATGAAAAATGCGAATAAAAAAACTGCAAATCCGTTTTTTGAATAATGACCGCCTTTAGCCTCAAAATTTTGTTCGAAGAATAGAAGCTTGTCTTGAAGCTAATGGCGGTCATTTTGAACATTATTTGTTAAAAAATAATAATAATAATAATCATTTCGGAATATATGAAAAAAAAATTCACCACCCTGTATCTCGATAACGAAGCATTTGCAGACCCATGTTAATAGGAACTTTTCCTCTTATTTTCATGAAAGAAACATGCCCTAAACTGGATGCCGTTTCTTTTTGGGACACCCTGTATTTTTAATTAAAAATTTAGTTCTTCTAATCGAGAATCTCATAAATTATATTCTTGTGACTTCCATTCAGACTTAATTTATCGAATAATTTAATAAGTAAATAAATTTAACTAATTTCCACTAGGTATTAACGACAAACAGTTCCGATTGAAGAGTCACTATAATTAATTGAGTTCTTAGT
This sequence comes from Hemicrepidius hirtus, assembly GCA_963082805.1. Classification (NCBI taxonomy): domain Eukaryota; kingdom Metazoa; phylum Arthropoda; class Insecta; order Coleoptera; family Elateridae; genus Hemicrepidius; species Hemicrepidius hirtus. The sequence continues at coordinate 31,058,774 of OY720162.1, forward strand.
TATTTTTAAATTTGCGTTTATATTTACTCTTTGGAATCAGGTATTCATAATAAGATTATTTCACAATTATTTATTAAACTTTTCCTTTTCTTAATTATCATTTACGTTGTTTCCTTAATCCTGCTAATATTTCTTATAAAATTATTGTAATTTTCCACCATCGTGCGCTCATAATTACGTTCACGCACTTAGTTTTTACCTTTTCTACTTTACACTAATTAAACCTTTTATTAACTGCTTCTATTATTTATCCGTCATCTATAAACGTTTCGTTTACCTAAAGCTGCTAAACATGAAAGAGTTAATTTTCTTTATTTTTTGCAAAACCTAAATTAAATGCCTTCAAGTGAGTCTCGTAAATTATAACCAAAAGAATTTCTAAATTAGCTGCGTACGCGTAAGTTCACGCAGATTTAAACCTTCACAGGTCAGAAAACGTGCAGCTCAATTTTAGGATGTTAACCTACAGCAAGAGACGATACTGTAAATGTGGAAGGCATTATTTTTAATGATAGTTTAATGCTACTGGATATTAGAAAACTTGCTTGATGTGTCTACAGACGCGAGCAATCTATGTTTTTTTAACTTGTTTTTTTTTTTATCTAAGAAACGATATTAACTTCTGTGATTAATTTTGAACAGTAACGAAGGAAACGGGTATTTTAAATATTCACCTTGGAAATTAATTGATTAAAGAAAATAATTACCAGTAAAAGATTTTCATGAACCGAACCCAACAAAATTAAATTAATTGAAGGAAAAAGCTTAATTGCCATAATTATAACACAACCTAATTTTTTACCCCCCCCCCCCCCCCACCCTTCTTGGAGTCCCTTATTTCTTTACCACTGAAACCTAAAACAATTTGTTCCATTATCAACATATCGCTGGAAGGTTTCATTTGTAGCAGCTGTTGTTTAAAATCTCCGATCTCGTAAAGAGTTCAACTTATCCGGCCGACTATGTGAGTCCTCCGGACAGGTCTACCTTGTCCGGTTGCACCTGCCAACTTGATCTGCGGGATACTAACCCAGCATCCCGTCCCAACCCGTCTCTCCCACGAGATGAGTGTTTTAACTTTTGAATTTTACTACTCTTCTACACTGTAAAACACGTCGATTTTTGATGTGTTAATCTTATTAGTTTATTACATTTAACACGTGCAAAAATAACCACATGTGTTTCTTAAGGGTGCTAGACTTAATTGGTTTAAAGATCACTTAAGCGTGAAACCTATATTTCTATATTTTGTGAGAGTCATTAAAATAGACCTTTAGAAAGAGAGAAAACACTCTTGTTTTAAAAACCACAAAAACGGCTAATATTCCCACACACACTGATGTATCGTCCGTTGACGAATTAAGACGTACCTACTCATATTTAAATAAATATTTAAATAAGTAATCGTTTTCAGTTTTATTTTAAACCATAATCCCAACAGGTTATGGGCCCAGGATTCTCTAATTACGCGAACGCGATAAAGAACTTTTTGTGAATGTGAGGTGGTGTTAGTATAACTAAATAAAGTGGTGCAGCTAAATAAAGTGGACAATGGAAAACAAAAATACTAAACGAAACATTAAACCTTTCAGTGGTGAACGTTATAGTGTATGGAAGTTCCGAATTACATCCTTACTTACAGAATTGGATTTACAACATGTAATTACAACTGAACCTCCTGCAATTTTAGGTGAAGAGTGGAATAAGGCGAATCGGACTGCCAAGAGCATGATAGTCGAGTATTTAAGCGATTCCTTTCTCAGTTTTGCACAGGAACCAATTACAGCATATCAGATTTTAAAAAATCTGGACGCTATCTATGAGAGAAAAAGTCTTGCGACGCAACTAGCACTCAGAAAGAAATTACTAAGTCTAAAATTACAAGGTGATACTGTTTTGTTACAACATTTCACCAACTTTGAAGAAACCGTTAACGAGCTGATTGCTGCTGGTGCAAAACTGGACGAAATGGACAAAGTTTCCCACTTGCTGCTAACTTTACCTACAGCTTACGATGGTGTAATCACAGCTTTGGAGACGTTATCAGAAGACAATTTAACTCTTGCGTTTGTTAAAACTAGATTACTGGACCAAGAAGTAAAATTAAAGAACGAAGGCAGTAATACAAGTGCTAAAGTATTACATGCAGAAACATCAATAAATAATCAAAGAAAGTTTAAACAATTGCGACCAAGAAAAAGAGGACAAAACAAACCGTCACACAATTTTCGATTTTTTACACCATCAAACCAAAATACTTACAAATCACATTACAAAACCTCCCACATTAAATGTGATTATTGCGGAAGAAGAAACCATATCAAAAGAAATTGCCATTTCTATCAAAGTTTGGCCAGAAATAGAAATCACGACGAGCACACTCGAACCATCCAAACCATCAATACAAACAACGATAGTGGAAATTTCGCATTTATGGTTGGAAATTTGCATAGCGAAGCCGACTCCTAAAAGTTTTGGAAGATGTACTATATGCCCGGACGTGCCCTATAATCTACTCTCAGTACGACGCATTCAATAGGCTGGTACGACGGTAATGTTGTATCAAAAAGGCGTAAGTTTTAAAAAAACAAAAAGGAAAATAAAACGCTACTTACAGGTAAGCCTTTTAATAATTTAATTGGTGTAGAATTGAAAATAAATATAATGGAAATCAAAGGTAACCAAACAAAAGGTCAAGCGAATGCTAGTAATTCACAAATTAATTATAAAATTTGGCATGAACGTTTAGGGCATGTTAAAAACAAAAAAAAAAAAAGTAAATTATACAAGGCCCTTATTTATTATTCATACAGATGTTTGCGGGCAAATCTCACCTCCCACCGTAGATAATAAAAACTATTTTGTTACTTTTATTGATGATTACACCCATTACACAGTAACTTATCTTCTCACATATAAATCTGACGTACTTGGAGTATTCCAAGATTTTGCTGCTAAAAGTGAAGCACATTTTAATTATAAAATTGTCAATTTATATTGTGATAATGGGGGCGAATATCTCTCAAATGAATTTAAAGATTTTTGTGTACAAAAGGGCATAACTTATCATTTGACAGTTTCTTATACTCCACAACAAAATGGCGTATCAGAACGTATGAATAGGACTATAACTGAAAAGGCTAGGTCTATGATATGTGGTTCTGAATTAAATAAAGCATTTTGGGGTGAAGCAGTTTTAACTGCCACATATTTAATAAATTTAACGCCAACTAAAGCTGTGATGCAAAATAAAACACCATATGAACTGTGGCATAATAAAAGACCCAGATTAAACCACTTAAAAGTTTTTGGTTCTACCATGTATATTCATAATAAAACCAGAAAAAGTAAATTTGAGCAAAAATCATTAAAGGTATAATGGTTGGGTATGAACCAAGTGGGTATAAAGTGTGGAATGTTGAAACTGAAAAGTTCATTACAGTACGTGATGTACTTGTTGATGAAACTAATTTTAAAATATCAAGGCCCGTATTGCATACAGATGAGGTTAAAGGTCGCCACTCAAATAATAAGAGTGTTAAATCTGACATAAAATCATTAAGTGGATCACACGAAAATGATACAATAAATAAGTCAGGTAGTGAACCAAATAAATCTGTCATTAAAGCAGATAATCTCAATCAGGTAAATCAAAATGAGTTCCCTGGACCGTTATCACTCCAAAAGAGTGAAAAGGTTAAAGCTCATATTAAAATACAGCAAAATGAGTTCCCTGGACCTTCAACACTCCAAAAGAGTGGAAAGGTTAAAGCTCATGCTGAAATAAATGCGCAAAATGAGTTCCCTGGACCTTTATCACTCCAAAAGAGTGAAAAGGTTAAAGCTCATATTAAAATAATGCAAAATGAGTTCCCTGGACCTTCAACACTCCAAAAGAGTGGAAAGGTTAAAGCTCATATTAACATAAAGCAAAATGAGTTCCCTGGACTTTTATCACTCCAAAGGTGTGAAAAAGTTAAAGCTCATGTTAAAATAAATGCGCAAAATGAGTTCCCTGGACCTTCAACACTTCAAAAAAAAAAAGGGTGAAAAGGTTAAAGCTCATGTTAAAATAAAGCCAAATGAGTTCCCTGGACTTTTATCACTCCAAAAGAGTGAAAAAGTTAAAGCTCATGCTAAAATAAATACGCAAAATGAGTTCTGTGAATCCCCAACACTCCGAAGGAGTGAGAGGATTAAAACTCATTCTTCATTTTCGTATAGCGAAGATGATTTTTATTATAATTACCTTATGTGTGCTAAATTCAGTAGTGAAAATTGTCCCTATTCTTATCAAGAAATTAAAACCAGAGACGATAGAATTCAGTGGGAGGGAGCAATTAAAGATGAAATTAATTCATTATTATTAAATAAAACTTGGTCTTTAGTATCACGTCCCCCAGATAAAAATGTAGTTTACTGTAAATGGGTTTTTACAATTAAAAACGACGAAAATGGAAAACCGGTAAAGTACAAGGCTCGTTTAGTTGCTAGAGGTTTTAGTCAACAATATTTATTAGATTATGATGAGACTTTTGCACCAGTTGCTAGAATAACCACTTTCCGAATCCTTTTAGCTTTTGCAAATCAGTTTAGATTAGCGATCCATCACATGGACGTAAAAACAGCTTTTTAAACGGTAACTTAAAGGAGGAAATTTATATGAAGGTTCCCGATGGGGTGAAAGCTAAAGATAATCAAGTATGTAAGTTAAATAAATCATTATATGGCCTAAAACAAGCATCTAGGTGTTGGTTCGAACTTTTCGATCAAACCTTGAAAGAACGGGGTTTTCAAAATTCTGCAGTTGATAGTTGTCTATATGTATTAGATAATGGGCACATAGATAAAAATATATACCTTGTGTTATATGTTGATGATTTGTTAATTGCTTCTGTCAATAATCAAACATTGATAAATTTCAAACAATTTCTAATGAAGCGATTCCGAATGTCCGACTTAAAGGATATACGATTTTTCTTAGGCATAAAAATTGAAAGATATGAAAACAAAATGACACTAGACCAGAGTGCATATTTACATACAGTTTTAAGTAAATTTAACATGTCTGATTGTAAACCTGTAAGCACACCGCTTCCGGTTAAATTAGACTACATTGCCTTAAATTCCGATGAAAAAGTTGATGCTCCTTAATGATAGTTGGTTATGTGGATGCCGATTGGGGTACGAATGAAATTGATCGGAAAAGTACAACTGGTTTTATATTTAAAATGTTCGAAAATAGCAGTATCTGCTGGAACACAAAACGACAAAATTCAGTGGCAGCGTCCACTGTTTGAGGCCGTAAGAGAAGCACTTTGGCTAAAATCTCTTTTAATTAATATAAATATAAAACTTGCAAATGCGATAATAATTTTTGAAGACAATAACAGTTGCATTAGTATTGCCAATAATCCAACTAATCATAAGGACAAAACATATCGATATTAAATATCACTTTATTAGGGAACAAATAACTGAAAAGGTAATAATACTTAAATATATTCCTACAGGTGAGCAGATAGCCGACACTTTCACGAAGCCGTTACCTGCTCCAAGATTCCAAGAGCTGCGATTCAAAATTGGCATGGAATAGCCAATTTACAATTTATCAATAATTACCATTATTTGCTATTTCTTACTATTATTATTATTAATATTACTTATTGGTCTGGTTGGGTTTTAAATGGGGTTTTCCCAATCCTTTGCAACAAATGTTGGACTATTTACATATACCACCCCATGTATAACAATTTTTTACTTATATATATTTATGAGTTTCGTTTATATTTTTGAGTGGGAGTATTAGTTTATTACATTTAACACGTGCAAAAATAACCACATGTGTTTCTTAAGGGTGCTAGACTTAATTGGTTTAAAGATCACTTAAGCGTGAAACCTATATTTCTATATTTTGTGAGAGTCATTAAAATAGACCTTTAGAAAGAGAGAAAACACTCTTGTTTTAAAAACCACAAAAACGGCTAATATTCCCACACACACTGATGTATCGTCCGTTGACGAATTAAGACGTACCTACTCATATTTAAATAAATATTTAAATAAGTAATCGTTTTCAGTTTTATTTTAAACCATAATCCCAACAAATCTACAGATGAATTGGCATTAATTTTTTATAAATTAATGATTGTCTTTGACAAATTAACCGTCACTATGAATTAGTGTTATTGGGGATTTTTTTTAACATATTCACGAGTCGTTAATAGAAGAAATATAATAATCATAACCATTAAACGAATTTATATGAAAATTAAAACCTGGAGACTTCAACGCGAGATCAAGCTACAAACCTTTTTCATTTCAAACGCACACTACAAACCATATCGTATTAACAGAATTACCGTTTTCTAAACTTGTTTATAAATAAAAAAAATATTTTATTAACTCCCACTTTTATTTCAAGCCATAAATAATTGAAAAAGCGATTCAAATCGGTTAAACAAGGAAGATATAAATTTATGTTTAAATTTACATTTTTCTATAACCCAGAAGTCACCTGGCACCTATACCATATGTTAACCTTTAACCTACCATTACCATATCCAAACGTTACGTGTCAGATTTATGGAAAAAAAGAAGTTATTTAAAAAAAAGACCTCACTCAACACCTGACACCATTACAAAAAACCTCTACGACAAAAAAATACCTACAAGAAGGTAAGATTTATGAGTAAAACTCCCTCAGCACTGATCGTAATTAAAAGAAATTAAAAAGCTCCCTGAGCCACCGACCGCCAGTAGTTCTTCGAGTTCGAGGTCAACAGATTTCACTATCCATTCATAAAAAACGATATCCTGTGCCCGAGAAACAGCGAAGAACTTCGAACAACAACGCTATTAACATAATTGACTTTATGGAAAGCTTCGAGTTTTGAACGTAATATACAGAGCTATTCAAAAGCAATTTTAATAATTGCGTTAAGAAATAAAAATGAAATATAAAAAGAGAGTAATGTGGTAATGGAGTTTATCAGGGTTGTAGGTATGCATGTGTTACATTAGGCAGTAAATTAAATTACGTAAGGCAAACTGCTTGGCAACGTCCATTGAGAGACAAGAGAAAAAGAAAATTTAGAACAAGATACACAGAAGATTACGACGGAATATAAACTTTTAATCATAAATCAGTGTGAATCAAAAACTGGCAGTTCAAAAGAGTCTTTCTCCTAACCAAGAAATATTTAAAATTAGAACTTCCACTCCAAAAGGCAAAATGGCAATCTAAGAGGTCTGGATATGGCTTAATCCTGGATCAGGGAAGAGATCATACTGTGGAGGTCAAGACATATTCTTCCGCAGTATTTTCATCACTATAAACCGTTTTATTTCAGAAATTGTATTATGAAAAATCAGAATATGATTTCCCATAACAAGAAATGAATTAAATGCAGATCTGATGGTCTAGGTCTCTAGGAGATCAGAATACCTATGGCATTCAAATGTACTCGGTTAGATCCAAAAATCTAGAAGTCGACGAAACAAAATATGAACTTCACGTAACCTGAAATCGATTAGACTCATGGAAATTAGACGATGTAGACTTTCCATAGCCATAGATCGGTTACATTGCGTGTCAAAGGTCTTAGAATGTGACCTAACAATCTAAAACGCCAGAGTAATACAGCCTCCTCAAACATTACTTCAGAAATCAATTACATTTTCCGATGGTGACTTTCTCATTACCAAAAATCGTTTAAACTCGAAGTCGAATGTCTGAAATCGGCCAATTTAGAATTTCTAATGCAAAAGGTCAGAAAGTAGCCTTTGAAACGAACTGAGCATTGTTATCCTAGGGCCAAATTCAGAGACGTCATTTAAGAAACCCTCACACTTACCCTTAAATCAAACTCAAAATTAAATAAAAAAATTAATAATAAATTTAAGGAAGATTGCCTAGGGCTCTTTAAACTTCACTGGAAGTTAGTAAAAAATTTTGTCTGGTTGCTAAGCACTTGCTATGTTATTTGTGGTTGCTATGACGACGCTTTTAAATTTGGAAACCTTGAATTTGGAAAATGAGTGAGAGTGTAACTAATTCCCAAAATGAGTGGAGAATGAGTATAGGGTGAGTGTAGGGTGAGAATTACTTAAGTTACGTTTCTGAATTCGATCCTTAACCACACATTTTTACTTTCCCATACCACCACTGGTATAGGGAAGTATTGATATCATGAAAATTTTCGAAATCGAGATTTTCGCGGAAATACGTGTTTTGGGCCCCCAGGAACCCAAAAAAGTGGTCTAGAAAAAATGTCTGTCTGTGGGTGTGTATGTGTGTATGTATGTGTGTATGTAACGCCTCTAACGCAAAAACTACTGGACCGATTTGGATGAAATTTGAAATGAAGGGGTATATCGAAAATTCATCGACAAAATAAGCTTTTCAAAAAAATCCGAAACCGGAAGAGGAAGTTAGACATGTTTTTTTGGTAGCATTTTTTTCAGAAGCGTAATTTTGAAAATCTGAGTCGGGGATATGAAAGAAGGGCATAATTCAAGGGAAACAGTTTTTTACCGGACTCTCTAACTTCAAAATGGCGGTCGCTATGAATTTTTCAAAATTTCGACTTTAACGCCCCGTAACTCAAAAATCAGTTATCTGATCAGGTTCCGCAACAACTTGTTTGAAAGCCCTTTGGCTGTACTACACCTAGAAAAAAAATTATTTACTAAATCCAAAAACGGTCGCAACGGCGCTCGTCCAAAAATTTTGAAATTTTTTAAAAATTATTACAAAAAAACTGGTCTAAGGAATTTGTTTAAATTTTTTATACTTATACAGCTTGGTATTAGCTACATTTTTGTTTTTTGATGAACGGCAGAATTCCACTGTGGCGCCCTCTACGAGATTTTGAAAATCGGAAATTGATGCTCCTATAGCGCCTTTATTAGTCAAAATATGAAAGAAGTTTAAATACAAAAGTTGTTCAGTATATAGATTTGCATATTTCTAAATTTATATCACGTATACAGGGTGTTTGGTTTTCACAGTACAATAAGCAACTTTGTTATTTTAAATGAAACACCCTATATATTATTATATAATTGAATGCAAAATTAAATTGTCTATCACATAGTATAAGGTGTTCATATGGCTAAAATGTACGGTTAATGAGAAATTCGTGAATTTTGAACTTTAAAACAGAGTAGAAAATTTATAAGTGCCGATATGTTCAAGTGACCATGCGCGGGACGGGAATTCCTTGTCGCCGGCTAATCCTAGCAGCCTATGAATATAAATAATCACACATGCGCAGATGAACACAATCGGCACTTGTGTTAATTTTCCATATACTAATTTTCAAGTTTAGTTTATCGGTTGTGGCGAACAATACTGTTGAATACCAAAAACGAATGTTTATTTTTAGTATGGGAAAGTCCAGGGGAGGTTTGCACCTCCACTTTTTTAAATTGACAACCGAAGAAATAAAAGCATCTGCTGGACTGAGATTAAACTATCAGAATTCGGTTTTTTCTGTTTCAAAAATCGGTTTATTTTAAAACTGGCAATGTAAGAGGTCAAAATATGGTCTTCTCCTAACTGGAAATAAGTTCATCATTATATCATGTTCCCTAACTATCTAAGGAGTCAGGACGTGGTCGTGGCATAATCAAAAATCGATTAATTAGGAAGCAGACTGTGTCTGAAGTCAAAATGTGGCCTTTTGCTAAGGACAATTAGCTTAAACTATAAGAACTGGTAGTATTCTAAGATAAAATTAACTAAAAAGTAACAGAACTAGAGAAATATAAAATATATTATCTTATAAGTATAAAGAAACTTTTAATTGAGAATAATATTTTAGGTAAAATTCCCAGCAATTAAATTAATTTAAACGTACAGTTTAAAAGTTGTTATTAAAACGAAGTTTCAAACGTCAACAACAAAAAGCAGCTTCATCTCTTCTGGTACTACCTGTCCAGACATTTTTGTTTCTCACAACTTTCTGCCTTTAAACAAATAATACAAGTAGTAATTATACGTTTTAAATGCGTGTTTTGTATTTTAAAATATTTCCAGTCGACAAACAAAACGGATCGATATAATCAACGGCTGGAGCCGTCATTAACGTCCAACTGTTGCGTTTTAAGACGTCATTCACTCTTACGAGTATACGTATAATAATTTTGGATTGTTTTCCGTGGACGCAAAGGCGGCTACGAGGACGGGGCTATTTATTTTGTAATCCGCCTACTTGATCCTAATTATTCCCCTTCGCGCCCCATTAATCATTCCCGGAATTGTCGCTAAGGCGACAAAAACATCCAATGTAATCGCTAAGCTATTCGATTATGTTCTTAGGAGTGCAGAGATGAGTGGTTTAATGACTTTTCCCTAATAAATGGTCATGCTTTTCACTTAACAAATTTTTAATTGAATTTAGCGATCGAATTTTTGCGTTCAAACAATAAGCAAGGACGCGTAAAAAACAAGCAAATTATTTTTTTTCTTGCTTTAAAGGAGGTTAAATAATAAAATTAAAAAATATCTCATTAAAAGAATCATTATGCGACAATTAATGCTTATTTTCATTAAAAGTCGTTTCCTTCTTTCTTATTAAATCTCTGGTACAGACAATAAAACCTTTTAAGTGAGTTTGGAAACAACAAAGTAACAATTAAAACTTAATTAAAGAAAAAAAAACCAAGCGTGATCCTCTTAATTTTGGGCCTTCAAATTAAAACTTTTGATTGATTCTTTACCCCTGTTCCTCGCGGCATTTTTCGCTTAGGTACAATACCGAAAAACTTTTTTTCTCTCTAAGTTATATTTTATGTTTTAGACCCCGGGCACTATATTAACTTTATACTTAATAAATTATTGTAATTTAAGAAGCAAACTCTGATTCGTGTTTTAGTCGGCTCGTAAATTATAAAAAAGCCATCTCACTTTATTTTACGTTGAATCGTTGTTTGAACTAATACAGTTTTAAATAAACAAACCTAGCAACCCGTGACCTCCGGCCACAAATAAAATTACTACTTTAAACACGAATCTTTAATTTTGAAAGCACTGTTTCTTGTCTATCTTAGTTTTGGGGCCTGGAAATTCAAATAAAATCCCTAAAAATTAGTTTAGTTTTCGTTTCGTTTTGTTTCCGAAAATCAACAAGCGATAAATTACGAAGAGAATTTGGTGGCGAGATTTGCAAGCCTGTAACAAAGATTATTATTGTCTCGAACACCCTTGCGTTGTTCATTCCAAGTTCCATTCGTTTTTCCATTTACCCGGCATGCCTGTTAATGATAGCTAGGAATATGGATATGCCTCGAAGCTTAATCGAACCGCAACCGTCAACAACATATCAAGTGGTTGTAAAAGCTTTGTCTCCCAAACCCTCATACAAGGTACTACATTAGCCATACACCGGAATTTCCAATCGAAAGATGTAACAAATTTTAAAACGTATCACCCGAAATTAAACTCGGGCTAATTTATCTTTCGCCGATCATCGCACATTATATAATTACTAAAACACCGCCATGTAATTCCCGCGGTAGTAACCATAACATGGGTTTCATGTCGGTGGTAACAAGAACACGACAAGGGGAGCGCCCAGCATCATCAAAACACCACCTGACCTTTCACCTCTACAAGTTGATCTTGTAATATATTAACCTTATCGCGATTTATCACCTGGTAGCTACATCATACTATTACACCCAACAGCCAATCGGCTTGTTTGATCAACTTACATTGAATTTGTCTCGTTTAACACGTGTTCAACTGGCGCAACAATCACCACGAAAGCTTGTCCGCATTTTTTTGGGTTAAAATTACAGGATCCCGTTGGTAGATTGGAATTTTAACATTTTTTAAGTTCCAACCGAAATTATTGGGGCAATTTTTTGTGCGGTGTGGAAAATTCTGCTCTAATGACCTTTCATTTCTAATATTTGTCAGAAAACTAACCAGATCTTTGGATGACAAAATTTTCTGGATAAAAAGTCTAAAACGTAACGTAAGTAAACCACCACAAGAAATTGACTGGCTAGCACAGCAGAATATGACTTTCTCATAACGAGAAATCGGTTGTTATATTATTTCTCTAAGAAAATGATAGCGTTCCCATTTGATCATATATATACTATACAGGGTGGTGACTTGAGCAACGCAACATCGGGATTTCAATGGTAAATTCTTAATGTTTAATTATTGGCTCCCCTAATTATTTTAGAGCAAAAGTGTGTTGAGGTTTTTTGTAGAGAAATAAATTCTGCGTCTGTACATACCATTATTTATAATTTTCCATTTTCCGGAAGCGTAGAAATAGAAGAAATTAAAAATGGTCTTTTTAAACAAATCAGTGATGCCTTGGAATTATCTAAACAATCAACATTCGCATTTACATCTGTCATTATTGTTTGAAGTTTATAACTGATTATTAATTAAAATCTATTATCTTTAAAATGTATTCAACGAAAGAAAAAGTAGAAATGATAAAGTGCCTTGTTTAGCGTAAAATATGTTCCTATTACCTACTCGTTTTATTGCTTTAAAAAGAAAAAAAAAAGTAATGAGACAGAAATGTCAGTGCGTTTGTTTGATTTTATAATTCCATGGCATCAGTGATTTTTTTAAAAAGACCATTTTTAATTTCTTCTATTTCTACGCTTCCAGAAAATGAAAAATTATAAATAATAGTATGAACAGATGCAGAATTATTTTCTCTACAAAAAACCTCAACTCACTTTTGCTCTAAAATAATTAGGGGAGACAATAATTAAACATGAAGAATTTACCATTGAAATCCCTATATTGCGTTGCTCAAGTCACCACCCTGTATAGTAGCTTGAATAGGTAAATGAAAAAAATACAAAATCGTTTTCAGAAGCAAACCATAAATAAGCGTTCACACCCAACATATATAATATCGAAACAGGAATGTGAACAGCGTTTTAGACATTAATTTATTAGTCAGACTGAAACTATTATAAGCACACGTACTGAGTGAATAGGTTAAAAGCGCTTATACATATCCGCAATACCTGTTTTGTAGAGCAGCGCAGACGAAGATTAGCAAAACGATTATCTTTTGACAGGATAAGTTAATTAATTCCATTCTAAACCGCAATGTTCAAGAACTAAATTCAAAGACAACTCAAGAAATATAATAAAGCAATGCCAAAACCAAAGCTTTGAATAAAAAAAACTATAATATCTTATTAGAGAAACAGTTGTAGATTAACAGAAGATATATTTTAAAGCCGTTTAATTTACATATACAAGCGTTAAAGTTCGTATCATTGTCGATTGTAATTCAAACAATTGACGTATTCTGGTTGATTATTTGATTTGGCCATTCAGGTGCCTGATTATTCTGAACGGCAAATCAGTATTGACAGAATATGTACTAACATTTCAATTCAAATACTAAACTAAAACCCGTCAATTGATTATTCGTTGATGGTCTGTAACATTCTGTTTGAGTTAAACCGGAACAAAAACATAAGTTAAATACCTCAATGTGACTGTCCACTAAACAAAATGAAAAAGCGAACCTCGTACAGGAAACAATGACTGTAAAGAGAATAAATGACAAAGGGGAATGCTCCGGGCGTACGCGAATCCCGTTCACAAAGAGGAGTAATTTCAAAGAAGTAAACGAAGTCCCTGTCTTTACCTAGTAGGAACTTTTATGTGCAGCTAGTGATTGTGGTTGACTTATTTTTTACCCTTATTTCAAGTACTAGGCAGTTTATTGCCGACTTACTTTAAATAATCAAGCTTCAACTAAACAGAATAGCTCTATTTGGAAAGTTACTGGTAAACTCTCAAAGAAAAACGTGGAAATCATACGAATGGATAAACGATAGTTTTTCCAGCTCATACAAGAAAGACAAAAATATATCAAACATAAAGATCAACAAAAAGGGGAATAAGCATTACGGAAATGGTACCAAGAAATTAATTAGAAATGAAAAGGGCAAAAAGGAAACGCAGGAAGAGGCAAGAAAAAACTAAAAAATGAGAGGAGGGTGGAAAATAAACGTAGAAAAAATTAGGGTTTTTTAAAAAAAGTAAAGAAGGCATCGAGGGGTGGAAAATATAGACAGTGATAAAGGGAAAACGATGATTGCAGTGGGGTGCAATAGTGCAGAGAAAATTAACAAAAAGAAAGGAGAAGGGACCAATAAGGAGAAATGCAGTATGCAACAATGGATGATGGAGAGTGGAGGGGGAATATACAGCAAGAAAAAGGGACAGTTTAGGGGGGTAATCAAAAAACACTAGACAAATTAAGAAGTTAAAATAAACTACAAACAAAGTAAACAATAAAAAGAATGAAATTTCTGGGAAAGAAGAAAGGGGTGCTGGGGTTTAAGGGAATAAGACAAAAAATGGTGGGGTTTAAAAACAACAATAAAGAGAACAGAACTAAGAAAAGAAGTTGACTTTTAAGAGGGAGAAAACTGATGTTGGGGCTGAAGGTGAGGATTTAAGGGGGCAATCGAAAACTTTTAGATAAATCATGAAGATAAGGGAGACTACAAACAAAGCACAGGATAGGAAGAAGAGGGGAATTTGTGGAGAGATTTATTTGGGTGAGAAGGAATTACGGAAACTATGGAAACGAAAAATCCAACGCAGCTACGAGACTAGTCTCAGGACAACCATTTTGAGACCAGAACCTAAATAATGTTAAGCTCTATGCTACACCAAGAAACCCTAAGAAATTTCACGACAATATGGGTTAACCCTCAAAGTTGTAGGCAAGGGTTGCTATAGCAACGCCTTCGCCGAAGACAACCAAATACTGTTGGCTGTTGTCACAAAAACACCTGCGACAAGTTATGGAAAATTTAACGAGACACTGCACTCTGAAGGGGTTGGTGAAGAGCCCCAACTATCGCGGATGCAGCACTGATGACGAGAGAGCAGAGCATGTGCTGCCCTTCTCTCGCAAGAATAAAAGAATCCATGTTGAGGGACTTCTAACTCGAGCAACACCCCAATTGCGGATGTCCTCAAATTCGTCCTAAGGATTGGATGGGCGATATCTGAATTGGAGAGGTGCTGCTTGGGGCTTTGGGGGTAGTACAATGGACCCACCTATTGTGACCTAAGTACCTGTGGGATATTTCTCATCCCCCTTTTTAAAGACTCCGAACTACAAACAAAGCAGAGGGTAGAACGTATGTTGGACTTTGCAGATAGAGAGAGCAAGAGGGTTTAAAAGAACAAATAAGCGATGATGGCGCTTAAGGGAAAGAAAAAATGGAGAACGAAGCTGAAACAAATATGGCCATATGGGGAAAAGCAAAAAAGATGTAGTGACGCTTAAGAAGATATGGTGGAGCAAGGCAAAATCAAAAGACGAAATAAATTTTAACAAATCTTAGTTTCCCTTTTCAATCCACAATCTTAAGATATTTTTACCACAATCGATAACCCCATAACTTTTAAATTTCTAAAGAACAATATTGTATGTTATCAAAACATTTCCATTTTTTTCATTAATATTTAGTACAACCTTGTCAACGCATATAGTTTTCTCGTGTAAAAATGTCATTGTGCATATCTAACCAGGAAATGAACAGGTATTAACGGTTTTTTAAGCTCATTTACACCGAACCCACTTAAAGAATGTCGCTAATTAATATTAATGTGACTATTTAACATTAACAAATTGCTATGGTGTGCGAGTCGTGTATAAAAACCCACGAACGTATTTATTTTTTTTTTACATCACTCTAGTAGAGTAATTATAATTAACACATCGTCTTACATTGCTTTTGATACAACACAGGCGTGTTCAATGACCATATACAAAAGGGAAAATAAATATTCAACGAGATTATTCCCCGTTTGCTTTTCACATAATTATGTTCAGGAATCGAAACTAGAATTTCTATACCTACGTAACAGAAGCTTCGGAACGAATCTGCCAAGAACATAAAGCAAAATGAATGCAGTAACATCCGTAACGAATTTAATATAATACCAACTGGTTCTGCAAAATACTACCACCGTCATGACATTACTAACCGTCTCAATATAATTAAAGAAACGGGGTTGTGAACAGGACCGGGTTTAGGATTCATAACTTTCACAAAAAAAAAATGTAAAGCAATTTGCTTACAATAAACGATAAAACAAGTTGTTTATCAAGGCTTAAGGGCTTCTTATAGGATAAATAATACGTTATAGGTAGTTAAGCTAGTTTTACAGCATAGCTAACGATACTTTTATGTTTACAAAACCTGTGCGTATCGGGTACCCAGAGATTTACATCAAGTGTTATTAAGTTATTAGGTGGTTGCTCCCTGTGTACGAGGGCGATAGAATGAGTAATTTGATTGCAAATAAAGTATGCGTTATCGACATGTATTTAATTTTTCTGTAGGTTACACTACAAGTTTGCATAAATGCAATTATAATAAGAAGCAAACCGTGACGCCACCATAAAGCTACCCATAAATTATACCATGATATACAGTGTACCCGTAACAGTGTTAATTTACTTTATAACTTTTGATTTATTTTTATTATAAATGTTAAAAAAAGTAATCGTATACTTTGACTGATTAAATTAATATACGGATTATTAGACAAGGTCCTCAGGGTATGATTGTTGCCTGAAAAGTGTAAATCACGATAACAAAAGTTATTTTAAAACAAAATCCCATACGTAGGTTCCACGTAGTGGGTAAGAGAACTTCACAGGATAAGTAGTAAGTTTTTGTTACTTCCATTTATCAATAGTGCATTGAATAAATGTTTAACTGTGTGTGTAATAATTACAAATATTCACAAAAAGTTTGTTGTTACTGTAACTTGTAGAGGCTCGAATTACTTGGAATTCGCATTTTATTATAGCAGGCAGTAAATATTAATCTAGCCATCTTGCTTTGACCAAGTGAAAATTTACTTAATAATCCGCCTTTGCTTTAAAAGTTAATGTATATGCAGCTAGGAGTTAAAAAATAAATGAGTCAAAAACAAAGTAAAATAACGATAGGATAGCCATCACAAACAACAACAAACAACAACAACAGCAACGTAAACGAAACAAGTTATAATTAATTTTGCAAAGTCCATAATTGGATCAAGTTTACATCAGTTGAATAATTATATATCTCGGTTCTAATCCGATCCATCTGCGCCCTCCTCTTTAGCACCTGTGTGTTGTATTACCATATCCCGCTAGACACAGCCCCTCATCCTACACACCTTCCGGTAGTGCGCCCTTTCGCACATCCACGGTCTTTACATCCCTTCATAGCTCCAGCCGCATCCGTTTCTATTTCCCATTCTCATCCGGTACCTGCACTTGCTAATTTGCCCTCTCCGCACCCCTTTTCAGCCCTTCCACACCCGACGACCTAAATCGACGCTCTGCCTCGGTTCTTAATAAAAATTTTCAGTTTCAACGATAGAGGGTTAAGATCGACGATACCCACGGACTTATTAAGAAGGAAAACGTCCTTAAAGTGATGACTAGATTCGAGGCTGGGTTATGTATATTAATATCCATATTTCACTTTACTTGCTGCATTAACGTGATCAAAGAGAGCCGTGGAAATCAACAATGATGATAGATTCCACCTGAACACGCATGTTTTTTGCCGGACTTTGTTTCATGATCTATTGTGAGAAACCATTTTGTTTTATATACGCGCGAAGTGGCAATTGGAAAAAAAATAGAACATGGCTTAATTCGGGGATCCCCCCCGAAATTATAACAATAGGTTTAATTAAAGTTCGCAACCTTTGTTGTTTATCAATGAGAAGCGACGTTTAGTAATATTTTAGATTAGACCATTATTGAGTTTTAGATACAATCTGTTTTATTACCCGCTGTTTCATATTCAACGGGGCCAGTTTGCTTTTAGCAAACAGCGCGGCTTGTTTTCTATTAATCGATGTCGATCATTAATTATTTTTCACTTGTTAATTTACTGGAGTGAAGCGAATTTACTGGCCTTGCCTGCTCAGTTTCGAGAATACAAAATGTAAAAAATGCTGAAAAGGTTTCAGCATTGCCCGGTATTTTAACTGCTCTAACTTTTTTATTATCTAAGGAATTAATATATGGACGCTTCTTACGTAATTCAGACTCATCTCAAGTTTCAGTCATCTAATTTTAAATTAAAGTTGATCTAACTTTATTAAACGATTTATTTATAAATTAAATTATTAACTCTTCCCCTACTTCCTCAATTAAGCAAAATAATTGCAGATTTTTCTTAACTGATCTGACTTCTTATCTAACCCAAGCTTTAACTGCTCTAATTTCAAACCGATTTAATTTTCTGTCGCTACGGTATTTCCAAATATAATCCGCTTATATAACTCTTCCTAATCTAACTTACCCAATTAAACATTGACCGATCTAATAACTGTTAACTCGATATGCTGTTGCTGATCTAATTCTGTTTACCAAATGTTTATTGCAAATGCTGTCCTTGATTTAGCTTTAACTGCTCTGACCTGATCTAGATTAAACTCGAGCAGACCTATTCCAATATTTAACTGATCTGACTTTTTATCTAACCCAAGGCTTAACTGATCTGACTTTTTATCTAACCCAAGGCTTAACTGATCTAATTCATATCTCGGTAAGGTTAATCAATCTATCCCTGACATAATTCTGTTTATCTAAGGTTTATTTAAAAATTAATTCGTTTAGATTTCCCTGATCTAGATTTAACTGCTCTAATCCAAAAATTAACTGATCTGATTTTATTTAAAGGCATTTTATAATCTTTTTGGATACTCCAACATCTGTAAATAATACGATTTTGGTTTAACGCGTTTCTAATTATCTTTCTCGCGAATCTGACTTATCAGATCGATTTTAATGATTTTCTGACTAAACTTAAATCAAAGTTATTGCACAATTTTTGCCATTATCGGAGAAATTACTTATTTAGAACATAATTTTATGTAAATTGAAAGCTATATGAATAATAACTTTCATAAGAAACATACCAGGACAATGCTAATGCAATTTAAATAAATTCTGATTCATTGAATGCAAGTGCAACCACAAATCTAAGCATTCACCATTACGAATCATTTAATCTTTATGGTATTGCATTCCAGTTTCCTTCTAGAGAGGAAAAATGTCGTACAAAAACGGTATATAGAGGCCATATACAGTTCTGATACAAATCACTTTATGAAAAATTAGATATTATTGTCTAAGGTGTCTTTCACGCCAGAACGAAACAAAGCAACAAAGCAGACAAATTTATGGGCGTTCAGATGACCTCGCGGATTGCAGCGATAATATTAATCAACTTTTTTCCTATAACAATTTATTAAAGAAAGAATTTAATGCCCTCTAACTCTCTATCCTTTAGATCCTTGTTCTAATAAGGAAATCGTGCAATATTCATCATTAGAGATATAACCGTAAATTATTAATTTAACATAACGCACCGCATTTAAAGAAACATTTGCTTTGCTCTCAATTTTGTTGATAATAATAATAATAATAATCGCCTACGCAAATAGGTACGTTTATTAGCATACACTGCCAGGGGCTGATGTATGGGGTATAGAATAACATAAAACACCATAGAGCACGCATGGAGCTTCAGGGAAAAGCAGGACCAAAAGAAAATAGCCGCGTGTTTGTATTCAAACGAACAAGGTGTAGGTATAATAATATCCTAAACATATTTAATGCTTCAATAATGCTAATTTAATAACAATTGTACTTGTTAAAAAAAGCGTTTATATAATACAGACAGTGGCGTAACACATAAGAATATCGGATTCGTTATTAAATTAAATGACCTGGACTAGGACATGACGTTATGCCCCCTATTAAAACCCTACCCCCTATTAAACTAGATGATGTAAAGGGAAAACGGTTATTTTTCTCCAGGGGATTCCCCGTGAATATCAAGAATCAAACAACGACCAAAATCGTTTGTTCTAAAACAGCAATTACTCGGTTCTCGTAAATGCGACGTTGTCAGAACAAATAGACAAACTGGGATCGTTTCTAGAGAACAAACATATAAATATACCTGAAGCGTAACGGCATTAAGGTATATATTGTTGTGTGCGCTTGTTTAGTTATATAATCCAGTGTCTCACCGCAATGCAATGTAATTGTACGGAGGTCCCGCGAGCCTTGCATATTCAGGCATAGATATGCACGTCTTTGTTGGTGTAGGAGAGCTCTTTAAGCTACAAGCAGGTGCAGTTGTGTCGTAAAACCTAATAACCCTACTATGGTCTTCGTGTGAATGCATTTTCGTTCCACTTCAAGCTAGTGGAGTAGTGGAGGCTTATAATATACACAAAATTTAACTCTTTGAGACGGTTTTAGCTTAAACGTACTTATGTTGTTAAAATGAGAAATTATTTTCTTAAATTTAATAAACCGCTACAAAAAAATGGAAAGGAGTTACAATAGAAAAGTTTTCGTTTAGTAACTTAAAAGATTTAAGCTTACTAACATATTTTTTTGATTATCCAAAGCATTTTTTATTTGTCACGTAATCAACTTCATTCGCATCCTTGATTTGAAATAATTTAGTGAAAAAACAATCTAGTTTAATATATTTTGTACACTAACCTAATTTTGCTGCTCCTTGATCTGACTGTTTTTGCTGATCTGACCGACTTTTCGCTGATCTGAGATACTCCTTCTCCGTCCAATTGCGATTCTGTAACAAATAATTCAATTAATTTTAACCCTGACAAAACAATGTTCGTGAAGTGAACATAAACATTTCTGATCTGAATTTTACGCTAATCTAACTTTTTTATTTATTCCTAAAAATATAGTTCAGCCTTTCACAACTGTCTATTATGATATTTTATAACGAAATGGCAATGTTCGTTAAATTTATTTTTTTCACGCAGATCTAATTGAATCCTTTCGGTGATCTGACAACTCTTTGCTGATCTAACCGAATCTACCCTTAAATCCACTTCTGGATTCTGGGCCCAATTATAATTTTAACACTGACAAAACAATGTTCCTGAAGTGAACATAAACATTTCTGATCTGAATGCTACGCTAATCTAACTTTTTAATTTGTTCCTAAAAATATAGCCCAGGCTTTCGCAACTGTCTATTAGGTATGATATTTTATAACGAAATGGCAATGTTCGGTAAATTTAATTTTTTTACGCAGATCTAACTGAATCTTTTCGGTGATCTGACAACTCTTTGCTGATCTAACCGAATCTACCCTTAAATCAACTTGACTATCACTTAATTTAAAATTCAGTAAGCCGGAAGAATTTATGCAGATCTGTCGCGGGCCAACCCGCGTGAGCCTTGATCTGATCTGAATTTTTATCTGACTTATCAAAGCCCTGTTCTAATACGAAAGGGTTGCTAAAATAATTTACTGAATTGTTTGTAACTGTTACTGAACCTCCTTTTATTAACCTTTACTGCTATCGCTTACTCTCCTGTTCTGTTTTAAGATTTTCGTTGATCTAACCCAATCCGGCCTTAATCTAACTTATCAAGGTCCTGTTCTAATACGAAGTGGATGCCAAAAAATAAATTATTTTTCTGTTTTATCATTTAATAATGTCTAGCTAACGTCGACGAGGTTATAACAATTTTGTGTCGATCCCTCTTCATTTATTGCTGACATTTTTAACTTTCGCTGATCTTTCCGCTGATTTAACTTGATATGATCTAACTTTACGTATCCTTGTTTTATGTAGTTTTACTCCAGAATAATTAAAATCTTATTAGATTTAAATTCAGATCTGACATAAATGTATAAAGTAACGCATTCCTATTTTAACGAGTCCCTCTGGCAATTTGAACCCATATCCTTTACACATCCTTATATAAACTTAATTTTCTCGAAAATTCCCTTACATTTGAATTTACCTATTCAGTTTCGAAGCACATTCTCGCAATCTACCCTAAAAGCTCTTCTGAAAGCAAGAAACTTGTCCACAGAATTTGTAGAAGATTTAATTTGTCTAAGTCAAATAGACACAACACTGCAGTATAGAAGTGAGATAAATGATAGAAGGTAACCAGTTCATAGAACGTTTCTCGGTTAGCTGTAGCTTCTCGGGATTAATATTTATCTGTGTAATTTGTCGACCACTCACTTGTCTTGCAGGCTGGCGCTACTTTTATGTTAGTAGCGATACCAGCCTTGAAGTAAAAAAAATTCCACACCCTACAGTGTTATAGAAAAAAATGATTTCATCCACGTTTTGAAGAAACAAAAAAATAAAGACCTTTGCTATAATTTCTCAATAATTTCTTATTACTACGTTATGAGCGGAAGCTAGGTCCGTTATTATTACTTTAGCGGTTATTATTTATTATCGAACCAACAATTTAATCTGACTTTAATTACTGGAAAATGTTGCAAAAACTTATAGCTTCAACCTCTAATTAAACAAACTAGTTCAAATAGAAGAGGCAATAAAATTATGTGCGTTATTTATGCATAAACGGTACAATCTTGCGGTATTCTCATATATCGCGAATTTTTCTTGGGCATTATGCAAATGTGGAGGTTATAGCCTTCTTACACCACTCCATGCAAATTGGTACCATTACAAATAATAATTGACATTATTTCAAAGCTACTAAAGGAGCTGGTTAGTCTAAAAATGGAGTTCTAAGTGTTATTTGTAACGTGAATGTGGGGCGCCGTTTCAAGTACTTCGTTTATGCGATGTATATCTAAATTGTTATGGATTTTACTTTTTTAGAGTTACTTTATACTCTTACTAATACGACGTAATTGAATTTACATGTTGGTATTTTAATGGTTGTTATAATAAAATTGTTTGCCATGAAAATATTGTAGAGAATTTTAGTTTGCTGTACTTAACGAAGCCTCATCGTGCAGAAAAAGTTGACTCATGTAGTACTCATTAATTACTAAAATAATGATGGTCAAAATAATTCACGCAGGTATTATTTGTTTATTAAGTTCAAGCTACCCTCATTTAAATTTTCACTGTTCTAATTTATTTCTAATCTAAATATTTTTACTGTCAGTCTCTTAACTTTCACTGATCTAACTTAGCTCAATTCTAACTGAAACTTATCTGAAACGTTGCAGCAAACCAGACACTTTTTTGTTATCTAAACTTGCTCATTCTTGATCTAAACCAAACCCTCTGAATCTAATGCAATCATTCTCTGATCTAACCTAACGCAACGGTAGGTTAGATCAGATTCAGAAGATTGGTGGAACTCTCGCCGATCTGTCTTAGATTTGCTCTAATCTAACTTCTCTTGTCTCTAAATCAAACTTTTACCAATCAGACTGAACTATTCTCTGATTTCAGTTGAGGTAAGTCAAACCCTCATAAACGTTTCTTAATCTAACGTAAACCTTCTCGGATCTGACTTTAATAATTCTTGAAGTGACCCAGAGCGTTAGCACTCTTCTTTGACCCGACGTAAGTTACCTCATCCCAGGTTTAGCTTGATCTAACTCGATTCTGACTGAAACTACCTGAAACGTTGCCCCAAAGCAGACACTTTTTTGTTCTCTAACCTTGCTCATTCTTAATCTAAACCAAACCCTCAAAATCTGATGCAACCATTCTCGGTTCTAACCTAACGCAACGGTAGGTTAGATCAGAGAAAGATTACGTCAGATTCAGAAGGTTGCTGTAACCAAAATATCAATAATCTGAAGGAATTTCTCTCTGATCTAATTGGAACTCTCGCCGATCTGCTCTAATCTATCTTATCTTATATCTAAAGCAACTTTTCACCAATCTGACTGAACTCTTGTCTGATCTCAGTTAAAGTAAGTCAACCCCCCATTTTGAATCATCGCTGATTTGGTTCGACGGTTTCTTAATCTAACGGAAACCTTCTCGAATCTGACTTTAATAATTCTTGAGGTGGCCCAGAGCTTTTTCAGTTTTCTTTGACCCTACCTAAGTTAACTTATCCCAGATTTAACTCAATCTAACTGAAACTAACTGAAACCTTGCAGCAAAGCAGACACTTTTGTGTTATCTAACCTTGCTCATTCTTAATCTAAACTAAACCCTCTGGATCTGATACAATCATTCTCTGACCTAACCTAACGAAGCGGTAGATTAGACCAGAGAAATCAGGAATTCCTCTCCGATCTGACTGAAATTCTCACCTATCTGTCTAGCTCACCTTAATTTCTAAACTTTTAGAAATCTGACTGAACATTTCTCTGATCTCAGTTGAGGTAAGCCTCGGGCCTCGGGTAAGCCAAAGCAAAGCATTTTGAATCATTATTGAGCATCAAAGCTTTAGCACTCGTCTTTGGCCCTACATACGTTAACTCACACCAGATTTAACTCAATCTGACCGAATTATTTTTTAATCAACTTAAAGCTTTCCTTACCAATTTTAACTTGTCTTTGACCTAACTCAAATTTTTATCATCCTAACCGAAACTGATCTAGCCCTTCTTTAGTCTAACTTAACTCATCCTTGATCTTATTTTATTCATTGAATAAATTGTTTCTTCTCTTCAAAAATGTGTTCATTAATTTCTACACGTCGGTACAAGTGTTTGTTACAGTTACAACATAATATTAAAGCTGCATTACTCGGAAGTAATCGCTCTTTAGGAATTTGATAGCTAAGCAATCAGTAATAATTGCGTAAAATTACTGGGTCAGATCGCATTTTAATAACACCGAGATACATTAATAATAATTACTAGAGACGTATTGCAATCAGTGATATGAGGCATAAAAGAGGATGTAGGAACGAAAACGAACAAAACTGCTAGGTTACAGCTCACGTAGGAAATTGCATATGACGACGTGAATGTCTTTCCCATTTTAAATTAACGATTTGCTTGTTGTTACGGTTAGCAAACTTTTTCCACGATAAGTTTAACCCGTAGAGCCTCAAATATGGAAGTTCATTTTGTAAGCCTGGAAATATTAACGTCCATATGAATGCACACAGAAATTAAACGGCATAATAGCTAAAAGGCAAACCTGAAACTGAAAGCTTATCCGAACAAAGGACTAAACGAAAGGAGAACGTACCAACGTTAATGGATATTGCATTATGTACGTTTCTAGTCAGAACGACCTCGCTTATAAACAATAAACCCAACGAGTTGCAAGAACAAATTGTTACAAAAACGTTTTAAACGAGCTCTAAAAGGAATATCTTATGTCATATAAACAGAAACGCAAAACTGGCTTATTTTGACCTCCCGTTTCTCTTTAATCTCCCAAAACTTTGGCAAGGACGACTTACTTTGTTAAACTTGCCAAAACCAAATGAAACGAAAAGAGATTTTTGTTTAAATTTCATTTCATGCGTCTGTTAATTAAATTTACCAAAGAAAATCTCACAGGAAATTCATTTTGTTGGTAAACATCCAACATGACGTGTTGAGGAATATGAAAAAAAAGAACTTTCCACAGGAAACGGCTATCAATTCGGAACCAAAGAGCTTTAACTACAAAAGCCATTCAATGTCATTCAAAATATTATTTTCGCAGACTCATTCTCCGATTTATATCATAATCACAATGTTATCGAAATCAATTACTCAAAATTTTATTTTTTATTCTTAGGATGAACAAAACAACCTGTTTGGATGTATTACAAAAGCCGTTTAACCAGCTCTTTTATCATTATTATTAATTTAGTTGTAGAAAACCAGGGCTGCTTGTTAGCTGACAAAAGAAAACGAATTAAAATAAAACGAAATAGACACATACTCATATTCAGGGCGGGTTTGTTATGATAAAGACCGGATTCGCATATACAACTCATCTTGTCATCTTATAACAATGTGTTTTGCATTTATTGCAAGAATAAATTGCGAAAAGGTTTATAACCGACGAGTCAATTAAAAAAAACTTTAGCCGTCAATTAAACTGGGGAAAAGTTTAAGGATTGAGTGGTTATTTTGAACGAATGACCATATAAAGGGCCTTTGGGTATACTTTACGATGGTTTTCAGGCAATCAGAAGCGCGAATATCAATACACAAACGCCCTTTGACTCCTGTTGTCAAAGGCAATATCTGCGGCAGGACATCAAACAAGTCCACAATTTCCTAAAATTTATAGTTTTTTTTATAAACTAACCCAGGCCAGCATGTCAGGAGCATTTAGGTTTTATATCACCCCTAAGTCAATCGAATGTTAAGGATTAAAATATTTTCTGGATAAATAAAACTTAGGAAGAAAAGCTACTTCCACTAAATTTCCTACACAACCCTTTTTACAAAAAAAAATATTAAAGTAGGTATAAAGTTAAGCCACAAAATTCAAAACACAACAAAAGAGAATCGCAAAAAGGTTCTTATAAACAGGGTAAAATACCTCGCTTATCCCCTAGTTGTGTTGTGGGATATCGAGGAGACATCAAAGACATCTGTGTAACGTGTAAAGTGAACCCGTTACTGCTACGAAGGACTACAAATAAAAAAAAGTAGTAAGGGGCTGGATGCACAGCTTTCGTATAACAAAGTAACCGCTCAGAACAGGTGCACTTTTGAAATTGGTTTTGATAAAAAAAAAAAAAAGATGATCGGGTTTAAAGTTGCTAACCTTGCTTAGAACGTTCTACAACAGATTTATGTAATGAAGCTGCCAGTAACAAAAGTGAAAAATTGTAACAGATACTTTAGGAATTTTATATAAGCATGACGTTGCAAATTCCATAATTTTTAAATTTCTTAATTATATTATAATTACGAGCTTAAAAAAACAAAAACTCAACTTTTACTTCGTACTAGCCAATAAATATGTGAGAAAATTTTAAGATTAATAATTGTCTCACCGATGATGGTTAAATTCCAGGAAATTATAATCACGTATTCCTATAATGAGTATCGATCTGAGCTAATAATAATTCATGCCAGACTGCCTGAGCTTGCCTTATTAAAAGTCAGTCTATGCTACCTGAGGTCTGCTTTAAATCAGGTATTGCTACCTTTCTAATTACACCTGTAGCTCCTCAACAGATCTTCAAGATAAAAAAAATTTCAACATGATAAGACTAAAAAAATCCGGAAACACGTTCAAGATCAATGAAGAAAAAATTATTTAGTAAATCGAAACACGGTCGCAACGACGGCGGCGCTCTTCCAAAAATTTTTAATTTTCTTAAAAATTATTACAAAAAACCGGGCCACACGATTTTGTTTAAATTTTTTACACTTATATAGCTTAGAGTTAGGTATATTTTCGTTTTTTGATGAATGCTAGAATTTCACTGTGGCGCCCTCTACGGGGTTTTCAAAATTGGAAATGGATGCTCCTATAACTCATTTATTAATCAAAATATGAAAGAAGTTTAAATATAAAACTTATTCAGTATATAGCTTTGCATTCTTCTAAATTTATACCACGTATACAGAGTGTTTGCTTTTCACAGTACAATAAGCAACTTTGTTATTTTAAATGAAACACCCTGTATATTATTATATAATTGAATGCAAAATTGAATTGTCTATCACATAGTATAAGGTAGTCATATAGCTAAAATGTACGGTTGATGAGAAAATCGCGAACTTCCGCTGCGTTAGTAAATTAGATGCCTGTCTCTCTTCTGTACGTATCGAACCCGTATAGTCTGGTGTTTCTCGATACGCATTCAAGTGATTTTCAATGCTGCCTCGCGAACTACTGTTGAATACCAAAAACGAAATGTTTATTTTTAGTACCTATGGGAAAGTCAATTTTTTTTTTCATATCGATACAAAAATATTTACTTCTTGTATAACTGACGTCCTCCCTGTTATGTCCTCCAAATGAAATAAATCTCAATTAATAGGAAAATTTTAAAAGATTGAGTGACCTATAGTGGTTAATTTTCAAAATCCATTGGAATTTGAATGGGAAATAGTTTAATTGAGTCAAATATGTTAATAAGCTTATAATTAAAACCTCCACCACAAAATCACTAATCATGTAATGTTAAGGGTGCTTGTAAAAGCAACTGTTACATAGCATCAAGTATTCGCAATTAATGGGTAGCGATTCAGGGCTGGTACTTGATCAAAATTACCTGCATTCAAACCTAATGTCAAATTCTAAATTGTTTCATGAAATTCAATCGTGATTCTTTAATTCACTTGTATTTAAATATTATAATTTAGGTAATTAAAATTTTATACGAATTATGAAGAAGAAATATCAGCTTTTAAGACTTTTAAATTGGGGACAGGAAACGACTTTTTTTTTTATTAATACTAAAATTAATTGAGATATCCACAAACACCTTATTAAAGTGCCCGTTAAAATTATCATAAATATTTTCAACGCCACTGAAATATGTACACGTTTTCAAGTGGCAACGAACTTAAAAACATGAATTAATATCTATTACCCCATTACATCATAAATTATTCAAAACTTAATCGAAATTAGAAACGTTTAGCAAATTTAAGAGGTTGTAAATTTTGGCTCCCTATAGTTTAAATTAATTGGAAATCAAGTTGCTAACAAACTATTGCTCAAGAAGCTCTAACTACTTATAAAAACATATACAGGGTGGTTCTCGGACGGCTTCATTAAAAAGAATTATGGGACGATATAATCGTTTTTAGAAAATCGAATAATTTGGCAACTCTGTACTACATATTTTCAAAACCTAAATATTTCCAAAAAGTCAATTAAACGTAGAATATAAATAAAAATATACAGGGTGTTTACATTGAAAAAAATTAAGAATGAGAAATTAAAATTTAAATCGTTACAAGTTCAAAACGAATAATTTGGCAATCCTGTAACGTATTTTTAAAAGCTTAATATTTTCAAAAATTCAATCAACCGTAGAATATTAGTAAAAATATACAGAGTGTTTAAATTAAAAACAATCGAGTAAATAAATTAAAATTCCCAGTCGATACAAATTCAAAAATTTCAGATCTCAAAAAGTAATTTTTTTTCAGAAAACAAATTACACGTGGAATAAGATAAAGTAAAACTATACAGAATGTTCTAGTCCAAAAAAATATTAGGACACATTAAAGTTACGAAACTCAATTTTTATAAAAAAAAAAGTTGATTAACTTGGCATCGCCGCTACATATTTTCAGAAGCTAAACATTTCCAGAGAACCAATTAGACGTGAAATAAGATTAAAAATATACAGGATGTTCTATTTTCAAGTCATGATACATTAAAATTGCGAATCTTTTAAAATGCCAATTTTTTAATTAAAAAAAGGCTGCTGCATCATATTTTCAGGAACCAAAAAAAGCAAATAAAACATACAAGGTGTGTAAAAATTTTAGTATTCCACTCGCATATAATAAAGAATCCCTTGGATAATTAAAACATTTTTCATTAGAAATTGTTGTTACAGAGCCAAATTGTTTGGGCCGGGTCCAAAACTACCTTCCTTCCAATTTAGTAACAAAACAATTTTTTTTTATTAAATTAATCTCATTATAAAATTTAATATCTGGTATTTTTTACGATAAATTGATCGAACGTAACCGGACATTAGTCGAAATTAATTTTTCTTCTGGTAGATAACTTTTGTATTCTAAAAGTAGCCTATACGGCACGAATAACATATTATTTCACGTGATTGCTTCTCCGTTCGGTAATCAGATCACATTCCTAAATCCTAATTAGGATCTGCCAATCGCAGGACCACCCACAACAGAACCACATGCACTAATGTCCATTGCTTCGTTTTATTTTCGATCTACCCCACGTCAATCATCATTTTTTTCTTCTAACTCAAGTTTGATTAAAATATCTTTAGTTGGAATAAAAATGTATCAAAATATATTAATGATAACATTGTAGGTTCTACTGAGTGAACAATTAAAATCTTCCTGCAGTGAACAAAAATAATCTCCTACTTTACTTTATTATCTTGATTTCCGGGGGACATTCCCGACCATTTTGTTACATGGTTAAAAGAAAAACAATTAAAATCCCAAAAATCCCAACATCGATTTATCTCCATTATATGAACAAATACCCCAGCGTCTGTCATAATATTTACAATAACAACCAAAACTTCCTTCTTAAATTCTTCTACAAAAATTTAATTAATACTTCATGCCCTGTTAGATTAAAAAAATATTGCGTAAACCTGACTCCTCTGTTATTCAGATAAGAACAAAAAGAAATTGTTCATTCTTTTTGCAGGCGCTATATAAATTTTTATCACCTGATAAGGAAACACAGTCAATTGAATGTACAAGTGCAAGAAATTACTCGTTACGTAAATAAAACATACTGCTTTCAGTACTTAATTTACAGAAAATGTGTTTAAAATTTCAATATACAGGGTCGATTATAATTAACGGGAACGAAAGCTCTCCTGTAATTGTTTAAGAAAATTAAAAATCGTAAACAGCATTTAGGGCTTATTTGACTCGAACACAGAACAGACATTTTTCGTTAAAATAGTTTTGTCCTTTCTATTTGATGTCTGTGTTCGATAGGGGATGCCATTAATCGTTGGCACCCCCTGTAAATGTAAGGCAGGGAAAACTACTAAAACCTGCAATTTAAAAAAAAATTCAACCAAAATTTTGGATGGCAATCTCCAATCGGATTCTGACAAAAACAGCTTCGTACTCCGGTACTTGGAATCACATTTCAATCCAAACCCTAAATTAGAACGCGATCAAAGTTAGAAGAGTTTTGGAAATAAAAAAATATTGTCCTGGTAATTTGTAGAAAATAATAAAGCAATTATACTAGTATTATCTATCATTTCAGAGGCGAGTGCGTGATCAGAATTGATTCTAAATAGGAGTACAGTGAGCCGATTTAATTAGAAAATAGCAGTGATCAGTGAACCATTTAATTGGAAAACAACTACCAATGAAATAAAATTAATTTGTTACAATATTGATATTTTGTATTCAATTTATTTGAATTAACATAATAGTAGAATACATTTAAAACATCAATTCATCCTTTGAACAGTTTTAGTACCCCCCTGTAAAATTAATTTTAAAAAATTCATTGATTAGCAACGACACGAGGGTATTTTTCAAGGAATTTTAGGATACATACAGGGACAAATTATCCAGACTTCCCAGACTTCTAAAGACTTCCCACAGACTACCCAAGGACCACCCAGACATTTTCCCTGACTTCCTAGAAACTACTCAGGACTTCCCAAAACTACCCAAGGACTTCCCAAAGACTACCCAGACTTCGTGAAACTCCCAGGGCCTACCCAAGACTTCCTGAAATTCCAGAGACTTCCTGAAACTTCCCAAGGACTACCCGGACTATGAACTTACACCAAACTTCCCATCTGGTTTACCCCTCATGGTTTTACATAAATAAATTAAACATTGCATGGATACAACTTTATAACAAAGGCTGAATAATACCTTGTTATACGAGAACGTGTGTACTAATTTCGTTTCCGTAATTTACCAATCAAAACCGTGTTGGATGAAACAATGTTGCATATAGAATAGATTGCCTGGCCCATTTTCCTAAAATAATGGTCGGAAAAGTCCCTAACACAGTACAAACCTTTTTTGGGCTTACGTAACCAGCAAAGCAGACAAGCCAACAAGATTGAACTTGTCTACGGACGTGAAAATAATATTTTAAGCTAATGGGGGAAGGATACATATTTTATTTAATACACCTTGTATTTTTTTGTACCTAGATTAAAAAAGATTTACATATATTTTCTACCATATTGCCTCTCCTTCATCCTCAAGGACGGCTTACGAATGAAAAACGAAAACCGTTCCTCATTCAAAACGTAGGTACTACGTTTTCAAAATTTTATTTTATATCTATAAATCGTTTCCACCTACCTTCAAAACGAAGGATCCCCAGGAACATCACAAATTTTCACAAAAACACGGATATTGAAAGAATACTTGTAATCTTTGATAGCAGAGAAACTCAAAAACGGAAAACCTCCATTATCTATGAAAGGGGAAGGGGACACTTGTGTGCGTCACCCCCTGCCTCATAAATACAGTAGTACTTATTGTACCTTTCAAACACTTCCAAAATTTCACTGCATTAATGGGTCTTATAAAACAATAGGAAACTGCTATTATCTCTGAAAATCTTCTAATAATTACAAGAATTAAATCAAAATTCCAAAAAATTTATAACAAGTGTCAAATTATTATGAGAAAGCTAGCGCCACCTACAAGGTTTCTCTCACACTTACTTTGATTGATAATACAGGGAGCAAACATTGATGCCATTTGTTCCAACAATTGTTATACTTTCCAATTACCATCTAGCCTAAAATCTTTCATCTGAAAGCCTTTCTGGATATAAAAACTGTTGCCAAACAGGACTTTTACTTGATTTTCAGTAAATTCTAAAAATAGTATTCCCTTGAAAGAAAAGATATGATCAAATAAAACTAAATGACTGCTACTCTTTAATTATTGATTTTCTATTAAAAAAAACTCATTTTTAAATTTATCAACACTTGATTTATTAACAACTGAACATAATTATGCTAATATACCTAATTTAAAAAAGTAGTTGAACAATTCGAGGAAGAGCAGTGACATAACATGATAACAGAAAACGTTTTACAATTTTTTCATTATCTATCTGGTCTAACATATCCATTTTGTAAAAAGGCACGTCCTTTTGGTCTCCCAGTTTTATAAAGCAAGAGTGAAAAACACAAAAAAAAACAAAATTCTGAAAATAATTTAATAATTATAAAGTTCTTTTCAAAGATTTACAAAAATAATGAACCTGAGTGCAAATATAACACTAAATTGACTAAAAAGGTGTTTAAAAAAACTCTTCACCAAAGACGTTTCTTTTTTATGTTTGCTTTTTGTCTTTGGTTTTACATTAACAAAATCAACCCATATCTTATAATTTATAACAAACAACTATGTGATATTGTAATCGTATCAATATGAACTACTGACTAATCATAGACCAGTTTATGATATATTGACTACCGATTTATTAAGAAAAAAAATCATATACACAATTGTATTCTTCATATCCAGGACAACTTGTTTTAAAAAATGATTTTGGAGGAGAGATTCAACTAGTTTGGAACATTTTTTTTAAAACAAGCTGTCTCTAAAAAATTATTATAAGCTTAATTCTGAAAAAAATCCAGGTAAATGTAGATTCTTTTCTTTGTTTCGGTAGTTTCTCATTCAAATTTACAATAAATATGTTATAAGGTAATAACAATTAATCTTCAAGGCTTTTTTTATAATATATACATAACATAATAGGACGATAGATTTCGTAAATATTACATTAAAAATTAAATGGTATAGTTAGAGAAATACTAACTAACACAAAAACACGTACGTCTATATACAGGGTGGACTATTTAACCCAATTCTAATATACCTTGTTTATTATTCAAAATTTTCCACCACTGCGGGGGTTTGGTTTTGAGAAGAGGACATAACTTCTTGATTTTTAAAGGAACACCCTGTATTTTTATTATATTTTTGAATTGATTCCTTGTTGGGATTTAAGAATATACAGGGTTGAGTTTATTAGGGCGTCACATGCGGTAAGCCGCATCTAACCAATCACAAACTAGTAATACTAGTCTGTGATTAGTTAGACGAGGTTTACCACGGGCTACATACCGCGTGACGCGCGAATTTCGAATCCTACTCAATAAACCATTAGGAATTTATTTTTTTTATATTAAAAAATGCAATAAAATACAAGGTGTTCCATTAAAAATAAGGAAGGAAGAAAGCTTCTTGTAATTTGAACAACAAACAAGATATAAAGGAAAGCTTTAAAAGGAACATCCTATATAAGTTTTAAAAAAAGGTCGATTGGCAAAAAAAATACAATAATTATAGCCTACCAAGATTTCATTTTACATTTTTTGGTATAATAATAATATTGTAAAATATTAATTAATGATTCAAGCTAGGAAGTGCACTTAATTATAACAATAAACATCTATCTGGAACTTACAGTAACCGTGACCGCTCGCGCATTGGTAAAATTAAGAACAAATCTGAATTTCCTTATCACAATTATCATATTAATCACGATCAGGCTACCAAAAATATTCATTTAAGGTTTATATAAATAAATCTATTACTTACCAAATACTGTCATTTATCTATACCTCCGTCTCCTTTTCGCTCTATCCCCTTTTTGTTTTGTTATTATTTCCAAAGATTTTTTCCTAATTTTAGACTTTGGAGAGGTTAAACTATCAGTACTTTCATTACTACCCCCACCCCCACTCAAATTAGCTTCAACTCTATTTCTTTTCCGCGTACTATAATACGGCAAAGACATAAAACTAATGGGATCAAGATCGATTTCCTGTCTCCTTCTAATCCTCTCGCTTTTCCTAACAGCCTCATAAACCTTCCTTTTACGTGTTGTTTTAGGTTTAATAATCTGCCTCTCATCCAAAGTCGACGCAATAGACACCCTTGCACTAACAGAGGTGGATGGGGATGCATCTGGGTCCAAAGGACTTGAGGACATTGTATTGAGGTACTCCTTAACGCGCGTTTCCCCGAAGCAAAATACACTCTCCTTCTGTTCAGTTGAAGTTGAACTAGTTTGCACGATTGAACTCCGGGGAGTTTCATGTTCGGCCCTTTCGTCAGTCTT
Organism: Hemicrepidius hirtus; assembly: GCA_963082805.1. Lineage (NCBI taxonomy): Eukaryota > Metazoa > Arthropoda > Insecta > Coleoptera > Elateridae > Hemicrepidius > Hemicrepidius hirtus. Next base: position 31,093,278 of record OY720162.1, read on the forward strand.
TTTCTCCACAGAAAGATTTGGCTTGGAGGAGAGAGGCGTGGCCGAACCGCTCTTGAGCGACCCCTCGCTTGTAAAACTAGAGGAGGTGCTCATGTTATCTGAGGAACTCTTCTTCAGTCGTCTCCGTTGCGCCAGTTTTGCGTTAAGCACGTCTTGAAGTCTGAATCCTTCTTGTTCTGCCTTGTGGAAGGCGTTGAAGGTGGTCTGAAGGCCTTTCTCAGTAGAACCACTGGAACAAAGGATGTCAGGCGTCATTAGAGGAGTTTGGGGGAAGATCTGCGAGCCTTGGACCCATGAATTATTTCTGAGGTCAGACATTCGGAGTCTTTGTTCAGGATTAACGGTTAACAAGCCTTGTACCACGTTTTTTGCTTCTTGGGTTACCCCACTCCAGGCTTGGGAAACGAAACTAAACTCGCCGCCTTTAATTCTTGCCATGACGGCAGCGGCACTATCGTCCCTCGACCCCCGATGGAATGGGGCTTTCCCACACAGCATTGTATACAATATGACACCCAAACTCCAGAGATCACAGTTTTCGTCATAACCTTGTGGAGATCCATTGAGGACTTCCGGGGCTGCATAATGCAAAGTAAAACAAGGTGTATGTAAAGGTTCCTTTTCTTGTTTTAATCGCGCGAAACCGAAGTCGACAACTTTGATCTCGGCGTTATCATCGTTTGTCGTGAAGAGCAGATTCTCAGGCTTCAGGTCCCTATGTACAACGCCTCTTGAATGCATGAAACTCACAGCCGATACTAACTTTCGCAAAATTCCCGAAGCTTCAGATTCCGTGAACTTGGATTTCTTCCGTATCCTATCCAATAGCTCGCCACCTTTAAAAAGAAAAAGTTTGATTAAAGAGCTGAACTATTCCGCGCCGGAAAATCCGGCGTGGTACGATATGTGGTTCCCGCTGTCTGGGTACATGGTGCCGAGGTTATTTTTCTAGATAGGTAATATAAGATAAATAAATAGCGCGAGATTAAAATTGTATAGTCGACAGTGTTCAAAAACACACAGGGGAAAAAATCTTGTCCCAAAAGCAACGCATAAACAATTTACTTTGTCCCGCTCCTAATCGGATGAATTATGGCGTAATTTTTAAACAAATGAATAAATATCGGTCCTCACCTTTTAATAATTCGCAGATCAAGTAAGTGAAACATTCATCCGTAACAACATCGTATAGAGTAACAATATTTGGATGTCCTTGGCAAGCCCTCAGCAAATTAATTTCTTGAGTACAATCCGTCTTCCTAGTGACTATTTTAACGGCAAATTCTTTCCCTGTGCTTTTCTGAATGCATTTCCTGCAAACAGAAAAGGAGCCATCCCCGAGAATTTTCTCATCTAAATCTATTTCGTATGCTTGGAAGAATGGCGAATCGTTGAGCTGACACCGCACCAAGCTGGAGGTGTCATCGTGCCGCAACACCGGCTTGAGCAGTTCGTCTGAAATTACGTTCTTCGAGAAGATAATTGACGGAGCAACGTATGAGTAGCCTTTAAATATCTTATCATAGTTTGGAGGCACCACTGCCGGTGAATCTGTGGGAGGCATCTGCGTGAACTCTTCGCTAAAATTTGATACATCTAATTCACATCTGAAAAAAAACAATTAAGGGTTATAGAAGATACAAACGGTTGTTGAGGCTGTTGTCTCCCTTTTGAAGGGTTTAACCCAAAAGGTAATAAATTAAGTTTTCAGTGGCACCTAACCCAAACAGTCTCAAGTTTCAGGGACCGCAAGTATCCATTAAAAAATTCGTTTTCAATGGATTCGTACCTAAACAAGAACATCTGGCACAAATGTGTCCATTAAATACATTTTCAGGAAGTTTTGGGCCAATCATTCGTTTTCAGGAAATTTGAAACGAAGTATTCATGAAATAATAAATTTTCAGCAATGTTTGCCTGCTTACAGGGGCTTTTCAAGAGCTTTTAACAGATCAAAAAAATTCGTTTTACGAGGTTTTCAGGAATATTCATGAAATTCATATTTTCAGGAAAATTTGACACAAGTACCTATGTATTAAAAAAAAATTTAATTCCGCGATCAGTTATAAAAATCAATTTTTCCACCCAATATTCAGGAACTTTTGGCCCGAGTATCCGCTAAGAAATCCATAATCCTGAGCGTCTAACACATGTCTGGCAATATTGAAGGACCTCTATATAAATATTCCTGAAAATCGTAATGATTTGGAATATCTTCACATATAAGTATAGCGAAATTAATTTCTGGGGGTTTTGACCCAAGAATTCGCTAAGAAATCAATATTCCCGAGCTTCTAACCCAAGTTCATAATATTTCAGTAATATCTGACCCTAGAGACCCCTTATAACCCGTTACAGGAGTTTTTGAAACAAGCATCCGCCAAGAAATAAATATTCCCAAGCATTTAACCCAAGTTTCAGGAATATCGGACCCAAGCGTGTTTTAAAAAAATGTTTAAAGACTTTGCTGGTCCCGCATTCATAAAATTTTCAGGAATGCCTAACCACAACGTCCCAAAACAAAGTTTCTGGCCCAAAAAATAATACCAGGACCTGGGGGTCCAAGTGACCTCTAAAATACGTTTTGGGAAGCTTTTAATTTCAGCCTCCACGAAATACCTAAAATTTCAGGAATATCTCATTACAAAACTACGTAATATCGTTTGACCCAAGTGTCTGTTACAAACAAAATTTTTTACAAGAATCTAACCCAAATATTACCAAAACCTATAAATTGTCAGAAAATAAATTTTCAGGAGCGCTTGAGCCAAATATTCATTACAAATATCAATTTTCAGGGAGCATTCTGACAGGATACTACACAAAATACGTAATGTTTCAGGAATATCCGAGCCAAGTCCTATAAAATAAATTTTGTGAGACTTTTCACCCAAGCATACAAACAGGAAAAGTTTCAGATACATTAAATTAGATTTTCAGCAACATCTAGCCCACATGTCTACTAAATAAATTTTCAGTGCCTTTAAAGTAGTGGGATTCAATAAAAAAAGGTTTTAAAAGCATCTAACCCAACTGAATTTATTGTTTGCTTTAAAAAAAAAACCACATTACAGTAAAAAAATTAACTTACTTGATAACGGGTTTGAATGGGGCAGGAATTTTCTTGGCAGCAAGAGCTTTCCAGTCTAGACTTTTGAAAAATGGATGCCTTTTTAATTCGGCTGCATCCTCTTCACCTCCTCCGAGTCGTTGTCTGGGATCCTTGACTAATAACTTGCTAATAAAATCTGCCACGTCCTTTCCCAATGCTAGAACAGATAGAACTAATAATTTTGAATTTCAAACTCTGCTTTCAACCCAAACAAGTCTTTAGAACCTGAAGGATTTAAAATTAATATTTACCTTCTGGTATTGGAGGTGTCGTTCTTAATATCCTTCTTGAGATCTCTTGCTGCGTATTTTTCTCGCCTTCTACGGTGAAAGGTGAAGCTCCAGTCAAAAGCTCATATGTGAGGACTCCGACTGACCACCAATCTACGGCCTGGAACAAAAAAAAACCGTTTTGTTTACTCAATTGAACTTTGCATTACCAATGACCTGTATAGATCATCATTTTCGTGGTAGACTAATTATTTTTAAAACACACTGGTCATGTTTTTGATTCTAGTCAAACTTAAAAATAAAAAATTAGTCTAAAGTAACCAATGTGGGTTTGTTTTGGAACGGATCCAAATGTTTGGGTTTGACAATGGCTGCATATACAAATAATATAAATATTTTTTAAACGTCTGTGAATGAACTTAATATTTCTATTTAAAAAAAATCCCGAGGAACATAAAAATGAACTTGTTTGGCCTATATATCCGTTATTACAGTTTTTGCAATGAATTTTACACAAGACATTCTCAATTTTTTTTTTACTAGGAAACACATAAATTTAGCAATGTTTTACTTTCACCAGAGTACGACCTGCTTATAAAATATTTAAAGAATCAAATTTCAATCTGATTTATTAAACCAACAACGACTTTTTAGATTTGATATCGATCCATCTTTTAAAGTGTAATCATGTGTCAAGATGCAATTTTTTTTCGAACGAAACCATTCCTCGTGGCCCAAGGATCAATCAGCAGTTCTATAAATCTCAATCGAGAGCAGTTCAACATAACAATTAATTTGTCTTATCTTAGAAAGCATCGGGGGAATTGGATATTAAATCTGCAATCGATTGTTACATGGGCAGCCCACTTTTAACAGGAGAGGATGCATTTATATCGAGAGGAGTTTGTGAAGAATGGGGCTTTAGTACAAGACAGGTACAGGTACACATAACAAATTACATCGTACCTAATTTCAAAATCTGTTATAATGTAATGCAAGAGTTCTTATATTAAAGCAAAACTTGCTTATATTATTACTAAATTGACGACCATATCCTACTTTCACTGTTAAACGTGGTGCTTTCTCTGTTTAGACGCTTTCGGTTGCGTAAGTCTGTCCCCGTCACTCTCTTCGTCCTACTTTGTTAATGTTGTTGCAATGGCAGGTGACCCAGTTGGGATTTTAACAGTGTAGCGGATTCTCGCCGCATTTTTATCATTTCCTAACTGTATTTTCACAGTTAGGTTTACTTCTAGATTCTTCGGCCGGATGTGCTTAGCGTGGAAAAACGATCAGCCAACGCCTGCCAACTACTTCTTGCACAATAATGTACTAAAGAGAATATAACATAAATGAGGAAAGTGGAATTTCTCTTTGAAATTTAAATGGGAAACTGTTTTTTAACTTACACACAATTAAAAAAAAAATGTTAGCAGTACAATGGTTGTATAGTTCAAGGAACCTTTAATTGGAAGGGATGTGATGGTCGACTATGGAAGCATCTACCCCAGGTGTACAAGCATAAATTTTCAGAAAAATTGATTTTAAAACTTTCCCACTCGTCATGTTTCAGGTCACCTTAAATTTACGAGTAAATTTAATTAAAAAAATTCCTTCTATGATTAATCCCAAGAGAATAAAAATTTGATTCTTGATTTTTTCCAAAAGCAATTGATTTTTTACTATCAATTTTGGCAATCACTTCAATGTCATGGAAGTTACGTGGGAAGTCCTAAAGATAAATCACAAAACCTCAAAAATAACTAAAGTTGTTTGTTGATTTAACAATAGTCCGTTTCCTCTCTCTGCAGGGTACATGGTAAACGATGATTCAACTTAAAAGCCATCCAGTTAAGGGCATGTTCCCTTCATGAAAATAAGAGGAAAAGTTGTTATTAACATGGGTCCGCAAATGCTTCCTTACCGAGATGCAGGGTGTTGAAAGTTGTAACAAATATCGATCTCTTTTTCATTTATTCGGAAATGACTAGGAATTAAATTTTAAAAAGTAAGCAATACGTATTATGTACATTTGCTATAAGTGGACCATATTAGTCAGTTTTTTCCTTCTCCAGTGGCGTAACTACAGGTGGGTATGCGGATATTTCTGGAGGAAAAAATGGTACGCCACTGTTTTTTATTTTTGACACAATTTTCAAATTTCTCAACTAATTTACGGTTGAAACAGTCTCTTGAGATTTTTTCCTACCATTAACCGTTTTCGTGTAAATCACACTTCAAAGATGAAAAATGCGAATAAAAAAATAACTCTGCAAATCCGTTTTTTGAATAATGACCGCCTTTAGCCTCAAAATTTTGTTCGAAGAATAGAAGCTTGTCTTGAAGCTAATGGCAGTCATTTTGAACATTATTTGTAAAATAATAATAATAATAATAATCATTTCGGAATATATGAAAAAAACACCCTGTATCTCGGTAACGAAGAATATTTTCATGAAAGAAACATACCGCTTCTTTTTGGGACACCCTGTATAATAAATAATAATTACTCTGAAAGTGTGTTTGAATGTTTGTAGCACTTAAGAAATAATTTAAATGGAACAAACACGATGTACTACTTTAAAATTTTATAAAGTGGGACAAACGTTGCAACCAATTTCCCAGAAAAGAGGAAGTACCAAAAATAAATCTGGAAATTAAAAAGAATCCCTTCCAAGTTTTCCACAACACCGTTTGGCAAAGATTTTATAATCATTTCCCATTAAAATGTGTTGCAATAGTAATTCCAAAGCCTCGACTAGCGCGTAAAAACTAAGGACTAAGGTTTACCTTCGTGTTCTAATTGAAATCGTTGTGTACTTAGTGTTGTAACTAGTGATAAACATTGCGTACAATATGGTTCAGGTCGGCGATCAATTGCTGGCATACTTTGCTGACCCACTTGCTTCGATTAGGTTTTATTTTGCAAGACCTTTTATACACAGACACATAAAATATCGCATTTTCTTAATTTTTCCCTACTCTCAATACACAAAATGGCATTCCTTTGTGTCATCCTGTTTGGTGCTATTTTAAAAGCCACGTGGAAAACGTGAACTTGCTATTTAAAATTACATATTATTTTTCGCGTTCCGGCTGATATTTAGCTTGGCTGGTATACGTTATGTCATTTATTGTAGGCGAAGGCCATCCTAAAAATAACGTCGAACTGTTTTTAAATAGCTTGGGCTGTGTAAATTGCATTTTAATTTGCCTCTTAATAGGAAAAAATATATCCACATACTTTCAGGAGCTTTCAAATACTCGAAAATTATCTCCTCGAACCGCACAACGATACCAAAACGAAGAAGGCCGTAGCAGGAAAAGAGGTTTAGCAGGAAGTGACCTGCGAGGAGGTAATTTACATAAACGGCCAACGGCCAATACAAAACTTCTCAATAAAACAAATACAGTTTCGAAATATAATTGAAATGTAATCATAAAGACATGTGAGATTGTCTTGTACAAGAAGTACAAACGTCCTTTGATCTATTGTTTTGTGAATAAATATTTAAGGAAGTTACACTTTGTCCAGTACAAGTCAGTGATAAAAATTTGTAATTATTCATGGAAAACCACTAATAATAATTATTCTTAATAAATGTCATCCACAGATACGATCATGTAATTACTTTGATGACACTGGAAAATAAAGCAACGCGATGTAACATCAAAATCAGATACAAAAAGAAACTAAAGTTTTCCATGTAAAAAAAATTCTATTTCAAGGTTTTACAAAAAAATAAATATTCGTCTGGAAGCTCAATTGATTTTAAATCCCTGTCTGCCTTGGTTTGTTATGCTGAATTTTCCCAAACAATTTTCTTTTAAAAAATAATCCCCTTTTGGAAACGAGACGGTTATTTGACTTTAAGACCACATTTATCGAACATTCAAACATTTTATTTATCATAAACGCTTTTGGAATGTTAAATAAATAAATTGTATAAGAAATAATTTTAAAAAACTCCTCTAAAATTAGAACTAGACAGGACGTAAGGGTTACCGGGCTACTTTGATAATAACTTAAAATCCCAAAATTATTTTTTATGTATAAAAAAACACTGTCCAAGGTTTAAAAACACAAAGGGATGAAAAGAAAAAATTCAGAATAAGGTGGAAAACTTTAACAGTCGATAATTTTCAAGGAAAAAAGTTTCTGGGGTAAATTAAAGAAAACTTCAGGGCTACAGCAGAAAATTTCATAGCAAAATTAAAAAAAGTGGACGTAAGACAATTTTGCGGTAAACGAGACACGGTTTAAAGATGGTCTCTACCGATTTAAAATAAAAATGGGCAAACTTGAAAATAAGACTAAAGTAAACAATTTTGGTGTTCTAGATCCTACTATTGACCTTGTGGAACGTACATTTCTCATCGAAATAATTCGATACTTTCTCTGACAAGAACTATCTACTTTTAATCACTTTTAATTTATATTTAACAATTCTAGATATTAAAGACACAGTTTTGGGACACTGTAGACACATTTTTGAAGATCTGGAAATATTTTGGGAATAACGAGTCTTCCAAGTATGGGGAAAAAGTTCAATTGGCTTAAAACTAAAAGTGGCTTAAAAACTAAAACCGTTTTAGTATTAAAGTGGGTAATTTTTAATAAAATATTTATCAGGTTAAAGAGCTGTAGTAGGTTACTTTGACATTCAGTGTCCTAGAAATTCCAATGGCTAGTTTTGGGTTAATACTAGCAAGTTTTTCTGCATTAGATTGGGCAACATAGCGTGCTACAATGAACAATTATTAGTAGCAAATGAATAAAAAGATCAAATAATTCAAGGGAAGTATCTCAGCTTTTTATTTTTAAAGAGACACTTTTATTTGTATAATACTAATCAACAAAAGTAATTAAAACGTTAACAAAGAAACAAAGCATACAGTTTCAATTGAATATCGATCTTGAATTGAATCATTTTATCTTATCGCAATAGGACAGAAGTTCTTTCTTTATCCCCTCCTTATACATACAAGATTTTATTACACGAGATTTACAATTTAATAAAAAAAATATTATCAAGAGTTATGAAGACATTGTAGAGTCGCAACAAGAAAAAAGCAACCACATCATCATACTATATTATACAATCTTAAGGAAAATAAACAATGTTCGCAAGCACTGATAAGCAAAACTATTATTGTTGTGAAATAATATTGCATACAGATCTGCAATAATAATTGGTACACGCAATCTAATTTATTAGTACGTAAACCTTAACAAAAAAATTCCAGAAAATATTATAAGAGGAAGGGCATGGATTATGATATGTAACTAGCCTTAACACAACCCACATAATGGGGCATGTATTGCAAAAAAAAAATTGCAGCACTAGCCTAGAAACCCAATTAAGCGAGCAATCGCTTGGAGCACCGAATGGTTGGTTGCATAAATTATAAAATACACGGTGGGAACTTTACGGAAAGTCAAAGAAACGAGAGTAACAACACTTCTCGTGGAAAGTGTTACAGTATCATCCTTTAATTCGTTCACGGAAGAACCAACCGAAAATAACAGTTGTGTTTAGCCGTGGGACGATCAAACGGAATATTTGATTAACATCTCCATCCGAATTAAAAACAATTTCAAAGTGCTGCTGTCCTTATGCAATTCTCGACTTTATATTTTTACATTCAGAACTAATTGGCGACCTTCGATAAGGAAATATCGAAGTGCCATTGGTTGCTGCTACCTTTACTACCGTGCACGAGGAGTTACGTAACCTTCTTGCCACAGTTTATATTATTCTCTTGCTCAAAACCAAAACGAACCGTTTCCTTGTTACTTCAACAAATATTATACACAAACGTATTGTTCTTTTTACAAAAATATTTCGTTTGATCCGAGGAATAATTTTTATATACGAATATTGCTTAATTCTTCACGTTCACGCACGATTTGACCTGGACAAGGTCATTTGTTGGCAACTTCCTAATTGGATTAAACAATTAAAAAGCCTTTCATACCCAACAATGAGAACTATCATTAAACACGATTCACACATTACGGTAACTCTTAACGAAGCAATGAAAAGGTACATTGAAGTTAAATTTCCTCAAACGTTACCCATTTAATAATTTTACATATCCACCCCTAGACTGTTTTATCAGGAGAATAATTTAAATTTTCAATTTTGAAAAATTCGTTAATAAAATAAAAACATACAGAAGAGTAGCTAACCCAACTACTCTGGTTTAATAGCCACATTTGACATTCAAAAAATTGACCTTGGCTAGAAATCTGAATATCTTTGGAGTTCAATCAAGAAAATTTAGTCTAAAGGGATTTCCAAGCACCTTTAACAGATTATAGTGGACTGTTTTAATATTTAGAGTCTCCTAAATTAAAAGAAACGTGGGGCAGTCTCGGGGCCAATTCTGACCCCCTCGGCACCCCTATAGACAATGTGGTCCGTCTTTGACCAACTAGTATCCTACTTCGACAATTTTTTGCCTAATAAAGGTAACCAATCAAAGTTACGCAGGCACGTGCCCTAAAAGTTTTTAACGATCCAATTAAAGTTTACCTTTGCGTGTTTTACAAAAGTCTAGTGTTTGGGGGGAGAACAAACCCAACGAGGTTGTCTGTCTATCCACATTAATTTGGGTCAGCTTCTCCCCGAACACACAGAGGGGTAGATGACAAAATGAAATTCGTGCCCTCGTCTCGCATACACAGAGGGTTAATTTAACGAAATAAAACCGCGGGAAAACTATGACAAGGAAGCGAGCTTGCCCTCACGAACTGGATCAAGGACTTTTATTAACGAACTTTTACATATTACAATAATTTCAGAATTTCTTCTTCTAAGCTTCTAAGCCGGCTAGATAAAACGTTACTTAACGAAATCTCGGACAATAAAGAAAATCAGTTCTTAAAAAAAACAACAAAGTCATCTAATAAAATAATTAAACCCTGAGTCATTTTGGTGCATTTTTTAAACTACTGCACGAGCGGGCTTATAAAGAAAAGTCATGAGTCACTTTGCCACTTAAAAATGTCCTCATTGAAGTTCTCTCTATACAAACACTAAAACGATAAAATATCCTTGCAATAGAATAGAAATAAATATTTAACGGGGTATCCCCTATTTTACTAACGTGTCATCAGGATAAAAAACATAATTCTATGAAAAGTGCAGACAAACCAACGGTATCTAATCGTATGGCTCCATACTTTTCCTTGTAGTGATAATGAATAAAAGTAAAGCCCACAGACTTCCATTTAAACGTACGTCTGATAGCGCGCGAGTAGAATTTCAAAAACCATAATACATAAATCGATAGCGTCCAAGGATAATAACGTAAAAGAGCAAGGATAATAACTAAGAGCGAAGTTCGAGACTGGTACCGATGGAAATATTCAGATTCCAGAGAGTAACGAATGTTTTATATCAAAATTCAAGCGTCTGGACGCCAGCTGTGATAAGAATTGATGCCCCTCCGATTGTATCAAATAATTTACATTGAAATTTATGGCCTTACACTTTTAAATTGCTTTTAAATTTAGAAATTGTACCAATATAACAAATTGTCTTACGTTCAACTACAAAAATTACAATTGCGTAACTCCAGCCAAGGAGGATCCCACTCGTCTTCAATTATCAACCAGAGGAAAGTTCCCCCCTTATTCAAATTAATATAAACAAAAAATTACTTACAATATCATGCCCAACGGTGCCACCCCTGACTACTTCCGGGGCCATGTATTCTATCGTTCCACAGAAGGAATAAGCTCTCTGGTCGATGTCTCCTTGGTCCCTGGGCAATTCCTTGCTAAGGCCGAAATCTGTAAGGACTATGTGGCCGGATTCGTCGACCAATATATTTTCTAATTTTATGTCCCTGTAGATGATTCCCAACTGAAACAAAAAAAAAGACAGATGTTAAAGGAACAGTTCCCAAACTTACATTCAAAGATGGGGCAATGGGGTGGCGTTCCCAATAAATAATGGTAATCATGGGGTGCCTCAAGGAAACGTGGTAGATCCTCTGCTATTCAATCGAGTAATCAATTCTGTATGAAGTTTTATTTTGTTTCCGTTTAAACGCCAAAATGTGGGGTGCCTGAGGGTATCAGTGGTAGATCCTCTGCTATTTATTCATCCTTTAATACAAGAATTTCCGTTTGTGTATTAATTATTCATATTTCGTTTTGGTCATCTCCGCATTGATTATTAATTAAACGAAACCTTCGCTACTAGTTTGTTTTTAATCGAAATTAGGCCAAGGTGATCTCTAAAGGTATTAAATTATTCGAAAAACTAGGCATTAAAAATATTGAATAATGTAAAACATAATTCGATTAGTAAACGGTTTGCTTAAGGAAATATTATCAAAGATTACATTAAATTCTTACAAATCGATATTTATCAGAGGAAACTGTTTAATTAAAATCTCTTATCATCGAACTTTCGCTGAGCGTTATCAACGTTTAAGTTATAAACTTTTAAAGTTCGTGTAACTACTGTCAAGGTCCTCACGTGCGGTTCGTGCTCTTCGATTTATTTACGACAGATGCCACTTGAACAAGTTATTAAACTATTATTAGAAATCAAAAAATCACGACCACTTTCCTTATCAAATATACATTACTATAATAACAATAGAAACAAAGATAATTAGCATTTCATAATGCATTCATAGACCATTACATATTTTCCTTCAGATTAGAAAGTGGGTTTTCATTCAACATAAATGAATATTCTAAAAGGTTTTAAAACTGTTGCAGTAAAGTGCACCCGCACTGGGTCGATGTAAACCAACCACGGTTATCCAATGTAGTAACAAAAGCACCATAAGTTACCTCCCGACACCAGGTGCTACCCCTTATCAACCTAACCGCTCTTGAAATATGTACCATAGTCGCTTATTAACCTGCAGATCTAAACTAACACCTGGCTTTGGCTCGTCTTCTAACCAAGAAGGGCTTCCTGCAAGCTTATTTTGTAAATTAAATATTTAGCACGATAAATTAGTATTTCAAAACAAAAGTAGGACATGAAATCGATTTTTTAAAAATTAATGATCAATCTAGTAATTGAAAAAATTACATTGCGAATTATTTATCATTTGAATAAATTATTCGCTCATTCACTGAATATTTAAACGAAATACGAGTGTGTAGAATGAGGACAACTCGTTGGAATAATGTATGTGTGATTAATTTAACACCACGACTTTATTTATCAAAATTCGAGTTCAAAATTTACATAACTTTGATAAAAAGTAATTTGACGAATGAAAAACTGCGGAGCATCACACCTAAGCAAAAGCTCATGGATACAAATCTATTATAAAGTTAGCGAAAGCCTTAAAATAACATCGCAGACGAATAATCGCAATTTTCAAACGAATTTTTAGACACATTCCACTGTGTTTGCTTTTTTATTGGCATTTTAAAAATCAAACTTTTATTTCAAGACTTTTATTCTAAATTCCGATTGCATTGTAAGCACATTACCCCCTGTGTAGAGGCAAAACTCATATCCCCCAAACGTCTAATAAGGTTCGAACCTACCCAAAAATATTTTACTGTACAGACAGTAATGAACATAATTAACCCTTTAAAATTTTAACGAGAACATTAATTTCTCCCTCATTTGAATATAAAACAGTCTGAATTGCTGCCCCTGTAGAGTAATTTGTTCTCATGCCAGTGGTACCAAAACACTCTCGTATAACAAAATACAAAATGGCACACCTGACGGCCATTTGAAAAGGTAAGTTACAGTCCGTGCAACAGCAGTCATTTTCGTATAGTTACAATAAAACGGACCGAAAAGAACGAGGGTTAAAGACCTCTCACCCCACGTAATACAAACGCGGCATAAATTTCGTCGTCGAAACGCAAAGAGGGGACTTAAAACAACACACGGGACTTCTGTAACATAAGCACGACATCAATGTTTCATATCAACACATGGAAACATCATTTTATCGTGAAATCTACAAGAAAAATCAAGAGGAAAAAACACCCCTTGCAGAGTTTTTTTTAGATCGTAAACAAGAAATTTTCCCATGATACGGAATCGACGACGAAATCCACGAAAAAAAAGGACCCCTTGCAGGAAGATGATTTCTTTCCAGAACAAAGATTAAAATAAAAATTATCATAAAAAGAAAACCCACCCCTGCCGAAAAGGAAACTTCTCGAATTTTCCGGAAAAATAATTAGAATATGAAATACCATCCCCTGGAAGAACGTCTACGGAAAAATTCGATAAGGAGACACCACTTGGATGTATCTTGTATCTCCAGGCAAGTAATTGAAGAGACCCCTAAAATATTTTTTTTTTTCGAAAATAGAAAATTTTCCACGTCTACAAAACCATCACGTATCGTAGTTTTTTAGGTTCTAACAAACCGAAAAGCTCCCCTTCCCCACAAAAAATATCTCTTGCTCATATTTTCCTGCAGAACCGCACATCCATAAAAAAATTAAGAAAAAGACTTCCCATAACAAATCTTCCTCGGTCAAGAAAACATTTCCAAAAGAGGCGCCTTCTAGATTTTTTTTGGCAAAGGGAAATCAAGGCGGCACTTTCATACCCAACAGAAAATGTAACGATAAAAAAAACTGGTTGATGGATAATTCCTGGTCAATAGAAAAAAAAACTTTCCAACGTTCACCAATCAAAGTCTACTTACTACATTTCTACAATAAACCTTGAGTACAAGAAACAATGGCTGTAAAAATTTAATTACAAAAACGTGTGGTGTTTAAATTTTGTTATCTAAATACGAAGCAAGAATTGTTAAAACAATCAAAATTTACGGCTACTATTGCCTCATCAATTAAAAAACACGATAAGCTGCTGCTACACCGACTATAAACGTATGAAAAAAAAATACAAGTACATGGACGTCATCCAAATTATTAAGAGCATCACCCAAAAAGGTCAAAAATTACGCCACAATAATTGATTCAAAGAAAATCAAACAGAAAATAAGTAACCACGTAAACAACGTAAACGCTTACGTTACTTCCCATTGTTCTGGTACACAAGTAGTTGTAAAGCATAAAAAAATGTAATCACCTTTCTTATCAACAGCGTCAAACAACAACCAGACTGACGCTTTCGTGTTTCAATAAAATATACCTTTTTGCGGGGGGTCTTTCCGTCTCTTTCTCTCTCCTACAGTAATCAAAGGGCAATAATTAAACACAAACGAAATTGGATCAAGTTTTGACTCAGATTCTTATCTTTAGAAGAATTAATTGTTCCAAGTGGGTTAAGGTTACGCCGCTCTACTTAAACCGCTAGATAATGGTTGTGATGATGATAGGTATAGATAAAGTAATGCACTCTTGGTGTCTGCAATGCGGCATTGCCTCAAGTGACACATAGAAAGGTCACCTGTTGGCAATGAAAAAAATCCTAGGAATGATTGGAATTAGCACGAGAACAGTGGCATCGATTTGCTTTTATTTAGATATCCATTCGACATTTTAAATCGTTTCTTATTAATGGTGCACACTATACCACCTGTTTGATTCGTGCACTTAAGATTTGTTTTTGGTTGTAAATTTTTAATGGAACATCGGAATATTTTAAGTGTTGAACTGAAAATTTGATGATTCAATTATTTTAATAACCTTCGTCTGAACTTTTAATAACATTCATTTTTGGTAAATCCGAATTCAAGGTGCTTCTATTTTATTGGTTCTGTAATGCTTGGAAAAACAAGTGTGCTATGCATTTTCTTTTAAAACGTTCCTTTTGATTTATTATTTTTACATTGATTTCTGAAAACTTCAAAAAAAAATTTTAATGCTTGACAAATACCAAGAAATATCTACGACCCCCCACCCCCTTTCATTCCTAATGTTCTGATTTTTTGTTTTCGCTATCTAGATTATTCTCGAGATCTTCAAGCATTTCAGAACTAACCTAACTAGAATTTTCTTCCGGTTCTCGTTAATTTTTTTAGATCGCACCCCCTCCCCACAGCTTCCAATTTCTAATGTTTTAAACTAAACTACCTCTTGATTTTCTCCACTTCTTTATTTTCTTTCTCTGTCCTTTACTGTCAAATATGACCGCCAACCTTTCTTTTTTATTTATTTCTACTTTCCAAGGACCTCTCGATTTTTAAATTAAATTTACAGTAACTTCTTCCCCTATTTTCCTATTTTCTTATTTTATATCTACCTATCCCCATTATCCTTTGCGTTCCGTTTTCCGGGGCCTTCTTGATTTTCGTATAAAATTTTTTTTACATACTTCTGCCTTGTCATTCACAATTTATCCATCCTTTTCTAGACATGTTCACCGCATACTCTTTTGTTGTTTTCCTCGAGTTTTCCTCCGTTTATTGTCCAAAGGCAAATCATTCTTAAAATCTTAGTATTTAACAGCTGCATCACTTGACTTTCTTCTAATGATATTCCTCTTAAGAAGCCAAAAAATTATAATCGATTTTTTAATTAAAGCTCTTCCATCAATTCTGAAAGTAATCTTCAACAGTTCTCTAAGTTTTTCTTAACAAACATGTTCTTTGATCCGATCCAAAATCCTTTCTTCCACTTTCTCCCAGATTCTTTTCCTCCCGAACTACATCCTTTCACCCAGATCATTTCCCCTGTCATCTTTATCACGAAGACCTCATGAATTTACCTTCACCACGTCCTCTTCCGAAAAGGAAGTTCCGTTCTTTCTAGAATTTCTATACGAAAAAAAACACCATTCATGGTATTAGGAAGAGATACTGCAGCGACTGATATCGGCGTTAAGGTCACCACAGACAACATGTTTTTCTTGTGATTGCTGTAGTCAAGGCCAACTAGAAACCTACGTAACCTACAAATTTACCTTTTACTATAACCCGAGACTGTCTTTTTGGTTAATTAATTAATTTGCCGAAAAAGGATCATTTGTTAACTTACAGTCTGGTAACCGAGGCGTGGACTCAATAACACATTTAAATTTAGAAAAATTATCTGTTCAAAACTTAACCTATTCGAAGTAGGTCTAGGATATGCCATTTTGATCAAAAATAATAGGCGAAGGTTCAAATAAACGGATGAACTAAGGAATACAATTTTTTAAAAGCGGATATTCGGGGACAGAGACCCGCAAACAGAACAGAAGTCCAACTGAGTTTACGTAAACAGCTTTCATAATGAGAATAAATTAAAAAGTTAAATTCATGCACTTCGGACCCGTGATACGCGTACCCATTATTTAATGCCGATGTAATGATCATCTTTATAAGAAGACAATTTACAGACTTTGTTTATTAAATACAATTTTAAAAAAGTTTGTAAGGTATTTTTCTGTTTTTGTAATTCTAGGACTTTTCAGTGATTAAACTTGTTTCATCGCGATTGATTTCGTAGAACGTTAGAAGGAAGCCTTGTTATTTTTTTTAAGGATTCTTTTAAAGTGGATACCGTAATCATCGTAATTTCTTGTATTTCATGTTTTACATAATGGGAAACACAGATTTACATTTCAAGAAACACACAAATTATAATTTATTACTCAGATATACAGGAATGAGTCAGCAAAGTGTATAACTACAGACAATTTTAGAAATTAAGCCAAAATTAATATACAGGGTGGATTAATAAAAATTACTGATTTTTAAAGATTTAAGGATTTAAAAAAATAAGTAACGCCTAGAAATGTCTAAAAAAATTCTTATATGAAGGTTGAAGGAAAAGTTTCAACACTTCAAACAAAAATTAATTTGGAGCTTTTTCAGTTAATCACACTGTATATAGCTAACACAAACCGAATACCTTTCAATTTTGTTCGTAATTCGATAACGTGCTACAAGCTTGAGAAGTTTCTTTCTAGTTCTATGGCTTCCAATATACATTTTTTAAGAAATTGGCGAGAATATTTAAACCGAGCGCACTTCAAGGCAGTTCATAAACTAAACAAATAATATTATTATTTATTATACAAAGCGATCGAGAAGGTCATGTGCACCCGAATTATATTCAATGCTTTTCATGAACCGAGAAATTATAATTTATTACACAATCAAAGTGCATACTGTATAGTCGCTTCGAAAAGGATCATAAGAGGAGAAAGAGAACTCGACGATAATGCCAGGACATTCAAGGAATTCTAGTTGGAGAATCGAGGAACTCACCATATTACAAGGGCAGAAAGGCCCCTTTCCAACGTAATCAGCGCCATCAGCAGAACAAGGAAGAAAGATTCCAGAAAAGTTAGCAGGACCTCGAGTAGTTTTCAGCACCTAACACCACGAAAGAAAGAAGGGGTTTTCTAGTAAAGCAGTAAAAGATCTCGACAAGCGGATAGTGGCCCACCCTGCAGTGACCCAGCAGCTGGGTGTATGTATTCACAAGTCCACTGGGTTTGTGAAAAATAATATTCAAACTGCAACTAACCTAAAGCCAGTGGGGCGCCCCAGTGGATCGCTATCCACTTTTCTGGAGCAAGATCTTTTAGTAGAACAACCAAAGAACTCGACGTCATACCAGAAGATGATGCGGAGCTTTGTAGTAGAGCAGCCTAAAAATTCGACCATAATAAGAAGGGGAAGCGGAGTTTTCCAATATAACAACCAAAGAACTCGGCGCGATACCAAAAGCAGATCTTCGGATAATACCAGAAGGGGAAGCAGTGCTAGTAGAGCAAATTCGATACCAGAAGATGAAGCAGGTCTTTCTAGTAACCAAAAAGGGAGTGCTGATACCAAAACGGCAAGCAGGATCTGCTAGTAGAGCAGCCAAAGACTTCCGAGCCATACCAAAAGACGATTTTCAAGACACAGCCTTGTTAGTGCCTTCCACAACGACTTATTATACCTTATAAAATTTGAAAATTATTTACTAGTCTACGTAACAAATAATTTTTGGTAAATTCCATGGCAAATTCCAGTAGCTACCAACCACAGAAATGATTAGAAAATTGATAAGAGAGACAACTAATTTTTTTTTGCTCCCCGTATAACCAACCAATGGTCTCGGCATAACACACAAGTCTTGATAAACTTGTTTGTGTTAACTAGTTCATAGATAAGAGATCTTTAAAACCATATTTACATTACATTGTAAACAACAACAAAAAAATATTTAGCATTTTCCTTAAAATTCCAAACGTTTCAACCAATCATAACCGAGGGGAAAAAACAAATTTATGGAAACCCAATGTTATTATCCAACGTTATCTCGCAATACAGTTACATTTCTTATCAACCACATACTACCCATTTTACATTTCCATTTCAACGCACACACAATACAAAATGTGTTTGCAAGTTATCACTTTACACAGCACGCATTAAATTTTCAATTAAAGTCTACATTCTAATCAGAATTACATAACAAGCTACATGTCATTTCCACCATGGTTAATTATGAATGATTAGAGAAATTCAATAAAAAAAAAACAAAGCTAAAAATTCCAACTATTCAGACAGTCAAAGTGACCTAAATACCAGACAACCGCTGCTGCATTTAGCACCTCTTTCGTTAAAATTGCTTTAATTTATTTATTTATTAGGACGACATGAAACAAAACAGATAGTGGGAGAAAAATATTACACTGAGCGGCCATCAAACTCCCTCACGAATTATGGATTTTTTCGTTAAGTGGGCAACGAGGTCAGCCGGTGTATGTGTTCTTAACTCACATAATTTTAAAATTACTTTATTTTTCGTGTTGACTCATTAGCTTAAAACTAGAGACACGTGTATGCATGCTTGATAATAATAAGTTCCTTTTGTGTTATGAGAAATCCTACCTTAACCACAAAGGAGACGAAACAATTTTCAGAGAAAATCCCCGTTTGACGTTGTTCATGTAATCTAAATATAGGTAGAAATAGCAATTTTCTAGGAGTTGGGAGAAGACAAGCGAAGTAATTCAAAATAATAATCTATTTTGATCCGACACGACATGCAAACATCGAGTGGCTATTTTAAGACCAACATACTAATATCGTGGGTTGTGTTATTTATTAAATGGCTTAAAAATTATTAGAATTACACACACTGCATTACTGCATGGATAGTTTGATGATAAAACTGGAGTTACAAGTGTAAACGTAAATTAAACCTGTTTACTCGACTCAATTTTTAAATCATCTGATACGCCTAGATTGTTGAAATTTCCAAAGCATACAGGGTGGTCAGACATAAAATTTTACTATTCCTAGTCACCCCTAACCTAACCAATGCTTTAATTTATTCCTTAAATGTGCTTCGTTCAAAAATCTTGCATTCTACTTTATTAGAGTTCTGTAGGAACTTCATTAAAACGACCCCATATCTAAAAAAGTATTCTTTCAAAGTTCAAGCAATTTCACCTACAAATGAAATATTTCAACCTGAATTCCCCCATTTCACAATTTGTACCAAAGAATTTTCTCCTAAATGCACAAATTCCTACCGATTTGGTCCGAAATTCCTATTCACTCTTAAAATGTTTTTAAAAGATTTTCCCTTAAAAATACTAAATTCCTGGGGAAATGTCCACCATTAGAAGAGGGCACTTCCAAGAGAAAGTTCAAAGCAAATCTTACACAACAAATTCCTGAAACTTTCTACCCTTCCTTCCACTTTCGATATCCGAAAAGCTCAGATAGATCTACTACTTACTCTTCGTTCGAATTTCCAGGAAAATAGACTCAAAATTTACAAAAGGAAAATTTTGAGCTTAATAAAGTCGTATTATAGAAAAAGTCGGTCTCGCCTAAAGAATTTTTTGATATAATCCGTAAACCCTGACCTCCTACCCGTTCCAAAATATTCCACGGTTTGCAAAAAGCATAAAGTCTGTATTTCTTAATCAACATTTCTCATAATCTCTAATCAAAGCATTTTTCGAAAAAATATTGCTACGTTTCAGTTTCACAGAATAATAATTACACATACGTCTACATCAGCAAATTTAAGCAAGATTTCAAAATACACTTCTTGGTACAAAAAACACATACCGAGGAACATTTCGAAAAAAGCTTCAAATCAATAAAAAGAAATAATTTCCTTTGGGGATGATAATATTCCTACCTTGTGCAGATGTTCCAGTGCAAGAATAATTTCTCCTATGTAAATGCGCACTTCATTTTCAGTAAAGTGCTCTCTTTGGTATAAATGCGTGAAGAGTTCCCCGCCGGCAACATAATCTGCAATAATAAATGCATATGAAAATAACAAACAAAAATAAAAATATTAGTTGCGTGGGTATTTCTCTGATAACGCCAACAAATCTTATCGTTTTGATAATGAAAACCAACGGGCTTATTATTTATTCCATTGCATAACCAAATGTTTTTTTTTATTCTTTTTAAGGAGAGTTAACAATAACAAATGCAACTTTTATTATTACATTTGTAGATCTAAAGTTCGAAGAGTTTGATATAAGATAAACACAAACACACCGCACAGGACTTTTCCTTGAATAATAAGTGCAAGTTTACTTTTAGTAGACTAAACATTTTCCACAAGGGTAAATGGAAAACATTTCTTGTAATTAATAGGTCAGTCGATGATTCGAAATCCCATGTATAATTTTTATTTTCAGGTAGGAGTACAAGGAATTTTTTGTTACGGGCGGGGGTGGTAATTTCCAGAGCCTCTTCGCCAATCCCGAAGAACACCCACGGACAAGTCTTAATTTAATCAAAAATGGAATTTTTCTTTTCATCCCCTCCCTTTAAATTACTTCCCCTATTTACACGTTCTTGTTTTTATCCAAATTCCCCACACGTCATCTTTTACGTCTCCCCTCCGTCCCTCTGTGCATACAAAATGGACATTGCACTTTTTTTTACATAGTCTGGGAGCAAAAAAAAACTTTTTAACCTGACCATGAAAAGTTTAATCAAAAAATGAATAAATAAACAAATCTTCTGGGTGCTAAAAATCAGAAAAACCCTAAATTTATGCAGAATCTTAATAACTTCATCTGAATATTATTAATTCCGCATAAATTTACAAAATGACGTGGCCGTCGTACAATAATTATTGCATCTCACACCTGGCTTATGCGTTTTAAAAGTCGTTATTTTTACTTTGATTAATTATTAGAACTCCTGACCATCGTTTCATGGAATACGCGATTATTCTCGCCAATGTTGAGAGTTATATAAAGTACGTCAGTAGTAAAACCAATTTAAATGTTTACTTCTGTTCATTGCATTCCCCAAGACGGATCAGATAACAAATGCATATTATTGCTCCTAGAGTTACTTTTCAAAAGAATTATTACCAATTTAAAGAAAATAATGAAACACTACAAAAAGCAAAGAATACATTTTATTCCTGTATGGTTACCAATTATAAGTTAAATAATGAGGTAAGTAGGTAGAGTTGCAAAGTCCCTTTCCAGTCTTGCTTTACATTAATTAACTCTTGTTATTGCAAAGCGAAACAACGCGTGGCATTTTGCTTCATTATTAGTTAATAACAAACTTGCAATATTGTGCAACGTGCTGAATTGCAGGAAAAGAAAAAAAAATTATATAAATAATAACAAGTGGGGAAAATTAATAACAATTTTCGATCCGTTTCCTGGTCAAAAACACCTCCAAGGACTCTCGAGAACATACAAACCCGTGGCAAGGTCAAAATGGGGAAATGGCATGCTGTCTGTGCTCACGAAATTTAAAACATTGCACAAAAAATTGATTTGTGTATCCGCATTAAAATGCGGACTCGTTGCTGGTAATTAATATTTTGCACGCTTCTCTCGTTTGACAACTCAAATTCAAAATAAAAGAGGTCGGTCAAGTTGTTTTGGTTTTTCAACAGATGCAGCAACAGGTGTTTATATATATTTTTTTGGCACGAAACGATTTGATTTTTATTCAAGGTAAATGTGAAGGAAAAATCGTCTTTCAAAGAAAACATAAGATGGATTTCCCCATCCTTCAATTAAGGACGCACAAATGAATTTTTTGGAAGGATTAAACAAACAGTGGGGTAAGTCCGCCCATCAATATGAACTAAGGAGTAACCCCCTAATATACAAAGATGCCCTACAGTCACGGTAACAAGTTCCCACTATTAGCATTAAGGAAGAAAATGACAATGACATCTGCCTTAGCAACAGAGGGACAAATCTGCCAAATACGGTTCCAAAAATTACACACGCCCTGATTTTCAAGTTCACAGGGTTTTGGGGGAATAGGGAACATTGTGTCGGTCACCTTGAAATTTTTACCCCAATACAAACTAAATTCGCTACATCTTGTTGAAGACTGGGGTAAGCCCGGTCATCACTGCATTTTCAATAGAGGAAGTATCGTGTAGGTGCAGGAGCTTTAAAAAAATTCCTTGCATAAAGATTTAATGCCAAGGTCTAAAATTTAAACGTGAGTCAAATATTAATATTTGGGTATTGGGGTAAGTCCGACAAAATTATTTTATAAGTCAACTGAAACTGTGGGGGGGGAGTTATTCCACATTCCCTATACCTAATACAACATTCATTTCTTTTTTTTAAATTTGGAAACTTATTAAATGAAATTATGTCGAAATACAATCACAGCGTGGATAATTCCATTGTCTCCTAGAATTTCCCCATATTTAGTTAAATTCAGACACCGAAATAATCCAATTTTCCGCCCCAGAAAATAACTTTCACTAATTGACTCCATAGCAAAACTTCTAGACGAAAATTATTATTGCAACAGTAACAAGAAAGGTTGGATTTGAATCGTTTTCACCGTCGTCGACCAAATCGACGGTTAAACTGCAGGTGATAGTAAATGTGTCAGCGAAATGTTAAGACAGCTCATATTTTACTAGAAAATGGCATGTTAGCAGCTCGTAAATTCTCATAATGCACCAGATGTAAATTATAAGAAAAATTCGAATTAAGATTTCTCAACACCGTGTGTTGTGTTTATTTTCAGTAACAGGATGTCCCCAATTTCACATAACTTGCTTGCATCGAACTGCCACCAAAAGCCAAAAACACTTTCGCTGAATTAATTATTTTTTTGTTATGTATACAATGGATAAAAAATTCAAAAGTGCAAGGAAATAATAACAAAAAAAATACGATTGGTTGCCTTTTCTAATTATTTAAGTGACACGAAGTTCAAACAGCAGTGAAAGTGAATAAGAGATACCACTTTCATACTGCTCACTTTCTATTTTACTAACAAAATTATCTTTTTGTTGTACAGAGCGTAACGAATGTTCCATTAAAGAAAAAACAGGGCCTGCATTTATTTTTTTCTTACTCTCCCATTCAACAGCGACAGAATAATTTCCGGCCCTTTGGGAATTACAAACCCCAAATTTTCGAGTTCCCAGACATCCACCCAAACCACTACGCCACCAAAGCTTAATCACTCTTGAAATTATTCGAACCCCAATTGGCTGCTTTTACGGCCCTCAAACATTCATCCAAGCCCACAAATTACCGAGGCGCCCTCAAATTATTTTTTTTAAGAAGAATGCTATTTACGAATCTTCGTGGGGATTCGAACCACAAGCCTCAGATTTCTTAAGCCTTAAAACATTCATCAAAGTCAGCATGACACCAAAGGCAACGACTTCTTTTTTTACAGCTATCTCCGTTTACATAAATCCAGACTGCAGAAGAAAATATGAACCTTGTGGAGACTCGAACCCCAAACTTTTGGACTAGGAAATATTTACCCCCCGAAAAATTCCTATTTCACAGAAACATTTTGAACACCCACACGATTAAAAAATTAAATCTAGAGTTACTCGGGGATACGAACCCTGAATCTCGCATTCCGTTTCAAAGTCACAAAGGTCGCATATTATCCAACCTTTAAGTTTGCAAATAAAATATTGAAACTGATCCGATCAGCAAAATAAAACATTTGCAATAATCAAGGTAGGTACTTCGTGCAACAAACAACAAGTGCGAATTTTCTTTCTTCTTCTTCCTGTGCTGAATCATGAAATTCCCTACTGAAATGATTGTGAAATCACTCTTCACCACACATGCATTCGGTATTACATTCTCATAATCAAAATTCACGATGACTCATCACGGTATCTCTCCTTGGCAAGGATTAATAACAACATTACACCTATGTTAGAATCTAAACAGACTGACACACATTTCTTAACGTTGTAACACTATTCCATGAAGAAACATTGCTTTAGAACATGCTCACACAACCCTCTTGTAAATTGCATAATAAATATAGACGAGAGGGTAATTTAAACCCTTCCGAACCCCTGGGATTCAAATTTACAACCATAAGGGGTTGAAAAGGCTTAAGAAAATCAAATTCCAAAACAAAAACATTTGATTTACTTAAAATAACCGAACTATTTGGAATTTTGGCAAAAAACAAGGTCGTGGGAGTTTCTGAAAAACACTACCCACTTATTAATGAAAAATTAGAAAATCGAACCCTTAAATCTCGAGCGTTACGGATTATAAGATTAACTAGGTACAAAGAGGTACTTACCCAAAATAAGATGAAGTTTGGCGTCAGTCTGGAAGGCATAATGAAGGGTAACGAGGAAGGGATTGTCGCGGACGGCTTCGAGGACTTGTCTTTCTGTTTTTGTGTGCTCTGTGGTTTTCTTCTTTTGAACTATGGTGGCTTTTTTGAGCACCTTCATCGCATAAAGGCGACCATGGTCGTTGCCACCTCTTTTGCGAACCAGGAAAACTTTACCGTAAGCTGAAACAATTAAAAAAAACATTAAAGTCAAATAAACATTTTGGGGCAAGTCCGTCATCTTGGGACTTGTGTCATAAATTTCGGTTGGAGTAAAAAAGATGACCGATCTGAAGATTTCAATGACACGATTACACATTTTCAAAAGTTTTCGGTGTAAGCGCACCTACCAGACCTGTACCTGCCCTAACAACCGGCAGTGGGGTACCAAAACTTACCCCAAAACGAATTAAATTTTTCGTATAACTAATGACCATTTTTTGTGGGTCATACAGATACTTAACCTATTTTTGGATAACCAACACCCTTGTTGGTCCTAAATATAAACCCTTTAACGAGTGAATATACCCCGAAAACGTCGTAAATCATTTAAATTTCTTATTCAAAACAAATATTTTGAAATGATGACCTTCAGGTCATATTGAAAAAATGTACACGCATTTTCCTCATGTTATGTTGTTGAACTTTTGGCATGTCCAAGCCAAATTAGTGCACCTACATTGAAGATGAAGTGTCAGCGACATATCGCACAAAGCGAAAATTTGCGGGGTTTATCGACATGTCCTCGAAAAGATCAACCACACAACCTGACGTGATCGTTTGGAAATTTTCCAAAAAAAAAATCCTGTAGTAGCAAGGAGGCAGGAGTTCGAAGACACGACGAAGAGGCAATAGCAACAGGTCATAAGGATGACACGGATAGGTTGACACATAAAATTCGGGAGAAAATAAGGAGTCGGGAGCAGCAGGTGACTAAGCACCCAGGGCAACGTTCTAGTCGACCTTAGGAGGTCGTTAACTCCTCATTTTGGGCTTTTTCATAATAACAAAAGTTGCAATAATCAGTCAGAGTGATTGTGCTTTATCGTAACTCTTCTCTCTGCCACGTTTACCTGCTTACCACATTACGATAAACCTGTACGGTATTTTTTTGGGGGGTAATTAATAACGAGACATATGGCAGGTGCATTGACACTTAATTAGGAGAGCAAAGCTTTAACGTTTTCTTGGCAGGTTTAGTTTGTGTACATATTTTTTGGCCACAGACACATTATAATAAAAACATATGAAATATAAATTTGCGGTTTATATAAAAAAAAAAAAGTTCAGTTTCAGGGGGAAATAGTTGCGGGAAACCACCTCGTAAAAAAGGGTCGGCGAGACGTCCCTTTGTAATCGATGAACGATCCATACATTTCCATAACTAATTCAAGGCTGCCATGGTGGTGTCGATGGCTGGAAAACTTCCGAAATATTCAGTTAACAATTTTATTCTTGTGTAATTAAATTTAATTAGCTTGCTTTACTTAATATGTAACTAAGTAAACCACTCAAAGAAAACAAAACAAATAAGGGGTTGAAAATTGAAATAAATATGAAATGTAAGAAGCTGTCCTTGTCTGTAAAATAGGACACCCTTCGAATTTTTTATTTAATTACGCCTCATCGAACGAACGTAAGACTTCTTTTTCCCCATTCGGTCTTTGTCGAAAATTCCTGGTAATTAAGCCGGGGGAGTCGAACCACAATCGAATATTTTTTAAAGGAAAAAAATGTATATCTGGTCTAAAGTAAACAATCCCATTATCGCACAAACTTTTACCCTAAACGAATTTCTATGAATCATTATCTTATCAGTTCAAATGAGGGTTCTAATCATAACGCCAAAGGGGGTGTGCTGGGACTGGGAGCAATTACCAAACATTTGTCTAAAATCTAGCAACTTTAAACTGCAAGACTAATCGTTTGTAATTATCACGTCGCCTGGGCTGAAGCAAGATAAACCTAAAATTCAGCAAACATCAGGAATTTGGTAGCAAAAATAACTTTCAGCATACCAACTCGAAGAGTGTAACCCAGGGAACCCTACAGGCCAGTATCGCACGTCTTTTTAAGTGATTGCCTGGCCTTCGACACGGGTTTAATTCTCTAATTTGTTTTCCACTTTGTTAAGTAGATGCGTTAAGGCGCGGGGACACAAGGAGAGGAAGTCGTCTTAATTAGCTCCTTAATTTCGTTCTAACATTAAAGACGAAGATTAAATTGTAAAGGTAAAGAAAAATTAAAAGTAAATTTTGTTATTGTAATACATACAAGAACGTACTAATTTTGGATGCAAGGTAAATACCTAGACTTCTATTTTCGGAACACTTTGTTCCAAAATAAGCCACAATACAAAGGAAATCGAAGGTTTTGTTCTTATACGCACAATATGACAGTTTGTGTGTGATCTCCACGAGGTGGTTGCTTGGTTGTTGTTTATCTTTTGAGGGAACAATTCGATGACATTACAAAGGCATCTCTGATGAGGGAAAGCGTCTTGTTTTCGAAGCTTTGCCAGCTAAACGAACCAATGAAAATGCCACCCAAACCAAAAACATATCACGACCAAACACGTTGCTGTTTTGTGTCAAAACAGCGTTCAACAAGCTACCACCCTTTCTTCTTTACTATAAACAACATCAACAGTAAATTACCTTAATTCTTTTGGTTACTGGACAATCAAACAATGACTTTTCAGTATAAAACCCCCAAAACTAAAAAATAATCGGCTTCAGGTCTGGTAACCGTGCTGGGCGTAAACATTTCCAATAGAAAACTTACCTCCTGTTCCGAGAACTTTCAGCAACTCAAAATTGGCCATATCGACACGTCCAATGCCGGAAAGGTTAACTGAAAAAAAAACAAAAGTAAGCTTTGGGAACACACAGTACATAATAATAATAATTTTGTTTATCTTAGAGGCTAATCAGAAAATTGTTATCGTTTACACAAGAAAGGTCAATGGACAAAGGAGGTCAAGCTATCGCTATCACTAGTCCTGTGACATTTTTAAAACCATTTAGATTTTATCAGATATTGTTATGCGCTTTAATGCACTTTAAGGGGTGGTAAATGGATTTGACAACCGAAGAATTAATAATTTAGAGAGCAAAGAGATGGGGGTTGAATTGGAAATGTAAGGAAAAGGTCGGAAAATGATTTGTGGGGTTTTAAAAACAATTTCAAACTTGCCTTGAAATTAATTTCAAGAACATTCAGGACTAATTTAATTTAATTAGCGTAATTATTTATTTTACAGGTTGTTTTAGGATTGTTAACACTAGTGCAAAGTCAATGAGAATTAAATTAGTATTGACGAATTATTTTTAATTAACCTTCAAAAATTCTAAAAGCTGTTAGGATTGACTTAAAACTTTTAAAATTACTCTATTAATTACAAATAATTAATTAAAACTGATAAGTTCCAGCGGAAATACATAATTAACAAGAAATTTTTAATTAACGCCAAGAATTTCAAACTTTAAACTGTAGACGTAGTACCTGATTAATTTAGAAATTAATTTCCTTGTAATTAGTGAACAAAACTTAATAATAATTACTAAGAAAATTACGAATTGGGGGGGGGGGGGGGATTTACAACAGAGTTCGAATTTTAAAAGTTCTGCTAGAAGAAACTTAACTAAAAGGAAATTTTGGTGTCAATTGAGGAAACTTTTACTCTTCCTGGGCCAACTAGACAAACAATCGCACTTGCCTTAATTTTT
Organism: Hemicrepidius hirtus; assembly: GCA_963082805.1. Taxonomy (NCBI): domain Eukaryota; kingdom Metazoa; phylum Arthropoda; class Insecta; order Coleoptera; family Elateridae; genus Hemicrepidius; species Hemicrepidius hirtus. The sequence continues at coordinate 31,121,783 of OY720162.1, forward strand.
ACATAAATTAAGGCCCATTTCCTATAGTTACCAAAACAACATAAGAGGTTCTTTAATTTTTACCCAAAAGAGGCCTTAATGGAGGATAATTCCAACACTGTCTGTGGAGATTTTATTTCCATTCTAATTTTTTAGCATATATACAAATTAGGGTTGCTAGAATATAATTATGCCTCATTGTAATAATTTTCGTAGAAAACTAAGGCGTACAGAACTGATTTCTAATTGAATTATTAATTGTCCATTTTTGTAGCAGAAAATAATTAATTAAGGGTACACTGATGGTAATTTCTTGAATTTTGACAAAAATTAAAGCATAATTAATAATTAGGCACGCTAGATCCTGACTTGAGTAAAACATAGGCGACTTGTCGAAGTCCATGAACTAACGGAATCAAATAATCTGACATTCTCTAGAATATCCTGAAAGTATGCAGAGCTTCGGGTCAACAAGCATTTAGGATAAGTACTCATAAAATGGTTTACCAATTACATGGTATTTCTAGAAAAATCACAGTCGTCCTTAACCTAAAATACGGCACAATTTCAACACAACTTTGTGCAAATGTACACACACACAGAGAAGAGAACGAGCCGAGCAGAGGAAAGTTAAGAAACAGCACAAGCAACTTTCACATTGGCCGCATATTAAAATGTATGGGACCACGAAAGGTTGCCTTTTCTCAAATTAATATTTCTTTCGTGTCATGCGACGACAACCTGGAATTAAATCAAATTTATTTCCCATTCAAAGGACTTTCGTCTAAGAACAACTTTTTATCAATCGTACGCATCTTATTACCATTATGTAAGATGTACTACACCGGTGCCCTATTAAGTCACCTGATTATTTGGGGCCTTGTTACGAGATTCGGTCATATGGAGACCGACCTCGCCTATTGACCTAACATTGACATACTTGGGGTATTACCGTATGCTTGGGCTTCGGTTGTACGTTATGTTGGGCACGTGCCCACCTCTTTAATTTGCATCTTTATCTTAAATACTGTCTCAGAAGATTTTCAGGCCCCATCTGGCCTTTTGGGGCTTTCTCTCATTTGGCACTCATATACCAGATGACGCGTGCGTTAGAAAAAAAATTCAAAAAAAATGAACTCCTTTACACAGCAATGTGTGTCAGGCTGAAGTAGTTGGAAATTCAAAGCCACCCTATTGGAATGCACCCTTCAAAATTAAAAGTTTTAATCTTTACTTAATAATTAGAACGTTGGAATTTTTTATTCTGAAACACCTTGTACATATATAAAATTATAATTTTTATTCAAAAACAAGCCAAAACATACAGGGTGGTTAAAAAAATCTAAACGGACAAGCAAGCACGCTGCAGAATTAAATAATACAGGGTGAATTTTACAGGAATGAACAATACAGGGTGTTATCATAAATTAAAGAACTATTTTATTATACAGGGTGTTTGCGAATTTAATATTTTATCAAACCTTAAACCTTCAGCCAAATTTTAAATCTAAAATCACTCGCCATTCTATACTTAAAAAAAATTAAGAATCCTTCACATACAGGGTGTTTCAGATCTGCAGACTAGTACCTAGTGACATACAGGATGGAATTATTTATTCTACATAGAGAACATTTTTGAATTGGAATTTGTTTTTAATCAACAGAATTAAATCAAAAAATCTCTTTCTTCATCGACCATTCCATTCAATAAACATTCTGAGTGAATATAAAGTCTTCAGTTAATCTTAACCTATCTTAATTTCGAAATAAAACAAAGTAACAGTTATTTTTACGATTCGTTATGCGTTTAATGGCCCAGGAGCTGGTATACTTCAGCTTTGCAGCTGAGCCGAGCTTTTTTAGGGTGAACGACTTCCGGAAGTATCATGCATACTTTGGGTTTGAAACTGGATCCGGCGTAGAAGAGGACACCGCCACCTCCTCTAAAATCGAATGCCTGTCTGCGTTTGGTACCTCACACACGTGTTTTTATTCTACCGGGTGTGAAATAATTAAGGGAGGAGGGTTTAAAATTAATTACGACATTTAAATGTTACCATGTATTAAGATTAGAAAGTCTTTTATAGTAGAGGTGATAGGTTAGAAATTTGTTATGATAATGAATACGAATTAAATTAATTGCGTCACAAATGAGTGTGAAAGGGAGTCGAGGCACGGTAGTTCTGTATTTCTCTTCCACTGAATTGAATTAATAAAGCCCCCTGCGTGTTTAATTGCAATGTTAACTCCTTCCTAGTTACATTATTTCCAAGAGATAATTTCGTAAATCGATTTTATTTCCTACACGAACCTAATATTATTTTAAAAATAAAATACCTACTAATCAGTTGCACTATAAATAAAATATATTTTTAACAATAATTTAGAACCACATTGACAAATTAATATTACGTTTGTCTACCTCCTACGTAACCATATAAAGATAACAGGACGTAGGTATTGCAAGTACTGCAAAAACCTCAGTATACAGCTACATTTGCTTCGTTAGCACTTGTGCAATTATATTTTAAAATAATAACAAAATAATAAACAATAAGAATTGCATAACAATAGAATACTAGTCCAATATTTATTTAATTTTTGGATAGCGCCACCCACGGCAACGAGAGGTTGGGAAATCTTTAGACCAACACTATGTATGTTGAAGTGTGGACATCCCTTTAAATTCAACGTGTAGTGCAGCTGGCAGCTGCAACACCAAGGGTTAGACCCAAGATCACAATATTCTTGTAGGGGGCAAAACGGATCTTTAGATCCCAAAAGGATATTCGTCAGTGTAGGGGCACCTTTAAGGCCTAATCGCGACAGTACAGTACCATCAATGTGTCGATACCTTTAAAATCCAACCCAAGTGTGTTCTCTCCTTTAGAACACATAAACTCCCTAAGACATGTTTATTACAGAGTCATCCCTTAAGAACGAAATATGATGGTGTATACAGCCAGGAATGTGGTCTTGTCCATGTATAAATTGCCTCAGCACACAAATATGTCAATGGAAATGAAGACGGAATATGCCAAATGCATTACAGTTGCACCTGTTGACACTTCCAAAACCAGAAATTGATGTCAGGCGATGACGTTCACCCCTTTTAACAATCAGAAATTTAAAGACCGAACTATGGCAGTATAACCTTGCTCCAAAAATTACAGCCATGGTCCTTGAACCTGACAACATCTTAAAACCAAAACACGACCAAGGGAATCCACCTTAAGACCGAAAATTCAATGCAGATACTTTCGTTATCGGTGTAGACACTCCTGTAAGGATGATAGTGATACCGCAGATAAAAAAATTCCACTGTATTACACCTGACTGTGTACCTAACTATGTAAGGATCATTCAGGATTCATATTTGGGTCAAAAATCAAATGTTTGCTGATAACTTTCTAACGGGGAGCCAACTTCAGGTAAACGTGGAATTGACGAAGAATGTTTAAAAATTTAAAACCGCCGTTGGTCACTATAACCATACCCAACATCTTCATCTAACAGTAAACCATCGAAAAAAAGCTCCTCCCATCCGCAATGGCCGGACCACCGGGTACTGTTAAGTTCATTATACAGGAACGAGAAACAGCAACATACAAAGTTGGTACGTGCAAATATTAGGTAACTTGCTGTGGTAATAATCCAAGTTAGATACAGTCCAAGGACTCGGGCATAGAGCAACCGGTAAACACACACACCAAAGCAAATTCTAGCCACGCGTCGTAGGTAGGTAGAGGAACCTTAATTTAAGCAGATGCCTACATCCTAAACACATTCTAATCAGATTATAACCACGGATGCCGCGAGGAAGTTATAAATAGGACGTGTAATATTCGCACCTTCATCCTCATCCTTTGCGAACAGCTGATTGTTAAAAGGCTCGCCTGAAATTTTGAAGATCTAATTGTAATCTTCTAATGAAATAACATGATGATGACCTTTAGCTCTCTTACAAGACCTGATAAAAGTAGGGCCTTGAAATTTGAACCTAGGGTTATTAAACTTATTCTCCTTATTCTAGAAATTAATCGTTTACCTTTAGACGGGTTTTTTTTAAATAAAATTTATTATAAGAAACTTGTTGATTCCACCAAGGTTAAGTTAATTATAAAAATCTGTGGTGGAAATTGAGTGGTGGGGGGAATTTTCATTTGTGTTTTGGAAAGCTCGTAAATAGATACTTATAATAAGTAAATAAACACATTTAGGACCACGTGCTGTAAAACATTACCACGTGATTTGGAAGCAGACAAATAAAAGGAAAACACGATTGTTTGGTGTAAATAAAAAGGATAAAGGAAATCTATTTACTTCTAAATATTTCCCCATGATGACGCATGAGAATTTTATATAAAAAAACAGACTGCGACGCTGTTAATTCTGCCACGAGTGGTTATCTCGTACGTCTGAAAGAAAATAATTTTGGCAAAAGTCGAAATAATGATGTTGCTTTAAATTTCAACCCTTTCACGTTAGCGAATACTTTAACAAAAAGATTTTCATTTGCTTTTCTATAAATTTGGAGTTCGAATCTGAAGTAAACTGAATTTAATTCTTGATCATTATTTATATTTAAGCAACGATTTCATAAGAAACTAATTATAAAATAATAATCTCTAAGTACCGTACGCCCTTGACACGTGTTCAGCGAATATTTTCTGAATTTCTTATTTAATTTTTAAACAAGGCCATAAAATATTAGTCTAACCGAACTTAACTTTACTCTCATTATGTCTATGTTAATAATTAACAAATTAAATGTAAATATGTACGAATACTTAAAAAAATCACATGTAAGTAAATTTTTACTTAGTATAGGTATAGGTTTATTTTATTGAGCAACTCAACTGCACCCCCAAAAATTAATTACAGCAAAAGATTTGAAGGACACTGAAAATAGCCTAGCAATGTCTTCAATCTTTTGGTCGATAAGAAGTTGGTTGAACCTCCCTCCCCCATGTATCTAAAAGCCTCCATTTCAAGTTTTCCCAATAATTGAGAAAATGTAAAAAAATACTACTTCTAGTTAATTCCTCGTTAAGCTAACCAGCGACCAACTGCCAGGGGGTGGTTTATGAACTCCCTGTTAAGCTAACCAGCGGTCAAGGAAGGATCAAGTTTAACGGTTGGTCCTTGGAAATTGTCCCCGTTAGGTTAATCAAGGGTTAATTGTTATGGATACGAATTATTATAAGAATCGTATCCATGACAATTAACCCTTGATTAACCTAACAGGGATAATTTCCAAGAACCAACCGTTAAACTTGCTTCTTCTGATCCTTCTCCAAGAAGCTTTTTCTCCCTCAACAAAAAATGGGGGCCCCTATTACAGCACCCCTACACTTGAATCCTGAAACTGTTGATTTACCTCAGGGTTATTACAGAAAACTCAATTACGAGAGAAATTAAAGTAAAACTACCCCCTTTTATACCCATTCTTACATAATTTCAGCTTCATTTACTAATACTGAAACTGTTGATTCACCTGAAATACCTGAGAATTGCATAAAAAATTAACCATGACTGAAATTCAGCTTCTGTAAACTGTTTTGGAGCAAAATAAGTGGTTGGACTACAATTCATTCCTAGCCCTCATACCCTAATCGCGACCTTCATTACTGTTTCCTTTCAGACACCCCCTTAAACCGTTTCATAATATTAAGACAATTTTACCCCAAAATCAGGAGTGTGGGGAAATGGCATGGCCTCCCCTGGAGGGTACTTTTAAAAAAAATATTTATCCCTCAGAAATTTACCTTTTCTTGACCATTCCGACTGCCGGATGTGTGTCTCGAGTTCCTCATTTGTATATTCAACATCGCTATCAACAATTCTTTTTTTCCCGATATCACTGGAAGACCTCGTGCACCCTTTGGTTCGTTTTAGGGCTTTGCCCATCTCGGTGTCTGTAGAATCCCCTTCGAAGAACCCACTTTCTTTGGTCTTTTTATGGTGACGCATTTTAGATATTCTGTTGTACCACACACGACACAGAAGGCATTTATTCAACCATGAGGTAATATTCGAAAAAACACGTTAAATTAATGGGTGATGGTACGAAGAGAAGTCTCAGATGTAGGTCACAGAACAGTAAGTTACAACACTATAAGGAAAATGCCTGCGAATGCCGTTACGTTGATCGTTTGCTGAACTCGGGGAGGAAAAATTCTCACTATCACAATTCCAAAAATTCACGTTTTATCACAGTCACAACAAGCTCAGCTTTTCTTTCCGTTCAAAATGACAGAAGTTTGAGGTTAAGCCAGGTCGAACGTACACGATCTAGTAAGTCTTGGATACTGTTTAGACACGTATAGTTTCTAATTACTTCAAAGTTTTCAAAGGCACTAAAGGAATCAAAACATTGTGAAAAATTTAAAAATTATAAAGAAAACTTAACGTAAACATTAACTCGTGCACGCATACGCCAAGCAACTGATGATTTTAACCTTCGTACGAGGACGTACAACTTCGGTTCATATCCCTACCCTTTATTCATTCTAAGTTCCTTGCTTGCTCCTCTACCCATCATACTGTATTTACCTTTTAATTATAAAACCATCAACAGAATCTTAACTTCAGCATCTTTAAAATAAACCCTAATAATCATCATTCATCTAAATTAAAAGTTTTCCTAATATCTTTAATGTTTAAAATAAAATTAATTAAAATCAAGGAGCCAGGAATAAACGAATGAATGTACAAAAAGTGAGGATTATTTAAGTTGGTGGGGATAACCGCCAAAATTCAAACTGAAATAAAGCTGAAATGTATATTTTTAAAATAATTATTAAAAAATAAATTAGAAAACAAAACAAACTGATAATACTAAACAAACAAGCATGATTACGTAGATTTTTTTATAATAAGACGTGGAGACGTGTTATATTATTTACATCTACTATAAATATTTTATTTATCACACACCTGTTTATGTATCAAAAGAAATAAAAGGAGAAAAATACTAAAACAATAATAGATAAAAGGTTAAATGACCTGGGCGATAAAAATCCCCATATCATTTGTATCAGTTAAATTCATAACAAATACAAAGTTCAATTAGAGGTAGAGGCACCACAAATCAATAAATTATAATATTTTTCGCTAAGAAAATAACAAAACAACTTGAAAAACAAACCCAACAACAAATTTTAGTTAGAAATTCAGAAAAATAAAATTGTTTCCTGAAGATACTTGTAAATAAACAATAATCAGAAACTTATTGACGTATTGTAATATTCAGTTGATTGTTTAGATTAAATAAAGCATTTCTTTGCAATTAAGACTTAAATTCCAAGCTAAAGTTTCATTCGAGATTAAAATCTTTGTACTGCAACTCCTAATGTGACACAGTACCTAATTACCACCAGAGATAAACAGCAAAGAAAACTAATTACCTTTGTAAGATTTTATACAAATTACTAAGTGAATATCCACTTAACTAAATTAGTTTTTGATATAAGTATTAGATAATTAAATTTGAAACCTAACAATAATCTGTAAAAATATTTTTTGTGCAAATTATGTTGCAATCTTGGCAAATATGAAATTTTAGAAACAATTCAATAACTTTCTGACCTCTTAAAGGAATTTCAAATTCAAAACATATCCGGAAAGTCAATTCGAGTAAGATAATGTAAAATATACAGGGTGTTCCATGTAACAAAATCCAACTATGATAAAATAAATATCAAGTCGTGGGTGCTATATAGAAATATAAAGTATTGACAGTTTATAGCGAACACCCTGTATACTCCAATTCAATTTTAAATTATCCAGAGGATGGACTATAAGTCCTGATTAAGATTTCCTAGAAAATATTTGCTTAATCTGCGTTTGATGGGATTTTTTTAGAGAATTCCGAAAAATTTGCGAATATCCAAAGTTTTAAAAAAAATTCAATAACTTTCCAATGCCTTAAAATAATCTCAAATACAAAACATATCCAGAAAGCTAATTACAATTCGAGTAAGATTATTATAAAAAATACCCAAAAGGTGTTCCGTGTAAAAAATCTACTATGACGAAATAAATGTATGACTCGTAGAGCTACAGAAATACATATTATTGCCACTCTGTAACAAACACCTTGTATACTCAAATTGTATTTTGAATTATCGGAAGAATAGTCCATAGTCTTGACAAATATTTACCCGAAAAATATTTATTTAATCTGTAAAACTACGTTTCGTGCAAATATTTGTGTAAGGTTGCAAATATTCAAATTTTTCAAAATAATTAAATAATTTTCGAACGCCTTAAGGGAATTTCAAAAACAAAACATTTTTAGAAAGTCCATTAAAATCTGTATTATACAATTCAAACATACATAAGACGTATTTCCATTTTTATCCGAAACAGAATGTTTTTCCTGAAACTTTTATTACAAAAAATCGGTTCTGTTTTTTTTTTGCTCACCCAGCATAAGTCAAATGAAATTTTAAGGAATAAAAGAAATAACTTACTGTCCTTGAAAGGAATTTTAAGAGGTATTTATGACTTTACAACATTGAGAAAGGGATTGTTCCAAGAAGTATTTCTAAGAAGCCAATAAAGCGACTATTTACACTTTTGCCAAGCATTAAGCTAAGCCCTGAAGGAACTTAATCCTACCTGATGGTAAATGTAAAACTTGTATGAATTATCTCTTAAAATTATCCAGGGTGGTCCTGTAATATTTTTAATCCGAAAACAATTTGTTTTGTTATTTCTTTTGTGCAAAATTTGCGAGACTTAAATAGAAAGTCCCTCATATACCTAAGAGTCATACGTCAGATTGTTAATTAATTTCCGTTACTATAAAAATTAAGTTTCTTAATAAAAACTGAAAAGTTAGGTTCTTGACTTGAACAAAATTTTCCTCTTCATTACACATCCCACACAACACATTAAAAAGACATTTTGCAATCCTTGGCTACCGAACCCCCCAAATCTCTTTCTGTTGATTATAAAACTAGCAGAAAGAACAATTTTAAGCCCTTCGACGACTATTCAGGAACTAAAATAGTGACTTTCACTCAATAAGTAGCAGCTATTAACCCCCATAGTGAAAAGAACAAAAGAATAAAATGAAAAACGTTATTCAACATTTGTGACTGAATATTTCTGTAATAAATCTCATTATTTTTACTAATACGAACGTCTCTTTATTTCTGCGTAAGACAATTCCAAAATAAATAAATTTGAGTTGGATGGTAGGTATGTAGGATTGGGGAAAATATTTTTTCGATGTCAATTTTTCAAGGTAATAATCAAGCAGTATAAATGAAACATGATGTACATTCTCGTCGTAATATCAGAAAATACCTGTAATATTACTTGAATACTGAGGATTCTTGGATATATCTTCAAGAGACGGTTTCGTAATTTGTTTTTTGTTTATCAGTTTTAGCATTTTTTGAAAATTAGTAGCATTACCAAAAACAAACCAAAAGTAATAAAATTTGGGAGTAATAAACACTCAACACTCAGAGGTATTTACTATTTAGCTCTGATCTACTTTTAAAATATTAAATAGGGGATGATATTATGATATCTATATGTAGGACATACTCGGGATAGGTTCGTGCTGTGTGGGTATGATCCCTACCAGTCCTGCTGTTTACCCATTAACACAAAAAACGTAAACTAAAGACATTAATTTTTATACTGCACGTAGTCTCGGGTTCAACTCCAGCTTTCATGAATTTTGAGGATTGCGGAAGATTCTAACATTCTACAAGACTCTACGGCCTACACGTCCCTACGAATAACTCAAAGGACGCAAAACGTAGGGGCTTTTGGAGAATTTAGTGGCGGTAGAACTCTACGGCCCGTTGGGGTTCCCGAGAATCAAAACCATGGGTCTCTTGGAAGGTCTGTGGAAGATTCTCGCATTAAGGACGCGAAACGTAGAGGCTTTTAGACAATTTAAGGGCTGCATAGTTCTGCGACCCGCTGGGACTACGGAGAATCGCAACCAAATGTTTCTCGGAGGGGTTGTGGAAGATTCTAGCATTCTATGCCGCCTACGCATATCTCGAAGGACTTACGATCTATGGAAAACTCTTCGGCTTGTCGAGAAACAAAAACCAAAGGACTGTGGAAGGGTCTTGGATTTTAGAAGAGTTTGTGCGGCCTGCAAATAATTCAAAGGAATTCGGGGATTCGGAACTAAGGGTTTGTTGGAGAGGCTGTGGAAAATTATAGCATTCTAGAAGCCTCTGCCACCTACGCATAACTCAAAGGACCCGAAACGTAAGGACGTTTAGCGAATTTAGGGACTGCAGAACTCTGCGACCTGTTGGGGTTCCGCAGAATCAAAACCATTAACCATGGGTTTCTTGGAAGGGCTGTGGAAGATTCTCGCATTCTAGAACACTGCCGCCTACGCACAACTCAAGGGACTTACGATCTAATAAAGAAATTAGAAGCTGGAGAACTCTACGGTTTGTTGGGATTCCGGGAAACAGAAACCAAGGGACGTGGAAGAGCCTTGGATTAGAAACGACTTTGTGCGTCTGAGAATAACTCAAAGCTCGAGACTTCGGGGATTCGGAATCAAGGTTTCTTGTTAGCGACATTCGAAGAATACTCTTGGAAATGAAATCCCTTGTGGTATTTCGAAACTACGAACCAGAAGGGTTGTAGGACTTGTAGGGACTTAGGATGCTCTAGTAGACTAGGTGACGTTTTAAGAAGTCCGAGAACTTGACACTCGGTGTCTTGGGATCGTTTTGATATTTTTTAGAAACTGGATGTGGAAATCAGGTTTTTTATGGAACATTCTAGGGATTCTCGTATAAGGGGTGGGTGTAAAATTCAGGATTCGTCCCGGGCGCATTTTCCTTCGCACGGCGTTCCTAGCGCGAGTCTAATAGGAGGGTGTTTTCGAAGAAAGGAAGACCAGATAGAGGATAGTCTGCTGAGCGCGTAGAGGAATATTTGCTTGTGGTATAATGAAGACAAAAAAAAGCTGGCTTTTGAATATTTATCGAGAAACTTATGCCATGATAACGGAAATTAAAAATCTGAACATTAACTTAACGTTAAATGAAATAAATATTTGTAGTTTAGTTCTAAATTACATTTAGCGTGTACCTTTTCAACTAAATATTTTTCAATTTACAACACATTCATAAAACTTTCCTTGCGTAAACGTTACAAAGATTTACGGCTGAAAGTGTTCACAAAATATGTTTCTTGTTTTAAGGTTTTTAGTTCTGCTAGACATTACGAGAGTATTAAACAATAATTTGCGTAAGGTTATACATAAATAATTGTTAACGCTGTATAAATAGCGTAATACTATAATTTTTGGACGTCCGACCTTTAATTTTTTATTATTTTTATAGCTAACAGTAGTAAATTAATTTGTTGCGGATATTGAAATATATATGTACCGGAATTTGTGATTAAATAACAAAGTCATAACACATTAGGATATTTTAATCACCCTGTATACACAAATTTAATTTTAAAATATCTGGAGGATAGATTACCAGTGCATGGTCTTGAATATTATTATTAATTAGGTGGTTAGATTAAAAAACCACTTTTATTCAAAATTAAGATTTTTTGTGCAACCTGCAGCAATGGAGGTGACCATCAGGAAAAACCCCCTGAAATTTTTATCACCTACAGTACATTTACCAACATATTTCACAACCGATCCAATAAAATAAAAAAATCTTAAATAAACTTTAAACAGATTAATAACAAACCCTTTTTGGTTCCTATTTTGGTCCCATGATAAATAGAAAAAAATAAAAACAAAAATTGTCCTTTAGAAACATAAATATTTTTTGACTTGCCGTTTGGACTGGTCATCCGAAAGGAACTTTTACGACTGAAAGCTATCCTTAATAAAACATTATTTAATGAAATTCCAAGCTACCCTTCAGTATCAAAAATTTTCCTGAAAGGTGCGATGGCACCTGAAACTAGGCAACCCATATGACACACTCGTCATATGAGTTGCCTACCCAATATATTTTTAAATTTTGAACTTTTTTGAGTTCCGTTTAAGGGAGTATTTAAAACTTTCATTATGCTTAGTAAAGGAAGTTTCAGTAGCAGCTTTCAGTTTGTTAATTAACAGAACGTAAATTAGTTTCACCTTTAGAAAAATCAAGGTCGAATTTAAGAAGTTCATGTTCTTTAAAAACCGCGATAAATAGAGGCTTAGTGATAAGATAAGGAAAGTCACATAGCGTGCGTTTTTTTGTTAAAATTATTATATTTTATAAAACGTGCCAAGTCTTGCAAAAACCATCTTGTTGCAACATCTTGACAACAAAAATAATAACTCCTACGCGGGAATGTTTACTTTCACAGCTTACCATAAGTAATGTCGTGTGTCACAGTCTCAGCTAACGAAACAATCACAGTCTGGGTCATGGATCGGATAGACGGTGAGGTACCGGGAGATTTAGAGAGCGGCACCGGGGTTTTATTAAAATTGTCAATATCACTTTTTTTCTTTTCTTCCTCCATCTTATTATTCTTTAAGTGTTTTAACCACCTGTTTTAAATTAATCCACGTTGTAATCACTTAATCACAAAATTTCCCCCATTTTCCCGGCTTGCGCGTTATTTACTTGATATCCAAACCTCTCAAGGTAATCAATTGCGAAAAATAGACTTTTTGAGCGTACAAAACGTAATTATTGCTACTGTCAACGCGATTATTATGAAATTTATGTACCCATGTTTTTCCGATATCAAACCGCGATCATAGCAGGCTTGGCCTGGACATGGACACCATAATTCATCCAGACTCTCTTGGTCCTTCCACACTCTCTCTCTGCGTCATCGTAAGATAAAAAGTAAAACCCGTTATGCTAAACACCTCGGGAAAACACGAAACATAAAACTTGGCAGAACTTGGAAAAGCCTAAAAATAAACCTAACGTTGTACAGAGCGCAAGCCCTTTGAACTTGCAAAACCCTAAAAAAAACTCTGCAAGGTCGCATTTATTTTTGGCATGGCATTGAAGAAAATAATTACTTTTCTTTGTTTTATTTTAGCCTTTGAGTTAAAAGAATTTCCTTTGGAAATGATCGGAAACGCGCCACGAGGGCGGGAAATGCGCGTGCGCCACCTAATTTTCGCTCCAACTTGTTGCTATGGTACAGGGGGAAAGCCACACCGATGGCTACATTGGGACAGGCCCGGTATTGAAAATCAATTAAAAGCATACGAAAACTGAAAATTTGGTCAAGCCAAGTCAGGTGTTTTCAACGTATTGATCAAACATTTGGATGAGATACCAAGATATGTGGAATCTGCTTCAAGGAAGGTCAAATTGATAATAACATAGAAAATTAAATAATTATTTAGTTATTTAAATGTTTATAATTATTAGGAAACAAAAACATGCTAGTTCGTGATTGGAATATTTAATTAGGACTTAAAATTCTTTTGGAATTTCATCAGTGCTGTAATAATATTTTTTTTATCTTGTTTGAATTTAAATTGTTTATATAATACAAAGTATTTGTTTTAAATAAATTTCCGCATATATTCTACAGAAATAAGTACACAAACGTGTATATTTCTTCAATACAGGGTGTTTCCTATTAGATATCTGCTAACAAACATGAAATAAAATAATTATTTAGTTTTTAAGGCGTCGCGTCGGCGTCGCTTATAAAGAAAACATGTGGTTATGCAACCAAACATACAGCAGAGCATACACTTTGCGGTAACGGTAAAGTCTTTAGGGTGCGAAATTATGCAAAACGCCCTTATAGATGCAGAACATTACCTTCTTTCTCATAAAGACCTCCCCGACAACATTTAAAAATATTTCTTAATTGACTATATACTCCATTCCTCCAACCCTCTATTGCCATGGAAGTCCCGCGATGTTTTGTAAAAATGAATTGTTACCCCCCTTTTGCACCTGAGTTCTCCCTTAATCTACCCTTGAAAAGCAACTAACTTCAGTGAATAAGAAAAAAATGAAAAATTTTCAAAAAATTTATAAAAGGTTTTTTACACGACCTATATATAAAGACCTACCTTACTCCCTCAAAACAGGGAGTAAAGTGGCCATTTTACTCCCAAGGGAGTAAAAGTACAACAAATGACAAAAAAGTTCAAAATTTTATTTCATGTCGTTCTGACGTTTCAAAAATGCAGTCAACTTAGAGAATTTTCCAATTTCAATATTATTCTTCACTCTCATGGTAGCTTTTAACATTGAAAAGAGCGAACATAACGTTGGTGTTTCCAAGATTTTTGCCTTTTCGGCAAAATAACCGAGAAATACTCTCTCTCTGTGTAATTTTCAATGTCTTTACCCACACACCATTCAAAAAAGTCTTGATACGCTTTTTCGTATAATTTTCGCGACTTTAGGGGTAATAAATCCAACGTCACAATCGCTGCCGCTTCGTCAATATCTTTCAAATCACCCATTTTCAAGAATTTTCTTAAAACACGACCGCAATTTTAGAATGGCTACCGGTTGTTTACAAATCGCCTAGGTTACGATGCTTTTGAGATGAGATTTTATTAATTCCGATTTTCACCTATCTACCACAGCATATGTGATTGCTTTTGGAAAATTCGTAAATTTTTGCAATTAAGCCCTTTAGGTCGTGTAAAAAATAATATATATACCGCAGGACTAAAGTACTTCTTCATCCCTCGGGTGATTTACTGCCCTCGCTCGCTGCGCTCGTTCAGGCATTAAACTTTCACCCTCGGGGATTAAAAGTTATACTTTAGTCCCTTGGTATATAATATACTATTACAAGCCCTTAATCGCACGTTAACAAAAATAAAAATTAGCGACTTTTTGTTAATAAAATTTTAACTTTTCTTTGTTTTGTCGTAACTTTCAGGACTTATTTTAAATTAGTTCACCACATAAAGTGTTTTCTGTTGTAATTTTTAATACTAAGCCCATAACACGCAAGTTTAATCCAATAAGGATTAAATTAAAAATTAATAAAGTTCCGGTACTCATATGAGAATTAATTTTTTAAATGAACATAACATAGAAAATCGATATCTGATGCACGCACATACTCATAGTTACTTAAATATTTTATAGAAGCATTGTCCTGGTTATTATTGAATTTTTATATTTGTACAAAAGCAGTTCGAGGTGTTCCAAGTTCGAAACGTGATTGTTTTCGTTATCCCCCGCGATGACCAACTTCTACGTTGCAAAAATTAAAAGGTGAACTGGTAGGAAGTTAGTTGATCTGCATAATGATTTTAAACCTCCTTAAACAACTCGTTCGCGAATTTAGGACAACCAACATAGCAGTGTTTTTATAATCGTTATCAGTTACAGTTCACAGGCGGTATAAAAATAGCCAGACTTAGAATTAAATGATTATAGTATTTTGTAATTATTGTTTAAGAGTTTTATCAAACAAAATTGGTTTAAAAGTGAAAGTTAGTTACTAAGAGTTCGTTGGCTTAGCAAGATGGGCTTTATCGACTTATATTGGCATTATTTTGCCGCGGGTTTAGCGATTTATATTTGCGCTAGACTCACTTATCTTTTATTGACACCAAAAAATACGAAAAAAAAGGGAAATCAGAATGAAAATGAAGATGATTTTAAAACACCTGATCAAAGTAAGTAAAATTTATAAATTTATAGACCCCGATTTAATTTTCAAGTTTGAACTTATCAATATTTGAATTGGGATTATATCGCAGTCCTCTTCCCCCACCTTACGGTATAAAATATCAATTTCTTAACCAGAACTTTCGTTTCTTATCTAAAACTCTTCACTTCTTCTAATTACTTAAGGATAATCGGCCTGCTCGCTAATCTACAGATCTTAATCTTCGTCCTTCCTAATTTTTAAAGTCTAAAATGTTAATTTCGGGTCTACAACACCCCCCTCCTAACCTTCTTCAACAGACCCAAACTGTCCTTTTTTTAGATCTAAAATATTATTTTTGTTCATAATTTTCTACCACCAGTTCCCCCATCCTTCATCTCCAGGTCACTACCTTCCTCATCCTCTCTCTTTGATTCTCTCTATCTTTAGGTAGATATTAAACTTTTCCTCCCCCCTATCATTAGGTTTAAACCCTCATCCTCTCTTTTCTTCGCCGCAAAACCTACAGCCCTAAAATTAATTTTGGGATAGAAAAACCTTCCTTCCTTAAATCTACGCGTCCGAACTTTCTCCCTCTCTTATTTTAAGGTCTCCCAGTATTAATTTTTTGACCACAACTCTTTTAATCCGTCGTCTGCAAATCTAAACCTTTTTTCTTTCTCCATTTAGGGTCTAACATTTTTATTATTCTTTGGCGACAACCTTCCTTTTTACGCATCTGCACGTTTGCGCTTTAATTATCACGTCTTAAATTCTTTCTAGTTGCAGAAACAAATAACGTCGAGGACGAATCTGAAGAAGAAGACGATGGATTCACCCCATCTTTACCAGCAGACTTAAAGCATGTCCCCCTTGTTCATGAAAAATTACCTATCAAGGAATCCATTGAAAGATCTGAAGAATTTTATAAATTTATGAACATGAGACGTACTGTAAGATCTTTTAGCAAAGAATCTATTCCAATTGAAGTTATCCGTAATATTATAAAAACTGCAGGTAAGGGAATTTCTTTCCTGGTGAATTTCAGGAATTGCGTCAATTACAAACCAAACTTTCAGGTAAAATATCAAGAATTTAATTCGGTTTCGACTGTTACTCCTTGATTAAATTTTAAACAAATATTTATTTTTTAAGGTACTGCACCAAGTGGTGCTCATACTGAACCCTGGACCTATGTGGTTGTAAAATCATTTAAAGTCAAGGAACAAGTAAGACAAATAATTGAAGATGAAGAAGAAATAAATTACAAAAAACGCATGGGAAAAGTATGGACAACAGATTTAAAACCTTTAAGAACCAATTGGGTAAAAGAATACCTCACAGAAGCTCCTTACATCATCTTGGTCTTCAAACAAACTTACAGTTTTAGAGAAGATGGAAAAAAGAAGGTCCATTATTATAATGAACAAAGCGTTTCTTTAGCTGCTGGAATGTTATTAACAGCAATACATGTAAGTATAATAAAAAAAAATTAATTTAGTTGGAATAATAAATTTTTTAGTATGCTGGCTTGGTTTCTCTAACATCAACTCCTTTGAATTGTGGACCTGCTCTTCGTACTCTTCTTGGACGACCAAAATCTGAAAAATTGGCACTTTTATTACCTGTTGGATATCCTGCTGAAAATTGTCAAGTTCCTGATTTAGAAAGAAAACCACTTGAAGAGATACTTGTCGAATTTTAAATATTTTTACGCACAATATGACCTTTTAATATATACAGGGTGCCAAAAATAAATAGGGAAGCTTGTAATTGAAACAAGTATGACAATGGGGTTCTCTGTTCTCCTGTAGATCTTCCTCCTATCTGATTCTTCCTGTGTTGTCTTTGTCTGCTGTTTTCTCATCCCACTTGTTACTTTACCTCTTCTGCTTGACCCACCATCTTCTTCCCCCTATCTGTCTGCCTTGTCTGGTCCTTGTCTTTCCATATGGGATTTCCTATTTATTCCTGTATATATAAAAAAAAATCCTGTTAAAGCACAAAAAATCAGTTCCATATTTTGTACTGTAGTAATCACTTTTTTATAATTATTTTTTCTATACATACATATACAAGTTCGTGTTTTAGATTACATAACGCAAATAATTTCTACAAAGTGCCGTAAAAATAATTTTATCAAAGCTTGATATGCCAATTTTTGATTATGAGTTTTTTTTCTGCTAAATTGGTCAAGGTTCTACTGAGGGCACTTTGCACAAATTTAGTTTACATTACTTAACTTATAAAATAGCTGGAAGTACAAAGCAACAATTATTTATCTAACATCGATTTTTTTTTTGTATAACATTCTTTTAATAATGTAAGGCATCTTGCAAACAGTTCCCAGTTCAGTCCTCTTATCTTAAGTAAGTTAAGTTAGGTTTCTTTACACTGATTTATCAAAAAAAAATATATTAACGACATTAAATTTATTTTTATTTTAGAAATGTAAAGAAATTTAAATAATAGAATTATTATTAACTGGAAGTGTTCTTTGATTGTGCTCTAATAAAAAATAATAATTAGGGTACAATAATAGATAATGTTAAAAGAAAATTAATTAACAGAACTATAAATACATACACATCACACAAACTAAACAAAAAAATATTTACAGTCATTTTGCAATTTTTTTTAGCAAAATTCATATTTAAAAATGAAGTACTTAACTATAAAGTATAAGACACCATAATCAGCATTTTTATTGTATGTTAATAATAAAATTTATTTTTTTTGTTATAAGACGGACTAGACGACGCTAAATAAAAATTACTATACCTGCAATTTTTTCAAGTTAATTTGCAACATTACATATTAAATAAATACTGACTGAGCTTACAATTAATATAACATTTTTATATTAATAAGTGAAAAAAAAATGAAGAGGTAACTGATTCGAACATATCTTTGAGAGACTTCTTGATTCCAAAAAAAATTGCAGCTTATTTATTATTATACACGTCGTGTTAATAAAAATATCCTATGCATTAATAATTAACCCTATAGTAATACATACCAAGTACAACTAGTTTTTATGTACGTGTCGAGGTATAAAGTTTTAATATGGCATTTGATAAAACTTCGATTGTCTGGATCTTTTTACAGAACAAGCCGAGTTAGAATCAAGAAGTTAATTGGAAGAAAATTTCAAAAATCTTTTCAATTATATAACTAACATCACAGAAATGCAGTAAACAGCACCAAAACTAATTAAATGATTGTTATTTTTATTGTCATTCCATTTTCAATTTTGTGTTTTTTTTTAACTCTTCTGATAACAACCATTTAGCTTTTGGCGGCACTCCAGATTTCCATGTGAAACATTGAACGGAAAAAGGGAAAGAAATTTGAAAAAAAAGGCGCTTTTTCCATAATTTACTTAACGGCTAGAAATAATTAAAAACTTTGGCTTATTTTGTTTTTTAAGCTACCAGTGCGTGGTGGAAGATTTCTTCTCAACAGGAAGGTAGAACAACATTCAGCGGCTATAAATCGTTGAAAATAGCGCTATACAGAGTAGGGGAATTAGTGGTAGCAATCCAGCTGCTCCATCAGGCTTATTACCTAAAAAGATATAAATCTCAATATCAAATCTTCGCGATTAATGTTAAAATTGATTTAGCAGTGCAAGTCTTATAAAACACCTTGTATAAAGGACGTTTCTAGAACATTTTTTCATATATCGGACGCTAGGTTTGTTTAGCTCTCACAGTTGTATATGCAGAAAAACACGAAAGACAGATCAAGTGGGGAAAAGCCTTCCAATAATTACACGCCAACAATCTATGACTTTCATTCAAGAATCTTTAGAGGAAAAAAATCGTGTTGAAATGACAAGTTCTATGAGGCACATAGTACACAGAATGATTTCTGAAATGCCTTTCGCGAGTTTGATGACAGACTTTTGGACGGAAGGTGGGGAAAAGCCTACCAACAATCACAGGACAATAACGTATGGCTTTCAAGAGACTTTAGAGGAAAAAATCGTGTTGAAATGACAAGTTCTATGAGGCACATAGTACACAGAATGATTTCTGAAATGCCTTTCGCGAGTTTGATGACAGACTTTTGGACGGAAGGTGGAGAAAAGCCTACCAACAATCACAGGACAATAACGTATGGCTTTCAAGAGACTTTAGAGGAAAAAATCGTGTTGAAATGACAAGTTCTATGAGGCACATAGTACACAGAATGATTTCTGAAATGCCTTTCGCGAGTTTGATGACAGAGTTTTGGACGGAAGGTGGGGAAAAGCCTACCAACAATCACAGGACAATAACGTATGGCTTTCAAGAGACTTTAGAGGAAAAAATCGTGTTGAAATGACAAGTTCTATGAGGCACATAGTACACAGAATGATTTCTGAAATGCCTTTCGCGAGTTTGATGACAGACTTTTGGACGGAAGGTGGGGAAAAGCCTACCAACAATCACAGGACAATAACGTATGGCTTTCAAGAGACTTTAGAGGAAAAAATCGTGTTGAAATGACAAGTTCTATGAGGCACATAGTACACAGAATGCTTTCTGAAATACCTTTCGCGAGTTTGATGACAGACTTTTGGACGGAAGGTGGGGAAAAGCCTACCAACAATCACAGGACAATAACGTATGGCTTTCAAGAGACTTTAGAGGAAAAAATCGTGTTGAAATGACAAGTTCTATGAGGCACATAGTACACAGAATGATTTCTGAAATACCTTTCGCGAGTTTGATGACAGAGTTTTGGACGGAAGGTGGGGAAAAGCCTACCAACAATCACAGGACAATAACGTATGGCTTTCAAGAGACTTTAGAGGAAAAAATCGTGTTGAAATGACAAGTTCTATAAGGCACATAGTACACAGAATGATTTCTGAAATGCCTTTCGCGAGTTTGAAGACAGACTTTTGGACGTAAGGTGGGGAAAAGCCTACCAACAATCAGACTACTATATTTTTCCGCGAGCCTTCAGATGTCTTGTTTAGACTGAAGACTGTATTGTTAAAGAGTAACTCTTCTCGCCAGTCTAAATCCACCTTTACACAGGGCCGTAGCCAGGGTGGTGCCGCGGCAGTCTTAGCCCCCCCCCCCCTGGAGATGTCTAACAACCTATGGCTTTCAAAAGACTTTAGAGGAACAAATCGTATTGAAATGACAAGTTCTATGAGACACATAGTACACAGAATAATTTCTGAAATGCCTTTCGCGAGTTTGAAGACAGACTTTTGGATGTAAGTTGGGGAAAAGCCTACCAACAATCAGACCACAACCTATGGCTTTCAAAAGACTTAAGAGGCACAAATCGTGTTGAAATGACAAGTTCTACGAGGCACATAGTACACAGAATGATTTCTGAAATACCTTTCGCGAGTTTGATGACAGACTTTTGGACGGATGGTGGGGAAAAGCCTACCAACAATCACAGGACAACAACGTAGGACTTTTAAGAAACTTTAAAAACGGTGGCGGTACCAAGCATCTTAGAACGTGCACTTACACCTAGTAGATACAGAACGTTTTTTGAACTGTCTTTCGGTGAGCTTGAACACAAATTTTTGGACGGAAGGTGGGGAAAAGCCTTCCAATAATCACACGCGAACAACCTATGGAGCTTTAAGAGTCCTGACAATATGGTGGAGGAGCCAAATTATGTTTTAGTTATATTAGTTTAAAATCGCAAATATTTGATTAACATTCAAGTAAGCAGAATATTTTTCAGGAGCTGAAATTGCATAGAAAAATAGCATAATACGGGTTAGATGGTTACCATAAGCTTACCCAACATATTAAATCAGCATTCAGTTAGTGTTTACATTAGTAATACAAAAATAGTGCTTTAGTGGTAAATCAAAGGTAAAGAGGTAAAAAGGGGAAGCAAATTTTAAATGAAAAAAAATTATACCTTCTTTACCACCATGGTGCTGGCGTTCTTGAGTGTGTGGTTTTTGTTCAGTATTTTCTTTGTGTTCTGTAGAAATTAACATAAAAATTAATTAAACTTGTGTTTATGTATGTAGGAAAACGTATATTATGTATTTATATGAAATTACCTTTAGAAACTTCAACAACTGTAGCTTGTGTTGTCTCTATTCTTTTTCGTATTTCTGTATGTACAAAAATATCAAATAAATATGAACGAAGGATTTAAAAATAAAATAAAAATATGGTACCTGTGTTAAGAACTTCATTTTGAATTGGATCTTCTGATTTAGGTTGATATACAATCTCTGTTTAAATGAAAATTAAATTAAACTTTAAAGCAAAAGAATTTAAAAAAAATAATAATATAGGTACCTTCTTTCAGTGTGCTTTGTTCTGGTATTAAAAGGTCATTTAAATTGGGGTGGTGTTGAGAATGGTGCTCTACTACAAAAATATAAAAATAAGAAAGTGATAGTGCAATTATTAATAACCAACATCAAGAAGATATAATTAATTTTTTTTAAACCTACCACTTTTAACTTTAATTCCAGTTGACCAATTTGACCATCCGTATGTGTTCTTAGAACGCATTTTTACATGGTAATGTCCACTTGGTAAATTTGCTAAAGTATAGTTAACAGTGTAAGTATTTCCATCAGGATTTCCAACTTCAGGTGTTTGTGAACTCGCTTTCCAGTCGTTATCCTAAAAAAATCCACAAATTAAACAACAAAGCACGCAGGGGAATTTTTAGATCAGGGGATTCCCCCTTAACATTTTTTTTAAGACTTACAGCAGTTTTTTTGTATTCAACTTCGTATTCCACAATGGGCGACTTTGAATCCAATGTCCAAATAAGAACATTTTTATCTGGATTATGGTAAGTCTTAACATGTTCAGCTGTAGTGGGGTACATGGTTAAGGTAACATTTTTATCGCTTTTCCCAACACGGTTTCGGGCTGTGCAAGTGTAAACTCCAAAATCTGAACGATCAACTCTTTGAATTTGAAGAACATGGGTGTGGTTAAAATTCTTTAAATGTTTACGTTCGTTAGAAACTACATTTAGCCCATCTTTTTGCCAGACCACGTCAGCTTTTGGCACAGCATGGACGTAACAGATAAGTTCTGTATCTAAATTCTCTTGAGTGTTAACTGTGAGCTTTTCAATTTTTACAACAGGCTTATCTGGAAAAAAAGGACCTCAGTTTATGGGTTTGTTTTATTAAACTTTGGGAAAACTTACGGGCTACTCCTATATGGATGAATTGATGTGCTGGAGGTTCAATGTTATTATCCGCTAAACATTGATAGTCTCCAGCATCATTATGTCCAATATTTTCAATGCTAACAGTTTCACCTTCTGCGTCCAAACGATGACCTTTCCTAGACCACTTGATTTTAGGTTCAGGAAAACCAATTGCTTTACATGTTAAAACAAGGGTTTTTCCCGAATCAAGCTAAAATAAAAATAAATAAAACTCAAGCTTATTAGATGACTAATCCTTTTACCTGAGTGATGTCATGTTGGGCTCTTAATGAAACAATTTTGGGTGCTGTTTGGACAAACAAACGGTGAGTTACATTTAGACTATCCGTTTTCGATAACGGAATCGAGCAAGTGTAGTTAGCGGTTTCGTTTGCTCCAACATTAGTTATGACCAAAGTTCTATTTTCAACTCTAAAATTTTTCCCAATGTTAAATTTAATAGAGTCTTGGAAAATTAATTCGTTGTTCTTTTTCCACATAGATACTAAAGTGTCTGGAAAAGAAAAATATTCAGAAGATTTCGATTGGAAAATTTTGAATACCAGCGTACCTCCATTTTCTATTTGACATGGTAATCGAACAGTCTCATCTTCTTTGGCAATGAAGTCTTGCGGTCGTGTGATGAGAAGAGGATCAGGTATTTCTGGCTCCTGTTCTTCATCATCTGTGTCTAGATATTCGTAATTGTCATTTTGAATTCCCGGTTCAGGTATTGCTACGTTCGCATCATAATCATTGTCGTCCAGAGTACTTGGTTTACCATTTACTGTAAGTAAAAATTAAATTACCGTCCTCATCATTACAGGTACGTAATGGGTTATCGATAACTGTTCAAGGGTTCAATTACGAAGCGTGAAACATTACCGCAAGGTCCTCAATTACGCCAAAATGTCTTATACAAAAACATGCCCACGAGGATCCTACCCTTCCATTAAGTACCTTAAATTATACCCTTCCTAAAATTGTCGCTTTTCGGAGATTTCCTCTTGATTTTCCCATATTTTTCCTAGATCACCTCATAACCCTATAGCTAACCTAAATTACGTAACGATTTATCCAGATTGTTTCTTTCTTTTTTTCAAAGCTTTCAACCTTGAAAGTCTGAAAACATTTCATGTGTAGGTACGAAAGAGAATCTCTGTATGACTCAAAAGTAACATTTAATGGTCCACAGTAGTAAAAGATCAACATATGGTTTGCACATTGGTTGTCGGCTTTTTTGTATGTTTTTTTAACGAAACCATTTCCCTATGTCCTGCTTATAATAACTTCTAACAAAGATCTATATCGAAAGACCGTTGGTTCATTCACACATATGCTTGTTCAGGATTTTTTTCCTCTTGTCTTTACGACTTCAACCGAATCTAGGCTAAGTTAATGGATGTTAACAGCGGGATGAAACGGGATTAGGGCGGAACGACGTCCTGTAGCGGGAAAAGTGGTCGATTAAAAAAACTTGATGATTCATAAATATTTCCAGGAAATTTGAATTTAAATTTAAAACCAGATAAATTCAAAAATATTCCTCTGATTTGTTTTCGCAGACAGGAATGGGTTTTATATTTAAACCTGACGCATAAATAAAATTCAAAACGCATTTACAGTGGTCTTTTCGACAATATTAATGATAATTTTATTCACTTCGTATTACACACAATTCTTGAAAGCGGCGACCCGATGACGGCGCGTTTTTTATTTTCTTCTATGTCTAGGGTGTAAACTAGACGTTCCCGACCTTCCCTAAGGCTTTAGGTAAAACATGAGGGTACAAACACTACCTGCAAGCTAAGCAATTCAAAGGATAAATTATTAGCCAGCTGAAAAAACAACCCTTCCGTTCGTATATCATCAAGTTAGATGTTTGTAAAGATCGTTAACAGTTCCAGGGGCCAATTATTTTAGCAATGGTGACAATAATGGTTATTTTTGGTTACGAGGGATTGAACATCGACTTCGGAATTAAATATAGACTTGTTTGAATGATGTTTAAGGAAGTTTAAGTAAAACCCGGGTAAATATGGCCTGCACACAAGAGAAAAGCCTTTTAAATTTGTTAGTGGGGAGAAGCCATAAAAGTGCATAAAATTATTTTCAGTAATGTAATCAGGAAGTGAACTGCAAGTTGTAATTACATGAAAGGGATTGCGTAATCGATTTACATATTCAAATTCAGTTCACGCCTGGGTGGCAAACGCAGATGGTTTGGCCATTTGAATTACCTAAAACATATATCTTGCATGCTTAGGTGGCCACGTGCTGCTTTAACAAAAATGTAAATGATATCAAATGTAGATTATTCTTAAATTTTTGATTAAATTCCCTGCTCTTCTATTTTTAAACTTAAATGTACTTCCTCGGAATTCAATTCAAATTCCAAAGAGATCCATATTTCTTTTTTAATTGCCAGGAGATTCTAATATTCTGCACGCTAACATGAGTTTTATGTTATTATATGGAATTTGGCGAGATTATCTAGGTCGGAACACGATTACGCGATGCCGAAAAAAGCGAGAAAGTTTAATAAAAATATTAAAAAAAAAGTTGTGTAACTATACGTGCTTATGCGTCCTCGATTAGTTAATTTTCATGTAAACAAGAGTACCGCAAATACGCGTTTTCGAGTTAACAAATTTATGGTAATGTGGAACATTGACACAATTTTCCTGCATATATTTTATTTGGATAACCATCTACGGTGGAAATCAGACACTGACATACAGAACAGAGCTTGAGAATATTTTTTTGTTAATTTTAAAATTGCTTTGGATTTATCCTCCCCTATAAGAATTTTTGCATTTTTATGGCTTTTCACCACTGTGCCTAGAAACAAATTTAAAAGGCTTTTCTCCTCTGTGTGTATCTCCATAAAATTTTACAATGTTTTTCCTACAGTAATTGTAGTTTCTAGAAAGAGACTTTTTACAGTAAAAACAAACCACCCTGTGTCATCAAAAGGGTAACACATATCAAATTCTTCTAGGCTTTGAAAGTTCCATCCCTCCTATCCATAAAAATCTTAAATTTCCATATCAAATCATCCCACCGTCGTCGGTAAGGTCTATCTAGGCCATTCATTCTCGTTATACTTTACGCTGTGTGGTGGTGAATAAAATGGGGTTTCTATGACGACGCTACCCATATATATATTTATATAATGCCAACGAGTATATTTCGTAATATGAACCGACGACGATGAAGTTCGTCCTTGTCGATACATATCTCCTTACAGGCCCTACTGTTTGTTGTTGGTTAAGCTCTTTTCTCCTGAATATCATTAAAACTCAAGGCTGCAGGGAAGAAAAATCCAGGGGGTGAGAGATACGCGAAAAAAAAAGCTTCCAAGGACAAGATCAAGCAAAATTACTTTCGTAATACAAGAATAACAAACTTGGGTGGTTTTATTTTTATGGATACGAGAAAATTATTAATGTGGTCAGAAATAAAAACATTTAAGGGTTCTTGAGATGCTTTAGTCTAGACGTGCACTTATATATTAAGAATGAAGTATAAACACATGTCAAAATGCTTATATGGGGGAAGTTCAAGTTTGATCTATATTGTATCATTTTATTTTATTTATCCACCCTTAAACTGATATTAGATTGATTGAGCTCACAAAATCCACTTGAGAAATGATCTTAGGATTCTCAATATTTGTTTAATGCAGCATCCTGTATATTGGATAATATTTGTGTTCCATTGGTGAATTATAATAAGCGTCCTTTTACAAACAACGCTTGTAAATTAATCCTTGCACAAGTTATAGAGATGTGTTTGTTCTGTAATAACTAGAACAGTAATTACCCCTTTTATTAATTAACTCTGTAATTACAAATTATTGATGTAGTACTATATTAGTCATACACAAGTGCAAATAATATGATCGCGCACGCATAATAATCACGCAAATTATACACAATTTGTATTTTTTACTAAAGCAACAAATAATTGGGTTAAGTGCGACTCGGACCGCCTGCCGTGAAAATAACAAGACATTACGAAATGAAATTGGGGTTGAAAATTGCGGTAATATTAAACGTCTGTGGAATAGTATATCGTAAGGTCAAGGAAAATAAATGTCGTATTTTGACATTTCCACGAGATAGCAAAACGTTATCTTTCCAGACATTTGTAATAAACGATGTGTACGATGTCTTGTGAAATTTTCATCATCCGTCTCCGTTATGCAATGCGATATAGGACGAACCGAGCGGAAAATTTTGCTAATCATACCAGAGGGAACTGGAGCACAAAACGTAGTTTGTCTGGAAACTAGAGGCAAAACGAAACACGAAGCTTTGATTTCGAAGTCTTAATTAAAGGAAATTTAATTATTTCGGAATTTGAAGGCAAATTTTTACATAACAGGATTTCCGTACCAGATTTCGGCAAGAAAAAACAAGATGGAACTTTCTAACAAAAACGAAATTAGACAAAAGGGTGCATGACATAATTTGTTTTGAGTAACGGTAACGTTGACATATGCATTTCCGGCGTTGAAAGGGTTGGAATTCAACCATTTGACTACTTCCTGTTGGGCGCGTGCTTCGATTAATTCTACACTCCCACAATAATGTCACAAATCAAAACTAAAATGTCAATGCTATCATGGTCAGTGAATCCCTACTCAAAACATATTAAAACAATTATTATTCCCAACATAGAAATCCGCTCTCTACAGATATACACCACACAAGAAGACAACGAAATTCGAATTGGCTACTAGTTTAAACACCCTGTATAGGGATATATTTTTAATTGATTGTTGAACACAACAAGAAGCTAATGATAGAATATACAGGACGGTTTTTCAGGGAAAAAATCCTAAAGAGGAAAAATCTGTTACTACTGTTCGCCCTAAAAATAAAATCACCTTGTATAACCATCAACCACACATCCTCTATTAGTCTATTTTAAAATTTGTTTGAATGAATTTAAACAATAACAACTTCCTTTAATTTATTCATCGGTGCAATTTGTAAATGTCCATAGCAAAAAAAAAAAACGGGGATGGGCAATGGGATATATTTCAACAAAGCATAATTTAACTGCCCATTAAAAAGCGTTCAAATGCCTGTAACTTTTCATCCTCGAATTTCAATCAGTCTGTCAAAGCGGACATGAAAATAAAATAGCGATTGATTCTCGCTTCTCTACCACCCCCGAAACTTTTTATTGGCGAGACGCTAATTGGCCTCTATTTAATCAATCCATTTATTTACGGGTCATTGTCAACAATGATCCATGTCGTAAAAAAGAACGAACTTGACCCTTGGAAACAGGAAAATTTATAAAACAACGATTAATAATATTACAAGGCAACAACCTACAAAGAATCAAAATAACTGTTTTGACTTTGATGACAAGAGGAATTGAAAATTTTTATCTTTGTTTCTATTTTTAATTTTTTATCACTGTGGGAATTGAAAAAGCAGACGAAAACAAATTAAAATATAATTTATTTTGATCTTAATTCCTTTTGCTAATCTAAATGTTTGAAAACTCCCGACACTTCCTATTGCGTAGCAAATAATTTTTTATTTAGTTCAGGTTCGAACCTACCCAATTGCGAAATTTCTAATTAGTAAAATCATTTCCTATCACAAGCACCTGTTTTTAATTATTACAAAATCAATTTAAAATTTCCCAATACTGTTTATCCTAAAGCAAAGTTACTTCTTGAAAAACAGTTTCAAACGAAAAGCAATTTATATTGAATTGCCCAATAATTAACCTTTTTCCCAAGAAAAATATTTACAAATAATTACCTTTTCATCGTTTGCTTTAATGAAATCTACTTTAAATGTTTACAGACTCATTTTATAATATTACCCGCGGTCTTTTGGCTCTTGAAGTATCAGAAAGCCGAAAGAATTATTACAAACTGTTAGGTCTAATGGACCTAAAAATAATCATAAAGCTAAAAGCAACTCGAAACGTAATCTTCATTCCAACAAATTGGAAAAATATAAATATTTATTCGTATTTAGTTTTTACCCGAACCTAAAACAAACTAAATAAATTATAATGAGACTGCACCCCTTTTTATTTAAGAACCATGGAGGTGGCCTATTTTTCCATTTTAAATTTTTACCCTAATCGAATATTAAAATAATTCAATTTCTAGGGGCGTATGTTTTTTTACCTTTAAGCCTCGAATTTAATAATAAATTCCAAATCAACCCCTGAGATATCTTTTCCACTAAAAGCGGTCGAGCTCTAATAATACCAATGCGTCTGGGCAACGACCTCATGTAAATTATGTTATGTTATAACCAGCATCAGCGGGTGAACACTTATTTAGCCCTATTTTTAGAATTTTTTACTTCCTCCCCGATAACGACGAGTGCATTGAGGTGTTCTTTCATGTTTTGATGGGACCGTTAATGGTCCGTGCTGGACCTTGTTAAGGTACCTTTTTTCAAGAGGGTTTATTTCGGGGTACGCCTATGCATGTGTCTTTTTTTTCTGCTCTTCAGGTTATTGCATTATGCGACACGAATGCTCCGAGAGCGAAACGGAAGCGATGTGGATAATGAAAATAATGAAATTGTCTTTACCCTCTGTGCTGAGCGTCTAAAACAATATGGTGTGGTATTGAGTTAGTTTGGGAAAGAAAAAAAATCTGTTCTACTAACGCCACAAGAGCTTTTATTCTTTCTTCTAAGGATAATGTAATGTCAACTTATTCAGAATAAAATTAGGGACGAGTAGGTAGTGAAACGAATGAGATTATTTCAAATTGGTGGAAAAACACGCGGACGTTTCAACAAAAAGTAAAGCTTGACGGATGTCAAACCATTGGAACAAGAGATATTAATGAATTAACGGATCAACTAACGTCGTACGTGCGAAGCAGATAAACAGGATAATGGACCTGCAAAAACAGATTAATGGACTGGCGAATTAGGAAGTGGACATACATACACAATGACCAATGAAAGGTGTAAATAAATTATGAGTCAATCAAGGGATTAGGGAAAAATGGGCAAGTAAATAAGTTAACAAACAGACCAGCGAGGAAAGGACAGATTAATGGACGTGCGGTCAAGCTGAGAGATAAATCGAGGGGAAGATTGGAAAATGGATGAATAGAGTAACGAAATACATAACAAACATGAAACAAATTAAATGATAACACAAAATAATAAACTGTAACGGAATATTACTGGGAGACAAACAGAATAACAAACCGACAAATGGACATAACAGTGCCATGAGTGGACAGCGATGAATGAGAAAATCAATTGATTGGCAAACCAGGTAAACAAGTTAACGACAGGATTAACTAATGAATGAGATAAGCTAGCAATAAAAAGACAGTTAGTCGATAGGTTAACGGTTTATTGTAAAATTATTTAAAAGGCTTTTCTCCAGTGTGTTTTTAAACCAAAGGATGAGAGAACAAGGACCGAATGAACAGACTTGCGAACTAACCAACAGATTAACGAAGAACAGACCGACAAAAGAACCCATTAATAAAGGAATGGGTAACAAGAAGAACAACCTGGATACGATCAGATGGACAGATTAGCGAACGATTACTAGACAGAATGAGATTAAAAGGTAAAATAAAGGATTAGAAGAGAAACCAAGGAGTAAACAGACAGATTAACGAATAATGGACATATGAAAGAATTTATTAACGAGGGGTGGGTGATGGTATCGCGAGTAATGGATGGGAAACTGGCGGACGTAGTAATAAACAGAATGACGAAAGAAAGGATTAAAAGATAACGCACGAACAGGAGCGGCGCAAGACAAAGTAATAAAAAAAAATAAAAGCGCCAAAATAGTATAAAATCTTGGGTCCTTAAGAAATTATTACAGGGTTATCCTAAAAATATACCTGATATAGAATAGGAAGACAAAAAGTGGAAGAAAAAACGGATTAGTCAGAACCATTACGTAACTCAACTCGTGACATTAAGTCAGTTGAATGATCTGTCCAAGCCAATGGATCTTGAATTTTTTTAAGCTTACATTTTAAGCAGGACCGGACTACCAGAAGAACAAGGACAGAAAATAAGTTCTAGTCCGTATTTCAAATTAATTACAGTTTACATTATTGCTTTGGAAAAATTCCAATTTTTCACTTAATCCTCATAAACCGTCCACAAAGTAGTATTACAGCAATAACTTCTCCATAAAACTGTTTTTGCTCGTGACCACACCGACTCTGCTTTTATAAGAATTACAAAATATAGATTCCCGTCAAGACAAATTCGCTTTGTTTTCTGAACACGTGGCTTCTGAAACAGTAGCGTGAAGAAATCGTCAGGAAATAGGACCTTCTCTCAGTCTCAGACTCGTGACATGTCAATTTTTCCACGTGTATGTTTTTTTTCCTTTACTTGAATTAAACATGAGTTGTCGCCACGCTTCGTGAAGCATTTCAGTTTTAAAACCACGGGGTTGTGGCAAACAGGGTTAAATAATCCTGAAAGGAATTTATATCAACAAAAAGATCTGATCAAACGTTGATATTCAAATTAAATATTTGATGGTGTTATGAAGTTAGTTGCATGGTTGATTATTCAGGACCGTATTCAAGTATTTCTAAATACGAAAATTATCAGGAATAGACATCAGGAATTTTATTTGAATACGGTCCTGTTCTAAGACATTAATTTTCAATTTTCTCCTCGTTTCTTATTTGATTACCCAACAATTGAATAACAACATAAATTTAAAATAATTACCCCCCTTAATCAAAAGATGGAACAAAAATGATAAACAACCAAAAAAAATCCTTCAAACGCCCACTACTTATCAACCTTGCCCCACATCCTCTTTTAATAACAATCAAACCAAAGGGAAAAAAACACTTACGAAATTATTCCGACCTAGAAAATTAATCTTACTCAATCTAAAAATTACATAAACATCCCCATTCCGTGCTCATTAGAGGCGTTCAAAGTTTACCCATCGTTTCATCTCTTACGTGGTAGTTTAAACAAATCTCAGGAGGTTTGTGTATTTGCGTTAAGCCGCTCGGTCTATTTAAGCTAACAAGATTATGGTGATGCCAGAATGAGGAAAAGCACGCGAAATAAAAAGTGGGTTGATGATTAATGCTTGGCAGGGGGATGAAAGCTCGAAAAGCCTTGTCGAAGGACGGCATCGCGACTGATTAAGACGGATACATTTCGGAAATTACAATTGGGGATATCAATTTGAATGTAATTCATTAAAAAGTTTCTTGATTGTCCTTATGGGTAGTAGTACACCACGTGTTCAACGTTCTATACTTCTCCCTCGCGAGTCGCGATATACGAAAATGTTTCTTCCTTGTAATATGATGAAAGAGTTATCGACCTTACCACAATGTAACTAATCCAGTACCGTAACGGATATTACCTGTAACAATAAAAAAATGAATTATTACCAAGAAGCATTAAAATTTATATCCTATAAACATAACTCCCAGAAGTATTTAGGACGCCTGATGTTAAAAATATCCAGAAAATAAACATTCCGTACTTTAAAGATATCGGAGAAAAAATATATTAATCCTTCATCATTTTCACGTAATTCAGGGCACTTCAAAATTTTCAACAAGAAATTTAAAACAGACCTTGAATAAAGTGTTAAAAATTGAATTATTATTTATAAAAATAAACAGTCATTAATAATGTTGATTTCGCTGCTGATACAACCTCATTAATAGAGATAATTTATTAATAAAAAATTATAAACAAGAAATAATTATGCGAATATGTTGTAAGCCTTGATTTTTGAAATTTAAACTTCTTAATGATAGAGAAAACGAGAAATAACTAGAATAAAAGTTTTCTAACTGGTCAGTGAAGAAGAACCATTAAATTTTTAATCTTTTAGCCTTGATTTTACACACTAAGGGTTAACAAAGCTATAATCTTTATTTAGATCCATATCCGAATGTGATTTGCGTTTTTATAGCTCTGGGCAAATCTAAACGCTCTTGAAATTAAATGAAAAGATCCGTCTAGAGTTGAAATTTCTATAATTAGGAAATTTTAACCGAAGCCTTTACTCTTTCTGTTTTTCGTGTGCACATGGTGCCAATTCTGTCCCAATACTTTGACAAGCGGTTAGGTCTCACCATGGGACTCCCAACAGCTGAGCGTATGTATACACAAGTCCACTGGAAAAACCTGGTGAAAAATAATTCACAAACTGCAACTAACCTAAAGCAAAGACTTTGCAAAGACTAGTAGGGCGCCCCACTGACTTTAGGTTAGTTGCAATTTGAGAATTATTTTTCACAAACCCAATGGACTTATTGGGACCCCCATGGTGAGACCTATCCGCTTGTAATACTTTGTACCCTAAATAAAATTTATTTACCATCCTTTGCCAATCTACCTGACATTACAAACTCAATTTTATTCCACAAAACCGGGTAAGTAAACCCAAAATTCTTTGTTCCATAAATTTAATAAATGTCTCCAACATTAAGCTCAAGGGGACAACGGCACAAAGTCACGATAAATTCTATGTTTACAGACAAAAGTTGTGTAAACACGGCACATTTCTGTGAGAACGGTGTCAGACCAGCAGCTAAACAAAAGTAAATAACTCGTGTGTGTAACCTTATCATTACAGAGCAAGTTGGTGACAATAATGATATTTCTTGAGAATAATTCAGTAGAGGTTCTTCATTTTCCTTTTTTTGGGTGTAAACGGCGTTGATGGCGTAATTTTAGCTTATTTTATAAAAGGACAAGTAAACAGTAGGTCAGTGACTGCTCTGGCGAAGATCCAAAGGATTATTATTACAATAATAACTAAACGCGTTTGTAATTTCAAGAAATCAACGGAAGTTTTCGTATAAAAGGTGTGACAAGTATTTGTTTGTAAAGAAAAAGGCGCCTCCACCACAATGTGAATCTTAACGGTTTTTAGTTACCAGAAAAACTTCCAATAAAAAAAAAGACACATGATACCCACATGTTAACAACGATTTGCTATGAAATACGTTATAAAGGAAGTGACGATGTGTGTGAAGGACGATTAATTTTGCAGTGTTTCCTAAAACAGAAAATTCCACTCTTGCCTGAAATATTAAATTACAAAGTGAAAGGATTTTATTATTAACTTGTTAAGGAAAAGGATTTCCTACGGTATCAAAAGGAAGCAAAGGCGTTACACACACACCCACCCACGGAGACATTATTTCTAAACCACTTTTTGGGTTCCTGGAGGTTCAAAAATGTCGAAACATTTTATGATATCAACACTTCCCATATACACCAGTGGTGGTATGGGAAAGTAAAAATTCATGATACAAGAAGATTGGGTAACTGCTACAATTTTTTTCCATTGTATTAAAGTGATTGAATAATTAATTATTGCAATTACACAAGTTGTTTACAACAAACCACGGGCAAATATTAACTTTTCACAATTTTACGTTCGGGTATAATGAAAAAAAAAACAATTCGACATTATTATCCAGCCTTTACTCCTCATATAAGTTCATGGACCTTAAAAAACTGCAATTTTCGATGTTGATCTGTCACAAACGATTTTTGTATCTATCCATCTAATTAAAGTGTGGGTATTTAGTAATTAGGTTAGTATTTACGGGTCTAATTTAAAAGATGGGCACGGCACATTTCCATACAAAAGTAACTTAGAAATAATACTACTACTACTATAACCATCCATATAAGGAAGTACAGTTCAAGTACACTTTAAAAATATAAAGTCATTTCGTAACATTTTATGGTGGGTAAATAAAATTTAATTTGAACAAAGGAATATTAAAAAAAACATTCAAAAGGATAGTTGGTAGATACATCAGCGAATGTTACATGTTCGTCGACTGTAAAAGTCAAAAGAGAAAGCCCGTGAAACGCTAAACTACCCCGTTAAGGGTCTTTACGATCCCTTTAAACCCAGTTACAAGCAGGAGTGAGCATAAAATTAAGCATGAAATGTAACAATTTTATGATGCAGTAAAAAGCCAAATTGGTATTACGCAAAAATATGAATTAATAATAATAATGGAGCTTTAAATGTTCGACTTCAAAGAAATATATTTGGATAGTACGCATAATAATTAAAATTCGATTAGAACCTGTTATTAACGCAAGAATACAAAGTTATTTATGAATTCGTGACTGCAAGCGCGAAAAAAAAAAACATTTTAATTGCTTAATAAACTCTAAGCCGAAGGATTTCAAAATCACACTATAAATATGTGTTAACGTCAGGACTAAAAATAAGCATTGAAGAGGTTTTATTTTCCATAATAATTACCATTTTCTACTTAAATCTTTATTACACCCTGTATAACGTGACAGAAAAATCCTCCTGCACGTCAATGATCTTCGTCATGACATCATCAAATGTCAAACAGTAGCATGTAAATATCAAATTCCATTAGGACCTCTTATCAAATAAAAAAAAAACAATTATTTTTCGTCCAGACGTTTGCTTGCAAAAACAAGTTGATTGACCTTCCAGCTGAACTCCAAAGGTTCTTGAAGAAATAACACTCCTTCAATAATTATCTGTCTCGAAGCGACTTAATCAAAATATGATCTGCTTTATATCTAGTGTGCGTATAATATCATTTACACAACCACCCACCATGGAATGATTATGTGTCTGGGTCGAGGTCTGGGTATGTGGGTTTAATGTTGGGGCAGCAACACAAGAGTGAAACGCTTACGTAATGCCGCCTTTTCAATTAACCCGAGACACAAACAGGCAACAAATGTGGCTATGGTGTGCAACCTTCGGGAACAGTTTGCTTTGTTTAGAGCTAATGATGCAAAATGGTGCCAGTGGTGCAGATGTTTGTTCTAAACCACAAACTAGGTCGCAAACATTAATAGAAATAGGGATTCGCGATTACTGAAATAAAAATGAAAGTTCGGTGAAGTTGGGACTTGGAAAGTTTAAATTCTTGGGGAAAACAAGATTTGAGATTCACGATTTATCCGGGATTCAGGAAATGCATTTCTGGAAACAGTAAACCCCCTGAAAACGCTCGCTGATCCTTTCAGTATATAACGAAGATAACTGCTTTTTAAAAACCGAGTCCTTGTATAAAATTATTTTTTGTTTGAAACTCAGGAAAGCAGGAAAGAGAAGGGCTGACTAGGAAATAGATTGTCGAGTAGGTCGACAAGAAAGAAGATCGATAGGTAAATAGAACAGGCAGAAGTTTGCAGACATTTCGAACGGAAAGTAGGCCGGCAGAGGAAATACTAGGTACTTAGGTAGGCAGGAAGCTAGCCAAGCAGGCTAGGCCCGCTGAACGAAAGGTAAACGGAAAAGGAAGGTTGAAAGGCGGGCAGACGGCTGGAAAGGCAGGAAGGTAAAGGGAAATGGACGTAGGCAGGTAGAAAGGCAAGCTAGGCTTGCTAGGACGGAAGGTAAGTAGAAAAAGAAAGAAAGAAGGTGGAAAGGCAGAAAGGTAAGTGGAAAGGCAAACAGGGAAATGGAAAGAGGGGTAGACAGATGTAACGGCAGATAACTAGGCAGGTGGAAAGACTGGTGGCTAGACATGA
The DNA here is from genome assembly GCA_963082805.1 of Hemicrepidius hirtus. Taxonomy (NCBI): domain Eukaryota; kingdom Metazoa; phylum Arthropoda; class Insecta; order Coleoptera; family Elateridae; genus Hemicrepidius; species Hemicrepidius hirtus. Next base: position 31,158,007 of record OY720162.1, read on the forward strand.
GGGTAGGCAGGAGGAAAAGCAGGCAGATAGGCATAGGAAGGTGGAATTGAAAGATTAGTGTTCTTTTTTTTCTAGTGTCTCTGTGTTAACGCTAAAAAGTTACGAAATAAAACATTTCTGAAAATATAAGAAGTCTAAGGTGGTGACATAACTTTCAACTCGTGACCCATTCTTTTCACTAAAAAAATCAAGAAGATAGATGGTATTTTGTTTCGAAATACAATTCGGGGACCATTTTCTTGATTGAGATTTAAGAAATCTGACACGAACGGAGAAAAAGTGCCAACAAAAAACCTTAAATCCGACCTAAGCAGATGTAAACTCCCAATTTCTACAACAAAACTAAGTGTTACGACCTACATTGACTACAAAACGTTAGAAAAGGGCTATATAAAAGCAATATAAGAAGACTTTCCACCCTCGCCTTGCGCGATCTCCCATTCTCCTAAATCTGTAATTATTTATAGCCCACACACCGGATACAACTGTCTAGGGTTCGACTTCTTCTTCATTGCTAACGAAAACGAGAGCAGCAAGTAAAAATGCAGCTTTTGTGTACGTTTTTCCCCGTTCCTCATTCTTCCTGGTAATAAACTTAAATTAGACACAATTGGTACGAGAGCGTTAATGAATTTTATCTAGTAATTAATTTAAAATGTAGTTCAAGGCGTGTTTACTGTATTTCTTGTCATCGTTTTCGTTACAATTTTTAAAAGCAAATAATTTTACGAGTTCGCATCTAATTCAGCACCCCCCTTAATATTTAATGAAGCTTTCAATATTTGCTTTTTATTCTACACCAACACAAATATATCCCTTTAAGGGTTTTTAAAAAAGGTGTGAGGGTTGTTTTCCGTTTACCTGCATGCCTGAATTTTAAATTTCCGAATGTTTACGCTTGCTTGGAACTCGCCATGTGTTTAAATTTTCAATATCCATTGGTCAGTGGTCAAATTCAGCTGCCAGCTGACAATTATTGTTGAATTTGTGGTTATTGTAACCAGTAGGGGAACGAAACTATTTGGTTTTATTTGTAGCAACGTATACTTTCCATTATGTTCTCTGCAATTATGTTAAAAGCTTTGTGCATGCATTCGAGTTTTAAAATAATAGATATAGGTGACTGCAATCGATACTAGTTGTGAACTATTTTATACACTCGACGACCCTGAGTTAAAATAAAAAATTGCTACCATTTCTAATCAATTAATTCTTGAAAGGTTGGGTTTAATTTAATTATAGCTGAAAGGTATTGCATAAACAATAACAAAAAGCGAAATATTTCACTTAAACTTTCTATTACTATTTAGTTTATATCGAAATTTTCAAAACGTTGTAACTCAGTCGTACCAGCTTCTAGAGCAGTTAGCCGCACCCAATCCCATGACAAGTTGTGAATAATCTATTCGTAATATACAGGGTGTCTCAAAAAGGAACGGCATCCAGCTAAGGACATGTTCCTTTAATGAAAATAAGAGAAAACGTTCCTATTAACATGGGCTCAGAAATTCTTCGTTATCCGAGATACAGGGTGTTGAAAATATTTTTATATATTCCGAAATGATTATTATTATTATTATTATTTTACAAATAATGTTCAAAATGACCGCCATTAGCTTCAAGACAAGGTTCTATTCTTCGAACAAAATTTTGAGGCTAAAGGCGGTCGTTATTCAAAAAACGGATTTGCAGAGTTATTTTTTTATTCGCATTTTTCATCTTTGAAGTGTGATTTACACGAAAACGGTTAATGGTAGGAAAAAATCTCAAGAGACTGTTTCAACCGTAAATTAGTTGAGAAATTTGAAAATTGTGTCAAAATAAAAAAACCAGTGGCGTACCATTTTTTCTTCCAGAAATATCCACATACGCACCTGTAGATACGCCACTGGAGAAGGAAAAAACTGACTAATATGGTCCACTTATAGCAAATGTACGTACATACGTATTGCTTACTTTTTAAAATTTAATTCCTAGTCATTTCCGAATCAATGAAAAAAGATCGATATTTTTTATAACTTTCAACACCCTGTACCTCGATAACGAAGCAATTGCGGACCCATGTTAATAGGAACTTTTCCTCTTATTTTCATGAAAGGAACATACCCTTAACTGAATGCCGTTTCTTTTTGGGACACCCTGTATAGTACGATCTTTTATATTCTTTTCTGCACTTTGTAACAAAATAGTAAAGAAAATCGAAATCCATTACACAGATCTGGAAATTAAATCTAATAAAGTGTACCAGCCTTGGGGTTGCGAAATAAATTGAATTGCTCAACTATCATTGCAGCCAATTTATTAAATGTGCCCTCGAGAACCTTGACAAGCAAAATATTAATATCGACTAACAAGCTATTGACGATTGTGACACCAACAGCACCATTATTAATATTAATAATTCAAGCAATAAAAAAATCTATTTCTTTACACCAAAGGATGACATTTAATTTGAGGCTTGACGTAGTTTTTTTTCCTCTACGATGACACTTCAGTTTGCTTTTGATTTGAAGTTCTTAAGAACTCTTTCCCAATGAAAAAAAGAAAAGCATCCTATAAATTTCTTTTCGGAGTCGAATTTCGTGTGGCCCTAAGGGGTTGTTTACATTAGCACCGTATTTATTAACGTGTAATGGGACTCTCTAATCTCGGGGATGAGATCTCTTTACCAGACGTTTGGTTCGTCAAGGCTTTTGTTCTCACGTAGAGGTTTTTGTTGGCGCCATGAGATTTAGAATGCTGATACGGATGTTTCTTAGTTGGTAGCCGTGTTTTGTTTAAATAGAAAGGTTCTAAAACCGTACAGGGTGCTTGGTTAAAAACTTAAAAGGTCAATTCTCAGGGGTCCCGAATCGGTTTTTTAGAAAATCAAGGGGTATTAGAAAAAACGACAATGTAATACAAACAAGGGTGTCTTGTGTGCTTTTAATTCCCTGTAAAGTGGGTAAAAGTCACGTTCACCAACGGAAGAACGAGTTGGGTGCTTAAAAGTTAGCTTTGTTAGTTGGTGAACAGGATTTATACGCTAAAAAGCAGACAAGCTGGTTTACTTTTCCATATAAAGCACGCGTAATACGGCTTAATGGAATTTTATAATAAGCAAAAAATTAAACTTATCAGTGTTGGGCGAAGTAAGGCACGTAACACGTGATTGCGATAATTTTGAAAAATGCGAAAGAATGCGAAAAGTCCAATAATAATGGCACAACATGGAGGGCCACAACAATGAGAAGAAGAGGTTGCAGAACAAGAACATGGCGTATCAGAGGAGGAATAATTGGAAGAAGAAGACAGGCGCCTAGAGAAGAAAATTAAAACCAAAACTGTGGAGAGAAAATAGTTAAGCAGCTAGAGGGAGGAGGTAGAGGATGATGGAGGGGAAGAGCATGTAGAAAAAGAGAAAAAAGAAAGGAATTGAGAAATAGAATGACATTAAGGGGTGGTGTATGAAAGTAGTGAGTCGGGGTGTGTAAGTACTAAAAGGTAAAATAATAAAAAAAATTTTTGAGTCTGTTATTGAACAAAAAAAAAACAAAACACATTAAAAGTTTCATTAAATTTTTCATTAAAAATTTAAAAATTATCATTAATTTATTTTCCCTTCGATTTTGAAATTCCATTTTAATTAAAAGTTTGGAAAACAAACAACGAATAATCTTCCTTGTACGTTATTTTGGGCTTCTCTTGTAATCCTCTGGGATGTCCCCGAACAAAAAGCCTTTTAGCGATTACTTTGGTATTCAAACAACGCCCGAATACTTGAAATTCCGAAAGAAAATTCCTTGTGAAGCTCGTGCAAGATATTCTAAATCAATCACGTGAGCATTCACAATTCCCAGAAAAATTTAATTCCAGGGTGCACATTTGAATTATAATTCCGGAGTCGAATTTCGTTGTTCATTTGTTGCGGGTCATTACCGTTTCGACCGACCGTATTGAAATATCAACAACATACAAAGGGTGACCATTAAAATTCTAATTAAAATTAAATAAAACTTAATAGGAAATAATCGTCTTCCGGTGCACGCAGAACTTTTATGTTAGCGTTTTTCCGGGTAGCAGACCAATTTTTCACTCGGAATCCGGTGACTTAAACCTGCGGTTTATTTAGGTTGTGCCGCTGCAAAAGTAACATAAGGCGCTAGATTCGTTTGTCAGGTGGATTTATAGAGGAAACGTGTTAAAATAGAACACCCACCGTATTTGGAAAACCAGCGGAAACTCCTGTTATGTGTGTATTTTATTACTTCTGATGCGTCCTCCCGTTTGTGTTTTATTTAAAAAGAAATTTGTTTTTTAAAACTCGCGTTTTACGTCCCTAACACTATGTATGTAGGTTAAATCAATATGAGAATAAATTAATCATAGATAAGCTTCTATTTGCATTTCATTACCGCAAGTTACGTAACCTTTAGCAACCGTTTAAATAAAAGCCTAGAAACAAGCGTGTTTTATGTATTTCGATCGTTAACACCTCGTTTTGCAAGCTAAGAAACCCCTAATACAACTTCATTACATATTAATGCATATTCTGATAAGAATTACATCACAAAACAAGCACGAAAGCTTCAACGGACTCGACAAGGAGAAATAAAAAATTAAATTCCAAAACAAGAGGGAATTTCGGAAGAAATCAATTCGGGTTCCCAAATAGCCATTTTCAGGATTATCAGCTCTGAATTAATCTGGACTTGTTTTTCTCAAGATGGTCCCCTAACAGGCGAGGCGATCAAGATTCTCTTTAGGCAGTTTTTTTAATACGTCCCTGTATAGGTATAAGAAAAATATTTAAAACTTTTAAAAAGTAAACCAATAAAACCACCAGTTAACCGTACCTAAATTCCTAAAATGTTTATTTTCGTTGAAGAGAGTAGCGTACACATAGAAATAAATTTCGTGTTTACTTTAACTTTTAGCTTCGAGGTGGTCCTTAAAAACTCCTCGAAAGTAAAAAGAGGCCCGGCGAAAAGTTATTAGTCTTCGTCGTCGGTTTTCGAGTTATTCGATAAGGGCTGAAAAAATATGTTAATGTTCTGACAAAAGAGCCTAATTATGATTAGGATGGTGTGAATTGAAAGGCCTGTGAAAATTAATCTACGGTTCCATTTTAGTAAGAGTTTATTATTGAGGTTATCCGAGTATAAAGAAGAAGTTGTTGCAATTAAATTCTGACTCTTTAGTGTATCGCTTACAGTTTTATTGCGGTTTTATGTTACTCCATTTTCTTAACACAGCAGATAAAGTAAGGATGCTGTGTTAATTTTAGAAACGCTTCAAGTGAAGAATTCGCTTACTGTAATTTAATACCTATCTAACTTAATTTATGTTGTGGAAACACAAGAAATTTATTTTCTACTCGAAACGTCGCAAATACTACCCCCAACAATTTTGAATAAAACTTTTCCTTTTCCCGGAGAACAAGTTCAAATTTCTGCTAAACTCACATGACTCCACGAAATTATTTTCTTGAAATATATATATCGACACCAACATCGCCTGACTTAAACCTTGAATCACCCAAAGCAATACTAATCTAAAAAAACAGCCAGCAATAGCACCTGATTTAAACGTTTTACTCAGGAATTTATTTTTAGATTTTCTATGCCGTTGGTTAATGGGTTAGAAAGTGTTTAGTTAAATGCATAATTAATTATTATGCACAGACGTGTGAAGGTTTCCTCATTTTTATGGCGACAATAATTCAGCATTCAGATAATGTAAGTGAAAATTGCATTGTTGCTGATGCAATTTGGTATCATTGCATCTGGTTAGGGAAGTGCAATAAAAAGTAATAAGTAAAAGAAACACCGGCAGCACATTCACGCATATTCACACACATACAAACGGTCCATTCATACATAAAATTGAAACGAGAAGTGCGTATAAAACAAACTCATTAACATTATTCATTATGTCCTTAAGACGACGCGCAATTTGACTCTGACATGAACTTTGAATGCACTTCACTACATTCTTCATTTCTATGCCCGACATAACACAATAGCCATTCTGTTCTCTCTTCTAGCTTCCTGCTTTCGATTTAATAAACCACCGCAGTTACGCGCGACAACACAAAAAATAAATTTTATCAAAAGCTATAAAAATGTTCCAACAATCCAAATAAGGAAACGAAGCAACTGAACCTGAACACATTTAAAAACATGTTTTTTCCAAGCTTTATTGCTTGTTAAAAGAGATCAATGATATCGAGAAGATTTATATCTAACGTAAAGAAATTTAACTTGACCTGAACCCTTTCACGACTACGCTACTGATTTCTTGTCCACGAAAGGCTTCTCTTTACGATTTCATTGATTTTCCATTAGACCCTGGCATAAAAAAGCGATTTTTCTTAATAAAAAGATAGCTCTTTATAATGGAGTATGCAATTAACCGTACTGGAAATTTTAATGCCTTTTAGTACGCCACTGCGTCTTTGAATATTAAATGAAAAGGTATTAATTCCTCATTAGTAACCCCAAAATGGTTAATCAATACTTTCCGGATTTAATTCGAGATAAAAATGAATGAAATAATAAAGTCATTTGAAATTTAAGGGTTGTTCCCCCCCACCCTACGCTACTGACCCGATGTTATTACTTAACCCTAACCCTAATTATTTCGCGATAATTATTCGATTAAAAATTAAACATTTTGTCGGAACGCTCTGAAATTTACGCCCCCACAACTTGACACCCTAACAAAAACAATTTCCAACACCCAATTAGTTTTTTCCTGTTCTCTTGTCGTAATTTTCCGTCTTGTTGAAAAACAAGGAGTCAAAAACATGTGCCAGATATTGCCAAACCAAAATAAACACATTCCCTATCCCTATCAACGATCACTCATCGGTAGGGCTGCATAAGTTCGTACAGGGGCGTCGTGATGGGCAACCCTTGCAGACAGACGAACGATCCCATGTCATCGCTCCCTTCTTATCGTATGAATTACCGGGACTATGAAAGGGGAGATTCGGGAATGCGAGATCTTGATTCCCCAAGGGCATGGAATGTTATTACATCATTCAGTTTATATCGACTAGGAATTCCTTTGATCCGCTTGAATGTCGGCGGAATTTAATCCCTTTCGATAGGATGATAATTAAATGGAAATTTACTATTGCATATAAATTTAAAATTCACAAAAATTTAAACAAACATTTGCCATTAATTCTAGTAAAGATTTATAATAGAATTAAGGGTTGAATGAAGAAGTACATAAAATGAATTTGAAAAAAATAAATGTGTGACACCTTTAATATTTGTGATAAGTGCCTAAAAAATTCAAAAACTGAAGGAATATTTTTATGAATGAAATTTATCCTAATACGCCTCTGCTTTGAGAACAAATGAAATAAAATTTTTATCGCTTGAATTAGCAAACCACCAACTTCAAGAGATTTATTCTATTCTAAGTACTTTGATCTCGTGAGTAACCACAAGTTTTACTATAAAAAAAAATTCCAAAACCACAATCTTGGCGTCGGATTTAAGATTTTCTTGCGGTTCAGAGTTGTACAAAGTGCATTTTACCGTATGTATATGTCAGTGTTGTGTGTATCAGCATGTGTAAGTGATAAATGAAGGCTGTGAAGGATCCTTTTTAAAACGAATGTGCCTCGAATTCCACCCGGATAAATTTAGAAGTGGAATAATAGCTCTCAGAGACAACTTCAGTCCCGCATTATAACAGACATTCCAAAAATAATTGAGATTTATATACAGGACTATTCAATAAAATTTAATTCTTCAATGTTGACTCACTTTTGAATTCATAATATTAAAAAAAATTATGAAACAAACAAAAATTAGATAAAGGACAAAACTAGATTTTTCTTAAGAGTTTTGAGACTACATTGGGCCACCCTTGATTAATTGAATTTTTCCCCTCAAACATACCTGTAACAAAAAATAAAGTTATAATCGAATATTTATTTTCTTAAGCTTTTACTATCCACTTAAGCAACTATATGGGGCACATGTCAATCTAGACCACCCTACATCTTAAAAACCTTCTAATTCATCTCACAAAGAGGGCTTTTATTTTTATCTTTTAAATGTCTTACATCATACACTTTAATTATTACAGAACATACCATAAACATTACGACTATTTCGTGTTACGTCCGCCTCCTCATACCAAACTTATACACACCCCCTCCCAACTATCCTTGTTCAACTAATGTTTTTTTCGAGTCAAGGATGCAATTAAGCCCATCATGCGCGCCTCGAGATTAGATCAAATTTAAGTCTAAAGATGCACTGTAATGCCCGATTGCTTCAGCAACATGTAATTATATTGTTTGTACTTTGTTGGGGAGACGGAACAAATTGAATTTTAGGGCTTGACCCTTTTTGAGCTTAACTTGACCTTTTTTGGACTTAGGGTATGTGGTAGAATAAATTCCAAGTTAATTGGAACGAATATTTGTATTTACAACTAAAATTATTATCGTTTCAGGCTATACGCGTTGTACGTATGTTTTCTTGCTGGTAGGTACTAATGAGCAATTAATTCTGGAGCTGAATGGTACTCTTTTTTATGAAAAGAATGGGCAATAAAGAAGTTGATAAGCTTAAAAGGTGACTGATAAAACTAGTTAATCCACTTTCAGACTCGATAAAGTCACATAAACTAGATTAGGTTAATTATGCAACGTTTGAACGCACAGAGAGCAATTTTAAGTGTCTCGTTTTCATTTAGAACCAATTAGAGTTCTCCTTAGTTCCACTCTTTTAATGTTAGGTTTCTTCATAAACATATATCTGTGAACATTTCCATTCAAGTAGATTTTTTTCTACGCCACTGGAATTTCTAAAAGCCTCTAAAAACCAAAGTAAATAAGGAGTACACAAATATGTGACACGTACAAATATAAATATTGAGATAACCTAATAGACTACAAATTATCAACAAATAAAATGTACAGAAGTTTAATTTCCTTTACGTCGATCGTCAGAATCATAAATAGAAATGGGGAAAGGGGATACAGGAAGGAGGGGGGGTCGCAGACAAAGGATAGGAATAGGACAGAAGGAAGATATGGGGTAGGAAAATTTCCTTTGACTACCATGAAGCAAAGTTCAGCGTGACCAGATAGAGCAAGGGATAAAGGGAGGGGATTGGGGGTAAATCAAAAAGAGGGGAGGGGATGAGATCGGGTAAAAAAGATGGGTTAGAGCAGAAAGGAGAAAGATATGAGGGTAGAATTAGAGCATAAGGACGAGGATATCGAAGAGGATAATATAGGGGTGGGCAAAGAAAAAATGTGCGTAGGACAGGAACAGCAAATTATAACCAAAGCCTACTAGACTAATAAGAAAAATTATTTAATTAAAACGTTCTTCAAATGTTCAACAGATTGTTAATTTAGAGTCCTTAACAAAAAAAGACCATTTATACATAAAAAAACCTTCCCTTAATTAAACATTTGAAATTCAAGAACTCTTGAACAAAAATATCATAAAGCAAACATTCATTATTCAGCACTGTTTTACGCTCCGTTAATTTTTATTACATCTCGAGCGGAAACAAATGGCTTACAACATCTCCAGCATCCCCCTGAAAGCTGAATTTCTGAAGGGTAGAAATCTGTGATTTATTTGTACTTAGGGGTGTCGGACACATATGGATGATGTGTGAACGCATTTTTGCTTGGGCGTTAGTAGAAAATTAGAATGTTGAGTTAAGAATTAATTTGTCTGAGACTCTACAAAGAGAGATCTGTAACCTCAAGTGTAATTGGCCGGAAATTACACAAAGCTAAAAATAACACACAAGGTAATCTTTGAGATAATTTTTTTGCAAATACTAAACATGCTAATAAATCGTAGTAAGCGTAAATATAGAGCCCACGTAATTGTGCGTGTTGACCTAAGAAATATCTCGGCCAATTGTTTGAGCAAGTACTAAAGTTCCAAGTGCTAATTCAAGGTTGAAACTTACGAATATGTAAATGTACTCGACCTAAAAGCGACAGCAGTTTAGTAAACTGTTGGAAATGCTAAAAATTATGCGTATGCAAATATAATTAAAGCAAAATACACAAGTAGCTGAAGTAATCTAAAAGTCTGAAAATTAATTAGCGAGCTAATCTTACAATTAACTAAAAAGCAAGATATATTTCTAGACTTAAAGCTAACCTGACCCCTAAAACGTTTAAATAACCACAAGCAAAGGTGAGGGTAGCCTTTTTAAATTGTAAAAGTCAAGAGACAGGTCAATATTGAATCATAAACTAAGGGAAAATTACGTTTTCAAGTAGAAAAATGCAAACATATCAATTCTCAAGAAATTTTCCTTAGCTAAAGGAAATTTAAAATTCAAGTTTGAATTAGAAAGAACACTCTGTATATATTTAAATAAAATTTAAAAAAAAATCGTAATTCGTTTTAAAAAATTTTAAATCTTGCAGTAGTGTAATTTTCAAAAAAAATTTAAATCACAGAAATAATAAAAGTTGGGGAGGTTAGGTTACAACACCCTGTATATACAGGTAAGTAAAATTGAAGGAACAGTCAGAATTCCAACTAGAGAAAAAAATATTACCTTGTAGATCAATCAGTTTGTTCAAACAATTCTTCCACAAAAAAATTAATAAAGTTATGGAGCTTCCGTTAGACCACTCTGTATATCATTATATAAACTTTAAAAAACAATTAATAAAATTCTTAAAGCATGAAATTTATTTTATTAAATTTAATTTTTCATTTTCAACGCGGTAATAAATTAACGAAGTATAAAAGCTCTCTCCTTCACTTTAAGAATTACCCAATTAATCAGATAAAATAAAAATTAATCTCTTTCGTGCTTTGTTCTGAATATCTGAGTTAAATCAGCAACGAATTATTACCTGCATTAATTATAGGGTCGCACGAAATTAATTTTCCCACACCTTTTCTCACTCAATCGATATTTAAATCACACTCTTTAGGTTTATTATTGGTCGCATGGGTTCGATTCCTACAGATTTTGCTTTATCTAATGGTATTTATTTAGAAAAACATTCCACTTCTGAAACTATTACAAAAATACCTTCCCTCGTCACCCCCACTTCTGAAACTGTCACTTTCCCCATCCTACCCTCTTCTGAAATTATTAGAAAATTCTCGAAATCGTTCAACAAATAAATTAGTTGACTCAACCTTACATTTGTTAGAAATAATGACACATTCTTAATGAAATCATTTATTTTAATTACACCACAGGGCGTAGATCACGTAATTACAAATTTTTTCTCATTCCAAATCTATACCAAAGTGCAAATAAAACTTAACTGTCGCGTTTTTTTAGAACAGAAAAGGAAATTCAATTAGCAATAAGATTAATTATCGTCGCAATAAAATTCCAACCTTATAAGGTACAAAATCATGAATAATCTTGACTTGAAATGGAAAACTGATGTCATAGTGACGTGAAATTTACATTCGTGTCCGAAGACTTACAACAATAATAGAATACCGTATTGTTTATCTTCCTGTTTGCAACATAGTATTTTATTGTTGCAGGAAATTAAATCACGGACGAGGAAGAGGTTTGAAACTTCAATGGTGTAAGGGAAAATTAATGAAAAAAGGGACGTGGAAAAATCTTTGCATAGCGTAAAGTACATGATTCATGTGTTTGACATGGTAATAAGTATGGATCGATGGATTGTAATAAATTTTTATTAGAGGTATATAAGCAGGCCTGTGATGTTTTAGCTAAGAGGGGTGGGAGTTGGAACAATTACAGGATTTGTTTTATTAATGGTAATCGCGGTAATGGAAGACTTCTTAAATTTTTTTTAATTTCAGGGTTGCGTAGGTAATTAATGATGTAGCAAGGGGAGGGGAGAATATGAACAACCACTTTAGGGTAGGTATAGTTTTATTGGTACTGCTACAGGAGGACTTGAAAACCCCCAACCCCCTTCTAATTATATTAATGGCCCTGGATTTGCAATTTTTGTCTCTTTAAAACAACAAAAAAATTCCCAGTTCAAGCCCTGTTTATTAAAACAATGTTTTCTCCACTCCCATAACACTATAAATATTAATAATAATTGATAATAATGAAGGTCAAAATGTTAACATAAATAACATTGAACGGTATGTTATTTTGTAAGTAGTTATTGTTTGCTGCATTAATTTAATTGAAATATTTTATTGCTTCATTTGGTTCGATAATGCAGCGACAGTCATAAATTGTTTTTTATTATCCCCCTTTTTTTATGTAACATCAGTTTCGGATACTAGAACCATTAAATCATAATTTTTATAACCTTACGAATTGTTTTAAATTTACTAGTGATGGCAAAAATAGCCTTGCTTTCTTCTTAACATTAACAAGCTTTGTGGCCAAGTTATATTTGCGTAGATACGATTAACCAGATGTATACACAAGGGGGCGAAAAAATTCGGTCAGTTATTTTCAGAGGAATAACAACACACACAGACGAGTACACAAATGCGTTTTGTTAGCAAACCGATGAGTAACACAGCTGTTCCGATTATATATTTTATAATCGGAAGAACTATTTTTAAAATTACATCTCTTCCAGGTTTTCACTTTTAACCCTAACCCAAGTTTGCTTATATTTTTATTTGTCTGCAAGAAAACATTGTTTGTCTGATTATAACAACAAAGGTCCAATAAAAGAGTTTTCTTTGGAAAATATGATCTTATAAGGGGTAGTATCGACAGGATTAGGATCGGAACCGGAAATTATATGGAAAACCCAACGATTCAATTTTAAACCTTGTACCATAGGTTACCCAACGAAATAAAACCAGGGACATGTCTAAAACATTACGATACCCAACATAATTCGTATTTTACTTCTTTCCTTCATTTTTGACGCTCTAAGGGAACCGTTTGGTCACAAAGGTTCAAAATTACGACACAGGGGTTGATTCGGAGAATCACGAATACCCAATATTTTATTTCTTTTTTGTCACCACCTCATGACTTCTTCATCCATCAACCCATGACCCATGACACATGTTGAGTCAACTATTATTGTATGCAATTTTTTTCGCGATTTAAATTAAAATTTTACAAACACCTCATGCTGTGTGAATGAATCATTCTGCAAGGTTACAACACAATCCTATGACTTAGTTCTCCAATCCCCAAAGCGGATAAAAAAAAGTGAGTGGGTAGCAGAAAAGATTCAAAGAATGTCGAAGGTGGTGGACTAAAGTTTCGTAACGACTTGCAGGTGTTTTGAATGTCTTCTACTTTCGCAGCAGACAGTTTGACGCTTTTCCACTTGCAGTGTGGCCCACACTTTTTTCGGGCATCGATAAAATAAGGAGCACACTTTTTTTTTCTTTTCCATCGGACGTTCAACTTATTAGTGTTTGGATTCACTCTTGTTTGTTTTCCCTGTACGCGTGTGTTCGTAAACAATTACGTAATTGAAGTTGCGTGTACAATAATTTACTTTACTTTTAGATTCCACTAAAACCGCGCAATGTGTACATTTAGAAGGGGGATGCATTTTATGATGCACTCAACACTCGATCATCTTGGATGAATGGTGAACCAACACACCCTCTTCAAGCTCTAATTTTTTTTACACAATAGGGCTTTTTGGGGATTATGGATAATAATTCAAAGATTTTATTAGCTTGACGTCAAAAAATTACGAAAAACTGTAGGGGGAAAGTATCCCACTCCTGAATTATAATTAATTTTATTCTTCTTGGATTACTCTTACCCCTCCTACTCTTGATCGAAATAAAAAAAATAATATCAATTATTTGGAACGAGGATGGATCTATTCCTCGATGCTCAAAATGTTATTTCTAGTGCACGGAGTTATTTTCATTTTTATAAATAATTACAGAACGAGTGCCAAATTTTTTCAGCACTCCCAATCATTCCTCAAAAATTAACATTCTAGAAGCTTCAAGTTCATACGAATGAACCGATCCCTACGCAAATAAAGAAACCTCTAACAATGTTAACAAATTGAGACGCAAAAAAGATAATCCTATTAACCCACACATAAACAAAACCACCACCGTACGTGATTCTATTGCCTATTGTTAACTTACTAGCATGTTGATACAGAATTTAATAACTTTTACTATCAATTACCTACGTGCTTATTTAGTTTCAAGGAGGAGATTAACTTTAACTACTAGCAACCTGTGACGTTCGGCCACTAGAGACAATCTGTTTGCCCCCGTCATCCCCTAAACTAGCGAGCATACGCCAAAAACAGTTACAACGCCCTCAAATTTAAAATATGGAGATAATCAGAGATATCCAACGCAATTTTTATTTCAGGCAGTCCATATTAGCAACTTGAGGCCCTCGGCGACTGTTAATATTTTAACCCCCCCCCCAAAAAGTTCTGTGCAAACTCTTGTAATCCCAAGAACTACAAAACAAAAAGGTCGCTTTAAAACTCTTGTTTATCGAAGAAGATAAAAAAAACTTGTCGGCTTGTATTAAAACTATGACAAAGAAGACTTCCTCTTTCCTATCGAAATTATTGATCGTAGTCCCGCATAGTCTATAAGGTTTTCTGTGATAATGTTATTGTTTATCGGTCACGTTTCTGCAATGATTTTGATTTATGCCAACATTAAGCAAAAACAAGTTTTATGAAATTGCGACGACTTCTCGCGGTAACCACGACTAATAAGGTAATGGAATACAGTAGCAAGTCTGCAAAAATTGACTCGTTAGCCACCTAATTGCTCCACTTCTAATGAACTTCAATGTCGGAATAGTGTAACAAAGAGGGAAAAGGTGTTACCAACGTGGAGGAAGCTATAAAAGTAAAATTTTTCCTCTGAGTACGTGAAGTGATTAACAATTGGAAGTCGCACGTGACGAAACTTTAACTTCCAACTTCTGTAATGCAATTTTTCTTTACGTAAATAAAATTGTTATCTTTTTCTGTTGATTTCAAAGCGAGAAAGAACGATTGGAAAATAATTCCGTTTAATCGTATTATTAACGGAATTTAACGGTCTGCATTTTTCATTTAATGCCACCTGCACCAGACTTGTTTTGTAAGCAACTTATAAACCGATAAGCTTAAGGCCAAGTACTTGATCCTTGAAATATAATAAAAGGGTTTTATTATAAGAAGATTTTTAAAATTAACCTCCCGCTTTAAGCGGCTTTTAAAATACCTTTTAAGATATATTTTAAATATTTTATTGTCATCTGACGGAACATTTAATTCCTAATTTATCGTACGCCACTGTTTTCCCATCACCAATTTAAGTTCATTTGAATCGAATCCCTAAGATTCTTTTTAAGGGTAATTGATGTCTTTTAAGTTCCTTCTTGAATTTTAATACAATCCACTGTCACTTTTCCCAAGAAACTTTAATAAGGCCACTTTATACTCCAAACACGGCACTTGCTCTTTATTTCAGCCATAAAAAATGTTAAGTTCCACATTTTCGACTACACTGTAATTTAGATAACTCACATCTGTTACACAGAGTTGGTTTAGTGTGCCAGAGGTATAAATTACAATTTAATTGCACCTCTTACACACCTGTAATTTTGTTTCAAATTAGAGGGTACTACAGAACAAAAACGTTTTAGTTTGTTATTAGATTGGAAAGGATGCCGTTTCTTTGCAAAATTGGGGTAAAATAAAACATTTGGTAATCATGTTTTTAAAAAACTTATCGGGATTAGGTCAGTGGTGGAGCAGAAATTTGGGAGACCTCAATTTATTACAAAGAAAGTCAAGATATCTTCTCGGTACTACTTGTACTAAGTTGCAGAAAAAATAATAAGTAATAATATAAAAATTTATGACGGTCATAAGTTTTTATTTTCAAAATCATTTAGCGGTCGTAAAATTAAAAACTTGTTCTTAAAATTACAAAGCACAGGTTGCTAGTCAAAACAGGATAATAAAGAGGGATATGATTATTATGTCTAGGGTTGTCGAAGTCCAAAGTCTTCAAGCTTCCCACATAAAACCAGCTTTCTTTGGTTGAACAATAAACCACTCAAGGTTATTTAAATTTTCAACCTCGGAGCTTAATGAATCAAAATACCGCAGAGTTCTTTCTTCGACTTGCATCACTCTTAATTTAATAAAGTCATCATAATTAAATTGAAGAAATAAAAAAGCGTTTAAAACTAAAAGGTACCGTCCATAAGCACAATAAGCACATTCATCAAATAAAAAATATTTCAAGCCCAAGACTAGTCTGAGTAACCCACTGTCTGCGGTCATAGCAGCATATACAAGAGGAATTCACGGCCCCAAAGAGATGATTATTGTGGTTGGAGGTCAGTTGGTATTTTATTCTGCATATATACTTCGCGTCAACGCATACATACTCCTGTAACCTTCGCAAAATATTCTATTTACATAATTGTGCAGAAACGAGGACGTTTTAATGAGAATTCCGGGCTTTGGTCGGGCTCGGTTTGGGAATGTTCCGGAATGCCGAAGGGATTTATGTGGGTTTATAGGTTGTGGGGAAGTATAAGGGGGCTGAGACTCCGGAGGAATGTGGTGCAGGCATATTCGCGTTATTACCACGTCCGTTCAAGAGGATTCGCCTGCTGCCTTGCCTGCATTGCAGTTGTTTTCTGCAAAAGCGTCCTATTATTGTGTTCCCGGTTTTACGTAACGCGTCCCATTTTATTCGATTAGTTAAAAATTCCTGTTGTTTAGTATTCGAGTTAAAACGAAAAATGACGTAGGTAAAAAATTGAATTTTATTGCGATATAAGCGGTAGACCCAAATCATCCCTTTTCCGAAATAAAATTTACGACACCCATCATGACTCAAATCATGATTATTTTGCTATGAGGCCAACCAACATGACTTAAGAATATCATTTTGTCCCACACTTATATTTTTAGAGGGGCCCTCCAAATCCTCGACTAAGGAATTTATTCCCAGAGACCGCAATTAAATTTTCTAGTCCCGAAACCTCAAGGATTGATCTGAAAAATCCTGAAATTACGTTTGGGGTGATCCAACCCAATCTTCTTAAGAACGTCGATTTTTAAGGGTTGCACCTTTAGTTCCTCTTAGAGAATGAGTATTATTTTTCTTCGCTGCTAACGATCACGGTTTATCAAGCGAGGCTACCGGCATCAAATGGGACGTAATTGTCCCAACTGTAAACTCATTCAACTCTTTCTGGTCTGAGGAACTAAGATGTAAGATTTAAGAGATGGAAAATACTTAAAAAGGGAATGAAGGTATCAGAAAAACGATCTTGTTAAACAAGGTGGGTATCGAGCTAACAAGGCGACATGAAATATTTCTCGTTTCCCAACTTGATGGGCTTAATTATTATTTTTTTTTACCTCTGCTGTACTTTATTTTCATGACTTTTTAAATATAGCGACACTCTTGGTTTTTGGTTAGGACGTTTATGTTGTTGGAACCAGTTCTTGTAGTAATGGACGGTGATGGGCTTGCGTTCGATGTTTTATTTATATTTATTCTCGACTTGTCTTGGAAATTTATTCATTCATTCAGGTTGTTCCTAGCATTGGCTGTACTTTATTTTCTGCTCGTGTACCAGCATTTTGTAAAGCTTACAAACAAGTTGAAAATGTACTTAGATTACGTTCTTTCGGTCATCTACCAGATGTTGGTTATTACTTTAATAAGTAACTACAGTTGCTGTTAAATTTCGTAACGAAGTTTACGAAGAGAAAAAGTATAATCTATCATTATTACTGTCAAGATAATAGTAACACGTGAAGAACAATACAAGATAAATTAAAATACAAAGTCTGACAGAAATAATAAAATGCCTACACGATGAAGTGGTAATCATAAATTATGGGAATGCTGAAATAATCTCCCCATGGCACCCATCATGACTCACATGTAGATTTACTCTTTACAAATAGTTGAAGGACGGAGTGCACAGAGAGAAATTTTCAGACCGAATACTAAGAAGCCACCATTTTACATTATCCTTGTCCAGGGGGAGAAAAAAAAATTAAACGACGAAATTAATAAACCACGGACGTAAACCAAAAAAGTTTATGGTTGGGTTACATAATGGGTATTAATTTTGGACTAGCGAATAACTGAAGATAATTATCTACTACACAAAACTTAATAACCATGAAATAATATTTTGCATAGTAATAACACTCTTCGTAAATTGAAATTACTACAGGGGTCCATACTCTCGAACTTCCTGCTAATAAGGTTGTACACACAATAATTACACGAAAAACCACTGAATCATCTTCACGGGTCAAAATACCATGAAAAGAAATAGCCATGACAACAATGGGAAAAATAAAAGAACAGTTTTATACAAAATGCTTGTATAAAAGTCTAACCAGGGCGTTACTAGCCTTCAAATTCAATCAAGATTACACGATACGAACATTTCTATTAATGAACTCAATTTTGTTAGTCATAGCACTTAATTTCTATGGAAATCAGTTATAGTTACCTATCCCCGGATTAATTATAACTGGATGTTAAAAGCAATTCTAGAATTAAACAATTCCCATCAATTGAAAGCGATTTAATTTGTATAATAACACAAGTACGTTGGGTCACCCTTGTAAACAAACTAATAAAACCCATCAATAACCAATTTTATGGCCCCTGTCATGTCACCGTGGTGTATTAACGCCAATTAAGCACCCCCATGACCGGATCCAACCCATAAACCCACATTAGTCTTATCAAGACCATCGTAAGGACCATTTTGGGTCAACTTTTTCAAATACAACTGGGCGTTGGCGATATATATATGGGGTAGTTAAAATCGATTCAAGGGTGCTCTACATTAACGTATCGAGAAAACTCCCTTAGCCTGACATTACCACGATATCGTCTTCAATTATTGATCCCTTTTGTTTTCTTTAGCCCTTAAAAGTGGTATGCGCGTGTGTACGTGTTGAAATCATAACCCAAATTGAAGCGGAATTCGATACCAGCAAAAAAAACCTATCCTTGCTTATTGCATTTTTAAATTGGACGGATATTAATTGCCTTGGAATTGAACTCTGTCGTGTCATCGTTTGGTTTTATAAATTACCCCTACTATGTTAAATGAAACGCTGAAAAAAAGTTAAACGTCACGTTCAGGAAGAAAAATTGTAGCCGTCCATCCGGAAAGGGAAAGGGATGATGGAAGTTGATGTCACTTATTTATCTTGTTTTATTTTGAAAAGTTCTCGTCGTTGTCATGTAAGCTGTCAGGAGTTAAAATAAATTGAAAAATATTTTGTGCTAGGTAAGACCAAGAAGTTGCTGGCTTCGGATACAATAAGAGGATGAAATATTTAACGAGATGCATCATAAAGAGAATTCCTCGGTTTCGTTCATGCATGAGTACAACAAACCGAGTAACGCTAGAGCGAAACCATGAAAAGTTATTTCAAGTATTTTAATTTGTGGAGGAAACTTGTGCAACTCTTGTGTACGCCAAACATTCCTTCAGCGCCAAGTTTACCAATGAATTTGCTTTGAGAGCTGGAAGGTATAAGAGATATACACAAACTAAAAAGAATTTTCATTTAACAGACATCATGCTGATTTCGTAGCAACCTACTACGGTTTTGTAATCAAAAGAAACATAATCAACTGCTACGAACTGAAAAGACAATATTGCTGAAAAAAAATTCCTGGTAAATTTACAGATCTAACTTAACCCCTATCTACGCCACTGGAATTATCCACTTATGTCCTTAATATTCGCCATTACAAACTATTAACAACTCTTTTTTTTCAGTCGATTTCCCAATGAAGATTTCAGGCCTTAGAGGATTACCTAATGCACCTTTCCCCCACTCAACTACGTTCTGTCTGAAAACTTAATCTATGCAGACTTGCACCTTCTCACTTGCTGATTTCCTTCCAATTTTTTAGAGGGGGTAAACCTTGCACATTTTATTTTCATTCTTGCAATCCGTTACCACCCCCCTCACCTAATTCTCCGCACACTTCTACCCTGTCTATGATTTTTATATCGTTCCCTACATTTATTTCTTGCCTTCTTTCCTGCAGAAAACATTTTGCAGTCTATTTTCCCCCCTCCCCATCACAATTCCAAAACCTAAAATTCCACATTCTCACGTGTTTTATAATTCTTTTTTTGAAACTTAATTTCGTAACACAAGATTGTTAACTTTAATCTAAATTTACTTTCTTGAACTATTCAGCCATTCAACTTGTTTTTGCATGTTCCCAAAATACTTCTGATTCCTAACATCACTGACATAAAATCTGAGTCTGGGACAGTGTTCCTGTATAGATCGGCCAATAAATTCACTTCCTGTTGGACGTTGTCCAAAAAAATAACAAACCCAACACTCTTAAAACCGAAAACCAAATGGCCAAGACGAGCTTTCAAAGCTTAATTGAATACATTTCACACTTTCGAAAATATACAAAGACGTTTTGTAAAGGACCTCGTCAAAAATAACATCCATAAATCTTACCACGATATAGTCAAAACAATTGAGTCTTCTTTTGTAACACAAAACAATTCTGGAGGAGATTTAGAAGAAAATTAAATTTGGAAAATACTTTTGAATAGAATCCAGTACAAAAGGCGCTTTCCTGTTTTTTTCCTATAATCAGATTCAAATATTTTACTATGAGGGAAGACATTATGAATCATGTTGGGTGTCCTCAAAATCTTTTCCCAATTTATTAAACGACTCGAGGGCTCCGAGTCATGCAAATATTTCTATTAGGGTCCGGATCTCTATTAAAAAAATTCGAAGGGTCAAAACAAGCCTTTCAAAACTTTGAAAAATTAAATGAGTCCTGATGGGTGTCTATAATTCACTGGTTCTTTGAAAATTTTAAATTTTCCCAAAGTGACTTGTGTTGAGAAAACTTTGAGGGTCCATTGAAATGAAGGGGTAGGAAAGGGGGAAACCCCTGTGTAATAGGAACGTCTCGAAGTGCGTGAAGTGCGGTTCAGGTGCAATAAATCCGAAATTTCTGTTGAATTTAAATTGATCAGAAATTATGAAACCCAAGAACTGCACCATGATCTCCTTCATAAACCTTATACAGCGATGTTTGTAATTCCATAAACTTTTACGCAATAAAATACGCACATGCCTGAAAATTCTACTCAACCTTTGTAACTTAAAACGAGGAGGATTAAAGCCGCGTAGGCTTTAAATAACTGGAAGTTTAAAACACAAATATGCTTTCAACTATTTTTTTAATTTTAGATTCCTTCGGCACTTAATTAATAGATATTTTTAGAGTATAACAAAGTAATATCGTAAAAAAGAAATTTCACTTTACTACCTACCCAACCGTTAAATTTTTTAGATAGGCATCAAAATTATTTCGAGTTTAATTCAATTTTGAACTTCATCCGTCAAGTTTCTAAATTTACCCAAGTTTGAAGACTTCTAAAAATATAATTAAGTCATAGGAAATTTATAAATGCATAACAACCCACGAGATGTTTGCTTCATGAAGCAAATTTTATCATCATCGTTATTATTCGCGATTAAATCAGCCAACATCTTGTTTTGTAATCTCCATTTGAGTTTGAGCCAAACCCAGATGCATCATGCAACAGCGAAACAATATTTTGATTTTTACTCAACTTTTATTGTATACCCTTCCATTATTAATCTGATCAAGACTCGTTTATGAGAGGCAATGAAACCAAGTACGTGACACAGACAAAAAGAGTTTTAACTCTCCTCCTTTTTGGATATTTATCTTAATCCTGAATTTGTTTGTATTAATAATAATGACGATGAAATATTGGAAAGCGTCCAAGTGATCAAATAATTTCAGCGGAATTTTTGTTGCTGCACCATATTTCTCAATATCGTACTTTCGTAATTACGTACTTTTCAAGAACTGATTTCTGCATGTATTCCCAATTAAATGTATTTCTACAAAATACAAATACCGGAAACAAAAATAATGAATTCAATTTCCAAAGCGCCTAAAAACGGCATAACTCCAAATTTAGTATCGTCCCTGCAAAGCGCAAGGTGGTCTCCAAAGCACTTCCTATCAAGCAGTTGTACAAAATTTAAATATAATAGGCAACGAATCACTGGAAAGTAAAGGCCTGAATAATTATGACCGGTACTATAAATTAGGGGCTCTCCCCGTCCCTCAAATTAAAATTTTATTCACGATTTCTTTCAGCATTGTTGAACCTCCGGCGACCGCAGATTAGAAAGCATTCCGAGATTAGCCCTTGTTTGTTTAGGCGCCTGAATCTTTTTAATTCTTTGAAAACGATAATGCGACAAGACATGATGATAAGAGATGCAGACTGTGGGGTTTTTATATCAAGAGATAATAATTATTTATAAGTAGACAAAACAGATTGGTTAACGGTTTTAGGCAAAAATGGATTTCAAGGTGAGCTTGTGGAGGTTATTTTTAGCATTTATGTTTGTTTAAAGAATTGTTATTTCAGGGGAATAATTTAATAAAGCGGAACTAGGCGAAAAAAAAAAATAAACGTAAAGGTTATTTTAGAAAGTAATATTTTTATTTTTAGAAAATCTGATTTCTGTTAAATGTATGTAGGATAAAAATTTCAGCTGTAAAAAATTAAATCTAGTTGCGTTCGACATCAATATGTCATTCTCAAAAGCATATATAATTGAATAACGATTAATGTAGCAACTACTCGATTCCATTTTCACTTTCAGAAAATTTGGTTTCTGGCCATTGTAATCATTCGACTTCAAAATGTGACCTAAATCTTTCTTCAGTTCGTTCTGTTTCATTGACGAACTAAAAATAATTGGCCAAAGAAATTTTTGTATCACGCAAGGCCATATCGGTCAACACCGTTCTGATTTTTCTGTTGCATTCAGTATTTAGCCGCAAACATGTTAAAAATATAAAATTAATTCGAAGGTTATTTCATTTGGCATTCGGCCCAGTCGTGTTTTAAAACTTTGGGAGAAGTAAACCGGCGAAGCAAAAGCAAATTATCTCGCGAACAAAACTACAAGTTGCTTTAAAACTTATGCAATAAACAACACTTAAGTAGTAACTACGATGGCTCTATTTATATTTCAAGGCAAAGTTGTTGTGTTTTGCCAAACTGATAATGATATGCCTTGGAATATTGTAAGGAAATAACCCTGATGATGATTTTATTTTTTTGTTACTTAATAGGCGGCTTGATTATTTTGTAAAGACTGTTATCGGATTGTAAAATAAACGAATGTGTTTATGAATGATTTTATTAAGCTGTCTCTTATAATGTTACTCAACAGGACGACAAACTGTGTTTTGAAATGATTGCTAGTACTGCGATAAGAGGTGAGAAGTCAGACTTAAATTGATAAGAAATGCTTTGAAGCATATCCTAGTGATACCCGAGTTTACCTTTCTGGCAAACAAGTTTAAAGAAGTTCTTGTTAAGTAATCGGGAAAACTTAATTCAAAGCACAGTAAAATATTTGGATGACTTAGGATCCAGGGAGGCTACCAAGGTGAATTTCCGTGGGTCCTAAAATCATCGGAAGCCCAGCAAAATATTAAAAAAGTTTTTGGGACAAGCTTAACATTAAAAATATTCATAAAACTTGTGACTAATAAAAAAAGAATCTCTTATTTTTTTAAAATTTGTTTATAAAAACAACCCTAAAAATACGCGTCTTCTGGAAATTTAAAGAAACTCCTGACAAAATTAATCATGAAGACTGGATCATCTAATTTAAGAAATACAAAAAAATACGTATTTTTGGATCAAGAGTGGGTTCTAAAACCCCGCCTCATTTAAAAAAGCAAATTTCAAAAAATAACTTGAATGGAAAGAACTTTTAAAGTTCTAGCAAAAAACTTTCAAATTCAAAACATTTTTGGAATTATCTAAAAAAATAATTCAAAACTTCTTCACAATTTTAAATATTACCCAAGTGATTATAAAATGATTACCTGTATAAATGAAGAAAAAGAGGGCAAAAACTCGCACAACCTTCATGTTTGATACTAAAAACCTGGCACCAAACTTACAACCAAATAAGGCACTAATCGTAAGTCTTCAACAACTAAAAAAATCCTCTCAAAAGTATAATAAATTCAAATTGCTTTAGATGGAGCACAACACGCACACAATAACTATTTTGCCGGGTAACACCAGCCGCAAAACTAAAAGCCCTGTTCGCGCCGCCGATGAGAAAGTATTTTTGAACCTTTGCGCGCGCACTCCCCTTTTTAAAGCCAGAACAAGAAGAAAACTCTTCGTAACCCCACGTTGAACTGTTGAGGCATGAATGAACCTTCCTGATACGTGAGGATCGGTTTTTATTGTTAAGATTCAAGAGGCTTATCAATTAATATTCTATCTTGGTTACCAATTCGCGTACTCAGCCAGAAGTCACGACCGCAATGTTCAATCACCGGTTATTTCTGTTAATGACCGCCCTGAGAAATTTACTTTAGATTTTACAAGACAAGGAAATATACATTTTGGATTTTGATCCTCGTCGAAAATATTTTCTTAAGAGATCCAGAATTATGAATGAAATGTTTTTGGAATTTAAAGTTTTTGGGAAAAGGATGAGAAAGTTTTCATTTTGGATAACTGTGTCAAAACTCGAGGAAGTTCATATTTCGTCTTTCTTCGTTTTTGATTCACAATGAAGTAAGCTATGATTTACAATAAAGTAAAAAATCGTTCACGAACGACTCGTTGGCTAACGATCATCCTTGACGACTCTCGTATCTTTTTAAACGCATGGGAAATTAGAACGATCTGGAACTATTTGGTCCTGTTTCGTCCTTAAATTATCTTCTTTCATTCTTCGTGAAAATGGGGTGCATTCTTTCCCTTGAAGTGAAAACAGAATGACGAGCAGTAATTTTAAACTAAACACCAGGAATTTTCTATTAATTTTGGAAAGACTTGCTCAGAATATTTCCTCATTACATAACGTGCAATGCCACCAGACAGTATAACAAACATTGTTGGACTGCCAAAAAATTAATTAAGGAATCTTTTGCAGACACGTTTAATTTATTTTTTTTAGAACAAATCAACCTTGAACCAGCTTATAGTCCAATGATTCAGCAATTCTCAAGTACTGTTGCCAATTCGTCTAGAAAACGATTTGTTAATGAAATAAAATCAAGATTGATGAGATTAATGACACAACAATTACTTTTATATTTGTCTTCATCACAACTTTGTTCAATTCAAATCAAAGAGCTTTTTTTTCAAAAAAATTGATTCCAATATTGTTGAGTTTTAAGAAATTAAGAGCCACGGAAAATGGGACGAAAATTCCGCAAAAAATAATGTCAGAAATTTTGAAAATATTTTCAGTGACTCATAAACGAAGAAACCCGAAAGAGTTCCCTTTCCTCATGTAAGCCAACGTGCATCATTCTTGTACACATGACGTAACAATGACATAATACGCGAACCGAATTGAAAAACTAGCAGGAAACCTGAAAATAAACGAAAACTAAAATGTTTAAAAATAAACGAGCTTGCAATGGACCATTTCCGTAATTTTCTTCGAATGCACCACGCGATTATTCAATTTTATTGCGAAATCTTAACTTTTATTGTTTATTTATTGTTGCGGTTATGGTCAATGATTATTACCAAGGTGGAAATCCCTGAGAAATATTAATACAAGTCACTAACTAAAAAAAGGAAATTTAACCACTGAAATGACTTGATGACATATTAATTGTTGTTTTTTGTGGTTTAAGATTAATAATAAAATAACTAATACGTGACTGAATCATTTCAACAAGAAAAATTATAATTGAAAGGAAAATTCAGAAAAAAAAACTAGGACAGCTCGTTGTGAGCCAATTAGGTTAATTCACGGACATAAAACAAAAACAAATGTTAAAAGGAAATGGGAAAAAAGTGGGTCGTTTGTTGCAAGGAAAGCATAAAGTACTACTTTATAGATTTAAGACTCCTTGTTTTCGATTACCGATTACCAATATTTGATATTTACTTATTGCGTTAAATCATAATAATGTTACTGACCTACATTCACATAGAATTGTTTGTTTGGATAACACAAAGCCTATTAATCAAAATTATGACGTTGTAAAATAAATATCAAGTTATATTACACAGAAAGTATTATTGTAACGTGCGTTACAATAAAATTAATTCAACACAGGAAAAACAAACAAAACTTATATGTGTAAATGGCTTGAACAAATTATTTTTGGGACGAAAAAGGAAGGATCACAGAGGTCCTTCTAGAAATTAAATTCGCGATTACAAGCATTCGTGGCCTAGGGGGTTGGGCAAAAAGTGTCTCCGGAACTCCAGTTTGTTTTTTTTAATTATTCGGCAAACGTAACCTTTGGTTAGTTTTTTATTAATTACCTTAAAAAATAAAAAGAACAGTGGGGAACCTATAAGGAGCATGCATTTCCCTAAAAACAACCCTTAAAATAAAATTCATTTCCACAATATAATTATCGAACCTTTCACAAAATTTCAGGAATTATGTACAACGCTTGTAAATTTTTTGTTATAACTACCTAAAATCAGTAAAATTCTACCTGGATTTAAACTCCCTTAAATCTGAAGGTAAAATTCCTTTGAAGGTCTTTGTCCCTTTGTCGTGTTTGCTTTTGTAATTTAACTTCTTAACAAAAACCTTTAAAGGGCACCGAACACATTATTATTTTTGGATATTGGCGGACTCGTGCTGGATTTTATTGTTGTAGAGATTTGGTAGAAAAATGAACACATTGTTGTAGATAATGTAGATGAAACTGGGTGAAAAGCAGAGATATCCTGTATGATACTTCCTTAAGCAAGCTGGAAATCTAACGGGTACATCAATTAGAAATAACAAGGATTGACGATAATTGGGATACCATAAAGCCATAAAGGGTTAAAATAAAAATCAAGTACTGGTACTCCATTGAACTATCAGATACTCTGTCAAATACTGTCGGCTTAATTAAATATTAAACGAATAACAGATCCTTGCGGCAGCTAGACAAGCGAGTTTTTAGCGCGGTTAATCGCATCGTTGAACAGCTGTCTTTTCATATAAAACTCATAGGAATTGACGTTAAAACATCTTGATCGTATCGCCTTACATTTAATACCCAAGGCTTAGATATAAATAGATAATGTTAGAAAAAATAATAAGATCTCTATTAGTTCTGATTTTTTATTCGGACAGAATAAGAACGTTTTGTTTCTCGAGTACGCAGTATGGAGGGTAGGACCTCCATTCCATGAGTACTCTAATTTTCTTTCAATTTTCTAATATCTAGGTGTCTGGAAATTTAAAATTTCTAAACCCTGACATCATCTGGGTGAATAATATGAATACACGTCCACCTATGACTTCATACCCTTTACAATACATGAACAGAATCTTAAAACACGGTCTAAAAAGAAAAAATAGAGACATGATGATATGAAAGACGTGAAAATATTCAAATATCTATTAAGAAATTTTAACGGGTTTTCCTTCTAAGAATAGACAAGCTTGAAACGCATGACTCATGTGTTATGAGCTAACAAATAAGACATTCTTGCGCCCTGAATATTATCTAATTAGTTATTACATTTGTAATTGCCGCTAATTAATTCGGTACGAGCATAGAATAGCGTATCGTCAAATTTAATTCTAATTTCAGTTTACAACAAAAAGTAGGACATATTTTTAGGTCATTTTAATGGTTTACTTAATTAATTTTTGTATTATTTAACCCTTGAGGAAAGAAGGAAAAGTTCTAAGGTTATTTAATTTTTCTAGCAATTAAGAAAGCAATTAAATACCAAATGGGCACAATTTAAAATCCCGCTTTACTAACTTTATTAAATTAAGCTTCAAAGAAACACGAAAAAAAAAGCGCAATTAAATTGATTTGTCCTAGTTTGAGGTCAAACAATCGTGACCGAAAGGGAGAGTGCATATTCTTTAGCAGTAAATAAGATAAGATAGATACCAAGGAGATAAATTGGTTTTTACCCAATTATTAAATAATTAGCCATCGTTCTTTATAGGAAATTCCTGTGGGCTATTCTTTAATTGACGGCAACAATCAGAATCTTGTCAGGACATTGATTAGAACACGATTGAACTGACCTTATTGTCTTTATTCAGTTCTAATTAAAGGTTACCTAAGTTTCTATAAATAAATAATATAAGGAGAAGGAACATGTATTCCAAAAGGAGAGGGCAAAACGAAATGAGGGAAAAGCCAGAGCTAGGATTTAAAATTTGTAAATCTGGATTTTTCTTTGAACGTTTCAAAGTAAAGAAAGACAAGGACAAGACAAGGGCAAAAATTATAATAAAATGTTTATTTAAAAATAAAAAAGGCATCTCTACTTAATGTCACATAAGAGGGCTGCTCCACGTAAAGTCCAGTGTTGTGGTGGCTTTATTGTTGCTAACCACAAAGGAGTTATAAAATTCAAATCGGTTCGACCGGGTTTCTTATAAACAGGACACTAAAAGCACATAATCATTTTTTATACATTTTCTGACTCTAGAGCCTAGCGGAAACAATACGGAATATCTACACCTTCCAAAACTTACTCTTGGACCACCCAAATTGATTTTTCTAAAATTACCTGGTAAAGTGCAGGATCTTTCGGTGCAGTTGAATAAATGGCAAAGACATGTATAACAGGAACCATTGTGTATAAGACTTTATTAATACTCTCGGCTAATCGACAGTTTTTGCGATCCCAACCAGCCCCATCAAGGTACAAACCATAAATGTATACACCCTCCTGTAAAAGAAGTTTAGAAAACAAACACCAACAAGATTTTTTTATCACATACAGCTGGAGAGCTTTTAATTTCCTCGCGAAAAGCCTTCGTTGCTTCATTATGAAGTACGACTTGATCCAGGGCCCAACCTTTATGCGCCCTCGTAACTTCTTGTCGCATTGCCGTTAAGAACCCTGGGATAATTTAATTATTCCCTGCGAAAAAAGTTAACCCTAGTTTTACCTTGAGGATTAAAAAATCCGGTCATCCAAAACGCAGGAGGTCTTCCTTGAAAGCACCAGCTCCTAAACTGGGTATTCCTTTCCAGAAGTTCCGTAAACCAAAATCCTAAAGTACTCGAAAGCCACGAACCTCTTCGCCAAATTTCTGGTATCATCGCATCGTAAATGTTATCCAAAGCATCCCTTAAAGCTTCGTTCATGATTATGGTACCTTCTATTGCCAATAATAGGTCTCTTAAGGTTACTCTCACCAACTTGATCACTTTTTGCATTCGATCTATTTCTTGTCTTAAGAAAATGTTTAAAGGATTTAAAATTCCCATAACTTTTAATCTGTAATTTTAAAATTGTCTTAAATTAAAAAATTAAAATGAAACCGAAATTCACCTTTCTTTAACTTCATATGGATCGTAATCTGGGGGTAGTTTGGATAACATCTCCGAGGCTTGTCTTGTTACGGCGGCTTCTCTTGTTTCACCACCTCCACCTCCAGATTCTTTTGGTTGGATCGATAGAATTGTGTACAACATATTTGTTGTGGTGTTTGTTTGGTAACTGAAAAAATAAAGTATTAGACCTGACGCCTTATCGATCGATCAAATGATCATATACTTACGTTATGTCAGCATTAGGATGTAATCCATAGACTTGTGGCGGATCAGTTGGGCTCATAGCTTCAATAACTGGAAAATAGTCACCAAGATTCTTGAACCTTAAGATTTTATATCCTTTATAAAAATTAAAGTCATCCAGAAACATTTTATCAGAGAACCAAACATATGCAAAGGTGTTTAATAAAATTTTGTCGTAATCATCGGTGACTCTTCCGCCATACTGTACTTCCCCAAGCATGTACCTATAGGAAGAAAATTATGAATAAAACAAATATAAATGTTATTAACCTTTACCTAACGGTATTCCAACTGACACCCTTAATAGGATCGAGGTCGTCCAAATGGTTCTGCACAAACATACAACTAGCCAACCAATCAGCTGAATTAAACTCGTAGGGTATGTTCCAACCCAAAGGACCAAATTTACGACGTTCTTGAACAACGGTGTGTAGAAAGGAAATTGCATAAATTAAGGGAAGATATTGTGGTTGGTCGTTATAATCAAGCATGTCTTGATTTATTGTCGAATAGGTTCGCAGAAGACCAGCTCGTACACCTTAACACGAAATAATATTTCAGTTTAGGATAAAAAACCAATAGATCAGTACCTGATGGAGGCTCATTGGTGAATTTTATACACAACTGTAGTAAACTAATAGGGAATAAGGGATGAACTTCTGTGGTCATCCATAATCTAAAATCTGGATGTATAGGAGCCCCGCTTTTTTCAAGATCAAGAATTAATAAAAGTACTTCCGTCATGTAATCAAGACCTAAATGGCAGTTTTGCAATAACGCCCAAAATCCCTAAAAGGGTTATTCTGATATAAGGCGCTCCACCAAATGTCACGGTTAACTTACATCGGTCATAGCTTGCGAGAGTAATTTTCTAGCATGCACTTCTTGTCCTTGTCCCATAGACATACACTTGCAGACGTTCTCTAAACGTTTTGCTTGTTGCTCTACGTAAGGGGTGGGATCAGCCCCGACTGTAAGGAAACACACCATTGGGGTTAAAGGTCGACTTTCTGCGTGCATGGATTCCATATTTAAAATCACAGGTTCTGCAAAACGCGCCCCCATTGAGGCCGCGATATATTTACGACTTTGGGTTAAAGTACGATCAGTACACCATGCCCTATAAATAAAATTATCTACAAGGGGACAAAAATAAAAAATCCCTAAACCTTATCATCAAAAGCTTTCTAAAAGTATCCAAGCTAGTATATCCATCTGGGATTGGAGATTCTTCAGGTGCGTCCTTATCGAACCAATGCTTCCACGCCCTTTCATTATTTTCCACCTAAAAAAAGATTGTTATTTTTCAATCCCTTTAAAACTGTACCCATAAGTACCTGTTGTAAGATGTATTGGAAGTGTCGAAGTTTAGAAAGTTCAACAAGGTTAAGCCAAGTCATGTCTGTGATCCATTTTGCTGGTTTTTCAGGACATGCGTTTAAATCTAAAGCCGCACCACCCTTAATAAGGTATTGGAATTCTTCGTGGGTTACAAATTCCCTATTCATGTCTATTTTTAATGTCATCAAGAGGACGTACATGTATTTGTCTACTTCGTATAGACCACGAGATTTGTATTTAAACATTTCATATGTCATGTATTCTATAATGAACCCAATTCGTCTGAAATGTTAAACTGTTAGGGGTTGGATTAGATTGGGTTTTTTTAAAGATACCTTTGGGTTATTGGAGTTTTTTCTGAACGATGCATGGATACGTCAAACCGTTCCAAAAATTGCTCCAAGGATGTTTGATACATACAGTTGACCATAGCCATACTTGTTACCAAGAAGTACAACACGCTTCCTCTTGTAGCAACAGCCCTATTGGTAAACTTTTTGGGTAAAATAAATTGGGTTGATGAATGGGGGTTGTTTACCTAAATTCTTCTCGTGCTGCGTTGATTTTGATTTCAGTTTCCTTGGCAATTTCCAGTTTTTCCCTTACCTCTGCTGCAGTATTTCTGGTTGTGTTCAAAACTTCCAGGACTGATTCATCATCCACTAAAGATCCTTGAGTCGTGGTTAATTTGTACAACAAATTAGCTTCCAATTCCTGCATTTTACGTTTATTAGACGTCACATCCTTAATTAGATTTGTACGTTCAGCTTCCAGTTCCCTTTTCTCTGTTAAAATCACTCTTCCTAACAATTGATCTTCTAAACCTATTTAGAAAAATTATAAGGGATTGATTATTGGATTTGGAAAGGTTTTTCACCCTTCATTGTGACCGTAAAGTCAATAATTGAAGCACGTGCGTAAATTTCTGGCGTATACGAAGGATTCGCCAGTTTTGTGGTCATATACATCCTGAAGTCTTTATTGTAGTCGACTTCTTTATCTCCAACTTTTACTTTGTATGTTGTACCAACTTTAATGTGATTCTTTTCCATTACGTTGTCTAAAACAGGATCCAGTTCTTCCATGACGTCTTCAATTAACATTGGGTAACCTAACGATACCGAATCTTCAATATGGTTTCTGTAGGAAAAAAGAAAGTTAAAAAAAAACGGAGAGACTGATTATTTTTGGGGGATGAAATACCAACCTGAAGTACTTATGATTAAGAGAAGTAACAATCAGATTATTTTCTTTCTCCATATTCTTCAACCAAGCTTTTCCCTGACTTTGTGGATCTATCAACAGGGCATACCTCGAAGCTTTCGTGACAATTATACCGTTTTGTATAGACAACTCATCCGTTGGCAGCCCTTGGAGATTCCATTCACCTATCTAAAAATTTTATTAGAAAAAAATTCCAATGATTTAAAAAAACTTACTGTAGGTGTGTCAATTAAACTTTCTGTAATGTTAATATTTATGGAAACAGGAATTTTAAGTTGAACAAGAAGATCAAGCCAAAGTGTTTGTTGGGTTAATCTAAATTCCTGATTAAAAGGACCCGAGTAACTCAAAAAGCCCACCAACATCACGACATCCCCAATTAATCTTTCAGTTTCGGCTTTAAACAACGCGGATTGTTCAGTCCAACGGATTCTTTCTCCACTTAAACCGTCAATTAAAGCTGAAGCTTGGTCCATTTTATTTTGGCACCGCATTGCATCATCAAGAACAATCTGAAAATAAAATTATTTTAAACATTTGGATCCTCGACAAACACCAATCAATATCCGCGGCACTTTGACTTGCACCACTCCTAATTTTTTTTCAGGATTTACCTGTTTAAGCCTCATAGCTTCATCATATTCCATTTGACACATTCTCACTTCTTCTTCCTTTTTCTGTAAAAGTTCCATGGCGTCATGCAATTCCGTTTCTGCCTTTTCTAGTTTTGCTTGTTGTCTCGCCAAGTTAGCCTAAAAGACAAATAATTTCATAAACAAGGAAGTGGGGAGGGTTAATAAAACCTACTTTTAAGGGTAACACTTCACGGTTAACTGCAAAGAAAGAAGACATAGCAATGGTCCATGAAATCAGACCAGCCACGTTACCACAAGCTTGTTTAGCGCTTTCAAAAGTGTATGACGGAAAATCAAAATAAGGTACCAACAAGTCAATCATCTCTGCATTTATTGTGTCTTTGGGATACCCTTGGAGATTGGCTAGAAATTTGGTGTCTGCCATGACCTAGAATAGTAAAACATTCGATTCGGTTCCAGGACCATACGAGGAATAAAGAAACCTTTAATGATTCTGCCCATGATGTAATCAAGAAATTCTTCTCTGGGTCCATTTTTACGGGTTCTACTTTTCGCTTAAAGTAAAGAAGTACAGCATCCATGATCACCATGATCAAATGTGGAGGCTTTCCTAGTTTTCGTACCGTTGCAATATCTCCAGGCTTGATAGTCTAAATAAAAAAATTATTAGAGTTGCAGGAGAAACCGTTTCGAATAATTATTACCTGTAAAGCTGATTCGGCAGCATCCAATGCAGGTTTAGCTGCCAAAAGCTTCTTCTCAGCTTCCTTCTGATCCTTACCAATTTTAGTTACAAGAGTTTCAGCCCGTTCTTTTACAATTGTTGCCTCTTCTTTGATTTTGTTCGCTATTTCTGACGCTGCTACTACAACTGCCAGTACCTGGGCAAATAAAAATGTACCAATCAAGTTAACATGTTTCGCGAGACTCTGTCTCACTGCATCCTTTGAAAAATTTAATTTACCTTTTCTGCAGCTGCACTGGCAACCACTATTTCTGCATTTTTAACTTCCAATTCTTGTCTGAGTACATCTACGCTTACTGCAGCTTCGATTAATTTTGTAAGCCCTGTTTTCATTCTCATTGCCATAACAGCAATACCATCATGTTTATCTTTATATAAGACTTTATAACTTGCAAGAAATGAAAGAAATGTCTTCGGGGTAACATAAGTTTGTCGTCGAAACCTGAAAGGTTTAGAGATTTTTTTGGAAACCTATTGCAAAGTCTTATTGCTATTAAGTACCTGTCGTAATAGGTCGTACACATATCTCCAACACTTTCCTGGATCTCTCCCATGATTTTAATGAGTTCTATTTTAACTTCAGGTGTACACACCATGGGAAATTCTCCTAAGAAATGATTAGATACGGCGATTAGAGCGTCTTTTGGCCAACGAAAATACCAATCCATGGAACAACCGGATATAAGTCCAGGAAACTTCATTGCTCTGCTTCTGAATTTTTCTCCCACCTACAAAGTTTGACTATCACTAACGAATCTTCCAAACAAAGTTGGCTAACGCGTGAAATTTACTTACAGGTGAAAAACACAGAACCGTGTGAAGATTCGAACGTGCCCTGGATATAAAAAAGTCGTAGAGAATATCATTGGTTGGAATATTTTTAGGGGCAACTTTTTTCATGACAGGTATAAGCTCTGATTGGATTTCGTCTAATTCGTCTTTTGCGAAGAGGTTTGCAATTTCCCCAGAACTCAATACGTTGTTCAAGGATTCCAAAAAGGTTTCTTCCTTAATATCGTTATCAGTAAAAATGAAACTAATTCCCTGTCCTTCAAATCCTGCCACCCTGTATAAATATTTCATGTCCTCCATGAAATTATTTAAACTGTACGCTCTGTAAGCAAAAGGACGTGTAGGTACTAACCGTCCTGAAATATATTCTTCAAATATTGTACCTTGTTAAAGAGATTTGGAAATGCCTGTAATTAGCAATGTAGGATGCAAGTTTAGTCACACTTTGTTTACCAGAACCGCCAACCCCTACTAAAAGGGCGTTACCTCGGGGGGTTCGTATAATTCTTGACACAATATTTAAATGTACCATACAGTCGTGGAAAAATACTAAATCCATTGAACCACCGCGTACATTTTCGTTATAACCATCCACAAATGCTAGAAGAGTTAATTTTATACCAAGGCCAAAAGGTGAATTTTTTTCGTCCGAGCCTGAGGCAAAAACGAAAAATCACTTCTTGGTAGAGATGCAAAACTCACAAAATAATTTTTCTTTGACAAACTCCCAACTAGGAATTTCTTCGTATACTTTTGGAGCATCAAAACAAAAGTCATCAGGTTCATCCCCGGTAGCTTCAGGTGGTTCCCGTAAATAATCAACCCAGAATGTCTCTTCAGGTGGATAATGTTTGTTATATACTTCATCACCTAACTCTATTTTAGCTTGCTTTCTCAAGGTGGCTAGGAACCAGTCACGATCAGCTTGAGTTGTAAACCTTCAATATTAGATGGGTTAGATGGTTTTGGTTAAAAAGAATTTGGGTTTGCCCAACACGAATAATAATAATCCTACCTATCTGATATAACTCTAGTACATTCATGTTGCCATAACTTTAACAACGAACTAAGACTCTGACATTCTAAATCTTGAACGGTCAAAATTCCTTGCCATATCCTGGACAAATCCCTCAAATTAAACACGTAATGAAATTTAGCTGGGGTTGGTAACATTTTGCCTTTAGTTGCCGCCCATATGTGTCGTGTAAGTGGAATTAATTTTGGAATAAATTCCACAATCACTGGTTGAAAACGTTCTATACAAAAATAGCCTTCTCCGACCTGTCCTGAAATATACGGGAGTACCATTAAGGGGTCTGATTCTAACCCAAAACTTACTGAAAATCATATCCATGGAACTAATACTGGGCAAAGTGCAGTTAAATATACAAAATTGCCTCTTCAACCGATGAGGAATGTCGTTTCTACCACCACCAGGATGAATCATGGCTGCCAAAAATTGAATGTCTAACAGTGTCGAAAAATCTCCTGGTTTGTCCAAACTGTAGAAACCTAAAAAGTTTATAATTTTAATGTACTGGGACGCCCATTCTACCCCTATGGCTTATGGCCCTAAGGCCTATGGCTTTATGGAATATCTCCTTCCATTTACTTTTGTCCATGGCTTTTTGCTTCTAGCTTGTTGCCCCTAATCAGTGATAAAAACTAAAACATCTTATGATTTGAAATATTTTTTAAATATAATCAACAATTATTTTTAATCATGAGAAAGTACAAATGCGTTTCCTTTCCTTTCAAATACAAAATTCGCTAACATAAATTTATAACAATAACGATCTGGTGACAGGTCTCCTGCTGCGAGTTCAAGTATCTACCCATTCAAATTTTTTATCGAAAAATCCTTTTCACGAGGTGAATAATATTCCAGCTGCACCCTTTAAAAAGTCGTAAATTCTCTTTATCTTAAGTGCTCGAATAGTTAGCGGTTTTACAATTTTGTTGTATGACTAATAAAGACAAACTTCCCATTATGTAAGACTTTTTGCGCATTTTGTGGTGTCCTTTTCGGTAACTTCGGCGTTTCTCTTTTAATTCTGATTTAAATGTTTACCTTTTTTTTTGAAATAATTTTTTACTAAGCAGTACAGTCAGGAGACTGTAAGGGCCAAAAGAAAAGTACTTCTTTTTAATTCTGAAAGTTTTTTTTTTCTCGGTCGCGCTGGGCTGATGATTTGTTCACATTTTCGTATCTGTCGTCTTTATATCTCAACCCTTCTTTCGTCCTACCTTTGTCTCTATCTGCCTTGATTATTTCGTTTACTCACCCTTCATTTCCATTAATTGTCGTACAATTTCATTTGTTATTTGATCACCCCAATCATTGATAACTGGCATGTTGATGTCGTCTATAAAAATGGACAAGACCTTTCCTGCAGGTGGTCCATATGTAGTACCAACCCTTTTATCCACATATGATTCAATAATTCGCTGAAAATTCCACAGAATAATTTTCTTTTGCGAAATTAAAGTTACCTACATACCTGAACCATATTTGGAGTGGTTGCTGAAGAAAAATTAAACGATTTGCTGATTTGAAACTCCGGATCAAACCCATTAAGATAACCCTTTATCATTACCGTTTTTGCAGTACCTTGTTCACCTATGAATAAAAAATTAAAATTTTTTAATCCTCTCAAATTAATCTTTTACCTATAAGTAAGACTGCTTTTCCTTGTTTCGCGGTATTCTCAATCAAAAATGCTGTTCTAACATTATCCACGTTTGGAACCAAAATACTGTTGTATTCCAAAACCTGATCAGGTGGATATAAAAAGGGTTCGACCCTTTCATTCCAATGTTGCCATCGACCATTCTCATTAACCACATATTCAAATATGGATTCATCTTCTCCACATTTGGGCCAATCCATTTTCACAGGATTTTTAACAGCGTATTCTTCTAGTTTGCATCTGTCGTCCAATTCCAAAACAGCACCCAAAGACCACATCATTGAAAAAATAAACAACCTTTCAAGATGCCTATCAGTATACGTTCCTAAAACATGAATCATAAAAAAAATTAAATTTTCTTTATTAAAAAACTTTACTAGGTTGTTCTTCTTCTGCAACCATGAGCAACCCTTGGAGTACATCATAACATTGTTTTATATACAAAGCTTCACGTATCATCATTTTTGGTTTCAATTTAACTTGAAGGAAATTATGTAACTCGTCGTAAATTTTATTAAATAAGTTTCTAAATGTGTCAGCTTCGTTCGCAGGACGAGTTTTCAACCAGCCCTTAAAAAATTGTATGTTAGATGAGGGTAAATTGAATCATAAGCAAGTTTACCTCTAAAATTGGGGGCCATGGTAAAACGGAAGCACTCATGAACACCATACCCATTCTAGAAACCGTCGCAGGACTTGCATTGTCTACATTATCTGGTTCGAAGACCAATTTTGAATTTGGGGCCATTACAATTCGATCTCCGTTAGCTAAGGTAAGGGTTTTGTTATCGTCTAAGACAGAGTTTAAGTTTTCTATCCATACAGCATCTACGGGTCCATCCAGGACTAACCTAAAACAAGATCGGTTTGATTGTATAAAACTTTTATTGATCTTAGTATTAAATTACCAGCAAAAATCAGATTTTTTAATTTTCAGTGTTCTTCTCCACAACGTTGAAAATATTCCGTCGGTCCAATCATTAGTAGCAACATCTAATCTACCAAACATTTGAGGGGCAGTAATTGCCTTAGGGTTCATTCTCATTTCTCTTGTAGGTAACCCATTTTCACTCATAGCTCGCATTAGGCAATACATGCATTGTGTTTTTCCAGCACCCGTAGGTCCTATCACGAAAAGCGTTCATCAAATCTTGATTATTTTTGAAAACTTAATATACCTAACACCATGAGGCCGTGCCTCACCAAATAAGTTTCGTATAACTGAACAATTTTTAAATTCCAACTTGGATAGTTGATGACTCCCATTTCGGCAGTCTGATTCGCTATGGCTTTTTGCAGTTCTTTCCATGAATGGGTGGAAAGTTTAATTCCAGGGAACATGTCTTCGATTAGAGATAAGAAAAGGGGTTCGTCTTCGTCCACCAGTTTACTTAGATTCATGTCCCTGAATTGAAGAATTTTGATGCATTTTGAGAGAAGAGAAGAAAGGGAAATACAAACCTTAAAACTCTCATTACGATTGTTTCTTCCGTGTCGTTAGGATTCATTCTTTTCTGTGCTCCCAAGGTTCGCAATACGGAGAGAATATTGCGTAGTCCAAAATCGTAATGCACCTAGAGGAAATATTTTAAAGCAAAGAACAGAAGACGAAAGGACAGAAAGAAAAATTCTCGGCCGACTAGACATGAGCTTAAGCAAATGGGGAAGATTGATTGAGGAACATGTCTTCTTTCAAGTTGTCTAAAGCCTTTTGATGACTGGAGACTGGTACTATATCCAATATTGGAAGGAAAGGAAAAATACGAAGAAGTCAGTGATACGACACCCACCTGTTTTGATAACTGCTCCTCACACAATTTATACAAAGTAAAGAACTTCCTGGACAACACAATATTATCTTTAAATCCACAAGAGGCCAACTTGACTCGAATAATAATCTGTCGGTCAGGTACCATCATGGCGACACTTCGGAACATAATCTTCAAATTTTCCGGTAACTCTTGTCGACCAGCATAACCCGGATTCATGGTTAAAAATATCCCAAACTCGATATTCATCGATACATTATCCCCATCCCTATAAACATCCCCCGTTATTCAACATTCTTCGGCAATTAAGCGAAGAAAACTTACATAAATATAAACATCGGTTTCCTTTCTTTCCGTGCAGTCAAAACAATATAAATTTGTTGAGCAGCCACAGATAACACGGGCAATTCTATTCTGTTGAACTCGTCGAAGCATCCCCAAGTTCCAGATTGTGCTAATCCCTTCAAGAAAATGATTGTAGAATTATTAGGAAATAGGACAGAAGGGATAGTATGCGGAGAAGGATAACCTGATTGTGATGGAAAAGGAAAAAGGGCCCAGCAATCAAAAAAGGGATGGAAAAAAAGTGCAACAAAAATGAAAGTATGTTAGTAAGATACGGAAATCTCGGTGTAGAATGAAACTGCAATTTTGAATAATATTCACTTTCTGTTAGTGTATGCAGTTGCACGTTGAAAATAATTTAGACGTCAGGCCCTTCGGTTTATTATTAAAAATATTACAACTTTCATCGTACAAACAAAACATATTTACTAAAAGAATGCAAGTACTCAAACTGCAATTTTGAATATTCACTTTCTGTTAGTGTATGCATTTGCACGTTGAAAATAATTTAGACGTTAGGTCCTTCGGTTAATTATTAAAAAAATTAAAACTTTCATCGTACAAACAAAACATATTTACTAAAAGAATGCAAGTACTCAAACTGCAATTTTGAATATTCACTTTCTGTTAGTGTATGCATTTGCACGTTGAAAATAATTTAGACGTCAGGTCCTTCGGTTAATTATTAAAAAAAATTAAAACTTTCATCGTACAAACAAAACATATTTACTAAAAGAATGCAAGTACTCAAACTGCAATTTTGAATATTCACTTTCTGTTAGTGTATGCATTTGCACGTTGAAAATAATTTAGACGTCAGGTCCTTCGGTTTATTATTAAAAAAATTAAAACTTTCATCGTACAAACAAAACATATTTACTAAAAGAATGCAAGTACTCAAACTGCAATTTTGAATATTCACTTTCTGTTAGTGTATGCATTTGCACGTTGAAAATAATTTAGACGTCAGGTCCTTCGGTTTATTATTAAAAAAATTAAAACTTTCATCGTACAAACAAAACATATTTACTAAAAGAATGCAAGTACTCAAACTGCAATTTTGAATATTCACTTTCTGTTAGTGTATGCATTTGCACGTTGAAAATAATTTAGACGTTAGGTCCTTCGGTTAATTATTAAAAAAATTAAAACTTTCATCGTACAAACAAAACATATTTACTAAAAGAATGCAAGTACTCAAACTGCAATTTTGAATATTCACTTTCTGTTAGTGTATGCATTTG
This sequence comes from Hemicrepidius hirtus, assembly GCA_963082805.1. Lineage (NCBI taxonomy): Eukaryota > Metazoa > Arthropoda > Insecta > Coleoptera > Elateridae > Hemicrepidius > Hemicrepidius hirtus. The sequence goes on from OY720162.1 coordinate 31,198,275, forward strand.
CACGTTGAAAATAATTTAGACGTTAGGTCCTTCGGTTAATTATTAAAAAAATTAAAACTTTCATCGTACAAACAAAACATATTTACTAAAAGAATGCAAGTACTCAAACTGCAATTTTGAATATTCACTTTCTGTTAGTGTATGCATTTGCACGTTGAAAATAATTTAGACGTCAGGTCCTTCGGTTTATTATTAAAAAAATTAAAACTTTCATCGTACAAACAAAACATATTTACTAAAAGAATGCAAGTACTCAAACTGCAATTTTGAATATTCACTTTCTGTTAGTGTATGCATTTGCACGTTGAAAATAATTTAGACGTCAGGTCCTTCGGTTTATTATTAAAAAAATTAAAACTTTCATCGTACAAACAAAACATATTTACTAAAAGAATGCAAGTACTCAAACTGCAATTTTGAATATTCACTTTCTGTTAGTGTATGCATTTGCACGTTGAAAATAATTTAGACGTCAGGTCCTTCGGTTAATTATTAAAAAAAATTAAAACTTTCATCGTACAAACAAAACATATTTACTAAAAGAATGCAAGTACTCAAACTGCAATTTTGAATATTCACTTTCTGTTAGTGTATGCATTTGCACGTTGAAAATAATTTAGACGTCAGGTCCTTCGGTTTATTATTAAAAAAATTAAAACTTTCATCGTACAAACAAAACATATTTACTAAAAGAATGCAAGTACTCAAACTGCAATTTTGAATATTCACTTTCTGTTAGTGTATGCATTTGCACGTTGAAAATAATTTAGACGTCAGGTCCTTCGGTTTATTATTAAAAAAATTAAAACTTTCATCGTACAAACAAAACATATTTACTAAAAGAATGCAAGTACTCAAACTGCAATTTTGAATATTCACTTTCTGTTAGTGTATGCATTTGCACGTTGAAAATAATTTAGACGTTAGGTCCTTCGGTTAATTATTAAAAAAATTAAAACTTTCATCGTACAAACAAAACATATTTACTAAAAGAATGCAAGTACTCAAACTGCAATTTTGAATATTCACTTTCTGTTAGTGTATGCATTTGCACGTTGAAAATAATTTAGACGTTAGGTCCTTCGGTTAATTATTAAAAAAATTAAAACTTTCATCGTACAAACAAAACATATTTACTAAAAGAATGCAAGTACTCAAACTGCAATTTTGAATATTCACTTTCTGTTAGTGTATGCATTTGCACGTTGAAAATAATTTAGACGTCAGGTCCTTCGGTTTATTATTAAAAAAATTAAAACTTTCATCGTACAAACAAAACATATTTACTAAAAGAATGCAAGTACTCAAACTGCAATTTTGAATATTCACTTTCTGTTAGTGTATGCATTTGCACGTTGAAAATAATTTAGACGTCAGGTCCTTCGGTTTATTATTAAAAAAATTAAAACTTTCATCGTACAAACAAAACATATTTACTAAAAGAATGCAAGTACTCAAACTGCAATTTTGAATATTCACTTTCTGTTAGTGTATGCATTTGCACGTTGAAAATAATTTAGACGTCAGGTCCTTCGGTTAATTATTAAAAAAAATTAAAACTTTCATCGTACAAACAAAACATATTTACTAAAAGAATGCAAGTACTCAAACTGCAATTTTGAATATTCACTTTCTGTTAGTGTATGCATTTGCACGTTGAAAATAATTTAGACGTCAGGTCCTTCGGTTTATTATTAAAAAAATTAAAACTTTCATCGTACAAACAAAACATATTTACTAAAAGAATGCAAGTACTCAAACTGCAATTTTGAATATTCACTTTCTGTTAGTGTATGCATTTGCACGTTGAAAATAATTTAGACGTCAGGTCCTTCGGTTTATTATTAAAAAAATTAAAACTTTCATCGTACAAACAAAACATATTTACTAAAAGAATGCAAGTACTCAAACTGCAATTTTGAATATTCACTTTCTGTTAGTGTATGCATTTGCACGTTGAAAATAATTTAGACGTTAGGTCCTTCGGTTAATTATTAAAAAAATTAAAACTTTCATCGTACAAACAAAACATATTTACTAAAAGAATGCAAGTACTCAAACTGCAATTTTGAATATTCACTTTCTGTTAGTGTATGCATTTGCACGTTGAAAATAATTTAGACGTTAGGTCCTTCGGTTAATTATTAAAAAAATTAAAACTTTCATCGTACAAACAAAACATATTTACTAAAAGAATGCAAGTACTCAAACTGCAATTTTGAATATTCACTTTCTGTTAGTGTATGCATTTGCACGTTGAAAATAATTTAGACGTCAGGTCCTTCGGTTAATTATTAAAAAAAATTAAAACTTTCATCGTACAAACAAAACATATTTACTAAAAGAATGCAAGTACTCAAACTGCAATTTTGAATATTCACTTTCTGTTAGTGTATGCATTTGCACGTTGAAAATAATTTAGACGTCAGGTCCTTCGGTTTATTATTAAAAAAATTAAAACTTTCATCGTACAAACAAAACATATTTACTAAAAGAATGCAAGTACTCAAACTGCAATTTTGAATATTCACTTTCTGTTAGTGTATGCATTTGCACGTTGAAAATAATTTAGACGTCAGGTCCTTCGGTTAATTATTAAAAAAAATTAAAACTTTCATCGTACAAACAAAACATATTTACTAAAAGAATGCAAGTACTCAAACTGCAATTTTGAATATTCACTTTCTGTTAGTGTATGCATTTGCACGTTGAAAATAATTTAGACGTCAGGTCCTTCGGTTTATTATTAAAAAAATTAAAACTTTCATCGTACAAACAAAACATATTTACTAAAAGAATGCAAGTACTCAAACTGCAATTTTGAATATTCACTTTCTGTTAGTGTATGCATTTGCACGTTGAAAATAATTTAGACGTCAGGTCCTTCGGTTAATTATTAAAAAAAATTAAAACTTTCATCGTACAAACAAAACATATTTACTAAAAGAATGCAAGTACTCAAACTGCAATTTTGAATATTCACTTTCTGTTAGTGTATGCATTTGCACGTTGAAAATAATTTAGACGTCAGGTCCTTCGGTTTATTATTAAAAAAATTAAAACTTTCATCGTACAAACAAAACATATTTACTAAAAGAATGCAAGTACTCAAACTGCAATTTTGAATATTCACTTTCTGTTAGTGTATGCATTTGCACGTTGAAAATAATTTAGACGTCAGGTCCTTCGGTTTATTATTAAAAAAATTAAAACTTTCATCGTACAAACAAAACATATTTACTAAAAGAATGCAAGTACTCAAACTGCAATTTTGAATATTCACTTTCTGTTAGTGTATGCATTTGCACGTTGAAAATAATTTAGACGTCAGGTCCTTCGGTTAATTATTAAAAAAAATTAAAACTTTCATCGTACAAACAAAACATATTTACTAAAAGAATGCAAGTACTCAAACTGCAATTTTGAATATTCACTTTCTGTTAGTGTATGCATTTGCACGTTGAAAATAATTTAGACGTCAGGTCCTTCGGTTTATTATTAAAAAAATTAAAACTTTCATCGTACAAACAAAACATATTTACTAAAAGAATGCAAGTACTCAAACTGCAATTTTGAATATTCACTTTCTGTTAGTGTATGCATTTGCACGTTGAAAATAATTTAGACGTCAGGTCCTTCGGTTTATTATTAAAAAAATTAAAACTTTCATCGTACAAACAAAACATATTTACTAAAAGAATGCAAGTACTCAAACTGCAATTTTGAATATTCACTTTCTGTTAGTGTATGCATTTGCACGTTGAAAATAATTTAGACGTTAGGTCCTTCGGTTAATTATTAAAAAAATTAAAACTTTCATCGTACAAACAAAACATATTTACTAAAAGAATGCAAGTACTCAAACTGCAATTTTGAATATTCACTTTCTGTTAGTGTATGCATTTGCACGTTGAAAATAATTTAGACGTTAGGTCCTTCGGTTAATTATTAAAAAAATTAAAACTTTCATCGTACAAACAAAACATATTTACTAAAAGAATGCAAGTACTCAAACTGCAATTTTGAATATTCACTTTCTGTTAGTGTATGCATTTGCACGTTGAAAATAATTTAGACGTCAGGTCCTTCGGTTAATTATTAAAAAAAATTAAAACTTTCATCGTACAAACAAAACATATTTACTAAAAGAATGCAAGTACTCAAACTGCAATTTTGAATATTCACTTTCTGTTAGTGTATGCATTTGCACGTTGAAAATAATTTAGACGTCAGGTCCTTCGGTTTATTATTAAAAAAATTAAAACTTTCATCGTACAAACAAAACATATTTACTAAAAGAATGCAAGTACTCAAACTGCAATTTTGAATATTCACTTTCTGTTAGTGTATGCATTTGCACGTTGAAAATAATTTAGACGTCAGGTCCTTCGGTTAATTATTAAAAAAATTAAAACTTTCATCGTACAAACAAAACAAATTTACTAAAAGAATGCAAGTACTCAAACTGCAATTTTGAATATTCACTTTCTGTTAGTGTATGCATTTGCACGTTGAAAATAATTTAGACGTTAGGACCTTCGGTTAATTATTAAAAAAATTAAAACTTTCATCGTACAAACAAAACATATTTACTAAAAGAATGCAAGTACTCAAACTGCAATTTTGAATATTCACTTTCTGTTAGTGTATGCATTTGCACGTTGAAAATAATTTAGACGTCAGGTCCTTCGGTGAATTATTAAAAAAATTAAAACTTTCATCGTACAAACAAAACATATTTACTAAACGAATGCAAGTACTAATGCGAGACCGATGAAGGCTGGTGGGAGATTATGGGATGGTGGAAGACGAAGAGATAGCTTCAAATAAAATGGTTAGGTTAGCCGATTTTTCAAACGGTTGGTTTTGGATTGATGATAACATCAACGACCAATGGAAAGATTCGAAAAAAGAACACGTGAAGCTAAAATAAAAGAGTGGATACTTTAAAAATTCTTCCTAAGCCGCGGAAATCCATTTGATCCGAACAATTAAACACTACAACAAATTTTCCAAGGGTTCGGCCCATGTCTTTGGTGGTTTCGGTTTTACCAGTTCCCGCTGGGCCTGCAGGTGCTCCTCCCATATTCATCCCTGTAACAATAAAACCCTAAAATCAGGCCCTAACCTTTTATGTATTGCCTTACAAATAGCTTGCGCTAAAGTAATGTAACACCGATCCGTTAACGGTGTAATAGCAAGTCTTTCAGTTATTCCTAAATATTCATTCTGGTAAAGGAATATGACGTCAGTTATTTTCACATCACATTCATCGTTTTCTTCATTGTAATAAAATCTAGCTTGTTTTTGCCATTCAAAGTCATTCAGTGCTCTTACCCTAAGTCTGACCATATCATCAAAAATGTCTCTGAATCAAATAAAAAAGAAATGCAGATAAGGTTTTGAGTTTTTAATTTAATACCTTTGATGGACATGAATAGTGACCATGGTTTCAAATCGAGTACGTTGCATTTTAGTAAGATCCTTTGATGTTAGATCAATAAGATCGTTCAAAAGATCTAAAAATCTCTGATTGGTCACCTTCATAATTACACGATCAACTTTAGCTTTTCTAATTGCAACTTCGGCTTCTTTTGTCCAAAGTATTTGGACACCAACCAATCCAGCCTTAAATTTTTTTTATTGTAATTAAATAAACCACATCGAAAAAAATATTACCTGGCCACAAAATGGGACAAAACCTTGAATAAAATTATACTCAGGATCAGTAAAACATTGGGCCATAACTGCAATAACATTCTTTACGGTGTCCCGAACCATAAATAATAATTTATTTAACCATAATTCAACACCACCGATACAAGTAACAGGTTTGTCGAATAGTATTGTTTCTCCCAAATCGGATTGCATTGCTATGATGTCTTCGTATTTCACTTCATCGAACACAACCTGAAATAGTTTTAGTATTTTTTTTTCTATTTTCTTTTGTATTACATCAAGAGTTACTTTATAGACAGCATCAAACAAGCTTAACAAATGTGGTTGGATTGAATGCGGATCTGAACTTTGTCCCAAGATTTCCAATAATACAGGATCCGAAATGAAGAAAAATCGAGGAAAACACAAACGTTTTGATTCTAAAAAGAAAAAATAGAAACATAGTGAAAATTAATTCAAGGACTTACCCAAATATCCTGTTAAACTCTTTTGACAGGTTTCCAGTTGTTCTAAAAGGTGGGGAAGGAGTTGGGACATGGTTTCATCCCCAGTACAACATTCAACCACATTTAGGAGTTCGTGTGCCCTAAACATGATCTTCATCCAAGCTTTATCAATTCCCTAAAATATTTAGATTAGGAATGTGGTTGGGGTTGCCAAAAAGTGCCTTACACTGAATCGTTTAGCTTCAGCAGGTAATTGTTTGGAAATATCCCCTCCAACAAACACAGCTTCTAAATAAATCCATAAATTTTGAACTTGCATCCATTTTTCCAAAATTTCCGAAGTTGTTACAAGTTTGTTTACCCATAATTGGATATCTTTCTTGAATGGTGCGTTGTATCTGCAAAATTAATGTTTTTTAATTATTTCGGATTTCAAAAATTATTTTTACTACCGATTGCTCAATAAAGAATTTAAGATCATCAAGCTATCTTCAAGCATTGCAATTATTTCTCCTGTTTCTTGTCCTTTTAGAAGGAGTTCACCTCTTGCTTTGAAGGCACTGAACTGTAAGTCAACAACAGCCCAATCTGTTATGACTTGCTTTAACTTTGCTTCAATATCCTTTTCTTTTACTGCGCTAATGCAAATGTCCTGTTTGGATAAAAATTATAACAACTGGCAAAACTAAAAATAAAATTAACTTGCCTCAACATCATCTTTGAATTTTAGTAGGGGAGCCTCCATTACATTCCTCAAAGTAAAGGTTGGAGATTCAATAGGAAAATCATAACTTGTAACTTTGGCTATTCTTTTCCAATGGCGATCTTTCATTGCCTAAAATATACACCCCATTAATCTACCCAAAGCAAGAAGAAGAAGATGGAAGTACCTTATTTGCCATCAATTCCAACAATGGACAAGTTTCATTAAAGTCGTCAATTTTTTTCTTTAGATCTAAGAATGCAGGCCAATCTTTCATGCCTTTGGGTAACTTACGACATCTGCAAGAAAAATCATGATAAAAAATTTTGGTAGTTTGGAGTCTTGTCAACGTTTCATCGTCAGACATTTTGGGATTTGGTGCTGGTACATAATTTGCCAACGTTTGTTTATTCCTACCTATTTTGGAATTCAGTTAATTCCGTCATAATAATCTCAGTGTCCACATCACTCCATAGAAGATCAAAATAACCATCAATGGTGCTGTTAACTTGCAAATACAACCCATAGAGTTTATTTAAAAGATTAAACTCTTTCTTTCTTTGATGCAAAGCCGGATAATCATTAACTTCAAGTCCAAAAAGGGCTTCACCACTGGAGTACATTTCGAATTTACCCCAAAGGTCATCAAATCGAGCTTGGAACAACAAAACCCTATCACTGGCTTCCCTAGCTTGCAATCCAGGTACCATGGGTCCATTTAACTCGAAATCATTGTCAAAAATGTCGACATCCCTAGCAAATACCGACACCCCTGCTGTTAATTCAGCTTGTAATGGACCTTGGACTTTACAAATTTCTTCTTGTACTTGCTTGGCCTTAAAAAATAAAACGTTTAAAACAATTTGAAGGGATTTTGAAGAAATGTGTCTTACATGGTTAACCATGTTGGTGAAAGTGTATCTCAAGGTATCTACACGTTCTATATCTTCTTTTGGAACGTCAATTTTGAATCTTATAAAGGTCGCGTATGCTTCTTCCATTAAACCTAAATCGGTGTCCATTTCGATAAAGTTCTCGCGAATTCTTGCTAGACAAGCCATTGCCAATCTTGAATTAAGCAAAGGTTAGTTTAAGAAAGTTAAAGGAGATCAAAAAACGGGTTACCTGCAATCATCGAGATCTTTAATGGGTTTGGAAAGTATTTTTTCTTGGGTTTTAATGAAGTCCACCATTTCGTTTAGTTTGTCTTTGTATCTTATGCCCAAATTTTTGCCCAACAAGTGCTTCCAAGCTTCGGATTCGACAAGTAACGCAAGCTTCATTTTATCTTAATATTAAAAACAATTATTTTACATTAAATTGCAAATAAATAATTGTAGCTAACCCATTAATATTTGAACGGCTCCAATATTATGGAAATCTACAATTTCTCGTATGTGATCAGCTCTGTCATCGTATTCGGTAAACTTTTCGGCAATCTCTACTACCAAAGGTTTTCCATCACAAAAATCTACCACCTGTTGTTCCCTATCTTCGGCCCATAGATATGAATATTGGAGGTATTCCTAAAATTAATAAGTCAGAAGGATGGAAGAAAGGGTTACGAATGTTTACCTCCAATAATCTTAAAACATCAGGTTGTAATAAATACATCGCACCTTGAAGGCCCATAAAAACACGTGTGATTTCTTTTTGTTCCGCAACGTTTTTGAAGTAATTTGGTTTATCATCATCTTCGTCAGTTGGACTAGCCCCGGCTAAAAATATTAAAATTTGAAAAAAAAGAACATAGACACCACTATCGTTAATTTTTCCCCCAAAAGGGTACCTGGTAATCGGTGGTTAAGCTTAATGTTTCAAAGTTTTTTAAAGCCAAAATAAGCCCATGTTCGACAAGTACCTTTTTGTTAGACACAACACAAACAAAAATTCCTACCAAATCTTAGATGTCCTTTTTCTTCTTTTCCTGATTGTCCCCACATTGGTATTTCTTTATGGATTTCGATTATATGACTTAAAAGTTGGGCAAAATGGCTTTGAATTTCATCCAAACTAGGATTGATAATTGCAATGGGAATATGAAGTTCCATGCTTGTTTTCATCATGGGTGTACTCGTCGATAACTCCAATAAGCTCCTAGCAGTTGCTCGTTTCTTCAAGAGATCCAAGGAAAGTTTGGTGCTTTTTACAAGACAATCTATGACTTTAGCATTGAAATAAGCAAACATTTCAAGACAATCATTGTGGATCATTGTTAGATCCAGAGGAGCATTTCGATCTATTTCTTTAAATGCTAGGATTTAAAAAGAAGATATTAGAAAGTGATCTGGCGCAATCCAGAAGTGGCCGAATAAAATTGGACCTACCAGCATCTTCTCCTTGGTTCAATTTCGAAGCCGAACTGACAGGTTTAACAGCTTTTTCAGGATCCAGCCAATCATATAGTCCGTCTTGTAATTCAGGGTTTGTTATCGTGCCCAAAAATTTGTTTATCAATTCAGTCACTGCCCTTTCAGCCGTGAAGAGTTTCAGCTGCATTTCTTGTGCTATGAGTATAATCGAACTAGATTTGTTGGTTTACACTAAACACCTACTTACTAATTTTTCGGCGATAAATTTTGCTTTGCTGAAGGAGATCGGAAGGACTTAATGGTACGGTAGGAAGGAAAACCAATGTTGTGACAGCAATGCTGTCTAATACTTCATCGATACGCGCCTCTTTCATATCATTAGCCTTTTGGGTTAAATTAATTATTTAAGAAGATTAATAATTGTTGTTTTTACCGTTTTAACGAATAGCTGTACGCTTTCCAAGACGTGCTTGATCTCATCACAAAATTGCGGGATTTTCATGGAAGTCCAAGTAATGGTAGACAAACCTGGCATAAAGACATTCTCCATTTTTATTAACTCAGCTCGCATTAAAGGGATAAACAATTTTGGTATATTTTTTCTTATAAACTTATCACGTTGGACTAGTTCTCTAATAACTTCATAAGCGTTGAGGATTTTATCTTTACAAAATAAAACTATTTGGGCCACATCAGGAACCTCTACAAAATATCTTGGTTGGTAATCTGTTTCCATTGGTCATCATTGACGAAAACCGTAACACATTGACGGATATATCAGCATTTGGGGTCAGCCCTTCAAGCGCCATGTCTGCAAATGCAGACGCTATTGGACTACTTAAATAGGACCATGGCTAACTTCATTCGCCGGCTATGACAGGATGTAATGTCTGTAGTGTCCGTCAATGTGTTTTAAAGGTCTCAATTTATTACCCAAGTCAAGTTTGTATATGTATTCAGTTTCTCGAATTGTTTCAGAGATGTATGGGTCGAAATTAATAACATATCGCTTTGTTTTATGGTGCTTCAACAACAACGGAGCGCTTAGTCCACTTCTTACCTTAAACAATCAGAAAATGTTTTAAAAACATGGTTTATAAGTTCGAACCAACTCGAGTTTTCAAGAGTAGGATGTGGGCCCTGGTGCATCGGTGCCAAACCTTAGCAGCAGAAATACTAAAGAAAAAATCTTACTTGCGCGACGTGTTTAAACCAAGCCTGATGATAAATCTGTTCATAGTGTACAAATACAGAAGCCAAAGAATTGTAAAGTTGGATACACTTTTGTGCTTTTCTATGACGCATCACCTACGACATTTCGAGTTAAATAACCAAAGAGAAAAAACTTAAGACTTTGTTACTCGAGTTTTTTCCTTGAAAATATTCATTGGATCTTCAATCCTTGAATACATCTGTCTGATCCATATTATTCTTCCACTAACAGGAGGCATTAGTCGAGGTAACTGAGGATTTTGTCTATCCTCATTGTACTGATCCCTGAGTTCCTCTATTTCGTCCTGAAACATTTCTAAAGCTTCCAAGTAACGCTCGCTTAAATGGAGACAGTCGAGGTCCAGTTTTTCGAATCTAACAGAAGACAAAGCTCATCATTAGGGCTCACCAGTCAAAAATATTTACCTATTCAATAATCGTAAGACGTTATCAGTATCAGACATTTTTTCCAAAGAATTCCCAACAAATTCTTCCAATTCCCATTCGGTGTCGACTACGTTTTGTTTAAAGTCCATGTAATCTTTATCGAAGAAATCTTGACGATGATTTAAAGCGTCGTATTTTTTCGATGATATTTTTTTATAGAATTCTTTGAATTTGTCTGCAAATTCGTCTATCCCTTCTATTGTACTGCTTTGTAAAATTGAATACTTAATGGTTATGGAAAAAACATCGACAATCTAAAAATTTTTAATATTAAATTAAATAAGGGAGTTGGAAACATTTTATAAATACTTCTTCGAGACGTTTTTTGAACGTTTCAAATTTTCCAAAAACATACATTTCGGAACAATCAAAAGCTGGTTCTCCAGCATCTTCCATTTTTTGTAAGGTTTGCTTGAAGCACTGATAATATTTTAGATATAAATCTAAACATGCCTGAAAATTAATTTTTAGTTGAATACAATGGGGGTGTAAAATATTTGCTACCTTTATTTTTTCAACAACTTCATCTTTTTTTTGAACCCAAATAGTTTTTGTTCCATTACAGTTAATATAACTTCGACACATGTTGATCATTTGATTTGAAACCTTGACGAGAATAGCTGTAACACTTGCTGTGTTATTATAATATCTTGAGGTGTTAAAAACCATCCGAATTGCGTACAAAAGGCTTGGAAGGTAATCAGGAATTTTGGTTGGGTCATATCTGTAAAGTGGCTCGCAGTATTTTTCCAAAGCGTATAAATATTTAACATTGTCTTGACATTTATTTCGGGCATCGGTCACTGCACAGTCTTGTTTTTTCCAAGTCTAGGATTTTTAATTATTTTTAATCTAACCACCAGAAGACGTATTTGTAAGTTACCTTAACCAATTTTGATCTAACTTGCATTAAATACTGGATATGCATAACGCATTCTATACCTTTGGTAAACTCCACGATGCTGGTAAACCTTGCTAACTGCCTTCTCCAGTATTCAATTTCAACTAAAGGACCCACGAATTCGTTTTCTCTTCGTAGTTGTGTGAATTGTGTTAAAACCTATTGGGAAAATAATTACCTTCTAATATACCTCCCTTAGTTTCTTACCCTTTCGATTTGTTTCTGCCAAACTCTTACAATAGTTTCGGTTTGTTGAAGAATATCAGGATCTCTTACAACATCTGCTAGTTTTTCTGGTGTTGATAATTTTTCATACAAACCCTCGTTTATAGTAAATATTACGGCTTCGTCTAAATCTATCTTTGTTTCTATAACAGGGATGAGTTTTAGAAAGAAATTAATTGGAAAATTACAACTTACTTTCTAAAAAATTAGCAAAGAACTCGAAATCCCCTAAAAAATCTTCTTTTGCTTGTAAACCAGCCCCAGTTTTCAACAAATCACCCCAATCTTTAGTGGTAGTTACTGATGGTGTAAGAAGTTTTGTTATAAAATCGGATGCTACTGCAACTGTATTCTGTTTCATGTCGAGCATGTTAAAATTTGCAAAGAATAAGTCATCGTTTAAATTCCTCATGTCGATGTCTTTGTGGTTATTATTTTTATATACCACGACAGCTTTTTCGATCATAGGTTCCCAACCACCATCGGTGACGTAAATTCTCTTCATTGTGTCTTTTATCTTGCTTGGATCATACCGACCACTTTCTATATAGTAAAGTATAATTTGAGTTTAAACTTCATAAAAAGAGGGGGTGGTAATTACCGATCTCATACGCTGGGCCGTCTTGATAGTAAAATAAAACCGCTTGTCGCCCTTGGGCAGTCAAAACACTGTCCAAATAACTGAGATTTGCTTGCATATCTATAACGCCTTGTATAATTTCGTTTGGTTCTAAATCCCAATACATTGCAACCATATCACAGACATGTCTGTGAGGCATCTGCATGCTTTGGAGTCTGGTAGCACGATTATCTTTAGCAACTCGCTAAAAATTATTCAGTGGTACAGGATTCTTTAAGCCAATTAAAATAACTCACTAGTCTTTCTTTTAATTTTTCTGTTTTTGTGCTGCTTCGTTTTCTTTTAGCAGCATCTAAATTGGCGGCCTGTTTGGGAACATCCACCACCTCCTCATCTCCTTTTTCTTCATCGTCCTCTACTGCACCAACGGACTGTGTAGACATGTGGTCGAAAATACTTTCGTCGTCATCCATCGTGCAAGATTAGCCTTGATATATTTCAAAACGGATTTGAAGATTATTTGTTTATTAATTAGGAGGATACTTACAGGAATAGGGTTAAAAATAAAGAATGTATGACATAGCTAGATTAAAAATATTTTTGTATTGACATAAAAATAAAAGTCGTTATGGTAACAGTTGCAGAATATTAGCACACTCAAATTTTTGGAAATTATTATCAATTTTGAAAATAACACCCTGTACAATTTAAGAAAGGTCACATCATGGCGAAGAGAAAAGCATGCAAAAAAATTCCCAAAAAAAGAGAGGAAAATGCTAGCAAAATGTAAAACTGAATAAAGTAAAGGATAAGGCGAGAACCAAGACAGGGAAACCATGTTGAGAAGAGGGGAAGAGAGACACACCGAGAAAGTTAAATAGAAAGAATCAAAAGTATCCTGTAACAGGGAAGAGAAAAGCAGGGAATTGGGCCGCGACTTCCTCCAAAAAAATCAGAAGCAAAATATGGATAAGACCGATACGACGAATAAAAAAATTGAATGAGTGAAAGAGAAAGAAATTATATAGGCATGGGAATATAGGCAACCCATTATACACTGCAAGTGTAGCAATAGTGCTAGCAGTGTATAATGGGTTGCCTGTATTTCAATGATAAAGTAGGCGGTTCATTTAACTTGAGCCAACTGGTCACCCAGAGATAACTTAACCTCTTTATATACGCTGACAGTCAGGTGTTTTGTGTGGTCACCATTTCATACCAATTGCTTGCAGTATAATACAAAAAAAATATAAACCAAACATTTTATTTATTCCCAAATTACATATTAGGCTTTTTTAACAAGTTTTAACATTTTCTTATATCTTTCATTTCTTATCCTGATATCAAGTTTAGCATCTATATACTCCAATTTATTCTTTAACGTATTTATAATAATAATATTTCTAGCCAAAGCTTTTGCTTGTTCCTTCCTTTCGTACTTCTGTATTTCTGTATGAGGTACCTTTTCATACTTTGTCTTCCTCTTAATCACACTAAACGCAATTCCATCCATCGCCAATTCCCTTTCCTCTCTTAAATCTCTTCCTTCCTTTCTCTTAAAATAGAAATGTATAAAAAGATGTCCTAGGGCGTACATTCGAGGCTCAATAGTTTGCAAATAAAGGCTTAACTTGAAGGGTTTACGATTTGGCGAACTATCAATCGAGTCGAAATATTTTTTGGTGTAGTTTGATAAGATTGGTAAGTAAGGATCAAAATGGGCACTTCTTTTTGCGGCACTGAACGAATGGAGCATCGTCGTTGCTATTAACCATCGGAAAACAAAGAAAAATCCAATAAAAATCGCCAAGTAATAAAGAAAGGTCAGAAAGAATGAGTCGTAATTTCCTAATCTTCCAATTCGAAAGGTCTTAGTGGCGAATGTAAGAACCGTGAAGAAACCCGCTTTGAAATTTTGGAAATCATAACTGAGTCTTCCAAATAAAAGATAACCAAACCAAGTGAATGAAATAATCAGCAAAGTGAGGTACAGGAAAAAACTACCAACCCTTGATTTGTAAACAACCGTTAAAGCTAAGTTCACACGATAACAGGTCGTGAAGAGATGACATATTTCGAGGATGACCAAAAATTGCATAAACGCTATAAGGATTAATAAAAGATTATCCCAAAAGGGTAACGATTCAAAATCTATGTATTCTTCAGATGATGCATGGGAAAGTTTTTCGGTGTAGTATTCATATTCCAAAATCTTTTTTGTGTAAATCACAACATTGGTTACTCCAACAACCAAAAGGAATTTTTTAATTTTGTTCCATTTATTCGTAAAGACTTGGTTAGGGCGAAGAAGTGAATATTTTATCGATTCCTTATGGATATACCAAACCAACCATATGAAGATCACCAATAAAAAAAATAACACGTATAATTGCGCTATAGCTTGCAATTCTTGCATTTGAACAATTTCTATATCGCTATTGATGTAATACACCCCTTGGACTGTACGTTCAGCTATAAGGGTTGTTAAGGTTAATTGATGCGTGTTCAAATTGTACAAGACAAAATCAATGTAAACAATGGTGGTTAAATAATCAAACCAATGGTTCTTGGATAAATATTCCAGTTTCATCAAGGAATCTTGTTTGGTCCGCCCTAAAAATGCTTGATACGACCCTGTATGGGATTCGGTTCCATTAGGATGCATAAAAATCCCCCTAAATATCGGTTTGGGGATCTGATACAACCATGGTTCTTTCATGGCCGCAACTCGAGCTCCTTCTTCTTGAAGTAATTCCCAACCTTCTGTATAGTTTTGATGATCAAATTTCTTGGTACACCGTGCAGACCATCTTGGTTTATATCTACATGCTGAAGGGGATTTTCTAATCTAAAAACAAAAAAGGGGTAATACTACCAAAAAGGAAACCTGGAAAAAATTTAATATTACTTGACGTAATCTGATAACCCCCACCAAAAAGTTAACTTCATCCATTACAGGATTTAATGGGTCCGTTTTTTTCATAACCCTTCCAGGATTATCAAAATATTGCAAGTTAGCTATGATGGTATTTTTTAAATAATCAACCAAGTCGGCTTCGGTATTAACGGTATCTGTCATTCCCGGACTTTTAAATAATCCCATAATATCTTCATGGTGTAAATAACAGGATGGGTCGAAAACATTATAGATCATGGTTGTAAAAAATAAGATAAATAACATTAACAGCATGAAGTCGGCGATAATGATCCTCATTAAGAAAGTGCTAACACGATTACGTCTAGCTTTCTGGACAACCTCTTCAACCAAAGGCATGTACATAGGGCTTTTCCTTAAATTATTAATTTTGTCAATAACGTGATTTTTTAGGTATTCAGGGACTTGGTATTCTGTGTTTAAAGCCGATATTATATCGCTGCGATCTTCAATCGAGTATTCCCGTCTGTTGAATAAAATTAATTTGATTGGAAAAAATTTCATGATAACAAAATTATACCTGTTACATAAAAAGATACAAACAGCGGTTAAGAACAACTTTAAAGGTTCCATAACAAATACGCTCAAAGTAATTGCCACAAAGAAGCTTGTAAGGTAGTGCAAACTCATAACCCATCCATAAGAGATCCCATAAATAATCGTAATGTATACACAGGGTAATGATATAACAAACACTAAGACCCATCCAATGAAAACACAACAAGGTGGACAACAATAACTGTGTCCTACAACTTCTTGTCCATAAATTGCAGAAATCGCATCTGACACTTCAATGGGTGTCTCGTTATATCCTTCCGTTTCAATAATCGAAGTGGGTGCTCGTAATGGAACAACTTTATCGTCTCCAGCTCTTTTTTCTAATTTTTCCAAAGACCATCGTGATCTTAACGCGTGATCTCCTTCAGGCTCGTAAAAATCCGTGTAAAACGAAACGTGTTTACTTTTTGGTATTGGTCGTTGGGTTATTTGGATATTCGCGTATTTAACTGCAGGGTTTATCCATAAATCGTCTTCGCTTCCAATGGGGTTAATGTTAAATCTAGATAAATCCGGATCTAATCTTGAATCCGTCCATTGCGAACTTGGTTTTACACAACGGAACCAGCACATCAATATCGAATGAATTGGAAAGGCTATCAGCAAAGCGTACACACCCATAACCAAATCACGAGCCTCCCATTGGTACGAACCAGTTGCATACATTTGATGTTGAGGCGAATCAGCAACAGGAAGGACGTTCAATAAAATCAGTAACATCATTATTAAGACCATATGGGTGTATGCAACACCAACACGTTGTTGTCTTGTAAAACAACTGTATGGGTGTTTGAAAAAAATGCTTAACCATCCATGCATTCCAGATTGAAATTCCCTGACCATATTTTCTTGTATCTGATACGAAGCAGAAAATATTTGTTCATGCCTTGATTGGTAAATTGTGTAAGACATGGTACCATCACCGTTAATTGGATCAAACCATTTATTAACCAGAAAAAACCAAACTTGTTGTTCCTAGAAATTCCTAAATTATTTAACAACCCAAGATTTAAATTAAATCCCCCCACCTGAACATCATGGATGACGATTTTGTTACAATACCAACTGGGTTGCCGACCTGAATAATCAGTCCAAATATGCAAGCAATAAATCTCTCCAAGAGGCTTGGTCGTTTTTAAAACAAACCAATCTTGACTACCCCGTTCCATAACATCCCGAGTCCAATCTTTCAAGACATGTGGTAAACTAGTAGCGTAAGTACCTTCCAATTCAATGGTAACATTGGATGTGGTCCCAGCTTTAATATTATTCCCAGTATAAACAATTACCAAGTAACAATACTCGCATTGTGGATAATTATCAACAAGAAAACAAACTGTGCGTCTTAATCGATCTTTACGATCCTCTGCATCAGCCCATTTGAACAAACCAATGAAGAGGATCAAAGAGAACAAAACCACAAAAGGGATTATGGGATTATCCACATATTGTAAGTAATACACCGTTCTGGTGTGTTCTTGGAAACGTACTGGAACTGTATGATAACTAACTGTAACGGGATCATGTCCGGTACAATTACACACAACACGTGCTGAAGAAGTGCTTGCCCTAACATTACAAGATTTCTTCCAGTGCTTTGAAGCTTCATTCCAAGTAATACAACGGACGCTATGGGCAGCAAACGAATAAGGAAGGGTTCGATTATTGTAAACCGTATCCGATACTATCTTACGATGTTGAATAAATTGTATATTATTGTTTATTGTTGTTGTTGATTCCATTGCGTCGTAATAATGTGTCATGTCCCCTTCACCGTATGATTCTTCGTCATAATGAAAAGCATCTACAAATCAACCCTTTGATAAAAGTTTTAAATTAAATAAAAAAATATTACGTGGTAGAATAGGTTCCTCAACGTCTTTCATAAGTTCTTTCAATGTGTCTATGTGTGGGAGAACCCCCAAATAAAAAAAGGTATTGTCTTCTGTTGCTTCATCGTCCACAAAAACTGATAAACCTAATAGGGGAAGAATTAAAAAGGGGTTGTTGAAATTAATTTTGTTCACCTTTATCTCGTGTATTTGTTGGAACGCGTTGGGGAATATTTACACCGTTAAGCCAGAAATCTACCATTCTTGGACGCATTTCTTTTTTTACAACCACCCTTATTTTGTAATTATCTTGGATTGGTAAAAATTGAATTATTAGTTTTCCTCCTTTTGGAACAATTATCCTAAAAGGAATTGAATGTAATACATATTTAGTAAACTCGTACCGTCCCCTAATACGGAAGGACCTACAGTTTAACATGATATTTGAACGACTAGTGAAAGTTGTAATATTTTGGGCACGAAATGGGGGAAAGGTATCCCATTCAATAAATTGAAAATCAAACTTATACAGGGTGTTCTATTAAATAGTGCGACAGATTAGAAACAAGCGGAAACTGAAATTGCAGTTTAATTTCCGTTTCAAAAATATTTACCTATGTACTCGTATATGTTTTTCCTTAATTTGCCAAAATAATCTAATAGGCAGACTTGCTTTATAAAATTGTAACTGTTGGGTACGAATTGCTCGCATGTAAACCACCATATCTGCATCGATTGAACTTCCATCAACCTCATTGGTTAAATTAATTTTGACGAATGGAAAAGGAAGACCATCAACATTTTTTTTATTATGCCAATTTGGATTATCATTCATAACAATAATTTCCATATTATAAAAGGCATTTTTATTGTACAGATTTCTATGAAATAATGGTTCCAATGATATTGTGTTAGCTAAAGCTAACGATCTCATGGTTAAGTATTCTGGAGCGGCCTTTTTCATAATAAGGGACACTTTAGAGTTGGTAAACAAGGTTGTACGTTCATTTGGTAACTTATAAGTCATATAAAGTCTCATGAATCGATCAATAACGTCCATGGCAGTGGTTGAATCATGATTCGTAAGAGTTTCTGTGTTTATGTTAAACGGATTTATTTCTTGGATATATTTTCTTCTACTCAAACGATTGTTTTCTAAAATAATCGAATTAAAGGTGAATATCAGAGAAGTTTAGAAGGGTTTTACCGGAATCAGCGTCATCTTCCCTTAAAACATTCCAATCAGACGTTGGGGTTTTCAAAATATTCGAAGCAATGCTGATGAACATAATTCCAATGTCATCCATGTCATTTTGAAAAACTTCCTCGTCATATTTGTTAAACCGATCCTCAAGTTTGTGAATTAAATTTTTCAAGATTTCGATACCTGTTTGAAGAAGAATGGGTTAGAATAAAATATAGGGTGGTCCAGAATTCACTGTTACCTATGACAGTAGTTGCTCTCCATATATTGGTATTCGAAGGTAAGTTCATGATTTTATCCAAAGCTGTTGCAATATGTTTGATGTTTTGTAGAGTTGAAATAGGAACTTGGTACAAATAACTGATCAAAATATCCCTAACTTGTTCAACTACAGAGTAAACCTCCTTTTCATCAAGGTACAAAATATCCTCGCTTTGAAGAAAATGTTGCAAACTAAAACATGTTGCGCTGATTTGTTGTACCAGTTCTAAATTATTTCCACTAGATAATAAAATATTTAAATGGGAATTTAATCCATTACCAACATGGACAAATGTTTGTAAAACATCTTTTGGATGTTTTAGGTAATAAATCAAGGGAAAAACAATCACACCAATTTCAACATATCCTGATACTCCATTGTGATCAGTTGCTGTTATTTGTAAGGTGGTGATATAATCGTCTTTACGAAGTCCTGGGCTGAGACTTATATTTTTCATTGTGTTACTGTAATCATAAGTAACTAAAGCACCGGAGTTTGCCTTATCTTCCATATCTATAAACTGCACTACTTCGTATAAAATCACCATTCTTTCAGGATCTGTAAATCCTTCGCATGTGATGGAGAAGGAGCTTAACATTGCATAACCTTCCATAGGATAAACACTACAAGATCCATTCGAAGGGGACTTATATGTTGTTAGATAAAAATCAGCAAACGCTACGTTACGGGGTTGTAAATTAAGGGTATTTTGTTGAACATATCCTGTATATAAAAATTTAAAATCATCTCCGGATTTGAGTTGATCTGAATAAAGCATTATTACGGACTTGGCATCGCTATATTCCGTGTTATCCAAATCCATAACGAATTGTTGATTTGTTACAGGGTGTGGATAAACTAACCAGCTTGTGTAAGTTCTAGCCCTTTCATTTAATCTAACAATGTTAATTCCTTTTAAGGCAATCATGTACATGTTATTAGCACGACCTCCTATACAGTTACGTAAACATCTGATCGAAAACACAGGAAGGGTTCTTGTAACAGGTTGAACATTTTGTTTTGCTGTTGCAGCATGTTTAGCCATATTTGTCGCAACTTTAGAATGGTTCACGAAAACCTACGTAGAAATTAAAAATTAAAGGGTTGTGGGGACATACTAGATCACTCGAAATTTAAAAATGATCTTTGTTTAGTTGCTATAGCAACTACAGTAAATAAGTTATGATATTAGAAAGAAAACTAACGATATTTTGAAAATGGTTGAGGTTACGAAAAAATGTTTCAAATAAAATGTAAAGAGCGTTAAATTATCTATAAAAAAGATTCAATTCAATTTTTATGTAAAGTTAACCATTGTCGAGAAAACAGAGCTTGGGTAATGTATCATGCAATGCTAGATTGGATAAGCAATGGTTTTGGACGATTCCTTCGAAAAAAATTGCAGTTAGGAAAAAATTCTTCAAATAAAATTTAAAGGGCATTAAATTTTCTACAAAAAAGGGTATTTACAATTTTTTCATAAACCTAACCGTTTTTGAGGAAATTAAGTTTAGGCTAGATTTGCAAAAAAAAATAGATTAAGGAAAATTGGTTAAATGTAAAGCCTATTAATAATACTTTATTGCATCCCTTTTTTAAATACTAACCGTAAATGTGTACATTCGAGTGGTTAGACTATCAGGAGGAACAATTAGTATGGATCCATTTGTATCGAGTGGTGTTCTATGTCCTTTACAAAATTTTCCTATAGGCTGACATATCCATGTAAAAATCAAGGGTGGTTGTCTATTTCTTCCGTAATTAGGATCATAAGACATACTTGCGTCTAAATAAAACATCGATTTGGTATTTATAAATATTTGGTTTCCACCTTGGATGTGTGCAAGGATGGGTCTTTGGTTGATTGTTAACCATGTAACCAATTTTCGTGTAATTCCCCGTTTTGGCTTAACCATTTCTACATGTAACGCAATGATATAATTACCATAATCAAGAGTAAATGGTGGGATAACCAAATTTGAATTTTGCATCTCAACGGAATTATCTTGGATTCTATACAAAGTATTTTTAGTTAAAGTTTTTTTAAAGTCTTCGACTTTATGGATTTCCCATTGATAATCAAGCTTGAAATGAATGCAATTACTTGAAGCCGCAGCCATAATGTTTATGGAATTTTGTCTGAATAAATTCAAAAATTTTCCATTAAGCGCTGCATTATGAAGTGCAACTTCCAAATTGCACCTCCCAACTTTAATAACTCGTACTTCATAATCAGTATTATAAACTTCTTGATATTTATTCCAAGCCCTTACTTTAAGGGTGTGTATTTTGGGTTCTTCGTAAATATGTGTAAAAAAATAAACTTCAAGTTGATCAGAGTTAATATGTAAAGGGGGTGGGAAATATTTAATTAATGTTGTAAAAGCTTTATTTAAAAAAACTGGAATATCTTTCCTTTTAATAATAGAACCATCACCAAAATCAACTTCAACTTCTGGTTGAACACCCAAACTTTCCGCGTAGAAAACGTAATAATATTTGAATCCTACATATTGAAGGGGTTCGTAAATAAAATTAGGACGTTTCATATTATAAAATGCTTGTTGTACACGAATTTGGCATAATTTTCCAGCAAGATGTTTAGTACATTCACAATTAAACCCACCAACACGTGTAATACACTTCGTTTTATGTTTACAAGGATTTTCTAGACAATTGTTAACTTGTTCGGTGCAATATTTTCCCTGGTAATGTTTCAAACATATGCATTGCCCCTTTTTACAAAAACCTCCGTTTTGGCATAAAAATTTGCTACAGGAATTGACGGAATCGGTGCTTTTACGTCTTCTTCTTGGTCCCTGTTGTAAAGGAAAATTCGACGTATTATAGGGTCTGCAAAGGAACCCTTTGTATAATTCACTGCAACCCCAATTATTTGGACAAATTCCATTGTAATTACTACAAACGTTTCTGTTAACTTCGTTACTTGCCATACATTTGTATTCCGAATTGGCTAAGGAACATTTCGAGCTTGTATTCAAAATTTGGTTGAAATTTTGGGCTAGGGAAAGTCTCACGAGAAATAAAATTAAAAACGTGTTCATATTTTGACTTTTTTTGTCTAAAACAATTGCATTTTGTACTGATTTAAAGTCGACTTGTTTTTACAAGACTTTTAAAGCGACCCCATTGCAATAAAATTATCGTGGATTAAACTGGAGAACGTTTCACCCTCCTGATTTAATTGTAGCATAATTTTGTTGCATAAGGGATTAAAAATAAATGGAAAAGGCCTGTGGGAAAGGTTAAAACCAAAAAAGAACCCTCTCGAGGGAGGGTTTGCGTTTGTTTAAGAACTTTAATTATTCAGTAAATAAAATAAACTATTAATTAAAGAAGTTGTTTCCTGTCTCTTCAGTGTTCTGAAAATCGTATAGTGTATTAAACGAACATAAATTTGGCATATTTTTTATAAATAAAAAATGTATTTAAATTTAAATTTAGCGGGTAATGGAAGTGTGAGGGGTGGCTATGTTGACGCATGTGCATTGTTTTTGTTTATTAAAATTTTATTATAAAATCATTACGCCGGTCGAAGAAAATTGTGCTTTTTATCATTGATTATTGTGAAATTTTACCTAATTTTAGCTTAAATACTTAAACCATGGCCTGGCTACCTTTAGAATCCAACCCTGATGTAAGTATTTCCCCAAAATTTAAAAACCAATTTGTCATTGTGCTGATCTAACCTCCAATTAATTTTTCTTTTTCCTTTTTTTGCAGGTAATGAATAAGGTATGCATTAAAACTCATATTTGATTGAAAAAAAACATTATTAGGATTCATTTTTTTATAAAACATCATTGATTTTAGTTTTTACAAAAATTGGGTGTGTCTGAAAAATGGAATATCGTAGATGTTTATGGATTGGATAGTGAATCTTTAGCTTGGGTGCCCCGACCAGTTGCTTCTGTAATCCTACTCTTTCCTTGCAGCGACCAGGTAACATTCTCCATGAACCCGAATTTAAAATCTGTACATCGTTTCGTTTTAGTACTACAAATATTCCCAAGAACAATGCAACGAAGTTAAAGAGAAAGGACAAGTGCTCGTGCCTGATGTCTATTATGTTAAACAAATTGTCTCAAATGCTTGTGGAACCGTAGCGCTTATTCATAGCGTTGCAAACAATGCCGAACAGTACGTTTTAATATTTCTCGTTACATTTCATTTATTTGTTATTTTAATAGAATACCAATCGCTGATGGACCTTTCAAGAAACTCATAGACGATAGTCGTGAATTAACCCCTGAAGAAAAAGGTGAATTACTGCAAAAAGAGGCTCAACACATCATTACAGCCCATCAAGAGCTTGCTAAAGAGGGACAAACTGAGGTAAAGTACAGGATCTTCCTGTGTTTCTGTTTTTAAAGCAATTTTTTCTAGGTAAATCCAAACGAACAAGTCAATTTCCATTTCGTGGCTTTCGTACACAAAGGTGGACATTTATTCGAGCTTGATGGACGTAAAGAATTTCCCATTAATCATGGCCCAACTACTGCAGACACTTTACTTGAAGTAAGTTGAAATTTAAAATCGAGGAGAGCATTTTTATTCAGTGATTTTTTTCAGGATGCTGCTAAAGTGTGCCGTGATTACATCGAACGAGAGCCAAATGATGTCAACTTCACCGTAATGGCCCTGACTGCTAACGATAACTAACAACTCACGTGATTCTCATGCAGATCTACAACTATATTGCTTTTGAAATGACGCACAAATGCCATCATTACACATGTACTCTGCAAATCATAGTCAATTTCTTTTTTTTCTGACCTTCAATACCTTAAATGTATTTTAGAAAATTAAACAGTTGCTTTTTATTTTTTTATTCATGAATTTTTAATTTGTTTCCTTTAGGTTGATTATACGAATTTAATTTGCAAGCACAAGGATAGCTTTTTTTGTATGAGTTTACAACACATCGCTTGGCTTTCAGTGTGCCTTTAAATATTTATTCCAATGTAAACAAAAAAAAAATGCTTTAATGGGACTTGAGTATTGTGTCATCTAAAAGACAATGTTAAGATCTGTAATATTAATACCAGTTGTTTATTTTAACGATTGGTTTGTTTAAAATAATTTTAAGCTTTCTAATTATTTTGTAAAACTTTTCACATTAATAAAAGTATGCTAAAGCAATTTTATTGTTATATAAAAAAACTCCCTAATCCAAATCTTCCCAATCAACTTATTGGTGGATAATTTCAAAATTTGCTAATCATAAAATTATTAAAATGTTCTCCTTGTCTAAATAGGAATTTGTTGGAGTAAGAGAGAGATGGGAACTACGAAACCATTTTTAATAAAATTTAAAAGGAAAAGCTTCTCTATTTTGTTATTTTAAAAATAATACTTCATTAGAAAATAAATAATTTTAGAGATACAAAACAAAAATGCAAATGGGCAACACTGTATTTCAAAGATTATCGACCGTAGGTTATTTATAATCAGTAGACTGGTTCCGGTGGTTCCCCGTCGATTCATTCCATCTAGCTTATCCGTATCAAATACTAAACCAATTTAGATTGCTTATCGTATTACAGCGATACAAATATCGAGTTTGGAATATTTTATCGACAAAATTTTGCAAGAAGTATTACCCGTAACAATAAAATTTCGAATCAGTCATTAAAAATAATTATTTACAAGTAAAAAAGTGTTTAAATGAAGTAACAATGAAGTCGGAATGAGGTAACTAGAGCGATTTCACTCAACTTTCAATGAGAGAGTACTTGCATTTTTGCGGTGCTGTGCCGAAGATATATTTATTGTGGAAGAAAACTTAATTTTTGTGGTGCAAGATTGTGTAATTTTAAATAATTAAGTGAGAATAATGTTTATTCCTGCTTTTGGGGCTAGGTAATTATTAATTTTTTTCCTTATAGCTTATCAGATTGGATTATTTTTAGTTTGTTTCCATACTTTGTTGCAAAGGTTGGGTCGTATTAAATATCCACTGCATAAATATCCAAGAATTTTTTTTATGATTACAAAATGGTATAATTATATTAGTCTTCTTACAATACATAATAAAAAAATAGTAAGGACATATTACTGTAAAAACTAAAATTGGAGGAATCCCCCGATAAAAATTTCGAATTAATTAATGCTGCGTTGCAATATTTTTTAAATTTTATTGCGTCCATCCTTGCGAACTATCAGCTGTTGCAGTTTTACCCTTTTACGCTCCTCGAATTGCCATTATTTTTCCGTTCTACGTGATAATTTGAGATTATGTTTTGCTGTCGTCCTATCAGGTTCCACCCACACATTGAGATTTTCTTTCAAACCTTTTCTCCGCGCCAAAAACCAATTATTTTCGCTCTCATTTCCATTCCCCAAATGCGCATTTATGACTTGTTTGCACCCTAGATGCGTTTTATAGAATGATTTTGCCCTGAAAACGTGTGTAATTTTTCCCAAAATGATCTGAGCATTTTGACTTGGTGACTGCCCTTATACGATTATAAATGTCCCCGTACGATCAATTCCACACCCAAGTAGAATTTTTCGCGCCTGAAATACCCCTCCATGGCATTTGCGTCCTTTAAATCCGTCTCGGAAAGTCTTTTCACCACAATGTGAAATTTAAAAGCTTTTCCCCACTGTATCCTATGGAAGGCTTTTCGTCCTATCAAAGGAAGACTGAATTTTTTCGCACTATCGGTGTTTCTCCGGCTTTTTCCATCCCTTAAAAGGTAAACTTTGCCCTTTATCGCACTCTCAATACCCCGCTGGCCGCCTGGGACCTTTTCATCCTCTCAAAAGCCCCCCAACCTTTCTTATCCTTTTAAAGATCCTCCCTGACCTGTTCCTGTCCCTCAAGAGCCTTCGTGGACCCATTGATTCCTTTTAAGACCCCCCCTTGATCTGTTCCTGCTCTTCAAGAGTCCTCCAAGCGTCCCCTGACTTGTACGACCTCTAAAGACCCCCCTCTGACCGTTTTTGCGTTCTTAAAGGTCCCTCTTCAAATTTTTTATTCCCCAAATCCCAATTAATGGCCCTTTCCGTTCTGTTATTTTATTAAATGTGTGGAGAACCCGTTTATTAATATTTAAAGAAAGTTTGTAGGTATTGTGCTAATCACAGTTTAGTTTTATCAGATAAAATTGTTTACCGTCTAGAAAATTATCAATGTTGTTAGTCATCAATGCTTCTGTAGGTATTTATAAATATTTACGAGGAAGTTAGAACAAAAAAAATAATAGGCTGTGTCGGTGGTCGTCTGACAAATCATAGCAGACGACGGACTGTGTATTTAAAATTTGTAAATTTTTTAGTAGGCTATTATTGTTTGATTTTTGTATAAAAATTGCATACTGCGTTGCTATAGCTTTCATTTTCTTATTGTTTGTATAATATTATCACCATGGCATTGAATATATCTATTGTCAGTTGCAATCATTGTAAAGTAAGAAGGTCGGAATATTTGTATTGCCTTCAGCCACGTAATTAAAAGTGAATTTTGGTTATTTCCATTCATTTTTTCAGTATATTGTAACATCATGGAAAAGAAAGTTGGAAGCGGTCGCATTAAAATAGAACCAACAAGGCATCAAAGTGTACCTCGTCAGCAAATTAATCCAGGAAATTCGTATTATTTACCTGAAGGTCAGATTCAAAATGGTACCTAAATCTTTCCTTATTTAATTTTTTAACCCTCACTTTATATATTATTATTTAAAGCCGTGCAATGGAGGAGACCTCATAGCCTACAAAGAGATAACCAATCGCGGGTAATTCCCCCACTTATGAGTGAAATTCATCCGAATGCATTGAGAAGACCCCCTGGTAATCAAGGTAACCCCAATCCTCGGACTATAAACCAACCTCAACAATCGGGTGTTTATCAAACACCCCATAGAAGAAATCCCCAACCTCGAAATAACTCGAGGAACAGACCTAATAATCAACAAACTCAAGGTACTAATGATAACCGAAACAGACCAAGGAATTTTCACGTGGGTTTTAAAAAACTCGAGGAATGGAGTAATAAAGACCCGGATACCATTATTGTAGAGTTGATTGGACAAAAACTGGGTTTTGAAGAACTCCTTGATTCGAATTTATCGGGAGATTGTATTGTTCTCGTGCTTAAAATTCTTTCTAAACTCTGTTTATCCCCTTACAAGGAAAACAAAACCCAGATAATGAATTTGGCATCAAAAGAAAATTTCATTGAAAATCTACAAAAGTACGTGATGATGTTGCAACTTCAGGAAAAACAAGAACGTCGAAGTAACATGCATTTTTGGACCGACACCAATGGATTTTTTAACAATTTAACAATAATTTTTCAATCCATAATTGAAACTCTTCCAACAAGAGCTTGTGAAGTTTTGCCGAAAATGCTTAAAGCAGTTTCTTTAACAATTCCAACTTTAGAAATCAGTCAAGGAATAAAAATAACTAACGTCATCAAAGAAAAATTACAGAAACTTCAAGAAAAACTAGATTTATGCATAATTGAAGTTGAAAGAAAAAAGAAAGCAGTTCATGAAGGATACGATGATGAAAGCCCACCGGATGATTTCCGTCAACTCAGTGTTTATCCAACAAATGAAGAAATCTTAACAAACGAACAACCATTTGTTAGAAAACACATTATTGAAGGAGCTTACGAAGATGTAAATCATTATCTTGATGTACAATTCAGGTTGCTTAAGGAAGATTTTGTTGCCCCTTTAAGAGAAGGGGTTTGCTCATTTATTCACCAAGAACAAACAAAACATCGCATTTCCAGAATATCTAACGTTCGAATCCATCCCCATGTGGAATTTCTTTGTCCAAGGTTTGGTAGAGACCAGGTGGGGGTTTTGTTACAATTCGATTTTCGAAACAAAAATAAAAATACAAAGCAACCCCCTAGAAATTTTAAGAATTCTCGACGATTTATGTTTGGATCTTTAGTTTGCTTCACTAAGGACGATTTTGCTACACTTGTGTTTGGAAAGATTATAGAAAGGGACATGAAGTTGCTTGAACAAGGACAGGTAAGACTATCATCAAGAAAGAAAGTTATTATTGCGGAGTCACCTTAGCTGAGCTGTCGTGATGCATTGATATAATAATTTTTTTTTAAATAGATTGTAATCGGTTTCGAACCCGGATACGATAATTACGAACTTAACACTCCATACCTTATGATAGAATGCAGTGTTTATTTTGAACCATACTACCACGTCTTAAAAGCTCTTCAGAACATGTACGAGGAGGGGTTTCCAATGAAGGAATATCTAATAGACGTAAATCCCCGTATTGAGTCACCGCGTTATTTAACTCCTCAAGCCATTTATAAAATACATCATTATACAGTTCCGTTAGCATATCCAGGATCATGGCCTTCTGCTTCTAATCTTCATTTGGACAATACTCAATACGCCGCTTTCCAAGCAGCTTTAACACAAAAATTTGCTGTTATCCAAGGACCCCCCGGTACGGGAAAAACCTATCTAGGCTTGGAAGTTGCTAAAACCCTCATTAAAAACCGAACATCTTGGTACAATCGAACCCCTATATTAGTGGTTTGTTTCACCAACCATGCTTTGGATCAATTCCTCGAAGGTCTGATTGACACCACCAGCGATATTGTACGAGTTGGAGGACAATCAAAAAATCCTAAATTGGAAAAATTTAATCTAAGAGAAAAACGAAA
Organism: Hemicrepidius hirtus; assembly: GCA_963082805.1. NCBI lineage: Eukaryota > Metazoa > Arthropoda > Insecta > Coleoptera > Elateridae > Hemicrepidius > Hemicrepidius hirtus. The sequence goes on from OY720162.1 coordinate 31,227,250, forward strand.
ATATGTCCATACTAAGAAAGGAGTAAATAAGGCATTGTATACCCTACGGAACGAACTATCCCATCAATTAGCAAGCATTAAAGCTTGGAGTGAAGGTCTTGATGAAATCCAAAGATATCAAAGCGTTGTTCAATTTAAACATTTTTTTCAACTGGATCCAGATTTTAACGGAAGTTGGTTTATAACTGCTTCGGAAAAAGACATTAGAGATTGGTTATTTGGAGGAAGAACCCGTCAAGAACAACAAAAGGAAATGTATCAAGCATGGTTACAAGAGGTACTACCTAATTGGTCGGGATTTCTAATAATTTGATTGTTTAATACTTTTTTCACAGAGAAATGGAACGGATGAGGATAATCAGAACACGGAAGACTTGGAAATGGTAGAAAGGTATCAAGATGAAAACCGCGCAAGAAATGAAATCGCTGAAGATGATTTAGTGCTTGATATGTTCCTATCTGCATCAAGAAGGCCTACGTATTTAACCACTACAGCTCAAATGATTGAGAAAATGAAGGAAATTCACCGAGATTTAACAAGATTGGGGGATGATGTTGACGAACAAGCTGTTTTTAATAAAAAATGGGAATTGGAAAAACAAATGTTTGATGCTCAAGACGATTTCAATTATTTAACGGTAAAATTAATGGATAATTTTTTACATGCCATGGATGTCTATTTAAGGTCCGTAATACTTCCCCATGACAATGGACATACAATGGATATCCAGAGTTGAATGTTCTTGGAATATTCCACAAGGGCATCCAGCGGACCTTAAATGGACATCGCGAAGGACGACCATATGCGTTATATGGGTAAGTAAGTGTATCTTTAATGTTAACAGATGAGATTGAACGAGGGTGCAAGAACAAGGATAACGAGAAAACCTCCAGATCTCGATCTTCGACATCCACATAACATGACTCCAGACGATCGCTGGAGACTATATTTCTACTGGCTAAACCTTTATCAAGAATCTTTAATACGAAAATTGGTTGCTTTTCAAAATATATACAGAGAAAAATACAGACAATACATAGAAATCAAAGATATTGACGACACTGAAGTAATGAAACAAATGTTAGTAGTGGGGATGACTACAACAGGTGCTGCCCGTCTACAAACAACCTTACAAGCCCTTCAGAGTCGTATTGTAATTGTTGAAGAAGCAGCAGAAGTTCTCGAATCCCACATTATTGTCTCTCTTACCAATCATTGTGAACACCTCATTCTAATCGGTGATCACAAACAATTAAGACCAAGCACTGCAAATTTCCGTATAGAAAAACATTTTAATCTGGGTATAAGTTTGTTTGAACGAATGGTTCGCAATAAAATCCAATGTTACGTCCTTGGAGTTCAACATCGAATGCGTCCAGAAATAGCCAAACTTATTGTACCTAACATCTATCCGACTTTAGAAAACCATCCATCAGTCTGTAACTTCCCACCAGTATTGGGAATAGACCCTTGTATGTATTTTATTGACCATGACCACCCAGAAGAAGAAACGGGAGATTTCAGCAAACTGAACAAGCATGAAGCAGAATTTTTAATAAAACTTGCGAGATATCTTATCCAAAATGGTTATGAAGCTGAGGATATCACGATTTTGGCTGCGTACTCCGGACAAATGTTTGCTTTATGGAAGGAACGAAAGAAATACGAGATTTTACTGAAAGACGTTCGTATAACGGTTTTGGATAATTACCAAGGCGAAGAAAGTAAAATTATTTTATTGTCTTTAGTAAGGAATAATAAAGATAAAAAAATTGGATTTTTAAGAACTGAAAATCGAGTTTGTGTTGCTTTATCAAGAGCTAAAGAAGGATTTTATATGATGGGAAACATGGATTTGTTGTGCGAAAATAGCGAGGTAGATAACATCCCCCTCCCTTGTTATCTGATCAAGGATAATTTTTTCAAAATTCTTACAGATATGGCCCAAAGTGAAAGATACTTTAGAATCGCAAGATTTCTTTGGTAAAAGTTTAACCCTTCGTTGTCAAATCCATAGAGAAGAAGTGCTTAGAGTAACGTGCGCAAACGATTTTGATAAAGTTCCTGAAGGTGGTTGCAGTAAGGTTTGCGAAATTCTTTTAAATTGCGGACATAAATGTACAAAAATTTGTCACATCACCGATAGAGCCCATGAAGAAAGCAAATGTATGTCTCCTTGTTCAAAGTAAGTTTTTTTTAATCTCTTTAATTTCTTTTAATCCACCCCCCTTCAATTTTTTTTTCAGGATACTTTGTGAAAATGATCATCAATGTCCAAAAATGTGTTTTGAAGATTGTGGGGTTTGCATAGTCCCAATGAAACAAACTCTAACATGTGGACATCAACACGTTGTTCCATGTTACATGGATCCAAATTTATTCAAATGTCCGACTTATGTAACTGCAAAGTTACCGTGTGGACATACAGTCGATAACAAACCATGTTGTATAAATGCAGAAACTTACAGGTGTCCCTACCCATGTGATACCCGTGTTGAACCATGTGGACATGCTTGTAATATGAAATGTCATATTAGGAATGATCCAGATCACTTACAAGTAAAAACGTTTATTTACAACTTTAAGGGGGGGACGCAATTGACGCTGTATGCGGTAAACCACATCTAACCAATGGCAAACTAGAATACTTGTCTGCGAATGGTTAGATGCGGCTTACCGCGTACTATATGCCGAGATCTGCGTCATTTGCGTATCAACCTTGGCGCAGAAGGCGACACAATATGGTAAGCCATATATGGCCAATCTTAGACTTGTATTCTACTTTGTGATTGGTCAGATGCGGCTTACCACATACTACCGCGTGCCACATCACTTTGCGTATGCACCTTTAGTCTATTTTCTTATTGTTTTCTATTTTACAGTATAAATGCTATAAGACATGTGCTAAACCACTAAAAGGTTGTTCAACTGGTAAGCATTTATGCCAAAAAGCTTGCTATGACGATTGCCCACCATGTGAGATTGTTATAAAGAAACGCAGAAGTATGTGTGCTCATGTATTTGATTTACCATGTAATGTGAATGCTGATCAAGTGCGTTGCACTAAACCTTGCAAAAAGGACCTACCCTGTGGTCATAAATGCGACAAAAAATGCTACGAACCTTGTCAAAATTGTCAAGTAAAGGTATAGAGTGTAAAAAAATCATTTAATCGGAGGAAATTTCAATTTAAAAATTTTTTTAGGTGGATAAAGTACTTCCCAAGTGTGGCCATACAGTAAAATCAAAATGTTCCGAAGAACCAAACCGTAGAAATTGTATAGGTCAATGCCCAAATACTCTGCCATGCGGACATACTTGCAAAAACAAATGCAATGAAGTATGCACTATACAGTGTAAGGAATTGGTTGAACATACCAAACCAGCCGATTGTGGACACACGTTTAAAATTCATTGCTATATGCAGAATCAAGGTAAGAGTCACAACCTTCTTCTTCTCATTTTTCTTTGGTCCTCTACCATCACCCCATTCCCCCACAATCATCCGCCCTGCTCTACCAGCATCTATACCCTTTCTAAACCGTCTCCCCCTTTCTGAATCACCCACAGCGGTCCTTCCCACTTCATTTACGTTCTTCAATACTTTCCTTCTTGTATCTAATATCAATACCGTTTTCTGTTTAGAAATTCCTAGTAACAGTTACAAGCTCCTTCAATTTTGCAAAGAACCATGCCGTGCTGAATTAAAATGCAAGCATTTCTGTTCGGGTACTTGTGGTAAATGTGCCCAAGGACGTATCCATGAGACCTGCAAAGAAAAATGTGGGGTAGACATGATTTGTGGACACGAATGTCCCATCCCTTGTCGCGAAACATGTCAACCATGTAACCAAAAGTGCTCCTACAGATGCCGACACAGCAAATGCACAAAAAGATGTGGAGAACCCTGCACCAATTGCAAGGAAAGATGTGGAAGACGGTGTGAACATGTAAATTGTAGAGCCAAGTGTGGGGATATTTGTACTGTCCCACCATGCACTGAACCATGCCAGAAAATATTACAATGTCAACACCCATGTGTTGGATTTTGTGGTGATCCGTGTCCACCATTATGCAGAGATTGCGATAAAAAAGAGCTTACTGAAGTTTTTCTTGGTTTTGAAGATGAAGAAGGTGCTAGATTTGTGCTCTTGGACGAATGCAAGCATGTTATTGAAAGCCAAGGAATGGAGGGATGGCTCCAACAAGGAGGGAACGAAATTAATTATAAAAGTTGCCCTAAATGCAAAACCCCTCTTGCTTCTACCCAACGTTACAGTGATTATATTAAAAAAGCTAATAAGGATGTTGTTAATGTAAAGAAGAAATTTTTTGGCGATTTTAAAGAAAATGAGAAGTCACGAATTCGTCTCCTAACGAAATTGGAGGAAATCGAGAAAAATTGCCAAACTTGGCTCGTGTATTCTCCTGAAATGTTGAAACTACTAGAAGATTTTAAAAAATCTCTCAAACCAGTACGTAGAGGCAAAAGACAGCCGCTTAACATGATTTTAGCGCGAACATATGAGTCGAAAATTCAAATCATAGAAGATCTTGTCGACACTTTCGAAAAAGCTCAGTTAAAAAATAGAGATGCCGCGCTAAGAGCTGTAGAACATTTAAATTTTATACTAAGATACTTGCTTAAAGAGGAACAAAGAATTACCAATCAAGAAATAATTGACATTCAAAGAGAATCAAGAAGATTTGAACGAATTACCCAATTGTGCCAAATAGAAGATAGTATCGATTTTAATTTAGCGGGTGTTGCGCATAAGCCCGATGTCAAGGCATTATACCAGGAAGTTAAGCAACTTGCTTTTTCAGCTAAAATTTATACAAATGAAGCTGATGCTTATCTAAAAAATAAACTAGTTGATTTAACTAAAGCAATTAAAGCAGAAATTACAATAAGCGACAAAGAACGAAAGGAAATTTTGCAAGCAATGCATTTAGGAAAGGGACATTGGTATAAATGTCCAAATGGTCATATTTACGCTATTGGAGATTGTGGCGGCGCTAATCAAGTAGGAAGATGTAATGAATGTAATGCACAAATTGGTGGTACAAACCATAGCCTGGTTGCCGGAAATGCACATGCAGGTGAAATGGATGGATCTCGTCATCCTGCATGGTCTGAAGGTAATAATATGTTAAATTATCAAGCATTTAGAAATATTTACAATTAAGAATTTATTTTTGTGTATGTTAACCAAGCTTTTACAAAGAAGAGGCAAACTTTAAATAAAAAATAAGTAAATCCTGTTAATTGTAAAATGTATTTATAGTATTGTCTGGTTTTATATTGTAGAAGGTTAATAAAAGGTTTAAAAAAAATTAATGAAGCTTATAATTGTAATTATGTTCTTTTAATTGTAAACTATTATAGTGGATCAATAAAACGAAGTTTTATAAACATTTTGTGTTTCTATATTTTTTTTAAATTGTCCCGGATGAACTATAATTTTTTTTAGCAGAGATAAACTAAAAACAATTTAAATTTTTTTTATAAAATATCAAACGCAAAATATAAAGCAATTTTTGTGCTAGGGGTTGAGAATTAAACTGCGGGCGGAAGGACTAGGCAAATATAAGAACCCCGGTCTCCCGCGTGACAAGCGGGGATACTTACCACTATACTACCGAGGACTTGTTTATACATTCAAAAACATTGTAAAAAAAAGATAAAAGCCCTCTTTCTTAAAAAATTGTTTTTTACCGACTGTGAAACAGTTTACATTCAGATACGCCTAATGGGTAGGCAACCCAAGTTACACATCCATAACTCATTTTTCCCATTTTAAAATATTTCACCGATATTTTAAAGAAAACAAAAATGTGTTACATACTCATTTATTTGTACAATTTTCAAAAAACATACTTAGAATAATTATTTTTAAAGAATAAAAGAAAACCTATTAGATATGTTTCCATTTACCTTTGTTAAACATCCTTTAGAAACATTCTTTAATCCTATCAGTTAATAATAAATCGGTCTTTTAAATCGAATAATATCCCTAACAGTTGATGGTAAATTTAATTTTTTTACAGCTTCTTGAAACTGATATGGTTCTTTAATATTATAAGCTTCCTTTATATACCTTCTGGATTTATCCCTACTAAGTTCAATCAATTTGGGAATTCGTGGTAATCTTTTAATTACCTGAACAATTTCCATACAATATAAGGGAGTGTTTTTGAATTCCTTAAAAAACACTTTCTTAATATGATCAGGTATGGTAAAATAAAGTAAAGAATTTAAAACAATTTGCTTTGCATTAAAATCTATTTCACGACGTGAAAATGTTATTAATTCTGGCATTCCTTGGTTATACCAATATCCTAGAAAAGTTTCGAAACTTTTAACAGTGTTCATTTCTTCCTCTAAAGCTAAAGTAAATATTGTAAGGGGTAAAATACGAAGGCAACACACTTTAATTGGGCCAGTTGTGTAAATTAAAGCCTCTACTTCTTCATTATATCCAAAAAGATAAAAAGCAACGTTTATGTTCATAATATTAATATCACCCCCTAACAAACCCATCCACGACCAAATCGTTGCTATTCTATCCTTACGTTTGATATTTTTTTCTGTAAGGGCATTAAGTAAATTATGAAAATTTTGAGTACTATACTTTCGTTTAAATTTTTGCAAAAGAAGTTGTGATTTTGGAAACTTTAATATTGTATTGAGACAGTCTAGGAATTTTGAACCTGAATAATCACAACTCATTAAAAAATCTGCCAAAAATCGTACTTGATTATTAAAAACAAGTTCTTTGTGAATTTTCGATGAAAATAACTTAAAATATTTAACGAGTATTTCTTCAGCGTTTGTGTACATAAGCAATCGACGAGAAAGTGCACTTTTTTTAGAAAGAAGTGCAATATAAGTTGAATAAATGCTTGTGCTGTTAAGATCATTACAAAAATTCATTAAAACTAGTGCTATGTTTAGATTATAATTATTTAAGGCGATGTTTATGACTTTTTGGTTGAACTTATTGGGAATGTTAACATCCGCACCGTAGTATAAAAGCATGCAGGTTTCTTCCATGTTTCCATCTTCAATAGCGTTTTGTAAACGATTCGTTCCATCCTCCCTTTTGGCGTTTATGTTAATCCCTCGTTTAATTAATTCATGCAAAGGAACGTCTTCACAGTTATTTTCATGATTCAATCCGTAATCCATTTCTTCTTGTCAGTGGACGTGGTAATCTCAAGATGTCTTTCAGAAATGGTGTAGGTATCCAAATGGTAAAAGAATTTTTGGTGATGATTCCTAGTGAAAACCATTCATTTAAGTCATTTATCATTTTCAATGATTGTACAGCCAGAATTACAAGAATTACGAGGAAAATGCACTAAACTGTTAGAAAATGGACAAGACCTGCTTCAAGTCGTTCTTATCAACCCTCTACTGTATTTTTCTTAGGCTCATACAGTATTTTATTTTATACGCATTCAATAGAGAATTTTCTTATCTTTCCAATGATATAAAACGTATGTAGCATTAAATTACAAAAATTTCGAGGAAAATGCAATAAACGGTTTGAAACTGTGTAAGATCTCCTTCAAGCTGTTATTAATTTTTTCGCAAATTGAAAAAATAATTATACTAACCCACAGTAGTTGAAACTTCACTTAAATGCACTTACACTTTCAATTTGAAATTCTTTTCAAATAGAGCCGCCACCCTGTTTCTGGCAAAATTTAACAAGCACTGACTAGATTTTACAGACAAAGAATTAACCCCATGGTTTATTCTTGTTATATTATCCAAAAGTAACGTGAAAAAGTACAAATACTCAGTAAGTACCCTCATTAGCAATTATCGGCGGTTTCATGAGTCATTTGTTAAACATTTAAAATTCCTCCTGGGCAATTTGGGTATCTTTCTTAAGATCTGTGGGTATCTATTATTTTGCAATATTTTAATCGCATTATGAACTTTCTAAAGCCTTAATGCGTTTAATAAACTGGAACACAAAGTTATTTTGTGGAAAACCCTTTAAGGATCAGTTTTTTTCAAATATTTCTTTGAATATGAGTTTATAAGAAAATTAAAACACAAAGATTTTTCTTGAAGATTTCTCTTGCATCAACAGTAAACAATAAAATTGGCCATTATGCAGGCTGCTCTGTGGAGATGCTTGAAAAAATATTTCAGCTTCGTGTTCTACATAAACTAGTTTGTTTTAATGTAAGGTCCTGGAATTTCTGACGCAATAGGGACTATTTTTTTAATAAATAATAACACATACATACAACACTTACACAATTTTTATTGCATCTAGACTACTTACAACCACAAGATAGCAATTGAATAATAAATTATTACCAAACGAGGCACCTGCATTCATAACTATTCACTTTTCCTTCCATTTCACGTACCTATCAACTAACGTGTTACACCTTGACACACAAAAAATCGAGCAATCGTGTAAATTTGCCAAGAATTTGCAAACTTGCAATAGAAAATTTATGAGGAAAAATTGAAATTCTTTTAATGTTTTTCCCTCGTTTACTCCCACAAAGGCTTACCAATAAAAAATTTAAATTTAAACCGTGCATGTCAAGATAAAACCTAATTGTTGAGAGTTGCTTCTCTTTTATAAATAAAATTCTTAATTAATAAAAGTCAAAATTTTCTAAGAAAACGTTAAAAGGGGGTCAAACCAAGACACACATAATTAATCACAAATTTTAAGCAACTTGCTCACGTCTCATGAGTTTTCGCTATGAATATCAATAACAGACACATATAAATACTGTTTAAGACTTTTCAGTGGTCAGTGTGTTATCAACAAATCTACAATGAAAGCGATAGTTGCGTTTGTGGGCTTTTTAACAATTTCATGGGTGTCTGCCCAAGCACCCTATCCCCCAAGTGGTTATAGACCTCAAGGACCTCAATTTTCTCTTCCAAGTCCAAACAACAATCAAGGCAATCAAGGGTTTGGTTCAGGATTTCAACCCCAAAATCAATATTTTCCTCCATCAACAAATCAATATACACCACCGGATAATACTCCAAAACCTCCGCCAAATCAATATTTACCTGCATTACAACCTTCTGATTTAAAGTTTGGGCAGAGTAAGGACCAAATTGGCGAACGTGATTTTTCTAACCAAGGAGATTCATTTAATCAGCAGACTTCCTTTGGTGGCCAACAAGCACCCCAACAACAATATGGTACACCGGGTCAAAATCTTCAACAATTGGAGCAAAATAATCGACAACAGTTGGATCAAAATAGGCAACAATTAGAACAAAATAGACAACGACTTGATCAAAATCGTCAATACTATAATCAACAACAAAGTTATTTGAGTCAGAGCAAAAATGTTGAACAACAAGGATTTATTGGGCAAAGTGTTTCTGATCAAAATCAAGGTTTTGGTACAGGAAATGTTAATAACCAGCAAGGATGGTCTCAAAGACCAATTCCTAGAACAAGTGCTTCCGAACGTAATTATTTAGCACCTCGAGAAAATCTGCAACAACAAAATCAGCAAAAATTTGGGAAAAAACCAAATGTTCGTCAGCAACTGTATCAAAGTCCCAGCCCACAAACCAATGATGAAGATTCAGATCAAACTGACGATCAAGCTTTTAGTGGAAATGAAGACCAAAATGTAAATGTTGCAAATCAAAATTATCTCCCCCCAACAACAACAGAGAGAAGAAGATATCCTGAACCAACAACAAGAAGGCCTGATGTAAGGGTAAGTATTATAATTTGTTAATAACATTATCTAAATAAATTCTGGTTTAACTTAGGAAGGAGCTGCACCTGAAGATAACGAAGCACAGGATCCGAATGTAGCTGTAGCAACAGCAGTGGCTAGAGGGCAATATTATCTATGGCAACCAGATGGACGTCTTCAACGTGTCCTTTATAAAACAACACAAACTCAAGAAGACTTGCAAAACAATGCCTATTCAGCTAAATTGGTTTATCAAGCTGTACAGCCAATTGCAGCACCTATTTATACTTATAATGCACCTTTAGTTAGCCTTACTTAAACCTTTTGGTCTATTTGTTACATTTTTGTACCCTTTATGAGTGACATTATTTTTTTGTGTGTATGTATGGTTATTAAAATATTTACAACAAATGGAAAATGTTTTTGTTCTTTGTTTAACGTCGGATTTTCTTTGCTGGTATGGCTTAACACCGATACAGGGGAATAGAGTCGATTTCTAAAAAAAAAAACAAGAACGTTTATTTAAATTTCCCGGGTAATTATTCATTCATTAATTCACGAGCATGCGTACTGTCCTTTGTTTACAACTTTGAAGTTTGACGTTTGCTGTCACAAAAATCAAAAAATTGGACTTTAATCACCGATTTTGCAGATTAGAATTGTTAGAATCATTGTATGAGCAATAAGTACTTAGAAGTTGAAGCTGTGGAAGAATTATTACGTAAGTAACACTTTAAAAAAAGTTTTAAGGTTAAGTGTAATTTTTTTTAAATGGGAGCATTTTCTAGATATCCTTTTATAAAAATGATTACTAATTAATGGAATTGTACACATAATGCTTTGGCTTCGAAAACGACGTTTTATAAAAAGGTACAGTTATTGTTTTTAATACTAAAATAAATTTGGTTTATGTTCCGAGCTTGAGAGAGCCCTAATTTAACAATAAATTGTCGTATTTCAAGGACTGTTGCATCATAATTGTTTTTCGTTGCAATATAATTAATTATTTAAACTCTATACTACAATATAATACCCCCAAATTATACAGTGTTATTAATTTTTCACTGCCGCAGGCAGTTTGTTTTCGTAAAATTATACCCATTTTGCAAGAGGACAGTGTTGATGTTCAGCAAAATTCATATCAGAGATAATTCCTTTTTGTTAAATAAGTGTCTGAGGGTGAATGTAATTTTATTATACATTCTCTTTTAATTTAAATGTTTTTTTAACAACGCTGTATGAATTTTTGAATTTATTATATTATAGCAAATGAAGTCGCAGTCATAAATTAATGCTAACCTCGATGCTAACCAAGTTAGTTGTAGTTAAATAATCGGTCAATTATACCCCATTTACAATTTAAGTTTGTAAGAAAAAATTTGTGCAACCATTGTAAATCTGATTCATTTCCTGTTCACTACAGCATGCAGTGTTTGTTGAACTCCTTAGTCATCTTAACTTTGTCTGTGTGAAAGTGTGTAATACCAACAATTACTTTTTCTCTCCTGTAGTGTTCCTATTTAAAATAAAAGTGCCAAATTGTGAGGAGCAATAGATATAATTTGGTGTGCATGGTTTATTAGTATTATCGTTCATTCATAAACCAAAATGAAAGGAGAAGCTATCAATAAAGAACACAAAACAAAACTTATACAAAGTTTGATTGAAAGTTTACCTTATGCTTCAATTATTCCCAGTATTTTAATTACTTTGTATTTATTTGATATGTAAGTATAAGGGTCTAACTTAATATTATTATAATACTATACAAGGTGTCTTGTAAAATTAGACTTAACAATAAAATTTTGATCATATTAAAATTTTACGAGACACACTGTATATTGAGAACATTTATGATTTAAGACATTGTAGTAGGGGGTGGTTCAAAATAAATCATTGGAGGGTTTTAAAAATCGTTTTTTGTAAGACAGATAAGCTAAAAATAAAAGGAAATACAACCACAAACTATTTAGTCATTTCCTGTAAAAATTATTCTTTTCTTAAGTTTAATAAAATATATTTTTATTATGCCCCCCATCTTGTTCATAAAATTCTTCAATAATGCAATTTTTGAACTACCCTGTATATTTAAATTTAAATAATTCACTTTATTATTGTATCAGTACCACTAATTAATTAATTTCTGCGCAAATAGACAAACATGCAAACACACCACAAAGAGATTAATTTCTACCCAAATAAATAAGCAAACAAAATAAACTTTAACCCAGTTCTGTAGACAGTAAAAGATAAACTGTTTTCCAGGATATTGGCAAACGTTTTAGCTAACATTTAATATTTTTTTAAACTTAACTGGTGCTGACGTATTTAATTTTTATAATTTTTGTTATCATAAAATAATTTGCGTATTATTTCACTGTGTATGCATAAATTAGAACTGCGGGGATGTGTTCAACTAAGACGGTTAATATTTTAATAGAAAATTCATTTGAAAAATGTACAACGAAAATACCAAGGAAAATACTTATAGCTGCTGTAATTGTTAGAATATTCATTAGGTATGTTTAAAAAATGTTCAGCTTTTTCTCGTGTCAGTAAAAAAATATTTGAAGATGTGTAAGTGTTAACTCTTCCTGTATATTGGGAGAAAACAATTAGTGGTACTGTTACAAATGAACATTTTAATAGAATGATTGTTAAAAAAATTACTTTTTTACAGAATATTATTATCTACTTTAAAATTATTACTTGTGATATTTTTTCTGGTTTTTGTCGTTGGACCTTTAATATATAAGTATTCCTACAGTTTGCAAAGGAGTGTAATATTTTTAAACTTCGGTACGTAATACTCGCCCTATTTGACAAAACTTCCCTTATTTTAATTTTATTTTAGTAAACATACCAAGTAATCCAAATTATTCAAATCCATCTAAATATGGAATAGATGGTGTATTAAATTTTTATTTAACAACAGAAGATGATGTTAAATTAGGTGTATGGCAAATTTTACCAGAAGAACTTGTAAATGCAAGTCAAACAAAAGATGATAATTATTTTCAAAATGTTCTTAAAAATGGACAGGATGTAATTATTTATAATCATGGAAATTCGGGTAGTAGAGTTTCTTCACATCGAATCGAGTTATATAAAGTATTAAGAAGACATTTCCACGTAATTGCTTATGATTATCGTAGTAAGTATCTAAACATATCTCACATTTGGAGTCATCCTGTATACACTTTAATCACGTTAGGACATTTATTTACCGTTTTATTCTCTTTAGGCTATGGAGACTCTTCAAATATTGAACCATCTGAATTAGGGGTTGTAACAGACACCAAATTTATTTATAAATGGGTACGTGAGAGAACATCGGGAAATATATTCATTTGGGGGCATTCATTAGGTACTGCTATATCTACCCATGCGTTAGCTCTTTTAAATCAAGAAAATATTACTGCAAGTGGACTTATTCTTGAAAGTCCATTTAATAACATGAGAGATGAAATTGGAGAACACCCTTTCTCTAAGGTAAGCATTTTTCGTTGATTAAATTTTTGCTAATTTATCTTTTGTAGCTGTTTCGTCATTTACCATGGTTTACCTATACAATAATCGAACCTATGCAAGAAAATAATTTTACATTCGAATCTGATCGACACATTAAAAATGTTGACTGTCCGATTTTAATTTTACACGCTAAAGATGATGTTGTGGTTCCTTTTCGATTGGGTATTAAGGTAAATTTAAATCTAATTCTTTTGCCTGATTTCCCTGAATGTTTTTATTTCTTTAGCTTTATCAAGTTGCAAAAACAAACCGTCTGGAGAACCAAGGGAAGGTGCAGTTTCATGAATTTCTACGAGAATTCCGTTATGGACATAAATTTATTTGTCGTGCACCTGAATTAGATAATATTATTAAGTGAGTTTATTTATTAATACCAAGATTATATATTAATGTTGTATGATTTTAGAAAATTTGTATCCCACTGCCTTGAAGAAAAAGAGCGAAAGTTAGGAAATTAATTTAAGTTTAATTTAATTTTGGTTTGTTTGTTGGTGTTCCTTATTAATTTATTTCGTAGAACGTTTTTTCATAAAACATTTTTAGTTCTATTTGTAATTTTTCTATCAATCTGTGTATTATTACATAAAAGCAATAAAATATGTTTTTACCTATGTTCTTTGTTTATTAGAAATTTTATTTTATAATTCTTGCAATTCAAGAGCACTTAAAAATATTTTCTAGGAGTTTTAAGGACTACAAAAACTATGAGCTTCCGTAAATTTGCTCATGGTGCAACTGGTGAAAAGCCTTTTAAAAGAAATTCTTAAATTCCAATATTTTGTTCTGAGAAGTTTTCCAATACAAAAAATACATTATATTGTATATAATAAAGTCCTATTTGATGTCTTTTAGAGGCTACAAGATTGCTACTAGCTTATTCAAGCCGATAGCAACATCCCGTAACATTTAAGACGGGCAGAATTTTTTCTATTAATTATGTTGTCTCATTAATTTCTTGATAACCCAATTAGCAATTACACCTAATATAAACACGTCTTAAAATAGATTTACCTAATCCTTGACCTAATTAAACTTAAAAAATGGCACAGGAAGAGCTCAATTGACAAATATAACCTCAAAAATTTCCTGTCAGTGTCAAAGTAATTTAAGTGAAAATGGTTAATTATTAAGCTCGTGTATGTAATACACGTTCTAAAAATGTGCCAAATTTTATTCTAGATATTTCTATATAATAAGAATTTATTAAAAGTCAAAAAATTGTGTTCGCTTCAAAATTTGAATATCACTATTTATCTCTCATCTGTAACAATTTAAGTCAAATAATTGATATTTTTCAAAGGAATTTAATCCAGCAATGCAAGGAATTGTTTAAAATGGGAAATATAAGGCCACCAAGTAATAAAGATGCTCAAGATCCGTTATTAAAATATGGAATGAAACGAAAGCGCAATCCTAAAAGCTGGTGGAAATGTTGTATAGTTACCACTATAGTCATGTAAGTAATTAATTATTGGATCTATTATAAGAATCAATCATTTGCTTATCTATTTGCATTATTTTCAAAACTAGGTCAATGTTCGAACTACGTACGTGTAGCTAATGTAAACTAAACTTGTTGCAGTCTTGTCTTACTACTCCTAGTGTTCGTTATATTATTTGTGGGGCTTCCTTTTGCCTTTAAATATTCAACAGAATTGCAACGGAATTTGATCTTTCCCACATGTATGTATTATCACTGTAGCACTGCTTAAAAGGGGGACAAATTAGCTGACAACCAATTTGACCCCCTTGTTTTGAATATTCTTTATTGTTAATAATTTTTTTAAGGTGATCTGTGGCCGCCTGATCCTGAATTTACCAATTTCAAGAAGTATAAATTGGAAGGAGCCAGAAATTTATATGTCACAGTAAACGAAGCAGAAAATGTTTCCCTTGGAGTGTGGCATATTTTACCCTTGCCCCTTGTAAACGAATCAGTATTGGATGATAACTTTACCTACAGTGATTCATTGGAAAATTCAAAATTTCCTGTAATTTTACATTTTCATGGAAATGGGGGTAACAGAATTGCTGATATTGAAATGTACAACGTGTTGAGATTATTTTTTCATGTAATTGCATTCGATTATCGAGGTAAAGATATATTTTGGAACTTTCAAAAGGAGTTATCTGTTTTTTTAAAGGTTACGCTGATTCAGCAGCTTTAAAACCATCTGAAGAAGGAATTGTAGAAGACTCGATACAGTTATATAAATGGTTAAGGTCCCAAACAAGCTCGGATATATATTTTTGGGGACATTCCTTAGGTTCTGCTTTAAGCACCCTCACAATAGCAAGACTACACAATGAGGATATTGTTCCAATGGGGTTGTTTTTGGAAGCCCCATTTACTACATTAAGAGAGGAAATAAAACAAATTCCTCTTACAAAAGTAAACGCATTGTTTTATAAATTTTAACCGATTTAACAGAAAAATAATTTTTAAGTTATTTTCCTGGCTTCCTTGGTATGACTCAACAATGCTTGATCCATTGGACAAGAATGGATTTTATTTTAAAACGAGTGAGAATATTTTAATGGTAGATTGCCCTATTATGATTATACATGCCGAAGATGATAGTAATATTCCGTATACTTTAGGTCAAAAGGTTTGTATTAAAAAAAGGGTGTTATGTTAACCCCCTTTTTTTGTCAAACTAATTTCATTAAGTTTTTTGTAGTTATATAATATTGCTCAAGAAAAACGTGATGCATCTACTCAAGGGAATGCAACATTTCATCTGCTTCCTGAACATTTAAATTGTAATCATATGGAAATTTATAATGCTCCCGAATTGCCAAATTACATCAGGTGAGGTAAAAATAATTTAATTTTTAAATAATGTGTAATTTTTTTCTAGGGACCATATTGCAATATGTGAGGCGTACAACAAAGGAAGAGGTTAAAAAAAAGTATTGTTATCTGCAAGCTTTTCATAAATATTTTGTGTGATATGTGTGTGATTTTTTAAATTTGCTCTTTTAAGCCAAAAGTAGATGTATAATTATTTATTTTAGAAATTTAGAATTAGTATAAAAAAATATTTTATTTTTTATGCTAATATACAATATAATAATATAAATATTAATAAAAGCATTTATTTTCCTCGAATTTGAGTATTTTTTTTAAACAACCCTTCCTCTTTTCTTGCCCATGTATTATGGGTAGGAATTGCAGAAACAAACGTTTCTGCTGATACAAAAATAGGTGAGATCTGATTGTATTACACCCCATATATTTATTAAATAGGTACCAGAAGGGGAGCAAAAATAAATAAAACACTAGCTATAATGAAAAATACCCCTTTATTTTTATTACGTATTTATAAGGTCTTAGTTTACGCATAGGGCCTAACACTAACCCAAAATTCTCTCAAAAGTTTAAATAATAACGACCAGATATTTTCAAATTGTTCGGATAATTTCGATTCAACTTCGGCTATTTCCGGAAAACGTTTTCGTCGTATGACGTCATTCATTCATAAATGTTTACGCACTACCCCCGCTTACGTATTCGTAGTAAAATTTACCGCTCCTATGTGTGCACCCTCTGAAACAATTTTTTGAAAAAAAAAACCTTTTGTTCTCCAATTTTGTATTCCCTACTTCTTCCCGTTCCATTTCCCCTCCTCTTATATTTCGCTTAAAATTCTCTACATTCACCCCCTTGCTTCTGTTTTATTCCCTCTTTCTACTTCTCATTTTCCTCCCAACGTTATTACCAGCATTCGCACTTTTAATCTAACTTTCCTCAATCCCCCTACCCTTAACTTTTGTTCATTAACTTTTCTTTTGCTTTCACAGGAAAGTTTTATTTTTCTGTAATTCTTATCATAATCTCTTTATCATTAGGTAAATTGAATTAAACAAACAGATAAGGTTTCTATCTTTTTTTCAGTTGAGTTATTTTATGTTTTCACCTTTTATCAGTATATCCTGTATGCAATAATAAGATACCTAGTCAGTGTAGAATTTTTGGGATGAATGGTTAGAAATAATTTATAAATATTTAGTAAATGTTTCTTCAGATTCCGATTTTATTTAAATTTTTGTAGAATATTAACTCCAATGCAATGAAAGAAAAGAACAATAGAAGCAGCCAGGCAGAAAGTCCGCTTATGGTACACAATCGTACAAGAAATGCAATAGTAAACAGAGATTTTGATGAGTATCTTTCAGAATATGAAACTATCACTCCTGCACAAGAACCTTCCTGTAAAAAGCGTTGTTGCAGGTGTTGCCTTATTACAACATTAGCTTTGTACGTAATTTTAAAAAAAGGTTACACAAAATGTTGATTTTATTTTTTTTTTTTTTAGTTTTGTTTTGGCTCTTCTAATATTTATATCAGTATTTGTAATACTTCCTGTGGTATTTATGTGTTCTATTGAAATGCAAAGGAATTTAGTATTTGAAAGACGTAAGTGTAAAATTATCTCTTGGTGAGGATTGCGAAAGACTTTTTTTCAGATATTAACAATGATGAAAAGGAATTTACAAATTTTCGTAAATATGGCATTGAAGCAACAAGAAATTTGTATGTCGAGGTAACCACAAATATGGAAAATGTAACCCTAGGTGTATGGCATGTTTTGCCTCTAGCATTAGTTTATAGAGCAGTGGAAGATGATAATTACGATTATGAACAAGCTTTACGTCGAAGTACTTTCCCTGCATTACTTTATTTCCACGATTCTACAGGGAATCGTATTTCAGATGTTAATAAATTCAGAATACTTCGAAGATTTTTTCATGTGATTATCTTTGATTATCGCGGTAAATGATATTATACATTTTTAATTTTTCCTTTATTGATTGGAAAAATTTAAGGCTATGGAGATTCAAAACAAGCAGAATTATCTGAACATTTAGTGGTGCAAGACTGTGTACAAATGTATAAATGGTTAGATTCCCAAACAAATGCTCACATTTACGTATGGGGTTACTCATTGGGAGCTAGTTTAAGTACAAGAACAATTCATCAATTAAGTAAAGATGGTTTAATACCAATGGGTTTATTTTTGGAAGCCCCTTTTACTTCTCTTAAAGAGGAACTTTATTATTTTCCTGCAACCAAAGTATTACGTCCAATATTTATTTTAAAAAAAGACGTAAACACATTTTTTTAGTTCTTTGCTTGGTTACCATGGTTCGAATCAACGTTTACAGAACCTTTAGAAGAAAATGGGTTCTTATTTAAAACCGAAGAAAGTATTTTATCAGTTGACTGTCCTATTTTAATTATCCACGCTAAGGATGATTTTATTATTCCTTTTATTTTAAGTACAAAGGTTTGTATTAAATACAGAGGCGCCTCCACCATTATGAAAAGAAATTATTTTAGCTTGTTGGAAGTACAAGAGAAATGCGAGAACAAGATGTACAAGGAAATGTAACATTCCATCTCTTTCCTGAAGAGTTTGGATATGGTCACAGAAATATTTATCAAGCTCTTGAATTGCCAGATTATATTAAGTATTTTTTTGTTTATATTACTTTTAAGAAGGTTAATTTATTATTTTTCAGAACCCACATTGAGATATGTCAAGACTTTTCTGAGAATGTAGGTTGAAATAATATAGGGTGTCCAAGATACGGAGTGCATGTATGGGGGGGAGAGATTCGGGTAAATTACCGTTTACGTTATCCCCATACATGCACTCCTTTTCTTGGACGAATTGGTTTCCAACGTAGGGTTGTTATTAATTAATGCCTCCTGGATGAATTTTACTAAAATATACTAACACTATTTTTTTAATATAAACAAAGTTTTAGCAAAAAAAATTCTTATTGCTTTAAAACACAAGAGAAATTAGTTCATTTATTTTTACATCATGACATTAGTAAGTATACTGAGGGTTTATAATTAGACACAGTACATTATTTTTAATTCGTTGTGTAGTAATGTACGAACAATTATTATTACTACCTCGAAATGTATCACGTAATGAATTAAAACACATTTAAATGTTTTATTCTGATCTCATTTCCCTTGATGCTAAAATAAACTCTTTATTTATACCTCGATAAACTAAACAGGTCATGTTTATTGTACAAAAAGTGAAAAAAAGATGAAATGTTTTATATTTGGTGTAATTAGTACAATTTGGTAAGTACAATTTTATTTTTTACACAATCCTCTAGTGATATTTTTTTTAGTATTTCTTTTTTATTAATATTTACAACAACCTTTGTAATGGTGCCTTTAATATACGAAAAATCTGTTGATTTACAACGCAAAACCGTGTTTCCAACAAGTAAGTTTAATTTAATTTAATTATTAATTAATTAAATTAATTTTTTAGATCATTTGTTACCTGCAAATCCTGAATTTGATAATTTTAAAAAATATGGAATTAAAGGTGTAAGAAATTTTTATCTGGTTGTAAATAGAAATAATTATATAGCACTCGGTATATGGCATATGTTACCACATAAATTAGTGAATAATTCTATTTTTGAAGAAAATTTTGATTTTACTGCAAGTTTAGCGCAAACAGAGTATCCAATAATTATACATTTTCATAGTAGTGGTGGAAACAGGATTAAATTTATTAACATGTATAGTGTGCTCCGAATTTTCTTTCATGTTATTGCTTTCGATTATAGAGGTAAGATATATTTCTTTAATTTTGATTTAATTTCTATAAAAAGTGGTTTGGAAAGAATATCTGTCTGTGAGTGTACTGTACAACAAGCAACTTTGTTATTTTAAATGAAACACCCTGTATATTATTATATAATTGAATGCAAAATTTAATTGTCTATCACATAGTATAAGGAAGTCATATAGCTAAAATGTACGGTTGATGAGAATTTCGCGAAGTTTGGCTGCGTTTTGTAAATTTTGAAGATTTAGTATTACTACGGATGCGTGTCTCTTCTGTACATACCGAACCCGTATAGTCCCGTTTTTCATAATTTTGTTTTGGTTCTCTTAAGGCTATGGAGATTCATCTGACGTCACTCCATCTGAAGAAGCAATCGTGGAGGATGCAACGCAAATTTACAAATGGTTACGTGTACAAACACGAACAGAAATTTATTTTTGGGGGCATTCATTGGGTGCTTCTTTAAGCACCCATACCATTGCTACATTAAACGAAGAGAATATTGTACCCATGGGTTTATTTCTAGAAGCACCATTTACTTCCCTGAGAGACCAAATACAACAAAATTCATTTCATAAAGTGCGTAAGTAGTAACGTGCGGAATTTTTTCTCTATACCTATTTGAAACAAAAGTTATTTTCATGGTTACCATGGTATGAGTCAACAATGCTAGATCCTTTGGAAAAAAATGGTTTAATATTTAATACCACGAAATATATTACAAGGGTTGATTGTCCAATTATGATTATACACGCCGAGGATGATCGGATTACTCCATATTCTTTTGGGGAAAAGGTTTGTTTAAGAATGTTTTATAAAAGTTTATGTAATTAATTATTTGTAGATTTATAATATTGCTAAAGAAAATCAAAATTTGAAGAAAGGTAACGCGACTTTCCATTTACTTCCAGCAGAATTAAATTGTGGACATTTTTCAATTCGTAAAGCTCCAGAATTAATAAATTATATACGGTATGGTCCGGAAATAATATTTAAGTAATTTCTTCTAATTGTTTTTTTTTTCAGGGACCATATTATTACTTGTCGGATTTATAATAAAATGAGAGATTAAACTAATCCAAACCTGTTCCCTTTCCCCGAAAAACATGCAATTACTTGACTTTTTTTATTTAATCTATAGTACCTAATTATTAATAAATATAACATAAATTTTTTATTATGTTCATCATTTGCTATCAAAGTTTTATTTTAAATAAAGGCATCAAGGCCAGTTTTATCTTCTTATGTGCGCCTTCTTATAAAAAGAAATACATTCAAGCCTTAACCTAGATTTACTAAGTAATACGAAGAGAAAGCATTTTATTTAAGTGCAACTATCTGCAGCAATTTGAGTTTCAAACAAGTTTTATAAAATATGTAGTTTTATATACAGTAAGTGATTTTTAAAATTATGGAACTAGCAACACTAACGTCTGTAAGAAGTAATTCTGAAAGTGAAGACCCATTGTTGCAAAATGAAAGAAAACACCTTCCTAAACTATACAATGGATTTAAAGTTACGATTACTATTATGTAAGTTAAAAATGAAACGTTAAATTTATGTTAAAAGTTTTTTATATCTTAGCGTGATTCTTTTTTTAATGGCATCGTCTATAATATTCGTGGATTTTCCTTTAGTTTTCATGCATTCAATTAAATTACAACAGAAGGTCCTGTTTATACCTTGTAAGTATTATTTTTAAAAACCCTTAACCCTGTTTCTTATATTTTTTAAATTTCAGCTGAAGCTCTTCCCGAAGAATTTTCAAACATAAACAAATATACCCATGGAGCAAGAAATTTCTACATCACCGTAAATCAGACTACAAATATAACATTAGGAGTGTGGCATTTGTTACCTGAAGAACTTATTAACAGTTCTATAAAAAATAAAAATTTTGATTATAGCCACGCATTAATTCAATCAAACCACCCTGTATTGTTACATTTCCACGGAAATAGTGGTAATAGAATTTTCAACACAGAAATTTATATTAAATTAAGAAAATTTTTCCATGTAATCGCTTTTGATTATCGAGGTAAGGTCCTTTAAACCATTATTTTTTATTTGATTTAAAAAAAAAATCTTAAGGTTATGGAGATTCTTCTAAAGGAGACCTAACAGAAGAAGGATTGGTTCAAGATTCTTTAGAACTTTATAAATGGTTACTTTCCCATACAGCCCAGGATAATATTTATGTTTGGGGGCATTCCCTAGGTGCTGCTTTAGCAACACATACTATTGCAAAATTACAAAATGAAAATATTACACCCATCGGGTTGATTTTAGAAGCACCTTTTACTAGTCTACGAGAAGAAGTTGAAAATTCCAATTCTGCAAAGGTTTTATTTCCTTAAAAAATTTAAATTGATTTATATTTAAATTTTTTTAGGCATTTTCATGGTTACCTTGGTTTGGAATAACAATATTAGATGGTTTTGAAAGAAATGGTTTTTATTTTAAAACGAGTGAACATATATTAAAAGTTGATTGTCCGATTTTAATTTTACATGCTGAGGATGATCATTTGGTTCCTTATACCCATGCTAAAAAGGTTGTTTTTTTTATCATACCCTGTATAATATAATTTTTTAATTTTCCAAAAAAATCTAGTTATTCAAGATCGCCCAAGAAAAACGTAACACGAGAATTCAGGGAAACGCAACGTTTCACCTTCTTCCAGGGAAGGATAATTATGGGCATTGGGGAATTACCAAAGCACCTCAATTGGGGGGTTATATTAGGTAAGAGATTTTTTTTTAATTTATTTGTTTGGAAAATATTTTATATTTTAGGCAACATATCAGTAATTGCCAGGCGTATAATAAAAAGAGGGAGGGTATGCATTAAAGACTTATGTGTTCAGAGATTCTTATCTAATGATTTTTTTTAGATTTGCTTGTCGAGTTTTAAACCATTTTTTGTTATAATTTGAATAAAATAAGGTTGATGGATTACTGTAACAACTTGGGCATTAAGTAATTGCGAAAAGCGTTGAAAATATCAACAACGATTCCTACTGTATTTTTTTTATATTTATTTTTTTATGTTTCTTATATTTGTTGCATTTATGGTAGGATTAAAGTTATAGATTTCATAATGTATATTTTTTTAATAACACCTTTTTTTGTACAATAGGTCCGCTGTTACGAACTATAAATACATTTTATGAGAATACTTAGGCTAAAGCTTAACACTATAATTGTACATGTCGGAAAATAATATTTAATTAATCTTGAAACAATCATTAAGCATCCTGAAAAAATTAATAATTAAGTATTCTGGAAAAATAATTAAGTATCCTGAAAAATAAGAATTAAGTATTCATCCTGAAAAATAATAGGTAATAAGTATCCTGAAAAAAAAATTATTAATCCTGAAAAAGAGTAACTATGAAGTCCTCCGAAAAAAATAATTAAGTATTCTGAAAAATAAGAATTAAGTATCCATCCCGAAAAATAATAGTTAAGTAATATCCTGAAAAGAAAATAATTATTAATCCTGAAAAAAAGTAATTAGAAGTTCTCCGAAAAGAAATAATTAAGTACCTATCCTGAAAAATTAAAATTAAGTATTCATCCTGAAAAAATAATAGTTATAAGTATCCTGAAAAGAGAATAATGATTAATCCTGAAAAAGAGTAATTATAGGAAGTCTTCCGAAAAAAGTAATAAGTACTTATCCTGAAAAATAAGAATTACGTATACATCCTGAAAAAATAATAATTAAGTATCCTGAAAAGAAAATAATTATTAATCCTGAAAAAGAGTAATTATGAAGTCCTTCGAAAAGAAATTAAGTATCCTGAAAAATAAGAATTAAGTATCCATCCTGAAAAAATAATAATTAAGTATTCTGAAAAGAAAATAATTTTTAATTCTTAAAACATGAAAGAAGTTTAAATATAAAAGTTGTTCACTATTCAGTATGTAATTCTCCATTTTCCTAAATGTCTATCACGTATACAAGGTGTTTGCTTTCCACGGTACAATAAGCAACATGTTAAATAATAATAATAATAATAAAAATAATAATAATAATAATAAATACCCTGTATATTATTATATGTATAAGCAAATGTAGAAACTAAAAAAAAATCTGAGTTTATGAATAATCTAAACGGCCTTAACACCTGCCGAAGTGATTAATTATGAAATTCTAGCAGAAATGAGAAGATTTTTCCTTCGGTTAATTATTAAGAATATTAAAACTTTCATCGTACAAACAAAACATAATATTTACTAAAAGAATGCAAGTACTCAAACTGCAATTTTGAATATTCACTTTCTGTTAGTGTATGCATTTGCACGTTGAAAATAATTTAGACGTTAGGTCCTTCGGTTAATTATTAAAAAAATTAAAACTTTCATCGTACAAACAAAACATATTTACTAAAAGAATGCAAGTACTCAAACTGCAATTTTGAATATTCACTTTCTGTTAGTGTATGCATTTGCACGTTGAAAATAATTTAGACGTTCGGTCCTTCGGTTAATTATTAAAAAAATTAAAACTTTCATCGTACAAACAAAACATATTTACTAAAAGAATGCAAGTACCCAAACTGCAATTTTGAATATTCACTTTCTGTTAGTGTATGCATTTGCACGTTGAAAATAATTTAGACGTTAGGTCCTTCGGTTAATTATTAAAAAAATTAAAACTTTCATCGTACAAACAAAACATATTTACTAAAAGAATGCAAGTACCCAAACTGCAATTTTGAATATTCACTTTCTGTTAGTGTATGCATTTGCACGTTGAAAATAATTTAGACGTTAGGTCCTTCGGTTAATTATTAAAAAAATTAAAACTTTCATCGTACAAACAAAACATATTTACTAAAAGAATGCAAGTACTCAAACTGCAATTTTGAATATTCACTTTCTGTTAGTGTATGCATTTGCACGTTGAAAATAATTTAGACGTTCGGTCCTTCGGTTAATTATTAAAAAAATTAAAACTTTCATCGTACAAACAAAACATATTTACTAAAAGAATGCAAGTACTCAAACTGCAATTTTGAATATTCACTTTCTGTTAGTGTATGCATTTGCACGTTGAAAATAATTTAGACGTTAGGTCCTTCGGTTAATTATTAAAAAAATTAAAACTTTCATCGTACAAACAAAACATATTTACTAAAAGAATGCAAGTACTCAAACTGCAATTTTGAATATTCACTTTCTGTTAGTGTATGCATTTGCACGTTGAAAATAATTTAGACGTTCGGTCCTTCGGTTAATTATTAAAAAAATTAAAACTTTCATCGTACAAACAAAACATATTTACTAAAAGAATGCAAGTACTCAAACTGCAATTTTGAATATTCACTTTCTGTTAGTGTACGCATTTGCACGTTGAAAATAATTTAGACGTTAGGTCCTTCGGTTAATTATTAAAAAAATTAAAACTTTCATCGTACAAACAAAACATATTTACTAAAAGAATGCAAGTACTCAAACTGCAATTTTGAATATTCACTTTCTGTTAGTGTATGCATTTGCACGTTGAAAATAATTTAGACGTTAGGTCCTTCGGTTAATTATTAAAAAAATTAAAACTTTCATCGTACAAACAAAACATATTTACTAAAAGAATGCAAGTACTCAAACTGCAATTTTGAATATTCACTTTCTGTTAGTGTATGCATTTGCACGTTGAAAATAATTTAGACGTTCGGTCCTTCGGTTAATTATTAAAAAAATTAAAACTTTCATCGTACAAACAAAACATATTTACTAAAAGAATGCAAGTACTCAAACTGCAATTTTGAATATTCACTTTCTGTTAGTGTACGCATTTGCACGTTGAAAATAATTTAGACGTTAGGTCCTTCGGTTAATTATTAAAAAAATTAAAACTTTCATCGTACAAACAAAACATATTTACTAAAAGAATGCAAGTACTCAAACTGCAATTTTGAATATTCACTTTCTGTTAGTGTATGCATTTGCACGTTGAAAATAATTTAGACGTTCGGTCCTTCGGTTAATTATTAAAAAAATTAAAACTTTCATCGTACAAACAAAACATATTTACTAAAAGAATGCAAGTACTCAAACTGCAATTTTGAATATTCACTTTCTGTTAGTGTATGCATTTGCACGTTGAAAATAATTTAGACGTTCGGTCCTTCGGTTAATTATTAAAAAAATTAAAACTTTCATCGTACAAACAAAACATATTTACTAAAAGAATGCAAGTACTCAAACTGCAATTTTGAATATTCACTTTCTGTTAGTGTATGCATTTGCACGTTGAAAATAATTTAGACGTTAGGTCCTTCGGTTAATTATTAAAAAAATTAAAACTTTCATCGTACAAACAAAACATATTTACTAAAAGAATGCAAGTACTCAAACTGCAATTTTGAATATTCACTTTCTGTTAGTGTATGCATTTGCACGTTGAAAATAATTTAGACGTTCGGTCCTTCGGTTAATTATTAAAAAAATTAAAACTTTCATCGTACAAACAAAACATATTTACTAAAAGAATGCAAGTACTCAAACTGCAATTTTGAATATTCACTTTCTGTTAGTGTATGCATTTGCACGTTGAAAATAATTTAGACGTTCGGTCCTTCGGTTAATTATTAAAAAAATTAAAACTTTCATCGTACAAACAAAACATATTTACTAAAAGAATGCAAGTACTCAAACTGCAATTTTGAATATTCACTTTCTGTTAGTGTATGCATTTGCACGTTGAAAATAATTTAGACGTTAGGTCCTTCGGTTAATTATTAAAAAAATTAAAACTTTCATCGTACAAACAAAACATATTTACTAAAAGAATGCAAGTACTCAAACTGCAATTTTGAATATTCACTTTCTGTTAGTGTATGCATTTGCACGTTGAAAATAATTTAGACGTTAGGTCCTTCGGTTAATTATTAAAAAAATTAAAACTTTCATCGTACAAACAAAACATATTTACTAAAAGAATGCAAGTACTCAAACTGCAATTTTGAATATTCACTTTCTGTTAGTGTATGCATTTGCACGTTGAAAATAATTTAGACGTTCGGTCCTTCGGTTAATTATTAAAAAAATTAAAACTTTCATCGTACAAACAAAACATATTTACTAAAAGAATGCAAGTACTCAAACTGCAATTTTGAATATTCACTTTCTGTTAGTGTATGCATTTGCACGTTGAAAATAATTTAGACGTTAGGTCCTTCGGTTAATTATTAAAAAAATTAAAACTTTCATCGTACAAACAAAACATATTTACTAAAAGAATGCAAGTACTCAAACTGCAATTTTGAATATTCACTTTCTGTTAGTGTATGCATTTGCACGTTGAAAATAATTTAGACGTTAGGTCCTTCGGTTAATTATTAAAAAAATTAAAACTTTCATCGTACAAACAAAACATATTTACTAAAAGAATGCAAGTACTCAAACTGCAATTTTGAATATTCACTTTCTGTTAGTGTATGCATTTGCACGTTGAAAATAATTTAGACGTTCGGTCCTTCGGTTAATTATTAAAAAAATTAAAACTTTCATCGTACAAACAAAACATATTTACTAAAAGAATGCAAGTACTCAAACTGCAATTTTGAATATTCACTTTCTGTTAGTGTATGCATTTGCACGTTGAAAATAATTTAGACGTTAGGTCCTTCGGTTAATTATTAAAAAAATTAAAACTTTCATCGTACAAACAAAACATATTTACTAAAAGAATGCAAGTACTCAAACTGCAATTTTGAATATTCACTTTCTGTTAGTGTATGCATTTGCACGTTGAAAATAATTTAGACGTTAGGTCCTTCGGTTAATTATTAAAAAAATTAAAACTTTCATCGTACAAACAAAACATATTTACTAAAAGAATGCAAGTACTCAAACTGCAATTTTGAATATTCACTTTCTGTTAGTGTATGCATTTGCACGTTGAAAATAATTTAGACGTTCGGTCCTTCGGTTAATTATTAAAAAAATTAAAACTTTCATCGTACAAACAAAACATATTTACTAAAAGAATGCAAGTACTCAAACTGCAATTTTGAATATTCACTTTCTGTTAGTGTATGCATTTGCACGTTGAAAATAATTTAGACGTTAGGTCCTTCGGTTAATTATTAAAAAAATTAAAACTTTCATCGTACAAACAAAACATATTTACTAAAAGAATGCAAGTACTCAAACTGCAATTTTGAATATTCACTTTCTGTTAGTGTATGCATTTGCACGTTGAAAATAATTTAGACGTTCGGTCCTTCGGTTAATTATTAAAAAAATTAAAACTTTCATCGTACAAACAAAACATATTTACTAAAAGAATGCAAGTACTCAAACTGCAATTTTGAATATTCACTTTCTGTTAGTGTATGCATTTGCACGTTGAAAATAATTTAGACGTTCGGTCCTTCGGTTAATTATTAAAAAAATTAAAACTTTCATCGTACAAACAAAACATATTTACTAAAAGAATGCAAGTACTCAAACTGCAATTTTGAATATTCACTTTCTGTTAGTGTATGCATTTGCACGTTGAAAATAATTTAGACGTTAGGTCCTTCGGTTAATTATTAAAAAAATTAAAACTTTCATCGTACAAACAAAACATATTTACTAAAAGAATGCAAGTACTCAAACTGCAATTTTGAATATTCACTTTCTGTTAGTGTATGCATTTGCACGTTGAAAATAATTTAGACGTTCGGTCCTTCGGTTAATTATTAAAAAAATTAAAACTTTCATCGTACAAACAAAACATATTTATTAAAAGAATGCAAGTACCCAAACTGCAATTTTGAATATTCACTTTCTGTTAGTGTATGCATTTGCACGTTGAAAATAATTTAGACGTTCGGTCCTTCGGTTAATTATTAAAAAAATTAAAACTTTCATCGTACAAACAAAACATATTTACTAAAAGAATGCAAGTACTCAAACTGCAATTTTGAATATTCACTTTCTGTTAGTGTATGCATTTGCACGTTGAAAATAATTTAGACGTTCGGTCCTTCGGTTAATTATTAAAAAAATTAAAACTTTCATCGTACAAACAAAACATATTTACTAAAAGAATGCAAGTACTCAAACTGCAATTTTGAATATTCACTTTCTGTTAGTGTATGCATTTGCACGTTGAAAATAATTTAGACGTTAGGTCCTTCGGTTAATTATTAAAAAAATTAAAACTTTCATCGTACAAACAAAACATATTTACTAAAAGAATGCAAGTACTCAAACTGCAATTTTGAATATTCACTTTCTGTTAGTGTATGCATTTGCACGTTGAAAATAATTTAGACGTTAGGTCCTTCGGTTAATTATTAAAAAAATTAAAACTTTCATCGTACAAACAAAACATATTTACTAAAAGAATGCAAGTACCCAAACTGCAATTTTGAATATTCACTTTCTGTTAGTGTATGCATTTGCACGTTGAAAATAATTTAGACGTTAGGTCCTTCGGTTAATTATTAAAAAAATTAAAACTTTCATCGTACAAACAAAACATATTTACTAAAAGAATGCAAGTACTCAAACTGCAATTTTGAATATTCACTTTCTGTTAGTGTACGCATTTGCACGTTGAAAATAATTTAGACGTTAGGTCCTTCGGTTAATTATTAAAAAAATTAAAACTTTCATCGTACAAACAAAACATATTTACTAAAAGAATGCAAGTACTCAAACTGCAATTTTAAATATTCACTTTCTGTTAGTATATGCATTTGCACGTTGAAAATAATTTAGACATTAGAAATTTAACGCGAAATCTCATTTCTAATAAAATCATGTAAAAAAAATCAAAAAAGCGTTGTATAATAAGTATAAGTAGTCAGTGTACTGTAATGGTAGCCATTTACCAACACAAATTCAAACATAGTATGTACCTAACAGAATGTACCTAAATCCCTTCCCAAAATCTCCTTCAACTTCCTTCGGGAGGAAAAATTTGAATCAAAAAATCCTTGCATTTAGTTAAGTAAACACTACATTATACAAAAAAAAATGTTACATTATAGTAATTATAATTTTAACCCAAGTCTATGTTGATCCCTCCAATCCTGACGAATTCTGCAATCTTCATCAAGCTTCTCTCTCTCTCTCTCTCCCCTAAGGAATCCTAGGTATACAATCTTCCTCTTGAATTTTTTACCCTTTACTTTACCCTTTTAGGGTAGGTACAACTTACACATTTACTTTCCAATCAGTACTATAGGTACCACGTAAAATCTAAAAATTATTAAATTTATGAATAATATTGTACATTCTAATTACTTAATACTGCACAAATACTTATCTACTATTTTTTTTAAACACTATCAGGTTCCTTCAACAGGCACTTAGTGACTTAAGTAACTCGCAGTCGCGCCGCAACCGAAAAAAAAACGTTAGGCAAAAAAAGCCTTGCGCAGAGAAAATATTTGGTAGGTACTTAAAAGTACCAATAAGATTTTTAAGAAAGTACCTGAAAAAATTTTCAAGAATGTACATAAAAAATATATATTTCAATGAACCCCCTCTTTATCACTGTGCAGGAAACAAAAAGTTTAAGACATTTTCATATTATGTAATTCCATTAATCACAAGCAACAACTTTAGTGCTCGGAAATGTCACATTACTACATAATAAATACAACATCCTAAACTGTGACGAGGGGAATAAGATAAACATTTCCTGAAAAAAATAACACAATATACTACACAAATTCCGATCATCAACTTCACCTAAAACACACAAAATAATGCAAATGAAGGACCATTTTACTTCGTAATTAATGTAATGATGATGCCGAAATAATCGTATGTTTATTTTTATAAACAATTATTTTATTTTTAGAAGGGAATCGGAACTTTTTCAGAAAAATTTAAGTATCTAGGTATCTATTTTACTCTATGACGTAACTCAGTTAAAATATATTTGAAAGCTAATCTTTAAAATGCCCTGTAATTAATTTAATTCATATTTTCAAAAAAAAAAAAAAGAACAAATACACTGTAGATATACAAAAAAAATGTAACTTTGAAAGTTTATAATATCACAAGCACACTTATATTCAGCATTCATGACGAAATGTACAGTAACGAAGCTCAACCAATCCCTGCCAAATAAAAAAAAAGCCACAAACCCTCCCGTGCCATTTTTTACCCTTCTGTACATTTTACATTTATACCATTTTCTGATCTGATGGTCAGAACAGAAGACAAAAACTAAAGAAATCGGTAGAGTCTTGCAGGTATTGAAAAATACCTACAGGAAGTAGAAATAACAGGTTGGAGGAGTGTAACAGAAGAGATAAATCTGCCAAGAGATGGAGAAGTAACTCCAACAAAGCCTTGGGCCTCAAAGGCCATAATACCTACTTCCTACTAAAAATACCCAACATTAACAAGTATAGGTTATCTACTGTAACTTCTTGACGGTTTCTGTTTACGTTATGGGAGGATTACGATATCACAAACACACTTATTTTGAGCATTCAAGAATAAAGCATCAGTAAGGAATCCGTAAAAGCTCAACCAACCCCTGGTAGATGAAGAAATATTACAGCCCTCCCGTGATGCCCTTTCCGGTAAACGAAGACTAAAGAAATCGGGGCTGTCATGTAGGTATATTGGAAAAATCCTACAGGAACTGGGAATAATAGGGGGTGGAGTATTATCTCTAACAAAATTTTCTGTGTCAAAGGGTAGCGGAAAAAAGTGCCGAAGGAATAAAGTGCCGCGGAAAAAAGTGCCGCGGAAAAAAGTGCCGATGGTCAATGCAGTCTGTGCACATGGTACGAAAATCTGTGCACATGGCGCCTTAGTCTGTGTTCAGGTTAGTTGCTCTTTGCTGGTAATATATACTATATAGAAAGATGGCTAAAAAAAGAAGGTAACACAAAGGGATGCTCATTCCTCATAAAAGAAAACAAGAAATGGTTAGGGGGTAAGCTGAGGGATGTTCATTCCTCATAAAAGAAAACAAAAATGGATAGCAAGTAAGCTGAGGGATTTTCATTCCTCATAAAAGAAATGCTAGGTATGTAATACTAACACTAGGTACTAATAACAATACAGTATTACTCCCTAAAGGTTTCTCTATAATTCTGTCAAAAACAACATAAAAAATTCAGCCTCACATAATTGTGTGACACGTAGTTTACCTACTATCATAACTGCCTATCATTGCCTATGCTACTATGTAAAACCTAATAGAAAATTTTGAAGTTACCTAATCCTGAAAGCTAAAGAAAAAGTTCCTTTTCCAAAAAATTCTTAAAATGGTCCTGTATAATAAATAGAAATAAAAAAACACAGCAGAAAGTCAGTGTTTGAATAGTTCCAAGGATGGTAAGGTACAAAATAGAACAAGAAACTCCGAAACGCATTCTGAATTTTCATCTTGCTTTGTATTTTTTTAATTTTGACAACAAAACCAAACGGTTCCTTGAAAACTATTCGATTAAAACTCGTTTGCAGTTTATATTTTTGATTTTTATATGAAATATAATTCGTCATAAATAAATGACTAGTAGGTAGGTACTCGTATTAGGTGTAAGGATCTGCAATGTACCTTAACGCGGGTTTCCAACATGACTGCACGTTGAAGTCTCCCAGGTGTTAATTTACGTTTTTTATGTTTTAAGCGTTATAAAACAGATTTTAAATTAAAATAAACGCGATACATGGTTTACCTAATTTTCTTGTTCCAACCTGTGTTACTTCCTCATGTAAGTAAGGTACTTGTTCATGCTCGTATTAATAACATACAAAATATTTTATAACATCTCAAAAATAAAACCGCAGGAGGAAACCGCATTAACCGTTATATAGACGCAATTTGTACTCAAAAATATGAGACAATTTCGAATTGTTCCGCTTACCGATACGAAATATAAACCGCCTGTGTGTAATAGTATATTACATACCCAGGTGGAAAGAGTTTCATTTCTATCGAGAGCTAAGATAGCTCCAGATATAAATGAAACTTTCCACCGTGGTTTGTATACTATTTTATTTTCAAACATCTAAAACAGACGGGAATAAAAATAATAGTTATTTATTGTATAGTGTCTTAGGAAGTATTTTATCCACGCAAGAATGTTTAAACGCGAGAACGAAGTTCGAGCATTTAATTTTCTTAAGTGGATAAAATACAACTAAAAGACCAGGTGGAAAGTGATCACTTTCCACCTGGCTGGACGGTGACAGTTAGTAAACGTCAAGTTTCCAACTTACAAAAATGTCAGAAATGCTGTCATTACATATATGGTTGAAAGTAAAACCTTTAGCAAGTATTGCAATGCAAAAATATATTGCAATCAAAAAATGTGATTTCAGGGGGCAAACATTTGAGAACACCCAGTATATGGGAATGCAAAGACCATCAAATAAGCAATAGTTATTTTTTATACAAGACGATAAAATTATATTTTATCGACAAGCGGAAAGTGTTAATTCACGAGCGATGAAATCGCGAGTGAATTAATTTTCGCGAGTCGATAATTAAATTTTATCGTCGTGTATAAAATTCTATTTTTTTCTATAGCAGATGTTAAAAAAATAAGAAAAATTTGTAAAAAAAACAATTTAAAATTAGATTATATTAAACCCGAAAATCTCAGTAGCAAAGGTTTCCATTCGGTTTCCATGGAGTTTCCAGAAAATTAAACTACTTTATCGGTACTTGCGGTTAAAGTGTTACTTTATCTACCCTTGCGGTTAAAGTAATACTTGATCAACTATTTTTAGGCCCGGTCTTTCCATCTCCTACTAAAGCTTCTATTAGCTAATAAACGATTAGTTGTCATGGAAACAATTCTTGTAACAATGGTATCCATGACAACTAATCGTTTATTAGCTAATAGAAGCTTTAGTAGGAGATGGAAAGACCGGGCCTAAAGTCGAACAAAGCACACTTTAACATCTGCTATAGAAAAAAATATTATGTTACCTGAAAATTACAAAAACGGAGGCTGGGCGCAAGGGAAAAAGCAAACAAATGTGTAGCACTTCTTATTTGATAAATTGCCTTCGAGTTTTAACCACTGACTACAATGCTGTGGAAAACGAAAAAATGCATAAGACCTTCTCCAGTAGTCGGCTTCGTGGTTGGTCAGTGACAATTTGTCACTAAAATCCTACCTTTGCCAACGCTTTTTTTGTAGATCCTCCTGGTTGTTTGTGAGGTGTTGGCCCAAACCTTGGTGTTGACCAACGATGGTTTTCACTTTCACTTCACAAACACTTGTTATGGAAACTGCAAAAAATAAAAACACAAAATTACTTATGAAATATAAAATTTTCGTCGGCTTAATTCTAGATAAGCTACAAAAAACGTATTTTTTTAATATACTATCGATAAGAAACAAGAGTTTACAATAATTTTGAATTACAATATCTTTATACAAGTAATGTAATGCAAAATTGAATTGTCTATCACACAGTATAAGGTGTTCATATAGCTAAAATGTACGGTTGATTAGGATTTCGTAAATTTTAACCGCGTTGTGTAAATTTTGAAGATTTAGGCTGGTAGCGATCGTCTGCCTTCACCAGCTGTAATTTCTTGCCGGTTACTACAGATAGATGCGTGTCTTTCATCTGTACATATCGAACCAGTATAGTCTCGTTTTTCTCGCTACGCATTCAAATGATTTCCAGGGTCTGCCTCGCGAACTACTGCTAAATATCAAAAACGAAATGTTTATTTTTAATATGGGAAAGTCCAGGGAAGGTTTGCACCTCCACTTTTTTCCAAGTTTTTTTTTAACAACGTCTTATTAAGGGATATACGTTGTCAACTAATCGATCGCGTAGCATGAAACCGTTTACATCTGTTGTGAGACAAAAAATCAGTTCTCCTTGAATTTATTAGAAAGTTTAATAAAAATAGTCAAGAATATTTGCTCAAACAGTTAATTATGTTTGGGAATTAGCATTATTTCGCCAGGGAGAAGAAAAATAACGAAATAACAGTTTTCAGGAAATATTTTTCAGGTAAGAACAATCTTCTAAATTTATTTTATACTTAAAATAAACTTAATACGTGATAACTATTTCATTTCAAGGTATTTTTGGCCTACAACATAATATTATTGCAAAAAATCAATACCCAGTACTAGCGACATCTTTATAACAAATCTTAAATCTGGTTTTCTTTTTCGGGGAGGGGATGAAGCTGGTTACTTCATTAATTTGAATTTATTTTTAGTTAACCAGAACAGTTCAATGTTCCCATGACCTTAAAGTGCTAAAAAGCGATTGCTCAATTTTTAGATGCTCATGAAACAATCACGGGTTAAACCTTGTCAGACAAGAAATCTTGTCAAACTAAAATGTAATAATAATCATTTTAATTAAAGAAAAATGAAATTATTGCTATCGGAATGACTGATAAAGTACCCACTAAAGAAAGAGAAAGAAATCCTGAAGATGGTTTATTAACGAACGAAGAAGTTGTTCACAGAGGAAAGTATTGGAAGTTAAAACCATGTAAAGGATTTGTAATCACATTCATAGTCTTGTAAGTAATTTATGCGGTTTCGTATTACATAATTTTATTTGCGTCTCGTCGGTATCTCATCAAAGAAAATTATACTTCTTCCCCTAATTTGTAATTTTTTTAGGATCATCGGCGTGTTTTTAATATTCGTAATATTTCCTGTAACGTTAATGAACTCAACAAAACTACAACGACGATTAATTTTCATGACTAGTAAGTTTTACCCCTTAAGGGATGACGCGATTATTATTTCTTTTGTGTTTTCAGGCGACAGTTATTTTGGTGAAACCATAAATTTAGACGAACATGTAAATGGCTCAAGAAATATTTATGTGGTTGTAAATGAAGAACAAAATATATCCCTTGGGGTTGTTCATTATCTACCCTTAGATTTGATTAATAGCTCAATAGAAGATGCGAACTTCGATTATAGTCTTTCATTAGCTCAACAAAATTATCCTGTACTGTTACATTTTCATGGTAATGGGGAAAGTCGATTTGGCAATTCTGAAGAATTTTGGAAATTACGTGAATTTTTCCATGTAATCGGATTTGATTATCGAAGTATGTTTTGGAAATTCCCTAGGGTTTTAAATAAAAATTGAGATTATTTTAAGGCTATGGGGATTCATCGAAAGCAGAGTTAACAGAAGAAGGAATCGTTCAAGATTCTTTACAACTCTACAAATGGTTACGTGCGCAAACAGATCCAGATAACATATACGTTTGGGGAAAATCCCTTGGAGCAGCTTTTGCCACCCATACCCTAGCAAAATTGCATGAGGAAAATATTGGTTCAAGGGGTTTAGTATTAGAAGCACCTTTTACTTCTTTACGTGATGAAATTAAATCTTTTTCTTATATTAAAGTGGGTAAGTTTTTTTTTGAGCAACTAAAAAAAATAATTAAATTTCTTTTAGATATTTTCCTGGCTACCTTGGTTTGAAGTTACTATATTAGATGGCTTTGAAAAAAGTGGTTTTCGTTTTAAAACAACCGATCATATATTAAAAGTTGATTGCCCAATTATGATCTTACATGCAGAGGATGATACTGTTATTCCTTATACTCTTGGGGAAAAGGTATTTTTTTTTATCTCTGTTGTTTAAGACTCAACACCGACATTGGGGTGTTGTTTAAGTTGCCTATACGGCAAGGATGTAACTTTCTAATTAACCCGAACCAAATTTTTTATATGTTTCTGATATAGGTATAACGAATAATTTTTCAGCTATCGCAGATTGCCAAAGAAAAACGTGATCCTGATACTCAAGGAAATGTAACATTTCATCTATTTTCAGCTGAGTTTAATTATAATCACTGGAGAATTGCTGATGCACCTGAACTGGTCGAATTTGTAAGGTAAATATTTCAAAAATATAATTAACACCCCTATTCTGTTAAAAGTCGTTCACGAACGACTCGTTAGGTATCTTGAGCGAAAAATCGTTCAACCACCGACAATCGTTGGTGCGAATGAGTCGTTACGACTTACAGAATAGGGGTGTAAAGGGAAGTATTACTTTATTGGTAGGTAATCGAGATAAAATAATAATTTTAGATATTACATCCATACATGTGAAGAATATAACATGACAAAAAAGAAAAATGAAACAAATCCATTAAAAGACATTATGCAAGATATAACAAATGTTATGTGAACAACTATTTTGACATGTAGATTAATAAATTATTATTTTTCTACCTAAAATTGTTTTAATTTAATTGCTAGTAAACGAATTGGAAGTTATTTTTTACGCATCAATGCCACAGAAACTTAAAAAAAACTTTCTCGTCTTGTATATGACATTAAATGTACCTGAATCTATATTTGTAAATAAAAATCTCTCTTATATAACATTCCTTTCTCTTATTATCATGTGTACGATACTTTTAGATTCACACTTGACCCAGTATGTTTGCTAAAAGTGATTTTAAAATGTGTTTATAAGTGAAAATTATTTATTTCAACAAGGTAATGTAAATTTTTAATTCAAAAAAATTTAAAAGGCCTTGAAAATAATAAGAGTCTTCTCAGCAAACCTAAAATCAATGATTTCAGTTCAATTAAAAACCGTAAGGTGGCGAGAGGGGTGTTTGAATTAAATTTCTTTATAAAAAAAAATTAATTTGTTTATTAGGAGAAATTAATTCCGTGTTACGTGCCTGTTTTATAAATAAAAATTGACATATGTATGCAATAAAAGTAAGTAGTTAGAGTTGTTTTAATTAGCAATTTATTAATACAACACGTAGGTACATGCAGTAGCATTGCATAATTTTAGTACCTAGTATAAATTTAGTTTTAGTTAAATTATGGCTGAAGAAAAAGCTGAAAGTAAATCTAACAATGTTGAAAATTCTTTAATAAATCAAAAAAACCTCCCTAATGTATTAAATAAAAAATCATGCATATACAAGTGTTGTTTTTTTACTGGTATTGTTTGGTAAGTAATTTTAAAACTTTAATAATCGAAATAAAAAAAATCTTTTTAGTGCAATGTTACTCCTTGTTGCATTTCTTGTAATATTTGTGGGACTTCCCCTAACAGTAATGGCTTCGATTGACTTACAACGAAGTTTAATTTTCATGCCTGGTAAGTAAAAATCGTTGTCTAAAAATCAAACTAAATAAAAAAATTTCAGATGAATCTCCCCAAGAAGTATTTTTAAATATAAGTCAATACGTAAACGGTTCAAGAAATTTTTATATCACTGTAAACAAACCCCAAAATATTACTTTAGGGGCTTGGCATTTTTTACCTGAAGCTTTAATTAATAATTCCATAGAAAACCGAAACTTTAGCTTTACTCGTTCTTTATCAAAGCCTGATTATCCTGTATTATTGCATTTTCATGGAAATGGTGGCAGTCGTTTGGATAACTTACCAACCTTTTTAATATTACGTCAATTTTTCCATGTTATTGCTTTTGATTATCGAAGTAAGTTTTTTTAAATATGCATCTCAAAGTTTAAAATTAATTTTAATATTTTAAGGCTATGGGGATTCATCTAAAGCTGAGTTAACAGAAGAAGGAATTGTTGAAGATTCACTAACATTATATAAATGGTTAAAGTCTCAAACAGCCCCAGACAATATTTATATTTGGGGACATTCCCTAGGCTCTGCTTTATCCACACATACAATATCTCGATTAAATAAAGAAAATATTTCACCAATGGGGTTGATTTTAGAAGCCCCTTTCACAACCATACGTGAAGCAATACAAAATTTTTATTTATCTAAAGTCAGTTTTTAAAAAAACAAGTCAAGTTTGGTTGTGGTGTTAAGCCTAATCACAAAATATTTTGTAGGCATTTAAATGGTTACCATGGTTCGATATAACAATGGTAGATGGGTTTGAAGATAATGGATTTCATTTTAAAACAACTGAAAATATCTTAAAAGTAGATTGTCCTATTCTTATTTTACATGCTGAGGATGATGTATTAATTTCTTACACCCTTGGGGAAAAGGTTTGGATAAAAATAATTACCTAAAGAAGTCTTATTGTTATAAAATATTTTTAGCTTGCTAAGATTGCCCAAGAAAATCGTGATCCTGTAAATCAAGGAAAAGTGATTTTTCATCTATTTGATGCCAAATTTGGGTACAACCATTGGAGAATACCCGAAGCACCTGAAATACCTGAATACCTTACGTAAGTATTATTGAAATTATTTGAATTGAATATAATTTATATTGTTTTAGAAATTTCATAAGTGTTTGTGAAGAATATAATGAAAAATCAAAGAGAAATTTTACTAAAAATAGACATTAATGATGTGTAATTTATTTTTAAACACCCTGTATAACAAACTAAATACAAAAAATGAGCTTTTACAAAATCAAACTTGAGTCTCTGGATTCCCCAAATAAATAATCGGGAGATCTCCACACGCACAGTTACGGGATGTAACTTTCGGAAGATTTAAAAAAAATATTTCAGGAAAACTGATTATTCGTTTGATTTAAAATTTTGTAAACTTGATAAATTTTGTTCTTGAGGGGGTGGGGGAAGGTAAAAAGATCAGTTCAGGTGCAACAAGCTCCAATTAATCGGACTCCGGGGTGTTTAAACTCGGTTCAGCTGAATTAAGATCAATTGTCATGGATACAATATTCTTCTTAACAATGGTATCCATGGCAATTGATCTTAATTCAGCTGAACCGAGTTTAAACTCGAATTAAAAAACCGGCACTAAAGTTCCAGTGATTTTGAGTTCATGACGCCAAGCCACTTACACCAATTACGTGAAATTGGCATTAAATTCTAGATTGCAATAAAACTATGACAATATAAAACAAGTACAACATTACTACATCGGTATTTAATTACAAAATACTCTTACCAACCATTATTTTCTTGAATTTTTCAAAAAAACCCTTGGTGACGCACAATTTAGAACAATTTGAACACAAGTTTGACAGGAGAGAGTTAAAAAATTTTGCCAATAGGGGGCATTACGAATATTATCTTTCCAGGGCCAAACGTATATTGGGCCTTGGTCTTTGTAAGCGCGGATACCGAATTTTTGAAAATAAATGGAAATAAAGAATTGTAAATTGTAAACAAGCTCCAATTAATTGGAACACACAAGTAACTACTTGGAATTACTCTACAGGCGCTGTCCAATTACAAATGGAATGATCTGATCCCGTTGTGATCTACTCGAAACTACCCCGGGGTGTTTAAACTCGGTTCAGCTGAACTAAGATCAATTGTCATGGATACAATATTCTTCTTAACGATGGTATCCACGGCAATTGAGCTTAGTTCAGTTGAACCGAGTTTAAACTCGAATTGAAAAACCGGCCCTAAAGTTCCAGTGATTTTCAGTTCATGACGCCAAGCCACTTACTCCAATTACGTGAAATTGGCATTAAATTCTATGATTGCAATAAAACTATGACAATATAAAACAAGTACAGCATTACTAGATCGGTATTTAATTACAAAATACACTTACCAACCATTATTTTCTTGAATTTTTCAAAAAAACGCTTGGTGACGCACAATTTAGAACAATTTGAACACAAGTTTGACAGGAGAGAGTTAAAAAAATTTGCCAATAGGGGGCATCACGGACATAACTTTCCAGGACCAACTGTATGTTGGGCCTTGGTCTTTGTAAGCGCGGAAACTGAATTTTTGAAAATAAATGGAAATAAAGAATTGTAAATTGTAAACAAGCTCCAATTAATTGGAACACACACGTGTAGTTTGGGAACTACTTGGAATTACTCCACAGGCGCTGTCCAATTACAATTGGACTTATCCGATCCTGTTGTGATCTATTCAAAACTACCCCGGGGTGTTTAAACTCGGTTCAGCTGAACTAAGATCAATTGTCATGGATACAATATTATTCTTAACAATGGTATCCATGGAAATTGATCCTAGTTCAGTTGAACCGAGTTTAAACTCGAATTGAAAAACCGGCAGTGATTTTGAGTTCATGACGCCAAGCCACCTACACTAATTATGTGAAATTGGCATTATAATTCTATGATTGCAATAAAACTATGACAATATAAAACAAGTACAACACTACTAGATCGGTATTTAATTACAAAACACCCTTACCAACCATTATTTTCTTGAATTTTTCAAAAAAACGCTTGGTGACGCACAATTGAGAACATTTTGAACACAAATTTGACAGGAAAGAGACACAAGGTTTTGCCAATAGGGGGCATCACGGAAATTATCTTTACAGGGCCAACCGTA
The DNA here is from genome assembly GCA_963082805.1 of Hemicrepidius hirtus. Classification (NCBI taxonomy): domain Eukaryota; kingdom Metazoa; phylum Arthropoda; class Insecta; order Coleoptera; family Elateridae; genus Hemicrepidius; species Hemicrepidius hirtus. Next base: position 31,268,303 of record OY720162.1, read on the forward strand.
TGTTGGGTCTTGGTCTTTGTAAGCGTGAACACCGAAATTTTGAAAATAACTGGAAATAAAGAGTTGAGAAATCATTTCGGAAAGTTTTCTAATATACTTTCAATTGTGATTAATTATTATTGTTAAAATTTCTACAATTAATCGAATAATTTTGAAAAATACGAATCCTTTTTTTAAATCTTGGCGCGTGCGCTGCTTCCGACGTTACTATTGGCCAAGTATCGGGCTGGTCAAAAGTGTAAACATGGCGAATGCAATGTAGTAGGTGTCATTGTAAAGTGACGTTTAGTGTTAATTCAACCAAAATATAAGCAAATCATCACAGAAAAATCATCTCCCAAACGAGCTTACTAATGCAAGACTGCAGGGGCACGATGTTTCATACATAAATGTGAAAAAATCAATGTATTTACAGTGAAAACACCTCGAAGATGAGGTAGGTATCGGCTTAGTTGTCTTGTTTTTACCCCCTTTCGTACCTTTAGCACCCTGTAAATTGTAATTTCCTCCCTTATTTTGCAAGGTAAACATAAGAAGGACCAAGACGGGTTGTTTTTAAAACCCCATAAAAATAATTATTCTTATTCTTGAGATGAAGCCCGGAAGGGTTAATTTAATAGAGATTGTTATTAAATCTTGGTTTAAAATTAGTTTGAACACGTTTTTGAAATGATTTCTTTACTTTTTATCGATTTTGTAAAACTATGGGTGTGTTGAACCCATCCTAATGACTGAGTTTCATTCTCACCCCTAAGTCGTTTTCTACTAAGGGCAAAAATCCCTCATTTTCGTGTGACGAATTTATATTAGTTACAGTTGTGTATTTATATTAAGAAAAACGTTTCGTTTTCCCCTGAAAAAGGAGGCTCATTCAGATGAAAATTTCAGTGAAATCCCAGGAATTTTAAACTGTTCTGCAGAGGTTCAGCACTAGTTGCATTTTTTGCTCCTTTTTCTTTGCTACTTTTAGACGACATATGGTCATATGTTTACATTGCAAGAGTTGTGCTGCTTGATTTTACCACGTTTTTTGCTTTTTTGTAAAGAGATTCACATTTTACACGTTTGTGATTCATCATAAAGTATGACAAATTCTAAATTTTCTTTCATCTAATCATTATACAGCTCAGGGCAAAATAAATGTTAGTTTTTTTTTCTTGTTTATTATTACTTTCTCATACTTTCTAACAATCGATTTTATGAAAATCTATTTACAAATATTTCCTGCCCTTTACAAAAGATTTCCTAAATTGTCTGTCTGTAGGTGTGGATGTGTGCTGTATGAATATCTTATTAAGTACTTCCTCTTGGTCTTCTTCCTTCAGTGACCAGCCTCTTGGTTTAAGTACCCTTTGAACTGATTTTAAATTTAATGTAGGTTTAAAAAAAATAAAAACATTAGAAATCTGTATAGAGCTTTTGTCAGTTTACATTCAAGCAGGTATTATTGTGTAGCTTACCCCCATATTGTAGGGAGGAAGATGTGTTATCCTAAATATTTATTTTATAAGTTCATACAAGAAATTAGGACTACACCAAAGAATCTGCTCTCAATTAAATCTTGCAGTGATGTGGGGTGAAGGGGAAGGATGTAAGCTTCTGTCTTTTTTTGGCAACAAAAATTTCAGAAAGTAGAGAATTTTCTGATACTCTGAACTGTAAAGTTTTTAAATTTTGTGGGTGGGAGTCCACTATAAATTGGGTAATTATGTACCAATCCCCTAAAATCTTTGTGATACCTTCTGTGAGGGTTAATAAGAATACTTTTTGGAAATACTTACATCTTGTCGGACACAAGAAAAATATATTTCAAAACAACGAGCAAGATGAGCCTTAAAAAATTAGAATAATGATACTTTAAAGTTTATTAAACCAAAAGACTCATTAAGATGTTAATGCATAAAATTTCCTTAATTACAAGAGCTAATGACTTTCAACCAATAAGACCATGCCACATCTTCATGTTGAGCAAAAAACTAATAATCAAGCTTGTAATTTAAAACAACAAAATTCTATCTTTGTCTTGTTTATATAAATATTGACAGATATGTAAAGTCCTATTTTTATTACTCCTATTAATAAATTTCCCTCCAAAGCATATGGAAATTCCTTTGCAATGCAGTTTCGAAGCTGCAGTTAATAATAATTCCGGAAATTGTTAAAATATTAAATTTCCAGGTTAGTAAAATTCCTTCGGGACCAATTCCCACGCATAGGCGATGCCTATACATTGCACTCCGTGTAATTAATTTGTTAACACGGGGAAGAGGGCTTTGGTGTTAAAATTTGTTGTCCCCGGAATAGAATTTCGTGTTCTTCCTGCCTGCATTAATTTTTATAACTTAGTACGATGTGTGAATAATTTATTTTGTTTTGAATTGTGGTCACTGTCCGTCGTCTGTACCGTTTATTAGTTATAAACCGCGAAACGTGACTTCCTGCTTAGAGTATTCTAAATTTTTTTAATTTCACCCGTAAAATGTTTTCCAGTTTTGCCGAAATGAACTCCAGCCAAGAAAGCCGTAGAAGGTACAAATTTTTTGTTGTTTTGTTTGTTTGTTAAAAATTCTTGCATGCTTGTGCACGCCACTGGTCTGGCATGTTTGTTAACGCCGTGATTGCTAATTATAAGTGAAATTATCTGCATTAATGCAATTAATGCAAACTCTTACTTATCATGACGCAGTACTGACAACAATTATATATTACTTCTTGCGGTTGTAACCGGAATAAAATGGTTAGATATTGAATTCCATCGCCTTCTTCCGCAGGAATTAAACTTCGCCGAATAATTAATGTTTGATTAACTGTAAAGGGTTTTAATTAAATTGAAGTTTCCGTGTAATTAATATAAAGGTCGTGTTATAATTTTATGCTAATAACACACACGGTAGTACCGCCCCGAAGGACTTCAAAGTAAATAAAAATTGTATTGTTAGTCAAAAAACTTCACAAAGCTGTACTATAGTTTTTTTAACTTTATCAAGGGTAAAGCCAATAACACACAGGTTTACATTAAAGACCCCATCATACCGATTTAGATGTAAAGGTAACAATACCTCGTTCTAGATTTAAAGGCGAAGACACCCATTTACATTTAAAGGTAAGACATGTATGCGTCAAACTAATTAAAGGTAACAACACGCCGATTTAGATTTAAAGGTGACAATACACGTGCGTTTTTTAGAGTCCTTTATCGTTTAAGGGTGACAACATACGTTATATTGATTTCCCTTTTGCGAGCATCAAAATAAATCCATACCTGACACATAAGGGTGTGTAATTAAAAGAATTTCCAATCGTTCCTTTGTTACACCCTACAATTAAAAAATTTAAGCGACATCCAAACAAACCGCCGTCGTCTCCTTCGGTTATTGTTTGAACAGTTTAATTACTTCTAGTGGCGTGTACTCAAGTGGGGTAAGATTGATCATTTACTTAAACATGGGCTTGTTTACCTTTCAATTACTGTGGTTGTTATTTAGTGGACTGTTTAGCATCAAGAAAATTATTATGGAGTGTGTTTGATAAAGTTTTTAATTGCTGTGGAAAATTTGAAGGTTTATGAGGAGATTTTATTTGCGACAAGTGGGTTGGAAGTATCGGTAGTAATTGAATTATTCGAACCGTCACATTCCATTGAATTATGATTAGTATAATAAAAATTTCATTTGTTTTTAACAAGGTGGTAAATTTTTCTGTGTATTGCAAGGTAAATAAATTGGTATCGAATTGTTTTCGCGATTTCGCAAAAAAAAAATTAATTTAAGCTTATCTCCTACCTGGTAACCTTGATACGACCTTGAATTTAAAATATTTTACTGATAAACTTTATACATTTGAAATTCTAAACGGAAATTGGAGAAATTATATTCTACCATTATTTTTTTACTTCCCCCCTTTACCTAATACTCGTTATCAGTTTAACTTCCATATCATAATATAATGGTGTTTATTATTTGTCAAGATAAAACTCCTCTCTATAATAAATGTAGACAATCATCAAATTTCCCAGAATTAAATTATTTTTTATATAAAATAAAATTTATCTTGCCCGTATTATAAAATTTTATAACTATTTCGTTGTTTATTTGATAAGTTATATTTATCGAAGGAAACAGTATTTGTCTTATCAGCTAAATTGGTGCATTATTTTAATGAAGTGGCACATGGAATTGTTTATTTTCAGTTTACACGGTTTTTGAAAGTAAGGGAACGTTGAAAGTTGCTAAACCTATCAAGTGGGCGGCGCCAAAAACTTCCTTCCTTTTTTTGGGTGGCGTTAATTTCGGTTCTCGTGATTTTTTGCTATGGTGGCCTTGAAACCGAACTTAGAAGTGGGCGGGGCTAACTATCCCCTCTCCTCCGTGGTGGGAGGTAATGGTACATGGATAAAGGATTCTCTCCCTTCCACTTATATGCTAATGTTCTCTATCTCCCTCTCTCTTTCTCTCCCTCCCCCTCCCTCCCTACCGCTCCCTCTGCTGATTTTCCACAGATTCTTTTCATTTTTGACCGAGCTTAGAAGTGGGCAGGGCCAATGTTCCCCTTCTCGTCCGTGGGCAGTGGTCATGGATAAAAGATTATCTCCCTTCCACTTATATGCTAATGTTCTCTATCTCCCTCTCTCTTTCTCTCCCTCCGCCTCCCTCCCCACCCCCCTCTCTTCAGCTCCCCCTGCTGATTTTCCACCGATTCTTTTCATTTTTGACCGAGCTTAGAAGTGGGCAGGGCGAATGTTCCCCTTCTCCTCCGTGGGCAGTGCTAATGGTCTATGGGTAAAGGATTCTCCCCCTTCCACTTATTTGGTAATGCTCTCTTTCGTGATTTTCTTACCCAGGCAGTCTTATTCTTCCTTTCCTCTTCTTGTTGTGTGAAAAAACGAATGCTTCTCCCACTTATTGGGTGAGAGTACGCGGTTTTTGTTTTTCGATTTTCTTAATCTGATGGTTTTGTGCTCCTCTTTTCCCATTTATTGGGTACAAATATCTTCTGATTTTCTAAAACCCTGTTCATTCAAAATGTCACCCCAGATTAGTAATAAAATTTCATTATAAACCTTTCTTCCTCTTTCTGATTAGTTCAGAGTTGAAATTATCGATGATATTAGATACCCTATCCATGTTCTGTTGTATTAAATCCCTATCATCAATCACCTTATTTCTGTCGATTTCCCTCTAATATTTTCTCTTCCTAACACGTTATTTTTCCGATCAACGTTTTGACATTTAATTTAATTTATAAATGAGAAATATTAATGGCTAATTGAGTTATAGGTGTGAAATTTCGTTTGGCGAATTGGTTGTGTAGGTTTGTTTAGAATATATTTCGTTATCTTATCAGTAGTTCATGGTACATATAAAATTATTGAGGTAAAATGAGAGAGGTATATTATTGTATGATCAGAAATGACGTCGTATTTTAGCATTAAATAATTCTTTGCGATCAAGTCTCCGCGTAGTCTCTTTGAAGTCTGGGTAGTCTTTGAGAAGTCTAGGAAGCCTGAGGAAGTTCGAGTAGTTCCTGGGTAGCTTTTGAAAAGTCCGGACAATCTTTGGGAAGTCTGAGTAGCCTTTGAGAAGTTCGGGTAGTCTTTAGGAAGTCTGAGGAAGTCCTGATAATGCCTAGGAAGCCTGAGGAACTCGGGGTAGTTCCTGGGTAATCTTTGAGCAGTCCGAACAGCCTTTGGAAAGTCTGAAGAAGTGTGGGTAGCTTTTCAAAAGGTAGTCAAAAGTCCCTGGGAAGTCTGAGGAATTCTGGGTAGTCTTCGGGAAGTCCGGGTAGTTCCTCGAAAGTCTGGGCAGTCTTTGGAAAGTCTGATGGGACCTGGGACGTCTGGGCAATCTTTAAGAAGTCTGAGGATGTCTCGGAAGTCCCTAGGAACTGTGGTCAGTCTGGGGAAGTGTATTTAGTCTTTCACATTGAGTAGTTTAGTGTGTACACATTTTTTTACCATGGGTTACCCCTTGGATGAAGGCTCTAAACTTATTTAGTGACCAAGAAAGGTCACTTTCAATTTTCGTTTTTATCGTCTTGAGGATATAACTTAATCTTAATTTTTTTTAACGACGCTACTTCTTAAACAATTGCAGGAATTTTTTATTAACAATACAAGCATTCCTTTATGGTTATTCATTCTTTGTAATTCACTTTTATTCACCTGACGTAAACATATTAAGTTTACCTGACTTACAGAATAATAAATTAAAGTTATGTTGCTACTTTTTTTGAATGATTCAAGCAAGTTCACGCATTCTTTTGTAAATACCTGAAATGGAAATGTTAAAGACACGAGTTATACAAACCAGATTTTTCTGACTAATTAGTGTAAAGGCCTTAAGCAAGATTTAATTAACGTGCAACTCTAGAAATTACCTACGATTTAATAATAATAACAAATTCCTTTTGATTCAGGTCTTTGAGTAATTAGGTCTAATGAGAAATTTTGAAATTAACTTTGCTATCGATCTCTTCTGAAAGGAGACTCATTGTGAATTGATTACTGGAAATTACGTATCGATTACACCAACGTAGGATTACAAGAAAATAGGGGGGCCACCTCAGTTACTCACTGAAAGGCAATCCTTTCGTGACTGCTTCGTACAAATATTGGACTTTGCTACCCTACTTCCTGGTTTAATATAACATAATTCGTGTCAGTGTGAATTTTAGTTAGTCATCATTTGGGTGTCCTTTTGTTTTAAGCTTCATTAACTCTTGTCATAGTTTAAACAAATATAATTCATTGTTTGTGATTTATTGACCGTTTTGTTGTTGTAGCGAATTTTTTAATTATAATTTAGTTCGTGTTGTGTTCTCGTTCGTAGTGTTTGTGTGTGTTTTGTTCATTATGGAGGACGAATTTGAAAATTTTTATCAAGAAATTGAAGAACATTATAACGTGGAGTTGAGAAGAAATACTGTGCCTAAATCTTGGGAAGAGTATTGGGCTTGGTTAGTAGTAATTTTTGCGATAGATAACCAGAAGGTGATCGGGAAACCCTTAAAGTTATTTGAAAGTCAAATTGTTCCCTGAAAATGTAAATTTTTACTTCAAGCGGAAGAATGTTTGCACCTGCCTAAGTAAACTTTGAATTAAGGACTAAGTTTTTGGTCTAGTTTTGAAATTTAAATTTACAAACAAAATAAAACAAATGGTGGGGATCATTGAAAATCTTTAATTGCGTTAGAGATGTAAGAAATTATTTACAGGAGCCCTTTTCTTGTGATGCAGACGAGACAGATTCAAGATAATTTTTGCTATCTCCTTTATGAGTCTTTCTAAATGAATATTGGTTTGTTCTTCCCTATTCCCAATATTTGCATTCAGGAAGTCCCTTTAGTCTTGAAAATCAAGGCTATTTCTATTTTTCTTTATTTTGTTGGGATATTTGGGTTAGCGTATCACGAATATTCAGGAAATAGCGGTTAACCACGATACGATAAAGGAAATAAAGCAACAAAGTTATGCGATCGGATTCAATTTCTAAAAAAAAATCAACATGAAATTTATGGAATTTCGGGTAATATCTACCGGTTTTTTTTGTGACTGTATATAAAATTCTTGATATCATTCAGTAAACGTTTCAGCTGATTACTTAATGATACAATAATCTTATCACATTGTCATGGCAAACGTGATTGTATTTCCCTACTGACTGGTGCACAAAAATAATGAGGTGAGTCGTTAAAATTCAACAAAAAAAATCATTTTAACAAAAGGTAATTAAAACAATTCATTCACAATTGATTCCATAAAATCATTCGTGATTATATTACATCCAGTATAAGGTCGAGAATGGCAACCAATTAATACAGGGTGTTTCATTAAATTAGTGTACTTAATATTGAAGGCTTCTAGATCAAGAATGTTAAAGGTCTCAAGTTCGCAAAGTTAAGATTTCTCAAGGCAGGCTAAATTTTCACAGCCAAGTTGTTGGGATTCATGATTTTCAGGCTAGAGGGCTCTAGATTCGGTTTCAGGACTGAGGATCTTAAGGTCCAAGCTCGCAAGGGTACAGATTTCTGAAGGCAAGGTTGAATTTTCACAGCCAAGTTGTTGGGATTCATGATTTTCAGGCTAGAGGGCTCTAGATTCGGTTTCAGGACTGAGGATCTTAAGGTCCAAGCTCGCAAGGGTACAGATTTCTGAAGGCAAGGTTGAATTTTCACAGCCAAGTTGTTGGGATTCATGATTTTCAGGCTAGAGGGCTCTAGATTCGGTTTCAGGACTGAGGATCTTAAGGTCCAAGCTCGCAAGGGTACAGATTTCTGAAAGCAAGGTTGAATTTTCACAGCCAAGTTGTTGGGATTCATGATTTTCAGGCTAGAGGGCTCTAGATTCGGTTTCAGGACTGAGGATCTTAAGGTCCAAGCTCGCAAGGGTACAGATTTCTGAAGGCAAGGTTGAATTTTCACAGCCAAGTTGTTGGGATTCATGATTTTCAGGCTAGAGGGCTCTAGATTCGGTTTCAGGACTGAGGATCTTAAGGTCCAAGCTCGCAAGGGTACAGATTTCTGAAGGCAAGGTTGAATTTTCACAGCCAAGTTGTTGGGATTCATGATTTTCAGGCTAGAGGGCTCTAGATTCGGTTTCAGGACTGAGGATCTTAAGGTCCAAGCTCGCAAGGGTACAGATTTCTGAAAGCAAGGTTGAATTTTCACAGCCAAGTTGTTGGGATTCATGATTTTCAGGCTAGAGGGCTCTAGATTCGGTTTCAGGACTGAGGATCTTAAGGTCCAAGCTCGCAAGGGTACAGATTTCTGAAGGCAAGGTTGAATTTTCACAGCCAAGTTGTTGGGATTCATGATTTTCAGGCTAGAGGGCTCTAGATTCGGTTTCAGGACTGAGGATCTTAAGGTCCAAGCTCGCAAGGGTACAGATTTCTGAAGGCAAGGTTGAATTTTCACAGCCAAGTTGTTGGGATTCATGATTTTCAGGCTAGAGGGCTCTAGATTCGGTTTCAGGACTGAGGATCTGAAGGTCCAAGCTCGCAAGGGTACAGATTTCTGAAGGCAAGGTTGAATTTTCACAGCCAAGTTGTTGGGATTCATGATTTTCAGGCTAGAGGGCTCTAGATTCGGTTTCAGGACTGAGGATCTTAAGGTCCAAGCTCGCAAGGGTACAGATTTCTGAAGGCAAGGTTGAATTTTCACAGCCAAGTTGTTGGGATTCATGATTTTCAGGCTAGAGGGCTCTAGATTCGGTTTCAGGACTGAGGATCTTAAGGTCCAAGCTCGCAAGGGTACAGATTTCTGAAGGCAAGGTTGAATTTTCACAGCCAAGTTGTTAGGATTGATGATTTTAAGGTTCAGGTGATCTAGGTTTGGTTTCTGACCGAAAAAGGTCCCAAGTGCGAATTTGGAAGGTTTCAGTTCTCAAGATTGAAAATATTCAGGTCTCAAGTTCGCAAAGTTAAGAGATATGTTCAAACAGGGTTGAGTTTTCGTTGTTAGATTGTTCTCCAGATTGAAGGTCTCGGCAGTTCTCAACTCTTAGGACAGGTCTATCGGATTTAACTGCCAGTTAACCTAACTAACGGTCAGTTGTCATGGATACCATTATTAAAAAAATATTTTGTTTCCTTGACGATTGACCGTGGGTTACCTTAACAGGGAGTTAAACCCGAATTGAATGCTTGGGTTTGCAAAGTTCTTGGGGGTTGGTTTTTGGGGTTAAAGGTCACCAAAGATGCAGTCTTCAACATTAAAGGTTCTAAGGTCATGTTTGAAAAGTTAAAGTTTTCACGGTTCCAGTTCTTAAAGTTGAAGGTTTCTTAAGGCTAAGGTCTTACGCAAGATTAAAAGGTCTCGGATTGTTAGTAACTTTTTTTGACGAAATTGTTAAATAAACGAAAAAAGGGTTAAGTAATATTTACTTTACAAGTGATTTAGAAGTTTATATAAATATTAAGACAAAAACTTATTCTCAAAATAATAGTGAACTAACCCATTATTACTATCCCTCTGTATAATTATACTTAAACCACCATTACTAAAATATTAATAAAACAATATTCACTTATTATACGACGTGGCAGAGATAACAAGAAGATCGATGTATTTTCTGTTATAATAATTATTATTTGTCATTAAGCTTGACCTACATACCAAGCGTTCTAATAACTTTCGATTTTAATTATCCTCCAACTTCTTAATTTAATTTTAAAGTTACAAACAAACTCTGAACATTGCATGATAATAAACTGAAAATTTAACCCTTACAAGAAGACAAAAAAATTATAGTTTAATTTTTATTCTATTAATAAAACCTATCACGCAATATCCCTTTGTTAATGTGTTTATAATAATCTTGTGTATGAAGCTTGTTTATAATTTAAAAAAAAATCGCATGCGATGATGCGCTTTTTATTTAACAATGTCCTTGTCTTCCTTTAATTAAACACGTTTTATATTGAAATATGTCTTTGTAAGCATGCAATTTAAAAACAATAATGTTAATGACATTGTCTTTATTTTTTTTCTTAGAAAAACAAAGCAGAGCAATTATTATTAATTAGAGTTTGGATTTAGGTATATAATTTTTTTCCCATTTTACAGTGAGCAGTCGATAGCCAGCGCTCGTGCGAGTGTTATGGTATACGACGATGTGAACAAGAAATGGGTACCATCAGGTTCATCCTCGGGGTTGTCTAAAGTTCATATTTATCAACACACTGTACAACAAACTTTCAGAGTTGTTGGACGAAAATTACAGGACCACGAGGTAAAACTCTTCTCTTATCTTAAAAATTACTCATGGACTTTATCTAAAAGTTTTCCAATGACACATAAACGTAAATATACATCACAGAAGGAGTGTCATTGTACAAAGTATTAATAAAACTGGATGTTGTGTCGGGTTTGAGACAGTTGTGGGTTTTTAATTGCAGGTTGTTATAAATTGTGCCATTTTGAAAGGACTGAAATATAACCAGGCAACGGCCACTTTTCACCAATGGAGAGACAATAAACACGTCTATGGACTGAATTTTAGCTCGAAAGAAGACGCTGACCAGTTTGCTAGGGCAATGTTTCACTCATTAGAGGTAAGGTTTCAACCACGCCTTGACTGCAATTATTTACACCTAAATTATTAACCAAAATCCAAAAATAATTGAAAAACATTCTTAACCCCCCCCTCTTACGGTCTTCAGGTAGGTAGAAAACCCCGCTATAGTCTGTGATCGTTTTCCACTCCCCAGGACTTAAAGTAAACAATTTAATTCCTGATCAAATATCTATCTCTTTTCTTCCAGGTACTTAGTAATATAGTCCGTCAACCACAACCGCCTACACAATCATACCCACCACCTGTAACGCAACAACAGCAGCAGCAACAACAACAACAACAGCCCTACGATGAGGACATGGGTTATCGTACAATGACCCGTGAAGACGTTGCAAGCATTCAAGAAAGAAGAATATCCACTTCCCTAATGTCTCCCCAACAACAAACTTCCCCAATGACGCCCCAGAACAATGTGCCTATAGCACCCGCCATGCCAACCATCACTGCCGTAGTCCCTAGTCCCATATCTCCTCCGTCAGGTCCAGGTGGGCACCAGCGTACTGTTAGTGCCCCTCCTGCACCTCCCCCACCTCCCATGGGTGGACCTGGGCTGGTTCCTGCCGGTCCACCCATGGGAATGGGTGGTCCAATCGGAGGACCGCCTCCTCCTCCACCACCCTTGCCTATTAATATGTCCAGGTCGCAAAGTAGCGACGGGGGTGAAGTTAATTCGTTAGCCGCACAGTTGCAGAATGCTCGGTTGAAAAGAAATAATAAGGTTGGTTATAATTTTCTAATAATAAAATGAATATTTTAATTAATTTATTCGCTTAGAATACCCCACCTCCAACGGAAAACAGTGGATCATCAACGAGTAGCGGTGGAAGTAGCAATTATGGTACCTTGGGAAGAGGTGGTGGAGGAAGCATGGCTTCCATGATGGATGAGATGGCTAAAACACTGGCTAGGAGAAGGGCTGCGGTAAGGAATAAAATGTGCACGTCTTTTATGTGTCTCGCGTACACTTTATAGTCACTGGCGGTGTCCCAAGGAGTGGTTCTTCTGTACCATAGCAATCAACGATTGGCTGCAAACGTTATATGGAATGGGTTAACTCGGCCCTGTTAATTCGGCGTCGCCGAAGGATTACAAACCAAATCTACAGGTTCAAATCCAACACAGGGCGATATTGTTCTGAATAAATGGAAACTCCCCCCATCCATGGATGCTTGCGTATGTTATATGGGAGGCCCTGGTAGTTGATAGTCCTCGTGTGTGTAGAAAAAATAAACATACGTACTAGCTAACGCCGAATTGGCGGAGCCGAGTTGTACCACCAGACAGAATCTGGAAACTTTTAACCCACCCCCAATCTGTTATACTATCGACATCGCGAATTGTAATTTTAATAAAAATGGAGCTTTGAATTTTGATGAAATGTTTGCACACATGTTTAATATTTGAATTTAGGTGGAAAAGAAAAATGCGGACATAGAAGAAGATGAAAAGAAAGCGACATGGGAAAAAACCAATACTTTACCAAATAACTCATCAAAATACGCCGAATCTCCCAAAAGCGTTCGAAAGAGGTTTGGGTCGGCATCCGAGGAGACCATACTCAAAGTTAATGGCCTTTCTGACAGCATGACTCTTGGACCAACCGAATTAGAGAGTCTGAAGAATGAAATAGTCAAAGAAGTTAAGAAAGAAATGGTTAAAATGAAAACAGAAATTATAGACGGTAGGTGTACATTTTTTTATTTAACTTTAATGTTTATAACAATGTTTTTGTTATTAGCAATCAAATCGGAACTAAATCGGAGGTAATTTCTATCATTGCTTTCATGTGAAAATTCAACGTAGGATCGTCTTTGTATTTTAACAACAACTGAGTTGAGACCATTGACGTCGTGTATTATTTAACCGAATCTTAACGTAAGGCACATACGTTAATGTAAAAAAAATATTAATGTTTCCTATTGGCTGTTCTGTATGTAAAAACCCAAATTTTATGCAGTAATTAAATTTTGGGAAATTTTTACTGTTGGATATTACAAAAGCGAATCTTATTAGTTGCATTTCTTGCACAACAGTGATGGCATAATTCGAGTTAAAAATAATCCATCACACCATTAATATTTATACACATTCATTCATACACAAACAAAGAAACATAAACATAAAAAAAAACAGCCAAATATTTTGTCTAGGTAGCACATACGCAAAATAAAAAAATGTGGATCTGACATTTTTGTAAATAGGAATCTGTCTAGCTTGGCTCAATTCACATATTATTTAATGTTTATGTTATGGCTCTTAAATCTGAAAAGGGTGCGACACAATGAATTGACAGCAACCCTGGGGTGGGGGTAAAGATATTTTTTCAAGGAACTTCTTTATTCCTTTATTTACATCTCTCGATTATGCCGTCACTAATAGCTCAACGACTTGTTTTTAAGAATAATTTGTTACATATACAGGGTGTCCATTTAAAGCAGGATCCTTTTATATCTCGTTTATTATTTAAAATAGAAAAATGGTGTTAGGAAATTTTATTAATATACAATTTTCTGTTTTAAATAATAAACAAGCTATAAAAAGATCTCACAGTAAATGATGCGGTGTATATGCAGGGTGAGTCAATATTTACGTAACCCTTTTTATTTTTTGTCTTCTGTGTTTCCTTCAATCATATCTTAGCGGAAATGTTGACTTACTTTGTACAATAATTATTTTTAAGTGTTTGCTTTTGTTGTTTTTTCTACTAGTCTTATTCCCATGTTTTTTTGGGAACTTTGGATATTTTAATTCCTTGACAAAAAAAACAGAACAGCTAAATTTTAATATATAGTGCTATATAGATGTCGTAAGATAGAGCACAGTGTATTAATAAGTTTTACTATTTATTTTTATTTTAAGTTGTATTATTAACTTTTACAATTTTTGGTGATTCCTACATAGTATGCACTTCAAGAAAATTGAATCGATACCTAAAATTTCCTCGTTAATCAAAGCCACTTCTTTCAATACATTCCCTAACTGCATTTATTTTTTAAGACTATTTGGGAACAATTTTTTAAACCAAAAAAATTAAAATCGGTTCAAACTCATGGGGTGCTTTTATATTTGTATATATATTAATATTTTAAAGGACTTCCAAGCAACCTTATTTATTGATTTTATCATATTTTGAAAAAAAACATGAATATCCTGCATTTCTACCTCCGTTTCAATAAGAACCGCCATTTTTTTATTGCAATATGACAATATATTTTAAGAGTGACGATTTGTGCCAATGAATTTTTAATTATTTGTAAAAAGCACAGGAAAAATTGTGAATGTGTATTGTAGAAATGCAAGGTATGTGGCCTAAAATAAAAATGTATAAATGCACACGTTTCTCATTTTGTTATATTGTACAAAATATGGAGAAGGAAGAAGCATTAAAGACGGTGTGTTGATATAGTAATATGTCGAGTTAATAGCTGCTTAAAATAGTTTAGTGTTCGCCCGCCATATATACATCGAAAAAAAAAATGTCAGCATTAACATTAATCCATTCTCGCATTTTATACGAACTGTTTTCATTGTATACCGAATAAAGAATTAACACATGCGAATGTAATTGCCTTGCATCAGCGACTAAAAAGGTGTGTTCAGTTGTTTTGAAAAAAAGGACATTTTCGTAAAGTCGTAAGCGCTGTAATGAAGTTCATTCAACATAATCAGTAACCACAACAGCTTATAGTATGTTATTTAATCCAAGATTCATTTGTATGATAAATTAAAGTAAAAAAAAAACATTTGTGATATTTTATCGGCATTTATTTTACCGAAGCATAAAATTTATAATTAGTTTTATTAATCAGTGTGTGGTTTTTCTAAGAACAATGTTTTATAGGATATAATAATTTTGTATTGTGATCTCAAGTCAAAATTTTTGCACAATGTTCTATTATTTTTAGATTAACATCGTATTCAACATTGTGTTACAGATTTTACTATGTATTTAAAATAAATATCTTAAAGCAAATTTATTGGTCTTTAGGTATATCCTTTAATAAATCCTTCAAACTTAAACCTTTTAACCAGGCTATAGTTAACAAACCAACATAGAACGCACTGTATATTTTGGGAGGACTACCTGGAAATATTATGGTCAAGGATTTCCAATACAAAAGGATGAGAGAAAAGGAGTCTTGCCCCACTTGTTCGGCGGGCTAGGGCGCACAAACCTCATCAAACATCGTCCTTAAAAAAAGTGGAGTTGCGCACCTCGCCTGGACTAGACACGTATTTCTCAATTTCGAAAATTTTCATGATCAATACTTCCTGTTTACCAGTGGTAGTATGGGAAAGTAAAAATGTGTAGTTGTTTACGTAACAAGTCACGAAAGCGTTGCTTTACGGGCGCAAGGGTTTGTTGATGTACGCGGCCGCAGAAGAAGACCGAATACTTTAACCCTCCCCTAAAGCATGTAGGCCCGTGCTCTGCCAGAAATCCTAAAGACATCCCCTTTTCTTAGGATTGTTAATATACAACCCGCGCGTAATCGAGACAGTCGATAGGTGTGTCCAAAAAATTTTTTAAATTTGTGTTTGGCCCCACTTGCTCTTCTTCTTTTCCCCTGGAATACATCGCTGTTTACGTATCTAGTTCTCTGTGTTTTCTCTCCTCCTACCTATTACAAAATATCTACATTTTATCCTTCTTTTAATTAAGGGTGAATTTTTCAAGGGTTTTAATTTTAAACCCCGTTTCAACTGAGCGAAGATTTATTGTAATTCTTCTAACAATTATATCCATGGGTTAGCTGAAGCAGGATTTAAACCAGAACTGAAAAACTGGCCCTTTATTTCTTAAAATGTTCTGCTTTTCTAAATTACTAATTTTTTTTTATAATCAGTTTTATGTATAAAACCACGAATGACAAAAATATGGATCATCAAATATTAATAATAAAAATGTAGTAACGCAATACACGCAGCGATGACGCCATCAACCCTAAACCATCAAAAATCTATTAATCTACCGACAAAGACGCGGATATATCATAGGGTTCCGCTGAATGCGCTTACAATTTTTCTACCAGTGACCCCCAAACAATAATCCTAACATTTAAAAACAAACAACAGATAACTATCGTGAAAATGAATTATTATTTAAAATATTAAACAAGGGGCGGCTTCAGAACATTTCTAAAATCATCAGAATCCTTCTGGTTCCGTTCCTGACCCCAAATTTGAATCAATTATACAGCCATATACTTTTTTTTTCTTCAGGACCAAAACGCAATGCGACGTCCATTTCGTTTGTGAATGCCGAAGAGCTGATCCCAACCCTGCCCCTAACTATTTATTGACTACGTCTCAAAATCTTTGTTAGCCCAAAAGAATTTCTAACGTTTATGGTGGGATGGTATACTTTTATTTTTGTTTAATTCTCAGAAAAATTTGCAAAACTAGACGAAAAACTGAGTCCATCCCTGATCCTAAAATTTTCTTGCCTAAAGTAAATCTTTATTGGGGAAATATTTCCAAGGCCAATGTAAACTGTTGTCCACTACTTTAGCCCCATGGGACAACCCTTTTTATGTCTTGTCCTTAAATTCAAGAATGAAACCCAACAATATTATTCTTTAGGACTAAAGAAATGTCTTCATGAGATATTCCTGTGTTACGTCTCCTACCGGACCAGTTATTGATTGATTCCCCAAAAAAACATAAATTTGTAAAAGAGAGAGAGCTGAGTACATCCCTGTTATTGGCCAAATTCCAAACATTTCTTTGTGGGAAAGGAAACGACTGAGATTTAAGGGATAACCTTGTCGTCCTATTGCCTGCTAGATTATTCCCTAAAAAACTTTGGAAAGCGCTGATTTGTGAAAGACAGAGAGCAAATAAGAGGGGGCCAACGGGAAAACACGTATCGACCTCACTATATACAGCCTGTAGCCGCGATGGCGACCCAGTGAGTGCGCCACAGCGCTAAAGAGAGTGTCTTCGCTTTTGTGCGCGTTTTTGAAATTTAAATGCTTTTACGAACGATTATGTCATTCTGTATATATTAGAACAGGTGAGTGTTTTCGAATGACTTGCACACCCTGACACTTGCAAGTATTGATCCAACCCTGCCTTTGCCCAAAATACCTCCCGAAATATTTTGTTCGGGCAGGTCAGCCAAATATTCTTAGGTTTTTGAATTTTCTTAGGGGCGCAAATTTATTACAAAAACAAAAAGTTATCAAAAAGTCTTTATAACTTTAAATTAATATTTAAGTAAACTTAAAAAAAAAATCATTTTGTTACAAATTTATTACAATAACCGGTTCGCATAAATTAATTTTTTTTTTACAAAATCCAGTACAATGTGATATTTAAATTTATTTAATGCCAAAGGGTAACCTTGAATTAAATTTAAATTTAACCCATAAAACAGTTTGTGGAAATAGAACTCGTCAAAATAAACGAGTTGCGATTTGAAAAATCTTGAAGAGGGGAAATAATAAACAATAACAACTGGTAGGGGTAGTAAAGGTGCAATGCGTCAGATATACACCCTAAAAGGAAAAGGGTGAGGGATGAAGATGGTTTGCTTGAGCATTTCGTCGTTACAACCCCATCTTCCGTTTTGAGTTTCTTTCTTTCCGGTCTCTTTATCCCCATTACGTCTTCTTCTGCAGTCTATTCTTCGTCCTACCATCCTCGGGGGGTTTACCCCCTCCTCGTTACATTTTCTTTATCATCGTCTAACCCTTCCCATCTTTGCCTTGATTTAACCAATAATTTCGCATTTTCGTATTTTTACCTCTTCTTCTGTTTCGATTTTCTTCCTTCTTAGTTTGATCCTCTTCCTTTTAAAGCCCAAAACCAATTTCTCTCTTTTTCTGATTTTCTTTCTTATCCCTTTTTAAGTTTTTACACCACCCATACATCTTCCTAGCTATCATCTCTAGGAAATCATCTTCCTTAACTGTTTTTAATCTTCTCTACATCTATTATCTACACCATACAAACATTGTCTCAATAAAACGGTTATTCCTTTAGCAAACTTTATTTCCTGACTCGTTCTAATTAATATTCTTATCACGAATAATGATACTAAAAATAAAACAATAGTAAAAATGTTAGTAGGTACGTGAGTGAAAAAAATGCAAATTAATTTCTTATTGTCCCTTTTATGGTATAAAAATATAATCCTTCTTTGCTTCAAATTTTTTCTTCGCCGATACTGTTCTCTTTGCGCAACAGCGACTTGACAACAATAAAAACGATTTCAATTTCCTCGACATTCCTGGACGTATTGAACGTTTAAATTAATTTTAACTGTTGAAATATAAAAAAAGACTAATCGAGATGGCATTTCCTGTTAATGACAACCAGACTGAAGAACTTTACGGTTACTGCTTCCGCTTTTAATATATTATTTTAATTTTTAACAGCAGATGCTTTATTTAGATTTAGTGTCCTTCGAAGTTTTTAATTAAAAAGAAAATTAAGTGGAAAATCCAAAAATATCTTTTGAGTTAGTAGGTATAGGAAATCTTAATGCAAACACTTCCGGAGAAGTACTAATCTGAAGGTTGTGGTGTGATATAAAGATTAGAAATACCTTGAAGCGTTATTTTATTTGATAACAATACGGAAATGATGTTTTTGATATGAATTAAGTGGAAAAGTTCATGTTTTTTTTTTAAATTATGAATGAATCACTTGTTAGAACTTTATTTTCTTGTGTCAGGATTATTGTTATCAAGAATATAAAAGTACTGCTAATGCAATTCTTGTTAAAATTATCAAAGTTACCTAGAATAGAGTTATAAAGCATAAAAAAATTTTCTACGACTATAAAAAAAAATTTCTACGACTATAAAAAAATACACTCATTATAATACAATTTTTATTTAGTATGAATCATTATTGTTTGATAACGAATCACAAGCGTCCGTTTAAAAGAATAAACTTTATATTTTGCGGTGTTATAATTATTACTAATTTTTTTTTAAAATAAAGAATTTCAATCACAAATTTCGGTGCAGTAATTTGGGCTATTACTCACTCGGATGGTCACTCGTATCGCAAACTTCATCCTCTATTGCTCATTGAGTGCCTTACTATTTTTATTATCGCATAGAATTAATTATTAGTGGGTTTTATACGTAACCGAATTCATAACTGAATATTAAATTCTTGTATCATGTTGTCATCTTCTGGTCAAGGCTGTCTGCCTGTTGATCGTCTAGAAAATTTTGAAAAGATTAAAAAAATCATTTTCAAGAACAACATGGAATCTGAGTTTCAGAATTTTTTATTTGTTGTCAAGGGCGCAATTCCATTAGCAATGGAAAGTTGCATTCAAAAGAGAATATGCTCTCCACAATTCTTTATTTTATTTGTACCTACCCTTATGGGTCCCAAAGTTTTAATCGGAACCAACTCACTGTTTCTCTTTGGTTTGTTGTCATCGTTCAGTTGGGGCTGTAATTCCATCCTCCGGTTAAGATAATTATGAAAATTCTAAACAAAAATGCTACCCAAGAATGTTCCGGGACTACTCGGACATCCGCAGGCTTCCCCAAGACTACCCCGACTTCCTTAGACCTATCCGAAACTTCTCCGAGATTACTCACAATTCTCTAGGAATTTCCCAGATCTTCTTGGGATTACCTAAACTTCCTACTCTAGACTACCCTAACTTTCCGAATTTCCCTAGATTTTTCCAACTCCTTCGAGACTTCTTCAAAACTACCTAGACTTCTCCGAGTTTACCCGCAATTCCCCAAGAGATCCTTGCGATCATCTAGGATTCTCCCTACTCTAAACTGTCGTAACTTCCTAGACTTCCTTAGATTTTCCCAGCTCCCTCGAGACTTCTTCAAGACTGTCTAGACTTCTCCGAGATTACCCACAAATCCCCAAGAGCTCCTTGGGATTATCCAGGATTCTCCCTACTCTAGACTAGTACCCTATCTTTCCGGAGTTCCTCGGACTTTCTCAATTCCCTCGAGACTTCTTCAAGACTGCCTGGACTTCTCCGAGATTACCCTCAATTCCCCAAGAGCTTCTTGGAATTCTCCTTCAGGATTCGCCCAACTCTAGAGTAGTACCCTAACTTTCCGGACTTCCTCAGACTTTCTCAATTCCTTGGAGACTTCTTCAAGACTACCTAGACTTTCCCTAAACTTCTCAGAAATTAGACGAACTTCCGTAATTTCCTCGAGACTTCAAGATTAGCTAGAAGTCCCCCAAACTTCCCCAAGACTCCAGACCTATTTGGGATTACCCAAACTTCTCCCTATACAACCCTGACTTCTAGGACGCTCCCAGAACTACCCCGACTATGTACAACAAACTTCTCACGTGGTGTACCCCTCGCTCTTTGGTCTGTTATGATTTGGGTTAGATTAGAAAATTTTGAAAATTAGAAAATCGATTGGAAAGAAAATCCTTTTGGAACAGTTTCTTTCGCGTTTCTACACCAAATCCTTTATTTGCGGCATAGATAGCTCCACTGTTACTCTCTATAATCTGTTTTCATCACATAGTCAAGGAACAGTCAGAAAAAAATTGCATTTGAAGAGTTTTAATGTAGGTTGGTTAAAAAAGATTAAAGAAACAAAACTTTTTTTAATTTCAACTCGTCCCTGACTGCTCCACGGTCATCTATCTATAGCTGCGCGAAATTATTCAACTGCCTCCAATCCCATAAACGTTTCATAATTTTTCATACGCTATTTTCATCACATCGATGACATAATAAAAAAAGAAAACAAGCAAAACTCATCAATAATCTTTTAATTATTATTATGGATAATTGCATTTGCGATTAATAAATCAAAAAAAAATATGTAGGTGAGGAATTTTATTTAAATTTAATAATAATTATTGTTTTTTTTATACGTGTGAGAAAAACCTTGCGAAATAAATGGTTTTTGTTTGGTGAGAAAATTGGAGATAGTTGGAAAATAGTTATTTAAGAGCAGGTGCTTGAATGTTATAATAAAATTCCAAAATAATTGTAATCCTGGCATGTTGAAAATTTCATCAACAACCGCCAAAAAACAAAAGCAAACCGCGGTCTAAACTTGCATACCTGAAAATTGGAGCAGAGATATATTTATAAGTAAAGATCTGGGAGAACTTATTTTTGGTGCACACAGTCTCGACGAATTTTAAACGAGAAAATCCTCCAACATCCTTGTCTAACTCACATCTTGTTTGCAGGCGGGGTAAAAAATTCACGTTAAACATCCAGAAAAAGCATGAGGACCGATGGTAGAATGGCGCTGTCATGGCTTTAGATTTGGCGGAGTCGGTGGACGACTTAATCTGTACATTTGACGGAACAGGTGACAAAACAATGGACACCCTCGCAATGTTCGTATTTGGGTGGATCCTGGTGGCCCTCTTCTTGCTGTGGCTTGGCAGACTCCTCTACTCCAGGTTCGTCCTGAAGCAGAAACCGACCGATACGAAAACGAAAGTCGAACCGATCAAAACTGGTGCAGTTGAGAAGCCTGGGGAAAAAGTGCCTCCGGGTGTTGATCAAGTGGACGTGAAACATGTGAAAAAAACAAATAGTGCTCCGAAAGGTGGTGGAAAAAGTGCGGGGTACGTGCCTCCCACCCCTCCAATTCGGAAAAGACTTACAAGGCAATCGCCTGGACCGGATCTCCGGAGAACCAAGTACATACCTGCTCCCCAATGTACGGGGGCGGATAATGTTAGTGTTTTGTGGGTTAATGACGTTTTCCAGTGGCTCTATAACGATCTGGTTATTGTTAATGAATTACTTAATGTTTGGATACAATACCTTAATGAGTACAGCAAAAAATCGGTTACTGAGGTAAGGAAAATATATTACCTTTAGCCCTTTAGCTTTAAGACGCTACTTAGAGGTTCCAAAGACGTTTTACTACCCTCTCCAATGGTTTTTTAGAGTTTCCTCCCTTTAACTTTTCCGCTACTTTCCCTGCTCCCTTATCCTTTCCACGTTCTGGTTAGATTTCCCCATTTCTACTCTTCTCACCTTCCTCCATCCCTTTCCACTGCCTAATAGCGTTTGCTCCTTTTCCTTTGGCGCAGCTGCAGCTCTTCTGCACATTCCTCAACTCTTTCATTCTTTACACTCTTACCACTTTATACCCTATCCCACCGTCTACTAAATTCTTCACTTTCCCCTTTATCCTCCTTAATCCGCAGTATCTTTCATCCTCTCCACTTTCCGCTCCATCTGCTTCTCTTCTTCACTGTTTGCTAGCCTCTCCACATTCCCCTATTCTCTCTCTACGGTCTCTACTTTACTCTCACCCTCTACCTTCCGTCTCATTCTCTGATCCTATGCCGACAGGTCTCCCCATTTACTTTACTATGATCCACATTCCCCGTCCCTCGCCTATTCCTTTCTCTACCATCTACTCTTACTTTCCCCTTACCTTCTATCACCCTCCAACCTATTTCCCCAACACCCTTTACACTCCTAGGCGTGCCCAATTCCTTACTCTCTTGTTTACCAACTGTACCATTTTCCCACCCCATTCTATACCTCCTTTCATATTCCTCGACACTCCCTATCATCCCTCTTTCATTTGGTATTATTGTTTTACTTCCCTTCCGGGTCATTACACATTTATGGCCAGTTGCAACACTACGCCACGTAATAAGTGGTCAGTCAAATTACACCCCAACAAAACTTAGAAATTAAAATTATTTATTCCAATTAATAAAAGGGAAGCCAGGGAAATAGTTTAATTATAAAGTTTGGATTAAATGGTTTCCCATTAACTTCTTCCTTCGGGAAATATTTCGACGCCAACGAACACAAATCAATATTTATATTTTAGTGTAGGAGTTTACTCCACCCTACACTCTCACCATAAATATTTAATATTATCGTGGGGTAGTGTTACAACAAAATTGTATTACACTTCCCAATTTACTCGATCAAATTTATTTATGAAGCTTTGAAAATTTCAATGCCGTCTATTTATTCGGTCGTCTTTCGTGGTGACATGTAATTACATCAAGACTATATTCATATGCATATTTAATGGATGTAATGTAATTTGAATATGAAAGCGACAACACTTTCATGTCTGCATGGTATTTAGAGGGTGGTAGTTTATTTAATATTGCAAGGCTTTTTGTTTTGTACATATTATTGTTTTAAAAATTATTTGTTGAACTGAAAAGGATTGTTTTCTAAATGAATTTCAGAATTGTGCGCTAGCTCTGTCCGAACCACTACGCCAACTTGATTTCCCAATTTTATGGAAAATATTCTAAATTTATTGATTTTGAAAATAATTAATGAAGATTATAATATTTCCTCATTCCTTAACGTATCTTTTCTGTTTTCTATTCTACGTTTTTCCATCTTTATGACTTTTACATCATCCCCTAATTTCCACGTATTTTTAACTCCTGTGTTCCTTCCACTTTCTGCTACCCCCCCAGACTCTGTATCGTCCTCTCCATGCAGTGCTACTGTTTATGCATTCTACCCCTCGTATTTTCCTAATTTCTAACTACACTGTCTTCTCTTCCCTCTTCTCCTCTTTCTAATTCCTCCTTTATTTCTTTCTATACTATAGTCTATGGCGTCCGAAATGGTCCCTCCCTCTCTACCTTATCCTTTTTATTATTTTCCTATTTTTTCCCTTCTATGCCTTTCTAGTATTTCCCCCCCTAACACTCCCTTCCCTACTCTACATTTTGGCAAACCAAACAACCCCTATCAGGCTCACATTAAAATGTTTTCTGTAGGATTTTCTCGTCGTAGTATTAAATTAATCTTCTTCTTCTAATTCAATATCTGACTGGATTAAGCTACTAATAAATTAAATAAAAATCGCCCCTTGGCATGTATCCTTCGTATAAAGAAGAGCCAAAACTATTATGACCCAACAAATTGTATATACAATCAAAAAGCGAATCAATTTAGTACGTGGGGTGTGTATTCACGTTCGTGTGCGACCTAAATTTATCGCAGAATTCAACGATGACGTCAACGGTGAGGTAACCGCTTGCACCTTTTGTTTGTACGTTTTGCAGAGGGGGAAGAAACTTGGGGTCACTATCTATTAATAACGAGCTAGTAATGCAAATACGATTTGCAATATTAGACTAGAAAATAATCTTATACACGACCACGTGGGTCATTCAACTCGCAGGATTATCGACTGATTCAAATCACTTAGTAACAGGATTAGTTAGGAATTCAAGAACTAACCCCCTATTTATTGGGAATTTTTTTTTCCGTGGGGAAATGTTATAGAAATTTATTCATTAGGCTTGTAATTAAAAAAAAAGAAAGCGAGGGTTGGGATCTGTTAATTATTAATTAAGGGTGGTTAATTATTCGAGGGGTGGAATATGTAATGGGGTTCAGTTAGGTTCAAACTGTAAGAATTTATGGTGTCGGTAGTACGGGTAATCGCCTCCTTGGATGCTCTTCTAATCTCTCCATTTTCTTCTGGGCCTGGTCTCTCCATGTTGTACCCATCCTTTATCAACTTCCTTTCGTTTTCGTGCTTCCCTCTACAGGTTTCTTTAGAACTTTCTTTTCTTATCAGAGTTTTCATTTTTCTGTACTATTTTTTCCAATTTTCCCCATCTTCTACCCCCTATTACTGTTTGCCAGCTTTTCTACTGTTCATCCCGCCCACTATTTTCGTACACCACCCCTACTGTTCTCTACCTTTTCCATTTTCGCTCAAAACTTTACTTTTCTACACACCCTCTTCTCTTTACAGAATGAGATAACTCCCCCACCCATATGGTTGTTTTCTGCAATTTCTGCTTCTTTCTATTGTCTCTCCCCCCCCAACGTTCTTTTACCCTCCCGACCCTACGGTCTTTGTAAAGGGGTTTCTCCCCTTCATTAAACACTTTTCATTGGATGTGCCTTTCTGCTCTCTTGTTTTTAAATAGAAAAATTTAAATTTCAAATACCTAAAAAAAGTCCTCTAAAATAAAAAATAATTAGGTCTGACTTTTAATGGTACTAACACACGCTATGAGGCAACAGCAAAAGACTTTTAATCGGATCTGTTTAGACATCAAAGCTTCAAATGTAAATTTAACAAAAAAAAGAGTTTAAAAACTTAAAAGTCAGATCCTTGCATAACAATCTAAAGACTGCGGCATCTGTTACTGGGAAACTGCTTACATATTACTTTTGTTTTTATTACCATTTCCGGAACCATTTCCTACAAGGCTAGTAATCGATGTTGGTCATCACTAGCATAGAAAGTAAAATCGGTTATCATGTGAATGTATAATCAAGGCAGTAGGAAGATAATTTTTAACATAAAATAGAGATACTTTCAATTTCTTTACCGGAAATATTACATCATCGGAACCAATTTGTTAAACCTGTTTTGATTTAAACCTTAAGACGTAAATCTAAGACCATTTTGGACTTTGATTTGATTGATTGTCACTCATTAATAATTTATTTATTTAATGAGGGGTTTGATTCTGGGTGCGTTTCCAAACGCTAGACCAACTAGGCCACTGAAGAGGATTTCCTTCTACAGCTAGTAAGGGGGATAAGAAAATTAATTATAAAGTGGTGACTATTAAATAGGAAAGGTGGAAATTAAAAAAAATTTGCTAAGTTAACTTTAAGTAATTTTTTGAAGATGTATTACATAATCGGTTGTTGTTTTAGGTGATTGCAAAACTGTAACGAACAGACATCTCTGTTAAAAGATTATTTCTGGAGCACCGTGACCCCTTTTGAACCTCGTGACCTTTTCTTTAATAGGGCCATATACGAGCGAAAATTTAATGTCATTTCTTTAAATAAGTATTCAGTAATTGATTAAGGTGCTCAAAAGAATTTTAAGTAGGTAATATAATCGATTTATATTGTAGTGGAAATTTTTTTGAATAAAAATCCACTGAGTTTAGTCAATGTATTGTTATTTTTAGAATGGCATTAATATGGCTTGTCATGGCCACTTGTTAGCATACAACTACATGGTTATCGGTTTTTTTTTACATTTGTTGCATTGTAAAAGATAAATTATAATTGCAAATGAGGGAAAACTTTCATTTAACTTGTTTTTCCATGGTACCTATATTTTTATTTAGCCATTGATCATGAATTAATATTTAAAACACCCTGTGTATTCTCATTGAAAATTTATATTTTTTTCCTGTTTGTTATAAAATTTTAAATAATAAAATATTTCCTATGTCCATGAACTGTAAAACTCATTCTTCCAACTTACCCATGATTTTTAAACACAAAATAAACATTACATAGCAAACGAAAAGATTAAAGTGATTTGATTTTTTGTGCCAAGGGAACAAACATTACTAGGCGTAAATAAATATTTACATGAGTACACAGAGCACGCAATCTATATAAAAAATGCATTTAATAAAATTTTTACGCAAGATTTAACCTTCATGAAAAATTTGCCGAAGTTAATTTGAGCAGAAAATATTTTAAGATCAAACAAATTAATTTTATTAACAAACAAATTTTAAAATTGATGTTATTACTAAAAAATATTACTAGTTTATTTTTTTCAGCAAGGAGTGGGGGTAGAATTCGTTCGGATTCTTCCTGAAACCCATCCACCTGCTCTTTCAAATCTCTTCTGCGAATGCGATTCAAAGGACGATGTGGTAAGTTATTTTATTTTTGATTTTAAGCAGGGAAAAATAAAATAGAAAATGTTATAGTTTGGGGTAGGGGGTGAAAGGAATAAGCATAAAATCATTAAAAGGGGTGGAAAAGTACAAGGCGATTGAAACAGAAAGGAGGGGAATGAGAATGAAAAGAATAGCGAAAGTCGCTGAGAAGAGCTTAAACAAGGAAGACGAAGGACGAACTAAAATCAAAAATTATACAAAAAAAAAGACATAAAATTGTAAATACAAGTGGAGGTAACAAAATGGAGTAGGAATGTGGTGTGGAAAAAAGGAGCAAAGTAAAACAAAAAATTCGGAGAAAAATCAAGCAAATAATTCAAGAAAACCTTTAAGGAAAGCTTAACAAAGAAAGAAAAAATAAACACTCCATGTTAGCATCGAAAGAACAATTATTATTTTCCACCTTTTTACGTTATTTCCTTTATTTGTCATACAAATCGATTAATTCGTGGAAATGTCTCGGTACCTTCCTACCAAAACTGTTTAAGTACCTCCAATTAAATCAACCGAGCTAGGTGCTGTAATTAGGTCATTTTAGAATTTAAATGTTTTTTGCTTCACGTTATCTAATGAAAAGTGATAAACGAATCCAAACAGGTAATTCCAGTTAAAAATTTCATATTGAATTTAAATTCCATTTAATTAATTATTATTGATTGACTAGAGTGGAATCGTCATCCAAATTTTAATTTAAAAAATCCTTGATAGAAAAGTAATCGAACAAGGCACTAATATTGAGTTCACATACTAAACTTTTATTACATTGTTTGTTCTGGATGCTATAAAATAGATTGATACGAGCAATTAATCCAATTTAATCGATCTGACTCACTAGAAGTTGTCCCTGTAAAAAAATATATTTTTAACATGTCTCTCTAGTCTCTAGAAATATTCTTTCTCTTTCAAATGTTTATTCAATAAAAATAAGTGCCAAGAAACTATACGTGTCTGTCCACGTTACATAAATTATTTTAATGTAACGAGCAACTTATTTATTTGCTATTGGAAACCCTTGATTAGAATAAATCAAAGGGCAGGATGTAAATCTTAGTCCATCATGTCATGTAATGTTTTAATCGGTGATGTAATGCATTTCAGCCATAATTTTTGTAATTAGGTGCGAATATTAATGTTTATTTAGTCTTAACAGTATCTTTTATCATTGTTTTGAATATGGAAGGTTATCAAACATTAAAGAATTTTAAACATTGTTGCTTAATAAGTATTTGGTTTGAACAAATCAGAAGTCTAAAATTTAATTACTAATTAGTACCTAAAAACAAAATATTTTTAATTTCTGGGATTCCCCTTAATTCACCCTCCAAGTTTACACTTTGAAGTACTAAGCAAGCAAGGATAAAAAGTGGAGTTGCGCACCTCCCCTGGATGGATTTTCGATATACCCCTTCATTTCAAATTTCATCAAAATCGTTAGAGGCGTCCATACACACACACCTACACCCAGACATTTTTTCTAAACCACCACCTTTTTGGGTTCCTGGATGTCCAAAATACGTATTTCCATGAAAATTTTCATGATATCAATACTTCCCATATAGGTACCAGTCATGGTATCGGAAAGAAAAAATATCTTACCTACCAATTCAAGCGTTACAAATTGAAATCTTTACTTCCTTATTACGCGCATGGTTAGATCCTGTAAAATCACACAAAGTCGTCGAGCATGAAGTAATAAATGTAATTTTTTTACTTTACACTTAAGAAATGTTTTCTACAGAAATTCATCGAGTGTTGACCTTTCCTAACTGTAAAGCGTAACAATGCCATTAGCCATTAAAAAATCTTTTATGATGATATATAATGACCACTTCTTCGTATTGTCCATTTTAACCGCAGTTACACCATGGAACGCTAGTTTTCATTGTACCAACAGGTGTTAGTACTAACGGAAGAAAAAACTTTGTAGGCAGAAGATAAAAAAAAAATCAGCTGCAGGAATATAGAGAAAATTGAAAAATAGGAAGAAGAAATTTAAAATAGAGCAGAGAAAGACAGGGTGGAATGATCAAACAACAACAATCGTTTGTGAACGAGTCGTCACGGTTTACAAGATTCCACCCCTATTCTGTAAAAAGTCGTTCACGAAGAACGACAATCGTTAGCGACTCTCGTATAAATCGGAATAACTTTAGAGCGAAAAATCGTTCAAACACCGACAATCTTTGGTCATCGAGTAGTTAGGGGTTACAAAATAGGGTCTAGGGGTGTTTACTGTTTAGGCAACTCTCAGTCGGTACCATGCTCGCAAGTTTTCGTGACCATCGACACCATCGTCATTTTCTCAGGATAGTTCTGTACCTCCAAACGAGACCCTTTCCAATCCGTGCTACTCGGAGCAACTCAGTGCTATTCAAAGCTATTCCCGCGTTTAATTGAACATCACCTCTGAGAACAAGGCACTTTACTTGCGAGGGCAAAAATGCACGAAACCAAGTTAGAGTTAAGTAACTGAATGTTATCTAAACTGTAGGTAGGTAACAAGAAATCTGAGAAAAGATATCCAGAACAACAACAACATTAATCTTCTTATACTAAATTGTCATTTCCAATTATAATCGTTACATATGCTTCATTACAAGGACGCAAACAATAAGATATGAAGCATTGATGCTTCATTGTATGACACTTCAATCTTAAAAGAAATCAATTTGCAGATTCACCCACCCACAATAATTACAAAAGTTAATTTCATGTCTAAATGGGTATCACCTGAACCTTGAAGTTTCAAATTTTACAACAATTGCCTTTACTGGTCATTAGCGGAACCAGACAGAAATGACAAATAGATAATTTACTAATTAGTAACTGGTTCTCTCATGGACATGCATTTATTTCAAGAAGGAAAAAAACAAGCTGCATTATAATAACGGCCATTAAAGAATTATTTACTTACGCAGGTTTACTAATGACCTAATGCTCTAAAATAATAAGAAGAAAACTAGTTTTATGCTCCATTAATGACCCATAATAGTCTCTGTTATTGCAATTATTTCATTTTTATTACAAAATCTTTTTATTTACAATACATAAAGTTTGTTTTACTATACAGTGAAGTCCATTTATTGTGGAATATACAGTGAAGTCTATTTATTATGCAATTGCAAGTTAAATGGACCGCCCACGTTATCATTGGAATATAGGCAACCCATTATACACTGCTAGCACTCTTGCCCCTGCTTACTGATTTTAATTATTGTTTGTGACCTGTTAAATTTGTTTTTTTAAATATCTAATACAGAACAAGATTGAAAACTATCGATTTGTTGAAAATATCATTTATACAGACCAAGAAAAAATCGAAATGTACCTATACAATTTTTTTTTCATGTGCCAAATTTTCTAGATGTTCTTGATATTGTAGACACATTAGGGACTTGCTTGTTAGGATATTTTACACTAAAATAATCGCTAACATTACCTATTGATAATAATTCAATAATCCAGAGTGATACAGTATAGGTACACATTTCTATTTTTTTTTTTCGTCTGTATAGATCATGTTTCCAATAAATCCATAGTTTTAAATCTTGTTCTTTATTACAAACTAAAAAAACACCGTGTAATTTCACAAACAATAATCAAAATCAGTAAGCAGGGGCAAGAGTGCTAGTAGTGTATAATGGGTTGCCTATATTCGAACTTGGAATATAGGCAACCCAATATACATTGCTATCGGATTTTGCGGCTACTTACTGATTTTAATTATTGTTTCTCACCTGTTACATTTATTTTTTTAAAATATTTAATACAAAACAACTTCATTCCCAATTCTTTATCTTATTAGTAGTACTAACATATCTTTATTTTGCAGACAATAACATGTGATTGTGAAGCAACACCAGCCTTTCAATTAAAATGTTTCCGCCAAAAAGGAGACAAAGTAGAAACATCCCATTACCGTGTGAACATCAACCGTTTCAGAGCACGCCTGAATATCTACTGCAACACTGATAAGCTTCAAGCTGATCTTAAGTGTGATGGATGGCCTGAAATTAAGGTGGCCGTAGCACCTGTTGGTAATATTAAGAATAATCTTGATGAATCCCATCTCCAAGAAGTTATTATGTAAGAAGGAAAGTTGATTAAATTTTAAATCTATTGTATGAATAATTTTTTAGGGACATTGTTGTTACTGCTTTAAGGAATACAGATGTGCATTTAAATTTAGCACAATATCCTACTTGCCCAAGGTTGGTTCGTCATTTGTCCACTCCTGGATACACACTTCCTGTGCATTATGACAGTATGGTAAGTCATTTCCTGTACTGATTGTTCTGATTACTTTGTTTTCCAAACAATATCGAGATTCCTGTTTAATAAAGGGGGGAATCCCCGCCCACTATACATAATTATTTTATTGTTCTTATAGATGAATGCCTATACCTCAACACCAAACCACACAGGAATGCAAGGTATAAGAGGAGACAAACGACTTTTAGTAAAAATAATTCGTGCCTCAGCTTTGGGTTCAGATCAGGGTTGTCATGAACCCTATTGCGTAGTGGAAATGGATGAACCATCACAAAAAAATCAAACTTCAGTACAAAGAAACACAGAGTCACCCTTTTGGGATGAACATTTCTTATTGTAAGCGCCCTCAACCTCTTTTTAATTTTCAAAAAAAATAATAAAAATATTTTAGTGACTTATCTCCACACACTGCAGAGTTATTATTCGAAGTATATGACCGTGCTGCTAGGCCACCCCGTTTTCTAGGCCTTGGAATTGTGGGGGTTGAAGAATTACTTATTAATCCTTCACAGAGACAAATTATTTCATTGCAAAGCCGTCCTTATGAAAGTGATCCTGTTTCCGGAACTCTTACTGTGGAGGTGTGATTATTTTTATTCTACTCTTGTTTATGTAATTAATTATTTTTTTTTAGTTCCTCTTTATTGAAGGAGCAGATATTCCTAGTTTAGGCAGTAATCAACCTTATAAAATTAAGGAAACAATTAGAACGCCCTCTCCAGGCCGTGCTATGCTTACTACAACCACCACTACCTACCATAATGGTATGTTAATGCTTAACTTGAAGAGGTTTTTTTCTACATTTTATTTTTTCAGATCATTTAATGAATGGGGACCATCTTACATTGTCAGCTCTCAATGATTTAGACAGAAGTAGGCAACAACAAAATCCGAATAAGAGTACGTTAGTGATACACAGTGTTCAAAGGGTATGATCTTTTTTTATTATTACAAGACACAATCCTAACTTCTTTTTTCTTTTTATAGCATCCATCACAAAGGCTAGTGAAGGTAAACTTTTTTTTTAAATTTCCATTTTGTGTTTTATTTAATTTTGCTAAAAAAATTGATTTTAATTTTGTGAACGAGTGTTTTAAAATGTTTTATTACTAATTAACTAACACAGGTTGAGCTAAGCAGTGAGGGCAACTGGAAAGAAATTGAAAGGGTTGAGAAAAATCTAGAAGAACCTGAAAATAAAGAAATTTCAAACGGTACAGCTGCTATTACCGAACTTAATGGTAACAGCAGTAAAACTGCAATTGAGGATAAGGTAGGTACATTATTTTTATTAACCTTAACTGCCTCAGTGTGATGTTAATTAAACCAGTTCTGTTTACACTGAATCTCAAGCTAGTTTTAATTAAAATAATTTAAAAAAATAATTACAGCCAGGAGACTACTCAATGTCACCTGGACCTGGAAACTTCCTCTCTCCATTGCCAGACCAAAACTTAGATTTTCGTGGCAGGCCACGAAAAAGACGTGACTTCTTTGGAACAATTAAGAGAAGACTTAATAAGTCAAAAGGGAGGTCTAAATCTGCAGGCCCTGGAGAGAATGATATTGGAAGGGATGATTCTTTGAATAGATCTATATCTGCTGATAGAAATCGAACAGATGATAGTAAGTAATGAATTTTTCAATGTTAATTATTGTGGAAACACAGAAATTTCCTTAAAGTTTTGCTCCTCTAAAGCTAATTGGAAAATATGTTTCATTTATACAAAAACAAATAAAAAAGAATCTTTAAAAGTAGAGTAAGGGAAAAAGTGTGAATGAAGAGAAAGCTATGCAGATGGATAAAAGTGGTAGAGGGAAAGGGAAGAATGTGGAAACAAAAGGGGAAGTAGAAAGGGTGGCTCCGAGTTGTACTGTTCCATAAATAATATTATTGGAAAGGTTTTTCACCACAGTGTGAAATTTAAAAGGCTTTTCCCCATTGTGCAGTATTTGTTTATGAATTTTTATTAAATTTTGTAACATGCACATCATTTTCCTAAAATTTTCATTCAGTGCTCGAGTCCCAGAGCACCCATAGGGTGTTTGAAAATCACGCAATCCACAAGAGTTTTGCTCCTTTGAAGCCTATAAACATATTTGCTTTGCTGTATGTTTGGTTGCATAATTAATTAATATCTAGAAAATATTACAGGAGGCTTTTCACCACAATGTGAAATTTAAAAGGCTTTTCCCCACTATGCCGTTTTTATTTTTTTTTCTGTTTATTGTGTACTACCCTAAAAACTTCCCCCTTTCATTTATGTATTATTAAACCCTTTTAAATTTTTCTTGCACTCTATAAATGGGATTTGTTAGGTATGAAACTAAAATTCAATAAACTCTGCCTTCGTAATATCTACTTTTCTTCTCTTAGGCTTAAGGTTGCATGTTCCAGGAAGTAGAGAAGAGACATCCAGAAGATCAAGTTTGTCAGAAGCCTCAGGATTAAGCAGTGCTTCCACAAGGACTTATATTAATGAGGCAAGCACTTTGGTGCTAGAAACACTTGAAAATGGCGTAAAGAAGCACTACCTTGTACCATTGTCACTTGCACAAAAATCAAAATGGAGGAAAAAAGGCACTAAACTGCATATATTTAATGACCATACATTCATAGCTAAACACTTATCTGGGTAAATAATTATTATTTTATTTTCTAAATCTTTTTTTGTATCATTAATGGTTTTCTTAACAGGGTAAGGGGATTCCCCAGGTTTTTATTATTTTTTTTTAAATGAATTTGAAAGTAAAGCTGTATTTTTCATTTCAGTGGCACAATTTGTCAAGTATGCAGTAAAAGTGTTGCAAGGAGGATTGGGAAGCAAGGCTATGAGTGCAGGGATTGTCTCCTGAAATGTCACAAGCACTGCCACGTTAAAGTGAACGACAATTGTCCTACATCTACTATTCATAATATAGAACTGTAAGTAATTGGTATTTGAGATAAAAAAAGTTTAAATTTCTTCTTATCAAATGAATGCTAATAATTTCATTTGTTCTATGGGTCTCTTCTACCTGTTTTGAGCGAATAATGGGTAAGGGTTGTGTGGCGCATTAATGCTTTGGTATTATTTTCTTTGCCTGCCTACTTCAAAAAAAAATTAAATCTATCAACCAGGCATTACATAAAAAAAATAAATCATAATATAAAAATAATCCGATAATTAATGAAATATACCTACGCTATATACAGTAATGAGTAGAAAAAATGATCCAATAGTGCTTTTTATTATGAATTCTTGATTAATGCCGTGC
Source organism: Hemicrepidius hirtus (assembly GCA_963082805.1). Lineage (NCBI taxonomy): Eukaryota > Metazoa > Arthropoda > Insecta > Coleoptera > Elateridae > Hemicrepidius > Hemicrepidius hirtus. The sequence continues at coordinate 31,302,513 of OY720162.1, forward strand.
TTTGTTTATTAAGAATGTTTTCTCTAATCAAGCTTGTCTTCTTAACAAGTGCATGGTTTAAAAAAAATGTTATAGAATAATTTAATTTTAGATAATTTTCTTTCTAGATCTTACATTGCTAATCCATACACCGACAAGAACATCCGTATGTTATAGAAGAAAAACTTTAGCAGCGTTTTGTCAGCATAACTTTTATAAACGGGTAGTTTAGATTATATTTACAACTGCACAAACTAGCTTTGTTATAATAATAATAATAATAATCTCTTGTAACATGGAACAATATTGAGATATATTAGTGACTGTGTTTTGTATTGTAATCTCCTTGACTCCTTGTAATATTTTGTAATTCTAATAATAACAGAAAAAAAGGAGGGGTCAAATTGGTTGGTAGGTACCTATATGGAATGACGTACCCAACTTGACCTTTTTTTTTAAACACTAGTTTTTAATTATTTTTTTGAGTTTCAGAAGTACCATGTTTGTTGTTTGTTTTTGACTGTTCCTGAAAAAAATATTTTGAAAAAATGTTATATTTAGAATTTATTTATTTGTACATACCTAATCTATATTTTGTTGTGGTTTTTAAATTTTAAACGTTTTTTCCAGTGTTAATTAATTACAATTTTTGAAATTGTATTAAATTTAATATTTTTTTATTTCAAAAATAATTATAATAATAATAATACGAATCTAAGCTACATGCGCAGCTGATTTTTCATACTCTATGTCGTGGAAGTTGTTAAGAAAAAAATATATCTGGTTGCTTAGCTTTACGCTGATTGCTTAATGACAAGTTTATTAAAACCAAGTACGAAAATATTGAATTATTCAACCCCAATTATTTATGATATAATAAAAATGATATTTTTAAATGTTCAATATTTGAAAAGAGTTTTATATATTATATGTAAAGTGCCTGTTACTCTTAAATAGAGATTTAATTTTGTTTGTACTTATTTGGAAAACGTAAACACTTTTAATTATTTTACTTTTAAAAAAGTGTAAGGTTCATATAATGTGCTAATTTTTGTTAAATGCAATGACAAAATAAACAATTTTCAGCAAATATTTGTATTTTCTTTTAATTTTCATGATAAAATTATTTGCGAACTGTAAACGACAAAAAGGTGTGCCTAGGGATTCTCCCCCTATTACCTAGTTTATTAGAGCTTAAACCATTTCTTTAGGATTCAGATGCTCATTGTACACATTTTTCTCTCTTTTGGTTTCAACTTAAATTTAAAAGGCTTTTCCCCACTGTGTCGAATTTTTTTCTGTTTACATGAATTGTACTTATGAGAAGGACAACACAAATTGCTTTAAAAATAGAAAGAAGTGACTAAAAGGAGATAGAAAAGAAGGAATGTGGTAAGGGAAGCACAGGATCGGAAGTGGGTGAAAAAAGAACTTGAAGAAGAGCGAAATGTAAGTAGATGGGAATAGAAAGATTAAGGGTGGTCAGGAAAAAAGAGGGGGATAATATAGGGGTAGAGATTAATAAGATGCTAAAAAAATCTGAGTGTGAAAGAAAGTAATAAATGAGAGAGAGAGAGAGAAATGTTGCTGGAAGAGAAAGGTAAGCGGAATGTGAAATTTAAAAGGCTTTTCCCCACTGTGCCATATTTATTTTTTTTATCTGTTTACATGAAATTTTATTGTATTTCCTAAAATTTCATTGGGTGCGATGGTTGCTCCAACCCCTTTATTTTTTATCTTTGATTTTCTACAACCCCCTTTTTCTTTCACGCACCTCTTTCTGCTTTTTTTTAAATTTATCCTTCCCTTTTCATAATCAGCTCTTGCTTTCTCCCATCGTTCTTTTTCCTCTTCGAGGTTTTCTCTTCCTGTAGTCCTTATCGTCTTTCTCTATTTTTCTCATTTATGCAGCTAAATGCGTCTTCCTTGTTTGCTATTCTTTTATAAGTATGGCACCCTCTCTACTGATATCCCCCCTTTTTGATTATTTCCTGTTTCTTTATTCATTTACTGCATTTTAGGCTAATATTTTGTTATTTTCTACCTATACCAGGATTTATATGATTTTATTAAATATGGGGAAGTCCCAATAAAAAAAAGTGGGAAATTGAAATTTAAAAAAGTGACAAATTTAAATTCAAACCAATCCAAAGTGAAAGTTATTAATAATTGATTATTCCTCGCTTGTTTAACATAATTTGAGACAGAACTTTTAAATTAAATTAATTTCTAATAGCCTGAAGTGTTACTTTGCTTTGGATTAAATTAAAATCTTTTTTAAGCAATAAATAAGTTTGGTAAGAGGATTTTTTCCAATTTCACTTTAAATTCTTGTGTAAAAAGAGAAACTCAATGGAATAGTGTGCATCAATCGTGATTCGTAAAAGAATGAAAAGAGAAATCGCTTCGTATTCCTATTCTTACGCAGTACCAGCTAATTCTTGGGTAATAAGCGTAATTTCTACAAAAAAGTCGAGAGCTGGCTGCGCGACTGACCATGAAATCAACAACAATGATGAAGCAATTAACAATTCAAACTTAGTAGGCAACTCTTACTCATCTTCTTCCGTATTTGTAAAACATTCGCAAATCCTTCATTTTATATTATTATTGAGTCTTTCGATCGATTTCCAAACGCGATCGATTCATTTTTCCCGTTAGATATTATTATAAATTAATTCTTTCGTTCATTCACCTGCCCGCGTAGTTAATTCGTAGACGGTCACACTTTTGTCGGAATGTTGCTGCCGAGTGTGCCCATTTAACTGTTTATTAATTGGGTAATAGTAAATTTGTAGTAGAAACTACTTTAATGCGTTGCCTTTTAACTGTATTTCGCAAAAGATGCTAAATATAGATAGAAATGCTTAGTTAACGTTAAAGAAAAGAAATAGAAAATAATCAAGGGAACTTTAAATAATTCAAACTCATTTGTTTTAGTAATTTCAAGTGTAACGGTTATCGACGTAATCGTGTAAACTTTTTAAATCGTTTCAAGGTCTTGATGTAAACTATGTAAACGTTGTGACATTTACTACATTCACTCGTTTCGTCGCGCCTCCTACAGCTTAAAAAAATGTAGAATGTCAGATTCCAACTTTTTTTGCAAATTTTCGTTAGTAAAATAGTGAAAAATATGTGTTATTACATGTTAACCTCCACCTGGTAATTCTGTAAGTAACCTCCACCCTATTTAGTAATCCTAAACCTTGCCAAAATTGCCCACCCTTTTGTTTGTATTTTTAGGTTGTTTTGTCAGAATATTTAAAAGTTGAGTCATGGACAAGAACATTGAACAACCAACACCAACAGAAGAGGCCACAAAAGTGCCCGAATCACCCAAACCTTTAACCTTTACAATAGATTTCGGTAGTGGAAAGATCGACTCTTTAAGACATAAGGCTCTTGTGGAAAAATTTCAAAACCGGCACAGACGAGGCCAATCCTTATCTAAACTCGAAGATTGTCCAGCTACGTCTTCAAACAAAAAACATCCATCGACAGGAAATTTACCTCGGAAATCAAGTTTTCAATCGGAAGGTTATTTTTCATCGGATGAAAAAAGTGATCGGTGTAAAAATGTACGTTCTGCTTCCAATATGAGGTTAAGATCAGAATTAACACTGCCCTTAAAGAATGTAGCTAGTGATAAGATGACGCAGTCATTTCCAAACGGTAGTTTCAATTTAAGTACCATTAAGAGTCCGGAATTAGAATTAAAAGACGTATCGAGTCCAGAATTAGATCTTGTAAGCCCGTTTAGTCCTAATGTGAATGATAAACCTGCTCAACATAAGCAACTACCCACACCAAGCCCTGTGGTTAATAGAAAAACATTGTTACGCCAAATTTCTAGTCCTGAAGTTGAAAATCGGAATTTTACCGAAATGGAAGATTCAAATAAATTTATTGATGGTACAGAGTTTGATTTTGATAAGTCAGATACTGCAAGTGATGCTGGTACTTATACGCTTGAAACTGATAATTATACGCAAGAACAAAAGGCTAGGATGAGCATCGATCAAGAATTTAACATCGAACAGGTAAAATACTTATTTTTTATAATAAAAACTGACAATTATTCTATGTAATTAAAAGCTTCTTTGTGGTTTAAATTGGATTCGCACATAAGTGGTGAGTGTTTTAAGAAATAAAAATACAAGCAAGCCGAGATACTAAAAAGTACAATGAGTGGGTATACTATTTTTACTTTTCTTTCGTTCGTTTCTCTATTTACTTGTAAAGGAATTTCTTTTATGTGGGCCCTGGCCAAGTGTCTACTTTTAATAGTATGTAGACTTGTTAACTCAGAACTTATTGTTATCTATAAATGGACTTGAATGGGGTAAAATGTAACGTCCTGTATATTCATTTACAGTGGAAACCAGAACAAGCAAATTATTTTAAGTTGTTTTCGCTTAAAAAAATTTTTTTTCATATCTTTCCATGTAAAATTTAATCCTGACTCCAAAAATGAGAAAATATACAGGGTATTACATATGAAATAAAAAAGTTATGGCTATTTTCAGTGAAAACCAGAACAGAAAAATTATTTGCAATCTTTTTTGTCTTGCAAAAAATATTTTTAGTTGCCCAAAATAGAATTTTTTGGTAGCCTTCCATGTAAAATTTAATCCTGAACCCAAAAATGAGAAAATATACAGGGTGTTACATTTGAAATAAAAGAGTTATGGTCATTTTCAGTGAAAACCAGAACAGGTAAATTATTTGCAGTCGTTTTTGTCTTACAAAAAATATTTTTAGTTGCCCAAAATAGAATTTTTTGGTAGCCTTCCATGTAAAATTTAATCCTGAACCCAAAAATGAGAAAATATACAGGGTGTTACATATGAAATAAAAAAGTTATGGTCATTTTCAGTGAAAACCAGAACAGGTAAATTATTTGCAATCGTTTTTAAAGTCTTACAAAAAATATTTTTAGTTGCCCAAAATAGAATTTTTTGGTACCCTTCTATGTAAAATTTAATCCTGAATCCAAAAATGAGAAAATATACAGGGTGTTACATATGAAATAAAAAAGTTATTGTCATTTTCAGTGGAAACCAGAACAGGAAAATTATTTGCAATCATTTTTGTCTCACAAAAAATATTTTTAGTTGTCCAAAATAGAATTTTTTGGTACCCTTCCATGTAAAATTTAATTCTGAATCCGAAAATGACAAAATATACAGGGTGTTACATATGAAATAAAAAAGTTATGGTCATTTCAGTGGAAACCTTTGGGTGTTGATTTTTTTTTTAAATTCAGATATCCGTCATGAAAAAGACTGAAGAATACATCCGAAGTTTGGGGAGCAGCAACAAAGATCGTCCTCAAAGGCAATCACTACCAAGAGCAAACAGTGCAGGGCACACACGTTCAAAAGAAGTCATTTTCACTAAAACTAAAGAGCCCCCACAAGTCTTACAAGTCCCTCAACAAAAGCAACTAATACCCTCCCCAAAATCCCCAAACATTCCACAATCACCCGTTACATTTCCCCAAAATGGGCAAAAAAATCAGTTTGACCAAAAACCTAAATTATTATCACCAATCATGTCACCCACGCAAAACATGTCAATCACTGATGTACCAAGTCAACCCAATAAAAACGAACCTTTTGAGAAAATTTTATATCCGAGTCCGAAAGCGAAAACGGGAATTAGTTTAGAGCATGCAGCAGATCAAGGTTGCTTCACGTCGGTCACCTCCAGTGGAGCTTTTAGTCGTAAAAGCGAAACTAAAGTTAAAGGACACACCCGGCAACCCAGTTTAACCAAATCGGAAGTTCAAATTCAAATGTACGTTGATAGTGGTGGGCAAAATAACGGTATAGTCCACGCTGCACTTACGGTGAACCGACCTCCTACTGGGAAAGTTGTAGAAAATCAAGAACTTGCGAAAAACGAGCAGAAAAATAATTTAGCCCGTAATAATTCTTCAGATGGTGAAATCGAAGCAGTCCCGGAACTGGATTTAATCCATGGAAATTTAACTTTAGGAAAAGTGACCAATTTACCGCCTGCTGTTGGTGGTATTTCTGGGAAGAGTTCACCTTCAAAAATACCATCTCCGGTACATACTGCCTTATCGCGACCACGTAGCCGTAATAGTATTAGTTCTCTGAATATTGACTTATCCGATAGCAGCTTAGAAACGGAATCTTTCCTTAAACCCACCCAAAACTATATCAATTCTCTTCAGAAACGTTTGTCTTTAGACAGTGACCCGGAAAGCGACTACGATAACAAATGTAACTTACGACTGAATAACGAAACACAGGATTTGCTCAAACAGAAATCCATGCATGTCCGACACAACTCTTTCGATGATAAGAATTTGAAAATATCCAACAAACTGGAACACTTTCAGAACAAGAATCTTCAAGGTATTGATCAAACTTACACGAATAAGTTGAATCAATATTCACAGAATAAAGTTGTACATAAGATACAGAACTCACCCAACAATAGTCCAATAAGACGTTCCAGCAGCTTTTCTACTAAAAATCAGTTTATTAATGTCCAACCAAAGGTTACCAACTTGAGCCCAAGTGGAATTCCAAAGGACACTAATATTAGGTAAGATTTTTCTGACCGATTAATTCCTTGTTAGGAGGAGTAAGTAAGTAGCATCTAACCAGAGCATAATATTAATTTTTTATTATTTTAATTGCTTATAAGAAGGATTCTTACAGGTGTTTGTGATTCACTCTACACTTGTAAGGCTTTTCCCCGCTTCTCATATTTCCGTTCAGAGTCCTCGTGGGTCCCTAATACATTTTTTATTAAATCATCGTATTTGAAGCGATGTTGAATCATTCCATAATTTATTTGTAAGACTTTATCCTATCCAACGATATTTTCTCGTATTCTCTATACTTGCAAGGCTTTTCCCCACTTCTCATTTTCACGTTCCGAATCTTTATGGGTCCCTAATTCATTTTTTTTATTAAATCATCGTACTTGAAGTATTATTGGATCATTCAGTAATTTATTTGTAGGACTTCACCCCATCCAACAATATTTTGTAAGATTTTTATACTTGCAAGGCTTTTCCCCACTTTTCATTTTCACGTTCAGAGTCTTTGTGGGTACCTAATACAATTTTTTTTATTAAATCATATTGTATTTGAAGCGTTATTGGACCATTCCATAATTTATTTGTAAGACTTCGCCCCATCCAAGATATTTTGTAGGATTTTTATACTTGCACGGCTTTTCCCCACTTCTGATTTTCACGTTCAGAGTCTTTGTGGGTCCCTAGTATATTTTTCTGAAATTATGAAAGCTTTTCCGACAATCTGAATTAAAATTTTATTACTTTTGACTTTGATATTGTTTTTTTCTGAATTAGAAATTCTCCAAATCTCAATCGAAATGGTTCAATTCAACGATCAGCCTCCACAGCAAGTATTAAACCAAATCTACTCCAACTCCGACGTTCCAGTATCAACAGTGAACACACAAAAATAGACAGGAACCAATTTGCAGATACAGAATCCAGTTCAGAAGACGATTTTGAAAAAAATCTTCTTAAAAAGAAAGATTTTTCAAACATAACTAACACCAGATACAACAGAGCTTTTAGTTTAAGGCGTGCACGTTTGGACACTGACCAACCTCAACCGAAATGCCCAAACACACCAGAAATGAGACGCAAATTCCCGGAACATGTACGATCAGAACGTGCAATATCAGTGGATCGGCGACCAGTTAAAACAAACGAAGTGCCCAGTAGATATCTCCAAAGCATTACTAAAAGTAAAAATGTTCCTGAAAAAGTCGAACCACCTAAAAATGTGCCAAAAATTGGTTCAAGCATTATTAAGTCTCTTCCTGGTAAACCTCAGGTGTTCTCCCGAACTGATTCTGGACGGTTTAGTATCCGAACTACTAAACCTCTTACAACTAATGCACAAAAGAGTTCTAGAAAAGAAGCTGGAGGTTTGTATTTAGATTAAAGTTTGAAAGGGGGTCATGTTGAGGGACTAAAATGTGGTCGGCAACTCTACCCCTTTTTTTAAAATAAAATTATAAGGTATCAAGATTGTTAATGTGCGGCTTGTTTAGGTAAGAAGCAGTCAGGAGGTCGAAGCAACTCTTCTCTGTCAAGCAGAGAGGTTGAGTTCCAGAATTGGAAGCGCCGAAAGAGTTACGACCCCATGAAAGCAGCCGCTGAAGGTAAAAAGAAGGCAGAAATGGCTAAGAAACAGAATCAGAATGTAATGACGCAATCTTATACGGAAAATAACCAGATTCAAGACTGTGATAGTTCGCCGTCGCATTCAAGCTCAGTGCATAGGTCTCAGGTAAAGTTATTCTCTATTGGGTCGCCTTAAGTATCCTCCAAGAATTTAGATGATCCAAAATTTAAAAAAAAGGGGGATTTACAGCCAACTCCCTTTTTTTAAATATGTTTAAGGTTTATCTTGTTTTACTTTACAGCTTGAATGGTGGTATTTTTAATTTAATTCGAAGAATGGAATAAATTTGTGAAACGTGAGTTGTTTTCGATGATGTTTTGATTGTTTGCTTCCTGACGTGTTATATTAATTTTTTTAAACAGCAGCCAATACTTTTTTAGCATCTAATTGATTGGAACTAACCAAAGCTAGCTTATATTTATGAAATATGAAGAGCTTGGTTTGTTTTTTTTAACAAAAACTTTTCTCCTAGTGTTTAATTTATTCTGGAGGGGGTACAATGGGAGGAGAGGTGCCAGGATAAGCATGCAGAAGTCCAACAATTTTTTCATCATCTTCAAGGACAACCTTTGCCTTATTTGCTAGGATCTAAATTAATTTTTAATTGTCTTGGATGAATATGAAGAGAAACTTGGCATCTACCTAACCGGGAGTCAAGGGCAGCACTTCAATTGTTTTATAATTAAATTTTTTTCAGAGTTTTCATGGTACGGCAGCATTAGAACAACTGATAAGTTCAGAAGAGGATGATTTAACGCTATCAGCTGATGAGGGTTTCAGTCCTCCAACACCAAGCCCATGTGAACTCAGCCCGGCACATACCAAGCTTAGGCATGCTTGGAGAGATCGTCTTCTACATTAATTCGGAACTCTTTTAATTTCTTTTAGGTATTATTCTCATTTATCTTCATTTTATTTAATCATCGAGTCATGCCCAAAATTTCTTGTAGGTAGTTAACGTTATTGTTGTAATTTTAATGTAATTCAGATGCCAAAACGGTTTTTAATTTTTTGCTTGCTTTCTAATGTAAGTTTACTTGAATGTTTATTTTTTGATTGGATGGTGTTAACCAAAACGGAGGGTTTTGATTCCTTTTTGATTAACCCTGTCCGATTTAATATTAAGGCTAAAAAAATGCAATATTTAACATTGTTAAGCTCAATTAATAAACGTTATCTACCTAGAAAGTTTCACAACGAATTGGATAATTTTTTTCTTTGTATATAATGATTATTTTAAATTATTTTTAGTATTTATAAGTTATTTCGCACATATCATCACATTACCTGATAATTGTATTAATTGTAATGTTTCGTAATAACTGATTAATGAAGAAGTGTCCTCCAGTATTTCAATTTTTAAAATAATTACTAGGTTTCGTACTGAGGCTACAAATTTGTGCCCGTTTTGCATATTGTAATATATAAGGCCAGGCCAGTTACACCGATTTAAGCACAATTTGCTGAATTTTTTTAAAAGATTTAGCTTGCAATTTTTTTTCGTAGATTTCTCGTAATAGAATTCAACGGTTGGATTTCTGAATCTTCCAAAAAATCATTTAATAATGTAAATATGAAGAATTTTTGTATTAGAATATCGTGTGTGATTCAATTGAGTAACGTTTTGCTCATGTTTACATTATTAGAGTCGTACTTGTATTAATTTAATCTAAGGATATTGCAAAAAAAAAATGTGATTTTATAATAATTATGAGATTAATCTTTAAATGTGCAAATATATTCTATATTTAAGTTCCCACTTACGGAGATTTAGTACCATGTTATTCCAAAGCGAGTTAACACCATGACTGTGCTGCTTTAAATTATTTCTAAAATAATACGCTAAGCGAAAGAGATTGTATTTTTTCGAGTAGGATTACAAAAATAGACTTGTACCGTCGCAACGGTTATTGAAGAAATGGTTGTATTATATTTATGCAGAAGCCTATTTTAATTGTTTCGCTTTGTGTTTATGTTATCATTATTTTCATGAATAAACTCATTGTGTTTTTACATTGAATTGTTTTTCAATTTTTTAATGTAAAAACAACTCGGGCGTATTGCGGCATTGTTAGAACACGGTTTTGTTCTAACACAAGTAAATTATGATTATCGTAGTAAAATGTGTTTCTTATACAAAATTATAAGAGACTTCGCATAATATGAAGCTTTCGTGCGGTAAATACTCCTATTGGGCGCGTTTCTGAGGTCGTATTAGTATGTAATGCGTTTACAAGGCTCTTTATTTAGCATAAATACTGTCTGATATGTCACTGTTTTGAGGCAATCAGTCTCCATGTACACTTTGAATACTTTACTTTTCTTTGCACTTGCAAGGCTTTTCCCCACTTTACAGTATGTCAAGTTTTTGTTCAGCTTTTCACCACCTTATGATATCACAAAACCCTTCCCAAGTTCCTTACCATTAATAGATATTGCTGATACCAAAGACTATGCCAATGCTATGCTATGGCATAGTCTTTGCTGATACTTTGTGCTACTCCTTACACTTGCAAGGCTTTTCCCCACTTTATAGTACGTCAAGTTTTTTATGTATATTAATGAACCTTGTTCAACGTTGACCACTTTATGATTTTACAAAACCCTTTCTAACTGTCTTTAACAAGTTCCTCACCTCTGTAGATGCTGTTGGTACTGTACACTATCCTTTGCACTTGCAGGACGTTTCCTTGCTTTACAGCACGTCAAGTTTTTTATGCATCCTGTATATTTCTGAATTTTGTTCAGCTTTTCACCACCTTATGGTATCACAAAACCCTTCCCAACTGTCTTTACCAAGTTCCTTACCATTTGTAGATGTTGCTGATACTTTGTGCTACTCCATACACTTCCAAGGCTTTTCCCCACTTTATAGTACGTCAAGTTTTTTATGTATATTAATGAACCTTGTTCAACCTTTGACCACTTTATGATTTTACAAAACCCTTTCCAACTGTCTTTACCAAGTTCCTTACCATTGTAGATGTTGCTGGTACTTTGTGCTATCGTTTACACTTTTGAGGCTTTTCCCCACTTTACATCACATCAAGTTTTTTATGTATTCTGTATATTTTTGTATCTTTTCTGGTTCGTATGACATTCAGAAAGCTTTTTACTACCCAATTATATCAAAACACCTTGTCAAGCACCCCTATTTACAAGATTTTATCGTTTGATATGTTTGTGGCACGATTTACGTTCGTGAGGCTTTTCCCCACTGTATAGCACATCAAGTTTTTGAAGTATTCTGTATATTTCTGAACTTTGTTAGTTCATGATGGATTCGGAAACCTTCTCACCACCTTACGATATCATAAAACCCTTCTCACCACCTTACGATATCATAAAACCCTTCTCACCTGCCCTTACCACGTACTTAAAAGGCTTTTCCCCACTTTACACTAAGCTTTTCCAGTGTCCTGTATATTTCTTTCCGTTTTGGAAGGGTTCTCATGCTTTTATGGTGCTGCAAATCCATTCCCAACTGTTATTTGAATTTTTTTAACCCAGCTGCCCTTTTTTAATAGTAAAATGAATATTAAAGTACAGTATGCATAAAAATATTTTAATGCAGTACATATTATTTTTTACAAAAGAAATTTAGGTTTACTTTCTTACAATTGATGAAGAAATAAAATAAATTGCAATGTGGCAATAATGTATTAACCAATTATTGGTTTAAAACTCGTCACATTCTTAATTACATTACGCTTACGTCTTAAATAAAATAGGATTCCTTATTTTGCTGAGAAGTTTTAAAATTGTTTGTACAATGTGAACTTATTTTAATTAATAAACATGGGCAGTGATTACAAAACATGATTAGCTTAGCTTTGAAATATCAAACATATAACAATTTTTATTCTTTAAATTTTCAAATACAAAATTAATTTTTTACGTAATTAGTTTTAAAGAAATCTTATGTAGTGTCCATATTATTTGATTCTCCGTTGCCTTTGTTGTTATTAACTGATGTTGCAAGGATGACTGTATGTTGTCCACCACTACCGACTCTAAGTACTTGCCGATCCAATAATTGCTTGCTTTTAATTAGGGTAGGTTCAAGACAATCCTCATCTCCACCTGTTCCTAATTGCCCAACAGTTCCCATACCCCAACCATAAAGTTCACCTTAAAAAAAACATTTTATAATAATGTCATTATAAAGAAATTTAAAAAAATTAACCTTTATCTGTAATAGCAAATGAAGTTGCAGACCCACAGCTTACATTCACAACCGTTTTATTCTCTAAACTAGGAATTGCTGTTAATACAGTGGCATCTTTACAATCCTCTCCCAAACCTAATCGTCCGTATTCTTTACGACCGATTGCATATGTTTTTCCATCTTCATCTAGAGCTATGGTATGATGTTGTGCGCTACAAATTAATTGCCACTTGTGGTTTGAAAAGTCTTCAGATATTTTTGGAGCAAACTGTGGTTTTGTCTCTTTTAAACCTTTAAGAAAATCAATTAAAAAATGGAATCAAAAAAATATTTATACATACCTAGTTGATTGTAATTATTAAGACCAAACACGTAAACAGAGTCTTTTCCAGCAACTTTAGCAAAAGTTGCATAAGTACCTGCCCAAATATTTTCAAAATGTAATCTTAAACTTGGTTTTAAGTTAATAGGGGCAGGATATAATAACTTTCCTAAAAAATAAGGAAAAAGTTTAAAGTTACAGCCACAAACTTGACCATTTATTTTTTCCTTACCTAACTGGTCTACACCAGCTCCACTTCTAGCATTTCTACCACTGCCACGCTCAGTAGTTCGACCCAATTGTCCCTGTTCTGCACAACCACATGTAAAGATCTGACCGTGAGATGTTAAAAAGACTATATGATCGGCACCTGATGCTATTTTTACAATAACATGATCGGGAATTATTTCATACGGTAATTTTTCGTTTCCTTTAGGGGTAAGCCCCATATTTCCATGAGAATCCTAAAAGAAAAATAACTAAACCCTAATTAAGGAAAAAAACTTAAAACATACCCTAAAAGTCCCCCATATAAAGACACGTCCATCATCGAGAAGTGCTGCAGTATGGGAATCACCTGCTGATATTTGTATAACTTTAGCTGGTAATTCAACCTCGGCTGCTGTAAACTCAGAATCCTCTTTGTCTGATGTTATTCTGCCTAATGCGCCTTCATCATTGCAACCAAACGTTAAAACCTTAAAAACTGTGATTAAAATTTAATATTCAAAAGAAAATAAGACATACTTTTCCATCCTTTGTCAGACAAACTGTGTGCATTCCACCAGCACAAACGTCAACGATTTCGTGATCAAGAGAAATAAGAGCAAATCGGCTTTTTTCCAAGACGTCACTGCCAAGCCCGAGTTGACCAACATCTCCGGCTCCAGTTACAAGAACTGCACCACTTTTTGTAATAGAGGGTAAAGACGCATGTTCAATAGTAACTGTAATAATTCAAGGGTTTTATGTGGTTTTACACAAATAATGCCTAAAATAATTCTTTAAACTTGAAGGTTATGTTAAACAGCAATTTTCATGGGAAGTAAATACGTACATTTAGACTTTTTTAAAGCTTTTCCTGGTGTTGCTTCGGCCGTTGAACTACCACGTCTCCTTTTTATGGCTTTAGAAGACATATCTTAATGTTTTGAACGGTTTTTAATGTATCTTACAGAAGAGAAAGAGTGAGGTTAAATATTCAACAATTCACAACTTACGTTAATTTTAATAAATAAATTAAATTATTCTGGGTCTATTACTCATATAATACGTACTAATTAACACCAAATTGGAAAAACTAAACTAAAAAGACAAATCGGCGGGAACCACTGCTCCCCTGGAAAGTTAAACGTAAAAGCCGTTACGTTTTTTCGTTAGACCGGTTTACCCTTACGTCTTACGTTACGTTACCTTTTGATCTGTATCAACAACATGTTTAAATAGGATTAAAAGGGAAACTCCCAAGAAAAACTGTGTAAACTCATTTAAGAAAACTTATATTTTGTAAAATATTCATGTTTATGGATTCTAAAACAATAATAAAATAAATTGATTTAAAAATAAGCATAATTCGGAAAGCAGAATTCAAATTTAGCGGGTTTTTTTTAAACCTACCCCCACAGTTTTTAGACTGGTGTGTCCATCTATGGTTCCATGTTGAAGTTAAATGAAAAGTGTGGAAAACCGGAGAAAATTCCATTATATTGTGCTTATAAATTATTATAATACATTAAAATAAATAGTTTATGCCGCAAAAGGACCCTTGTAAGCGTTTTGCTTGTAAAATTCAAGCTTGTCTGTCAGGTAAAATTTTTTAAATATAACCTCAAAAAGTAATTTTTCCATCAATTTATTATGTAACGAACAAAGAAAACTCCTATAATAATAATTTTTAGCACATGATTTTCAAGAATCTGCATGCCAAGAAGCTATTGAGGATATGCGTCAGTGCTGCATAAAGTGGCGAACTGCAAGTTACGTCTGCGGTGGAATCGACATCACCAAATCTTCACAAGTAACAAGTAAAAAGAGCAATGAAAGCAAGGACTTATTTGAAAAAAAGGTCTTGGATTGAACGTAATCCACGTGTGTTTATTGGTGCAACTACAACTGCTTGTTTATTAATATTATTCTCACGTCCAATTTATGACATTTTCTTCAACCCAATTCGTCCAACTTTAGAAGATCTTAAAAAAGAAAAGTCTTTTATGAGTAGAAAATAATTATAAATGGATTCGGTTAAGAAAGCTAAAGATAGGTTTAGACAGTATCCTTTGATTTTAGGGAAATGTAAAAATGAAGCGAGTAAATATGCAAAATGCGTCTTGAAAAAAGATTCGGTTAACCTAAACGATTGTAATGAAGAATTTAAAATGTTTAGGAACTGTTTACAAAAAACCGCTGCTAGTTTAAGAACCAGGATTTAGGGAATGGTGCAGGTTTAGTCAAAAATAGAAAGCTAATAGATTAGAAAAAAATGTTTGCAAAAATTTGGCATAACTTTAAGCAAGTAGATTATAAATCCCATCTAATATGCGCATTTGTAATGCGTTTAATGTTAATTCAATACGGACGGTATCATGACGAAAACTATACGGTTCCGTTTACAGATGTAGATTATAAAGTCTTTACGGATGCCGCAAGGCATGTTTTAAATTACACCTCTCCTTATAATCGGCATACCTATCGCTATACCCCTTTTATTGCCATTTTATTAACTCCTAATATAATACTTCATGAATGTTTTGGAAAATTATTATTTTCCATAATCGATATTATTGTTGCCTTACTAATTCGTATAATCGTTAAACACACGTTTAAAGAATATGAAGGTTATAAACAAAAATACTTGAAGAATGAAAAATTGAAACTAACCCATCCCTTGGAAGAAAAAATTCCGAAACGGCAAACTGGTCGTCATAGAAAAAAAAACAAAAATGTTGAAGTTAAAAAGACTGATTTAGAATTAACAGCCGATCTTGCAATGTTATTATGGCTTTACAACCCCATGACTATTGCTATAGCCACGAGGGGTAATTGCGATTCAATTGCCGGGATGTTAGTCTTAATGACTTTATTTTTGTTGCAATGTAAACATTCTCCGTTTTATGCAGGAATTTTACATGGTATTGCAATTCATATCCGGTTATACCCTTTAATGTACAGTTTAACTTTCTTTATGTATCTAAGCAAGTTTGCTTTTTATTCATCTGATTGTCGTAACAAACAAAGGGTTAAAAAAGAACGTAAAGTTAGCGAGAATGAAGAAAAAATTAAAAGTAACGAAACAAAAACACATAAACGAAGTAAGTTTACCAAGAAAAACAAAACTAAAGCAATTGAAACCGTTAAAAACAAAACGGACACAACAAAAACAAACGAAGTCCTAAGTACATATCAAGATTATAAAAAAGATCGTAAAACTATTTTTAAAAAAGAATATATATTTTATTTAATCCCAAATTTGGAACAGTTAAAATTAATCTCTGGTTGTTTAATTTCTTTAATCACTTTAACAGGACTGTTTTATTTTTTATACGGCTACCAATTCCTTTACGAGAGTTATATTTACCATTTAATCCGTAAAGATACCCGACATAACTTCTCCCTTTATTTTTATTTGCAATATTTAACAGCGGGGATAAAAAATATTGGGGTATGGCAAAAACTTCTCACGCTTTTACCCCAAATTATTTTACTTGTTGTTTTTTCAGTGCGTTATGGCTTAAATAAACTTTCGTTAAATTTTGCTATATTATCCCAAACAATTGTAATGGTTTCTTATAACGCCGTATTAACTTCGCAATATTTTGTTTGGATCCTTGCAATTTTACCGTTATGTCTTTGGCAAATAAAAATGTCTAAAAAAATGGTATTCGCATTAATCGTAATTTGGTTTACAGCCCAAGCTGCATGGTTACTTCCAGCATATTTACTTGAATTTCATGGACATAATACTTTTATGTATATTTGGGCTCAAAGTGTTTCATTTTTTTGTGCCAATATGGCTATATTAGGTAGATTTGTTAAGAATTTTATGCCTCCTAAGGTTGATTACGAAATATAAAAATGTGTAATTTATTGTGCCATTTTTTTATTTAAGAATTGTTTAAAAAATGTGTTTTTTCAAGTTTGTATAGTTAATAAAGTTAAAAGTTGTCCGACCTCAAAAAGTAATTTTTTTAATACCAAGTACGGTGAGTTTGAAACACCCTGTATTATAAATCAACTTTAGAATACGTTTTCCCTGTTATTTTTTTACAAGAAATTCTCGGAAAACATTTGCCTAACTTCAATAGTTTGGATCCAAGAACCGTTTGAAGTTTGTATAAACCAGCAATTCTGGTTTAAAATTGAAACTCAGAGAGATGGGGAAAAATATTATAGAAGCAAAGTTGTAGATAATAAAATTTCCTACTAGAAACTTCCTGAAAACATTTGTCTAACTTTAATAGTTTGGATCCGAGAACCGTTTGAAGTTTGCATAAACCATAGGGAGTCTTATATTGTAGAATAAATTAAAAGCAAATATTTTTCCAATAATTTAATTATTATAACAATAAAATATACACAGTAGCAATAATACTTTTCAAGTTAATGTTGGAGATTACAAATCAATAAAAAAATTAGGGCACTTCTTAATAAGTGACTAAATATTTGGACAGTTTAGGAAGATATTCCCCCAAAATTTCATCTTCATCCGTTTCTGAATCTGTACTAGCAAAGTCCAATTCAGAACTATCAATACTTTCTTCCCAGTCTTCTGAACTCGTATCCGAGTTGGATTCTTCTTCTACACCAACAGGGGCTTCCCATTCAGCTCCAGGCATCATTATATTATTGAATTTCTTTAAAAAAATTAAATAAATAATAAATAACCGAAATTAAAATGTAACTTACTTTAACAACTTCTCTTGAAGCTACAATCGGATTATGCATCAAATTAATTTTATGAACGTGCTTCATTCTTAATAAAATAAATTGATTTAAAGTAAACATTTCGTTATTTTGCATCATTAAATAACGAAGCCTTTTTAATTTTGAAACTTGATGCGGGATGCAATTAAAATGATTTTTACCTAAATTTAAATGTAAAAGTAAATTTAATCTATGGAAACTTTTCGGTAATAAAGATAATTTATTATTTTCCAATGTTAACCACCTAAAAAAAAACAGTTAATAATATTTTTCGTATTACAAGTCTTACAAAACAAACCGTAATTTCTCTAATTTACATATTCCATCTGGTAATTCGCCGATTAAATTATTTCTGGCTCCTAACGTATCTAAACATTGTAGTTGACCAATTTCTTCAGGTAACGAAAGTAAACTACATCCATTACACCATAACGATTCAAGTTCTTTTAATTTTCCAATATCGGCAGTCAAGTCTTTTATGGGGTTGTGACTTATATTTAACGTCTTTAAATGGGGTAACTCTGCAAGTCCTGATGGAAACCTATCCAAGTTATTATAATCAATAGCTAATGTGTGTAAATTTTTTAAATTATGCAGATGATTTGGGAGCTCTCTTATTTTATTACGAGCTAGAAATAAGGTGTGAAGTTCATGACAGTTTAAAAGGGGAGCAGGGACTTGAGATAAATCAAAGTCTTCTAATGTAAGATTCGGTGATTTTGTACAGTGAGCATGCTCTATTTTTGCTAAAGCATGATTTCGTTGAAAGAAATCGTAAAAAGGATTTAAATTCATCGTAAAATAAAAGTGAGGTTAAAAAATTACATTACATTAAAAATTTCCCCAAAATTATTGTAACTTGTGTAAATAACTTTAATATAAAGAAAATAATACAATTTCACCGGTTTTTGCACAAAATTTATTATTTTGAGGTGTTTTTCAACGGAAAATTTTTTGACATTAAAACTTCTTTTGCGCAAACGTCAAATTTTTAACGTCAAAGTTTGAGGTTAAAACACAAATAAACGTGTTTAATTTATTATTGTGAAATATCTCCTCACATTTGAAAATTCCTGTGGTTTTCCTCAATAAAAATGGCTCTTCGTGTTCAATTTGAAAATAATAACGAAATAGGAGTTTTTGCAAAACTAACCAACGCCTATTGTTTGGTCGGAATCGGGGGCTCCGAAAACTTTTACAGGTAGGTCCCTAAACCTAAATCTTTCAATCAACTGTAATATCCTGTGATTTTTAGCACATTTGAAGGAGAATTAGGTGAAACAATCCCTGTTGTACATGCATCATTAGCTGGTTGTCGGATAATTGGTCGCATGTGTGTTGGGAATAAAAACGGCCTATTGGTCCCTAACAGTACTTTTGATACTGAACTACAACATATTCGTAATGCTTTACCTGATAAAGTTAAAGTGCAAAGGATTGAGGAACGATTATCTGCCTTAGGGAATGTGGTAGCTTGTAACGATTACGTTGCGCTTGTACATCCAGATTTAGATAGAGTAAGGGAATGAATTGGTGAAGAAATAATAAAATAAGGATTGGTTTTATTCTAGGAAACGGAAGAAATCATTGCAGATACATTACAAGTGGAGGTTTTTCGCCAAACGGTAGCTAGTAATGTTTTAGTTGGTTCTTATAGTGTTTTAAGCAATCAAGGCGGATTAGTACATCCAAACACAACTGTGAATGATCAACAAGAGTTGTCATCGTTATTACAAGTTCCTTTAACGGTATTTTTATTAATTATTATAATTTCATGGTATTATTAATAAAAAATTTAAGGCTGGTACCGTAAACCGAGGTAGTGATGCCGTGGCTGCTGGTATGGTGGTAAATGATTGGTGTGCGTTTACTGGTATGGATACTACATCAACTGAATTAACAGTTATTGAATCAATATTCCGTCTTAATGAAGCTGCGCCTTCATCCATTGGTACAGCAATGCGGGCCACTTTAATTGAAAGGTAAGATTGATTCGATTAAACCTAAATTATATATTAAACTTTCATGTTTTCTTTGCAGTATGACATAAAATAAATGTGTATTTGGAGTCCTAAGGTTACTTGGTTGGTTTGGTATTTTTAATACGTTTTTGTAAATCGTTTTAAGTGAAAATAGAAAATTATTCAAATAAATTGTTTCCAGTAAATTAATTAATAATTTGATTTGTATATTTAGATATGGTATGATAAATATAATTAAATGTCTTTTGCACCTGTCTTTTATATTAAATCTGCTAGCCTCCGTATTAATTTGAATTTAACATAAAATCAATACTTCGGGGCATGAGCAGTAAGATAAATATTCTAAGCACCATATGTTCATGCAACAATATAATGCATGCAGTTTTGTAAAAAAATTACAAGAATAAATGCATCTTCTCCACTACAAGCCTTTCTTATTTTTATATTGCTATAATTAGGATAACGTAAAATATATTTTTAAATAACGGGGTAAGTCTGATTTCCTTTAATATTTCTTTATAATAAACTTCCAATGTTTACAGTTACATTTAACAACTAAAGATTGAGTGTCGTACAATGGCAACATATCCAGGCATGAATCTAAGAGGGGAAGTTCGAGAAAGTGTATCTTTAGATGAAGATGACCTCAGCGATGTAGAAGATGAAGTTTTTATTCGTGATGGCAAAAACGGTTACAAAGTAATCTCTTAAAAAAAAACCTTAACATGTTTTAAAATGTTTTTCTTTATAGTTTGAAGATATAAGTGTAAAAAAGCCGTTAATGGCACCCCGTAGGAAAATTGGTAGATCAGATATAGGTACTCGCATTAGAAATCGACCACCATGTAAAGCTATGTGTAGACTATGCTGCTATGCTTTTGTTGCTCTTACTGTGTTAATAGGTAATCCCGAATGGAAAAAAAAAATGTTTCATATTAAAACGTTATCTTGTTTTAGGCCTCATAGTGTTAGTTGTAATATTGGTATCGCTATTTCCTCTCCCCTTAGACAAACTAAAAGATTGGATTATATCAAGAACAAATGAAAAGGAACCCTTGAAAAAAGTGGTGCCTTGTAGTGACTTAAAAGTTACCGATGTATGGAGTGTAAATTTTCCAAAATTTATTTCAGAATCTTCTGTTCAAATTCTAGATGTTAATCAAGATGGTGTCGATGACATCATTTTTGGATTTGGAACAGGTATTAAGAGTCAGTTTATCATAGTTAGCGCTTTTATCTTTCTGAGATTCTTTCAATCCCTTTCCCATTATTCTTGATCGTTCCTCGTCCTGTGGCTTGTGAAGGGGCCCCGAAAGGATTAGAAATTTCTATTAGACAATTATAGGAACTTTTTTTGTGTTTTTAGGTGATGACAATATCATGCCACCAGAATTATTCTGTGGTATATTTATGGGTGTTGCCCCACCTTGCCAAGGTGGGGTTGTAGCTTTGAATGGATCCACTGGAAATATTCTTTGGAGACATTGGTTGTCCCATTCAATTTTTAGTCTTATCTGTACTGTGGATGTTAATGCTGATAATATAACGGACTGTTTGATAACCGGAAAGAGTGGGGTACAATTTTGAAAACCCCTTTTAAAATAATTTAACGTAAAATAATTATTCCAGATTTTTTCTATTCTGAATTCCCAAAACGGTACTCTAATTTGGCAATTCTCTGATAAAGTCACAGATCCAGCTTTGGTAATGGATGTTTATTGGGGTAACTTCATACCTGATCAGGATAATGATACCGTTCCGGATATTTTAGCTTCCCATACTTCACAAAAAATAAACAGTAAGGATTTTCACAAAAATCTTCCGGTTTAGTTAATTTTATTCTTTAAAGGTAAATCAAGACCAGGTCATATACTTGTAGTATCTGGTAAAACAGGAATTGAACTTCAACGTGTTCCCACTCCTAATGATGCAGAGATTTATTATGCACCTCAATTGTTATTAAGAAGCGATGGGAATTATTCGGTTCTGTTTGGAACTGGAAGTCCAACAGTTCCAGGGAATCTTAGTATTGTACCGTTAAAGGAAATTTTAGCTGGAAATATGGTTTGTTTGAAAATATTTTAAAATTTTTGGTTTATTTATAAATAATTGTAGACCCCACAAGTCTTGTATGAAGATCCCCATAAAGGAGTGCTTTCTCCAGCTGTATTGGTCGACATAACAGGTGATACATATCCGGATATAATTTCTGCAATGTTTAATACAACCGTGGTAGCCATAGATGGTAAAAGTTTGAAACAGATATGGAATTTTACTATTCCTAACTCTGAAACATTTAGCGTTCCTACTCCAGGATTTTTTAATGATGATAATGTTACCGATTTTCTTGTTAAATATCAAACGGGACGTGATTTTCCTACATATTATTATTCTGAGGTAAGGGATTTTTTTTTGTGTATTTGAAAGATCTAACATGATTCTTTTTAGACTTTTATATTAAATGGAAAAACTGGAAGGCCCATATATGCAAAACCAAATGTTGACACGGTTGGATCTCAGATGGGGGGTTTAACTTTAGGTATGGAAGGCCACGGATTTGATTTGTTTTTATATTGGACTGCTGATTGCAAGAACTTTGAAGGAAGCCAAGACATATTTGAATTTTTACCTGGTAAGGGACGGAAGGAAGGAGTTTTGGGTCCTCTCCCCTAAGGGGGTGATTATTATAACTTGAGCGTCGGTTAATATTTTTTTATATTTACAGGTAGCAAAATTCAGCAACAAACTCGAGCTGATTTATGTAAATTACGGTTTAATTCCTCAATGATAGCAAAACTATATGCCTTGAATCAATTTGATCAACCCCCTGGTATTGAAATCTACAACTCAGGTCAGTAATAAATCAAATTCTTTTCGTTTTCTAATTTTTTCTAAATCTAGAGCACCGTATCCCTTTGGAATATAACAACACCAAAACACCACTAGAAGAAGTTATATCATACTTAAAAAGACACCCCGAAGTACAATTCCCAGCACCTGAAACGAACCCAGGTCTTATAGTAGAGGAGCCTTCGTTAAATCAAGATTACGATCAAACTCAAGAAGCTTTTAGGAATCTCAAATATAAAGATGGTTCTAGTTTTAGGCATAAAGATAATGGACAAGGTTTGATTAGAGATTTTACGAGGGATGATGTTAAAAGACGTAAAAATCCTGAACAGGTTCGTAAATTTTTAATTTTAATTTTTTTATTTATTTTATTATTTTAGCAAAAATTCGAAGCTGATTATGAACAACCTTCTGAACCATGGCAACAAAAAATTTCTCCATTTCCAAATGAAGAATTAGAAGCAGATTATAACAGTTACATTGACGATTCTGATAGTGCTAATATATATAATCCGAAGCTTCTTTTAAATGCAAATGTTCAAAATACAAATAATAGGGATCCTAGGAGTAAATCAGAAGCTGCAAATATTAATCATCTTCCAGAAGATTCAACGGAAAACAGTACAGAATCAATCCCAAAAACAAGCAAAAAGAAGAACTTAGCTGAGGATCCAAGGTCTGGCATATACGACTACAAAAACGTACAGAAAGCTCATACAAGGTTACTTCATGATTTAAATAATTTACCCAGTGACATTTTGCGAGATACATATTTTAAAAATAGGGAACACCAGTTGAGGAAATCAAGATTCGAACAACGTGACTTGCAATCACACGAGGACCGGATTAGAGAAAATGAAGAAGTAAGGAAAGTCATTGAACAAGAAAAACAAACATCTTATAACACATCTGAGTCACTTTGGGATTTGGAATCAGAAAAAGAATTGCAAGATAGGGAAAATGGATATTGGAGAGGTAAACGACAAGTAAATTACAGTAGGGTGGGGGTACCAAAGCTTACATCAGTCGGTAAGACTTTTAAATATTAATATTACAAAATGAGTTTGATTTGAATTTTTTAGGAGCACTTGCAACATCTTTTAATTCAACTACAAATTCCATTGACTTGATTTTGGTTACGTATTGGTTGCCACCTAAAAAGGGGGCGCAAGTTTTGTTACAGAAAGATTTTAGTTGCATAAATGATAAATTAAAAAAGGCGCTTGATTCTAAAGGTAAAGTATAAAAAAAAGCTGAAGAGTTTAACCTTGGGCTGAGTTTTAATTTTTTTTAGATCAAGTCCATACCTTCAGTAAGGAAAGTTTAGAAGAAGTATTTATGAAAGAATGTTTACAACAGCGTGGGATACGTTTAAATCAAAACACGCATAGTACTAATGCCAATTTCGTTAATCAAGACTTTAGAAACTTTCCGTATTATAATCAAGTATCGCAGTTAAATTTAGGACAAATGACTGTGTATAGATTACAATTAGAATGTACTTGTGGATCTTTGAAGAAAAATGAAAGATGTGTCAAATTTTCTAAGGATCAGAATTGGGGTTCATATTTAGGAAAATTCGGGGATGGAGTTTTTAAAACAAAAAATTAACATTTTTATTGATTTAAGGGTTTATTATTTACAGTAAGGGATGTTTAACAAAATGGAAAGTTGACTTTTTGTCCGCAGCGTGTTTATCTGCTCTGTTCTATCGCAGCGCCTCTTTGTCCGTGCCATTATATCGGCGCTATGTTTGTCTGCACCGTTTTTCCATATGGAATCAAACAAAAGTGTAGAAAACAAATGAAACAATAATTTAAATATAATCTTTAAAATATTAAAACATTTTGGATCAGGAAAGTAATCTTTCCTTGACTCAATACAGTACCAGGCCAAACTACTACTGTTCCGTAAAGTAGCTATCACTTTCATGACATATTTTTAGTAAAACATTTATTCTTTGAGTAGTTCAACACTGTTTTATTTAATTTTTAGAATTATTTAACAATTCTAAGGGGTTTTTAAGACCAAATTGTTAAACATCTTTAAAATATGGGTGACAATCTAATTATTTGAAAAAAAAATGCAAAATGTGATGTAAATGTGGAATTTATGTACGTAGTTATATGATTACAACCATTTGATGCTTTATAATTGTTTAATGAACAACATATAAGGGAAAAAAATATTAAATTTACGTTTGTTTTATTCGACAATTATTTTAAGGTGTTAGGATTGTATAGAGGGGTACGGATAATTTATTTATTGTAAGTAAAGACTTGTTACGTTGCTGTTTTAGCAGTAATAAATATATGAGTGTTATTATTCTGTTCTTATTAGGCATTCTAATATTATAATCACTTATTATTTTGCAATTCAAAACCTATATGTAATATTATTACTCAAATAAAAAAATATTCTTTGTACTTTCACTCATTTACGATACTTTATTTGAATCCGTTTAATAATTTCTTGTACTTGAACTAATGAAAAGTTTTTCTTTTATGTAGGTCGGGCTTTGGAGAGAGAGAAACGGAATTAATTTCCCTAGGGGGCTCCCCATTAATATATTTTTCAGCAAAATCGCTAAATTTAGCACATGGTATTGACCAAACAAGTTGTATCCATGGAAAATCAATTAATTTTTGACACTTTTAACATTCTTATAGTTGTGTGAACTTACTTCAGACTACGAATTAAATTACATTTACAATAATGGCATTATCTAAAGTAACGGCTTCAAGGTTTAATGATTTTTTATACGGCAAGTATTAACTTTTACTTGGAAGTACAATTTCAAACCCTTGATTTAATTTTCAGATCCCCTCTTTGTGGTATCGGGAGAAAAAGATTATTACAAAGCAGCAATGGTGGCAAAAATGTCTAGCGCTAAATTCGTAAGAATTTTTCAGATTTCTAAACAAAAATCGTAATTTCTTTTATTTTTAGGCGATATGTCCAATTTTTCCCAGCATGTTTTCGGACCTTCCCCATCATCCACGGACACAACTTGTTATGCGGACAAGTGGGGCCAAGATACCTGAATATCAAAACCGAGCCAGATCAAGTTTTGCTTTGGATTTAGGAAAAAGACCTGTGGATGTAAAGGGGGTTGATAGGCATAAATTTTTCCATACGTAAGTTATAAAAAATTGTGTTGTTAAAAGATAATATTACCAACTGTTTTAGTTCGGTTGTAAATCTTGATCTGGATGCCATTCCACAAGCAATTCCGACTCCACCTCTAACGCCTGTAATTAAGAAAATAAAAAAGAAGAGGAATAAAAAAATTCAAACACAGTATCGGGAATCTTCAGCACAGACCATACCATGGCAACCTCCTTATTTTGTCACTGATGGTAGTGATCCAGAACTATTGATGCTAGATTTTCTAAAATGGGGTACCTAATCAATTATTATTAGGTAGCCAATTATTTATTGTGTATGTCTAGGTAGTGGATTGCCAGCTGGGATGCACGAAGTACGTTTAATAGAAAGGGCAAGAATGAAACGGGCATGGGAGAAAGCACTTCCACCAATTACCGATGAAGCATCTTTGGAAAAACGAAGATGTATTATAGAAGCAATGGAAAGGGATGAATGGGCGTTTAGGGAACAGGTAAAAATAAATTCAAATCGAATAAAATTCTTAAAACAATTTGTTTAAAGGAAATTCAAGATATACACGATTTAAGACTTGAATTACTTCAAAAAATGCTAACGGAACTACTTGAAAAATCCAAAACTCGAATCCAACAAAAAATGAAGAGCTTCTGTGACGTAAAATTAGCAGAAAAAGAAGAAAAACTAAAGTCCCTTCGACATAAAACCGAAAGAGGTAAAGCTTTAAACTCCAAAAAAAATAAATATCGCACAATGGGGAAAAGCCTTTTAAATGTCACTTTATGGTGAAAAGCCTTTTAAATGGAAACTTTTGTTGCAGAATTAAGAAAACTGAGAATGCAGCATTATGGCGTGAATAAAAAATATCATCGAGTCAATATTGTTGAGGAACATTCTGATAAAAAATCTGAACTTTATGGACCTCAAATGAGACATGGGGATCATCCCAAGCGGTGGCACCAAGTGATTGATGAGCATATCACTAAATACCGAGCACAGTTCTTGGGTGAATAATAGAAATTTATATGCTTTGTCTCTTTCTCTCTCTTTCCATTATTCCCTACTTCTTTATTGTATTTATTCATCCAAGGCTGACTACATTTTCTCCTCGGACTTTTCTTTCATAATACTTCACCTGCTGTCCCCTTTATGCTGATCTGATTTGTTACGAATTGTGTAGGAGTGGAGGAAATAAGCACTTTACCACGTTGGTTAGATCAGGCTACCAAAATAAAAGAGGATTTGAAACCACCAGGAACTCGTCTATGTATAAGAGAAACCAAATGGACTGCACCTGTACTTAAACAACTCCACGAGGAACTTAAAAGTATTTTTTTTATTATTCTCTTCGATGATTAAAAACAATTTTAATCTTCAGATTTGCGTAAAGAAGAAAAACGACAATGCACCTTACTAGTAAAGGTTGAAAGGGAGGAATCTGAAATATTCACTCCTCAAATTGATGACGGAGATGATTGGGAAGAAGAATTGTTCCAAGCTTCTCTTTTTATTCAGAGTATTTTACGTGGACGCGCATCACAAGTTTTGGTAAGACAAGAATTTTTTGTAAGTGACGCATTATCATGTTCTGTAGATATTTGAAGGTAGAAACCGGTGCAGGGAATTAATTCAAGAACTTCGCAGCACACATGCCCTTCAAGAAGAGGACATGATTAAAAAATTCAGAGAACGTATAGAGGTGAAGTCTCAACAACGTGAGAATGTAATGTGCGTAAAGAACGTAAGTTTGTTTTGTAAAACTAGTTGATTCCATATAAAAACTCAAATCTATTAAAGGCAACTAAACTCCAAGAAGCCCTGAACAAGATCTCCGGGACAGTCGTTGGAACTCTTTTAGACTTCCTAAACAAAGAACTTCGTAGGCTTTTGGAAGAACGTCGAATACATGCAATGTGTTTACTGTTTGAAAGAGAAAGGCATAAGAGGGAGGCTGCTGAAGCTGGAAGAAGACAAAAGGAAATACGGAGAAGAACAGAACATGATGAAATATTTAAACAAGTCGAAAGATATTTTTATTTATTATTTTGATTATTTTAAACAATTCTTTTATAGGTTGTTAAAGTACATCAAGATACAGTTGACTTATATCTGCAAGATATCATCACCGAAGGGATGGATTTTTCTTCTTCGGACGAAGCACGTGTGTTTGTTGAAAACTTAGCAGAAAAAGTTGATGAGGAAGCTTATACAACTAAGGATAAGTATGTTTTTATGAATAATAAAATAAAATTAGGATAAGTTATGAATTCCAATACAAAACTGGGCCATACAGATCACACACGGCTACCTTTTTTATTATAGTTTGGAGTTCCAAGAAAAAGAAGAAATAATAGCAGGTCTAGTCCATAACTTCCTATTACCAGAGGTTGAAAAAGAATTAGTAAGGGATAAAATCAGAAAAAAGCAGCACAACTATTTAAAGACGGCGCATGAAAGTATTTATAATAAAATTTCGCGTTTACCTAAGCCAGAATGCCCGCGTAAGCCTCAAATTTATTTTAATTTCCCAAAAAACAATTAAATTCGTATTATAGCATCGCAAAACGTAAGCGAAATAATCGAAGAAGAAGAATTGCATAAACCTGTTGAAGAATCTCAACGATTTGATGCTGACGATGTCTTAGAACATGCTGTAACTATTCGTGGTTTTGAAGATCTGAACTTATCTGAAACCCAATCGTACGATTCTGATAACTTAAATCTTGTTTACGCTGGAAGTAAGACAAAATTTATTTTCGATAAAGAATAAATAACAGAAAATTAATTGTTAGGTGGAGAACGTATAAGAGCTAGCGAGGTGAGCTCTATCTTGGAATTATTCCAATATCAGGATGATATTTTAGGGCACCCAGATACCCTTCCTAGGGTACAAGTAGATCTTATCAGCTTAGCTGAAAGTGCTGACGGTTAGTCTTAATCAAAATTTGGATTTTTCTTTATTCATTAAAAGGGTTTTTTAGTACCACCCATGGACGAGTTTTCAGATCCAAATATGAGAAAAGAACAAGAGGAGATTGAGACAGAAAAACAAGAAATCATTGAGGGGGAAGAACAAAAAGTCGTTGAGGGAGAAAATCAAGAAGTGATTGAGGGAGAAACCCAAGAAGTCGTTCAGTCAGGAAATCAAGATATCCTTGAGGGAGAAAAACAAGAGGTGACTGAGGTACCACCAAGTACAGGGGAAGAACCTAAACCTGAAGAAGGAACAACAGCAGAAGGGACTTCTGAGGCCCCTGATAAATTAGAAACAGCTCAAGAGGAAACAACATAATTTCATTAAATTATTGGCTGTAAGTTTTAATAAAATATTGCAATTTATTTCGAATTATTTTTAATCTCTATGCATGTAGGTAGTAGATAATTCGTATTTCAAAATGTTGTATTCACGTACATACTAAATAAAAATTAAAGGTAGTAAATGTTTCTTTTTTGTAACGTATAAAGGAAAGGAAGAGAGTTGAGCTGCTTAAACCTGAAAATAGGGAAGGACGAAACCGAAGTAAAATTAAAAGAAGACATCTAAGAGGATTAGGACATCAATGCAGGATGCAAGATCAAAGAACATCAAAATATGTATTTCTAGAAGAGTCAATGGGTCAATATGAGGGGAAAGTTAAGAAAAGTATAAAAAGATGGAATAAAATACTGAAGCACCCTGTATATACTTTATTTCAAAAGTGGTATGTGGCGCCATGCGGATAACGCCTTCAACTTGACTTGTGACAGACCACAACAAAAAAAAGTGATCTAACCTCACACATGGCCTAACATTTTCAAAATGTTTTCGATTTGCAAGCAAACTCATCCTGCTACGGCTGTGGAGCAGGCATTGAGTTGCCATTTCTTCAGTAAAGCAGAAAAAACATTAGTTACAGCAGGAGCCAACGTTATTAAAATATTTCGGTTAATCCCGGATGTTGATTTGAAAAACCGCTCCGAACGATATACAGGTAAGTTTTTAGTTGTTTAGATGTCTAGGTATTAATTTAAGCTTTGTAGAAGCGAGACCACCGAAATCTAAATTAGAATGTGTAGCACAATATTCAGTTTTTGGAAATATTATGTCCATGCAGAGCGTAAATTTAGCAAACGCTCCAAGAGATGCTTTGTTGTTAGCATTTGCGGATGCAAAACTTTCTGTTGTCGAATACGACCCAGAAACTCATGATTTAAAGACTTTAAGCTTACATTATTTTGAAGAAGAAGATATGAAGGTATGTGGTTTTTTAAAATTTGTCCAAACGTCTTGAATTTTTTTCTTTTAAGGATGGTTGGACTCATCACCATCATGTTTCAATTGTAAGGGCTGATCCAGAAAACCGTTGCGCAGTTATGACTGTATTCGGAAGAAAACTAGTAGTATTACCTTTTCGTCGTGAAAATGCCATTGATGAAGGCGATTCAACAGATATAAAACCCATGACGGGTAGTTCTTATGGGTCTAAAGCCCCAATTCTTGCGTCATACATGATTGTTTTAAAAGACTTCATTGATAAAATTGATGACGTAATAGACATTCAATTTTTACATGGATATTATGAACCGACTTTGCTTATTTTATATGAACCGTTAAAAACATTTGCAGGGTAAATATCTCAAAATCTTTTCTCAGATTGTATTGTATTATTTTTTCGTGTAGGCGAGTTGCTGTACGTACAGATACATGTGCGATGGCTGCACTTTCTTTGAATTTACAAGAAAGAGTACATCCGATAATATGGCAAGTTACCAATCTTCCATTTGATTGCACACGAGCAGTTCCCATAAAAAAACCATTAGGAGGAACCTTAATTTTTTCAGTTAATGCCTTAATATATCTAAATCAAAGTATCCCACCTTACGGTGTCTCTTTGAATAGTATTGCGGAAAGCAGCACTAATTTTCCTTTAAGTAAGATTTATTCCACGTTTAGTTTACGTTTACGTTATTAGTTTTTTTTAGAACCCCAAGAAGACCTTAAAATATGTTTAGATTGTGCTCAAGTTGGATTTTTGGCCGACGACCAACTTGTTTTGTCATTAAAAGGTGGGGAACTTTATGTTTTAACCCTTCTAGCCGATAGTATGCGTTATGTAAGGACTTTTCATTTTGATAGAGCTGCTGCTAGTGTCTTGACAACATGTGTAAGTTTCAAGTTAGAAAATTAAATGTAGGGCTTAAGAATTTTTTTTAGATTTGTGTATGCGAAGATAATTTTCTTTTCCTTGGTTCCCGTTTGGGTAACTCTTTATTACTTCGATTTACTGAAAAAGATAATCAAGTTATAACTTTGGATGATGACCAACCTATTGCTAAACGGTCGAAAACCGATTCAACATCCGACTCCGCTAATGAACCGGAACGGGTCCTGGATAGTTTAAATGATTGCATGGCTAGTGATGTTTTGGATATAAGGGACCCAGAAGAATTAGAAGTATATGGTAATGAAAAACAAGCCAGTTTACAAATTACAAGTTACATATTCGAGGTATATTTCCCAAATTACGCCTAAATAAACTTTTGAAGAATTTTTATTATGTAGGTTTGTGATAGTTTACTAAATCTTGGGCCTTGTGGAAATGTTGCAATAGGAGAACCAGTATTTTTAAGCGAAGAATTCACCCATAACTTAGATTTTGATTTGGAGCTTGTTACAACAGCTGGTTATGGAAAAAATGGGGCCTTATGCGTTCTGCAACGTTCAATCAAACCACAAATTGTCACCACTTTTACACTTCCAGGTTGTATTAACATGTGGACTGTATGTCAAAATGATGAGAAACATGCATTTTTAATTTTGAGTCAAGAAGATGGGACGATGGTAAGATTTATAATAATACGGGATGTTTAAAAAAATCTGTTCAAGTTGCTTGCATGGAAACGCAGCCAACTTGCTCCAGTTTTTTATTGAATATTTATTTTTAATGCACGTTCTTCTTAATAGATTCTTCAAACTGGCCATGAAATTAATGAAATTGACAACACAGGGTTTTCAACCCTAGGTCCAACTGTATATGCTGCCAATTTAGGGGGAAACAAATATATTGTGCAAGTTACAACCATGGGTGTTCGCTTATTATTCGGTATGTGTAATTATTAAAGGGTTTCTATATTTGGAGGTGGAGAAAATAATATTTTAGGAAAGGCTTTTCACCACAATGTGAAATTTAAAAGGCTTTTCCCCACTGTGCCATATTTATTTATTTCGGTTTACATGATTTTTTGTTATATTTCCTAAATACTGACTAAGAATTGACAATAAAGAAAAAAATCTAGGCTGTAAGGTTAAACTGCCGCCCACTTTTGAAAATTTCCTTGGGGTGGAGAAAAAAATTTAATTTGAATTTTAAAAGGCTTTTCCCCACTGTGCCGTATTTATTTTTTGTTTAAATGATTACAGCCCGCTATGGATGTTTCAACGATTGTGTATAATAAAATACAGGGTGTTCCATATCTTGTTACTATTTTTAAAAGATTTTTGTTTTCTTTGGTATGGATATTTAAGACAGTCTGTATACACTTTCAGGTACTACACAACTTCAACATATTCCATTAGATTTAGGCTCTCCGATAGTCCATGCATCTAGTGCGGACCCGTATATCTCCATCCTAGCAGCAGATGGTCAGGTTATCACAATGATGTTGCGTGAAGGAAGAGGTAGTGCCCGTCTTGTAGTCAGTAAATCAACGTTAGCCAATGTAAGCACATATTAAAAATATTTTTCAAGTTGTTGCATCATAAATATTTTAGAATCCGCCTGTAATGACTTTATGCATGTACCGGGACCTTTCGGGGTTATTTACAAACAAAATCCCAGAAGAGTTTACCCATATTCCGGAAGCATATGTTAGTGAGGCTGATACAAGAGCCGAGGTTGAAAATGAAGATGATCTTTTATACGGTGATGATAGTGATTTTAAAATGCCGACACTTAACCCACCCCAACCTAAGCCTAAAGTGTTTTATAATTGGTGGAAAAAATACCTGGTTGAAACCAAACCAACTTATTGGTTATTCGTCGTGCGTGAAAACTCCAATTTAGAAATTTATTCGATACCAGAATTTAAATTATCCTTTATTGTCCGTAACTTATGTTTTGGTTTTAAAGTATTAGTGGATAGTTTAGAATCAGTACCCCTTTTGGTTACTAATCCAGCTGCGGCAATGAACGAAATAAGCATCCAGAAAGAATATGAAGTTAAGGAGATATTAATGGTTGCACTGGGTAACCATGGGTCTAAACCCTTATTGTTAGTTCGTTTAGAACATGATTTATATATTTACGAAGTATTCAGATTTCCAAGAGGAAACTTGAAGTTAAGATTCCGGAAATTGAAACATAATCTCATGTACTCGCCTAACGTTGAAGGACGAATTGAAACTGAAAATTCAGAGTTTTTCACTTTGCAAGAACGGGTATCAAAGATGAGGTACTTCGGGAATATTGCAGGTTAGTTAATTTTTGATGACCGTTAGAGCGGTGATCCGTCAAATTTTTCTTTTTCCTAAATAACTCTTTTGATATTGGAAATAGAGAAAATTTACACAGAAAAAAAGTGTTGGAAATAAAAATCTACATCATTTTTAATTATTATCAAATATACTGAGTGTTTCCTAAATAATGCAGGGTGTAAAATAATAAAGCTAGGTACTGTACAGGTTTAATGCAACACCCTGTATAATTACTGATGTCGTCATATTATGGCAAATTTAATTTCCTACAACTTTTCCCTTTTAACTTTTTCTCTATCTTTAATATTAACCAAGATATGGTTGATTAAAAAATTTATAATATACAGGGTGATCAAAAATTGATGCTTAATTATTAATTTTTTATTCGTGTTTTAGGTTACAATGGGGTTTTCATATCAGGATCCAACCCTCATTGGTTATTTTTAACCTCAAGAGGAGAACTACGCACACATGCAATGACTATCGATAACGAAATTTTATGTTTTACTTCCTTTAATAACGTTAATTGTCCTCAAGGCTTCCTTTACTTCAATAAAAAGGTAAGAACGTTGAATTTAAAATAATTAAACATGAAATTCGGGGTTGAAAGAAATATCAAGCGAAGAATTTTTTAGTCTGAACTCCGAATCGGAGTATTACCAACACATTTAAGTTACGATGCTCCATGGCCAGTGAGAAAAGTGCCCCTTCGATGCACTCCACATTTTGTTCAGTACCATCTTGAATCAAAAACTTACTGTATAGTGACAAGCATTGCGGAACCTTCAACTCAGTATTATAAATTTAATGGAGAGGACAAAGAATTATCAGTAGAAGACAAAGGAGAACGGTAAGCTTCAAATATTTATTACCTTTAGCTGTGTAAGGGTTTCAGCCTCTCTTGAGTCGGGTTAAAATGAAACAAGGGGGACCTACAGGTTAAGGTGGGCTGTGTGAAGCCCTGAATAGTTTAAATTACTGTCATTTTGTATGTATCCATACAGAGAGGACCTACAATTTAAAAATATTAATTTTAAACCATTCTGCGGATCCAAAGTAAACTTTATATTAACTTGTAGGTCCTGTTAGGGTATTATGAGATAAAATTAGTGAATATTGATATTTTTTTGGTAGGTTTCCTTATCCCCCTCAAGAAAAATTCAGTATAATGTTATTTTCTCCTGTTTCTTGGGAAGTTATTCCCAATACAAGAATTGATTTGGAAGAATGGGAGCATGTGAATTGTTTGAAGAATGTTTCGTTAGCTTATGAAGGAACACGGTCTGGTCTTAAAGGTTACGTTGCTATCGGTACTAATTATAATTACGGTGAGGATATTACTTCAAGGGGTCGGGTAAGTCTTTAAAAAATGTTTGTTTAAAGAAAAAACAAATAATTTTGTTACAGATTTTAATTTATGACATCATTGAAGTTGTACCTGAACCTGGACAACCCTTGACTAAAAATCGATTCAAGGAGATTTATGCAAAGGAACAAAAAGGTCCTGTTACTGCCTTGTCTCATGTTACAGGGTTTTTAGTATCTGCTGTTGGGCAAAAGGTGTGGATTTTTCAAAAGAAATAATGTATCCCCCTCCTGTATATTAAATTTTTTTGTAGATTTACATTTGGCAATTAAAAGACAATGACTTGGTAGGTGTGGCTTTCATCGATACCCAAATTTACACCCACCAAATTTTATCAATCAAAAGTTTAATTTTAATAGCAGACGTTTATAAATCGATCTCGTTATTGAGATTCCAGGAAGAATATCGGACACTTTCTTTAGTTTCAAGGGTTTGTATTGTAATTATTTTAAAATTCAGGTGCAATAATTAATTTTTTTGTAGGATTTTCGTCCATCCGAGGTTTACACCATTGAGTACATGATAGACAATACAAATTTAGGTTTTTTGGTATCGGACAGTGAGAAAAATATAATTTTGTATATGTATCAACCAGAAGCTAGAGAATCGTTTGGAGGTGAATATTTAAAGTTTTTTTTAATAATAAAACTTGAATGTTTTTTTGTTTTAGGCCAAAGATTATTACGTAAAGCAGATTTTCATTTGGGTCAGCCTATAAATTCCTTTTTTAGGATAAAATGTAAAATTGGAGAATTGGTAGAAGACAAAAAGATTGTTCCAGGTGTTGATAAACGTCATATTACTATGTTTGGTGAGTAGTAATTGTTTTTTAATGGCCGGTTTAAGATTTTGCCGAATGTCCCTTGTTTGTGGCCTAATGATGGTCTAATAAATCTTTTCTATTTCAGCTACGCTTGATGGTGGTTTGGGTTATCTCCTTCCGATTGCAGAAAAATCTTATCGAAGGCTACTTATGCTGCAAAATGTTCTGTTATCTCATGGTTCGCATACTTGTGGATTAAATCCAAAATCCTTTAGGTAAGTAAATATTATACAGGGTCCGTGTTAAACAGGCACAGATGAAATTTTGTTATTGTTTCATATTTTCAAGGAAAACGTGATTTTTCGAACTTTATTTCTTAGCTATCTCAAAGCAATAAACACATTCCAAAGGCACTTTTTTGAGTAGAATTCAGTGGCGTACTTAAATTTTTAACTAGGGTTTAAATTTTGGAAATATTAAATATTGTTGTATAGGGAACTGTTGATTGGTATTTCATTGTTTAATTGTTTTAGAACAATTAAAAATTGGAGAAAACACAATACTAACCCATGTAGATCCATTATAGACGGTGAATTAGTCTGGAATTTCCTTCAGCTATCGATAAATGAAAAAATGGAGGTAAATAAATTAAATTCGGTAATTAACCAAAATTAAATATTTTTTTTAAGGTTTCCAAGAAAATTGGTACAAAATTAGAAGAAATAGTCGACGATTTGTTGGATATTCAAAAAATGACTTCTCATTTTTAGTTTATTCATTATTTTTGTAGTTTAAAAAAAAAAATAACACTTTAATAAGACATTTATTTGTTTATCTAATAATAGACCACATCCAAAACTCAAATCACAGATTAATATAACAGAAGTAGATTGCCCATTAAAAAAACAATATTTGCAGCAAAACAATACAGAAATTTATTAATAAAAACAAATATTAAAAATTCTAGTAGCGAAAATTAAATGACCATGTCATCGGAATGTGATTTAATTTAACTTACGGGTCAGTTTAATTTTGGCTACTTGGTCATATAACAAAAATTACATCAATGAGACACTGTCACAATAACAATTTGCATTACTCTAAAATTTTTCAGATCTACAAAAAATGACAAAATTTTTTCTATTCCTTCAAAAATTCAGTCTTAATGAAAAATTTTCAATTTTAATTTTATAGGCAACTAATTGCTTTTTAGTACAATTAAGCAAAAACTTACCTAATTACATTTATTAATTAAAAAATAATACTTTATATACGTTTGGAAAAATAATCTAACCACGTAAGCTGTAAGTTCTTCTAAACGGGATTTTTTTTGTTCGTCTAGTTGCTTCTTTTTTATTTACTACAGGTTGCGATTTACTTTGACGTGTACATGGTGGGGAGTTTACAGGGGACACTTGTAGCTGCTTTTGTGCCTTTTTTCTAATTAATTTCTTCTTAGGTTTGATTTGTGTTTGGGATTT
This sequence comes from Hemicrepidius hirtus, assembly GCA_963082805.1. Lineage (NCBI taxonomy): Eukaryota > Metazoa > Arthropoda > Insecta > Coleoptera > Elateridae > Hemicrepidius > Hemicrepidius hirtus. The sequence continues at coordinate 31,339,127 of OY720162.1, forward strand.
ACTTTGCGACTTACTATTTGATCTGGATCTACATTTGGTGCTTAGGATGAGTTGTTCTAATTCCATTTCTTCACGTTCTTTCTTGCGTGTGTAGACCTCCATCATTGCCGGTGTGTAACCCTCTATATTATCTAGTACACTAAAAAATTGAGTTAGTTTGTGAACGTTAAAAAATTTATTCTACTTACGTATCACCTCTATAACGTGGAGAAGTTCCTCCATTATTGCAATGCCTATCACGGGATTTATTAAAAACATCCTTCATAGCAGTCGTAGGATTCAATTGATTTAAGTCTAAAATATTCATAGGAGCAGGAGGAGGAGGATTAGAATCACTCGACTCGGTCATTTTTCTAGCCCGTTTTATAATAATTTCTGGGTCTAATATTTTCGACCATTTCATTTTATTAATCTTATCATTTTTCTTCCTTAAAGTCGGTTTAGGGGGTTGACTTAAATTGATGGGCAAATTTGATTTTAATGGGCTGCGTTTAAATTTAAACACGGTTTGTTTTATTTTATAATTTTCTGTATTACGTTTAACTTTCTTTTGTTTACGACCCCAACCTTCCAAGTTATCAAAATCAAGAAGTAAATTATTTTTATATCCATATTCTTTTCTTGCGTTTATAAATAAATTTTTGCAATAATTATAATCCGGTTCTGCATTAAATTCAAGCTTTTGTAGATAGGAAAAGTAGTCGAATAAAAACCTGGGACATTGATAATTAAATGTGTAATCTAAAAATGCTTTAAGATTATTTATGCATTTGATTTTTTTCTGATGGACCCGTTCTGGGTTTTCCGTATCTTCACTCCAGGGTAGATTTGATGTTAGCCAGTAAATTAGATTGTAACCTAAACATTCGAGGTCGGAACGACGTGACTGTGCCCCTTCATGGGCGTCCCGGGAACAGAATAAAATCGTCCCTGCATGGGCTTTCCTTGCATCACTACAAAATAATTTATGTTCCCCTTGTGTTGAGGTGTATTTTGATGCAAGACCATAATCTAACAAGTAAATTTTATCAATGTGGTCTTTTAAAACTTCTTTTTCTGATACATCTTCCTTTAAGTAATGTAAATTTAGATTTGGTCTAAGGGAGTGATTTATTTTTCTAACTTTACACGAACGTATTGGGGTGCAACCGTGATACCTCACCATTTTAGGTTTAGGAACAGGCGAGGCAATTAACGGTCTAGTTTTTGTCTTATTGCTAGTTAATAGAATATTTGATGCTTTAATGTCTGAGTGTACGTAACCCTTACTGTGAATGTATTGTAAAACGTCAATAGTTTGCAGGGCAATTGTTAAAACTGTTTTTAAATTGAATTTTCTCTTTTTTGCTTCAAACATCTCGTCTAGATCTTTTTCAAAACGAGGAATTATTAGGAACCGATATTTATTTTCACTAGTATTGTGTGAACCGGATGCAACATAATGAGGCATTCCTAGGTGCTCAAGTTTGTTGTTTTCTCTCCATTCTTTGACTGTAAAATAATAGGAATTAAACATTAAGCAGCTGGTCGGGAGAAGAAGCACAGGACGTCCCAGAAAATAATGGAGCAAAGAAGCGAGATCTAATGGAGGAGATTCAGGAAGTACCGAGAGGAATAATGTTACCCACAACCTCCACAAGGAAAGGCACAAGCAGCAGAACAAGTGAGTAAATTTAAATCAAAATTATAAACATACCCATCTCCGGTTTTGCAATAAGCAAATAACAGTTTCTTTCAACAAATAACGGGCCACTTCTATGGGTTTCAACTTTCGCTACATACTGTGCATCACTTTTAACTTCTTCATGTATATTATCGGAGACTAGATAAATCATTCCGAAACCACCCGTTCCGACAGTCTTTCCAAGTTTCCATTTCTTGCCGAGAATGTCTACTAAAATCTTGTCTGGTTTTACATCGGCTGTTGCACTTAAAGATGTGAGAAGTTTCTTCTCAGGGGGCTCCTCCAGTGCAGCCTCATGATTGCAGCGTTTCCTCATTTTACTTGATGATCTAAATATTTAAAAAATTGATTTAATCGGATAAATTATATAACCTATCTTAACTTGTGGTATCTTCATGCATAACGAGATTGTTATTCAGGTAAATTTGATTCAATGTTCTTTTGGAGGTTTAAATTCATTAATTAAACGTCTGGGAGCAAAAAATATTTAAAATTTAACGATTTTTTGGGGAAAAAATATAACCTAATTTTGGGTGGTGTACGTGACAACGTTGATAATTACTGTCGGTTTAGGAATTACCTCTTAGAAGATGTCTAGGGGCTCTCTTTCACTTACTTTGCATAAATAATGTCTTGAAATGGACGAGAAGTTCTATAATTGTCAGATTTTATCACTTGATAATTTACACGGCCATGTTAAAAACCACTGGTCAACATTTTCGTGGACGCATGCGCACAACAAAACACTGTTTTATTATTTAAATAATTAATTAAATCTATTTTAATTAACACAACAAATAATTAACAATAAATACAATAAAAACAAAACTCGTAGAAAAACTATGAAAATTTCACTTTAAATTGGCGGACATTTTTAAAAACCGGTCACGTGGGTTTTCCGTTGCCTAGCAACGGCTAAAGTTTGTAAACAAACAAAATTTTGATTTTTCTTCTGTCATCACCTGTCATATTGACAGTTACTGATGGCTGAAGTGCATATTATTGGCCAGATTGTAAGTGCGAAGGGCTTTCCAAGGCAGAATTTATTTTGCAAGTGGAGTTTACAATACGGTAAGACATTTTTTTCTCATCTAAAATGAGTGTTATCACAATTCGGTTATAAGGTAACAACTGGAAAGTAATTTCGGGCAAAAAAGAAGGTCAAACACAAGTCGAATGCTCAGAATTTGAAGATGATTGTAAATGGTGCTTTCCCCTTGATATTCATTTAGCAACTAAAGGTATACAAGGTAAGAATAAATATACGTAACTTTCCCAGGCCTCTCAAGTCGAATCATCCGTTTATTATGTTAATACATTTTTCGTACTAGGTTGGCCTAAAATATACATCCAAGTCTACAATCTAGATTGGTTAGATCGTAGTCATTTATTCGGTTACGGTTTCGTAACAATTCCAATAAGTCCAGGTTCTCACATCCTTGAATGTTTTACTTGGAGACCGCTTGGTAGTTTGAAGGAACGTTTCGTGCAGTTTTTTATGGGAGGAGGACCTCAATTAAAGTATCCTGATTTAGTTTTCTCTGCTAGTGATAGATATAAACTTAACACAGAGACTATGGGCGTTGTTATTTTTGAAATTAATGTTATTTTGAGGAATTTTCAAAAGTTTGGTGTCGAATATAAATAATAATCATAATGAGTAGTCAAAGAAAAATCTTAGAGGTGTTGCTGCTTGTTTTTTGTACAGGATTAGTTGCTGGTTTGGAAAATCAAACAAGTATAGCAACCAGTAATGCACCTAGTTCTAGCACAGTTGATTTAACTACAGCTAGTAGCACTACGATTAATTATATTGATGACACAACTACTTGTAATGTTAACGACAGTTCTTGTACAACAACAGCAAGTTCTGATACAACCCCAGTTACAACTAACACTTCAAAATTGACTACTTTAAAGCCTTCAGGGAAGCTTAAAAATGCAACCAAATCAACTACACTAAAACCTTTAACAACTTTAGCTCCTACAACATCAATGCCTGAGATCGAAAGGGAATTAATTGATGATTTTAATTTGGATGTATGCACCTGTGATTTACAGGTGAGATAAACTTTTACAGGTCTATTACGTTTTTTTCCCTTTTTATTCTGCACTCTCTTCTTTTATAGATCCTCCCCACACATTCCATTCGTAGTTTTACTTATTTTCGTTCTTTTCCTTCGCATTTCCAGATTTTGTTTGTTTTCCGTTAGTCTCATTTAACGTTTTAAATTTATTTTAAGAGACAATTTTGTGACATAAACTGTTGCTGTGATAAAGATTGCACTTTTGAAGATAAATTAGTATTCAAAAGTTGTAAACGAGAAGTAAATCTTCACCGAGATACCTCATTTTGTCAGTATATGGACTATATTTATTTAAATAATACTCCTTATAAATGGGAAGTGAATCAAAATGGTTTATTTTGTATTGCTAAAAGTAATTTGCCTGCAAAATATATTCTTCAAAAGAAAGAGGTACCTATTTGTGATTCATTTGAAATTTTGTTTAAGTAAATAATAAATTTCTTTGCAAGCCTCTTGCAACATTAGAAGATGCACAGCTTCAAAAGCACAATAAGCATTCTTGGTCAGGTATCGAAGCCACCGAAGCACAAGAATTTAAATTTAATGCCAGTGAAAGCTTTGTGTTAGGATCAAATATCTGGGTATTAAAAAATCATTCATTGGAATTGTTTTGTGAGTTATTTATTTTTTAATAATATAAATTAATAATAAATAAATAATCTATATTATTATAGACCTTCCAGATAATTTCATTACAAATGCTTGTTTAATCAAGAAAAACATGAAATTTCTTCAAAACTACAAAACTAAATGTAGTCAAACGTATATAAATGAAAATAATCGTAATTTAAACGCAGAAACTTATTTTAAAAATATTTCTGTTGTTCGAGCTCCACGTTATTTGAATATAAGTGTCCTGAAAAAAAACTTTCAGGTGAGTTTCATGAACATTTCATTTCTTGCACCTCTGTTACTTGGGTTGCCTATATGCAGGTTTACCAATGTTTTATGAACACACTGCATAACGCTTGCATATCTGTTAATTGGGTTGCCTATATGCCTTGGATTTAAAATTTATTTTTAATATTTTTCTCTTACAGGATTGTAACAATAAAGTTTGTCTTCCAATTGAAGCTAGACTTTGTAATGAAAACTACGAAAAATGCACAAAAATTTCCAATGATACCCAAATACATGTTTCATGCAAGTTTAGCAACATTTTGAAACAGAATTTATGTGTTAATCTAACACAAAAGGTGAAATATAATTTTTACCATAATGGAACTAGGGGATTCACCCAAATTGAACTATTTTTAGTTTTAAAAAATATTTCATATAATTTTAAAGAGGAAAATTTCGAATTTCCTCAGCACTTTGAAGTTAATTATGTTTGGTCTAATTACACCTTTGATTATTCTTCTTTGTTAAGTGGAAACCCCGGATATTTAATTTCTAAACCTATTCTAATAGGAAATATTAAATTTTTAAACGTAACAAATAATTCAAGTACTAAATTTGAATTTAAAATTCAAAGAAATCCTTTAGATATTAGGGATAATTTTTTAATATTTCCAGCAAATAAAAAAGGTTTCTGTGTGTTAACTAATCAAACACATGTTGCTTTAGAATTTGGGTATAACATGATTTTAAAATGTTCACTTAAAAGTATTGTAGATAAAAAAAATTTAACAGCCTCAAATTTATGTAAAAGTATCCAAAAACAAATTTTTGATTATTGGCCCCTTTCTTCAAACTTAACCGAAATAAATAAAGTTGTAGGAAATTTTGGAAATGCAAACGAATCAATTTTAATTGATTGGGTGGAAATTTTATCCAATAAAACTCCAATTCAAATTTTAAACGAAACAAGTGGAAATTTCACCTTTCAGAACTCTTTATTTTGTAATAACTTGGTAATTAGTTTAGGGGTTGATATTTTTCATGCTCGAGTTGATTTTAAAGATTTACGTAATCAGGAAAAAATTTTAGGGGTGAGTTATCGTTTTGGACCAGGGAAAAATTTTGAATTTCCTTTAAACTTGGAGAAAATTAATTTTGAGATTGTTTTAAGGGAGGAAATAATGTTTTTTGATATTACTAGTGAAAGGGTTGAAAGATTTGTAGATCCACCTACTTTTAGTATTACTTTACCCTACGATTTTTTTTATCCATTCGTTAAAGTAGGAAATAAAAGCAATTCTTTGTCCGGTTGTAATGTTTTAATCTTTTTTTGTGTTTTTGTTTTTTTAATTTCTAGAACTTAGATTTTCTTAAAAGTTTCACGTTTTTTTAGCCAATGTGCTAACCTATTTACGTTTGAAAGTTTATAATGCGGGTCTCATGTTAATTTTCAAGGCGGTGTGTGTGTGTGTGTGTTTTGTTTCTTGAATATAGATTTGTGGTTGTCTGGTTTTTGATTTCACATTACATTTTGGCACAGTATTGATGTAACAGTTTTAGACTAGGTACACTAAATAAAAAAATCAAAATGAGTAAAGTTTGTGTTTATTTGATGTTTTTAGTTGTTTTTTTGAGTTTTAATGTTAATTGCCAAGATAATGTTGAATCCTTATGTAAATTTTGTGGAGATAGTGTTAATGAATATTGTTGTCAGTATTATAATAGTTGCTGCGACTGTAAGTATCTGGAATTTTTTTTCTACTTCAAAATTGTTAGAAATTTGGTTAAAATCGGATTCACCAAACTTTTTTCTTTAGCTTTTTATTAATCTGCTCAAGTAAACTTTGGAAAATACTTTATGCAATATTTGGTATTTATTTTAGCATGAAATATTTTCTAATTTTGTTTAATTTAGAAAATTTTCCACAAAAATTAATCTCAAATTTTGAATTATAACCGGAAATTTTAGAAAACGTTTAATAATTAGAAAAATTTAATTTTCAAAAATCGTATTTAATTTAAATTTCCCGCCATAGTTATAAATCCATCTGGGTGTCCCCCACCAACAAGTCCAGAAACCCGAAAGGCGTGCCGAAATCCGATAAGATGCACGAATAATGCCGAATGTCCTGCCAGGAAATTGTGTTGCCGTACGACGCTATGTGGCGCCACTTGTACCGATTTGATTTTCAGCGGATATAATTATTAATTTTTTGAGTTATTTTTGCAAATTCCTTCAAGTTTATTATTATTATTATTATATTTTAAGTTTGATGTAAGATTTTTTTAAATTCAAATTAGCTAAGGTTATTTTTAGAAGGTTAAAGGACAAGGTTTTAGTTGAGCGCGTGAAAGTTTCAATAAAAAGTTGGAAAGGAAAGCTAGATGAGTAAACATTATGTTATTCTGGGTAGTTTTAAGTAGTTTGAGGTTGCTTAACACATACAAATGAGTTTTAAGTTCAAACGCTGTTTACTATTTATTTTTAATCATGACTTAATAAATGTTAACATGGGTGATTCAGATCATATTAAGCTTCCTACCTGTATACCTCGTAACTGTGTTTAGTTCCCGGACTTTATTTTAAATTTAATCGATACACCGCCTTTTTTAAAAGTTTTTTTGAATTCTTTTGTTTTCGTTTTATTTTCAAACAAGTGAAAGTTTTTAAGTGCAAAAGGTGGTTCAAAAGAAGTTTAAATTTAATTTTTTTTAATTCAATTTTTTAATTAAAAAATTAATTGAAGTGTTAATTAATTAATAATTAATTTTTTGAGCTTGTGTAAAAGGCAGCTTAGATCCGTATGCGCAGAAGATTCTTTGCAGAAGCGCAAAAGCTCAGTTTCCAAGATGGCTGACACTTGTTGGTTAATAGTTTTATAACCGAGTTATTTCGATCGAAAACAGTGCCTTATCCGCCGTGACTTTCGTAAAAGCAAACGCGAACGACCGTGCAATGTTAATTTTGAGTTTGTGTGTAATATTTGTGCCAGTTTAGTGATAAAAACCCTCGAAATGTGTCTTCTCATGGACACTTCTTATTTATTGTTTATGTGTGCATTTTTCTTGGATGCTTTTGGATATAATGAATAACACACCCCCTGTTCTTAATGAAAGGTATGTTATGGGGGTTAATTTAAAGAAAAAAAGGTTTTGTAAATAAATTGGTATTGGGAGGTCCTGCACACTATTGCGCTTATGTCACATTGTTTTTCTTTTTCTATTTAGTAGGAGTAAACACGCACTGACATAACCGGTTTGTCTGTGATCGTAATACACGCTGGTATTGTTTGAAATTATGCAGTGACTCCCATACTTCAACATTTTATGTATTTTTTCGCTCTGCTACGCTACACCAGCATTTTTAAGCCGTAATACTTTACTTATATGATAATGAACGTATTTCGATTGTTTTCCATGCAAGAAACAAAAGATAAATGGGTCATACTATGTCATTCATAGCCTCCTTGATTGTGGGTAGATGTGGCATTTAATTCTGCTTTGCCATCACATTTTTTTCTCTTAGTTATTGTTGTTATCGTAGTCTTAAATACAGGGCGGTGTAATGCGATGAGTCTAAAGGATGTTTACATTTGGAATTTATCACGAGAGGAAGTTGTTGCTATAACTGTAAGTTCCTGAAAAATTTCTCTCTTGTCAAACACTAAATTTATCTTGTCTTTAACACCTGCCATTTGTGTGGGGTGCGGTGGGGTAGACAGGTTTATATTTTGTTCTTTAATTTAAGGGTGCTAATAAGTGTAGGAATAGGAAGATTTTTCTATAGGGATGAACTCGTGCTTGTAATTTTCAGGAATTATTTACAATAAGGGATGGATGAAAGTTTTATCAATTTTTTTATTAATTTAGGTTGTGGATATTTTTATTCCCCTTCACTAGAGATCTCTGATCTGGGGTTTAAACTTTTTTGTGTGGATGATATTCGTACTTATATTTTTTTCAGTAATTTTCAGGAATTATTTCAAGGGGTAAACCACGGTAAAAAATTGTGTACAGTGAATTACCCGATTTGAAAGACTTCCCAGTGGCTGTCCAGGACTACCCAGACTTTCCAGACTGCCCAAAGACTACCCAGAGTTCCCAGAGACCACCCAGGGACTATCCAGACTACCCAGAGACTACCCAGAGACTACCCAGGGACTATCCAGATTTCCCAAACAGTACGCAGCCTTCCCAGCGACTATCCCACCCAAGGACTATCCAAACTTCCCAAAAAGTACCCAAGGACTTCCTGAGACTTCCAATTACCTACTATCTGGACTATATACACTAAACTTTCCACGTGGTTTACCCCTTGGATTATTTACTATAAGGGTTGAAATAATTTTTTTTATTAGGAGAGCTTCCGTGCCTTGGACAGAAACCTCTGGTCTGGGGTTTAAATTTTTCTATGGGGATGATACTGGTGCTGATATTTTCATAAGTAATTTTCAGGGATTATTTACTATAAGGGTTGAAATTTTTATTTTTTATAATATATTTAAAGTAAATAATTGTTTACAATATATCAATATATGTACAGGGTGTTTTCTAAAAAATTAGCTCCTGCACATTAAAGTTACAAATTTTTGCAATGTTGTAACAAATTCCTTGTCTGCCCAAATGAAACTTTGAAATTGTTTGAAATATTAAGAGGAGAGTTCATAGTCATGTTTAATAAAAAAAGAACAAAATGTTTAGCCTGTACAGGGTGTTCTGTAAGTTCAGCTGCAGCACAATATGTAAGTTCCAATTTTTTTGACCTTTTCAGAAAATTTCTGCCTAAATATGAAGGGGAGAGCTCATAATATACTCTTACCTAATATTTAAAAGAAAACATTATTTACAATATACAGGGTGTTTTTTAAAAAATCAGCGTTACAAAAATGTTTTGCACAGACTTCTTGTTTGTCTAAATTCGTCTTTGAAATATAAAAAGATCTCATAGCCATGTCTAATATTAAAAAAAATACTATATACAGGGTGTAATATTTTATATCGCATTAAAGTTCGATATTTTTGCAGTTCTGTAACGAACACTGTGTGCCTAACTTTATCCAACATATTCAAGCTTAATTTTGTTTTACGAACTACAGGGTGTTTTTTAAAAAAATACAAAGTGGTTAGTTAGTTAAGAATTGATTTATTAGCAAATAATGTATGCAATTGATTATCCACTGGTTGTATGCGTGTCGTTATATAAATATGATGTCATTTATTAGGTAAACATGTTTAGTGTAAATAGATGTGACCTAAAAATGTAAAAATGTTTGATAACCTGAGTTTTTATTATACATTTTATTGATTTCTGCTTTAATATTCTCGGTTATTTTTTATTAAAAGGTACCGAATAAATTCTTTACATTCCAATATGTTACATCACATAAATATACACAAGATATTTTTAGAAAACGCATTTATTTATAAAATAATGTTTAATAATGCAACAAAAATAATTTTTTTCAGTTTAAATGTTTAGTATCATACAAGTTGCTTCGTAACTGCAAACTTTTCTTAGACATCCTGTACATATATTATAGTAAATAATTAAACCTATTAACTATTGATTGACTATTTATAAGCAAATAAGGAAGGTTTGATGTTGGGAATTTTTTTAAGCTTCCGTGTTTCACGTACTTATCTAAATGTTATGCATGATTTTTCCCAGATTATTTAATATAGGTACATTGAAGAAAAGAATGGATGTATAAATTTTAACCTACTTGATGTGAATGAATGTCTTGGACAAAAATAAACAAAACACTGTTAGTTTTGTATGATAATCAAGTAAATAGATGTGGTAACTAGGAAAAGTTAACATGAAGTAGGTTTACGACGGTTTACTGTGACCTGAATGGCATAGTGAGAGCTAGGAATGCTTAGCCTGAGGTTCGAATCCCCACATGGTCTCTATTTTAGTTTAAGATTCATAATTAAATCTCTTGAATTTTTTTAATTTTTTACGTTTTGCTTACCTTGGTTACTAGATTTAAAAAAAATTAAATTGTCCCAGGGATAGGTCAGGGTTGATCAGAGAAAGTCAGGGTTGATCAGAGAAAGTCTGGGTTGTCTCGGGGAAATTTGGATTGTCTTTGGAAACTCCTGGGGAAGTCAGGGTTTTTCACGGAAAGCCTGGTCAGTCTCTGGGAAGTTTTAGGAAGTCTGAGTTGTTTCAGGCAAGTTTAGAAAGCTCTGATGAACTCCGGAGAGAAAGTCTTAGTTCTCCAAAGGGCGCCTGGGTTGTTCCAGGGAAATGTGGATTGTCTTCGGGAAGTCCTGGGAAAGTCTGAGGGAAATTTGGGTTATCCTGGGGATTTTGCGTCCTTCCAAAGAAATCTAGGAGAAGTTTGAGAAGTCCCGGGGCAGTTAGGGTTGTTTCAGGGAAATTTAGAAAGCTCTGCTGAACTCAGAAGTAAGTCATAGATGGAGTTCCAGAGGGAGTCTGGGTTGTTCCAGGGAAATGTGGATTGTCTTCGGGAAGTCCTGGGAAGGCGGGGGGAAATCGGGGGATTTTGCAGTCTTCCAGAGAAGTGTAGGGGAAGTTTGAGAAGCCCCCGGGAAATTACGGATGTTCTGGGGATAAGTCAGAGATGATTAGAGAAAGGCGAGTAGTCCCAGGGAAATCTGGGGTGTTTAAAAGATTCTGTCGAAGTCAGGAGGAAGTATGGGTTGTCTCAAGAAAATATGGTTTTTCTTCGGGAAGTCCTGGAGAAGTGAGGGCTATCCAGAGAAAATTTGGGGTTTTCCAGGGAAGTCTACGCAATCTCGGGGAAGTTAGGACAAAGTCATGGTTGTCTAGAAGTCTAGGGAAATCTGTATTTGAGAAATCTGGGTGGTCCTGAGGAAGTTAGGTTTGTCCATGGGAATGTTGGGGTTCTTACAGAGAAGTTCAGGGGAAGTTTGGACAGCCCTGGGGACGCCTGGGTTCTCGAAGGGAATTCCAGCGACTTTTGGGTTGTTTCTCGGAAGTCCTGGGTTAGTCGGTGTTTTCCTGGAGAAGGCAGGGTTTTCAAGAGAAAGTTCAGGAAAATCTGGGTTGTCGCAGGGAAGTTTGAGTAGTCTTTCACAAGAGGTAGTTTAGTTTAGTTACAACAATAGTTTCCATGACAATTAACCGTGGGTTAGCTGAACAGGGAGTTTAAACCCGAATTGAAAACGTAATTTATCCATTCTCAATCAAATTTAGCTTCATAATATTTTGTAGAAGGTCGGTAAAATTAAAAGACTTCAAGGAATTATTTTAATTATGTAGTGAACATTTTTATTGTAATTTCCTGTACCAGGATAACGCAACAGAGCTATGAAAAATACATAAAAATAAATTAGGTTTAGAAATCTCTTTATGTATTTAATTATTAAAGGATGGTGTTAATAGAAACAATCTTTAAATTACCATAAATTAATTATTAAATTATTAAAAAAATCCAAAATAATGAATTTAAGGGTTTTGCAAAAGAAATATGTTTGGTTTTAAAAATTACCTAAATTAGCAAAAATTAAGGCCAGGGAACTTTTATTAATTATCTTTGTTGACTTATTCTTAATTTTTTTAAATGTTAAATTACGAAATAAAATAGTTGTACCAAATTTCAGTGACTTATTCGTCAGTGAACCAGTTTAACCCCTTCAAACTAGATTCTTCTGTTATTATTAGTGCACTAACTACTCAGTTCTATTTTTCGAGTGCATTAATAAATTGACCTCATTCAAATGTCTTTTAATTTCCTTCATTTATAATTCGTTCTCACTTGTAACCCAAACGAATCGTGCATCTCAAAACTACAATAGGGTTCAGTCAAAAGTAAATTTCTTTTTTATTAGAATTAATGTTTTTGGGTACGAAATACAGTTTGGCTGACTCTTGGTATAAGAAATCATGTTTTTAGATTTGAGAAAAATATTTTTGTACATTTTTGCCCTAAAATAATCCCTATACCCTTTTCAAGCGCATTGTAAACTACCCTTGTTACCTACCTGAATTTAAAGAGTTTCTAACAATAAATTATGTTTGTTACAACACCCTGTAATAAACTTTCTTATTGTATAACATCTTCCATTTTTGCAGTTTTATAGGCCGCAATATCCCTGTGTAGGCTTAGGTAGTAATAAGTGTTAAGGGCCATAAAATGGGTCGTAAAGTTGGAGGTTCAATTCGCAGGAGTCGTTTGTGTGGTCGTTTCGTAGAAGCCAAATTGGATTTTTCTTTTTTGTTTATAAAGATCCTGTTTTATTATGTTACCTACCTATAATGATGATAAAATATATAAATACAGTTTTGTTTTTTCCTTTGCAGAACTTCTTCCTCAAGTTTGAACGGATCCGTGAGGCGGCCGTCGCCCGTACCTATCCCTTTGCAATCGGGGGCCATGGTTGGGGTGACAGGCCGCCCAGTCTCCCTCATGGATTCCCCAACGCACGCTTCTGGTCATCCCCACATCGTGCAAATTGTTATTAACAAGGATGAGAATGGTTATGGCATGAAAGTTTCTGGAGACAACCCTGTATATGTACAAAGCGTCAAAGACGGTAAGTTTTGCCTTTTCAAAAGTTCTAAAACGACGGAAAGCCCTATACATATTTTGTTGTCAGCCTTGTATTGTTGTCGGCCTTGTATTATTATCGCATTGTATTGCCTGGCTTCAATGCCGGCTTGTATTTCCGGCAGATTTTGTATTGTTGCTGGCCTGTATTGTTGCCGGCTTGTATTGCCGACAGGCTTTGTATTGTTGCCAGCGTTAAATTCCTGCCGTCTTCGTATTCCTGCCGGCATGTATTTCCGACAGGTTTTGTATTGTTGCTGGCTTGTATTGCCGACAAGCTTTGTATTGTTGCCGGCGTTTAATTCTTGCCGTCTTCCTATTCCTGCCGGCTTGTATTTCCGGCAGGTTTTGTATTGTTGCCGGCTTGTATTGCTGACAGGCTTTGTATTGTTGCCGGCGTTTAATTCTTGCCGTCTTCCTATTCCTGCCGGCTTGTATTTCCGGCAGGTTTTGTATTGTTGCTGGCCTGTATTGTTGCCGGCTTATATTGCCGACAGGCTTTGTATTGTTGCCGGCGTTTAGTTTCTGCCGTCTTCCTATTCCTGCCGCCTTGTATTTCCGGCAGGATTTGTATTGTTGCTGGCCTGTATTGTTGCCGGCTTGTATTGCTGACAGGCTTTGTAGTGTTGCCGGCGTTTAATTCTTGCCGGCTTGTATTTCCGGCAGGTTTTGTATTGTTGCTGGCCTGTATTGTTGCCGGCTTATATTGCCGACAGGCTTTGTATTGTTGCCGGCGTTTAGTTCCTGCCGTCTTCCTATTCCTGCCGCCTTGTATTTCCGGCAGGATTTGTATTGTTGCTGGCCTCTATTGTTGCCGGCTTGTATTGCTGACAGGCTTTGTATTGTTGCCGGCGTTTAATTCTTGCCGGCTTCTATTTCCGGCAGGTTTTGTATCGTTGATGGCCTGTATTGTTGCCGACTTATATTGCCGACAGGCTTTGTATTGTTGCCGGCGTTTAGTTCCTGCCGTCTTCCTATTCCTGCCGGCTTGTATTTCCGGCAGGTTTTGTATTGTTGCTGGCCTGTATTGTTGCCGGCTTGTATTGCTGACAGGCTTTGTATTGTTGCCGGCGTTTAATTCTTGCCGTCTTCCTATTCCTGCCGGCTTGTATTTCCGGCAGGTTTTGTATTGTTGCTGGCCTGTATTCTTGCCGGTTTGTATTTCCGACAGATTTTGTATTGCAGTCGACCTTGTATTATTTTTTTTGTGGTAACGTATTTAAAAGTAACAATGAAAAATAAAAAATGCTAAAAATTTACGTTTATTTTTAAACAGGTGTTTGTATTTCTCATTGGTACGAATTTGTCATGCAAGAGGTATTTTATATTTATAGTGGAATTATTAATAAAGTCACCGCTTTTCCTCTATGATTATGTACTACTCCGCAAAATTTCTTGGTACTGTAATAATTTTTGTTAATTTTCGTTTACCTATGATTCAAGATAATATTTAAAGCACCGATTAGTTATCTTATGGGTATGGTGAGACATTTATGCGGTTGTTTCTGGAATCACGCACTTAAGTTTGTTTATTTGGCATTACTTTGATAACTATTGTACTTGTACAATATTGACGTCAAAAATTCGATATTTCCTTGTCAAGTAATTTCTATTTATGCTCAAATAAATAATTCTTGATATTTTTCGGTTGAACAGACTTGAAAGGTTATTATTTTCCCCAACAGAATATTAAATCGTACATTTTTTAATATTGACTCACCTGGAACATCTTATCTTCTTTAAAGAAATCATTGGCGATATTTGGCAGAGTGTAAATATTTGTTGAAGTACTTTGAAATGTTTTTCTTTCTGTATTTTGTCTGAAGTACCAGTTCACTAACCGACTATTCTACTACTTTGACTAAAATTAAGCAAATTTAGGTACCCACTAAAAATAATTACCTTACGCTAGGGTGCCTTGAATATCTTACACAAGGAAAAATTATTTTTTTAATTTATACTCTAATACCTTAGAGTCCTTGGACAATGCTCTATACCTACCATGCATTATTTCCTTTTACTTTTGGTGTTGGGTTTTTTAAGGACCGTTTTTTTAAATTTCTTTTATTAGACCCTTAAAAGAATCCCCCGAAGAATAAATATCAGAATTCTTTCGTGGTATCTACCATCGACTAGGACACTCTATTTGGAGCGGATGAAATAGTGGTACGTAAGCGGTCACTACGATCGCATTTTTTTGGTACTCCGTGAATGATGTTGACCCCCCCACTTTTTTTTAAGTTTTTGACGATCACACGATTTCATTTTGTCTTGAGGGTCTGTTTTGGATAACTATGTATCCTAATTATTTACTGTGCAACTATTGGGATTTGCTTCGAATTTCTTTCTGAATCTTGGTTCAGGGTCCTGACGTTAATCCTGAACCTGGTTCTAGTCCTGGAGTTGTCTCTAATTCTGATTCAGGCCTTGGTTTGGGTCTGACTGTGACTCACGCGGTAGTTTGTTGGTCGGGATGGTTCTACTCCTGGTTTTGGATGAGAACAGAGCAATGTGAGCTTAATTTGTTCCTTGGTTTGGTGTTGTGATATCGGCTTTCTTTTGGCCCTGACTTTGTCGTGCTCCTGGTTATGCCTTGGTCCTGGATTTGTCTTTGTCCTACCACTGTCCCGACCTGATTTTGGCGTTAGTACTTATTGCCTTTGGTCCTGTCCCTATTCGTATCTAAACTTTAAATTAATACCAATATTTTCTTTTTCAGGAGGTGCAGCTGAAAAGGCGGGTTTACACGCAGGAGATAAAATAATAAAGGTAAAAACAAATTTTCTTTTAATTAGAAACTATTTTCCGCACCGTTGGTAAAATATGATTTAGTTAGTTGTTAAATCGTGCCCATATTTGTTTGTTTGGCCTAAATCTGTTCAAAATTAAAATATATTAATATTAATTATAATATCTGTTTTAGGTTAATGGTGTAAACGTGATGCAGTCCACGCATACTGAGGTTGTGGCGCTAATAAAATGTAAGTTTACCTATTTCTTATAATTTGAAATTTCTAGATTACGATCGGTTTATGGCTTTAAGCGAACTTAATGTTGTTTGTATTAGAACAATATACAATGCTCTACATTTTCTATTTTATGAAGGCGGATCTGATTTTAATCCTGTGGTGTAAACGTTATTTTTTTTAAAGTTCCGATCATAATATTAAGGAATCCTTGAAATTTGGTTTTCAATCCGATTGTTTAAACAAAAGAACTTTTTTTTACTTTGAGCAGTTTCTGATGTAAAAGGTTACGTTTACACCGTTGTTTTGGATCGGATTACAATCGATTTTCTGGAAATCCTTCGCATTTCCTCTCTCTTACTATTTATCCCTTTCTCTGCTAGTAATAAAACGGTAGTACGGTCATACCTTTCCTGTAAAAATCCGGAACCCCTACACACAAAACGTAAACACGATTCCAGTCGATATTTCTCGGAGTAGCTCGCCAGGCGGCAGATGTTTGCGCGGCTCACTTGAAGCAAATCAAAGCTAACCATAGAAGTTTTTCGAGGTGCGATGATAATTTTTTCCGTGTGTTTCCCAAATTTCCGGTTTATTTTTAGTTGAATAACAAGTCACGTGTGCGGCTTATAACAGACGTTTGTGTTTTGTGCTTGTATTATTTTTTACCGAGTTTAAGTGTTAAGGCTGTTTTTGGTGTGTTTTCTATCTGAGGGTGGATCAAGTCAAGCGGACACATAGGGGTTGATTTCCTTTGTGAGTACCCCGTATCGGTTTTAGCACTCTGCCACCACCTGCGGTGTTCTATGGATAATTTTGTTAGTTTTATTGCTTAGGGTGCGCGCTCTTTCAAGGGACGCTCTTTTTTCGGTCCTCTCGATTTAGTTTGTTTACATCGCGGTGATGAAATCGATTCGTATTTGGATCTGTGTGTATCTATTTAATTAAAATTTAAACATTCATTGCTAAAAATAGTTGTGTGATAAATTAGATCCTCTGTATTGTAAATTACTTTCAAGATTGCGTATTCGTCTCGATCGGTTTTGATTATTATTTGATCGAAAATTGCAGAGAAAAGAGAAGGCACTTTTTTATAATAAATTTTGAAGTAAGTAAACAGATGTGTGTCAGTGTCAAAATTAAAATAGAAACTATCTCATTTTCTCTATCAGCTGTTTCATTTGTTGGCACTCTTTAAGAAGAGTCTAAGTTTTAGTTCAGTAGTTCAGGGTTTGCCTTTTCTCACCTCATAATTTTTTCTTGAATGTAGGTAAAACAGTGTCAGGATTCAAAATATATCTCAAAAGATCACACGGTATAGGTCTCGTTAGACCCATTGTTGTATGCTGGTTCTCATTATAGTCAACATAATGAGATCGAAATTCTTGTGTTTCGGAGCTATTTGGGTATCATCAGAAGTTTGAGCTTCATCTTTCCATTTAAACTCTAAAAAATCACCCACAGGAAGTGTTTTGCGTCAACGAAATTACCATTTTGGGTTCGAAATTCAACGGTTTCGGAGTGTTTTGGGTCTCGTCAGTGCATTCAACTTTTATATTTGAAGCAAAATAATGTACGATTCGTATTTTTAAAAAAACAATGAAGAATGTGAAAAGGAAATTTTTAAATTCAATGTTTGAAAGGCTTTTAATAAATGCGGAAATGACAAAAAGAAGTGGCGTATTTTATTTATTGACATAACTTTGTGGTCTGGACTGTCTGTTCTGTTACTTAAGTGAATTATTGACGGAAGATATTTTTAGGTTTGCCCCAATTGCTGCGCTGTAATTTCTACGGCTTATGACCACGAATTACCGATTCATACCGACAATAATTATATACGATATTGAGTGGATAAACAGTAGACGCACTTTGCCTTTAAATACAGAATATAAGCGGAATTTATGCACGTTACGTTTCTTCAGTTTGACTTCATTTTCTGATGTGAAAAAAAATTCAGTTCAGCAAAGTTTAATTCAAGCGGTTCCGGGTTCGAATCCCTGAGCTCGTCGTGTAAATTACCTTGTTTTTTCTAGTGTAAGAAGTTAAAATACCTACTATCAAAATATAGGGTTCAGGCAAAAAGTTTTAAGACGAAACTGGATTAGGGTGAGTAATATAGAGGGTGCTAAAAATTTTAGGGGTAAAATATCTAAAAACTTTATCCAGTAAGATCATCATTGAAACTTAAATTTGTCATTTAAAACTTCAAAGAAACGTGAAACGTTGACCTGGACGATTTTTTTTTAATGAACCTCGTACAGAACATACCGGATGTTGTAAAAAATTAATAAAGAGTCAAATGTAAGAATTAAGTGACAAATCAGAAACGATACGTGTACAGAGTCTGTTCAAAAAATTTTGGTACGTTGCTCTCGTTACCTTCGACTTTCTGAATGAACCTTGTACAAAAGCGATATATCGAGTGTTACCAAATTAATGGCTCAGGTCGTACGAAAACAGCCCCTTAGTGAATGTTGTCAAAATTTAATCGCAAATAGTTCAGCATTTTTTGGGGACAGTTAGAGGTACCTAGGTGATATATACAGGGTGTTCTAAAGATAATCTTGATAAATTCGCGATAATAGCGTGGGAAAATATAGTCGATAGAACAATTTTGATACATTTCTCCTTTTTAACTTTTTGAACGAACCTCGTACAGTTTTTCCCTGAACATAATATTATTGTCACCAATCAAGCTTTATTTTAGTTAGGATAATGTTTTGATATTTAATTTTTCTTAAATGTTTTGGGTTAGGGCAATTTTTCAAGAAGTTTTTCGTACCTTTGCCAAAGTCTCTAAATACTTTTCTTAGGTTTGGTCGTGGATTAGTCATAGCAAACGGTTCTTTCACGTGTCGTTATGTACTCGTACAGCTTACAAAATGACAATTTGAAATTTAATGCAAAGGCGTGCCTTGAAAACGAAACCAAACGCAAATTCCAAGGAGTATAAAAAAATTAGCTTTAAGATTGTCTTATCGAATATGTAAACGATTGATTAGCGATTATTATTTGAAGAAGGATTTGCCCGGCTTGTTCTATTGGAATTTTATTGAAGGTTTCTGTTTTCTATCTTGAAACTAATTTCAAGTACACATATTGGGTGGATTGTAAATATTATTTTTTATCTGGCACAAGATTTAAAAAATAACTTCAAATATTAACAGTCCTTGCATTAAATTAATATACAAACTGTTGGATAAATAAAACCGACATTAATTTGCTTTTTGACGATTCATTAGCCATCAAACGAATTCTTACATAAATAATTAACATTTCTACTTAATCGTTCACTGATCTATAATATTAATGTTTTTTTTTATTTAATGTAGGAAAATTCCTAAAGCGTTTTTTTTTACTTAAAACCTGCACTTCCCATATCAATCATACGAGACGACCTTGAGATAAGATGAATACTATAAAATAATTTTTATTAAATTTTTTTTGAAATAAATTTTATTAAGAAACCGTAAATCAAACATAAAGTAGTTAGTTCGATTACATTTATAACAAGCGTACTTTAGAAGCTGTTGGAAAGGACATTCCATTTCCATATTCATAGATAGTTGGCGTTGTTTACAAGTTCTTAGAACCGATAACTAAAATCATATGTTCGTTATAAGAGACATAAATATAAAATTACATCACCTTAAGACTCTCATTCTCATTTATTCTCCCCCCCCCCCCATTTTTGTAATATTTGAAATTAAAAGAAAATTCTTTAAAATGTTCCAAAGGGAAATTCGATTTGACTTTGAGTTTTATAAAAGATATTGTCTTATTTTTTTGCCAATCTATTTATAAATTAAGATACACCGCCATTATAGGCGTCATGAGTTCATAAAACATCGCCTACCTTGACTTTTTCTCTAAAACATACTTGATTGACCTTCCGTACCTACACTTCATGTTTAATTTGCATTAACAGTTTCGTTTTGGCCGTAGAAGACATCAAAGAAAGCGAATTACAGAACTTTTGCAATTTATTGCGTTATACGAGGGGGACACTGAAAATATAAGTCTTTTAAGAAACCAAACTCGTGATAAGTTTTGGCCCACAATTCAAAGGTAAATGTACAATAATTTTGATGTACAAAAATACTTTCGTAAACTAGAAAAGTGAGTCATTTAAACATTCGGAAGGCATGTATAAATAAAATGCTCTTTACGATCTATAAATTTTATAATAAAAAACTAAATAGCACATAAAACAGTCTAAATTCAAACACAATACATCAAGAAGACTCGAACCGATATAATGGATTGATGCATGGATGTTTGGTTTACACGAAATTTTTTGTCTAGCCCCTGTATAAAAATTTATTGCTTCTATTTCCTCATACAGCCCATCATTAAAAAAAATAGTCAGTTGCAAAAGTGAATTATGAAAACTAAATCAAATGGTCATTAGGTTTAGGAAAAAAAATTGTACGAAGTTCATTCGAAAAGTTTTATGACAATAAATTGAAGACAGGAACTGAGTGCTGTAAAAAATATGAAGGGTAACTAGAGGTAGATATAGTGGGTGTTAAGGGTGTTAAGTGTACGAGGGTTGGTCAAAAATTTTCTAGAATTAGTTTGCCGTATACGAGGGGTTTTCAGAAAATTCAGAAACTCAAAACTGAGGGTTTTTGGTCAGAAATACAGGATCACGTTAGGAAGTCAAACCCAATCAAGCCTTTCGTGGAAATGTTTACAAATCTAAAAAAATATTTTTTTCCTGTATATCGAGTTGAACTTTTCCTGTTATCTTTAGAAATATTTTAAGAATGAGATGATATAAACGGATTTTCCGATAAATAACTTGCAGTCACAAGGTTGTAATTCATTTGGAGGTGACATCACAAGCGTTTATTTTAGGTAACAACATACGTCTGTATTCGCATTTAATATTTATTTAGGTTGAATTTTCTATGCTCCTAGCTGCTTCATTGAGACAAGAAAGAGAGAAAACACCAATGACGTCAAATTTGCGTATCGTAAATAGACGGTGATGTCAATTTTTAATTAAATTACACTAAAATTTAGAAAATTCATTTAAATGAGCAAAAATATAATTTACTTTAGAAAATTAAAACGTGATCACATTAAGATTACAAAGTAAGTCTTATTAAACTGTCGGTTACTAATTTACTTGCGTTTTATATTTGATTTTATCATTTATGGTATAATTTTCTTGCCTGCAATTCGTGTAAAGTAATCGACTAATGAGCACTTGAGATGTTATCAGTTTTATTTACAATTTTATTAGTTGTATCTCGTTTTCGATGCTCCTAGGCGCAGTTAAATAAATCTGTCTGCTTTATTAGTTTAAAATTATTATTGCTCGCAATAAATAATAACCCCCCTACAAGTTCCTTTAAATAATTTTTTTTTAATTTCTATTAATGGAATATCGTACTAAGTGTGTTCAATTTTTTTCAGCTTCTGCACAAGTAGTGTTGACTGTACAACAGAGAACGGGGGCCCTCAGAAATATGGGGTCCCCGAGCTTACATACCCGACCCCTTACCACACATGCTTCTCAGAGGATTACGGGACCTCAACCTGTTACTGTAAGTATTAAAGATTTATTTTTAATTTTTTTTATAAATGTAATGGACAAATATCCATTACCCGTCTTGTAGTCGCAATTCGATTGTCCCGCTGCGCTACGCACACCTCTTTTTTCGAGAATTCCAAATGACAACTGCTAGGGCAATACCGCTCCCGTGGTCTGCATTGTAACAAAGGTTCTTGTTCAGATTCAAGACTTCCTCGGACTTTCCCTGGATTCTTAAAACGTCCCCCAGAGTTCCCCGGAACTTCCTTAAATATTCGCCGATATTACCGGGGATGTCCAGAGACTACCTAAATTTTTCTCCAGACTTCCTCGACATTATATGGAGTTCCTCACACTTCAAGGAGAGTATCAGAACGTTCTTCGACTTCCTGGGACTATTCAGACTTCTCCGAAAGTTTCCCAGGACCAAGCTTCCCTTGTACTTCCTCAGATTTTTCCGTGACTACAGGAACTTCCTCAGGCTTTCCCAAGAATACTCCCAAACGTTCTTAGACTTCACCGGAACTGTCCAGGGACTATCCAAACCTTTTCTAGACTTTCACGACATTATACGGACTTCCTCACATTTCCTAGAGATACAGAACTTCCTCAGCCTTCCCCGCGACTATCAGGACTTTCTCAGATTTCCCCAGGATTATGCAAACATCCCCAAATTTTTTCAGTACATTCCCAGGCTTTTCCGAGATCATGCGGAGTTCCTTACCGTTCTCCTGGATTATTCGGACTTTCCGGGAACTATCTAAACTTCCCTCAGATCTCCCCGGAACTATCTATACTTCCTCCCTACTTCCTCAGACTTGCACGAGACTACCCGGACTCTTCCGTGATGTAACTATGAAGTCGAGACTTTTACGGAACATTCTGGAGTTTGCCGGGGTTGCTCAGACTTGCCTCGGAGTACCTTATGCATCCCAAGGACTAACCCGGCTTTCTCTGGACTACCCAGACTTCCTTAGATATCCTTGCGAATGTTCGTAGTTTTTAGAATGCCACGGGATTTCCTGGACTTCTTTCAGGCTTCCCCGAGACTTCATCTGGATCACCGGAATTTTGTCAGACTTCCTAGGGGCTAAAATATCCGGGGTTACCCAGACTTTCTCAGTTTTCCCTGAGAATATCTGGAGTATCTTATAGTTCCACGGGATACCTACGCTTCTCCCAGACTTTCCCGAGAGGGACTTTCTCAGACTTCCTAGGGATTAACCAGGATTTCCCGAGATTTCCTCAACTTTCCCTGAGAATATCTGGAGTTTCTTAGACTTCCACGGGTTACCCGAGCTTCCCCCAGATTTTCCCGAGAGAAACTTTCTCAGACTTCCTAGGAACTAGCCTGGATTTCCCGAGACTTCCTCAGCTCCAGAATATCTGGAGACTTCCACGGGTTGTCTGGGCTTCTTCTAGACTTTCCTGACACTATCCGCACTTCCTCAGACTTCCCTGCGACTTTCCCAAGACTACCTTAACTTTGCCTGAATTACTGGGACTTCCTAGGGAGCAACCAGGTTTTCGCGGGACTATCCAGACTTCTCTGAGACTATCCGGACTTCTGCTATTTTTTCAGATTTTCCCTCGGATTTTCCCCTCGAACTTCGCAGGGACTTCCCAAGACTTGATGAGTTTTGAGTTACGCTGTTGCTAGCTAAACACTTATCTGTCTGGTATAGATGCGTTTCGCATTAATTTTGAAAAGCAATTATTAATTTTTATTATTTGATAATTAAATAAACAGCCATAATATTGTTTTCAATATTCTGGCGATAAATCTGACGTCAATAAAAGTCCATGAAATAGTTTTTCTTGTTATTATTTTGCAAGAATCTTTGCGGCAGACTTTATGTCCACAAAACATGATAGTATGTAAATGATGCATCACTTCACTGATAGTAATAGGAGTGATGTAAGTCTTTGGTAAACTTTGGATTCATTTGTGTTGTCATAATGTATTATTCTTTAAAACTTTATGAAAATGATTTGAATTATGTTTATATTAGAAGTGCGACAAGAACTGTAGTTTGTTTTTTTTGTACAAACAAATCTTATCTAATAGTTTTTGCGATAGTGACCTCCATGATTGCATTTAGTTGCGCAGAGATTTATTTTTATTGTAGTGATAATAAATAGAAAACAGACACATTTCCATCCAGACCAGACATTCTTCTTCAATAGAAATCTTGTTCAATGGATTATTTTTTGCAGCATGAGAAGCAATATCAGCTGCAATTAGAACGAGAACAACAAATACGTTTGATGATTGAAAAAGAGCAGCGTTTCATTGACCAACTCCGTAGTGAAATTGCCATTTCTCCCAGTGAAAAGAAAACAGAGAAGTTAAGTAAGGCTGAAAGTAATCTCCAGAAGTTGCACACCATTTTGCAGAACCATGTTCGAACTCAAAATGAGGTAAATAATTTTTGTACATAATTTTTTTTCCCAAGTAGGTCAAAATGTGTATTTTTATAATCTGAATGGATGTTAAAAAGTTGTTGGCTTGGTTGGTAAATGGTTAAATGGTTAATGGTTGGCTTTTGGCTCATTGTATCTGTTACCATTTATTTATGCTGCCTTTTATTATTGCAAGGATTGATTAATAAAAGATTTTGAATTTCCCAGGAAGGAGATGTTTGCTTATCAAAATAATTAATTACACGTTAGGCTCTTGTTAAGAGGAAGTTTGACCACATCCAAATTTTTTAGAACATTAACCTTTAAGGTTATTGTTCTATTAATTAATCTGATTCTTGTTAATCAATCTTTGTGTTAATAATGTCGGTGATGTTTCTAATTTTCAAGAAGAGTATGCTTAGCTTTTTTTAAAGCTGGATACGAGGGGTTGATAAACGCGCTGATATAGTTGGCCTTGAAGAAATACGAGTTAGGTAAATCCCCTATAACTTTTGCAGTTGTTTAGATTGTGTATATTTTTTGATTAACCTCTCTCAGTTAAAAGGAAGAAGTTAAGCATATTCATAAAATATGGCTGTTGACACACTAAACTAACACTGCTTTACTATCTCTCTCTTACAGCAAACACCACGCATCTCCCATTTACTCGATAATTTAGACACACCCCCTCCTCTTCCTAGCACTCCACCTCCTAATGTAACCAGGACTCTTCCATCTAAACCTAAGAAAAAAATTAAAAGTCCTCCACAATCGCCGAGTTCTCCCGCGGAAGGGAGTTTTTTAGATAACGATGTGCCTCCACCACTTCCGAAACGAAATCGTCCAGTTGACGCACAAAATAATAAAAAGACTAATATTAATGGCAAAGTGCCTTTAACTATTAACGCTATGTTTGTTCATCAAGAAATTAATTCAAATGTACAGCAGATGTGTAAAAATATTTCTAAATCGCCAAGTAAAAGTTTGCCATCAAAGATTGGTAAAAGATTGCCAAAAATTAGTAAATCCAAATCGGATCCTTCTGCTGATCTTATGGTGGATAATTCCTTGTATTCCGATGTTTCTGTACCTCCTCCACTTCCTCCTCGAACCCCCGTTTCTAACATTGGAAGTAGTGATCCTGATGCTGTTAATTCCATAAACAAACAAATGTCGTACCCACTTGTGGCAACTTGCACAACAATAGTTAACAACTATGTAAGTAACATTTTTGTAGATTTTTCATGTGTTTTAAGAGTTCTTTTGTATCTAATTTCTTGTTTTATGTAATCACTGCTTGTTATTTTTTGTTTGTTTTGCTCAAATGCCTGTTTAACATTTAACATTGCATTATCTCAAACAAAAAGGATGAAGAAACAGTTTTACAGTAGAAAATAAAATAGGGGTTGTTGATAAATTTTCAAAATTTAAATAAAAAATATTTTTTTAAGTTTTAATTTTCCCAAGGATTTTTTCCAAATTTTTTTTTATTTGGGACGCCCCCTATGAATTTTTGAAGTTTACATTTTTTTCAGTCCCTGTATGTTTATATTTTTTATCATTTCTTAAGGGCGTAAGGGTTGACTGTAAGATTTTATTTGTAAGTAGAGCTAGGGGTAGGCTACAATTTATTTATACCCCACATGCCCTAAAATATTTTGGACGCCTTTTATGAATTTTTGAAATTTAAATTTCTTTCAGTTTCTGTATTTTTATATTTTTTATCATTTCTTAAGGGTATAAGGGTTGACTGTAAGATTTTATTTGTAAATAGAGGTAGGGGTAGGCTACAATTCATTTCTAGCCCCCATGTCCTAAAATATTTTGGGCGCCTTTTATGAATTTTTGAAATTTAAATTTTCGGTTTCTGTATTTTTATAATGTTTATCATTTCTTAAGGGCGTAAGGGTTGACTGTAAGATTTTATTTATAAGTAGAGGTAGGGGTAGGCTACAATTTATTTCTAGTCCCCATGTCCTAAAATATTTTGGGCGCCTTTTATGAATTTTTGAAATTTAAATTTCTTTCGGTTTCCGTATTTTTATAATGTTTATCATTTCTTAAGGGCGTAAGGGTTGACTGTAAGATTTTATTTATAAGTAGAGGTAGGGGTAGCCTACAATTTATTTCTAGTCCCCATGTCCTAAAATATTTTGGGCGCCTTTTATGAATTTTTGAAATTTAAATTTTCGGTTTCTGTATTTTTATAATGTTTATCATTTCTTAAGGGCGTAAGGGTTGACTGTAAGATTTTATTTCTAAGTAGAGGTAGGGGTAGGCTACAATTTATTTCTAGCCCCCATGTCCTAAAATATTTTGGGCGTCTTTTATGAATTTTTGAAAATTAAATTTCTTTCAGTTTCTGAATTTTTATATTTTTTATCATTTCTTTAGGGCGTAAGGGTTGACTGTAAGATTTTATTTATAAGTAGAGGTAGGGGTAGGCTACAATTATTTCTAGTCCCCATGTCCTAAAATATTTTGGGCGCCTTTTATGAATTTTTGAAATTTAAATTTTCAGTTTCTGTATTTTTATAATGTTTATCATTTCTTAAGGGCGTAAGGGTTGACTGTAAGATTTTATTTCTAAGTAGAGGTAGGGGTAGGCCACAATTATTTCTAGCCCCCATGGCCTAAAATATTTTGGGCGCCTTTTATGAATTTTTGAAATTTAAATTTTCGGTTTCTGTATTTTTATAATATTTATCATTTCTTAAGGGCGTAAGGGTTGACTGTAAGATTTTATTTCTAAGTAGAGGTAGGGGTAGGCTACAATTTATTTCTAGCCCCCATGTCCTAAAATATTTTGGGCGCCTTTTATGAATTTTTGAACATTAAATTTCTTTCAGTTTCTGTATTTTTATAATGTTTATCATTTCTTAAGGGCGTAAGGGTTGATTGTAAGATTTTATTTGTAGATAGAGGTAGACTACAATTTATTTCTAGCCCCCATGTCCAAAAATATTTTGGGCGCCTTTTATGAATTTTTGAAATTTAAATTTTCAGTTTCTGTATTCTTATAGTTTTTATCAGTTCTTAAGGGCGCAAGCGTTGATTGTGAAATTTTTTTTGTAAATAGAGTTGGGGTTGAGCTATAATTTATTTCTAGTCCCCATTTCCTAAGATATTTTGGGCGCCTTTCATGAATTTTTGAAATTCAAATTTCTTTCAGTTTCTGTATTTTTATAATATTTCGCATTTCTTAAGGGCGTAAGGGTTCATTGTAAGATTTTAGTTGTAAATAGAGGTAGGGGTTAGCTACAATTTACTTCCAGCCCCAATGCCCTAAGGTAGTTTGGGTGCCTTTTATGAATTTTTGAAGTTTAAATAATTTTCAGTTTCCGTATTTTTATATTTTTTATCATTTCTTAAGGGCATAAGCGTTGATTGTGAATTTTTTTGTAAATAGAGTTGGGATTGAGCCGCAATTTATTTCTAGCCCCCATGCCCTAAAGTATTTTGGACGCCTTCTATGAATTTTTAAAGTTTGCAATCTTAAATTTCTTCTTCTGTATTTTTAAATTTTTTATCACTTCTTAATTTTTATTTAAAATATTTAATACCCAGACAGGCAGGGCATTTCTGAATATTTTAAACAATCTTTCAGTTATTAATAATTGTATAGATACAAACATTTATTGTACATTTGCTTTTACTTACTAACTAATCAGAATCAATGAAGCATTTAATTTTGACTGAATTAAAACTAAAACAGAGCTTATTTACAAAGAAAAAAATTAATAAAAATACATGTTTTGAACATCACAAAAACTCAAAATATAATATCACACTTGATTATTTTTTTTTCACCACACTGATTTATTTTCTATAATAATTTTAAGCTTCTTAAATTTTAAGTTTACCAGTAAAAATTATTTTTCAGTCGCCAAATCACACGCACCACCGTACAAAATCAAGCCCAGACTCCCTTTCTGTGATATCACCAGCTGAAGCTTCCAGAAGACTGATTGCTTCAGAGAGTATGAATGACTTGAGGATAACAGAAGGATGGGAACCGGCTGGTACACCTCCTGGGACACCACCACCACCTTATCCAAGCCCACTTCCTGGTAGAAGACAACCTTACAGCAACAGGAGTTCTGCAAATACAGAAGATGGTGATATGACCTTTGAAGAGGTTAGTTGGGGATTTACTTCCCTTTATTTATGTTTTGTTAAGAATTTTATAAATAGTTGCCTATTGTTTTAAAGTTAAAAGAATTTTGTTCACAACATTTGCATGTTGTTATAAAGATAAGCTATGAAGGTTACCCTATGTGTGATTATGTACACATATACCTATTGGAATGAACTTTGTTCAAAATATAAATGACTAACCGGTTTGTTGTTATAAAATTCATTGTTATTTATAGGGTGCAATGGAAACATCCTCTCCAGATCGAGGTTCAGGTGCAAGTCCAGGTCTTTTAGGAAGGGTGTTTGCTAATAGTTCCCCTATACATGCAGCTACTTCTCAGACCGCCCAACAACCTATTATTAGCATGGAAGATGATGAAATTTCAGATCCAGAAGTTGTAAGTTTAATTGCATAACATTAGAGCCCGTATTTTCCCCCCTCTTCTATAATATAAGGGTTGATTTATTTATTTTATGATTTTTAACATTTAATATGTTTTAGGGGCAGTTAGAAGACCATGGACCCTTCAAGTCATTGTCTCGTCTCTGGGAGCATACCCCACATTTAGCTGTGTTCATGAATTATGTGCTTTCGAACTCTGAACCGAGTAGTTTATTGTTTTATTTAATTACCGACTTGTACAAAGAGGGCAATGCTAAGGAAATGCGTAAATGGGCTTTCGAGATCCATTCAAGCTTTCTTGTTCCCGGTGCTGTACGTATTATAAAAAAAAAATTAAACTTGTTCTTTATTTAATTTTATTATAGCCATTGCGTCTGAGTAATGTAGACGAAAATATAGCACGCGAAATCGATGATGTTTTAACACGTGAATTCGATAAGGAAGAGATATTACGTAAAATTTTCTGGAAGGCGCGAAATAGGGCTAAGGAAGAGCTTACTAAGCAATTGGCTGATTTTCAACAGAAACGGACAGCTGGATTAGGTACCATTTTTGGCCCAAATGATTCTGTTTTGTCAGATATAAGTCAAGATAAAACCAAAGAAATGAAACTTTATGAGAGCTTACTTTTGGATAAATTGGAACCTTATCTGTGAGTATTTTGTTAGTTTCTGGTAACAATTCTTAGTACGTATCATAATAAATTTTTTTTCTTCAATTGGCTTGCGATTTCAGTTGTTTTTGTTTTGTATTATTACTTTTTGGAGTGTAAACAGTAAACTCTATAGAGTTAGAATCTCAATTTTAGTTTCACCCATTGCTTATTTATAATTAAAGTTATTTTTAGTAGTGTAAGTTAGAAGCAGTAATAGTCAACACAGATATCGTACTTGGCAAGACTAAAATAAATTGTTTAAAATCTTTTTTGGCACGTGCTATTCAATCTCCAATCATCTAAAGTTTGATATTTTTCAAATTAATTTTCCAGTTCATTTCCTTTCAGTTCTAATTTATCCGTCGTGTAGTGTACAAGGTATAAGAATTTTCTTCATCTTTGATACACAGACGTCATTTTAAATTCTTAATAATTAAAGAGTGGGATGGAGAATTGAAGTAGCAAGCACCGAAGTGCTACTACTATTCATATATCGATTATATCCAAACCCACTCATATGTAACTATCATTCAATCACTTTATGCATTTATTTTTTGTTTCAGTGATGAGTTGGATCGTGAAAATTATGATCATAGGCGATATTTAACAGCTGCAGCCCTTGCCACTGTCATTACAAGAGTTTTTGGTGTCCGACCTGCCGGTCATGCTTTAGATCGTTGCCCTACTTTTGTTAATAAAGAAAAGTCATTTCGCACAAAATTTATAGGAAGGTATTCTAGAAAGGTAAGCTTAAATATTTATTTTGTTTAATCAGTTTAATGATTTTTTTATTTACGACATTAGGGAGTGTTAACATTGTTTGTCATTTCCATATGTTGTGTACTTGAGATAATCTTTTTTTACATTTTAATGAGTGAAGATAACTTTTTTTTGGTGGGTGTGATATAATCAGATTTACGTAAATTTTGTTACTGCTACTTTATTGAAATTTAGATTTTGTTACAGTTAACACTTCAAGGACACCAATTTGTTGCACAACCTTACTATACTGTGATACTTTGCAAACATTGCCACCAAATTATTTATGGAATTGCACCCCAGGGATATCAATGTTCCGGTAAGTAAAAACCCAAGAGATTTATTTATATTTTATAAATAAAATTTGTTATAGCGTGTCTCATCAACCTTCATCGGTTGTGTGTGAAATTGTACGATGACACGTGCCCTGGGCCTATAAATAAGAAGGATCGTGGTATAGGAAAATTAATGGATCGAATACATAGTCGGGATCATCGGCGGAAACCCAGTTCACATTTCATTCAAAGTAAGTCTATAATTTTTTTTAATTAAATTAGTTTTAACATAAGAAATTGTTACAGTGGAGAAGGAAAGGAGGTTGGTTGAAGAAAGGGACTTCCCCATGGATTTAGACGCAACTGGTAAGTCTATTATTATTTTTCGCGCGTAATTTAATTAAAACACAGCCTCAAATGTTATATAGGTACAGTGGGAATGTGTTAATTCTCACATAAATATTATTACAAAAAGGTTGTAATGAATATCCTATTGTTTGAACTGGGATCTAGTACTCTTTTATTATTAAAATTACATGTATAACAATGTAATTATCGACTAAACTGTAATTCTTGTGTGTTATGACGACCTAGAGTCATTAATTTGTTTACCTGAAAGTTAGAAGGCAGGCAGGAAGTAGCAGTTTATTATCTGACACTCCCTTAAGATGATACTGTCCCCAATGTTTGTTCTATTACACAATGCTCTATATATGTCATAACTGGAACTCTTCTGCTATTTTCAAATGATTTTTGAGTTTTTAAAATTTTTAGCTGCAGTGTTACGTGAAACAAAATGGGGAATAGGTATCCTATCTATTTAGGAATTGCTTAAAACTATTGCAGAACAAAATATTTTTTCTGAAAATGTTACAGGGCGCTCGCCTCGTGCGCCACATTCATGGGGGCGCCAAAATTAGAATAAGAACCCATGACGCTTTTAAAGGTGATTTAGTTAGCCCACTCACTTTTGACAATTTTCGTCTGCTGCGCTTTTTTTTTCACGCCTATATCTACTGCGTCGCGCACATCTCGCCCCAAAAATCTAGTATAGGACACTGTTTCTGCGCGAAGGGGGGGGGGAAATTCAGGATTCGCCCCTAACGCACATTTTCCTTTGGACCGTACTGTTTTCTACAATTAAAAGGATTTTTTTTGACAAAATCCAACTTAGTTTTGTGTAATTTTGTACTGTCCAGGGAAGGGGTGAATTGGACTTGTTCACCCTTTGTTATGGGCACCAATGCTTGTTAGGGTTACATTGTCTTACCATTTACGATTTTAGTTGCTGTAATGGGAAGAAAATAATTCTTGTATAAGATCCAAAATTATTCAAAAATTTAGTATGGTTTAGGGAGGGTGTAAACTCAAGAAACGGGGTTAGTTGGCTCTTTTACTTTTTCCCATGGGCGCCAATGCTTATCAAGGTTACTATTTCTTTAAGAATGCTTTTTTTAGTTCCTCTAATTGGAAGAAAAATATTTTTTACGTGAACTAAAATTCCTTAAAAATTTAGTACTACTTTGGGAGGGTGCAAAATTAAATCAAGAAAAGGGGTAGTTGACTCTTTTGACTTTTTCTTATGGGCACCAATGTTTATCAGTGTTAAATTGTCTTCGGGTTGCTTTTTTAGTTCCTCTATTTAGAAGAAAAAAATTTTTTTTACAGTAGTAAGTACTAAAAGAAAAAAATTCAACAAAACTTTTTTTTCAAGGATGTCAAAATCCAGGAAAGGAGTAAACAATAAATTTAAGGTTTTTTTAAGGATACATCCTGTATATTTGTTAGAAAAAATTTAAATTCGTTAAATACTTTTTAATTTATATCCAGGTTGGGTTATTAAGGAAAAGGTTTTCCAGTTAAGCGTTTAACCATATTTTACAAGCAAGTTAAATTAAAAGTTTCGTGATCATTTAATTGTACACAATTTCCCAAAGCATCCTGGAAAATTTCCAGATTAAACTTTGCACCTAGCAATTAAGTTGCCCCCATGAATTAATGTGACAGCGCGCATAAATCAAACATGTTATCGATCTGTCTGAGTGCGGTGTGAACGAACGCCACTGGGAAAGGGCGCCCACCTTATTAAGCAATAATCCTTTTTGGCGGGACCCGCATGCCGCTCCGTGCTTTTTAGTCATCTAGTTTATTTTATGAAGAGGGTAATGTGCTACAATATTTTGCATGCTTTCCTGCACCATATTCGTGTTCGTATTCGTAAATCAGTTTTATAGCTTGTTTGGGATGTTTTTATCTTTTAGTCAGTTTTGATCGTCATAATAGTATTTAGACAAAGAGAACATACCTTACAGGGTGAGGTGGAAGGAATTTTATGAAATTGTTTTGAATCTCATCCTCGTCTATTCTCAAGAAATACATTTTTTTTGTTTTTCCCTAGGAGTATGTGTACCTTATTTATAGATTCCTCAAGTCTTGAACTCTAATGTCTGAAAAAAAATCTAATTTCAGGTGTTTTTTCCAAATAGCACGTTTAGTTCGCGTGTTTGCACACAACCAAATTTTAGTTGTGCCAAATCATTCCAATTTTTCTTGTACTGACGTCAATAATCCCTTGATGCCGCTTTCTTTAAATGCCGTTTCGCATTAGTCTGGCAAGGAAAACCGTCATTTCCCTGCACTAAGGAAGTTGTACATCCCTATTGAGAGGGAATCTAGAGTCCAATTTGCTCCGCTTCCTTTATCTACCTTTTCGTAGGGGGTGTTCCTGATAAATGCATCCGAATGCAGGGGTTGTTAACGAGGGCTTTAATGTGAAAATATTTTTTCCCCGGTTGCATCGAATTTTTTTGTTATATTGATAAAGATGTTCCTGGGGGCGAAATATTAGTATTTCGGGTTTGTTTGGTTGATGTGGGAGTCGGTTTATTGTACGACGGGAAGGTTAAGTGCATGCCTGGGTGAACTGAATAGAAATAACTATATCGCTGCTACTGCAAGCGTGGGTTGCACAAGAACCAAATTAATGATCCACTAGGTTTGTATAGATGTAACAGGTCAGAAAAAGTTGGAATCGTGCCCAAAAATCTCGCTGATTGAAGGTGTTTTTGGATTAATTTTCTTGTCCAAATAGAAATTACAAGTTGTCATTGCCAAATTGGTTTCTTTAAATTTATAATTGATCAAAATTATAATGGAATTTGACATATGGTAATTTTTATTTTTTGTGTGTAGGAGCATTATCGTAATATACTAAATTTTAAACTTTCCCGGGCACCGAGATATTTTACATTATTAGGGATCTAAATAGCAAGCAGTTTAATTATTTTTACAAAAAAGAACAAAAAGAAAGTTTAGAACAAGTACAGCTTGAGTTGTTCAAACAAAGAAGGGAAACTGTCCATCAAAATGAGATCACAGATCACATATCAGATGTTTCCGAGAAACATCAGGTAAATATGCGCTCACTCATGTTAATTTTAGAAATGGCATCTGCATTCCTGTATAAATTTTAAAATGTTTCTATTTTCCGTGTAATTGCAACGAATTATGTTAAGCTTTACTAAATAGTTATCTAAGCTTATGTTGATTTAGTATATTAGATAAAAAATTTAATAATCCATTAGCTACGTGCATTTTATCAGATAAATCTACTTCATTTTTTTCCTATACGTAAGTTCTTGTTTTAACGATGACGAGGAAAATGAAGAGAAATGTTCCGTTATTCCTCTCAATAAAATATTTATTAATTTTTCCTACTGTTGATCAGATTTTTATTTGATCTTCACGATGATCTTAATGAAAACTGCTTGTGACTAGTCACAAAAATCTTCTTCACTATTTTGCATGCTGATTCCGAGTACGCCATAATATAATCTTCACTATTTTTTTATTGTGAATCAGATCTGTTCCTGATTATGTTGAGCAAAGGTTCTGACTAGTCACAAAAATCTTCTTCACTATTTTTCATGCTGATTCCGAGTACGCCATAATATAATCTTCACTATTTTTTATTGTGAATCAGATCTGTTCCTGATTATGTTGAGCATCGCTTCTGACTAGTCACATTAAAATCTTCTTCATTTTTAAAATTTATATGTCCCATCCACTATGTATCTGATCCCGATAATGAGAAATATGACTCATAAAGTACCATCATGACCATCTTTTATGATTAGAAACATTTTTGACTAGTCATAATAAAGTAATCGTTCCTGATGATGATTAAGATGATAAATGTTTTAAACTCGCCAATTTTTTTTCCAAAATTAGGTACGTAGTTGGTCGTTATTCATATTGTTGATAAATATAGCACAGGAAACAGGCAGCTATAACTAATATCTGGCAGTAGTTCAGTAGTTTGTTTTAAAATGACAAATACTTTTACGATATTAGTGGGATTTTGGCTCGGCAGCTGCCATCTCGACAGCTTTTTTGGCCCGTCAAAAATAAATCTACAACGTCATTCTGATCTTGAACCAAATAAAAATCTGAATGAGTTTTTCAATCTGTTCTCCTCCTAGACCTTTTAGAATAATAGGCTTTGTCGAAGGATCGATGGACCGCGGGGTACACTTCAATTACATTTACAACCCTCAATTTCTATTGCTAATTGGAAATGATTGTGCTGCACACGATTGAATTTTCAAGGTTTTCGTCTTAGTCGAATTGCAGATTTTTTTTGTTTTGTTCAGTCTGAGGCTATTTCCTACTTCTTCCTGTTAGTTTGATTAAGACGCGAATTTCCGGCGAGTAATTGACGTTTATTGATGGATTTATAAATTAAACGGTGTTAGTGTTTGTTTTTAAGTCGTAAATGCCTGTGTTCATGATACTTCCTGCTATAAAGACAGTTTACGAAGGCTAATCGAAAAGTTTTTTGAATTTCACGCGTAATTACATAAAAGTCCTTGTATAAGTTGGACTTTGTGTATTTGCGCGAACATCATTTTCCTGTTGATTATATCCAAAATTATTTTAATCTATGATTCAGTTCAGGTTGTGTAATTTTATGGTTCTAATGTAATGTTTGTATTAACATTCTGATAACCGTTTTAACATTCCGGTTTATAAGAGCAAGAAACTCGCGGTTTACGGTTTTATTATTAGCGGCTTACTTCATTAAAGGTTTTATGTTTGTGACAATGTTGCCATCAGTATAAATAATTCTAGTTCTTTGAATTTGCATACCATACGTAGGTAGGATATGTTATTGGACTTTGTGAACGATCGAAAGTTTAATGCAAACAAGGATTTTTAAAATCATTCGTTCATTGGAGAAATTTTAGTATAGCTAGTATAGTTCGAACCCTGGTCGGTACTGTTCTCTAATCACTTCAAATAATATTTACAAGTGAGGGAACGAAAGTGGTACGAAACACGAAAGATAAGTGTCTAAATAGACCTAGAACCTTGGACAAAATTTAAGAATTTATTCTAACCTTGGTTTGGTATCAGCAGGTGTAAAGGAAAATTTTTAATGCAGGTCAATAAAATATATAGTGAATAGGATTTTTATAAATTAGAGGCAGTGGGCTGTGTAGATTTTCTTGAGTTTTTGAGAAAATGAGTTCATAGGTCAGCATACTGAGACTCAGTCTCAAACTTTTTTTTCCCGTACTTATGTCCAAAATTTATTTGCACTCTTGGTTCATGGATCATATCCTTGACCTATAGAAAAAAATTAGCACAACACATGCATTTTCGCAATCAACAAGACAAAGCCACCATATGTGGATAGTGAAGACTGTATCTTATCAGAAAAAAAAAATAAGAGGATGTTTTAGGTGTACCACATTGTTTCCTATTTTTTTTAAATTTCGTTTCATTAATGTAACGGTTATGGTAGAAATCCCTATGATATGGTTAGAATTTTTTAGAGACTTGATTGAGCAATAGAAAAAAATTGTTTAAATGCGGATACAGGACCGGATTGGGTGAATTTTTTAAAAAACGAGTTGGGGGTTTTTATTTTTTTTTTAAATCATTTTCCTTGAGTCATCATGAATGACCAAACCATGAATGAGAAAAAGGTGTGTCCACTAGAACAAAAACTTTTATTTTTCCCAACATGCGTCATATTGAAATTTTGGCATTCCTTGTGATTCTCGAGGGATTTCAGGTTTGTCTGTACACCTCCACAGATAATTTTAGAATCCGTATCCCTCCCAACAGGCATCCAGACCCCGCCGCTGTACTCGGGAACCTTTGTCGGCTTTATGCAATCGCATACGGAACCGGCGATGTGCGCTTATGTTAGGTTAGTCCGGGACGCCGGTCTTTGAATTTGGTGCGCTCCTCAGCTGCTGCGCCGTCAAACTCTCTCGCATAGCTTGCATGTCTTTCTCGTATTTTCGCGATATCGGATGCATCGCTATGCTCCTCACTCTATCGCGTGTGCTTTGTTTATATACGATTTTTAAGGTGAAGTGTTGAAAAGTGAGCAGAAATTAATTTGAAAAAAAAGGATTTAATTTAATTAGGGGTTTGTGAATTTTTAGCTAATGCGTTTTAGGAGTTCTATTATTTATCATTAAATTCAAGGTTTTTTTTCCTCACTTCCTTCATCGACCTAGTGCTTGATAAGATTTTTTTTCTAATCAACTTAATTAAGAGGCCTTTGTTTACTGAAAAAATTTACCCTCATAATATTTAATAATTAAGTAAAAGAATTAACCTTGAGAATATAATTATGCAAAGTACCTACTACACACGTTTTGATTCAGAATTAATTATCATAAAATTTTTTACAATGTACATAATAAAACTAAAAAAAAGTAGTTCAACCTACTTGATATACATAAAAGTTTTATTTTGCACGTTATCAACTTCTTCCGTAATTTGTTTTATTAACATTTTGGTGGTGCCAGATTTATATTTGACTTTTAATTCAATTTCAATTGGATCTAGATCTTCGGAAACTTCTTCTGTGGATGTCCAAAACTTTGCAGCCTCTAACAGTCGGTTAAACCCTTCTTCTTTGCAAACTTCGCCGATTCGGTTTTTCCTAACGGGTAGGTTATTTTCGTGACTATTTTCCCATTTGTCACAAGAATCTAACGACGAAGTTGAAGGAGAAGAATTCACAAAAGGAAATACCGAGCCTTGGATTTTTAAAATATAATTGTCAATGTCGTTTTCTTTTCGCTTCAAAAGTGGGTGTATAAAGTTACCATATAAAATACTAGAACCTCTTGGGGAGAGAAGCCATAGAAGGAATATAATTTTTATCCAATAATAAAATGAGAACCAACTAAAAAGGACGTCAGCAAAAGATTCCGCACATGTAAAACAAGCAAAAGCGATCCAATATTTCATCCATTTACCATAAAGTCTGGAATTTTTTGATTTTAAGACTTTGAATGTATAATAGGCTGGATATGCAACCCCTAAAAGTAAAATTATTAATTTTGATAGAGCCATTTTTTAGGTAAAATTTTATTTGACGTAAACAAACTTTGATTAAATTTTGGGTGGTGAACGTTTTATTACAAAACTGTTAATCATACATGTCGTCAGGGTTCTGACATATTTTTAACTTCACAGCGTGTTAATGTACAGTACAGAATGGAAACATTAACCACAAGACTTATAATCAACAACAGTTCAAAAGAAAGTTCGGGCTTATTTTTGGAGGACAACATTAAACACGTGATAAAGGTTAAAATAACAATCGAAATTATTACCCCTTTATCCTTGTAGTACAAACTATTTTAAGTTTTATTTGCTTGGTACATTATTTAATAGTCGATGCTTCCTATGTTTCCTTAAATTTTTTTTACCCAAATAACACATTTTTCTATCTCTTTTTCAAATTGCACCTTTGGCGGATTTTTCTTATTTTGCTAATTTTTTTTTGAATCAAAATCCAATTACTTTCTTTATTTTATTTTATTTTATTTTATTATTATTACAGTTTCTTGATTTGGGTGCACCTTATGTCTTTAGTTTTTCATAATCTTGCAGATAGATAACGTTGCATTAATCCTTTGTTGAAGAATTCTTGAAATATGCAGTGGCGAAGAAATATCCAAGTACTCCATATCATTAAAATTCCAACCAAATCGAGTATCGATTCGGCGCATTCGTACCATAACAAGATTAGTGTGAGAAGATTTTCAATTATAATTTTCTTCTCCGTTTCGGTTACACATTGCCGTGGAATCTTGTATACCATTATGGTCAGTAGTACTCTGGTGGTCATAAAAATTAATATTGCATTGACTGTACGAAAGAGCAAGGTTGTTTTTGGCATTTTTTGAATTTTCATTTTCTTGTAAATTTGAATTTCTGACTTATATTTGACAGCTGTATGTTTGACACGAGGTACACACACCATTTTTTTTTTCTGACAACCCAACAAAAATCCTAAATTCGATTCTAAAAGAAAGGGCTCGTTTGGTAACCAACGAAATGGCCATAGATATAAAAAAATTTACCGCATATGTGCGGGAAACCTTTTGCCGCACGTTGACATGGACAACGACAATAAAAATAATGCGGGAAAAATTTTGCCGCACGCTGCTATGAACAACGAGAATGAAAACAATGCGGCAAACATTTTGCTATCGACAACATTTCTCGTATAGAGTGGATCGAGCTATAGCTACAAAAATCTCCCATTTATTGTATCGGTCTATACCCATCCACATGCACCTACTTTCAACCTTATGCTGTTAGCGTAGACAAGTTTCTTTTGAAAATAACAAAAAGGGTCTTCGAGGCACATTTTAATTTCAAACGTCCATCTGCTTACTCTCCCCTATCCTCCACCTTGCTTATTGTAATTCTAAAAGAAAAAAATCATATCTACCTGGCTTTACGGACAGGTAACCTGTTTTTGTTATATTTTAACCCCTAACTTGGCCATTATTAACCATTGCCGGTACAAAAAGGGGGACTTTGTAAATCAAACCTAAAACTTGCCAATTAATTAATAATTTTACTCTTTGTTGATTAAACCCATAAGGATTATTAATGAAAGTTGAAAGTTCCGTGTGTAAGGGAATTGGGGTGACCCAAAAAATTAATTTGTAACCACATCGCTTACAGTTTTGTTAATTTAGATTTTTTTTTAAAACATGGTGTACAATTTCCTGTTTGTTGAGGTTTAATAATTTTTTTACAAACTTGTTCACTTAACCCGGTTGTAATTATTTTGACACTGAAAATCAGGTTTTTTTTGGAGTAATGTGGCACTGAAATAAAGTTTAGGATTTTGGAAATTAAAACAGTGGAGTAGAAAAGGGTGTCGATTTTGTCCCTTCATTTTGCTGTATAGTAAATGCACAACAACCCACATCCTCCTTTCCAACAACTTCCTTCCTAAAAACTCGTCTAGAATTAATGCCAATTTAGCTTAATCCTGTTTTAGTGTTTCAAGATAAACGTACAGGATATAATTATCACAAAAATTCACGTTTTACAACTGTGCTCTTAAAACTTTTAAACATTTACGTGATCGTGAAATATTGCTGGCGTTGGTTTCGAGTAAATTTTCCTGATTTATTTTAAGTATTTACGAATTGTCTGTAAATTTCTTCAGCTAGACTCCAGGATAATCATTCGTTTGATGGTTCATTTGTTATTTTAGTTTCAAAGTCCTTGGGGAATTCCTTACGGAATAGTTTGAGTAAATGATAGATACAGGGTGGCCGCAAACTTTTCAATTTTCTCTTACTCCTTTACTCATTTCTTTGCCATAGCTTTTCAGTACGATTCAAGTCCGGAAAGTGTGCTGCATAAATAATTTTTCTCGTATGTTTTATTCCTGTACTGTAGCTGAAGGAAGTTCAGGTTGAGTAATTTTCTAGAAAAAAGGTTTCGGTAATCTTTTGGAAAACTCCAGTCTGCGACATAATTTTACTGTTTTTCAAAGGTGAAAGTTAGAATTATATCCTTGAACTTAAAATTGAATAATTTTCGGCAATATTTGGTTCTGAAATATCAAGTAACGGTCTGCACCTGAAATTTAGACTTACCACTGC
The DNA here is from genome assembly GCA_963082805.1 of Hemicrepidius hirtus. Taxonomy (NCBI): domain Eukaryota; kingdom Metazoa; phylum Arthropoda; class Insecta; order Coleoptera; family Elateridae; genus Hemicrepidius; species Hemicrepidius hirtus. The sequence goes on from OY720162.1 coordinate 31,379,365, forward strand.
ATGCAATAGGTGTTATATATCGAAATCTTTTGCTCAGTAATCGTATACGAAAATCGTATTTGGGGTGTGGGCATTCAACTTAAACGCATTATCTAAATCTAAAGCAAGCGATAAAAAAAATATAATTTTCTTATCAGGTATTAATAACAAAACAAACAGAGACTTGAAGGTAATAAAAATTCGTCCCAGATTAAAACAAAAAGCGAGTGTTGAATCAAAGTGATAAAAAGATAAGACATAAATAAAAGTGGTGCCTTATCCAATGCAATGTGGTGTCCAAAACTGCATCCCTTGAGACACCCCATTGCAAAACCGGGCGTTTCCGCTTGTATAGTGCAAACCCCTAAGTGTAGTGTGCGGTTTACATGAGTTTGATGGAGACCCAGGATTATACTTCACGTTCAGGCAGCTTGAAACGATCGAGTAGCTTCAAGAAGTTGCTCAAATTGCCTACCTGGGGATCTAGTGCAGGTTAGTAGCAATCAGCGGTTGTAAACATCCTGGATATAATGTCAACATACACACGCCTTGCCTGTTTGATCCACTTATTTCGTGTGTTATGTAAACACATTTTCTCTGGCTTCAACTTTTGCCCCATATTTTGACTTAATTGCGGAAATGGAACGACTTCCTTTCTATTTTAACACACCAAGTAATGTGGACCTTTTAGAATTGATTTTACGTTAAAAAAAATTGATTTTTCTTTTAACGTTTTTTTTTCTTCTAATAAATGCGTTGAAAGTTTCTCAGCGATTAGTAAATAGTTTACACTGGCGGGAAATATAATTATTCACTAGTGATTTATTTTTTATTTTCTCATTTATTTTTACTTCACTAATCCCTGATCCCTGATTCCATTCCACAGCACTCTTCTTTCTACATACAAAAAATCCTCATTTGTTACGTCTTACCTGCTTCTCTCTTCCTCATTACCTACCCTTCTGCAATTTACAATTTTAGAAGAGTTATTAACGTAATTTTGTATCGATCTTTTTTTTCTTAATTTATCATGAATGGTCGGGACCACCCACCTCAAAACAAACAATACCGGGGAATATTTAAGGTCACATATGTGAGCCAACCTTCACGATAATTACTCATGTGTTATAATTTTCTATTTAATTGCTTGTTAATTTTTTTCATAAATTTTTACGACAAAGAAAGTAGAGGTAGTACAATAAATATTATTAGAATTAGATAACGCCGGATCTCGCCCCTTTGTGTTTTTGAGATGCTAGCGCTGCCACCATTTATTTCGTACGTGCATAGGTTTAAAAAAATATGAACAGTTAATAAAAATATCTTGACAGCAAGAATAATTCGACATGCTTTCGTGTATCGAAAGTAAAATCACTGTTTTATAATTTATTTTGACAAGACTGTCATGTCATGACATCGGATATGTCGGGTTTCCGGACATGTATAACAAATTACATTTTTTGCATTTTGTGTCAGGAATTACACAGTTTATTTTTATCCTTACACACTTCCGTGTTTATACAATTCTTTTTTTGTGAAAAAAAAGTCTTACTGTTTTAAAAAGTTCATATCCCGATTCCGTGTTACGACTGCCAAAAAATGATTGATACAGTTTCGATATTACATTCACGTTTTTCCTGGATTTCGCTTTGCCTTCAGGGCTTTAGTTTTTTCATCGAAATCTAATCTCCAATATCGTCTTCTGAAAATACAAACTTAATGCTTCATTTAAAGTTAATAAAATGTGAAAATCAGGACACGCCGGGTGACGATGAAAAATCATTTTGTTTTTATTACATTTCCTTTTTGAATGTTGTCCTGAGTACTTCATTTATAGGAAATCTCATCGGTATTCGTGTTTCGAATAAAGCAAGTCTTGTTTGAATACTCGGGCTAATGCTTTTGATATTAAATTGATTTTTAAATCTAATTTATTTTTTTCTTATATCAGGAATAATAAATTACCTTAATGGTGTATTCGTGTTCGTTCTTCAGTTTTTTTTTCTTACTGGCATCTTATGGAGCGTTAAATGTTATTTCCCAATTTTATTCATAGTGGAAGAAAACGAGTGGAAAATAAATCGGATTTTCTTTGGTATAATAAACACAAAAAATGTACCTGTAATACGTATTCTATAACGGTTTTAATTTTTTTTTTGGGAGAACAATTTCCAAAAAAGTTTAAACAAAAGTCCTTCGTGATTTACTCCTCCGTTAGGAATTTAACTCTTCCTCCCTGAAAAGTAAATTGGAAGACAATATCGCTGAAAAAAATCCTGAAAGTAGTAAAAAGAAAATATTTCCCCTCCCTTCTTATACTACGTTTCTATTACTCCCTGTATTTTTTGTTTCTTTCCTTCCTGTTTTTCTTTTCCACCTCTCTGACCTGTTTTTCGATCAACCATTTCCCCTCAATTCCCCTACTTTTACTTATCCCAAAGGTTTCCTTTTCTCTGTTCCGTTCCTCCTCATACCTTCTTAAAAGTTTGTCTTGCTCCTGTTTCGCTATTTTTATTTTTTTACAATTTTCTGTTTTTATTCCTCCCTCCCCTTTCGTTTAACCCCACCCTTGTCGCCATCCATTCCCGTTACTCTTCCTTCACTACCTTTTCTTTTTGTAATAAATTTTTCTATTTTTATGACGAACGTTTTTAACTGCTTCTCTATTTTATTTCCAATTTTATTTAGACAGGCCTTTTGTACATAGATATTTATTGCAAATGATCAAATCTTGGCGGCTTTAGTCCAAAAGAGCGATGCCACCTAACAGGAAAATGTGATTTATCGTCTTTGGCAAAAACGAGAATAGCTCGTGCACCTACACTTCTGACATTTACTCTGACATTTGCAAATACCACCCACGAAATGAATCACGATTATAATAAAATAAAAAAAAAGGAGTACCACCACCCGACCAATTTATATCAAAACAACCGAGACGAAAGATTAATTTGAAGAGGTGTAGGAAACGGAAGGAACATGATCTCTCTCAATTCCGAGTCTGGTGAACTAGATCACGTTACATTGTGCTAATTAAACTAATTAGCGCAGCAAATAAATAATAATAATAATAATAATAATAAGTGATTCCTTAATGGGGTTTTCAAAATCGAGACGGGGCCATTTCCTCAATCGCAATAATTCTTCCGGGGATCGTTGTCGTGCGATCGTTTCTTTTTTCTTATCACTTACCTACTATTGATAGTATGTCTTCCAGAAGGCAGTGTTCATTCACAAAGTCGGAAATAAATCCAATAAGTTAATGGAATGAAAAGATTTTCTGGTTTCGAACTAAAAGCACGAGGTCGTATAATTGAGAATGGTCACGATATTTTCATTTTTATCTGATGGATAAAATATAAACATTGCAACGGTCCACTTTAATCCGGAAGACATAACGGATCGATAATTACTAAAATAGTTTATATTTTTTTCTAGTAATAATAGTGGGTTCAAGGTTTTCTGTATTAGATCTTTTTTTTGGAAGGCTTTTCTCCAATTGGTGTTTTTCTGTACCCGATGGGAGTTCCTGCATCTGAAGGTTTTTTTGGGACGATATTTTTGTATTAACTTTTTTGATATGTTCTTGCATAATTTGAAATATTGGTTTTATTTACGAAAAAGAATTTGAGGCTGTGTTATTTGTTGTTACATGAATAATTTTGAAAATTATGTAACATGATATATTTATGTATTAATCTTGTGTATTTTTCTTTCAGGTAAGTCTATGCTTGTCGTTTTTTTTCTGATGTGTCTTCTGGTAAGTTATTTTCTATCATGAAATTAGTTTTGGGAGTAGGTAATCCAGAACTGTGTAATCACTCTTTATTCTACGAGTTACTGTTCTAAGATTTACGCAGCATAATAATCTTTTATTAAATAAAATGAAAACATACGATGTTGCGGAAAAGCTTTTCGTGGTATGAAGCTCTTCTAATAACGTGTTCGTATATATTTTTAACATTTCCTGGAGAAATTTGTCTTGAAAAGTCGGTCGAAAAGTTAGTTGAGTGCATGTGAGCGAGAAATTGGAAGATTCAATCGTTCTAGCGACGAATACCGAGTTAATTTGGTATTTTTCGAAACAAACGACTTGGAAAGCATCATTCACGTGGCGCCAAAACAAAATTTCAAGCCCTGTTCTATTCTTGGAGCAAAGATATGTCTATTCCACATGGCACAAGCACACGCTGTCTGTTAACGACTATCTTTACGATATTACAAGCTTCACTACAGTTGCCCAATTGGTAAACCAGCAGCCTTTACAGTGTATCGTACAAACATCGACATATTTATAGGTTGTTTATAAAAATTATCGCCAACACCTCAAATTAATAGCCAAAGAATTAGTACAAAGAGTAACATTTTCTTTTAGTCATTTAGATTAGATTTGAAACGTCCATCCTGTAAACACAACCAAGGTCTTTAACGAGGGTTTACCAATATTTATTAAAAATAAAAACGAAAATCTAGACAATATTAAATTATTTTGAAGGGGGTTAAAATTGAATAATTTTCAGAATCGTAATTTAAAGCAAGTCAGGATTTAAATTAAATTTTCCAACTATCATAAGATGATAATTAAGCAACCAGTCGCACTGAAATTATTCTATAGGGTGTTGAAATTGAAAGGTGTGTTAGAGAGAGGGCTGTATACGCAGTGAAATAGAAGGGATTTTAGAAACTAGTTTGTGGAAGAATAATTTATGGTTTTCTGCATCTTATGTAATTTTGGAAGGCTTTTCTCCAATTGGTGTTTTTTGTACCCGTTAAAAAGTTTCTGTATCTGAAGGAAATTTTGTAAGCATTTTTCTGCAAACTAAGATTTTTTGGAGCTTTTGAATGATTTCTCTCTCTAGTTTTAATTTTTCCTGTACAGGATAGGTTTTAGGATTGTATTCTAATCTGTAGAGGGTTTTCGGCATCTGATGGAGTTCTTTGAAGAATTTTCTTGTTTACGTGTCTCCCGGATTATTTTGAAAGATATTTGTATAGTTTGAAAATTTGTCCTGCAGTATTTTTCTGTAAGCCAAAGCTTTCCTGCACCGGATGTACTTTTGGAAGGCTTTTCCCCAATTAGTGTTTTTTTGTATCGGATAGAATTTTCTGCATCTGAAGATTTTTTTTAAACATTTTTCTGCATTATGCTTGTTCTAGGTATTCTATCGGTAAGAAACTTTCACCGTTAATATCTTTTTATCGACGCCTATGTTCAGATCGAAACAAAGTCCGGGTCTGTGCCAATAATGATCTCCCATACCTAGGATATTTTTATGTAATAGTAATTTACGTTATAAGTACGGTAAACTCAGTTTTACAGTAACGAGTAGAAATGTTTAAGGACGAGGCGACGAAGGAGCCGAGTCAGGAATTTTGAGACGAGTTACTGTAAGAGTTTACCGAACGTATGTCGTAATGCGTTTTATTTCATACTGCAGGCACTAAATCTTTGTTTAAAATTGAAAAAATTAAAAATAAAAATTTGAATTCATAATATGGACATCTATGAAATGGAAGTGTTTGTTTTTTGATTGTTTGCCTTGTCAAAACGGGAGAAAATTATAACATTTTTGACGAAGTTCTTCGTAAATCTATTGCATGATTAAAGTCAATTTTAATATTTAGTTTCTTTTTAATTGTCATATTTATTAATTTTGTAGTTTTTTAGTAATAAATAGTTTGATTATCGATTTATTTCATTTGAGTCCGGTAAAAGTTTTTACCGGACCTGATACCGTAAAGTCTTATTTACCGGACTCAAATCGTTAACTTAAACATGGGTGTTACGATGCAGTATGAAATAAAAAATTAAAACGGTCCCTGGCAGCAGCAACAACAAACCAAACAATGTCAAATGGAGATAAAATAAACAATCTGCCTCCTGACGCAAAACGATGAATGAACGGCGGTTGTATCGGCGTCCGTTGACGTCACACGACGTGCAAGACACCTATTTACGTCGCGCATTCACACAAACACACACATAATCCCAATACACATACAAAAAAATCAATTTATAGGATATCTGATGCAGGGAAAATGTCCTCGAATTGCAATCGCTTTGATGAAGACGAGCGACGGGATTCGCGATAGAAAAGGGCGGAGTCGCTTTGTTTATGGGGGGTAAATCAATTCGCAGTGTTATTTCATTTTATTGTTCAATTTACGACTTTTTCTTATTACCCAAGTTATAACCTTGAACTTGTGTTCGACCGTGAAAAAAACATACAAAAAGAAAAGCGCCAAGAAGCCGACTCCGTTTTCTCAGTAAGGGAGCACATGGAAGGCTTCAAAGACAAAACTTTAGCAATTACATATGTAGCCCAGGGATTTCAGAGCCCTTCAAGGCTAAATAAAAACCTGAATAGAATATAAAAAGTAACGAGGCTTTTAAAACCGCACTGGGGTCCGAGGCGAATGTACAAATCATGAATTAAAATGTTTCGTTTGCAGTTGACAAATTTTTAATTGAATCTTTTTATTATTTTGAAATGTCAAAAGCGGGAAAAGTTTTTGCTTAAAATACACCACAAATGTTTTAGGGAGTTTTAGGGAGATAACATGAATTTTAATTTGCTGCCTAGGAATTACGGGAAATGGTTTAAAAGGTTTTAATGAATTTTAAATTAGAAAAAACAAGCTTTTTTTTAAAGGGGAACCACTGAAATTCTTGCTGAAAAAAAATCACAACTGGAAAGTGTCTTTACAGAACTCGGAGGCTTCTACCTCTCATTTTTGTCCTGTTAGGTTTTTCATGCACTGTCCTAGATTTTATATTTTTTTCTTCATGACGATAAGGAAGTAAATTGTAGAATGTTTGAAATGTGTTGTTTGCTAAGAACTTTCGCTGAAATTTCGCGATTTGTATTATTTTTTGAGAACTATCTTATTTTTATAACAAAATTTATTTCGGTGTTGCTAATTTTATTTTCTGTGTTACTAATTTAACTTTTAAAATTGTCGAATTTTTTACGAGTCATAAATTTTATTTTATCCGCATTATAAAGCAGCAAATATTCGTACAAACAGATTCCAAAGCGATGAATTTTCTTGCTTGTGTTTCGATTATTTTTTTTTTAATGAAAAACCGAAATTTATTCTTTTTAAGAAAAATTTTGATAAACGAAAAACTTTTTAATTCACACGCTGTCACATTCATAAAATAAAATTCGTGTTTATAATTTCCAAAGGAAAATCGAAAAATGATGTTTTGAATAAAGAAATAACTCTCATCGTTGAGCAGACTAATTTATTTTGTTTGGGCGCAACACAAACAGAACATTGCTAATTAAGATAGACAACATTATTCAAATTGATTTTACACTTGTTGCCAACATATTTAAAGAAGGCTGCTAAAAATATCAAGTCTTGAGAATGATGGTTACTCAGAGTAAATTTAAAGGACTGCATTTCATTTCAATTTCTATTCAAAGAGAGTTAAATAAACATAACTCTCATGGTTTTGGTAAATAAATCACGAGGTCGAAAAATGATTACGTATTTTAAAATAACCCAATGTCGGAAACTTGAAATTTCCGAACTAAAAACCCCTAAACCGACAAATGTTTCTTGTTAGAATGACAAGGGCGAAAGACGTGTGGTTTCAGTCTGAAAACGCAAAACACGCGAGTTTCAAGTTTAAAAGCTAATAATGCCAACCCCTGTCTTTTCATATGTCCCTATGGTACTCGACCGTAGTATTAATCTTCATAGTTTAGACATTTGCTACCCCATTAGGTATAGAAGAAAGTGACAGAGGATCAAACTAATGTTAACATACGCACGAGGTGCGCTTTTCTTATAAGTTTCCCTTTTTTATTTGTTTCGTGGTACAAAAAGTAATCATGTTATGCGGATAAAAAATGTCCAAGGGATTTCTCGAATAAGAAAAGGCCTGACGTGGATTAGTTCTTAAATTAACGTTTTTTCCCAATCTGTCTTCTTAAAAAATTGTTCTTCCCTGAAGTGTTACGCCTCTTCAAAAATGGAGTAAAAATTTGGTTTTTAATTTTTATCTCAAATTTGGACAAAGATAGAAAAATACAAATAAGTGGACGTATTCTACTAACAGGAATGCTCTTTATGGATATTTTCTTTATCCACCTGTATTGTTAGAAGGGGATGAAACTTACAACCCCTGTTGATTTTTTTAGAACTTTTTAATGCACCGGAATTTTTAATTTAAAAAATACGCATGAAAAAGCCTAATTTATTTAGAAAATTATTTGTCTCTTTAATTTTTGCCGTTAGACTAATAGTTTTCGAATAAAAAATTAAAATCCGTTATAATGTGCGCCTCAGTTTTGAGAAGTTGTACTAAATTTCTAAAAGAAAAAAGTCTAGATAGGCGTTTGTGTATCTTTCCATGATCGATAATATATGCAAGCTTAGCAACAATTATTATTATCAAAAACAACAAAATACAAAAAATGAAGTCCGCCTACCTAGACTTTTTTCTTTTAGAAATTTAGTGCAACTATTCACAAAACTGAGGCGCACATTACAATTGATTTTAATTTTTTACTCGAAAACTATTAGTCCCACGGTAAAAATAAAAGAGACAAACAATTTTCTAAATTAAGCTTTCTCATGCGCATTTTTTAAATTAAAAATTCCGGTACATTAGAGAGTTCTAAAAAAAAATCAACAGGGGTTGTAAGTTTCATCCCCTTCTAACAATACAGATGGATAAAAAATATCTATAAAGAGCCTTCCTGTTAGTAGAATACGTCCACTTATTGGTATTTTTCTTCTTTGTCCAAATTTGAGATAAAAATTAAAAACCAAATTTTTACTCCATTTTTGAAGAGTGCGTTACAATTTAGATATGGTTCGCTCGCTGCTTCGTCCTGGATGAACCTAAAGGATTTTGAGTAAATGATACTTTACGTTTTGTTGTGTGTAAACAAGGCTTTAAATAACAAATTATTAGATAATTGTAGTTTCTCGAGTGTTTATTAAGGCGTCAATAGTCGGTGTGGCAAAAAGAAATTAAAATTCCTGTGCGATTTTTTTTTGAAGTGGCGGTTCTATTATCAGATTTTAGTATCTCATAACAAGAGCGAGTGGTTCTGGCTACTCAATCTGCCAAGTTATGCAGGATTTCGGTATAATTATCTAAATAATGGTAGGAATATTTAGGATTCTTCAAACAAAAATGGGCAGATGTAAATTCTACAAGGCTAATTTTAGTTTGGAGTAATCGATTGTAAAGAGTTCATCCTCTCCTGACGCAAGCGTTTATTTAATTGTACCTTCACAAATAGCTAAATTAACTGTTTCTGCTTCTTTTACGGTGTTTTGTAAAGATGCAGACTCGGGGAGCACGTGTATAAGTATCGACCATAAATTACTGTTAACTAGGAAGATTTGGGTGCCAAAATACAAATTTATTACTGGCTAATTCAGTTATAATTTACAGACGGTCTAATATAAATTAAAATTAGGAGAAATTATACCATCCGACTGGTTTTATCTGTAAAATATTAAGATACTTATTAAATTATGGATTCCATTAAACAGACTCGCTAAGTGCCAAAGACATAAAGTAGTCTCGTACTTGAACAAAAAATATTACATGTTGCAATCGACGTCTTTAATAACCACAAGCTCTTACACAAGAAAAACATTGTTTAAAAAAATAATTGAAACTGATTATTATTAATTAAACATTTTTATTCAAATGTCAACACACCACGTAAAATTTATAATCGACAAAAATTAAGTATAGGTCATCAAATCATGTCAGCAAAATGATTATGAAAAATTTCCAGTTACTAAACAGCAGTTTGATTGATTTATTTTTAAGCTGTGTTATGTAATTATTAATAATGTAGCAAGTGGCGACGGGTCTTTATGTAATTTCTTTTAATAGTTACATAAACGTGTCAATCTTTGAAAATGTCTGATTATCTTGCTCCGTATATTGTTTTACGTAAATTATGAGTGTTCGTTATTTAATATTTTTATTGAAAAATTTCGAACAGTAGGCATTTGCTATTTCTATTTATGTGTAAGGGTCCACGCGCCCGTCACTTATTCTTCCTCCTTATATTCATGAAATCATGATCGCCCCTTGACGCGTCCATCCGTTCTTTAGGCCCTCCTCTTATTCACGATTGCCCTTTCGACACACCCACTCGTTCTCAACGCCTTCCGGTTATTCCCGATCGCCTCTTCGACACGCTTATCCATTCTCCACGTCCCCCCATGTTCACACACGCCCACCTATATTACACCCTTCCCTCTTATCCACAATCACCCTTTCGGCACGCCCACCTATTCTCCACGCTCCCTTCTTATTCACGATCGCCCCTTGGACACGTCCAACCGTTCTCCAGGCCCAGCTCGCCAAGCTTGCTGGGTCCTCTTCTCTACGCTCCTCTTTTCTCTGCGTCTTCCTAACCTCTATGTGCGACTCCTCCCCAGGTCTTATTTCGCAAGTCCTCACCATTGCTTGTTATCCAGACTTCTTTCTTTTCCACGCTCCTCCCTTTTCTATATTCGCTTTATTCCATGCACTCAAACTCCTCCTCGCCTCAAATTATCCACCCCTGTAATATTCTACTCCGTATATTTTCCACATTCACGTCCACTTTTCTTCCCCTTCTTTTCTCCTCCTTATGATTTATTCGTCGTCTTTATCAGTCACCTTTCTTCTCCACTTGTCTTTTATTCGAAAAATACCCTCGATTTGCTTTCCCCACCCCCTTTCCTTTTCTTTGTGTATCCCTTTTGCCCTCTTTGCCCCTCCTGCCCAATCCACCCTTTAATTCTTTTCTTTTTATTAAGTAATGCACAATATTTCAAATTAAAAGTTTTTGTTACCTAAACACAATTTGTAATGCTGGATCATTTTTACGAACTTGAGATTTTATTACCCCATTCTCTTTTATTCCTGCCATAAACATTTTAATAATGATGTAACCCCTTTGTTACTAGTTTCCTTAATAAGGTTATAATTTTAACCTAATTACAAGTTTAATTTGCTGTGAAATGCAAGTAGGAGCTTAGAAAGCAGGTGACATCATCGCAATTGCTGTTAGTACAATATATTGACGGAAATTTCCCTGTCTCCCTCATTTTGTATATCACGTTATTGCACACGGCTGCATTGTCTGGCCTAGACCTTTGAAAGCATCCCTGTTGGAATTAAATTATCTCCCTCTGGTCGTCCCACCTTCACTGTTTTTGTTTTCCACGCTGGGTACTCGCTTGTATAAGATACTTGAACTTTTACACTTGCTTTACGCTAGACTAAACACATCATTACTTGCATTCTCAAGAGGTTTGCTTTTGTTTCGGAACAGAAAAGTTTGCAGACAGAAAGTCTTACAGTTACAAAGAGTAATAATGTTTTGTGATACATACATTTTTATTTGATATTTAGGGTAACGTTTCAAAATTAAATTATTCACCCCTTGTTTGCTTTCAAAATGTGCAAATTCCCAAAATGAAATTTCTCCGCAACTCTGCATCCATTTCGAGAAAGTTAAAGGTCTCAATTATTCCCACTCGTTACCGCAGTAGTGTGTTCGTCCAGTATAAAGTTAACGCGTCCCACAGGACTCGTGCAACTCCCCTTGTGTTATCGATTGGGGAAGAATGCGCCATGCTTGATAGGATGAGAGTCCTTCTAGAAATAACTTTACCCCGATGCAAGCAACTAACACCGATTGTGCAACATCAGACTACGTGCACGTTTTGGTGGAGGCGCCAGGGTTGTAAAATTTTATTATACCTATTTGATCGAGTTTAAAATCTTTGGACTATCTTTAATTTTATAATGAAGGAGGTTTAAGGGGTTGGATTTTTAATGAAAGGTGCGATTATATTTTAATTAGGGGGGGGGGTGGATTATTATTATTATTGTAAGCACGGTCGTGGGATTCTCTATAATTTTATGGAATTATCATCCAGCTTTTAATATTTTGAAACAAGGCTTTTATTTAAAAATCTGTTGTACTACATCACTTTTCCCTTGAGGTTTTGATGAAATAAAGTTTGATCGAGGAACCAGAGTGGTGTTTTAGACCTTCTAAAGCTTTTAAAGGTTTAAGACATGTGACAGTGTTTACAATTTCAGGCGGTCTTTGCAGATTTTCTATTAAATATATTATATAACTTTTCGTGGAGGAGTTTAAGTGCCTTTTAATGGCTTCTGGTGTTACAGCTCGAGACATAACTTTTAATTCAACTTAATCAGCTTAAACTTAGTTAGGGCTTACTTAGTACTGATCTATAGCTCTTTGTTCTTAAGGCTTAAACGTATCGATTTACGTGGTAACTTTTTTGTTATCTATTAGTTAAATATTTTTGGCGCATTTAGATTTAAAAGGTTTTGCGGATTAGCAATTTTTAAATTGGAATCGAAGAATTTACGTTTTATGTTTTAAAATTAATTAACTGGATCGAAAGTTTTAATATTCAAGTTTTGGTTACGTAAGGGAAATGACAATAAATTGTTTTCGGGTTAAAAGTATTTTAATTGGGTACGAATAAATATTTTTTGGCTTCGCAAAAGCAGGAGTTAATAAAAGCCGAACAGCCGTGTTAATTTTTCAAACAGACTTTGTATATCTTAAAAATAATAAACAATTCCTTGGTAAATGAAGCGAGTTCGGGTGTAATTTTGATGTATTTTTATGCGTCTTTGCTATTTTTACTAAGACGTGTTCCTTAGATAAAATCAACGGCGACTCGTAAATTAATTTGCCATATGGTTGGTTCATCCGTTTATTAGGACACATGACCTGATTGTTTTTCACATCGAACAGGAGTTTATGAACTTGAAAGTCATGTTTTATGGGAAAATTATACGGACATTCGCGTTCTGCTCTATTTTATTTAGGCTTTGTAATGTGTGGGGGTTGGTTTATTCCGAGTTTATTCCCAAGTATACGTTACGCCCGCGCAATTTTCAAATAGTCCATTCCAGTTAACGGATGGGTCTATTTTACATACATTTTATTCCTTTCAGTAAATAAAAGGATTCCTTATCGCCTTCCAAAGAGAAAATTGCTGGAGGTTTGTAGTATGATTAATAGAGAAGAGCTTAGAGGGTACTTTATCAACCACGTTGTCAGTTTTAATTTTTCCTCCCTCGTCTTTTAAATTCGCGTTGTGGGTGTTCTTTAAATTTGTTTGCTTGTTTTTTTCATTCAGCTCGAAAACTTTTCTTCGGTTCTGAAATCTAGGATTATTTTTTTTTTTAAATTACAGTAATTAGAATCTTGAACTCGGCTTTTTCTTTAATTGATTGTTTGCATGCTTGCTGTGTGTTGACCCTGGCTTAATATTATTAGATAGAAGATGGTACAAAAACATGCAGCATATGTCTGCGATATATGATACAAAACATCGCCATGTGTGTGGTGTGTACTTCATATCCGTTCCTTGCACACAAGCACCATTTTCGATGAAACTGCAAGGTATAGTACGTTCGTTTTAATTTTGCAATCAAAGGAATTTCTTACACAATGTTCTGTCTTTTAATATTTTTAAACTTTTTTTTTATTTGATAATTTTCCATTGTGGAAGTTTGATATAAGTTATCAAAATTTTGTGGCTTGCCAGTTGATAACAATTTGTGCTAATTTCTTGCTGATAAGAAAGTAACGCGTCACCCACTTACTAATTCCATACCGACCTTGACTTATATCAAGGCCAGTTTGGATTCTCTTATTTTGAAAATAATTGTCGTCGCACGAGGGCCCCAGGTTGCTATTATAAGAAAAAGAAAAATATTTTTCAGGAATTTCAGGAAGTAATTTAGTATTCAGTAATTGGTTTGATTTGACCAAACTATGCATTCCCAAAATTTTTTCTCCACAGTTTGTGGTATAATTTGTGAGTACAACTTTAGGCCTGAACTCTTACTTAAAGTTAGACCCCACCCCGTCTTTGTTGTATATTCCTAGATGCAGGAAAACGTTTGAGAGTTCCTATTGTCTTAAGTTAAAGTCTGGTATTGTCCTTAATTCTCAGAAGAACAGTTTGAGAACCGCATACACTGTAGGAAAATCTTTGAGTGCGGGTGTTGCCTTAAATTGCTAGGGTAGAAAAACGTTAAGTGCAACGTTTGTCTTAAACACGAACAAGTGGAAACAGTTTGAGTACTGCCATTGCCGTAAATTTCTCCACATAGTGTATAAAATTGTTTAAGAGTGCCTTAAATACATGTTCTTGTAAACAGTTTGGGTACCACTCGACGTAGTCTAGGAAAAGGTTTGAATGTAAGTTTTGCTACAAATTCGATCAAATAAAAACAGTTTGAGAACCGCTAATGTCCCAAAATGTTTCCACAATGTTGAGTGCAACAACTCTTGCCATAAATACGTTGTTTTAATTCCTGGACATAAATAATTTCTAACATTACGATACTACTGCTAGATTAAACGTATAATTTATTTACCCTACGATTACGTTGGAATAAAATCAATGTTACCAAGGTTGCCCTATTTTGTCAACTTATCCATAACCGCAGGATCCTACCTGTAATTTTTATACAAATAATTATCAATTGTGTGAGTAATACTTTTAAAATCAACTGCTAAAATCGAATTGAATAGAAACAGAAATTAAATCGGCGATTAATTGCTTTTGAAATTAATTAAGTGTGCCGGAAACAAATGGTCGTAAAAACAAGGTCACTACAAATCATTTTAATTAGAAATCTTTTTAGTCTGATTTTTTGAATTGTCATAACATTTACAGATAGTAAAAAATTATTCATGAAATATTATGAAAGGTCTAAATGTTATTCATAAAAAAAGTGATCGTCCTTAGAGACCTCATTTCGTCATAAATAAAATTGAAGGTAGTCATAAAATTTGTTGTTGTTAGTTTACCCCCCCCCCACATTTTAGAACTTTTTGTTTGTTGTTTCTGTTTTTTGTTTTTTTATGATTTACGAAGTCATAATAATTGTCATAATAAAATAAAAAGTTCGTATTTACTGAAAGGAATTTATTTTGGGCGAAGATTTTGTTTATTGTGTATGTGTCATAAAATGTCTAGTCATAAAATAGTAAATTTTGTTTTGTTTCCTTAAAAGGATAAATGATTACGTTTACCTATATTTACGTTCTTCTGATTAGATATCAAAAGGTATTTCTCATAATTTACAAACTTTTGATATTTTTGCGGAACTGTTTATACTTATCCCACGATTATCTGAAGATGGTGGTTACGATGAAACGTTACAGAACTATTCTTAGAGTTAAATGCAGGTAAAACAATAGATGACCCTGTGTTTGTTTTGCAAGAATGACGGTCATCTATTTTTCTAGTGTTCTGTGTAAGGACCTGTATATTCAGATAACAAACCATCGACCCAGACTTCATTTAACCTCGCGTACAATCCGTGTCAATGTCGTGTTGCGAGTAAAGCGAATGAACTATACAAGTTACAACGAAGGGGGAACTCTTGGGGAGCAAAACAACTGGCATGAAGAACATGCTCGTTTTATACTTTACCACTTTCTCTTTCTAGCTTTAGTTCTTCGACCAGTTCAATATGACTTCACCCAAACTCATTCGCTACTCCGACGTAATCGTTCGTTATCGTGTACTGTAATAATTGTACATTGTGCTTGTGTTTTTAATCTCTTAGTGAATAGTCGCTCTCTTTCAAGTCCGCTTATCTGAAGAGGATTCTTTTTTAAGCATCAAGTTCCAAGAAGAACTATTACACACTCGGGTATACCTACCTGGGTTACCTGTCTTGAAATGTGGATTATTAATATCCGGTCGTGTTGTAAACGTCCAGTTGGTGTTTGAGTGCGGAAAAGTGCGGCCGCAATGTTAGAAAACGAACTGCGTGGGTGTGGTGGTGTGTGATTCAATTTAGTGTACAGGTCTTTGCAGTTGGCAGCAGTTGGTGGTGTGATTTGAATTTTTAATTGTACGTCCTTGCTATCGCGATGATATTTCCATTTTAAATATTTTTTTAATTTGCCTTGGCTTTGTAAGCACGTGGAAGAAGAGTTTGTTCGTTAAAATGGATTTTTAGGGGTTATAGACTTTGTGGGAGGTCATTTTGGATTATTTTTACTCCTTTGTTAATAGAGCTATCTCGAATTTTTTAAGTTTTAAACTTTCTAGCACAAGACTGTGAAAGAATTATTTTGAAAAGTTGCTGAAATAAAATTTTTAATTTTCAAAAAAGAAACTGAAAATTATTTCTAAATAAACAGCAAAGAAAATTAAAATGTTTGAAATAGAAAGTATTTTGTCCTTTTCCCCTTTGGTGTCCAGGACTAGAAATTAAAATCCTGGAAACGAAAAAAAAATTAAATTCTCATCCCAAACTTTCCTCAAAAGACAATATGCGGGGGAGTACTTAGGAATAATTAAAATGAAACATTTATCCTTTGGTATCTATGATACGCGGAGCAAATGATTTGTTCTAAAATATTGAAATAATATAAGAATTTGACCGGCCATCACGTTCTCCAGATCTCATTCGATTATATGTGGGTACTACCTTACAGCAAAAGTTTTGTTAGAAGAGTCGTCGTACGTTATCCTTGACTAAATTCAAGTTCAAATAATTTTATTTGCTGCAACGTTTCAATTAATAGCCAAGCACTAATTCAAGGAAAATAATTGCACCGGACAAAATTATTCACTTTAAGTAACTCCTCTATCTATAGATCATATGGAAAAAGTAATAACCGGCTAAGTATCAGCACTTATGTGGACCTTCAACTAAAAATAGTACCAAATTAAATTATTTTTAGATTTAAATGTTATTAGTATATTAGAGTAAAAAAGTTATGTTTTTTTCGCTTGGGGAACTTAGCAACTGCGAAATAGAAAGGCGTTGCAAGGTAATTTCACAATTTCTGAGGTATCTTGATATTTTTATTTAGCGAAATAAAAATATTTAAGAGTGAAGAGGTAGAAATTCGTAATCAATTTCCAAAAAATGTAAACCCAATACATAGCAGAAAACTACTTTTTGGGAAGAAAAATTAAATTTGAAATTTTCACAGAAAATGGTAAAATTGTCATATCGTGAGTGAAAATCATGTACCCTGGCGTTGCCATGGTCATTGGCTGTTTACGTTTAATAAAAAAATTGTAGTACCCTGGCGTTGCCATGGCTTTGACTATTGTTTACGTTTAATAAAAAAAATGCAGTACCCTGGCGTTGCCATGGCCATTGGCTATTGTTTACGTTTAATAAAAAAAATTGCAGAATTTTAAGTTCAGGGTTAAATTGAAACTTCAAAATAGACAAAGCTTCTCCCTTGCTACTAAATATTACAGGATAATTTTGATTCGAAAACGTTCCTGAAAGTTTCTCTCTCGACTGTGGAACACAATACGTGTATCCATCCACGCTGATCGTGGCCTATAATGTTTGCGTCCGAATTTTTTAATTAAACCAAAAGAGCAATAAAAACGTGGTTATCCGAGCATTCAATTAAATTCCATGATAAAAGAGGATAACGAATTGTGATAAAGGCAAGCTCCTGCAGTACGACTGAAACCTGAAGGTCTTGGTGTCTCGTGTTTTTCAATATTTGATGTGTGGCAAGGCACAGGTGTCAAAGGAAAAAATAAATATATAAATATTTAAAGGTATTACGTAGTCCCCAGGTATTCAACGGATGTGAGTTGTTTCATGCACATACAACGACTTTTTACCAGTAGCGTTTCACCTTTCCTGCTTAGTGGTCACGATTTTTGCCATTTGGACAAATAAAATGCTGCTTCGCAACGATCGGTGTTCATTTTTATTGTCTATTGTAATTTTTTTCGAGCGTGGTGTTATTTAGTGCTTATAGAACGTTTCTATCCTTACTGGAAGGTTAATTGAGATCGGAATTTTTATAGCCGCGATAAAGTTCGATCGAGTTTAATACATTCCAGTACGTTACCGACAGTGAATTGCATTATTTGCATATTGTGCTGTAATATCATCTCGAGAGCTCTTGTAGGATTATTTTAATTCCCATGTGGGTTTTAACTTGAAAGTGTTTTATCGATAAAAATTAAGAATATATTGTGAATCATGTGGTTGGTAATAACGGGAAGAAAACGCCTGGTTGATACGCATTCTTAGGAAATTGTTATTAAGTCATAATTATTGTGCATATTTTGTTATGTTGTACAAATTATATGTAAATTTTCTTACGTCATTTTATTATGCTGTAAAATATGCAATTGCCATCGTAAGTCTTGCCAAATTCTTGCCTTGTTCTACTGGGAAAATAAAAGAGATTTCTTTTACTATAGAACTTTTTGTTTGATTATTTGGAAATTAAAAAATAGCGTTTTTGGAAATCAAAAAGTTCAGCTTTTCTTTTTACTTAAGATAACTATCAATCAGCTGTTGGAAAAATCTATTTTTAACATTCTTGAAAGTCAAGGTAAAATGTGGTTTTAATCAACCGGGACCATTTCATGAAAATTTTCCAATTATCGGTACCGAAATTCAGTTTTTAGAATTTTAAACTAAAAAT
Source organism: Hemicrepidius hirtus (assembly GCA_963082805.1). NCBI lineage: Eukaryota > Metazoa > Arthropoda > Insecta > Coleoptera > Elateridae > Hemicrepidius > Hemicrepidius hirtus. Next base: position 31,397,817 of record OY720162.1, read on the forward strand.
ATTTACCTTTGGTTTTAGATTTTATTTTTGCATTTTTAAATGGATAATTGCCAGATACCAGGGTAAAATTAAAACATCGCCCTGTATATTATAACCTCGGGGTAGGTCAAAAATTATGGCATTATTTCGTGACGACACGATTTATTAATTTTTTTATTTAGATATCTTTAATGTTACATGGGATGTCTGTTACAAACTTTATGAAACACCCTGTATATAATTAGAAGAAACTGGTTTGTTTTTTAGTTACCACGCAAGATTTAAAACAGTTTAAGCTTAGGAAAATTGTAATTTTTGAGAAAATTCAATAATTTTGGGAATGATTCTCATCGCCCTTTCTTCTCGCTCTCTTTCTCTCTCCTGGAATAATGTCTTTTAATGAGAATTTATCTCCTTTTTGTGCGTTTTCTTTCACTTTTATTTTTTCAGTAGTTCTATAATTCCCCCCCCCCCCTTTTTCATGGCAACTTGATTCCTTATTCCGATTCGTTTTTTCCCAACGATATCTCGTTCTCTATATTCCTATCTCAAGCTTTCTATGTCTCTTTCTGACACCCGTCCTTGTTTAATGTCTTTTTTTCCATACCCTTATCTTTCAGTCTTTTTCTGCCAGTAACCTCCTTTATCTGATGTCGTTTCCCTATTACCACCCTGCTCTCTTCCGGGCCCCTTCCCCTTCCGCGACAGTTTCTGTGTAACCTAATCTTTTTCTCTCTTCAGCTACCTACATTGTTTGCTCGCCTTTTATTACTTTCCTCCACGAACCTTTCGGCTTTATCTATCCACACGCCAACTCCATACTCCTTTCTTTCAGGAACCTCACCTCCTTGTGATTCTTATTTTTATTTCTCATCCTGTATTTGTATTTTTATTATAGCTCCCCACTCTTTCATTTTTTTCTTCCTTAGTGTTATGTTTATACAATACAGTTGGCTAAACGCAAATTTCACGTAATAATAAATCTTCTGCAAAACCTTGTAAAAATAAAAAAATCACATTGCATAATTGTTTAAATTAACATTTTAAAAGACCGGTTTTTTAAAATCTTGTTTACATTAATTAATGGAGCACCAAATAAAAAATCGAGTAGTTTGATTAATTTTTGGAAGAGCATTTGAATTAATTAATTATTAAATGATACAGAAAAATGTCAACTCTTTGTATTAGGCAATGACACTATCAGGTTGTCAACGCCTCTCTACACGTTTTAACACCTTCAGATGCGATTATATTTATTATTCAGGATGTTCCTAACAACTATTTATAAATTCATAAGATTTTAATCCTTGTGGGAATTTAGGGAAATGTATTACAAAAGTTTCGAAAAGGCAAGGATAATTAAATTAAAATAACGAAAATTGGAAAAGTTTTTGATCTATTATGCATGTATTTGCAGTTTCCTTATCATTATGTTTAAGGAAGTCCTAGACCGGAAATTTACTTGTCCTCCATGTACATACAAGCGTTATAAATCTAAATAATATTTGTTAACCCTGATAAAAACTTTTTTCTTGGGTAATTTGGAATAAACAATTCTCTTGGGAATTTAATACACGAGACAAATTTTCTGGAGAGAGAAAATGGCTGAATATTATTCAAAATGAAGGAGTCGGCTTGTAAAAAGTTACTAGATTTAAATTTTAAGTTTAATCCAATTCCCAGACATAACCAAGGCCAAGAAAAAAATTCAAACTGTAAATTTCGTTCTGCATTCGATGAGTAACAGATAATCCCAACATTCTTGAAATCTCCAGACAAGTTTTTGATGCTTTCGTCATTATAACCAATTTTTTTTTTAGTTTAAAGTTTGTTGAAGGTGAAATAATCTTCAAACTAAAGTAATTGGGTTGAGGATTTAAGTTTAAAAATCTAAAAGTTATAAATAATGTCCACGTGCTTACGAATCAAGGCGAGATAAGAACATGGGTTCTATCATTTAATTTTTTTAGGTACAGCTGCATTAAAAGCATTAATTAGTTTCATAACTGGACTACTTAATTTTTTCCATATGTGTTCTTAAGACAGACAATGCAATATAATATCTCTTTTAATTACCAAGAATTCTAAAACTGTATATGTGACTATATTAGTGATAAATAATGTGGTCGACCCAAACGGAAACAGGGAACAAAAACATGACATCATTAAAAAGCAAGATTACACACCGGAAACGGAAAAACTCCAAATCGAAAAGTTCAAACGCCCAGTCGCCCGAGTCTAATCCTGCATTAAACACAGGAACATCTCCTGCCCCGAAGAAAACGCAAACTACGGATTCGAACCGCAAACAACAACCAAACAGGAATCGGAAGAACAGCACAGGAAGTCAAAAAGGCGGAGGCGCTAAAAAAAATAATAGAACAACAGTTGAACGAACAAATAGCACAAGCGTGGGTCCGGATCTAATTGAAAATATAAGGCAGTTGTCAAATGAAAATGAAGAAGGCCACGAAATTGAAGTTGATACAACTTGTAATAGAGCTGACGTCACTCAATTAACGAATGGCGCTCAAAATCCTGCAGATTTCCGCCGCGGATCGCTATCAACAGATGTGCGACACGAAAACGACGAAACAAGTGTATCTTCAGAAGCGTTAAATAACAACATCAAACGTTACAGTGACAGTTTTGTAATCAAAAGTGACAATTTTGATGAGAAAAACAAACCAAACGAAAATTTAGGTTTGAATAGTAGAGCCCAAAGTGAACTTTCAGTAGCAGAACCTATTCAAAGTGAAAATTTTAAAATCCAAGATAAGGTCGAACGAAAAAGTCGTAGATTTAGCGATATTTTTCGTTACGGTGCCCTTAAACCTTCAAGCAGTTGTGAAAATATAAAAAACATTAAAAGTGATGTTAGAATGATGAAGCAAGTTGAATATGAAGAAGAAGAAGAATTTCCTGGAGTCCTTTTAAGGAAAAAACCACAACCAGAAACCGTACAGGAAAGTCCAAAAAAGGCTGAATCCCCTAAAAAAGGAAAAAAAGGCTTAACAAGAAGTGATAGCAAAATAGTAAAACAAGAAGCGGAAAAATCAAAAGGAAAAAAGGTTGCCGCAAATCAAACTTCTTCAGACACCAAGAAAAGTTCAAAATCAAATCCTTCAGGAGATTCCAATGACTCATATTTGAAAAGGGTTAAATCAAGGATTTACAAAAATAAATCCACGGATAATCACAGCAATAATAGTAGTAGTAATAATGTCCAGTTTATTCTTCCTACAATGCCTGATATTGCGGAAAATACTAAATCAAAGAAAAGCAAGAAGAAAAAGAGTTCGCAGGGTAAAAACGAACAAACCCTTCCGACTCAGGATTTTGCAACTTCTGATATGAGAAAATCCGTTTCCCATTTCGATTTTCGTTTAATTCGACAAACTTCCAATTTGGAACGTATTCGACCCAAAACTTTTGGTCTGCGAACTTCTACTTCAAATTTGGGAATCCCTGAACTTGTTGATACAACCCCAATTTTAAATGTAAATCCCGAAAAACCTATTTTAGCGAAATCAAAATCGAGTAGTGCCATTAATTTGAACTTACTTAGGACTAGAAGAAATAAACTTTTAGAACAAGCGAAAAAGAATTGTAAAATTGTGCAAAATGAGTTTGATTTTATTGCTTTCGGGGCTGTTCGAAGTGCGGGGGTGCAAGTTTCGAGAAAATTTGGAAATAACGCTCTGACTAATTCTGTAAGCAGTGGATTGGATGTGAAATCAGCGGGTATTACAGGTAAATGACACTTTAATAAAATGTAAATATAGAAATGTTCTGAATTCGAGTTCAATTACATCATCAACTGCTTTTGGTGTCGAGTCTTTTGTTGTTGAAATTATTGTTCATACACAATGGTGCTATCATTTTTAGTAGTTTTAACTTTGCACGAGTGCTAAATAAATTCCGTCTTATCGTTAATGCTCAACAGTAACTTGTATTTATTTACTTGATAAAAAGTTGTTACGTAATTTGTTATTTATAATATTATTGTAACTATCTTTTCGGTTATCTGCAATTAGAAGTGTAAAGTTTCAAATATAAACATGATTTTTCTAACAAGTTGGTTGCTGACCGCATAACCATTTAATTTTTAAGTCAATATATAGCAATTATCTACTACACTGTTTAAATATTGATTTATTTTATTTATACCATTAGCAAACATATTAAATTGTGACAATCAATTGTCGGGACGGGGTTAACCTATATGGAATCGGAATGTTCCTTCATTTAACAAAGTTGGACGGGGTTATTCAATAAGGAATAGTAATAGTAGGCTATATGATGTTCGTGTGGTGTACTCGTCAAAGTTTTTGATAATATTTCCGTGTCCGTGTACAATATTTTGATATAGTTTTGTTGGTTTAACAATATTTTATGCATACCCTTAACTGGGTGTCGATTCTTTTTGGGACACCATGCATACCGTTTATTTTTAGACTTACAGAAGATATAAAATCTTATCTTTCTGCCATTGGGATAAAGTTTGTTCAGACGGTTACGTAAAATTATGTCTGCGAAAAAAGTTGGACGGTGTCATTCAAATGGGAACCTGTAATTAATAATAATTGTTGATATTGTCGACCATAAAAGCTTGAACAATTGAATATTAAAATAAAGTAGGTGGAGGTTTCCGTCTCTCGCGCTAACGTAACAAGTAATTGAAGGAACTTTAATGATACATGTATAATTTTTATTTTTAAAACAGCCACGTTTGTGTAGATCCTCTTTGTAGGATTATTTTTATTCAATTTCGTTGTTTCTTCTATTATAATCCGGTCCTCAAAGTAAAATCCGCGGTCCAACTATCTCCTGGAGGTCAAACTTTGCCTTCTATGTGCTATTAGTAAGCTTCTGGGTCTGCTGCGAGCCACCAGCGGCTAATGGACTGATCAAGTCACTAGTGTCACATTGGTCCCTAGCGACGCACTGGCCACTAGTATATGGGCCGCTAGTGATATACTGGCCATAAGGGGCTTTCGGGGTTGGCCCAAGGGCCGCTAGCGACATGCTATCCTGAACTCGTCTACAGATCTGTAGTCACTAGCGATCCATTAGGGGCTTTCTTCATCGGTGTGGGTCAATTGCTAAGTCTGGTCTAAATTAATACATTATAATAAATTACATTGTGATATTTTATTAATTCTTCCGTTACAATGTATTGGCTATATCATTATTGTTGATATATTATTTTCGAAAGTTGTCGGTAAAGTACTCCTGATGGACGTTCTTCTGGTGCTTGCGTCTCATCCCATTAGACTTCCGATTTTCGGCTTTCTTCTCGCTAGGCGTGTTGTAAGTGGATGTGTTGTCTTCGGATTTTGTTTTGTCAAACTTCTCGTCGTCGGAGTTTGTTTGGGTTGACTTATTGTCATCGGACGCCTTGCCTTCAGAGCTCTCGTTGTTGGACTTCTTTTGTTTAGATTTGACGACGTCTGATTTTGTTTCATCCGATTGCTCTTCCTTGGACTTTTCGTCGTCGGATTTATCGTCGAATTTTGGGCTGTCTGACTTCCTTTCGTGATTGGGCTTCTTTTTATGGGACTTTTCCTCATTCATCTGATCTGCATCTGCCTTGAAAATCCTAGTTGAAACAAGACGCCCTACTTTTATTGTAGTTCGAAGATGATTACGAGAAAAAATTCTATCGATAACAGTTGTTCGTCCGTGATCTTCTACCTGAACTTCACGTAATCTAGCTCCTTTGATTGTAAACGTAACTTCAACATTTCTTCCATCAAGGGTTGTATAATTAAATGGTACTTCGGGTATGAAACTTTCGTTGATATTACGGAAAGATGATCTTGAATTATAGGTGTATCTTCTTCTAGATTTAGTCAGTTTATCTGTAGGGGTCCAGAATCGTGCTTGGGTACGCAAAACCAAACCAACCCCTAAAGCTTTTAATACTTCGAGAAAGTTTTCGCTTGTAGACAACGTGTATTTTCTTCCCAAATAGTTGTCGACATGGTCTCCAGATGCGTAAAATGGTACAAGTACCAAGAAAACCTGCAATTTTTGGTTTTAATTTCTGAATATTAATTAAAAAAAATTTTTAACTACCAGCACTGCGTCAAGGAATTGTCTGTAACTCGCCATTGCTTGTTGAACAGGGGGTGGTAAATTCAGACTAAAATTAAAATTCGTTTGGTACCTATTATACCTAATTGGAGGATTGTGTTCTTGATTGTTTTGTTAAATAATTAATTGGTTTAAATTTTTATGAGTTTTTCTAACGTAGACGTTAGGCGGTTCCAAAAATGTTTATAATATTAATGACCTTCGCATTTAATTTAATGGTTTGTTCCTCTGCAAATATTTTGAAGGCGTTTCTGGAGTATAACGGCACGTTAAAGATGGCTTCCGGGGGATGGAATTCATCATGGAGGGCAGAATCCTCGGGTGGGGGTTACAATGAGGGACTAGGGATCCGCATATCAGTCTTCGACCGAGAAGCAATACAATACGTGGCAATACCCTTGACGATATGAAATGGCCATTGTTTGCCAACCTTTTCGTAACCCCCCCCCCCTAACAATTACGAAATAGCTTTAAATTTTATTTAGTTTCCTTTATTATACAGATAATATATTTGACAATACGTTACAGAAAGTGGGGCTAAAGTATCTCTGTCTTTATTCTTTTGTGAATCCTAGTTGCAACTACATTTCCAGCTTTTATTACCATAGTAAGGGTGTCGGGAGAAAATGTTCTATCGATGGTAGCTGTTTGATTGTTTTCGTCTACTTGAACTTCATGAAGTGTATTCCCATCTACAGTTACAGTAGCTGTGACTATTCTTTCATCGGCGGTAACGTAAATAAATGGTACATCCGGTGTAAATGTTTCGGTGACGTTATACAACATCCCTTCGGAATCGTAGGTGTATGCGTTACCCTCTTTGGTCAATACAACTGTAGGTTTAAATAGCACAGATATTCCTCGAATACCTTCATCAACGTTCAAAGCTTCTAGGACGGCCTCAAAATTTTCACTTGAATAGAAATAATATTGTAATCCCAGATAGTCATCGACGTGATCCCCAAATGTGAGTCCCAGGAAAATCTGCAATTATTTGGTAATTTTTGCAGGAATATTTGTTAATTTAATTACCGTTACTGCGATAAGGGTTTGTTTAAACCATGCCATTTTAATCGAAGGGTGAACCTCGGGCTGAATTATTTTCTAATTGGTATTAAAAAAAATACTGTTAAATATTTAATTGGTTCAGGTTTTGAAGAAAGAATTAATTAGAGAATATTATTGGGTACCTATTGTGTTGAAATATTTAATTTTGTTTTTATGGGGGTTTGAAATTATTAATTAATTATGGCCCCCGTCATAATAAAAAAAATTGTGAAATAGAACCGAAAGTAATTTTTTTATAATTTTCCGTATTGGTATGGGGGTTGGCCTTGAGGGTAGCAATTCTCCCTTCAATCCTTGTTCATTTATTTTTCTCACTGAAATCTATTAGGGAATAATTTTATGAATGTCCGTACCAACCCTATCACTGTCTGAAGAAAGTTTAACAAAAAGATGGAAGCGCTCCTCTTACAACCGAACTGCTGAATTGTTTCTTTCACTTTAGAGCTTGGACTTTTGCTGTGAAATATAGAATGATGCACTTTTTTGAGACAGATCAGGAATGGTACGGACTTTAAATTTGACAAGGAGGCGATTTTAACTTAGGGGTGGTGGAAGAAGAATAATCGGCAAAATATTAGTCAAACAAATTAGTTTATATTATATATACTAATCCTTTTAAAAGTTTGTAATAAATATATCATTTCCTGCTTTTTTCTGTAACTTCATCTTTTTCTTCTTTTTTTCTTCCTCTTTGACCAAGTTCCTTCTAATACCTGAAGATTTGTGGCGTCTGACTGCAATAACATGCCCGACTTCTATTGTTATCGTAAGAGTATCTTTAGTAAATTTCCTGTCTATGGTTGTTGTTCGCCCATTTGCTTCTACCTGAACTTCATGGAGCGTATCTTTATCCGCTGTAATGGTAGATTTAACGGTTCTTCCATCAATTGTTTCAATGATATTTGTTTCACCCAATTCGAAGTCTTGTATCGCGCGGTAAAATGGGGACGATGACCAATAAAAGTATTTGTGTGCAACTGTCAAAAAAAGGTCACTTTTTTTGTTTGATTTTGAGTCGTGAAGTAGCACATTTGTTTATAGTAAAATAAAACCTTGACAACGTAAAAAAAGCCCTGACAACGTAAAAAAAAGACTTTTTTTTACCGGCCGACAAAGACTTTTTTTTACGGGTCATGATCTTGAATGAAATTAGCTTTTAATTTTATGTAAAGATTCGATCGAAACTTTAATTTTGGTAATTTTTCACAGTTGCACACAAAATTTTGTATGCCACATGGCCGTGAACTATCTTTTTTTTATTCGAATGATTATTTGGCTCGGCCTTCGCCTCGCCAAATAATATTCATTCTAATAAAAAAAAGTGCTACTTCACGGCCTTGTAACATAAATAACTATTTTGTCCTGATTTCTGTAAGTAGTCTGTGGGGTGCCATAATAGTGCCATAGGACGCATGTACCATAAACCCAATTCATTTAAAACGGCACCAAAGTTTTCGCTTGATTCGTAGCTATAGTATCTGTTCAAATAGTCGTCAATTGCACCGTTCGTAAAAGATGGTACGAGTACCAACACAGTCTGCAAAATTTTTTAAATGATTAGTGAAAGTATAATTTTTTTAAAAATAAATTATTACCATCAACGCTTTTAAACTTTCCATTATTGTAACATCGAGTATTACTGAAGTATATTATTCAGTTAATTGTACCTTTTTATAATCATAGTCGTTGGGGTAATTTTATTCGTTAAAAAATTAATTAGGATCGTTTAGAATTTAATTTGCGGGACCAAACGGTTTATGGAATATTTTGCGTCATGGGTGAAGAAAACTTTATCTGTTTTCCCATAAATCAAGACTAAAAGCTTGTGTACGCTAAGGTTGGATGGTGGTAGGATACTCAAACTTCCCCCCACAGCCTTCTTTGGGACGAACCAGACCTGATCAGGATTTTTAAAACCTTCTTCAGTATTTTTTTGGGGTATTATTGTACCAAATCCCAATCCGTTACAAATTTGGACATCAATTGCAACATGAAGCTTTAGGGTAGGTAGGGAAGGGGGGTGTTATTAAGAAAATAATTAAATATTTAATTCCTTTATTATAATATATTTAACATATATTATAGAATTGCCTTCTGGAGTTTATTGGTCTTCCTCTTCCTTTTCTATATTTTTTTCTTCTTCCGTTTCGGACCCCTTTTTAGGTAGTGTGTATTTTTTGTGATATCTGACTGCAGTAATCGACCCCACTTTTATTTTTATAGTAAGTGTTTCTTTAGTAAATTCTCTATCGATGATGGTTACTCGTCCATTAGTTTCTTCCTGAAGTTCACGGAGTGTGTCTCCATCGGCGGTGAAAGACGACTTAACGTTTCTACCGTCAAGCGTTTTAACATTTTTTTTGTCATCCAGACGAAAGTCTTGGTTCAGGACGGCAAGAATTGATACGGAAATATAGGTGTATACATCTCCCGATTTTCTTAAGCAGTCGTTAGGGTACCATAATGGTGCTATGGGACGCAGATACCATAAGCCTAGAGCGCTCAATACGGCACCAAAGTTTTCACTTGATTCGTAGACATATTGTTGGTCCAAATAATCGTCAATCGAAGCAGTTGTAAAAGATGGTACAAGTATCAAGACAGCCTGTAAATTTTTAAATGATTAATGAAAAAATAAATTAAAATTAAATTACCATTAGCGCAAAAATCCCTTCTTTGAAATTGGTCATTATTGTAGGGGGTCGAGGATCAGACTATTCTTAAAATATATTCCGCTGTACCTTTTTCTTATAAACCCAATCTCATTACGATAATTATACTCAGTAAAATATTAATTACGAGTATTGGCGATTGTATTAAATATTTAGTTGTTTATAAAAATAGCAATTTGGAAATTTTCCTAAACGGCGAAATCTCGATGTGGAAGGGGAAAGGGTTACTTTTCAGGAATAGAGGAAGCAAAATGGCAAAAGGAAAATCGAGAAGATTAGAAGTTAAAGCGGTCGAATGGGGGGGGGGGGATGCAAAGGGTGGGAATCGAGAAAGAGAGTTCGGGAAATTTAGGGTGAGCGGGGGTGGCAGTAAAAAAAATTAAAATAACGTAGAAGTTTGATATGAAGGATGATTGCTTACGTCCTGTACGTAACAAAACGTTGTCGCGTTTCACGTACAGCAAGGAAGCAAATGCTGAAGTTTTGGGGTTGGGGGTTGTTATCAAACAGAAATAATAATCAAATTAGATTGCTTCAAACATAATCCCTTTTATTATAATTTTAACATATATTAAAAAATTGCTTTCATGGGCTTATTGGTCTTCCTCTCCCTGATCGTTTTTCTTATTTTCTTGCTCCTTCTTTTCCACCTCGACGAATTTGTGATATCTGATTCCAGTAATGTTCCCAACTTTTATAACTATAGTAAGAGTATCTTCAGTAAATGCTCTGCTGATGCTAGTTACTCGTCCATTTTCTTCTTCCTGTTGCTCATGGAGTGTATCCCCAAGGGCTCTGTAAATAGATGTAATTGACCTTCCATCAATCGTTTTAGTATATTTTATTTCATTGAGATTAAACTCGTCTTTCAGGTGGTAAAGAGGCGATAAGGAATGATAGGTGTATACGTCTCCTGATTTTTTTAAGTAATCTGTAGGGCGCCAGAATGGTGCTAGAGGACGCAGATACCATAAGCCCAAACCGCTCAATACGGCGCCAAAGTTTTCACTTGATTCGTAGGTATAGTGTCTGTTCAAATAATCGTCAATCCTAGCTGTTGTAAAAGATGGTGCTAGTAGTACCAAGACAGTCTGTAAATTTTTAAATGATTGGTTTAAAATAAAATTAATTCAAAATTAAATTACCATTAGCACAGATGTTCCTTCTTTGAAAGTCGCCATTATTGTAAGCTCACCGATCAGACGATTATTGAATTTATTCGTTAAAAAATTAAATATTTATTGATTTATATAAATAGCAATTTGGAAAGTTTCCTAATGACGAAATCCCGATGTGGGAGGGGGCTTACCTTCTAAGCGAAAAGATAAACGGTCGGGAAATCAGGAAGATGAGAACTTGAATTGGTGGTGATCTAGAAAGGTAACTCGGGGAGAAGAGGCGAAATTCAAAGAGATGGGTAGGAGAAGAGCATGATACTGGAAAATAAAAAATGATAGGCGGACGATAGAGAGAGCTGGAAAGGGGTACGAATATGACCCAGGAGATTAAAGAGAAGCAAGGGGGTGTTTGACGGGTTAACAAGACTATTTTTTTTATTTTATATTTAATTCCTTTATTATCATAAATTTGTCATCGATTTTTGAAATTTATGTTTCTTCTGGTTCGTCAGGTTTCGTCTCTTCCGGTTCCGGTTGTTTCTCATTGTTGTCCTCTGGTGACTTGTCGCCCTTTATATCTTGCTTAATCGTGTGTAATCTAATTGCAGTAACATTTCCTACTTTTATTATGATAGTAAGAGTTTCATCTGTAAATCTCCTGACAATGGTAGTTTTTCGCCCATGTTCCTCTACTTGCACTTCACGGAGTACATTCTTGGTGGTTGTAAAGGTAGATTCAACTTTTCTTCCATCGATTGTTTCAATCGACTTTGGTGTGTTCAGATTAAATTCTTGTAACATAGGGTAAATGAAAGAATCGGAATAATAGGTGTACAGGTCTCCTGATTTCATTAACGTGTCTGTAGGGTACCAAAACGCTGCCACAGGAATCAGATACCATAATTCCAAAGTACCCAATAATTTATCAAAGTTTGCTTGTGATTGGTATGTGTAATGTTTACCCAAATATTTGTCGATCGTATCTTCTTCCTGAGCTTCATCCCCATTAGATTGGACAAGAAACAAAAAAATCTAGAAAATTGTTAGGTGCTAATTACTGAAAATATTTAAAAAAATAAATTACCGTTAAAGCAAAAAGACTTTCTTTGAAAATTGGCATTGTTGTTGAAACAGAGATTAGACTCCTCTAGCGAATAATGTTCAGGTAATAAATTGTAGAAGTGTAATAAAAAAAAATTAATTAGGAGTGTTATGGGTAAAGGCTATTGTTTTCAGAATTGATTCGTTTTTAATTTTTATGGGTTTTTAAGAAAAGCACGCCCGTATACTTCTTCGGGTTTTTCTCGGATTTTCCTGGACTACCCACACGTTCCCCGAAGTTTTTCAGACTTGCCCGGTAATTCCGAAGATTTCTCTGGAACTTTCTCAAACTCTCCCGGTACTTCCCAGACTTCCTCAGGACTCGCCAGTTTTCTTCAGGGATTCTTTAGATTCCTCCGGGACATCCTGCTGCTTTGGGAATTCTGAAGACTTCTCCTCGGACGTCTCCGGGACTTCCCATAATTTCCTCAGAGGTTCTTTAGATTTTTCTGGGACACCCGTAGACTGCTTTGGGAATTTTGGAAGACTCTCCTAGAATTTCTCCAACTTCCTCGGGCGTCTCCGGGACTTCCCAGATTTCCTCAGAGGTTCCTTATATTTCTCCGGGACATCCGCAGACCGCTTTGGGAATTCTGAAGACTTCCCCTAGAATTTCTCCGACTTCGTCAGGAGTTCCTCGGGTGTCTCCGGGAGTGCCCGTACACTAAACTTCTCACTTGGTTTATCCTTCACCTTGCCCCCCCCCCCGGAAATTGTATTTATAAATATAATTTTGAGAGTTTTCTAAGGGCGCACTTTTGTTCGTGGCGCCTTCATTTACGTGCTGGACGTAACAAACCGTATTCCCATTTTACCAACAGCAAGGATGCAAGTGGCCGCCTACACATTTGCATATTGGTCCTGAAGTTTCGGGGCTGGGGGGTGTCGGAAAGAAATAATAATTGCATCATACATACATAATCCCTTTATTATAATAATACTACCATATATTATAAAATTGCTTTCATAGGTTTATTTTTTCTGGTGTTTCTTCTTCTTCTTCTTTTTCTTGCTCGTCCTTTTTATTAAAGTTCATTGCGATGTTGTGATATCTGACTGCAGTAATGTTACCCACTTTTATTTTTATAGTCAGAGTATATCTAGTAAATTCCCTGTCGATGGTAGTTACTCGTCCATTGTTTTCTTCCTGATGTTCACGAAGTGTATCCCCATCGGTTGTAAACGTAGATTTAACGGTTCTTCCGTCTAGTGTTTGAGTAGTTTTAGTTTCTTCCAAACGGAAGTCTTGTTCCAGATGGTAAAGAAACGATACGGAATGATATGTGTATACGTCCCCCGATTTTTTTAAGTAATCTCTTGGTTTCCATAATGGTGCTACAGGACGCATATACCATAAGCCGAGAGCGTCTAGTACCTTATCAAATTTTTCGCCTGATTCGTAGTCGTAGTATTTATTCAAATAATCGTCAATGGTAGCAGTCGTAAAACATGGTACAAGTATCAAGACAGGCTGAAATTTTTTTAGATGGTTCGTGAAAATGTAAGGAAATTAAAAATTAAATTACCATCAGCACAAAAATCACTTCCTTGAAACTTTTCATTATTGTAAGATCAACGATTAGACTATTATGGAAATATATTCCGTTGTATTTTTTTTATAACTATGGTCGTTAACGATAATTTTACTCGTTAAAAAAATTATTGCGTTATTATAATTCTAGCAAATTGGAAATTTTCCTTAACGATGAAATTCCCGTTATGGAAAGGGGTTACCTTTCGGAAGTCAAGGGAAGCGACAAAATTAAGGGAATTCGGGATAATCGCTTGATAATGGAAAATAAAAAAATAGAGAGGGAAGGAATATGACCCAGGAGAGCAAAGAGACCCAACGCAGTAGGAAGGAATTGGAAATGTTTGAGATCAGGTCGACTGCGGAATTAGGAAAAGGGAATCAAAGTCCCTAAATAATAATTGTGTCATATTTATCATTTTTTATTATCGATTATGAAATTGATTTTTGGGATTTATTTTTCTTCCGGTTCGCCGCTCTTCGTCTCTTCCTGTTCTAGCTTCTGATTGTTGAATATATTCTGATTGAGCTCTTGGTACTTCCTCCCCTTTTCAGGGAGTACGAACTTGTGTAATCTAATCGCAGTAATATTACCTCGTTTTATTACTATAGTAAGAGTTTCATCAGTAAATGTTCTGTCGATCCTAGTTATTCGTCCACTTTCTTCTACCTGAACTTCCCGGAGTGTATTCTCGTTGGCTGTGAAGGTAGATTCAACGTTTCTTCCATCAATCGTTTGAAATGAAGATGGTTTGTTCAAATAAAATTGTTGTACCGTGACGTAAACGAAAGACTCGGAATAATAGCTGTAAAGTTTTCCAGATTTCGTTAAAGTATCTGTAGGATACCAAAATGGCGCAACAGGAATCAGATTCCATAATTCCAAAGTGCTTAATAAAATATCAAAATTTGCGTTTGGATCGTGTGAGTAATGTTTACCTAAATAGTCGTTGATTGTTTTTCTGACCTTGCGAGATGATGATACAAGAACAAAAAAAATCTGGAAATGTTTAAAATTAGTGAAAATTATTAATTAAAAAAATTCAATTACCATTAACGGAAAAAAATTGGAAATTTTCATTATTGTAGGTGTGAAAATTGCTGAAATATATTTTTCAGGTAACGCAGTAAGAAAAGTATTAATTAGGAGTGTATTGGTATTGATTATTTTTATGGGTGTTAAAAAATAACAATTTAAAATATTCTGAATTCAAAAATATGATTTAAAAAAAATTAAATAACCGTCCCTGATTTTTAAAAACTCGTTTTTTGTAATAAAAAAATTTTCTTCTTCTGTATTTTCTTATTGCAACCAAAATTGGTGCAATAATTTCGACATGGGGTTTTTAAATTTAAAAATTAATTAAAACACATAACACATTACAGCTCAATTGCTGTACCTTACCATTGTTAGAAACTAATTGCCTGTTAAGTAATAAATTTAAATTTTTTCAACCTTATTGCGTCTGCAAGACATATTTTAGTGTCTTTTCTTATTATATCGAATAATAATTAAAACCAGATTTAAAAATTATTTCCTTTTGATTTTCCCTAAGGTATTTTTTTTTCTTGCCGAAGGCCACTGGTTGTTAACTAAATCAACTTTACGATATAAAACATATCCTTGAGCTTCTTAAATAACTCGGTTATTGTATTATCGATACTTTGTTCTCCTTCATTAAATTTTAATACCTATTGTTGCAATATAATTTCTAAATATATGTTGCAATTATTTTTCGAAGGCTCCGACGTAAAACTACTTATTGCATAATTTTTTTTAGGAGAAACGAAACCTGGCCACCCCGTAACACGAACAGGTTCTGATAGGCGTCCAGATGCAGTTCGCGAGGAGTCCTCCAGGACGCATCAGGACACCCAAGACCATCACCACGTCGACCATGAAACAGACGCCGCCCACCAAGATAGGTCAGTAGCTCAGTGTTTTTATTTGGGTCCTAAATATAGAAAGACCAAGTAAACAGTCATTGGAGCATCAGAACGAACCTATTGTGTGTGTCTTCTTTTTTTGGCCGAGTCCAAGGACTTATGTGGTAGAAAGCGCGTGATTTGAATGATATTCGGATGGACGTTGCCCTTCCTGCATTGCACTTCTTGTGATTATTCGACCATGTTTGGATGTTATTGCATTTATATTGGTGCCATTGTCAGTGTTATGTATTGTTGAAAAGAATGAATGGAATGTATGCAGGAAAATAATAATTTTTAATGGAAACATTATACTGTTTCCTTTGAATAGAAATGAAATTACAAAATTGTGATCAGGAAATAAAAATTGCGAGCGCGTGTTGATGCAGAAGGAAAATTAAAGAGGGTGGGGAAGAATGCATGGGGTGCTGACGCGGCGGGGTACGCATAAGAAACAGACAAACGAAAATGGTAGGAGTAAAAAAGGTTCGGGTGAAGCGAAGGAAAACTGCAAGAGGTAGGAGGCAAATAAGAAAGTGTTCTTAGAGAGAAGGAAAAATTAATGAAAATTGGAATGAGATAACATGGGAAGATGTAGGAACGGGTACGTATAACAACCAAGAAGTGGGTGGAAGATGGGGAAGTAAGGAGTGACAAAAAGTCCAGATGGGGTAAAGTTAAAAAAAGGGCAAAAATGGGGAAGTGGGGGGTGTTGGAAAATACAGTGGAGGAAATATGTATAACTTCGAAAAATATAATAATGAGAAGGGGAAATTGAAGAGGACGAAATAAAAACAGGACGTAGGCAAAAGCAGGAAGGAGCGGGTATTAAAAAAAATCAACACCCAAAGACAAAATTAGGGGAGAATGGGGGAAGGTATGAGCTTTAGATGGAAAAGAATTGGTTTCCATTTTCCGCGAATTTTTCCTTTGTTATCAGCCACCACTACGTGTATGTAAGCCCCCCTCCCATTTTTCCTGCTCCCTACCTCTCTCTCTTTTTCACTTCCTCCCAACTGTTCCCTGTAACGTACTTTCCCCTTCTTTCTATTTACAACGTCCTTGTCCTCATAGCTTTGTCTCACTTTTTTTTACATTTTTACTCTACTCCCCTCCCCCTTCTAGAACCTTCCTTACAGATCCTGTATTTAACATTTCCCCACGTTGTCTCTCTCTCTCTCTCTCTCTCTGCGTGACTTCTTTCCGCTCCCAACCCTTTGTCCACATTTCGTCCCTTCTTTTGTCCTTCTCCTTAACTTTTTCCGCCCCATAGCTTTCCTGTTAATCCCATTCCTTTTCAACTCTTTCGTTCATCGCCCATTTAATCCATTCCCTATATTTTCTTTTTCTCCCTTCTTATAATTTATAATTTTTCCTTCACTTCTTTAACAATTTTAATTTTTTTTAATTTTTCCTGTATCATATTTCCCCCACTCTTTGAATTTTTGTTAATTGCTGCACGTGTGGAAAGTCTTCACATCAACATAATCATTTTTATCGTAAATATTAAACGATTGAATCTAATTCTTCTTTTAGATAACTTTATTTTAAAAATATTTCAGTCATTTTTTATGTAGGTTTGATTTAGCACCTCCTTGAACTTTAAATGGGTACCTCCTTGTATGTAATCGAAACCACTTTTCATGTCTTTCCTTTTTTAAAGCATGGTTACACTGACAGAGTATCGATGACGATGCCGGAACGTGCCCCTTTTTACGTTAAATGGTCTTTCAAAAGCTTTTGTTCGATTTTTAACCCTGTTAGAATAAAATCAATACTCGTAAGGGTTAACTAAATTAAACGAGATTTAAAAAAAAAGCGTCAAGGAAGAAAATTCAATTTATTTTCGGTACCTCATGTCCTTGGATGCGTTACTGATTAAAAATGTACCCCGGGGAAAAACATCGCTTCCAGTAATCAAGACATCAAACTCCATTTTTCTCTGTCATAACATTAGCAATACCGATAAACCTTATCTTTGATGCGGATAAGGCTGATAAGGGAAGGTGGTGACTGATGGATGCACGAAGTTAATAGAACTTGTACCGACATAGCCTAATGGCAGTGACGCGTAATTTTTCCCAATTTTCCCCCATTCATCCTTGTAAACCTGAATGAAAAATCCTGGATGTGACAGTGTTTGTTATTATTATGAACAACATGTGTGCGTGTGTGTGATTAACTTTTTAGTTTATAATTAATAATTGATAGGCATGAGTAACGTAATGGATTTGGATCCTTTGTTTTTTATGCTCAGACAGACTAGTAAAAATAGCTCGAAGGTTTTCAAGAAGAAGAAAAGTGTCAAAATCGATAGGAAGCTGAGGTTTGTGTAATTTTTTTGGGTATACATTAAAGTTTTTGTCAAGTGTTTTCTTTTTATCGTTTTTATCATTCTACGTTGCACTTGATTTAATAATTTTAGAGTTGGTTACACATATGGTTTGTTGTAAGTTAGTTATTACACAATAAAAACTAAACACTGTAGGTAGTTTTTAAATTTGTTTAATACAAAACACATAATTTTTTTAATTATCAAATTTTTATTGAAGTCTAAGAATGTTTTTTTCTTTTTCCAGTACTGTTAGTCTTCCAGCATATACAGGAAATAAAAAGAGAACTTCCACGAATGTAACACGATCGGAAAGTGTAAAAGAACAATCCGAAAAGGTAAGAATTTTAATTGTTTTTATTCATCCACAATGCACAGGACGTTACAGAACCGAACTAGCCTAAAAATGAACCCTCTCCAACCCCACTGACTAATTTCAATCAAAAATAAAGTTTATTATTTTAATTTTAATTTCTCGTTGCTTCAAAATACAGTAAACAAATCAACTTATGGCATATTTATGAGCTTAGATATTATGAGGTGTTTTATTAAGAATCGGATGTCCATAACAGACAACGTTATTCAGATCGTGATCTAAGAATGACTATAAATAAATATAATGTGCAAATATTGTATTTCCCTTGCCCATTGAATCATCGTGTTTGTATAAATTTATCGGGTTTGTCCTATAATCGGGATCTACTTAATGTGGTTGTTGACAAAAAGAAAAATTGTTTGTTTAGAAATTTTAAAACCTACAAGCAGTCTGGTAGAAAGAAAGAAAATAAAAAAATTGGGGAAGGGGTTTCTCCTAACGTAAAACTGTTTACTTCGTTATCGTTGTTGCAGTCCGGTCCTGCTAAGGTCGTGGTTAATTTACATTGAGAACCATGACCAGAACTGAACTAACCCAAAGGGATTTTTCAGTTTAGAAATAAAAATTCAAATATTTCTGTTAGGTTTGTTTATTATCCTTGTGTTGCATCAATGAGAAAAAAAAGGAGACCAGGAGGGAGGGTAGTACGTGAAAATGTAAAGAGATCGAAATTAAGAGTTGGAAGCGTGGAAATAGACCCAAGATAGGTAATGGGGGTGGAGCGAGAAAGATAAGTTTTTTTTTAAATTGTTTTTCTTGCCGACGTTTTTTCTTTCCCCCATCGCGTCCCTTAATTCATTTTCCTTCTAACCTATTTACAGCAATTTTTTCTTCCCACCCCTTTTTATTCGGAACTAACCTTTCTCTCAAGTTTTCATTACATCCACATTCGTAAGAGTTGGGGGATGAAGTTTGTCATGCTCCCACCCGTGATTATTCCCCTACTTTCGTCTAATTCCCACAATTTCCTTGACTTTTACTTTTAAGTCTGGTTCCCTTTTGCCTTGAACCGCCCTAAGCGTTAGCTCTTATTTGGTTGAAATTTTGGCCGTCAGTTCCAAGATCCGACTAGTCCGGTCCTGACCACAGCTTTCCCAGTCGATCTTTAACTCCCAATTTTTAATAAATCGCGATTGCAGTTATTTTCCAAAAAAAAAATGGACAGACCTTACGTAAGTCCATATAAATTTTTGATATTTAACTGAAATATTCCTTTGGGTTAGTCCGGTCCTGATCATAGTTCTCAGGATTAATTAAAGATTTCCTTTAATTGAAGTACTAACCCAATGTAATATAAAACTCGAAAACTAAATTCAAACTCTTCAAAAAGATATTTTGATCAAGGAGGGAGTCCTAAATTGCAATATTCCCTTGGGGTGGGTAGTCCTATCCTGTGCTGGCCATGATCTCCACAGTCAATGTTTTGATGCTATTTTTAATGAGTTTTTGGTTTACTTAAGAAATAAACGGACAAAACGAACTTAAATGTACAATAAAGTCGTGTAGAGCGGGGGAGGCCCTAACTTGGAATATTTCCTTGGGTTAGTTCTGCCCTGGTTATAGTTCGGACACTCGATTTTTTAATCCAATTTGTGACCTGATTAAAGACATTTCCTCCAAAAAAACTGGACAAAACTAACTTCATTTATATGATAATGTTTTGCCGACTGAAATAGTCCTTTGGGTTAGTCCGGTCCTGTCATGGTTCTGCAGATCGATTGCAACTGCATTGTTGGATGTATTATTAGCTTAATTTGATTTAAATCGTTAAGCTAAATCCGATTATCGTCGAGGTTGTGGAATTTTTCCTACGCAAAATGTATGTACAAGTTTTTTATTTTCTGTGTTTGTAATAAAAATTTAAAAATATTACAAAAACATTTTGCGTTGTGGAAAAATTCCGCGATCATCAGAACAGGTTTGCAATTTGCATTTATGGATGATTCAACATACGAAATTTTTTTTATTTACAGAGAAAACAGAGAAGGAACATCAGCGACCCTCTGCGGAACACCACAAAGTAAGTGCCTTTTATTACTCCTACCTCTACGGATTGGTTTTGTTTTGCCATTTTTTAGTCGCCTCGAATAAATCACTTGGAAGCACGTTTTGTGTCTGGCCCAGTGGTCTTAACGTTTTCTTCTTTTTCGAATAATTCAACTATATTTAGCTGTTTGAATCTGACTTCGGGGGGACTATCCAAAAGTTAACCCTGTAGCGCCTGCGTCCCCGCCAACACTTTCTCTATAGATCGCGACTGCGGTTTTACCGGGTCTGCAATATTTTTGCGGGATTCCGGGATTTTTTCTTATTTTCTCGTTAATGTGTAACAGAAAAAAGTGTTTCTGCCGAAACGAAATTATTTGATCCAACCTCTGGTTCTTTTAGTTTTCGATTTGCACACCAGCATTAAAATCATCCAAAAATAAACTTGTTTTGTTCTTGTTATTTAAGTGTACGTTTCAGATAAAAATAAGTCTTCGTGTTGTAATAATAATAATTCGGTGCTCATTTTTAGCAATAAAAAATTAAGAAGCAAGCGTATGCTGATAGTAATAAAAATTTGTTAAATATTGTGCCTTTTTCGTTAAAAAAATGTATACCTTGATCGGTGAGAAAGTGAAAAGTTATTTTTTTATTAAAAATGTGAGACATGGATAGAGTGTCTGAAACGCATCATGTCCATATCCAGTTCGTTGGGTGCTGACCAAAAATCGCTCTGTTCCGACAGGTGATTATTTTTAATGTTATTTTTGTTAAATGCATGTGCGTGTCGATGGTTTGTTTACTTTCATCCGCGGAATGCATGTATGAACGAGTCAAGGAAACATTTCTGTTAAAGAATGTCTCTTGGAAATATTTTGGCAAGCGTTCGTAAATTTTTGACCCATTTGCTCTGTCAGTTAACAAGTACTTTTGCTTTTGAAGATTTTTTTTGTCTCTTGTAATAATCCTCTAGGAAACGACTATTTTAAATTTTTCTAAAACTGGTATATCAAAGTTTGAGCCAAAAATATTACCCGAAAAGAATTATTGTTTGTTTGAACGCAGTAAAGCAAAGTATCTAGTCTGAGTAAAAATAAAATGAGTCGGTTCTGAGTTGGGATCGTTCCCTATCTCTATCCAGCTAACTGGAGGTCCCTATGGTTTTGTTTTTTTGGACATAATTTGATAACTTGGGGAAAAAAATAAAAACTCCCTGAAAATGGAATGGGTAACGTATCCCTCCACGATTTTCATTGTTTGTGCATTTAAAAGAGCATTTTTGTCCCCCTTCCTTGATATAACGTTTGCGTAATAAAAATTTAGCAAAAAAAAGCAAGAAACTGTGTGGAAATGAAACGGCGTGTTTGAATAGGCGTTTGTTAACCTTCGCGTCTGTTTATTTTCTAAAACTCGTGTTGTAGTCAGTCTATTTTGTATGAATTTTAAAAGAGGATTTACTTTTCTTTTCAATGGCAGCATTTGCATTCAGAACACTTACGCAATGTTTGAAAAGAAAAGGTTTGAAGATGCTTTCTCTTCTCTTTTCAGTGATTAGTTACATTATAAAAATTTGAAAGAAAAATCCGCATACACCTGCAAGAAAATCTAGAAAGAGCGCGTTTCGGGGCGCATTAACATTTTTCAGTTTCTTCGTTAAGATTATTTATTATTTTACTAGCATTTTCTCCTCTTTACAGTGATATTATATTTTCAGGAGGTTACAAAACGAAAATTTTCAGAAGTAAAAAAAAACGTATTTCAAAAAGCTCGCTTAACTCTTCTTCTGTGTTTTCCCTAATTTCCCGATACATTTTATTTTACATGCATCTGAAAGAGAATTTTCTCCTCTTTACAGTGATATTATATTTTCAGGAGGTTACATCATGAAAATTTTAAGAAAAATGCATAAAAGTAAAAAAACTAAAAAGAGTGTATTTCAAGATGCTCCCTTAACTCTTCTTCTGTGTTTTCCCTAACTTTCCGATTCATTTTATTTTGCATTCATATGAAAGAGAATTTTCTCCTCTTTACAGTGATGTTACATTTTCAGGAGGTTACATCATGAGAATGTTAAGAAAAATGCATAAAACTAAAAAACTAAAAAGAGTGTATTTCAAGATACTCCCTTAACTCTTCTTCTGTGTTTTCCCTAACTTTCTTATTCATTTTATTTTACATGCATCTGAAAGAGAATTTTCTCCTGTTTACAGTGATATTATATTTTCAGGAGGTTACATCATGAAAATTTTAAGAAAAATGCATAGAACTAAAAAAAGTAAAAAACTCATATTTCATGATGCTCCCTTAACTCTTCTTCTGTGTTTTCCCTAACTTTCTTATTCATTTTATTTTACATGCATCTGAAAGAGAATTTTCTCCTGTTTACGGTGATATTATATTTTCAGGAGGTTACATCACGAAAGTTTTAAGAAAACTGCATAAAACTAAAAAAAGTAAAAAAAGCGTATTTCAAGAAGCTCCCTTAACTCTTCTTCTGTGTTTTTCCTAATTTCCCGATGCATTTTATTTTACATGCATCTGAAAGAGAATTTTCTCCTCTTTACAGTGATGTTACATTTTCAGGAGGTTACATCATGAGAATGTTAAGAAAAATGCATAAAAGTAAAAAAACTAAAAAGAGTGTATTTCAAGATGCTCCCTTAACTCTTCTTCTGTGTTTTCCCTAACTTTCCGATTCATTTTATTTTGCATTCATATGAAAGAGAATTTTCTCCTCTTTACAGTGATGTTACATTTTCAGGAGGTTACATCATGAGAATGTTAAGAAAAATGCATAAAACTAAAAAACTAAAAAGAGTGTATTTCAAGATACTCCCTTAACTCTTCTTCTGTGTTTTCCCTAACTTTCTTATTCATTTTATTTTACATGCATCTGAAAGAGAATTTTCTCTTCTTTACAGTGATATTATATTTTCAGGAGGTTACATCATGAGAATGTTAAGAAAAATGCATAAAAGTAAAAAAACTAAAAAGAGTGTATTTCAAGATGCTCCCTTAACTCTTCTTCTGTGTTTTCCCTAACTTTCCGATTCATTTTATTTTGCATTCATATGAAAGAGAATTTTCTCCTCTTTACAGTGATGTTACATTTTCAGGAGGTTACATCATGAGAATGTTAAGAAAAATGCATAAAACTAAAAAACTAAAAAGAGTGTATTTCAAGATACTCCCTTAACTCTTCTTCTGTGTTTTCCCTAACTTTCTTATTCATTTTATTTTACATGCATCTGAAAGAGAATTTTCTCTTCTTTACAGTGATATTATATTTTCAGGAGGTTACATCATGAGAATGTTAAGAAAAATGCATAAAAGTAAAAAAACTAAAAAGAGTGTATTTCAAGATGCTCCCTTAACTCTTCTTCTGTGTTTTCCCTAACTTTCCGATTCATTTTATTTTGCATTCATATGAAAGAGAATTTTCTCCTCTTTACAGTGATGTTACATTTTCAGGAGGTTACATCATGAGAATGTTAAGAAAAATGCATAAAACTAAAAAACTAAAAAGAGTGTATTTCAAGATACTCCCTTAACTCTTCTTCTGTGTTTTCCCTAACTTTCTTATTCATTTTATTTTACATGCATCTGAAAGAGAATTTTCTCCTGTTTACAGTGATATTATATTTTCAGGAGGTTACATCATGAAAATTTTAAGAAAAATGCATAGAACTAAAAAAAGTAAAAAACTCATATTTCATGATGCTCCCTTAACTCTTCTTCTGTGTTTTCCCTAACTTTCTTATTCATTTTATTTTACATGCATCTGAAAGAGAATTTTCTCCTGTTTACGGTGATATTATATTTTCAGGAGGTTACATCACGAAAGTTTTAAGAAAACTGCATAAAACTAAAAAAAGTAAAAAAAGCGTATTTCAAGAAGCTCCCTTAACTCTTCTTCTGTGTTTTTCCTAATTTCCCGATGCATTTTATTTTACATGCATCTGAAAGAGAATTTTCTCCTCTTTACAGTGATGTTACATTTTCAGGAGGTTACATCATGAGAATGTTAAGAAAAATGCATAAAAGTAAAAAAACTAAAAAGAGTGTATTTCAAGATGCTCCCTTAACTCTTCTTCTGTGTTTTCCCTAACTTTCCGATTCATTTTATTTTGCATTCATATGAAAGAGAATTTTCTCCTCTTTACAGTGATGTTACATTTTCAGGAGGTTACATCATGAGAATGTTAAGAAAAATGCATAAAACTAAAAAACTAAAAAGAGTGTATTTCAAGATACTCCCTTAACTCTTCTTCTGTGTTTTCCCTAACTTTCTTATTCATTTTATTTTACATGCATCTGAAAGAGAATTTTCTCTTCTTTACAGTGATATTATATTTTCAGGAGGTTACATCATGAGAATGTTAAGAAAAATGCATAAAAGTAAAAAAACTAAAAAGAGTGTATTTCAAGATGCTCCCTTAACTCTTCTTCTGTGTTTTCCCTAACTTTCCGATTCATTTTATTTTGCATTCATATGAAAGAGAATTTTCTCCTCTTTACAGTGATGTTACATTTTCAGGAGGTTACATCATGAGAATGTTAAGAAAAATGCATAAAACTAAAAAACTAAAAAGAGTGTATTTCAAGATACTCCCTTAACTCTTCTTCTGTGTTTTCCCTAACTTTCTTATTCATTTTATTTTACATGCATCTGAAAGAGAATTTTCTCCTGTTTACAGTGATATTATATTTTCAGGAGGTTACATCATGAAAATTTTAAGAAAAATGCATAGAACTAAAAAAAGTAAAAAACTCATATTTCATGATGCTCCCTTAACTCTTCTTCTGTGTTTTCCCTAACTTTCTTATTCATTTTATTTTACATGCATCTGAAAGAGAATTTTCTCCTGTTTACGGTGATATTATATTTTCAGGAGGTTACATCACGAAAGTTTTAAGAAAACTGCATAAAACTAAAAAAAGTAAAAAAAGCGTATTTCAAGAAGCTCCCTTAACTCTTCTTCTGTGTTTTCCCTAATTTCCCGATGCATTTTATTTTACATGCAGCTGAAAGAGAATTTTCTCCTCTTTACAATGATATTACATTTTCAGGAGGTTACATTATGAAAATTTTAAGAAAAATGCATAAAACTAAAGAAGAAAAAAAAGGGTATTTCAAGATGCTCCCTTAACTTTTCTTCTGTGTTTTCCCTAACTTTCAGATTTATTTTATTTTGTATGCATCTGAAAGAGAATTTTCTCCTCTTTACAATGATATTACATTTTCAGGAGGTTACATTATGAAAATTTTAAGAAAAATGCATAAAACTAAAAAAAGTAAAAAAATCGTATTTCAAGATTGCTCCCTTAACTCTTCTTCTGTGTTTTCCCTAATTTCCCGATTCATTTTCTTTTACATGCAGCTGAAAGAGAATTTTCTCCTCTTTTCAATGGTATATAGTTTGCATAGGGTTATATTACAAAAATTTTGAGTCAGATACCAAAAACTGCCTGAAAATCGAAAAATTGGTATCGCTTTGCTTTTTTTTAAACTGGAAACATTTGCAATATTAATTAAGTAATAAATTATTTAAACTAATTAATTTTCCATGGTATTGTACAATAATTATTATTTATATAATTCAAGCAATTAAATAAACATTTTATCATCACTAGAAATAAATAAAAAATAGTGATAATGTTATAAGTTCTTATTTTATAATAGGTAGGTGGTTTAAAGTATTTCCCCCAAATTTTTTCTAGGATTATACATACCTACCTTTTGTTGTGTATTAGTCATCTTTTTGATAAAAGTAATCCAAACTTCAGGTGCAGGGAAACGTATGTAAAAAGTACATGTATATTTCTCGGTATACACTCAGAGAAAGATTAGATAAGATGATTGTTATGCGTTACATCAACATGTGGTCGAGTTGTTAATACCATTCAGACAAGACCCGATCAGTTCGGTGCCAATATGTTTCTTACAAACGTTTCTTTCTGCTTAAAGTGATGCTTTTGCGTGGCTAGAAATAGAAATGTAAATATCTTCCGTATATTATCGACGTTTTACGTTTTAAATTTCCGCAAGTAAGATTTCCTCACACTATTAATGTTTAGGACTTTAGCAAGCACGAATAGAACTAGAAATAATTTTAGTAATTCCACGTTTTACATTTCTGATTCTTTCTGGTAAGCTTTCAAGTGATTTATTCTTCGGTTTAAATATTTGTGCGAGTTTTATTTTATATCTTTTTTTTTCTTTTGTGTAGTGAAACCGTGGATTTGGATCAACAGGGCCTTACTTACCAGACAAATTCGGGTAGCTCCTCAAATTCGAGTTTATCTTCAAGGTGAGTTAAAAATAAATCTTTTGGATTTGATTATCAGTTTTTCATTATGTAAGGATTGAACAAAAATTTTTTTTATATGCTTATCAAACGTTGAATTCCAAAGTCATCAATAATTAACTGCAGGTGATCGCAGTTCAAACTGTTATCTATGGTATGCAGGTATCTACCTCCAGACAATTCAAATTTTGGTCCTTTGATAAAACTTGCAATTAAGGGGACTTAATTTAAAGTAAAATTCTCCCAAGGTCCCTTTTTATGGTGATCTAGATGGGCCTGCAAGCTATAACAGTTTACTTGGGGAACCCATGGTCATTAGTTTGGGTCTATGGTTACACAACATGTTGCTCATATAGATATTGTCTTTATAGTAGGTCATCAGAAAGTCCCAGCACATCCCTAGATGCAGTGTCAGGATTTGCAACAACCCACCCGGCAGGTTCGGGATGGGATAGCGATATGGAAGTTGAAGCTGACCCTCCTGACTGGCAGAGTTCGGTACCAGAAGAGGAACTTGCCAATCTCCATCCACACGAGAAAAAAAGACAGGATGTTATTAATGGTAACTTAAGAAAAATTTCTGGGTTTCCCCTTTATCTAAAAATTTGTTCTTTCAGAATTATTCCACACAGAAAGATCACATCTTCGGAATCTCAGGGTTTTAGACTACGTATTTAAAAGGCCATTGCAGTCTGCAAAACTCCTTAAACAGGAAGATATTAATCTCATCTTCCCTAACCTCAACGATCTGCTGGATATCCATTCCCATTTAAACACAGCTATGAAAAGCAAACGAAAAGAAAGTCCCGTTGTTAGGGACATTGGTGATATGCTTTTAAATATGGTATGGATTGTTACTCTTTTCTTTTGTAAGAAAAAAATGTTGAATGCTTTTTTTTTTCTAAACAGTTTGATGGTACAATGGGCGAAAATTTCCAATCATCAGCAGCAGCTTTCTGTGAGAGACAACAACTTGCTCTTGAATTTATTAAAGAAAGGCGGAAAAAAGACTCGAGGTTTGATAGTTTTCTTAGCGAATGTGAGAAAAATAATTATTGTAGGAGATTGCCATTACAAGGAATTTTACCAACAGAAATGCAAAGGTAAGAACAAGGTCAGGACGGCCAATTATTAAAATAATGACTCAAGAATGGTTGGGGGTTCTGATTTTGGGGAAGGTTTTTTGTTGTAAATTAAAGGGGGTGCAAGGGCTACATATGGTGGGGGATTTAGATCACGACAAAAACGGCGTGACGGATTGTTTCTATTTAGTCCCAATAAATTGCATCTAAATCGAGTCGAGGATAGAGAACCAAAACCCTTTGGGGTGCCAGGGGACCATGGCCCCGATCTTGTAGATGAACTTGTTGCTTAGTCTTAGTTTTATTTTAAGGTTATCAAAATATCCCCTTCTACTAGAAAGGTTAATAGATAGTGAAGAAAAAAATAAACAAAGGGAACCTGAACTTGCACAAGCCGAGCTAAACAGGCTTAAACAAGCGCATGATCGATCCAAAGAAGTTCTAAACTATGTTAATGAGGCTGCCAAAATTGCCTGTAATCGTGCTAGACTAGAAGATATTCAAAGGCATCTCGATACGTCTATCTTCGAGAAGACTGATCATACTATTGTAAATGAATTTAAGGTAAGTTTTAACATAACCTCAATTTATCATTACATAACCTATAATTTTTTTTTCTTTACAGAATTTAGACTTAACTCGTTATAATTTGATCCATGAAGGTACAATGAACCTGAGAAGACAGGGGAAGCAGTCTGTATCTTTACATATAGTTTTATTAGAAGAAGCTGTGATCCTGTTGCAAAAAGATGCTGAACGTTACGTCTTGAAGTTCTTTCAAGTCGGTACCACATCTAATCATGTTCCTCAACCCCTTGCACCTATTATAAAGACTTCTACTTTATTGGTGCGAGCGAATGCAGCCTGTAAGTTGTTTTTTTCTTAACTGTTTTATAGTTATTTTATTAATTTTTTTTATTTATAGCTAAAAGTTCCCTTTTTCTGGTCAACACGTCGACGCAAAATAGCCAAATGTATGATCTTGTTGCCAGAGATTCTTCAGAAAGAGACATGTAAGTGAATTTTATTTTTGAGACTGAACACGTGGTATCCGGCACGCGGTAAGTCGAATCTAACCAATCACACCATAGACAACTAGTCTGTGATTGGTTGAATGCGGTTTAAGGGCCACAAGCCGCGGTTCTGGTGGATCCGCAATTGACGCGGCGTACCGCACGCGGCAGACAACGTTGATGTACCCAATCACAGACTAGTAATACTTGTCTGTGATTGGTTAGATGGGGCCTACCGCACGCGCCTGCCGCGTGCCACGTCGGTCTTAATATTATAATTGTGTCTGAGGCTCTTACATTTTACTGTCGTAATAAATCTTACTATTTGTATGGTGGAGTTGTCCTACATGCAATGGAACATGAAAATAGAAATGATGGGCTGTTAGTTTGGTTCAAGGTAGATATCGTTTCGCAATAATTGCATCTGTTTGTACCTTATTCAGGAATATAGGCTAATTGTCTTGAGTGCTAGTTGTTGCTTGTGTTTACCTGAAAACGATATTAAGTTTCCTTGAACTCATGTAATGGAGATTTTTATCTGTTCAGCAGGTTTTGCACAAGTTTTAACTTTTAACTTTTTTTTTACCTTTCCTTTGATTTGAACTTCGCGTAATTGTTTAAATCAAAGGTGGCGTAAAAAAAGTAGAAAACTTTTCAAAATTGAAAATTATAGATAAATTTTGGCGCACTCTTTTGTTTAAATCGTAAACAAAGTAGGAAAGCCGAACAACCGTTGCTAACAACAAATCTTTTGTTAAAAATTTTAAAAAGAAAATGAAAAATGAAGAAAATCTTGTAGTTACACGGAAATGTTTTAATACTTTTCCACTACACCTTTGTCAGTTCCAGAGTTTTAAATTTCAGGACGACCTAGCTCCAGTTTTTGCCGCACAAACAATAATTGTATACGATTTTATTTTCATAATTTTCACTGAAAGATCCTCAATTTTTATGTTTTATACCTCGCCTAAGATTTTAAATAAAAAATGAAACTTTCACGCAAGTTTTCTACCTCGCCTTTAATTTGGCACTTTGTCATTGTACAAATCAGAGGTAAGGCAAAACAAACTAAAACAAGACGCTACGGTGCGTAAGAATTTTTAAAACGATTGTAAGTGGGTTCGATTCCTTTTAAAAAAGAAATTGATGAAGAATGATGCTTTCTCTTTTTTGTCCTGTTTAATTTTTGTGCTGGAATAAGCCAGCAAATTACACCTTCTCTTTTTAAACAAACACTTGTCACTATCTAGAAGAAGATTCACGACGTTGAAGCGTTTTTCTTTAGAATTTTTGCAAGGAAAATCAGGAGCCCAAAGCGCGCGTAACTTCAACAATGAATCAAAATTGGTCAAATTATTGCCGAGGTAGAAAATCGAAACGAAAAAAACAGCATGCAATAGCTGTTTTTAATTTGCTACACTGACCAAAAGAATTTTTGTGTAGATTTTTAGGGCGCTTAAAAAACTCTCTTTGTTATATATTTTTTCGGAAAAGGTGAGTCAGTTTCAGAAATTTTCCAGCTTCAAATTCCCGAGATCTACGTCTGAAATTTCAGGAATTTTTATTTCCATAAACTAAATTTTTTTTATTGTTAATTCAATTTTGGTGTTTGAAAACGCCGCGGTGGCCGTTTCATATAAAATCAATTGCCGCCACCAAAAAGATTAGGAAGTTTCTTTGAAGAGATTTTGTCCAAATTTTCAGAAAATGGAGCTATGAAAGCCATAAGCTGACGATATTTGAACGAAGACTAATTTTCTCTGGAAAAAGCAATATTTTTAATTTTTCTACCTCGCCTATGATTGGTCCCTTTTTAATTGTGCAAATGACAGGTAAGGTAAAAAAAATAAGGATTATTTTTTTTCTTTGAATAATATTGTGAAATAAAAAGTAAATTCGGTAAAATCATCCAATAAATCACAGGTCTGTTGATCAGGTCAGGTGCTTCTGTTTATAATTTAATATCCCAGTCAAAAAATTTAATGACTATTCTGGGATTTAAAAAACAAACTCCTTTCCATGCTTGTTTGTTCAGAATATTCTTTGAACGCTTCAAAAAGTAGGTACCCAATCAGGATCAAAAAACTTCCGAGATCTCGTCTGAAAACCTCGGGAAAGCTAAAGATTTTAATTTTGTTCTAAATTTTGCTGTCACTAGTTACTATTTCTTGTTTATTGTTCGAAGGTAGATTAATTATGCCATAACTCTTATGTTTATACAAAATTCCACCTTGGTTTGTCAATTAACTGCGCGCATCTGTAGTTTTCTTCTAGAGTTCGTGGCTGGACATCAACGTGTTGCGATGTTTTCGCCCCAGTTTTATGATTCAAATTTTGAACATTGCTCTTGCGCAAATATTTGAACCAATTTAGGATTGCTTCTTCACATTTAGTTCCTTATTATCGTGTGCTACGATAAAACGGGCGGGCCTGTTTATTTTGGCAGTTTTAAAAGAAATTATCCTAATTTTCACTTTTCCACTTCCGGATTTTGCGATCAATCCTTTCGCGGCTACGCTTATAAAAACTTTAATCTAACCAAGGTGTGAAGAAAAAATTTCTAGCTAAATAATTTTTTTTATCTTAAGACTTAAACGTTACTATTTTATATCCGCGTGTTCTTGATTTATTTTTGTATATAAACTTTTAATCCCCGGAAAATTCGATTATTGAGACGTGCTGTGATTATGATTGAGGGTTTCTGAGCCATTAGCTGTCGCTACGCGCTCCGGACACGGAGCGGTTGCTTGCTCGCGATTTTCTTTGTGCATTTTGGAAAATTTCTTAAGAAAATGCTTCAACGTCGTAAATCTTTTAGTCTTCTTGATAATAGCGACAAGTGTTTTTTTATGGAAAGAAGGGCTAGTTTGCTGGCTTATCCCAGTACAAAAATTGAGAAAGATGAAAAAAGAAGAGGAAGCATCATTTCTAGGTATGAGTTATTTTTTTATTTTAATTTTTTGTAATAAGAAGAAAATTTAATAGAAATTAATTATAAAAGGAATTACCTATGTTTAATGGGGAAAAATTCCTGGAATTTAGGTCTCGATTCTCGAGTACTTGGGAATTGAAAATTGTTTTGCTTTTAGTGAAAGAATCGAACCTCTTCATTCGTTTTAATAAAAATATTATTTGATGAATTTTTGAGGAATTTATATATTTTTTCTACGTCACCTCTGATTTGTACAATAATTAGAAAGTACCGAATTAAAGATGAGGTAGAAAAATATAATATAAATATTTTTTTTAAATTGAAGCTAAGGTAGAAAAATTAAATATTGCTGCTTTTTCAGAAAGTAAGGTGCCATTGTTTGTGAAGCGTAAACTGTGCTTAGACGTTCCTGAAATTTAGACATTAGACAGCGAAAATTTGGGAGTTGTAAAATTGTGTTAAAAATTTTCTATTTTTTGTTCTTTGATTTTTACAATTCCACGAAATGTGTTAAATTAAAATTAAAGTAGAAAAGGGGTTAGGGATTTTTGTGGGAAAAAATAAGTTTGAGAGAATTGTGGCCTTAACATTTTTACGCGCAGCCTTTTCCGGGAAGTTCGTTGGGGAATCGAACTCACTCGCCTACAGTTTCATGTGCTAATCGTAATATTTTTTCGTTTTTTTACTTTACCTAAAATTTAAACATGTATCCTATTTTTAAATTTTTTCTACCTCACCTTTGATTTGACCCTTTATTTATTGTTTAAATGCACAGGAAAGGTAGGAAAAAACAAGCTTTAAATTTCGTTAAGGTTTAGCTAGAAAAATTCTAAGAATATTTTTTGCGGACTTTTACATAAAATTAGGGAATTCTGTCCCGAAACGTATTCTGCGAGGAGTATGATTTTTTTTATTTTTGCTCAAATTTTCTGGAAAATTACAAAAATGAAGGATTGTTTAAAAATTGTTAAGTCGTAATAGCAGAAACAGGTTTGCGATGAGTAAACGCAGGTGTAATTTTTTTTATTGAATCATTTGTTATTGCTTTTTACTTTACCTACAATTTGAACAACAAAATACTCGTAAATTATTTTCTACCTCTCCTCAACTTTTTTAAATGTTTTAAATCGGAGGTGAGGTAGAAAAACAGTAAAACTAAACTTCAACAAATTAAAGGTGAGGTAGAAAAACATTTCAATTTTTAAAATTTTACGTTAGACATTGTGAACGTGTTGCAATTAATAATCCCTAAATTATTCAATATTCGTCCAGCGATATTGTTCGTTGACGTCATAAGATCTTCAATATTTTAGTAGATCAATCCCTTACTCGAGCCTTATGTGGGTGTACTTTTCTGTATTTACGTACCCCAATTCTGACGTCATAAAGACGTTTTGACGTCAGTTGGCAAGCTTTTCATCTCGTTTCCAAATTTGGAAGTTTCTTAAAACTTTTACTTTAATTATCCTTAAGCAAAATATTATTGCGGGAGGGACGAACCCAGATGTAAAAAATATTTGATCAATATTGATGTTAGAAATAGTAAATATTTTAAAAATAGAATATTTGTTTCTTCTGGAAAATTACTGAATATTCTTTCTGTCTGTTAAATATCGCAATTAAAATTTGAATTTTCCATTTAATGTGGATAGAAGAGGAAGGAATACTGACATGACATCGCGGCCTCGCTTTTTAATATTTTATAGTATTTTCAGGCTTCTGTTGATTTACTGTCTCGATATTTACGTGTTAAAAGTTTCATCGGCGCCAAGTGTAAAAAAATGCACAGAATTGCCTACTCGTTTATCATCAAACACTTTATAAATAATTTAGGTTTTATTCACTGCGTTGATTTAGTGACCCGAAAATTTTACCTCTACATGCTTTTTCATCCTTATTTGATAATTCTACATTTTATGTACCTGATGATGAATGGTGTTCCAATTTTAATTTACGACTCTGTGGGATCTTCTTTTTTTCCGCACCCACCAAAAAAAGGAATCACATGTGCCTTTTCCATTTATACGATCGACTTGTGTGCAAAATCTAATTTTGTCCAAGCATTGATGTACGGTTGAGGTGATAAAAATCGAAACGTTTCGAAATCGGTTGCTAGTAAAATATACGCTAAATAAACAAACATAGCTTGGCCTTGTCCTGGCCCAAAAATACTTCCATTCATCGGGAAGTTCTTTGAATATTTTTTATTTATTTAAGATTATTTTGGGGGATTTTTAGATTCGTTTAACACCTTACACGATTTATAGTTAATTTTAGATCAAAGTTCTCTGAAAATTTTATAGAGATTTTTCTACCTCACTTATCATTTACACAAAAAACTGTTAAGGTTTTTGTACCTCATCTTTGATTTGTCCCTTCTTAAATTGTTCAAATTAAAGGTGAGGTAGAAAATTCAAAGACAAGATTTAAAAATTTGTTAATAGAAGGGATAAGGTGGAACATGATTAAAACAAGGGCACCCCAAAATAAATCACGAGCCTCTGAAATTCGTCAAATTGAAGGTGACAGAAAAAAATATTAAAAATGTTTTCAAAATTGTTTATTTGTTAATTTTTACTTTCATTATTTAAATCTGAGGTAAAGTAGAAAATGTTACAAAAATTTATTTTCCTTTGTCTATTATGTTCTTCCTTGTGTGTTCTTGGTAGCAGAAAAAAACTTCTTTACATAACACTATCGTGGTACTACTATTTTTATGATTGTTTAAAACAGGGGCGAAACAGAAAAACTGAAATATAATCCTGGAAAAAAAAATCAAAAATGAGGCAAAATAAGACAAAAAATTGTTGAGTAAATTTATTACGCCATAATTTTTTCATTAGGTAATTTATTTATAATTTTCTGCCTCACTTATGATTTATACAATGCCTTTTTTTTAAATATTTTCTACCTCATCTAAGATTTGAATTTTATAGCCATTGTTTAAATTAGAGGTGAGGTAAAAAATCCTTAAAAATTATTCTAAATTCGTTAAAGTAAAGGTGAGGTAGAAAAAACATTTCAAAAATTTTTAGTGTTAATTCCTTTTCCATCGTTTTGTTCTTCATTTTTCCAATAATTTTAACCGTAAATAACTTAGAACGCAACCATTAACATCAATGATTTGTCATTTGGCTGGTTGCCCATCTGATTGTTTTAAAACTACTTCTTCCCTGTCTGAATTGTTTAGGGAATGGATTGAAAGCAGCCGGCTTTTGTGGTTTAGTTATGCCACAACATCGTCGAGTACGACAGGCGGCTTCACAGTTTTAGTTTTGGGTTTTCCGTCTGAAAAAAAAACTTATAAATAATCGGGTCGACTTAAAAAAAAGGTCGCGGAATCACCATCGCATAACGACTTTTTGTAGCAAAATGACTAAGATTTAGTTCTGAATTTATTTCGGTGTTGTTGTTTAGTGGTGTCTGTGATTTTTTGCTCGAAACAAATTTAAGTCAAAAAGCGTGAAATTCAAAATTTAATTTAATTTCAAACAAACTATAAATTTTCTGTTTTAATTCAGAGATTGATATTTAACAGCAATCTAAAAATATCCTCGCGATTGTGTATAAAGTTCGAAAATTCGCCAAATATTTAAATTGTTCGATCGTTATTTCACATTACTTGCCGCTTACACTCCAGATATGTATTAGTAATCCTTTATTTTCGGTTGTGTTAACATCCAAGTATGATAACAAAATTATAAATAATTTTTTTATCAACTCTGTACGAACGGAATTTAATTTGAATCAGGATGTTCAACAGTGTTCATAATTCTGCTACCAGGTAATTTTTTTTTAACTTTTATAACCAAGGGCTTAAATATTTCATACCACATCGATATGCTAACACAAGTGGGTGAGTGGGGTTAAATCAATTTAAAATTAGGGCAAATGTCATTTTAAATTTGTTAAGGCAATTTACTTCGAAATTGATTTGAAAGGCGTTCGCTCTTTAATGTGTTTACAATTTTCTCTTTATGTTAAAGAAGAAAATTTCAATCGGGAAAAATTCAAAACAATTTTCCTCTAAATTAATTATATTTCAAAATTTATTTATAAAATAATCACTCAATCTCATCTACAGTGTGTCCAAATAACTTTCCTTACATTAAAGTTAGCGGTGGAACTCATGTAAGGCTGAGTAAACCTTGAGCCTGGAAACAGCAGGAAATATAAATTTAGTGTTCGAATTTTATGTTTTGTTTCAGATGGTTCAAACACATATCAGACGCCGCGGAAGCCTACAACAGGCGAGAAGGCAAATCCAAAAGGTCAGAACCTCCCCCTGACACAGAAGAAACAGAGACTCTCCAAGACCTTCCAAGTGCTGAAAGAGCCGAACAGGTTGGTGATGCAACTAGTGGAGGAGAAACAGACAGTAGTGGTCCTAGTGGTGAAAATAGTAACCGAAATAGTGATGTTATGGATGAAGAAAGGGATAAAAGGCTCTCTCAGTCAGATGGTGAACCTGCTACTGCTAATGGTATGTTTATTTTTGTGGTTCTTAAGGGTGGCTTTTTAAATTGCTTTGCAAAAAATATACCACATTGCGGACTGTTTTTTGTAAAAGAAAAAAAAATTGAAGCTGAATATTTGGGGATTAAGCCTTGCATTGGAAGTATATTTTGGATTTTTTCAAATCAAGGAGGCCTTGGTAGAATTATTTTTTTCTTAAGGCAAAGCAGCTTTTCTGTACTATTTACGACAAAATTTCATTAAGAAAAGTTGTTCACAATGTAAAATCATCCCCCCATGCAAAATTTCAAAAAGTATATTTTCGATTTTTTCAAATCAAGGAGGCTTTGTTAGAAATTTTTTTTCTTCAGGTAAAGCAGATTTTCTGTACTATTTACGACAAAACTTCATTAAGAAAAGTTGTTCACAATGTAAAATTATGGCCTCATACAAAATTTGAAAAACATTGGTTGCTTATTTTTTCTCAACTTGATTTTTGAAAAAATTTCTAAGTCCAAAATTTTCATAAAATTAAACCGATATTTCTGAAATTTTATATAGGAGGATGATTTTACATTGTGAACAACTTTTCTTAATGAAGTTTTGCCGCACCTTGTACAGAAAAGCTACTTTACCTGACAAAAAAAACATTTTTGTTTATTAACAAAAGTAGTTGAAATGGGGATGTCCCTATATACAGAGCTGCTTATTGAAGTCTACCTGATACTTTTCATTGTTTACAACGATCAAGTTGCCATCATCAGTTGATACTGTATCACTTTATCATCATTGATGATGTCTGCTTGCATTTTATAGAATTTTCCTTGCTTATATACACTTGGGACTTACCTATTGTATATTAAATTATGGTTTTAGAAGTTGCTGGTGGTGGTTTATTGCTGAAGCTTGCAGCAGATGATTGGCCATTAGTTCAGCCCACTGAGGTGCACGTAGCTGTTCCGCCTGTTCACACTGCAGAGCCAGTTCTTACCCCTATAGGTATGCACTCTTTCCCTTTTAACAGCTTCTAATCACTTGGCAAATATTTTTTAAAATTGAAATTAACATTATTTTATGACTTAGAACAAATCCGACGTAAAGATGAAGAAGTTCGCCGAGCATTGGCCGACAAGGAAGGACTTGTGGCCGATTTGTTGAGCATTCCAAGGGAAGATTATCAACTAATAGCTGATATCGCAAGTGAAGAAACACATAATAAGGGTTTCTGTGATCGGGAGCCTTCCGAGTTGGTGCTAGCAGCTGTATTTCAAGGTGGATAGTAAAAATGTTTTGTTTATGAACAGAATTAATTTTTTTTCCTCCTAGCTGATCAACTTTTAGCGGCTGTGAACGACTCTCTAAACATATCTGAAACAGAAGCAGTTCTTGCTACTGGCGGAAAACACCCGTCTTGTGCTAGTAATGAAAGTTTAGTTTCGAAGCAAAATAATCATATACCATCTGTACCTGTTCATCGACTTCAAGAAATCGCCACAACACTTAGTACACAGCTTACAACCTTATTGGTAAGATTATTTTGTAATTATTTTGACTTTGTTTAATGGGAAAATTCAAAACCGTTACTTCTTGGATTGTTCTTTATAATTTTGGTCCCCACGGTCAACCATACATGACACGTAAAATACTCGTGTTAGCTTCAAATGAAAATGTAGCGAAAGCCGCGCAAGAAGGTGAAAATATCATAAGATCAAAGTTGTAGAAAATAAAATTTCCTACAAAAAAACTCCGGGAAAGCATTTGTCTAGCTCTTAATAGTTTGGGCTTGAGAACCGTTTGGAGTTAGCATAAACCGCTGATTATGATTTAAAATTTAAATGCAGGGAAAACCACGCTAGATAGGAAAAAATACTATAGGACCAAAGTTGTAGAAAATACAATTTCCTACAAAAAACTCTTGGAAAGCATTTGCCTAGCTGTAATAGTTTGGGCTTGAGAACCGTTTGGAGTTAGCATAAACCATCGATTAGGATTTAAAATGGAGATGCAGAGAAAACCGCACTAGATAGGAAAAAGTACTATAGGACCAAAGTTGTAGAAAATACAATTTCCTATAACAAACTCAGGGAAAGCATTTGTCTAGCTCTAATAGTTTGGGCTTGAGAACCATTTGGAGTTAGCATAAACCAGCAATTATGATTTAAAATTGAAATGCATGGAAAACCGCGCTAGATAGGAAAAAGTACTATAGTACCAAAGTTATAGAAAATACAATTTCCTACAAAAAACTCCAGGAAACCATTTGTCTAGCTCTAATAGTTTGGGCTTGAGAACTGTTTGGAGTTAGCATAAACCAGCAATTATGATTTAAAATTGAAATGCATGGAAAACCGCGCTAGATAGGAAAAAGTACTATAGTACCAAAGTTATAGAAAATACAATTTCCTACAAAAAACTCCAGGAAACCATTTGTCTAGCTCTAATAGTTTGGGCTTGAGAACTGTTTGGAGTTAGCATAAACCAGCAATTATGATTTAAAATTGAAATGCAGGGAAAACCGCGCTAGATAGGAAAAAGTACTATAGTACCAAAGTTATAGAAAATACAATTTCCTACAAAAAACTCCAGGAAACCATTTGTCTAGCTCTAATAGTTTGGGCTTGAGAACTGTTTGGAGTTAGCATAAACCAGCAATTATGATTTAAAATTGAAATGCATGGAAAACCGCGCTAGATAGGAAAAAGTACTATAGTACCAAAGTTATAGAAAATACAATTTCCTACAAAAAACTCCAGGAAACCATTTGTCTAGCTCTAATAGTTTGGGCTTGAGAACTGTTTGGAGTTAGCATAAACCAGCAATTATGATTTAAAATTGAAATGCATGGAAAACCGCGCTAGATAGGAAAAAGTACTATAGTACCAAAGTTATAGAAAATACAATTTCCTACAAAAAACTCCAGGAAACCATTTGTCTAGCTCTAATAGTTTGGGCTTGAGAACTGTTTGGAGTTAGCATAAACCAGCAATTATGATTTAAAATTGAAATGCATGGAAAACCGCGCTAGATAGGAAAAAGTACTATAGTACCAAAGTTATAGAAAATACAATTTCCTACAAAAAACTCCAGGAAACCATTTGTCTAGCTCTAATAGTTTGGGCTTGAGAACTGTTTGGAGTTAGCATAAACCAGCAATTATGATTTAAAATTGAAATGCATGGAAAACCGCGCTAGATAGGAAAAAGTACTATAGTACCAAAGTTATAGAAAATACAATTTCCTACAAAAAACTCCAGGAAACCATTTGTCTAGCTCTAATAGTTTGGGCTTGAGAACTGTTTGGAGTTAGCATAAACCAGCAATTATGATTTAAAATTGAAATGCATGGAAAACCGCGCTAGATAGGAAAAAGTACTATAGTACCAAAGTTATAGAAAATACAATTTCCTACAAAAAACTCCAGGAAACCATTTGTCTAGCTCTAATAGTTTGGGCTTGAGAACTGTTTGGAGTTAGCATAAACCAGCAATTATGATTTAAAATTGAAATGCAGGGAAAACCGCGCTAGATAGGGAAAAATACTATAGGACTAAAGTTGTAGAAAATACATTTTCCTACAAAAAACTCGGGGAAAGCATTTGCCTAGCTGTAATAGTTTGGGCTTGAGAACTGTTTGGAGTTAGCATAAACCAGCGATTATGATTTAAAATTGAAACGCAGGGAAAACCGCGCTAGATAGGGAAAAATACTATAGGACCAAAGTTGTAGAAAATACAATTTCCTACAAAAAACGCCAGGAAACCATTTGTCTAGCTCTAATAGTTTGGGCTTGAGAACTGTTTGGAGTTAGCATAAACCAGCGATTGTGATTTAAAATTGAGATGCAGGGAAAACCGCCCTAGATAGGGAAAAATACTATAGGAGTAAAGTTGTAGAAAATACATTTTTCTACAAGAACCTCTGGGAAAGTATTTGTCTAACCTTAACAGTCTGGGCTAGGGAACCGTCAAGAAGATAAATCTCTGCACGCTTTATTTAGCCTCTTGAGAAACGCATTAGCTTGCTCTCCCTTACTCTTACAGGGCTTAAAATTTTACATACCTCAGTATTTTTGACCTGAGAAACATTACTTTAACCAATAACGTTGGGTTTGCAGTCGTGTGATAATTTTGAAATCGTTTGGTAATTTGTTTTTTGAAACTATGTATAATAAGAGTATATGTAATATTTGTAGAGCGTAATAAAGCAGCGCGATGAAGAACGAGAAAGGTTAAGAAAGGAACTGCAAAGAACAAGAGAGCAGCTTCATGAGAAATTATCAGTACATGGCCCGCAAAATACCGATGCAGATTTTTCTACCATGGACTCGACACAATCTGGCGACCTAGAAAGTATAGAGGTATGTTTTTTAGATTAACTTTAGATTATTTAGTAAGGGGGTTTGTATTTATAGGAGAGTCCAACAGAAAATGAAAATAATTGACAACGATCTTGAGTCAAACTCCCTCGTCGTAACGTAATACAAGACACTGTATAAATAAATTATGTTTGTTATATACTAAAATATATTATGATATGTAGGTAATATTAAATTATAATATTAAAGTAAGAACAAAAAATATATAAAGGCCTATGTTGTCGTGTTCATATTTTCCATTTTTTGTTTTTTTAATGAAAATCTGATTTTTTAATTTTGGAAATTGTTCAAAAAACTGGGCAAAATATAAACACGATGGAATTTTTGTATTTGGTACTAAGTGTACTTCGTGAAAAGTATTTTATATTTATATTTCTGGTAAAATGCTTTTCGTGAATTTTCTGTTTTGCTTACAGTAGGAGACGGTTTGATCTTCTTCTTCTTCGGCTTGCATGTTTTTTTTAACGATTTGGTAATAAAATTTGTATGTTGGATGATGACTTGTGTCTCTTACTGTACGTGCAATAATATTTGCTTATGAGGTATTGTTCATTATTGCAAAGCGCTAATTTTATGTTACCTGCCCCAGGGGTCTAGAGTTTCATGTTATGCATAAATATAATGTGTATATAGGTGTCTCATAGCTCGATTTTAAAAACACATAGCCTTGTATTATTAGAATATTTATATCTAGGAACAGCATTTTTTTTATTTATTATTTCCAAAGTATATTTTTAATGTCTATAATTTATTGAAAGTTTTTTATGTAATATTTTCTTTACGTTTTATAAGTTTTCTTTTTAAAGGTGTATATTTTGTAGCAAGGCAACATGACGCTCTATTCTTCATTATTTAAAAGTTAAAAAAACCAGTGCGTAGTTACTATTGAAC
This sequence comes from Hemicrepidius hirtus, assembly GCA_963082805.1. NCBI lineage: Eukaryota > Metazoa > Arthropoda > Insecta > Coleoptera > Elateridae > Hemicrepidius > Hemicrepidius hirtus. The sequence continues at coordinate 31,439,061 of OY720162.1, forward strand.
CTGGTTCATGACGATTTATTTTCGTAGATTAATAATTCTTAATAAAAAAGCTTTTGTATACTGCTTTACGAATTATGCATTTTTAATATTGGCATTTATAGATGTAACCTTTTATTATGTAGTTTTGAATTAGTTTTGTTGTCGTTTAGCGACTTGCAACATACTGAACAATATCCTCAACCTATTTGAATTGTTATATGTATTTATACAAAGAATAACAGTACTATTATATAGAATAAACTTCCATAAAACCCAAACTGTGTTATTTTAAATATTTGTGAATTTAATGTAACTGCACTTTTTGACTACATTTTTAAAATTTTGTTTAACCTAACTGTAAACTACATTTGACCACATTTTGTTTATAATAGACTTGATTGTTTTTTAGCGACTGCAAACTATATATGGACTACAAACTACATATGGACCGTAAATTTTTAAGCGGCTGCAAACTATATATCGACTACATTTTTAATGACTGCAACCTATATATGGACTACATTTTTTAAGTGACTGCAAATTAATTATGGACCTTAGCTCTTTTAAGAGACTGCAAACTACATATGGATCACATTTTGTCTACACCTGAGGTAAACTAATTATGAACCTTAACTTCAACAGAACTATAAACCAATTAAAAGAACACATTTTTACAAATAATTTATTTAACAAATGTTTGTTACACAATTAATAGGACTACAATTAATTCTACAATAAAGAAAAACGACACAAAAATTCATTTTTTCTTCAACAATTCTTCGTCCTGTACAGAAAGTTGTCCAAGTTTCTTACCAATTCGTTCATGTATATCGAGGAATTTAGCAACACACCTATCCAAACAAACAGCTTCGCCTTTAGCAATTTCTGCATCTTGATAAACCGGCGGAATGCATTTTTTATGACAGACAGCCGTTAATCGATTATACATATCAGCCATCATTTCAATTTCGAGTTCTTGAATTAATTGAAGCTTTTGTTGCTCTAATTGTGCCATTTCTAGACAAAATTAATTACTGTTGACTGGAGTAGCGAGCACTTGGTACGTATTCTCCACTATTAGACGAGTATATACGTTCTCTGGTTTTCATATGCTCTGTACGTTTGGCTATGATGTTTTCTTTTGAAAGGTAAAATCCGTATACACCTGCTCCTACAAGTATTGCCCTGAAATAAACAGAAAAAAGGAAATCAATTGGATTTTTCAAAATGTCACAACTTTTGTTTGAATCAATGTTAAAAGTAACAGAGTAGTTTTTACCAGCTTATTCCAATTTTGGTGCTATTCCCAAATTTCATAATTTGAAATGTGTTTTCGGTTATTTTGGTTTCTATGCCACACACGATAGTTTTACTTTTTCAATATTTAGGTTAATTTGTGGTTATGGAACATGAAGCATCTGTCAAATAAAAACGGATAGAAACTGCGATCGCTGGGAACCTGGGACGCATCGAGCAGCTCAACCGGATATGGAACGCAACCAATTAACGTCAAGCGCGCCAAATTTATATTTTGAATTATTTAAGCTTATATTATCATTTTGAAAAAACAGTTTTAAAACGATGGATTTTTTTTGATGAGATGGTGGGGGATGAGGGATGTTTGGCACATATTTTCCAAGTCTTTAGACTCCATATTACCTATCTGGTCAAAAAGAATTCAGAGAGTTTCCAGAAGAATGCATTTTTGAACATCTTCCATCCAATGCGAAGGGGTGATGGAAGTTTGCCCCATAATTTCCAAGTGTATACCCTCCAAATAACATTCTGGGAAAATCCGGACGAGATCTGAAGGGGTCAAAAAGTTTCCGAAAAATGAGGAAAGACTATAGTCTTTCCTTATTTTATATTAAATATTAAAAATATTAAATATATTAAAAATATTAAATATTAAAAATATTAAATATTAAATATAAATATTAAATATAAATATTAAATATTAAATATTAAATATAAATATTAAATATAAATATTAAATATTAAATATAAAAATTAAATATAAATATTAAATATTAAATATTAAATATAAATAATAAATATTAAATATTAAATATAAATATTAAATATAAATATTAAATATTAAATATTAAATATAAATATTAAATATAAATATTAAATATTAAATATAAATATTAAATATTAAATATAAATATTAAATATTAAATATAAATATTAAATATTAAATATAAATATTAAATATTAAATATAAATATTAAATATAAATATTAAATATTAAATATAAATATTAAATATAAATATTAAATATTAAATATTAAATATTAAATATAAATATTAAATATTAAATTAAAAATATAAATATTAAATTAAGAAAATAAATATTAAATTAAGAAAATAAATATTAAATTAAGAAAATAAATATTAAATTAAGAAAATAAATATTAAATTAAGAAAATAAATATTAAATTAAGAAAATAAATATTAAATTAAGAAAATAAATATTAAATTAAGAAAATAAATATTAAATTAAGAAAATAAATATTAAATTAAAAAAATAAATATTAAATTAAAAAAATAAATATTAAATTAAGAAAATAAATATTAAATTAAGAAAATAAATATTAAATTAAAAAAATAAATATTAAATTAAAAAAATAAATATTAAATTAAAAAAATAAATATTAAATTAAAAAAATAAATATTAAATTAAAAAAATAAACATTAAATTAAAAAAATAAATATTAAATTAAGAAAATAAATATTAAATTAAAAAAATAAATATTAAATTAAGAAAATAAATATTAAATTAAGAAAATAAATATTAAATTTAGAAAATAAACATTAAATTAAAAAAATAAACATTAAATTAAAAAAATAAATATTAAATTAAGAAAATAAATATGTATTAAATTAAAAAAATAAATATTAAATTAAAAAAATAAATATTAAATTAAAAAAATAAATATTAAATTAAAAAAATTAAAAAAATAAATATTAAATTAAAAAAATTAAAAAAATAAATATTAAATTAAAAAAATTAAAAAAATAAATATTAAATTAAAAAAATAAATATTAAATTAAAAAAATTAAAAAAACAAATATTAAATTAAAAAAATTAAAAAAACAAATATTAAATTAAAAAAATTAAAAAAACAAATATTAAATTAAAAAAATTAAAAAAACAAATATTAAATTATTGGCTAACAAAAGTGTCGCTAACAAAAGTGTCGCTAACAAAAGTGTCGCTAACAAAAGTGTCGCTAACAAAAGTGTCGCTAACAAAAGTGTCGCTAACAAAAGTGTCGCTAACAAAAGTGTCGCTAACAAAAGTGTCGCTAACAAAAGTGTCGCTAACAAAAGTGTCGCTAACAAAAGTGTCGCTAACAAAAGTGTCGCTAACAAAAGTGTCGCTAACAAAAGTGTCGCTAACAAAAGTGTCGCTAACAAAAGTGTCGCTAACAAAAGTGTCGCTAACAAAAGTGTCGCTAACAAAAGTGTCGCTAACAAAAGTGTCGCTAACAAAAGTGTCGCTAACAAAAGTGTCGCTAACAAAAGTGTCGCTAACAAAAGTGTCGCTAACAAAAGTGTCGCTAACAAAAGTGTCGCTAACAAAAGTGTCGCTAACAAAAGTGTCGCTAACAAAAGTGTCGCTAACAAAAGTGTCGCTAACAAAAGTGTCGCTAACAAAAGTGTCGCTAACAAAAGTGTCGCTAACAAAAGTGTCGCTAACAAAAGTGTCGCTAACAAAAGTGTCGCTAACAAAAGTGTCGCTAACAAAAGTGTCGCTAACAAAAGTGTCGCTAACAAAAGTGTCGCTAACAAAAGTGTCGCTAACAAAAGTGTCGCTAACAAAAGTGTCGCTAACAAAAGTGTCGCTAACAAAAGTGTCGCTAACAAAAGTGTCGCTAACAAAAGTGTCGCTAACAAAAGTGTCGCTAACAAAAGTGTCGCTAACAAAAGTGTCGCTAACAAAAGTGTTACTCTTACTCTTACTCTTACTCTTACTCTTACTCTTACTCTTACTCTTACTCTTACTCTTACTCTTACTCTTACTCTTACTCTTACTCTTACTCTTACTCTTACTCTTACTCTTACTCTTACTCTTACTCTTACTCTTACTCTTACTCTTACTCTTACTCTTACTCTTACTCTTACTCTTACTCTTACTCTTACTCTTACTCTTACTCTTACTCTTACTCTTACTCTTACTCTTACTCTTACTCTTACTCTTACTCTTACTCTTACTCTTACTCTTACTCTTACTCTTACTCTTACTCTTACTCTTACTCTTACTCTTACTCTTACTCTTACTCTTACTCTTACTCTTACTCTTACTCTTACTCTTACTCTTACTCTTACTCTTACTCTTACTCTTACTCTTACTCTTACTCTTACTCTTACTCTTACTCTTACTCTTACTCTTACTCTTACTCTTACTCTTACTCTTACTCTTACTCTTACTCTTACTCTTACTCTTACTCTTACTCTTACTCTTACTCTTACTCTTACTCTTACTCTTACTCTTACTCTTACTCTTACTCTTACTCTTACTCTTACTCTTACTCTTACTCTTACTCTTACTCTTACTCTTACTCTTACTCTTACTCTTACTCTTACTCTTACTCTTACTCTTACTCTTACTCTTACTCTTACTCTTACTCTTACTCTTACTCTTACTCTTACTCTTACTCTTACTCTTACTCTTACTCTTACTCTTACTCTTACTCTTACTCTTACTCTTACTCTTACTCTTACTCTTACTCTTACTCTTACTCTTACTCTTACTCTTACTCTTACTCTTACTCTTACTCTTACTCTTACTCTTACTCTTACTCTTACTCTTACTCTTACTCTTACTCTTACTCTTACTCTTACTCTTACTCTTACTCTTACTCTTACTCTTACTCTTACTCTTACTCTTACTCTTACTCTTACTCTTACTCTTACTCTTACTCTTACTCTTACTCTTACTCTTACTCTTACTCTTACTCTTACTCTTACTCTTACTCTTACTCTTACTCTTACTCTTACTCTTACTCTTACTCTTACTCTTACTCTTACTCTTACTCTTACTCTTACTCTTACTCTTACTCTTACTCTTACTCTTACTCTTACTCTTACTCTTACTCTTACTCTTACTCTTACTCTTACTCTTACTCTTACTCTTACTCTTACTCTTACTCTTACTCTTACTCTTACTCTTACTCTTACTCTTACTCTTACTCTTACTCTTACTCTTACTCTTACTCTTACTCTTACTCTTACTCTTACTCTTACTCTTACTCTTACTCTTACTCTTACTCTTACTCTTACTCTTACTCTTACTCTTACTCTTACTCTTACTCTTACTCTTACTCTTACTCTTACTCTTACTCTTACTCTTACTCTTACTCTTACTCTTACTCTTACTCTTACTCTTACTCTTACTCTTACTCTTACTCTTACTCTTACTCTTACTCTTACTCTTACTCTTACTCTTACTCTTACTCTTACTCTTACTCTTACTCTTACTCTTACTCTTACTCTTACTCTTACTCTTACTCTTACTCTTACTCTTACTCTTACTCTTACTCTTACTCTTACTCTTACTCTTACTCTTACTCTTACTCTTACTCTTACTCTTACTCTTACTCTTACTCTTACTCTTACTCTTACTCTTACTCTTACTCTTACTCTTACTCTTACTCTTACTCTTACTCTTACTCTTACTCTTACTCTTACTCTTACTCTTACTCTTACTCTTACTCTTACTCTTACTCTTACTCTTACTCTTACTCTTACTCTTACTCTTACTCTTACTCTTACTCTTACTCTTACTCTTACTCTTACTCTTACTCTTACTCTTACTCTTACTCTTACTCTTACTCTTACTCTTACTCTTACTCTTACTCTTACTCTTACTCTTACTCTTACTCTTACTCTTACTCTTACTCTTACTCTTACTCTTACTCTTACTCTTACTCTTACTCTTACTCTTACTCTTACTCTTACTCTTACTCTTACTCTTACTCTTACTCTTACTCTTACTCTTACTCTTACTCTTACTCTTACTCTTACTCTTACTCTTACTCTTACTCTTACTCTTACTCTTACTCTTACTCTTACTCTTACTCTTACTCTTACTCTTACTCTTACTCTTACTCTTACTCTTACTCTTACTCTTACTCTTACTCTTACTCTTACTCTTACTCTTACTCTTACTCTTACTCTTACTCTTACTCTTACTCTTACTCTTACTCTTACTCTTACTCTTACTCTTACTCTTACTCTTACTCTTACTCTTACTCTTACTCTTACTCTTACTCTTACTCTTACTCTTACTCTTACTCTTACTCTTACTCTTACTCTTACTCTTACTCTTACTCTTACTCTTACTCTTACTCTTACTCTTACTCTTACTCTTACTCTTACTCTTACTCTTACTCTTACTCTTACTCTTACTCTTACTCTTACTCTTACTCTTACTCTTACTCTTACTCTTACTCTTACTCTTACTCTTACTCTTACTCTTACTCTTACTCTTACTCTTACTCTTACTCTTACTCTTACTCTTACTCTTACTCTTACTCTTACTCTTACTCTTACTCTTACTCTTACTCTTACTCTTACTCTTACTCTTACTCTTACTCTTACTCTTACTCTTACTCTTACTCTTACTCTTACTCTTACTCTTACTCTTACTCTTACTCTTACTCTTACTCTTACTCTTACTCTTACTCTTACTCTTACTCTTACTCTTACTCTTACTCTTACTCTTACTCTTACTCTTACTCTTACTCTTACTCTTACTCTTACTCTTACTCTTACTCTTACTCTTACTCTTACTCTTACTCTTACTCTTACTCTTACTCTTACTCTTACTCTTACTCTTACTCTTACTCTTACTCTTACTCTTACTCTTACTCTTACTCTTACTCTTACTCTTACTCTTACTCTTACTCTTACTCTTACTCTTACTCTTACTCTTACTCTTACTCTTACTCTTACTCTTACTCTTACTCTTACTCTTACTCTTACTCTTACTCTTACTCTTACTCTTACTCTTACTCTTACTCTTACTCTTACTCTTACTCTTACTCTTACTCTTACTCTTACTCTTACTCTTACTCTTACTCTTACTCTTACTCTTACTCTTACTCTTACTCTTACTCTTACTCTTACTCTTACTCTTACTCTTACTCTTACTCTTACTCTTACTCTTACTCTTACTCTTACTCTTACTCTTACTCTTACTCTTACTCTTACTCTTACTCTTACTCTTACTCTTACTCTTACTCTTACTCTTACTCTTACTCTTACTCTTACTCTTACTCTTACTCTTACTCTTACTCTTACTCTTACTCTTACTCTTACTCTTACTCTTACTCTTACTCTTACTCTTACTCTTACTCTTACTCTTACTCTTACTCTTACTCTTACTCTTACTCTTACTCTTACTCTTACTCTTACTCTTACTCTTACTCTTACTCTTACTCTTACTCTTACTCTTACTCTTACTCTTACTCTTACTCTTACTCTTACTCTTACTCTTACTCTTACTCTTACTCTTACTCTTACTCTTACTCTTACTCTTACTCTTACTCTTACTCTTACTCTTACTCTTACTCTTACTCTTACTCTTACTCTTACTCTTACTCTTACTCTTACTCTTACTCTTACTCTTACTCTTACTCTTACTCTTACTCTTACTCTTACTCTTACTCTTACTCTTACTCTTACTCTTACTCTTACTCTTACTCTTACTCTTACTCTTACTCTTACTCTTACTCTTACTCTTACTCTTACTCTTACTCTTACTCTTACTCTTACTCTTACTCTTACTCTTACTCTTACTCTTACTCTTACTCTTACTCTTACTCTTACTCTTACTCTTACTCTTACTCTTACTCTTACTCTTACTCTTACTCTTACTCTTACTCTTACTCTTACTCTTACTCTTACTCTTACTCTTACTCTTACTCTTACTCTTACTCTTACTCTTACTCTTACTCTTACTCTTACTCTTACTCTTACTCTTACTCTTACTCTTACTCTTACTCTTACTCTTACTCTTACTCTTACTCTTACTCTTACTCTTACTCTTACTCTTACTCTTACTCTTACTCTTACTCTTACTCTTACTCTTACTCTTACTCTTACTCTTACTCTTACTCTTACTCTTACTCTTACTCTTACTCTTACTCTTACTCTTACTCTTACTCTTACTCTTACTCTTACTCTTACTCTTACTCTTACTCTTACTCTTACTCTTACTCTTACTCTTACTCTTACTCTTACTCTTACTCTTACTCTTACTCTTACTCTTACTCTTACTCTTACTCTTACTCTTACTCTTACTCTTACTCTTACTCTTACTCTTACTCTTACTCTTACTCTTACTCTTACTCTTACTCTTACTCTTACTCTTACTCTTACTCTTACTCTTACTCTTACTCTTACTCTTACTCTTACTCTTACTCTTACTCTTACTCTTACTCTTACTCTTACTCTTACTCTTACTCTTACTCTTACTCTTACTCTTACTCTTACTCTTACTCTTACTCTTACTCTTACTCTTACTCTTACTCTTACTCTTACTCTTACTCTTACTCTTACTCTTACTCTTACTCTTACTCTTACTCTTACTCTTACTCTTACTCTTACTCTTACTCTTACTCTTACTCTTACTCTTACTCTTACTCTTACTCTTACTCTTACTCTTACTCTTACTCTTACTCTTACTCTTACTCTTACTCTTACTCTTACTCTTACTCTTACTCTTACTCTTACTCTTACTCTTACTCTTACTCTTACTCTTACTCTTACTCTTACTCTTACTCTTACTCTTACTCTTACTCTTACTCTTACTCTTACTCTTACTCTTACTCTTACTCTTACTCTTACTCTTACTCTTACTCTTACTCTTACTCTTACTCTTACTCTTACTCTTACTCTTACTCTTACTCTTACTCTTACTCTTACTCTTACTCTTACTCTTACTCTTACTCTTACTCTTACTCTTACTCTTACTCTTACTCTTACTCTTACTCTTACTCTTACTCTTACTCTTACTCTTACTCTTACTCTTACTCTTACTCTTACTCTTACTCTTACTCTTACTCTTACTCTTACTCTTACTCTTACTCTTACTCTTACTCTTACTCTTACTCTTACTCTTACTCTTACTCTTACTCTTACTCTTACTCTTACTCTTACTCTTACTCTTACTCTTACTCTTACTCTTACTCTTACTCTTACTCTTACTCTTACTCTTACTCTTACTCTTACTCTTACTCTTACTCTTACTCTTACTCTTACTCTTACTCTTACTCTTACTCTTACTCTTACTCTTACTCTTACTCTTACTCTTACTCTTACTCTTACTCTTACTCTTACTCTTACTCTTACTCTTACTCTTACTCTTACTCTTACTCTTACTCTTACTCTTACTCTTACTCTTACTCTTACTCTTACTCTTACTCTTACTCTTACTCTTACTCTTACTCTTACTCTTACTCTTACTCTTACTCTTACTCTTACTCTTACTCTTACTCTTACTCTTACTCTTACTCTTACTCTTACTCTTACTCTTACTCTTACTCTTACTCTTACTCTTACTCTTACTCTTACTCTTACTCTTACTCTTACTCTTACTCTTACTCTTACTCTTACTCTTACTCTTACTCTTACTCTTACTCTTACTCTTACTCTTACTCTTACTCTTACTCTTACTCTTACTCTTACTCTTACTCTTACTCTTACTCTTACTCTTACTCTTACTCTTACTCTTACTCTTACTCTTACTCTTACTCTTACTCTTACTCTTACTCTTACTCTTACTCTTACTCTTACTCTTACTCTTACTCTTACTCTTACTCTTACTCTTACTCTTACTCTTACTCTTACTCTTACTCTTACTCTTACTCTTACTCTTACTCTTACTCTTACTCTTACTCTTACTCTTACTCTTACTCTTACTCTTACTCTTACTCTTACTCTTACTCTTACTCTTACTCTTACTCTTACTCTTACTCTTACTCTTACTCTTACTCTTACTCTTACTCTTACTCTTACTCTTACTCTTACTCTTACTCTTACTCTTACTCTTACTCTTACTCTTACTCTTACTCTTACTCTTACTCTTACTCTTACTCTTACTCTTACTCTTACTCTTACTCTTACTCTTACTCTTACTCTTACTCTTACTCTTACTCTTACTCTTACTCTTACTCTTACTCTTACTCTTACTCTTACTCTTACTCTTACTCTTACTCTTACTCTTACTCTTACTCTTACTCTTACTCTTACTCTTACTCTTACTCTTACTCTTACTCTTACTCTTACTCTTACTCTTACTCTTACTCTTACTCTTACTCTTACTCTTACTCTTACTCTTACTCTTACTCTTACTCTTACTCTTACTCTTACTCTTACTCTTACTCTTACTCTTACTCTTACTCTTACTCTTACTCTTACTCTTACTCTTACTCTTACTCTTACTCTTACTCTTACTCTTACTCTTACTCTTACTCTTACTCTTACTCTTACTCTTACTCTTACTCTTACTCTTACTCTTACTCTTACTCTTACTCTTACTCTTACTCTTACTCTTACTCTTACTCTTACTCTTACTCTTACTCTTACTCTTACTCTTACTCTTACTCTTACTCTTACTCTTACTCTTACTCTTACTCTTACTCTTACTCTTACTCTTACTCTTACTCTTACTCTTACTCTTACTCTTACTCTTACTCTTACTCTTACTCTTACTCTTACTCTTACTCTTACTCTTACTCTTACTCTTACTCTTACTCTTACTCTTACTCTTACTCTTACTCTTACTCTTACTCTTACTCTTACTCTTACTCTTACTCTTACTCTTACTCTTACTCTTACTCTTACTCTTACTCTTACTCTTACTCTTACTCTTACTCTTACTCTTAACAGAGACATCCTGAAAAAAAAATTATTAAACATTCTGAAAAAAAATAATTATTAAGCATCCTGAAAAAAAAAAATATTAAGCATCCTGAAAAAAATAATTAAGACACCTTGAAAAAAAAATTATTAAGCATCCTAAAAAAAATAATTATTAAGTATCCTGAAAAAAAATTATTAAGCATCCTAAAAAAAATAATTAAGACCTTGAAAAAAAAATTAGTAAGCATCCTAAAAAAAATAATTATTAAGCATCCTGAAAAAAATAATTAAGACATCCTGAAAAAAAAATTATTAAACATTCTGAAAAAAAATAATTATTAAGCATCCTGAAAAAAAAATATTAAGCATCCTGAAAAAAATAATTAAGACACCTTGAAAAAAAAATTATTAAACATCCTGAAAAAAATAATTATTAAGCATCCTTAAAAAAAATATTAAGCATCCTGAAAAAAATAATTAAGACACCCTGAAAAAAAAATATTAAGCATCCTGAAAAAAATAATTAAGACACCTTGAAAAAAAAATTATTAAACATCCTGAAAAAAAGTAATTATTAAGGATCCTGAAAAAATTATTAAGACATCCCTAACAAAAAATATTAAACAACCTGAAAAAATTAAGATTAAGTATCCTGAAAAAACAATGTTTAATTATATCTGAAAGAAAATTATTAAAATAAATCTAGTAATATTAAGAATACTTACGTAAAAATATTTTTTTATGAAAACTCACCAGCACTAACATGAGCGCGAAAATATATAGGACGTGGCGAAAAAAGCAGTTACAAGAAACTTTGAAAACTGCATTCTAGCCGCTCGCGATATCTTGAAAATATTCAAGAAATGGGCGCAGGAAAATTATTTCTGATAAGAAATATTTTCAGATAGAATAACACATAGGTATCTCTCAAACATAATCGAACCCCCTCTTTGCCATCTTAGAAGAAACACAAACTTTTAAAATTCAATTAAAAGCAACGAATAATTTTTCCATTAAAGGAAAATATTATTAGCACACCGAAAGTGTTTCCTCTACGGTAACAGAATCAATTCAGAAACCTTCACTAAAGTCTCCCCAGTGGAAACCTTTAGTGCACAAAAAACATGGTTTAGTAAACAAACATTTCCAGGATTTTAAGGATTAATTACAATACTTAATTTTTTTTGTCAAGGAACTGATTGGGCGAAAAAAAGTTAAAAACAATTAATCCTCGAATCCTGCAGAACTCGATCAGCAGAAATGTGCATTTTTTTGGATTTCCATAAAATTAGTAAACAGGGGCGAGGGGGGTTTTATTTATCTCACAAGTAAAAAATAATGGAAACCCAAAAACGAACGAACATTTTTAAAGCTTATCAAGTTCAGTAAATACACAAAAATACAAAAGAAGGACCATTTTCTAAGTCAATTAACTTTACTAGCCAGAATGGAAGAAAACATTTTTAATTTCTAAAAACAAAAATACAGTATGCGTTGGTTTTAACGTACCCCAGGGAAAAATAAATAGCAACTATTTATTATATTATGCAACCTGAATTAATAATATTAACATAAATATGGAGTAACAGAGTTGAAAATTGGGGGTTCGCGTTAACAGGGCTGTTCGTTTAATTTATGAAAAAAATTAATCTAGCCCCTCTGGTATTGCGTACGTAGAGCGATAACGAAAGAGAGGCATTATATAGAGTGAGGGAGAATATTGCAACCACAACAGCTACATTGATTTCGAGGTTGATCAATTAGGATACGCTAAGACATCCCCCAGCCCCCGACGTGACCAAAGGTGGGCCACCTTCGTAGTATACACCGCTTTGCCTCATCATCGCGACATGTCGATCAAAGGCTACGGACAGTGTATGGTGCCCTATGCCCCTGGGTGGGCTAGCTACAGAGTGGGATTATCCAACCCACCGGCCAAACGCCAGTCTAGACCGCAGCCTCCCTGACCAAGATCAGCCATCAAAGAGGGGATGTGATTGAAAACCCCCTCACTCACTAAATGCTCTCGAAAGGGAAAGAGATTGGCCCTCACAAAAATATTGTAGAGAATTGTGTAAACACAGAAAATATGGTGGTGTGGTTACACAATAAAATAAAATTAGGGCTTAAAGGAATCTTAATTTTATTTTAAATAAGTATGGGGTAAAAAAATCATATAGTAGTAATAATAATTTTCTACGTACGCTGTATTTGGAGTAAATTGAAGCAGAATATAAATTTAGACTAGTTAGTATTTGGGTTTTGGAATTTTAAAACCCTCGAGTACTTTGAGGTACGCAAAAACCACAACATATTGTATTTAGTAAAATGGCCCTTTAAAAAAAATGTAGCACAACAGTAAAGCCAGTAAAGCGATTGGTAAAACGCAAAAAAAAACGAGGGAACTCCGAAACGTATTCTGAATTTTCGTCCTGAGTTGTATTTTTAAATTTTGAGGATAAAACCGAAAAGTTCCTTGAAAACTATTTAATTAAAACTCGTTTGTAGTTTGTATTTTGATTTTAACATGAAATAAAAAAATAATCATTTTATATTAAAGACAATGATTCTACTAGAATCCTGCAATATGCTCGTTCAAACTCGTAATCCATGATTATCGCGAAAAGTTTAAAGAAAATCTAATGCTATCCATAACAACGATAATACCGTGAATAATCATTATTCACTAGGCGCATTAAAAGGCTAGTTTCGTAAATAGTGAATAAAAGGCAGCATTACACGCTTGTTGCATAATAACTATTGACTACTTGTATTGCAAAATTTATGTCGAAAGCGCTCCTGAAAAATCCTACATTTTATAATCTCCAAAACGGAATAGTGACTCAGCAATAATGCTGTCATTATTTGATGCACCAACACTCCCGGAAACGAGCATGAAATTACGAGCATTACTAAAAAGCATATCAATTCATAAAATAAAAACTGTTACGATGTGTACTAATTTTGACTGAAAAAAATCATTTTTACAAGAATTTTCAAAAGTTTATTGTTCTAAAATCATGAAGTGTAGGCGATGGGTGTAGAAAGTTCGAGAATATCCAGAAACAAGTGGGGGTGATTAAAGAAAATATTACTAAAATTTTTAAGCGCAGGGTGGAAGGAAGGGCGAGGCGCAAGGGGTGTAAAATAATTCACTGGAATCTGTAAACTTTGATTTTAATTTAAATTTAGTCCCTAATAGAGATATTTCAAGGGGGGCTGGATATCCTCTCGCTTCTGGTAACAGTTCTTATTATATGAATAATTGTCGTTGTGAGTTTTAATTGCTGGCTGTACTGCTGTGAAGGAAATTGGTTTTCCTACCTTAAAAAACTGCGTTGTCCTCTTCTGAAGCACACGAAACCAATTCTCCATTTCCGCGTTCGAACCCCTAAATTTCCATTTTCCGCACTCACTTTAGTTCAGTTCACTACATTACACTTGAAAATACAGTACAGAGTTCACTACAACACTACACTTCTTGACAAGTCAGGTCCCCCTCACAGACATCCAACCAGGATCAGCACTTTCTTAATACTGGGTCACTTCTGTAACAAAAATGATAATTGTAGAAACTCATCGTTCACATAATACCACACAGCTCATAAACATTAGATTATGTAAATAGGACCACTTTCTTTTAATAAGATTTTATTCAATTTTTTTGAATGATCTAACAAATTTTTTTTGACATGGAAACAATTATTATATTGTGAACGCGAAATAAATATTATTCATTCAAAAATTCTCTTATTCCTTGTCTTGCCCTTTTTTTCTACATATTTTTGAATTACGTACCTACGATGTACTTCTTCAATAAAAAAAAATTATTACTGGTCCCGTAGCCCCTAATCTCGGGGGTAGTTACATTGCGTTTTGAAATTTCGCATTTGTGATATTCAAAAATTTTATACTTATTAATTCTGCGCAAAAAACAAAGAAAAGGATGGCACGTTCTTCGTTCTCTAGTTAATTTTTGTATCGACGCATAAAAGTTACTTTCGATAATTTTGTTTAAAACCTTCCGTAATATTTATTAGCAAAACTTACATTTCTATTCAAAGCTTAAAATTTATCGATAACGATCTAAATTAGTTGTTTTGCAAATGGTTTTACCAAAAGAAATAGAAACACACACAGATAAGACATATTACGACACGATATGCAGGTACTATGATTCAGCTTTTCTTTGTCGACTAATAAATAGGTAAAAATTCTTTTACAATCATGACACATTTATCCACCCTTATGTAACACTTAAATCAGATATTTTCCGGAATTTTTCAAAATCAGGGGGGAGTTTTAAATTAAGGGCTCTAAGGTAGCAGAAATAAAACTTCCTGCTACTAAGGCCTAACACTGTAACTCGATTAGTAATAAAAAGAATCTTGTTTAGTATTAAAGGGATGCACGTTATAGATCTGAAGAAAAATAACGAAAATCAAACTTACCCTTTTGGAAGACGATCATTAATTTCTTATTTATGTTCTCTGGATTTAATTGATCCGA
Source organism: Hemicrepidius hirtus (assembly GCA_963082805.1). NCBI lineage: Eukaryota > Metazoa > Arthropoda > Insecta > Coleoptera > Elateridae > Hemicrepidius > Hemicrepidius hirtus. The sequence continues at coordinate 31,454,424 of OY720162.1, forward strand.
AGGAGGGGGTGAATTCTGTCCCCTTGGGAAGACACATTGAAAACTGTAAAAATAAAATAATAATTAGTAACATTCTTAATTAAATAAATTCTCTAATACTTTTAAATTCGAATTTAGTAGAAATAAATCTCTTTATGAAGTAAAAAAATTTCTTAAACTAAAACAAAGCATGAATTACTATTCTACATACCTAGTTAATAAAAACTAATTTATGGGAAATAAAATTCAGATTAAATAAAATTCAATCGCAAAGCAATTGAGGATCAACACAACACCTTTGCAATAACTGATTTAAAATATTAGACCGAACTGGACATGAATTTACAAGATTACAGGTGGTAGGGTATCACGAACGGGGTCGAGGTGGGGCGGAAAGCTATCCCTATATGAACAATAACTTTTGACTAAGTTTCGATTGAGGATATTATAACAAAAAATACAAGGTAGATAAATTTAACACCTTTAAAATAAAATCTGTGTTGCGTTAAATACTTTCATGGTTTTGAAATTTTCAAAATTCAGCGCTGTTGGTCTTGCTGAAATCTCCTTGGAAATATTAGAAGAGTACTACAGGTTGATCCTAACTGTAGAAAATTACACTAAAAACTCATATCTGCATCTCGCAGCTATTTTAAGAGTTTTAGATTAAAGTCCGAGTAGATTTTTTAACAAAAATTTAATGATTACCTTTTACAATCAAAATTTATGTGTTCTACTTTCTCTTAGAGGGCTGAAAAAATATTTCTTCGTCTTTTAAAAACGAAACTAATTTAAATAAAGAAAAACAGAAATGTAGGCAGTAGGCACTAAATATAAGAATAAATCTAAGAAAGGATTTGTACAGAAAAATCTTAGTTTACTATTAAAAGCTTTTGTAGTATTTTACAACAAAATTTAAATAACGAAGTAAAATTAAAAATTTCTATTAAAAATTTATTAAAACTTGCGTTTCTATTCATAGAATAAAATGTATCGATCGATAGAAATTCCTCTGTAGGTGTTTTGTAGATGTTTTTACCAAAAGAAATAGAAATGCTAATGGAAAATTCGATAAGACTTCTTATCAGTTGCACAACGCTTCTTTGGGTCGTGATTCAGATTTTTCTTTGTACAAAATTTAAATTTAATTCTTTAATAATGCCCAGGCATTTCCCAAATGAGCTGTGATATCTTTAAGTAAAAATTAAATAAAATGTTTGTTGGTAAATTTTTTTAATCAGGGGAGTATTAAAAAGGCTCCCTGAAATTAGTCAGAGTTTTACGTCTTTTAACACACATATACCAAAAATTTGAGCCCGAATTTGTTGTTAGGTTTCATTTTCATGTCGATATATCCAAGCGTCCAAGCTTCAAGCGTTTGCAAAAAACAAAGTAATTTACGACAACACATCAGGAAAGTGTTTTTACGGGACTACGAGCGCTTATGTATTTTTCTATACGTCTTCGTACCTACTCCAATAATAAAATTATTCAACATGCAAAAGCATCGATCCAAATTAGTTGTTTTGCAAATGGTGTTACCATTGTATTTATATTGACTAAGTATGATAACTTGTTAAGAAAAACTGGTGACACAAAATACTGCACCTGAGGTACTGCCACCTATGATTAAATAGTTTCTTAGTTGCTTTGCTTTGTGTGTCGAACCATTGCTTGTTAAACACCTTATTAAATAGAATTTGTTTTGAACAAAGTCGCGTTAGAGTTATATATTTTTTTGACTCGTAGACAATTATAGAAATAATAAATATTAAATAAAATATCAATTTCAACTGAAAATAACATAATTCATTATTTGCTTACCTAATACCATTTAATTTTGAAAGACAAAACGCGACAATACGTCAACCAATAGCAAACAATCCTACTCAAAAGTGTACCTATTCAAAGGAAAAATTCAATTGACGTTTGAAATTTTAATAATTTCAGTGTTTGTCAGATTGCTTTGACGTTTAAGGGCTGTAAATTTTCATGTAAATTTTCAATGCGAGTAAAACGTTAAATCTGAAAAGAGCTACCTGAGAGCGGAGCAAGCCAAAAATGTGCTTTAACTCGGTCATTTGTAATTATTTTGAAAGGGTCACATAAGACTTTTAGTTAGAGAACAATTGAATACATCCAATCATCCAAAATATATACAGGGCGTTACGAAAAAACCAACAGACAAAGGGTCAAAGGGCTGTAACTCCGCAACCAATAATTTTTTCAAATTTCTATACGCGTCAATGATTCAGAAATTAAAAATACTACAATTTTGCTTATTTAATCGTATTCGTATCTTTACAAACAAAAAAGTAGCAGCCTGTAAATTTTCATTAATTTTTCAATGCAAGTTAAAACGTAAAATCTGAAAAGAGCAGATCTGGCCCAAAATGTCCCTTTAACTCGGTTATTTGTAATTATTTTGAAAGGGTCACATAAGACTTTTAGATAGAGAACACTTGGATACATCCAATCATCCAAAATATATACAGGGCGTTACGAAAAAACAAACAGACAAAGGGTCAAAGGGCTGTACTCCGCAACCAATAATTTTTTCAAATTTCTGTACGCGTCAACGAATCAGAAATTAAAAATACTACAATTTTGCTTATTTAATCGTATTCGTATCTTTACAAACAAAAAAGTAGCAGCCTGTAAATTTTCATTAATTTTTCAATGCAAGTTAAAACGTAAACTCTCAAAAGAGCGGATCTGGCCCAAAATGTCCCTTTAACTCGGTTATTTGTATTTATTTTGAAAGGGTCACATAAGACTTTTAGATAGAGATACATCCAATCATCAAAAATATATACAGGGCGTTACGAAAAAACAAACTGACAAAGGGTCAAAGGGCTGTACTCCGCAACCAACATTTTTTTCAAATTTCTGTACGCGTCAATGAATCAGAAATTAAAAATACTACAATTTTGCTTATTTAATCGTATTCGTATCTTTACAAACAAAAAAGTTGGAGCCTGTAAATTTTCATTAATTTTTCAATGCAAGTTAAAACGTAAAATCTGAAAAGAGCGGATCTGGCCCAAAATGTCCCTTTAACTCGGTTATTTGTAATTATTTTGAAAGGGTCACATAAGACTTTTAGATAGAGAACACTTGGATACATCCAATCATCCAAAATATATACAGGGCGTTACGAAAAAAACAAACTGACAAAGGGTCAAAGGGCTGTACTCCGCAACCAATATTTTTTTCAAATTTCTATACGCGTCAATGATTCAGAAATTAAAAATACTACAATTTTGCTTATTTAATCGTATTCGTATCTTTACAAACAAAAAAGTAGCAGCCTGTAAATTTTCATTAATTTTTCAATGCAAGTTAAAACGTAAAATCTGAAAAGAGCAGATCTGGCCCAAAATGTCCCTTTAACTCGGTTATTTGTAATTATTTTGAAAGGGTCACATAAGACTTTTAGATAGAGAACACTTGGATACATCCAATCATCCAAAATATATACAGGGCGTTACGAAAAAACAAACAAACAAAGGGTCAAAGGACTGTAACTCCGCAACCAATAATTTTTTCAAATTTCTATACGCGTCAATGATTCAGAAATTAAAAATACTACAATTTTGCTTATTTAATCGTATTCGTATCTTTACAAACAAAAAAGTAGCAGCCTGTAAATTTTCATTAATTTTTCAATGCAAGTTAAAACGTAAAATCTGAAAAGAGCAGATCTGGCCCAAAATGTCCCTTTAACTCGGTTATTTGTAATTATTTTGAAAGGGTCACATAAGACTTTTAGATAGAGAACACTTGGATACATCCAATCATCCAAATTATATACAGGGCGTTACGAAAAAACCAACAGACAAAGGGTCAAAGGGCTGTAACTCCGCAACCAATAATTTTTTCAAATTTCTATACGCGTCAATGATTCAGAAATTAAAAATACTTCAATTTTGCTTATTTAATCGTATTCGTATCTTTACAAACAAAAAAGTTGGAGCCTGTAAATTTTCATTAATTTTTCAATGCAAGTTAAAACGTAAAATCTGAAAAGAGCGGATCTGGCCCAAAATGTCCCTTTAACTCGGTTATTTGTAATTATTTTGAAAGGGTCACATAAGACTTTTAGATAGAGATACATCCAATCATCAAAAATATATACAGGGCGTTACGAAAAAACAAAATGACAAAGGGTCAAAGGGCTGTAACTCCGCAACCAATAATTTTTTCAAATTTCTATACGCGTCAATGATTCAGAAATTAAAAATACTACAATTTTGCTTATTTAATCGTATTCGTAACTTTACAAACAAAAAAGTAGCAGCCTGTAAATTTTCATTAATTTTTCAATGCAAGTTAAAACGTAAAATCTGAAAAGAGCAGATCTGGCCCAAAATGTCCCTTTAACTCGGTTATTTGTAATTATTTTGAAAGGGTCACATAAGACTTTTAGATAGAGAACACTTGGATACATCCAATCATCCAAAATATATACAGGGCGTTACGAAAAAACAAACAAACAAAGGGTCAAAGGGCTATAACTCCGCAACCAATAATTTTTTCAAATTTCTATACGCGTCAATGATTCAGAAATTAAAAATACTACAATTTTGCTTATTTAATCGTATTCGTATCTTTACAAACAAAAAAGTAGCAGCCTGTAAATTTTCATTAATTTTTCAATGCAAGTTAAAACGTAAAATCTGAAAAGAGCAGATCTGGCCCAAAATGTCCCTTTAACTCGGTTATTTGTAATTATTTTGAAAGGGTCACATAAGACTTTTAGATAGAGAACACTTGGATACATCCAATCATCCAAAATATATACAGGGCGTTACGAAAAAACAAACAGACAAAGGGTCAAAGGGCTGTAACTCCGCAACCAATAATTTTTTCAAATTTCTATACGCGTCAATGATTCAGAAATTAAAAATACTACAATTTTGCTTATTTAATCGTATTCGTATCTTTACAAACAAAAAAGTAGCAGCCTGTAAATTTTCATTAATTTTTCAATGCAAGTTAAAACGTAAAATCTGAAAAGAGCAGATCTGGCCCAAAATGTCCCTTTAACTCGGTTATTTGTAATTATTTTGAAAGGGTCACATAAGACTTTTAGATAGAGAACACTTGGATACATCCAATCATCCAAAATATATACAGGGCGTTACGAAAAAACAAACAGACAAAGGGTCAAAGGGCTGTAACTCCGCAACCAATAATTTTTTCAAATTTCTATACGCGTCAATGATTCAGAAATTAAAAATACTACAATTTTGCTTATTTAATCGTATTCGTATCTTTACAAACAAAAAAGTAGCAGCCTGTAAATTTTCATTAATTTTTCAATGCAAGTTAAAACGTAAAATCTGAAAAGAGCAGATCTGGCCCAAAATGTCCCTTTAACTCGGTTATTTGTAATTATTTTGAAAGGGTCACATAAGACTTTTAGATAGAGAACACTTGGATACATCCAATCATCCAAAATATATACAGGGCGTTACGAAAAAACAAACAGACAAAGGGTCAAAGGGCTGTAACTCCGCAACCAATAATTTTTTCAAATTTCTATACGCGTCAATGATTCAGAAATTAAAAATACTACAATTTTGCTTATTTAATCGTATTCGTATCTTTACAAACAAAAAAGTAGCAGCCTTTAAATTTTCATTTATTTTTCAATGCAAGTTAAAACGTAAAATCTGAAAAGAGCAGATCTGGCCCAAAATGTCCCTTTAACTCGGTTATTTGTAATTATTTTGAAAGGGTCACATAAGACTTTTAGATAGAGAACACTTGGATACATCCAATCATCCAAAATATATACAGGGCGTTACGAAAAAACAAACAAACAAAGGGTCAAAGGGCTATAACTCCGCAACCAATAATTTTTTCAAATTTCTATACGCGTCAATGATTCAGAAATTAAAAATACTACAATTTTGCTTATTTAATCGTATTCGTATCTTTACAAACAAAAAAGTAGCAGCCTGTAAATTTTCATTAATTTTTCAATGCAAGTTAAAACGTAAAATCTGAAAAGAGCAGATCTGGCCCAAAATGTCCCTTTAACTCGGTTATTTGTAATTATTTTGAAAGGGTCACATAAGACTTTTAGATAGAGAACACTTGGATACATCCAATCATCCAAAATATATACAGGGCGTTACGAAAAAACAAACAGACAAAGGGTCAAAGGGCTGTAACTCCGCAACCAATAATTTTTTCAAATTTCTATACGCGTCAATGATTCAGAAATTAAAAATACTACAATTTTGCTTATTTAATCGTATTCGTATCTTTACAAACAAAAAAGTAGCAGCCTGTAAATTTTCATTAATTTTTCAATGCAAGTTAAAACGTAAAATCTGAAAAGAGCAGATCTGGCCCAAAATGTCCCTTTAACTCGGTTATTTGTAATTATTTTGAAAGGGTCACATAAGACTTTTAGATAGAGAACACTTGGATACATCCAATCATCCAAGTTATATACAGGGCGTTACGAAAAAACCAACAGACAAAGGGTCAAAGGGCTGTAACTCCCCAACCAATAATTTTTTCAAATTTCTATACGCGTCAATGATTCAGAAATTAAAAATACTACAATTTTGCTTATTTAATCGTATTCGTATCTTTACAAACAAAAAAGTAGCAGCCTGTAAATTTTCATTAATTTTTCAATGCAAGTTAAAACGTAAAATCTGAAAAGAGCAGATCTGGCCCAAAATGTCCCTTTAACTCGGTTATTTGTAATTATTTTGAAAGGGTCACATAAGACTTTTAGATAGAGAACACTTGGATACATCCAATCATCCAAGTTATATACAGGGCGTTACGAAAAAACCAACAGACAAAGGGTCAAAGGGCTGTAACTCCCCAACCAATAATTTGTTCAAATTTCTATACGCGTCAATGATTCAGAAATTAAAAATACTACAATTTTGCTTATTTAATCGTATTCGTATCTTTACAAACAAAAAAGTAGCAGCCTGTAAATTTTCATTAATTTTTCAATGCAAGTTAAAACGTAAAATCTGAAAAGAGCAGATCTGGCCCAAAATGTCCCTTTAACTCGGTTATTTGTAATTATTTTGAAAGGGTCACATAAGACTTTTAGATAGAGAACACTTGGATACATCCAATCATCCAAAATATATACAGGGCGTTACGAAAAAACAAACAGACAAAGGGTCAAAGGGCTGTAACTCCGCAACCAATAATTTTTTCAAATTTCTATACGCGTCAATGATTCAGAAATTAAAAATACTACAATTTTGCTTATTTAATCGTATTCGTATCTTTACAAACAAAAAAGTAGCAGCCTGTAAATTTTCATTAATTTTTCAATGCAAGTTAAAACGTAAAATCTGAAAAGAGCGGATCTGGCCCAAAATGTCCCTTTAACTCGGTTATTTGTAATTATTTTGAAAGGGTCACATAAGACTTTTAGATAGAGAACACTTGGATACATCCAATCATCCAAAATATATACAGGGCGTTACGAAAAAACAAACAAACAAAGGGTCAAAGGGCTATAACTCCGCAACCAATAATTTTTTCAAATTTCTATACGCGTCAATGATTCAGAAATTAAAAATACTACAATTTTGCTTATTTAATCGTATTCGTATCTTTACAAACAAAAAAGTAGCAGCCTGTAAATTTTCATTAATTTTTCAATGCAAGTTAAAACGTAAAATCTGAAAAGAGCAGATCTGGCCCAAAATGTCCCTTTAACTCGGTTATTTGTAATTATTTTGAAAGGGTCACATAAGACTTTTAGATAGAGAACACTTGGATACATCCAATCATCCAAGTTATATACAGGGCGTTACGAAAAAACCAACAGACAAAGGGTCAAAGGGCTGTAACTCCCCAACCAATAATTTTTTCAAATTTCTATACGCGTCAATGATTCAGAAATTAAAAATACTACAATTTTGCTTATTTAATCGTATTCGTATCTTTACAAACAAAAAAGTAGCAGCCTGTAAATTTTCATTAATTTTTCAATGCAAGTTAAAACGTAAAATCTGAAAAGAGCAGATCTGGCCCAAAATGTCCCTTTAACTCGGTTATTTGTAATTATTTTGAAAGGGTCACATAAGACTTTTAGATAGAGAACACTTGGATACATCCAATCATCCAAAATATATACAGGGCGTTACGAAAAAACAAACAGACAAAGGGTCAAAGGGCTGTAACTCCGCAACCAATAATTTTTTCAAATTTCTATACGCGTCAATGATTTAGAAATTAAAAATACTACAATTTTGCTTATTTAATCGTATTCGTATCTTTACAAACAAAAAAGTAGCAGCCTGTAAATTTTCATTAATTTTTCAATGCAAGTTAAAACGTAAAATCTGAAAAGAGCAGATCTGGCCCAAAATGTCCCTTTAACTCGGTTATTTGTAATTATTTTGAAAGGGTCACATAAGACTTTTAGATAGAGAACACTTGGATACATCCAATCATCCAAGTTATATACAGGGCGTTACGAAAAAACCAACAGACAAAGGGTCAAAGGGCTGTAACTCCCCAACCAATAATTTTTTCAAATTTCTATACGCGTCAATGATTCAGAAATTAAAAATACTACAATTTTGCTTATTTAATCGTATTCGTATCTTTACAAACAAAAAAGTAGCAGCCTGTAAATTTTCATTAATTTTTCAATGCAAGTTAAAACGTAACATCTGAAAAGAGCAGATCTGGCCCAAAATGTCCCTTTAACTCGGTTATTTGTAATTATTTTGAAAGGGTCACATAAGACTTTTAGATAGAGAACACTTGGATACATCCAATCATCCAAAATATATACAGGGCGTTACGAAAAAACAAACAGACAAAGGGTCAAAGGGCTGTAACTCCGCAACCAATAATTTTTTCAAATTTCTATACGCGTCAATGATTCAGAAATTAAAAATACTACAATTTTGCTTATTTAATCGTATTCGTATCTTTACAAACAAAAAAGTAGCAGCCTGTAAATTTTCATTAATTTTTCAATGCAAGTTAAAACGTAAAATCTGAAAAGAGCGGATCTGGCCCAAAATGTCCCTTTAACTCGGTTATTTGTAATTATTTTGAAAGGGTCACATAAGACTTTTAGATAGAGAACACTTGGATACATCCAATCATCCAAAATATATACAGGGCGTTACGAAAAAACAAACAAACAAAGGGTCAAAGGGCTATAACTCCGCAACCAATAATTTTTTCAAATTTCTATACGCGTCAATGATTCAGAAATTAAAAATACTACAATTTTGCTTATTTAATCGTATTCGTATCTTTACAAACAAAAAAGTAGCAGCCTGTAAATTTTCATTAATTTTTCAATGCAAGTTAAAACGTAAAATCTGAAAAGAGCAGATCTGGCCCAAAATGTCCCTTTAACTCGGTTATTTGTAATTATTTTGAAAGGGTCACATAAGACTTTTAGATAGAGAACACTTGGATACATCCAATCATCCAAGTTATATACAGGGCGTTACGAAAAAACCAACAGACAAAGGGTCAAAGGGCTGTAACTCCCCAACCAATAATTTTTTCAAATTTCTATACGCGTCAATGATTCAGAAATTAAAAATACTACAATTTTGCTTATTTAATCGTATTCGTATCTTTACAAACAAAAAAGTAGCAGCCTGTAAATTTTCATTAATTTTTCAATGCAAGTTAAAACGTAAAATCTGAAAAGAGCAGATCTGGCCCAAAATGTCCCTTTAACTCGGTTATTTGTAATTATTTTGAAAGGGTCACATAAGACTTTTAGATAGAGAACACTTGGATACATCCAATCATCCAAAATATATACAGGGCGTTACGAAAAAACAAACAGACAAAGGGTCAAAGGGCTGTAACTCCGCAACCAATAATTTTTTCAAATTTCTATACGCGTCAATGATTTAGAAATTAAAAATACTACAATTTTGCTTATTTAATCGTATTCGTATCTTTACAAACAAAAAAGTAGCAGCCTGTAAATTTTCATTAATTTTTCAATGCAAGTTAAAACGTAAAATCTGAAAAGAGCAGATCTGGCCCAAAATGTCCCTTTAACTCGGTTATTTGTAATTATTTTGAAAGGGTCACATAAGACTTTTAGATAGAGAACACTTGGATACATCCAATCATCCAAGTTATATACAGGGCGTTACGAAAAAACCAACAGACAAAGGGTCAAAGGGCTGTAACTCCCCAACCAATAATTTTTTCAAATTTCTATACGCGTCAATGATTCAGAAATTAAAAATACTACAATTTTGCTTATTTAATCGTATTCGTATCTTTACAAACAAAAAAGTAGCAGCCTGTAAATTTTCATTAATTTTTCAATGCAAGTTAAAACGTAAAATCTGAAAAGAGCAGATCTGGCCCAAAATGTCCCTTTAACTCGGTTATTTGTAATTATTTTGAAAGGGTCACATAAGACTTTTAGATAGAGAACACTTGGATACATCCAATCATCCAAGTTATATACAGGGCGTTACGAAAAAACCAACAGACAAAGGGTCAAAGGGCTGTAACTCCCCAACCAATAATTTTTTCAAATTTCTATACGCGTCAATGATTCAGAAATTAAAAATACTACAATTTTGCTTATTTAATCGTATTCGTATCTTTACAAACAAAAAAGTAGCAGCCTGTAAATTTTCATTAATTTTTCAATGCAAGTTAAAACGTAAAATCTGAAAAGAGCAGATCTGGCCCAAAATGTCCCTTTAACTCGGTTATTTGTAATTATTTTGAAAGGGTCACATAAGACTTTTAGATAGAGAACACTTGGATACATCCAATCATCAAAAATATATACAGGGCGTTACGAAAAAACAAAATGACAAAGGGTCAAAGGGCTGTAACTCCGCAACCAATAATTTTTTCAAATTTCTATACGCGTCAATGATTCAGAAATTAAAAATACTACAATTTTGCTTATTTAATCGTATTCGTATCTTTACAAACAAAAAAGTAGCAGCCTGTAAATTTTCATTAATTTTTCAATGCAAGTTAAAACGTAAAATCTGAAAAGAGCAGATCTGGCCCAAAATGTCCCTTTAACTCGGTTATTTGTAATTATTTTGAAAGGGTCACATAAGACTTTTAGATAGAGAACACTTGGATACATCCAATCATCCAAGTTATATACAGGGCGTTACGAAAAAACCAACAGACAAAGGGTCAAAGGGCTGTAACTCCCCAACCAATAATTTTTTCAAATTTCTATACGCGTCAATGATTCAGAAATTAAAAATACTACAATTTTGCTTATTTAATCGTATTCGTAACTTTACAAACAAAAAAGTAGCAGCCTGTAAATTTTCATTAATTTTTCAATGCAAGTTAAAACGTAAATTCTGAAAAGAGCAGATCTGGCCCAAAATGTCCCTTTAACTCGGTTATTTGTAATTATTTTGAAAGGGTCACATAAGACTTTTAGATAGAGAACACTTGGATACATCCAATCATCCAAAATATATACAGGGCGTTACGAAAAAACAAACAAACAAAGGGTCAAAGGGCTATAACTCCGCAACCAATAATTTTTTCAAATTTCTATACGCGTCAATGATTCAGAAATTAAAAATACTACAATTTTGCTTATTTAATCGTATTCGTATCTTTACAAACAAAAAAGTAGCAGCCTGTAAATTTTCATTAATTTTTCAATGCAAGTTAAAACGTAAAATCTGAAAAGAGCAGATCTGGCCCAAAATGTCCCTTTAACTCGGTTATTTGTAATTATTTTGAAAGGGTCACATAAGACTTTTAGATAGAGAACACTTGGATACATCCAATCATCCAAGTTATATACAGGGCGTTACGAAAAAACCAACAGACAAAGGGTCAAAGGGCTGTAACTCCCCAACCAATAATTTTTTCAAATTTCTATACGCGTCAATGATTCAGAAATTAAAAATACTACAATTTTGCTTATTTAATCGTATTCGTATCTTTACAAACAAAAAAGTAGCAGCCTGTAAATTTTCATTAATTTTTCAATGCAAGTTAAAACGTAAAATCTGAAAAGAGCGGATCTGGCCCAAAATGTCCCTTTAACTCGGTTATTTGTAATTATTTTGAAAGGGTCACATAAGACTTTTAGATAGAGAACACTTGGATACATCCAATCATCCAAAATATATACAGGGCGTTACGAAAAAACAAACAGACAAAGGGTCAAAGGGCTGTAACTCCGCAACCAATAATTTTTTCAAATTTCTATACGCGTCAATGATTCAGAAATTAAAAATACTACAATTTTGCTTATTTAATCGTATTCGTATCTTTACAAACAAAAAAGTAGCAGCCTGTAAATTTTCATTAATTTTTCAATGCAAGTTAAAACGTAAAATCTGAAAAGAGCGGATCTGGCCCAAAATGTCCCTTTAACTCGGTTATTTGTAATTATTTTGAAAGGGTCACATAAGACTTTTAGATAGAGAACACTTGGATACATCCAATCATCCAAAATATATACAGGGCGTTACGAAAAAACAAACAGACAAAGGGTCAAAGGGCTGTAACTCCGCAACCAATAATTTTTTCAAATTTCTATACGCGTCAATGATTCAGAAATTAAAAATACTTCAATTTTGCTTATTTAATCGTATTCGTATCTTTACAAACAAAAAAGTTGGAGCCTGTAAATTTTCATTAATTTTTCAATGCAAGTTAAAACGTAAAATCTGAAAAGAGCAGATCTGGCCCAAAATGTCCCTTTAACTCGGTTATTTGTAATTATTTTGAAAGGGTCACATAAGACTTTTAGATAGAGAACACTTGGATACATCCAATCATCCAAGTTATATACAGGGCGTTACGAAAAAACCAACAGACAAAGGGTCAAAGGGCTGTAACTCCCCAACCAATAATTTTTTCAAATTTCTATACGCGTCAATGATTCAGAAATTAAAAATACTACAATTTTGCTTATTTAATCGTATTCGTAACTTTACAAACAAAAAAGTAGCAGCCTGTAAATTTTCATTAATTTTTCAATGCAAGTTAAAACGTAAATTCTGAAAAGAGCAGATCTGGCCCAAAATGTCCCTTTAACTCGGTTATTTGTAATTATTTTGAAAGGGTCACATAAGACTTTTAGATAGAGAACACTTGGATACATCCAATCATCCAAAATATATACAGGGCGTTACGAAAAAACAAACAAACAAAGGGTCAAAGGGCTATAACTCCGCAACCAATAATTTTTTCAAATTTCTATACGCGTCAATGATTCAGAAATTAAAAATACTACAATTTTGCTTATTTAATCGTATTCGTATCTTTACAAACAAAAAAGTAGCAGCCTGTAAATTTTCATTAATTTTTCAATGCAAGTTAAAACGTAAAATCTGAAAAGAGCAGATCTGGCCCAAAATGTCCCTTTAACTCGGTTATTTGTAATTATTTTGAAAGGGTCACATAAGACTTTTAGATAGAGAACACTTGGATACATCCAATCATCCAAGTTATATACAGGGCGTTACGAAAAAACCAACAGACAAAGGGTCAAAGGGCTGTAACTCCCCAACCAATAATTTTTTCAAATTTCTATACGCGTCAATGATTCAGAAATTAAAAATACTACAATTTTGCTTATTTAATCGTATTCGTAACTTTACAAACAAAAAAGTAGCAGCCTGTAAATTTTCATTAATTTTTCAATGCAAGTTAAAACGTAAATTCTGAAAAGAGCAGATCTGGCCCAAAATGTCCCTTTAACTCGGTTATTTGTAATTATTTTGAAAGGGTCACATAAGACTTTTAGATAGAGAACACTTGGATACATCCAATCATCCAAAATATATACAGGGCGTTACGAAAAAACAAACAAACAAAGGGTCAAAGGGCTATAACTCCGCAACCAATAATTTTTTCAAATTTCTATACGCGTCAATGATTCAGAAATTAAAAATACTACAATTTTGCTTATTTAATCGTATTCGTATCTTTACAAACAAAAAAGTAGCAGCCTGTAAATTTTCATTAATTTTTCAATGCAAGTTAAAACGTAAAATCTGAAAAGAGCAGATCTGGCCCAAAATGTCCCTTTAACTCGGTTATTTGTAATTATTTTGAAAGGGTCACATAAGACTTTTAGATAGAGAACACTTGGATACATCCAATCATCCAAGTTATATACAGGGCGTTACGAAAAAACCAACAGACAAAGGGTCAAAGGGCTGTAACTCCCCAACCAATAATTTTTTCAAATTTCTATACGCGTCAATGATTCAGAAATTAAAAATACTACAATTTTGCTTATTTAATCGTATTCGTATCTTTACAAACAAAAAAGTAGCAGCCTGTAAATTTTCATTAATTTTTCAATGCAAGTTAAAACGTAAAATCTGAAAAGAGCAGATCTGGCCCAAAATGTCCCTTTAACTCGGTTATTTGTAATTATTTTGAAAGGGTCACATAAGACTTTTAGATAGAGAACACTTGGATACATCCAATCATCCAAGTTATATACAGGGCGTTACGAAAAAACCAACAGACAAAGGGTCAAAGGGCTGTAACTCCCCAACCAATAATTTTTTCAAATTTCTATACGCGTCAATGATTCAGAAATTAAAAATACTACAATTTTGCTTATTTAATCGTATTCGTATCTTTACAAACAAAAAAGTAGCAGCCTGTAAATTTTCATTAATTTTTCAATGCAAGTTAAAACGTAAAATCTGAAAAGAGCAGATCTGGCCCAAAATGTCCCTTTAACTCGGTTATTTGTAATTATTTTGAAAGGGTCACATAAGACTTTTAGATAGAGAACACTTGGATACATCCAATCATCCAAGTTATATACAGGGCGTTACGAAAAAACCAACAGACAAAGGGTCAAAGGGCTGTAACTCCCCAACCAATAATTTTTTCAAATTTCTATACGCGTCAATGATTCAGAAATTAAAAATACTACAATTTTGCTTATTTAATCGTATTCGTATCTTTACAAACAAAAAAGTAGCAGCCTGTAAATTTTCATTAATTTTTCAATGCAAGTTAAAACGTAAAATCTGAAAAGAGCAGATCTGGCCCAAAATGTCCCTTTAACTCGGTTATTTGTAATTATTTTGAAAGGGTCACATAAGACTTTTAGATAGAGAACACTTGGATACATCCAATCATCCAAGTTATATACAGGGCGTTACGAAAAAACCAACAGACAAAGGGTCAAAGGGCTGTAACTCCCCAACCAATAATTTTTTCAAATTTCTATACGCGTCAATGATTCAGAAATTAAAAATACTACAATTTTGCTTATTTAATCGTATTCGTATCTTTACAAACAAAAAAGTAGCAGCCTGTAAATTTTCATTAATTTTTCAATGCAAGTTAAAACGTAAAATCTGAAAAGAGCAGATCTGGCCCAAAATGTCCCTTTAACTCGGTTATTTGTAATTATTTTGAAAGGGTCACATAAGACTTTTAGATAGAGAACACTTGGATACATCCAATCATCCAAGTTATATACAGGGCGTTACGAAAAAACCAACAGACAAAGGGTCAAAGGGCTGTAACTCCCCAACCAATAATTTTTTCAAATTTCTATACGCGTCAATGATTCAGAAATTAAAAATACTACAATTTTGCTTATTTAATCGTATTCGTATCTTTACAAACAAAAAAGTAGCAGCCTGTAAATTTTCATTAATTTTTCAATGCAAGTTAAAACGTAAAATCTGAAAAGAGCAGATCTGGCCCAAAATGTCCCTTTAACTCGGTTATTTGTAATTATTTTGAAAGGGTCACATAAGACTTTTAGATAGAGAACACTTGGATACATCCAATCATCCAAGTTATATACAGGGCGTTACGAAAAAACCAACAGACAAAGGGTCAAAGGGCTGTAACTCCCCAACCAATAATTTTTTCAAATTTCTATACGCGTGAATGATTCAGAAATTAAAAATACTACAATTTTGCTTATTTAATCGTATTCGTATCTTTACAAACAAAAAAGTAGCAGCCTGTAAATTTTCATTAATTTTTCAATGCAAGTTAAAACGTAAAATCTGAAAAGAGCAGATCTGGCCCAAAATGTCCCTTTAACTCGGTTATTTGTAATTATTTTGAAAGGGTCACATAAGACTTTTAGATAGAGAACACTTGGATACATCCAATCATCCAAGTTATATACAGGGCGTTACGAAAAAACCAACAGACAAAGGGTCAAAGGGCTGTAACTCCCCAACCAATAATTTTTTCAAATTTCTATACGCGTCAATGATTCAGAAATTAAAAATACTACAATTTTGCTTATTTAATCGTATTCGTATCTTTACAAACAAAAAAGTAGCAGCCTGTAAATTTTCATTAATTTTTCAATGCAAGTTAAAACGTAAAATCTGAAAAGAGCAGATCTGGCCCAAAATGTCCCTTTAACTCGGTTATTTGTAATTATTTTGAAAGGGTCACATAAGACTTTTAGATAGAGAACACTTGGATACATCCAATCATCCAAGTTATATACAGGGCGTTACGAAAAAACCAACAGACAAAGGGTCAAAGGGCTGTAACTCCCCAACCAATAATTTTTTCAAATTTCTATACGCGTCAATGATTCAGAAATTAAAAATACTACAATTTTGCTTATTTAATCGTATTCGTATCTTTACAAACAAAAAAGTAGCAGCCTGTAAATTTTCATTAATTTTTCAATGCAAGTTAAAACGTAAAATCTGAAAAGAGCAGATCTGGCCCAAAATGTCCCTTTAACTCGGTTATTTGTAATTATTTTGAAAGGGTCACATAAGACTTTTAGATAGAGAACACTTGGATACATCCAATCATCCAAGTTATATACAGGGCGTTACGAAAAAACCAACAGACAAAGGGTCAAAGGGCTGTAACTCCCCAACCAATAATTTTTTCAAATTTCTATACGCGTCAATGATTCAGAAATTAAAAATACTACAATTTTGCTTATTTAATCGTATTCGTATCTTTACAAACAAAAAAGTAGCAGCCTGTAAATTTTCATTAATTTTTCAATGCAAGTTAAAACGTAAAATCTGAAAAGAGCAGATCTGGCCCAAAATGTCCCTTTAACTCGGTTATTTGTAATTATTTTGAAAGGGTCACATAAGACTTTTAGATAGAGAACACTTGGATACATCCAATCATCCAAGTTATATACAGGGCGTTACGAAAAAACCAACAGACAAAGGGTCAAAGGGCTGTAACTCCCCAACCAATAATTTTTTCAAATTTCTATACGCGTCAATGATTCAGAAATTAAAAATACTACAATTTTGCTTATTTAATCGTATTCGTATCTTTACAAACAAAAAAGTAGCAGCCTGTAAATTTTCATTAATTTTTCAATGCAAGTTAAAACGTAAAATCTGAAAAGAGCAGATCTGGCCCAAAATGTCCCTTTAACTCGGTTATTTGTAATTATTTTGAAAGGGTCACATAAGACTTTTAGATAGAGAACACTTGGATACATCCAATCATCCAAGTTATATACAGGGCGTTACGAAAAAACCAACAGACAAAGGGTCAAAGGGCTGTAACTCCCCAACCAATAATTTTTTCAAATTTCTATACGCGTCAATGATTCAGAAATTAAAAATACTACAATTTTGCTTATTTAATCGTATTCGTATCTTTACAAACAAAAAAGTAGCAGCCTGTAAATTTTCATTAATTTTTCAATGCAAGTTAAAACGTAAAATCTGAAAAGAGCAGATCTGGCCCAAAATGTCCCTTTAACTCGGTTATTTGTAATTATTTTGAAAGGGTCACATAAGACTTTTAGATAGAGAACACTTGGATACATCCAATCATCCAAGTTATATACAGGGCGTTACGAAAAAACCAACAGACAAAGGGTCAAAGGGCTGTAACTCCCCAACCAATAATTTTTTCAAATTTCTATACGCGTGAATGATTCAGAAATTAAAAATACTACAATTTTGCTTATTTAATCGTATTCGTATCTTTACAAACAAAAAAGTAGCAGCCTGTAAATTTTCATTAATTTTTCAATGCAAGTTAAAACGTAAAATCTGAAAAGAGCAGATCTGGCCCAAAATGTCCCTTTAACTCGGTTATTTGTAATTATTTTGAAAGGGTCACATAAGACTTTTAGATAGAGAACACTTGGATACATCCAATCATCCAAGTTATATACAGGGCGTTACGAAAAAACCAACAGACAAAGGGTCAAAGGGCTGTAACTCCCCAACCAATAATTTTTTCAAATTTCTATACGCGTCAATGATTCAGAAATTAAAAATACTACAATTTTGCTTATTTAATCGTATTCGTATCTTTACAAACAAAAAAGTAGCAGCCTGTAAATTTTCATTAATTTTTCAATGCAAGTTAAAACGTAAAATCTGAAAAGAGCAGATCTGGCCCAAAATGTCCCTTTAACTCGGTTATTTGTAATTATTTTGAAAGGGTCACATAAGACTTTTAGATAGAGAACACTTGGATACATCCAATCATCCAAGTTATATACAGGGCGTTACGAAAAAACCAACAGACAAAGGGTCAAAGGGCTGTAACTCCCCAACCAATAATTTTTTCAAATTTCTATACGCGTCAATGATTCAGAAATTAAAAATACTACAATTTTGCTTATTTAATCGTATTCGTATCTTTACAAACAAAAAAGTAGCAGCCTGTAAATTTTCATTAATTTTTCAATGCAAGTTAAAACGTAAAATCTGAAAAGAGCAGATCTGGCCCAAAATGTCCCTTTAACTCGGTTATTTGTAATTATTTTGAAAGGGTCACATAAGACTTTTAGATAGAGAACACTTGGATACATCCAATCATCCAAAATATATACAGGGCGTTACGAAAAAACAAACAGACAAAGGGTCAAAGGGCTGTAACTCCGCAACCAATAATTTTTTCAAATTTCTATACGCGTCAATGATTCAGAAATTAAAAATACTACAATTTTGCTTATTTAATCGTATTCGTATCTTTACAAACAAAAAAGTAGCAGCCTGTAAATTTTCATTAATTTTTCAATGCAAGTTAAAACGTAAAATCTGAAAAGAGCAGATCTGGCCCAAAATGTCCCTTTAACTCGGTTATTTGTAATTATTTTGAAAGGGTCACATAAGACTTTTAGATAGAGAACACTTGGATACATCCAATCATCCAAAATATATACAGGGCGTTACGAAAAAACAAACAGACAAAGGGTCAAAGGGCTGTAACTCCGCAACCAATAATTTTTTCAAATTTCTATACGCGTCAATGATTCAGAAATTAAAAATACTACAATTTTGCTTATTTAATCGTATTCGTATCTTTACAAACAAAAAAGTAGCAGCCTGTAAATTTTCATTAATTTTTCAATGCAAGTTAAAACGTAAAATCTGAAAAGAGCAGATCTGGCCCAAAATGTCCCTTTAACTCGGTTATTTGTAATTATTTTGAAAGGGTCACATAAGACTTTTAGATAGAGAACACTTGGATACATCCAATCATCCCAGTTATATACAGGGCGTTACGAAAAAACCAACAGACAAAGGGTCAAAGGGCTGTAACTCCCCAACCAATAATTTTTTCAAATTTCTATACGCGTCAATGATTCAGAAATTAAAAATACTACAATTTTGCTTATTTAATCGTATTCGTATCTTTACAAACAAAAAAGTAGCAGCCTGTAAATTTTCATTAATTTTTCAATGCAAGTTAAAACGTAAAATCTGAAAAGAGCAGATCTGGCCCAAAATGTCCCTTTAACTCGGTTATTTGTAATTATTTTGAAAGGGTCACATAAGACTTTTAGATAGAGAACACTTGGATACATCCAATCATCCAAAATATATACAGGGCGTTACGAAAAAACAAACAGACAAAGGGTCAAAGGGCTGTAACTCCGCAACCAATAATTTTTTCAAATTTCTATACGCGTCAATGATTCAGAAATTAAAAATACTACAATTTTGCTTATTTAATCGTATTCGTATCTTTACAAACAAAAAAGTAGCAGCCTGTAAATTTTCATTAATTTTTCAATGCAAGTTAAAACGTAAAATCTGAAAAGAGCAGATCTGGCCCAAAATGTCCCTTTAACTCGGTTATTTGTAATTATTTTGAAAGGGTCACATAAGACTTTTAGATAGAGAACACTTGGATACATCCAATCATCCAAGTTATATACAGGGCGTTACGAAAAAACCAACAGACAAAGGGTCAAAGGGCTGTAACTCCCCAACCAATAATTTTTTCAAATTTCTATACGCGTCAATGATTCAGAAATTAAAAATACTACAATTTTGCTTATTTAATCGTATTCGTATCTTTACAAACAAAAAAGTAGCAGCCTGTAAATTTTCATTAATTTTTCAATGCAAGTTAAAACGTAAAATCTGAAAAGAGCAGATCTGGCCCAAAATGTCCCTTTAACTCGGTTATTTGTAATTATTTTGAAAGGGTCACATAAGACTTTTAGATAGAGAACACTTGGATACATCCAATCATCCAAAATATATACAGGGCGTTACGAAAAAACAAACAGACAAAGGGTCAAAGGGCTGTAACTCCGCAACCAATAATTTTTTCAAATTTCTATACGCGTCAATGATTCAGAAATTAAAAATACTACAATTTTGCTTATTTAATCGTATTCGTATCTTTACAAACAAAAAAGTAGCAGCCTGTAAATTTTCATTAATTTTTCAATGTAAGTTAAAACGTAAAATCTGAAAAGAGCAGATCTGGCCCAAAATGTCCCTTTAACTCGGTTATTTGTAATTATTTTGAAAGGGTCACATAAGACTTTTAGATAGAGAACACTTGGATACATCCAATCATCCAAGTTATATACAGGGCGTTACGAAAAAACCAACAGACAAAGGGTCAAAGGGCTGTAACTCCCCAACCAATAATTTTTTCAAATTTCTATACGCGTCAATGATTCAGAAATTAAAAATACTACAATTTTGCTTATTTAATCGTATTCGTATCTTTACAAACAAAAAAGTAGCAGCCTGTAAATTTTCATTAATTTTTCATTGCAAGTTAAAACGTAAAATCTGAAAAGAGCAGATCTGGCCCAAAATGTCCCTTTAACTCGGTTATTTGTAATTATTTTGAAAGGGTCACATAAGACTTTTAGATAGAGAACACTTGGATACATCCAATCATCCAAAATATATACAGGGCGTTACGAAAAAACAAACAGACAAAGGGTCAAAGGGCTGTAACTCCGCAACCAATAATTTTTTCAAATTTCTATACGCGTCAATGATTCAGAAATTAAAAATACTACAATTTTGCTTATTTAATCGTATTCGTATCTTTACAAACAAAAAAGTAGCAGCCTGTAAATTTTCATTAATTTTTCAATGCAAGTTAAAACGTAACATCTGAAAAGAGCAGATCTGGCCCAAAATGTCCCTTTAACTCGGTTATTTGTAATTATTTTGAAAGGGTCACATAAGACTTTTAGATAGAGAACACTTGGATACATCCAATCATCCAAGTTATATACAGGGCGTTACGAAAAAACCAACAGACAAAGGGTCAAAGGGCTGTAACTCCCCAACCAATAATTTTTTCAAATTTCTATACGCGTCAATGATTCAGAAATTAAAAATACTACAATTTTGCTTATTTAATCGTATTCGTATCTTTACAAACAAAAAAGTAGCAGCCTGTAAATTTTCATTAATTTTTCAATGCAAGTTAAAACGTAAAATCTGAAAAGAGCAGATCTGGCCCAAAATGTCCCTTTAACTCGGTTATTTGTAATTATTTTGAAAGGGTCACATAAGACTTTTAGATAGAGAACACTTGGATACATCCAATCATCCAAAATATATACAGGGCGTTACGAAAAAACAAACAGACAAAGGGTCAAAGGGCTGTAACTCCGCAACCAATAATTTTTTCAAATTTCTATACGCGTCAATGATTCAGAAATTAAAAATACTACAATTTTGCTTATTTAATCGTATTCGTATCTTTACAAACAAAAAAGTAGCAGCCTGTAAATTTTCATTAATTTTTCAATGCAAGTTAAAACGTAAAATCTGAAAAGAGCAGATCTGGCCCAAAATGTCCCTTTAACTCGGTTATTTGTAATTATTTTGAAAGGGTCACATTAGACTTTTAGATAGAGAACACTTGGATACATCCAATCATCCAAAATATATACAGGGCGTTACGAAAAAACAAACAGACAAAGGGTCAAAGGGCTGTAACTCCGCAACCAATAATTTTTTCAAATTTCTATACGCGTCAATGATTCAGAAATTAAAAATACTACAATTTTGCTTATTTAATCGTATTCGTATCTTTACAAACAAAAAAGTAGCAGCCTGTAAATTTTCATTAATTTTTCATTGCAAGTTAAAACGTAAAATCTGAAAAGAGCAGATCTGGCCCAAAATGTCCCTTTAACTCGGTTATTTGTAATTATTTTGAAAGGGTCACATAAGACTTTTAGATAGAGAACACTTGGATACATCCAATCATCCAAAATATATACAGGGCGTTACGAAAAAACAAACAGACAAAGGGTCAAAGGGCTGTAACTCCGCAACCAATAATTTTTTCAAATTTCTATACGCGTCAATGATTCAGAAATTAAAAATACTACAATTTTGCTTATTTAATCGTATTCGTATCTTTACAAACAAAAAAGTAGCAGCCTGTAAATTTTCATTAATTTTTCAATGCAAGTTAAAACGTAACATCTGAAAAGAGCAGATCTGGCCCAAAATGTCCCTTTAACTCGGTTATTTGTAATTATTTTGAAAGGGTCACATAAGACTTTTAGATAGAGAACACTTGGATACATCCAATCATCCAAGTTATATACAGGGCGTTACGAAAAAACCAACAGACAAAGGGTCAAAGGGCTGTAACTCCCCAACCAATAATTTTTTCAAATTTCTATACGCGTCAATGATTCAGAAATTAAAAATACTACAATTTTGCTTATTTAATCGTATTCGTATCTTTACAAACAAAAAAGTAGCAGCCTGTAAATTTTCATTAATTTTTCAATGCAAGTTAAAACGTAAAATCTGAAAAGAGCAGATCTGGCCCAAAATGTCCCTTTAACTCGGTTATTTGTAATTATTTTGAAAGGGTCACATAAGACTTTTAGATAGAGAACACTTGGATACATCCAATCATCCAAAATATATACAGGGCGTTACGAAAAAACAAACAGACAAAGGGTCAAAGGGCTGTAACTCCGCAACCAATAATTTTTTCAAATTTCTATACGCGTCAATGATTCAGAAATTAAAAATACTACAATTTTGCTTATTTAATCGTATTCGTATCTTTACAAACAAAAAAGTAGCAGCCTGTAAATTTTCATTAATTTTTCAATGCAAGTTAAAACGTAAAATCTGAAAAGAGCAGATCTGGCCCAAAATGTCCCTTTAACTCGGTTATTTGTAATTATTTTGAAAGGGTCACATTAGACTTTTAGATAGAGAACACTTGGATACATCCAATCATCCAAAATATATACAGGGCGTTACGAAAAAACAAACAGACAAAGGGTCAAAGGGCTGTAACTCCGCAACCAATAATTTTTTCAAATTTCTATACGCGTCAATGATTCAGAAATTAAAAATACTACAATTTTGCTTATTTAATCGTATTCGTATCTTTACAAACAAAAAAGTAGCAGCCTGTAAATTTTCATTAATTTTTCAATGCAAGTTAAAACGTAAAATCTGAAAAGAGCAGATCTGGCCCAAAATGTCCCTTTAACTCGGTTATTTGTAATTATTTTGAAAGGGTCACATTAGACTTTTAGATAGAGAACACTTGGATACATCCAATCATCCAAAATATATACAGGGCGTTACGAAAAAACAAACAGACAAAGGGTCAAAGGGCTGTAACTCCGCAACCAATAATTTTTTCAAATTTCTATACGCGTCAATGATTCAGAAATTAAAAATACTACAATTTTGCTTATTTAATCGTATTCGTATCTTTACAAACAAAAAAGTAGCAGCCTGTAAATTTTCATTAATTTTTCAATGCAAGTTAAAACGTAAAATCTGAAAAGAGCAGATCTGGCCCAAAATGTCCCTTTAACTCGGTTATTTGTAATTATTTTGAAAGGGTCACATAAGACTTTTAGATAGAGAACACTTGGATACATCCAATCATCCAAGTTATATACAGGGCGTTACGAAAAAACCAACAGACAAAGGGTCAAAGGGCTGTAACTCCCCAACCAATAATTTTTTCAAATTTCTATACGCGTCAATGATTCAGAAATTAAAAATACTACAATTTTGCTTATTTAATCGTATTCGTATCTTTACAAACAAAAAAGTAGCAGCCTGTAAATTTTCATTAATTTTTCAATGCAAGTTAAAACGTAAAATCTGAAAAGAGCAGATCTGGCCCAAAATGTCCCTTTAACTCGGTTATTTGTAATTATTTTGAAAGGGTCACATAAGACTTTTAGATA
The DNA here is from genome assembly GCA_963082805.1 of Hemicrepidius hirtus. NCBI lineage: Eukaryota > Metazoa > Arthropoda > Insecta > Coleoptera > Elateridae > Hemicrepidius > Hemicrepidius hirtus. The sequence goes on from OY720162.1 coordinate 31,478,815, forward strand.
GAGAACACTTGGATACATCCAATCATCCAAAATATATACAGGGCGTTACGAAAAAACAAACAGACAAAGGGTCAAAGGGCTGTAACTCCGCAACCAATAATTTTTTCAAATTTCTATACGCGTCAATGATTCAGAAATTAAAAATACTACAATTTTGCTTATTTAATCGTATTCGTATCTTTACAAACAAAAAAGTAGCAGCCTGTAAATTTTCATTAATTTTTCAATGCAAGTTAAAACGTAAAATCTGAAAAGAGCAGATCTGGCCCAAAATGTCCCTTTAACTCGGTTATTTGTAATTATTTTGAAAGGGTCACATAAGACTTTTAGATAGAGAACACTTGGATACATCCAATCATCCAAGTTATATACAGGGCGTTACGAAAAAACCAACAGACAAAGGGTCAAAGGGCTGTAACTCCCCAACCAATAATTTTTTCAAATTTCTATACGCGTCAATGATTCAGAAATTAAAAATACTACAATTTTGCTTATTTAATCGTATTCGTATCTTTACAAACAAAAAAGTAGCAGCCTGTAAATTTTCATTAATTTTTCAATGCAAGTTAAAACGTAAAATCTGAAAAGAGCAGATCTGGCCCAAAATGTCCCTTTAACTCGGTTATTTGTAATTATTTTGAAAGGGTCACATAAGACTTTTAGATAGAGAACACTTGGATACATCCAATCATCCAAGTTATATACAGGGCGTTACGAAAAAACCAACAGACAAAGGGTCAAAGGGCTGTAACTCCCCAACCAATAATTTTTTCAAATTTCTATACGCGTCAATGATTCAGAAATTAAAAATACTACAATTTTGCTTATTTAATCGTATTCGTATCTTTACAAACAAAAAAGTAGCAGCCTGTAAATTTTCATTAATTTTTCAATGCAAGTTAAAACGTAAAATCTGAAAAGAGCAGATCTGGCCCAAAATGTCCCTTTAACTCGGTTATTTGTAATTATTTTGAAAGGGTCACATAAGACTTTTAGATAGAGAACACTTGGATACATCCAATCATCCAAAATATATACAGGGCGTTACGAAAAAACAAACAGACAAAGGGTCAAAGGGCTGTAACTCCGCAACCAATAATTTTTTCAAATTTCTATACGCGTCAATGATTCAGAAATTAAAAATACTACAATTTTGCTTATTTAATCGTATTCGTATCTTTACAAACAAAAAAGTAGCAGCCTGTAAATTTTCATTAATTTTTCAATGCAAGTTAAAACGTAAAATCTGAAAAGAGCAGATCTGGCCCAAAATGTCCCTTTAACTCGGTTATTTGTAATTATTTTGAAAGGGTCACATTAGACTTTTAGATAGAGAACACTTGGATACATCCAATCATCCAAAATATATACAGGGCGTTACGAAAAAACAAACAGACAAAGGGTCAAAGGGCTGTAACTCCGCAACCAATAATTTTTTCAAATTTCTATACGCGTCAATGATTCAGAAATTAAAAATACTACAATTTTGCTTATTTAATCGTATTCGTATCTTTACAAACAAAAAAGTAGCAGCCTGTAAATTTTCATTAATTTTTCAATGCAAGTTAAAACGTAACATCTGAAAAGAGCAGATCTGGCCCAAAATGTCCCTTTAACTCGGTTATTTGTAATTATTTTGAAAGGGTCACATAAGACTTTTAGATAGAGAACACTTGGATACATCCAATCATCCAAGTTATATACAGGGCGTTACGAAAAAACCAACAGACAAAGGGTCAAAGGGCTGTAACTCCCCAACCAATAATTTTTTCAAATTTCTATACGCGTCAATGATTCAGAAATTAAAAATACTACAATTTTGCTTATTTAATCGTATTCGTATCTTTACAAACAAAAAAGTAGCAGCCTGTAAATTTTCATTAATTTTTCAATGCAAGTTAAAACGTAAAATCTGAAAAGAGCAGATCTGGCCCAAAATGTCCCTTTAACTCGGTTATTTGTAATTATTTTGAAAGGGTCACATAAGACTTTTAGATAGAGAACACTTGGATACATCCAATCATCCAAAATATATACAGGGCGTTACGAAAAAACAAACAGACAAAGGGTCAAAGGGCTGTAACTCCGCAACCAATAATTTTTTCAAATTTCTATACGCGTCAATGATTCAGAAATTAAAAATACTACAATTTTGCTTATTTAATCGTATTCGTATCTTTACAAACAAAAAAGTAGCAGCCTGTAAATTTTCATTAATTTTTCAATGCAAGTTAAAACGTAAAATCTGAAAAGAGCAGATCTGGCCCAAAATGTCCCTTTAACTCGGTTATTTGTAATTATTTTGAAAGGGTCACATTAGACTTTTAGATAGAGAACACTTGGATACATCCAATCATCCAAAATATATACAGGGCGTTACGAAAAAACAAACAGACAAAGGGTCAAAGGGCTGTAACTCCGCAACCAATAATTTTTTCAAATTTCTATACGCGTCAATGATTCAGAAATTAAAAATACTACAATTTTGCTTATTTAATCGTATTCGTATCTTTACAAACAAAAAAGTAGCAGCCTGTAAATTTTCATTAATTTTTCAATGCAAGTTAAAACGTAAAATCTGAAAAGAGCAGATCTGGCCCAAAATGTCCCTTTAACTCGGTTATTTGTAATTATTTTGAAAGGGTCACATAAGACTTTTAGATAGAGATACATCCAATCATCAAAAATATATACAGGGCGTTACGAAAAAACAAAATGACAAAGGGTCAAAGGGCTATAACTCCGCAACCAATAATTTTTTCAAATTTCTATACGCGTCAATGATTTAGAAATTAAAAATACTACAATTTTGCTTATTTAATCGTATTCGTATCTTTACAAACAAAAAAGTAGCAGCCTGTAAATTTTCATTAATTTTTCAATGCAAGTTAAAACGTAAAATCTGAAAAGAGCAGATCTGGCCCAAAATGTCCCTTTAACTCGGTTATTTGTAATTATTTTGAAAGGGTCACATAAGACTTTTAGATAGAGAACACTTGGATACATCCAATCATCCAAATTATATACAGGGCGTTACGAAAAAACCAACAGACAAAGGGTCAAAGGGCTGTAACACCCCAACCAATAATTTTTTCAAATTTCTATACGCGTCAATGATTCAGAAATTAAAAATACTACAATTTTGCTTATTTAATCGTATTCGTATCTTTACAAACAAAAAAGTAGCAGCCTGTAAATTTTCATTAATTTTTCAATGCAAGTTAAAACGTAAAATCTGAAAAGAGCAGATCTGGCCCAAAATGTCCCTTTAACTCGGTTATTTGTAATTATTTTGAAAGGGTCACATAAGACTTTTAGATAGAGAACACTTGGATACATCCAATCATCCAAAATATATACAGGGCGTTACGAAAAAACAAACAGACAAAGGGTCAAAGGGCTGTAACTCCGCAACCAATAATTTTTTCAAATTTCTATACGCGTCAATGATTCAGAAATTAAAAATACTACAATTTTGCTTATTTAATCGTATTCGTATCTTTACAAACAAAAAAGTAGCAGCCTGTAAATTTTCATTAATTTTTCAATGCAAGTTAAAACGTAAAATCTGAAAAGAGCAGATCTGGCCCAAAATGTCCCTTTAACTCGGTTATTTGTAATTATTTTGAAAGGGTCACATAAGACTTTTAGATAGAGAACACTTGGATACATCCAATCATCCAAGTTATATACAGGGCGTTACGAAAAAACCAACAGACAAAGGGTCAAAGGGCTGTAACTCCCCAACCAATAATTTTTTCAAATTTCTATACGCGTCAATGATTCAGAAATTAAAAATACTACAATTTTGCTTATTTAATCGTATTCGTATCTTTACAAACAAAAAAGTAGCAGCCTGTAAATTTTCATTAATTTTTCAATGCAAGTTAAAACGTAAAATCTGAAAAGGGCAGATCTGGCCCAAAATGTCCCTTTAACTCGGTTATTTGTAATTATTTTGAAAGGGTCACATAAGACTTTTAGATAGAGAACACTTGGATACATCCAATCATCCAAAATATATACAGGGCGTTACGAAAAAACAAACAAACAAAGGGTCAAAGGGCTATAACTCCGCAACCAATAATTTTTTCAAATTTCTATACGCGTCAATGATTCAGAAATTAAAAATACTACAATTTTGCTTATTTAATCGTATTCGTATCTTTACAAACAAAAAAGTAGCAGCCTGTAAATTTTCATTAATTTTTCAATGCAAGTTAAAACGTAAAATCTGAAAAGGGCAGATCTGGCCCAAAATGTCCCTTTAACTCGGTTATTTGTAATTATTTTGAAAGGGTCACATAAGACTTTTAGATAGAGAACACTTGGATACATCCAATCATCCAAAATATATACAGGGCGTTACGAAAAAACAAACAAACAAAGGGTCAAAGGGCTGTAACTCCGCAACCAATAATTTTTTCAAATTTCTATACGCGTCAATGATTCAGAAATTAAAAATATTACAATTTTGCTTATTTAATCGTATTCGTATCTTTACAAACAAAAAAGTAGCAGCCTGTAAATTTTCATTAATTTTTCAATGTAAGTTAAAACGTAAAATCTGAAAAGAGCAGATCTGGCCCAAAATGTCCCTTTAACTCGGTTATTTGTAATTATTTTGAAAGGGTCACATAAGACTTTTAGATAGAGAACACTTGGATACACCCAATCATCCAAAATATATACAGGGCGTTACGAAAAAACAAACAGACAAAGGGTCAAAGGGCTGTAACTCCGCAACCAATAATTTTTTCAAATTTCTATACGCGTCAATGAATCAGAAATTAAAAATACTACAATTTTGCTTATTTAATCGTATTCGTATCTTTACAAACAAAAAAGTTGGAGCCTGTAAATTTTCATTAATTTTTCAATGCAAGTTAAAACGTAAAATCTGAAAAGAGCGGATCTGGCCCAAAATGTCCCTTTAACTCGGTTATTTGTAATTATTTTGAAAGGGTCACATAAGACTTTTAGATAAAGAACACTTGGATACATCCAATCATCCAAAATATATACAGGGCGTTACGAAAAAACAAACTGACAAAGGGTTAAAGGGCTGTACTCCGCAACCAATAATTTTTTCAAATTTCTGTACGCGTCAATGAATCAGAAATTAAAAATACTACAATTTTGCTTATTTAATCGTATTCGTATCTTTACAAACAAAAAAGTTGGAGCCTGTAAATTTTCATTAATTTTTCAATGCAAGTTAAAACGTAAAATCTGAAAAGAGCGGATCTGACCCAAAATGTCCCTTTAACTCGGTTATTTGTAATTATTTTGAAAGGGTCACATAAGACTTTTAGATAGAGATACATCCAATCATCAAAAATATATACAGGGCGTTACGAAAAAACAAAATGACAAAGGGTCAAAGGGCTGTACTCCGCAACCAATATTTTTTTCAAATTTCTGTACGCGTCAATGAATCAGAAATTAAAAATACTACAATTTTGCTTATTTAATCGTATTCGTATCTTTACAAACAAAAAAGTTGGAGCCTGTAAATTTTCATTAATTTTTCAATGCAAGTTAAAACGTAAAATCTGAAAAGAGCGGATCTGGCCCAAAATGTCCCTTTAACTCGGTTATTTGTAATTATTTTGAAAGGGTCACATAAGACTTTTAGATAAAGAACACTTGGATACATCCAATCATCAAAAATATATACAGGGCGTTACGAAAAAACAAACTGACAAAGGGTCAAAGGGCTGTACTCCGCAACCAATAATTTTTTCAAATTTCTATACGCGTCAATGAATCAGAAATTAAAAATACTACAATTTTGCTTATTTAATCGTATTCGTATCTTTACAAACAAAAAAGTTGGAGCCTGTAAATTTTCATTAATTTTTCAATGCACGTTAAAACGTAAAATCTGAAAAGAGCGGATCTGGCCCAAAATGTCCCTTTAACTCGGTTATTTGTAATTATTTTGAAAGGGTCACATAAGACTTTTAGATAAAGAACACTTGGATACATCCAATCATCAAAAATATATACAGGGCGTTACGAAAAAACAAACTGACAAAGGGTCAAAGGGCTGTACTCCGCAACCAATAATTTTTTCAAATTTCTGTACGCGTCAATGTATCAGAAATGAAAAATACTACAATTTTGCTTATTTAATCGTATTCGTATCTTTACAAACAAAAAAGTTGGAGCCTGTAAATTTTCATTAATTTTTCAATGCACGTTAAAACGTAAAATCTGAAAAGAGCGGATCTGGCCCAAAATGTCCCTTTAACTCGGTTATTTGTAATTATTTTGAAAGGGTCACATAAGAGTTTTAGATAAAGAACACTTGGATACATCCAATCATCCAAAATATATACAGGGCGTTACGAAAAAACAAACTGACAAAGGGTTAAAGGGCTGTACTCCGCAACCAATAATTTTTTCAAATTTCTGTACGCGTCAATGAATCAGAAATTAAAAATACTACAATTTTGCTTATTTAATCGTATTCGTATCTTTACAAACAAAAAAGTTGGAGCCTGTAAATTTTCATTAATTTTTCAATGCAAGTTAAAACGTGAAATCTGAAAAGAGCGGATCTGGCCCAAAATGTCCCTTTAACTCGGTTATTTGTAATTATTTTGAAAGGGTCACATAAGACTTTTAGATAAAGAACACTTGGATACATCCAATCATCAAAAATATATACAGGGCGTTACGAAAAAACAAACTGACAAAGGGTCAAAGGGCTGTACTCCGCAACCAATAATTTTTTCAAATTTCTATACGCGTCAATGAATCAGAAATTAAAAATACTACAATTTTGCTTATTTAATCGTATTCGTATCTTTACAAACAAAAAAGTTGGAGCCTGTAAATTTTCATTAATTTTTCAATGCAAGTTAAAACGTGAAATCTGAAAAGAGCGGATCTGGCCCAAAATGTCCCTTTAACTCGGTTATTTGTAATTATTTTGAAAGGGTCACATAAGACTTTTAGATAAAGAACACTTGGATACATCCAATCATCAAAAATATATACAGGGCGTTACGAAAAAACAAACTGACAAAGGGTCAAAGGGCTGTACTCCGCAACCAATAATTTTTTCAAATTTCTGTACGCGTCAATGTATCAGAAATGAAAAATACTACAATTTTGCTTATTTAATCGTATTCGTATCTTTACAAACAAAAAAGTTGGAGCCTGTAAATTTTCATTAATTTTTCAATGCACGTTAAAACGTAAAATCTGAAAAGAGCGGATCTGGCCCAAAATGTCCCTTTAACTCGGTTATTTGTAATTATTTTGAAAGGGTCACATAAGAGTTTTAGATAAAGAACACTTGGATACATCCAATCATCCAAAATATATACAGGGCGTTACGAAAAAACAAACTGACAAAGGGTTAAAGGGCTGTACTCCGCAACCAATAATTTTTTCAAATTTCTGTACGCGTCAATGAATCAGAAATTAAAAATACTACAATTTTGCTTATTTAATCGTATTCGTATCTTTACAAACAAAAAAGTTGGAGCCTGTAAATTTTCATTAATTTTTCAATGCAAGTTAAAACGTAAAATCTGAAAAGAGCAGATCTGGCCCAAAATGTCCCTTTAACTCGATTATTTGTAATTATTTTGAAAGGGTCACATAAGACTTTTAGATAGAGAACACTTGGATACATCCAATCATCCAAAATATATACAGGGCGTTACGAAAAAACAAACAGACAAAGGGTCAAAGGGCTGTAACTCCGCAACCAATAATTTTTTCAAATTTCTATACGCGTCAATGATTTAGAAATTAAAAATACTACAATTTTGCTTATTTAATCGTATTCGTATCTTTACAAACAAAAAAGTTAAAGGCTCTAAATTTTCATAACATTTTCAATGCGAGTTGAATCGTAAAATCTGAAAGGAGCTACCTGAGGGCGGAGCTGGCCCAAAATGTCCTTTAACTCTTTTATTTGTAATTATTTTGAAAGGGTCACATAATACTTTTAGATTGAGATACATCCAATCATCAAAAATATATACAGGGCGTTACGAAAAAACAAACAGACAAAGGGTCAAAGGGCTGTAACTCCGCAACCAATAATTTTTTCAAATTTCTGTACGCGCCAATGAATCAGAAATTAAAAATACTACAATTTTGCTTATTTAATCGTATTTGTATCTTTACAAACAAAAATTGTAGAAACTCATCGTTCACATAATACCACACAGCTCATAAACATTAGATTATGTAAATAGGACCACTTTTTTTTAATACGATTTTATTCAATTTTTTGAATGATCTAACAAATATTTTTGACGTGGAAACAATTATTCTTATATTGTGAACGCGAAATGAATATTATTCATTCAAAAATTCTCTTATTCCTTGTCTTGCCCTTTTTTTCTACATATTTTTGAATTACGTACCTACGATGTACTTCTTCAATAAAAAAAAATTGTTACTCGTCCCGTAGCCCCTAATCTCGGGGGTAGTTACATTGCGTTTTGAAATTTCGCAGATATTCAAAAATTTTATATTAATTCTGCGCTAAAAACAAAGAAAAGGATGGCACGTTCTTCGTTCTCTAGTTAATTTTTGTATCGACGCATAAAAGTTACTTTCGATAATTTTGTTTAAAACTTTCCGTAATATTTATTAACAAAACTTACATTTCTATTCAAAACTTAAAATATTTATCGGTAACTGTCCAAATTATTTATGTTTTTACCAAAAGAAATAGAAACACTAACGCACAGATAAGACATGTTGCGACATCATATTATGCAGGTACTATGATTCAGTTTTCATTTGTTGACCAAAATACGTAAAAATTCTTTTACAATCATGACACATTTGTGCATCCTTATGTAACAGTTAAATTAAATATTTTCCGAAATTTTCAAAATCAGGGGTGGTTTTAAATTTAGAGCTCCTAAGGTGTCCTAAGGTAGCAGGAATAAAACTTCCTGCTACTAAGGGTAACTAAGGTAACTCGATTAGTAATAAAAGTAATCTTGTTTAGTATTAAAGTGATGCACGTTATAGATTTGAAGAAAAAAAAGGAAAATCAAACTTACCCTTTTGGAAGACGATCATTAATTTCTTATTTATGTTCTCTGGATTTAATTGATCCGAAGGATGGGGTGAATTCTGTCCCCTTGGGAAGACACATTGAAAACTGTAAAAATAAAAAATAATAATTAGTAACATTCTTAATTAAATAAATTCCCTATTACTTTTAAATTCGAATTTAGTAGAAATAAATCTCTTTATGAAGTAAAACATTTTCTTAAACTAAAACAAAGCACGAAATACTATTCTACATACCTAAGTTATAAAAATTAATTTATGGGAAATAAAATTCAGATTAAATCAAATTCAATCGAAAAGCACTTGAGAACCAACACAACACCTTTGCAATAACTGATAATATAAAGTAGTAAATCGAACTGGAAATGAATTTACAATTACCTAACAATGAACCAATAGGGAGGTGGTAAAGTATCAGGAAGGGGCTCGAGTTGGGACGGAAAACAATAAATAATAACTTTCACTAATTTCGATAGGGTATATTATTATAAATTATAACAAAAAAATAGATAAAGTAGATAAATTTAAAACTTTCAAAATAAAATCTGCATTGCGTTAAATATTTTCGAGGTTTTTGAAATTTTCAAAATTCGGTGTCTTTGGCCTTGCTGTAATCCCCTTGAAAATATTAGAAGAGTACAGGTTGATCCCAAATGTAAAAAATTACACTAACAACTCATATCTGCATCTTGCCGGTATTTTACGAATTTTGAAAAAATTAAATTAAAGTCCGAGTAGAACAAAAATTAAATGATTACCCTTTACAATGAAAAGTTATGTGTTCTACTTTCTCTTAGAGGACTGAAAAAAATATTTCTGGACTTGAAGTCAATTTTAAAAACGAAATGAATTGTTCACAACTAATTTATTCCGATAAATAAAGAAAAACAATAATGTAAGTACTGCGTTAATGTTAACATCAGATGTAAGAAAAAATCTAAGAAAGGACGTTCAGAAAAATATTCGTAGGACTATTAAACTTTTATATTTTTCAGCAAAATTTAGATATCCAACTACAATTAAAAGTTTCTATTAAAAATTTATCAAAACTTGCGTTTCTATTTTTAGAATAAAATTTATCGATAGAAATTCCTCTTTAGGTGTTTTGCAAATTTTTACAAAAGGAATAGAAATGCTAGTGGAAAAATCCGATAAGACTTGTTATCAGTTAACATTACGCGTCTTTGAATCGTGATTCATATTTTCCTTTGTACAAAATATAAATTACGTAAAGATTCTTTAATAATGACGAGGAATTTTACCAAACAAGCTGTAATATCTTTAAATAAAAATTAAATCAAATATTTGTTGATTATTTTTTTAATCGGGGGGTATTAAAAAAGACTCCCTAAAACTAGTCTGAGTGGTTCGTCTTTTAACTCGCATATCTCAAACGAACAAAAATTTTATAATTAGAACCAAAACTAAGATTTTTAAAACAAAATTTTAATTCAAATCAGGATTTGTAGTTAAATTTAATATCAATAAATTTGATTTTGATGTTTAACGTGAGTGTAGAGGCGGAATTCACACAAAAAACTATTTCTATTTAATATTTCAGTTGCCTACACCTAGCAATTAAAATGATTAGTTGATATCATTCCCTATTTTAGTATTGAGGTCAAAATTTCTTACCTTAAATAAATAATTTTTCCTGCCAGGGGAGCATCAAGTCCTGCTTACTCTGTTGGTTGAATGAAGTCTGGAGAAAGAAAATGTTTCTTTCCCCGTTCAGGATGATATTCTAAAAATATTGAAATAAAAATTTGTTAATTGATTATCTATTTTCATAATATTACTAAAAAAAAATAAACTAGTAATTTGGGTTTTTCGTAAGTTAGAGAAATGCTTTAAAGAAAAACTATACTCGAAAATAATTTTATAAAGTAAAAGAAATGATTAAAATTTACCTTATTAGGTAATACTGCACACTAATTAAACTGATACACTTACTACGTCGAGTACTTCTTAACAACTGAAATTTAAACAATATTTGTTCTTAACTGCAACCAAATTGGAAAAGTTTCTTTGCGTGCGCAGGAATTCGTCAACAACAAAAACTAGAAAAATGCATCGCCGTAATCAAGGTTACCATGCAGTTTGAAAATGACAAAATATGTTTGTTCCACCTTTAATTCTTATCAGTTGAATAAGAAATATATTTTAAAAAGGAAATAAATTTATAAATAAAAATTTAAATTGGAGTTTAATATTTGCTTCCTTTAATTTGGTTAATATTTTTGGAAAATTTTGAAAAACCTGAAAATGATAAAAGAATTTACTATACATTATTCAGTTACTGTTGGTTGTGGATGCCCTAATGCCATCCTTTAAGTTGTAACACATCAGTTCAATCCAAGACTAGAAAAAAACTGCTTAACGATTTATTGTTTCGATTATTTTATTTGAATTTTGGCGAGGTATTGATAGCCAAGCCTGCTTCAACCAATCAGATTGGTTTCAACTGGCAGCAAAATTTCAAACAGCAGTGGAGTTGTTTATAGGACCGAAATTCTGCCCATTGTACTTGTACAACTTATTTTATATTACATTCTGGGAATTTTCTAAAAAAATCGGAAACGGTGAGAAAAGTTGAAAAAAAGGAGACTATGGCTTTTGCTTTTTTTCAAAAAAATTTCGAAACAAATGGGAAGGGATGAGGGAAGTTTGGGCAATAATTTCCAAGTGTATAGCATCCAAATAAGATTCAGAGAAATTCCTAACGAGATCGAAAGGGGTGAAACAAAAAAAAAATCAAACTGTATCGACTGCCTTTGAATTAATTTCTGATTTTTTTAAACCAGATTGGAAGCGGTAATGGAAGTTTTGTACGTCATTTCCAAGCCTTCAAATATTATATTCTGCGAATTTCCTAGCGGGATCGAAAAACTTGTGTCTTATTTATTTAGAAGTCTATACCCTGTTTCAAAAATTTTGACCAATCTTTCCGTAAGAATTTAAAACCTCGACGCCACTGTCTGACCCTGTTTTTATTAGTTCATTTAGGAAATAGTTTAGGGGGAAGCGACCTAATTAAAAGAAACAATTAGATGATAATTCTAATTTAAAAGTGGTGTATATTTTATAGGACTGCACATTCCGCGACCTCTGAAGTTCGAAATAAACATAACATCCGTTATGTCCCTACTACAGGCTGTTTATTTCCTTACTTATGTTTGAACCCTTGTTACTACTACCCTCTAGAGGGCACGTTCATCCCAACACTTGTAAACTTTCGAAATTTTACCCTCAATTTATTAATAAATGTGTTACTACTTTAATAATCTGTTACGATGTTGTGTACCTACTAATAGTAATTCTTATGTAAAGTATTAAGAAAATAAAAAAAATTACAAGGATTTTTCTCTCGTTCTTTCTTGCTTCTCCGGTTTTCTACTATTGTATAATACATCTGTCTCTTGGTTCGTCAGAAATCAGGACTGCGAATGGAGATGTGACAAGTGGTAGATAAGAAACAAGACCAGAATAGGGACAGCAATCATTTTAATGCATGAGAGAATTTGGAATTTCAAGAAGAAAAGCAAGGAAGAGGGAAAAGGGATAATAGAAAAACGCTGGGAAGGGAGGGGGAGAGAGAAAGAGAAGCAAAAGATAATTTTGGAGAAATTATTGCAAGGGGGTTGAGAATCTTCCAAATATGCTAAACTTCAAGGAGGTATAGGTGGGTTCCCTTGCTCAAAAAACTGCCTAGTACTGAAGATGGACAGGAAAGCCTTGAGTCTTTTATCCATTCTTTACTTGAAAGATTCTTGTGCTACTTTAATAACTGTTGGTCCTTACATAATGGTTTGATAAAAAAATTGCCTCCCTCACTACTCACCCGTATAATTGTCATCAATTTCTACCATTACGGGGTCTCTTAAACAAAGAACAACCTACGTAGATTTAATTTTAAAAGCAAAAGTGCATGCAGGTTTTCAAATATAAAACAAACATAAATATCCAAAGCAGTAAAATCCTTTGGAACATGAACAAATTTTATGAAGGAATTTTAAGTGTTATTACGACCGTTTTGTTATCAGTGCGTGATTTTAAACCGTTTTGATATGAGTAAATACGTTCCCTAAATAAATATTCCGGGATCCGGGCATGTTTTACCGCGAATTTGCTTAAAATTAATTTTGCAAAAAAATTGTTATCTTAATATCCTTTTCTCAAGGATTCAAAGGCGCGTTCTTATTTTTGTTTGTTCCAAAATATTATTTAATAGGAGATTTAGATGCTTTTCTGATATTATTACCGGTCTTGTATTATTTTTCTTCGGAATTTGCGTGCCTTTGCAACGTTACTGTTAAACATCTTGCAGTTGCTTATTTTCATAAATATTTATAGTAGGCCATGTTCTGGTATCGAAGGGCCAAAAGAATTTTTTCTTTGATTGGCCTCCAAGTTTCTGAATGACTCACATTTAGTTCGTAATAAACTTTATATAAACAGGGTGCTCAGAATATTCATAGCCAAAAAAAAAGTTTTAATTTAAAAATTTCTAAAAAAAGAAGGAACAATTATTACTAATCACCCTGTATTTAACTATATTCCGACTTTAAATTTTAGTAACTGTATATGGGTAATTGTTTTGCTGAGGGCGGGGAGAGGGGAGGGTTATTTAAATAATCCTTTAATTTTAATTTTTAATCCCTTTGGAGAGAAACAGTAATAATAATCACCCTGTATTTTATTAAGTAATAAGGGTTCAATTTGGTAGATTTTCTAAGAAAAGGGGTGGTCATTCTTACATAATAACCACCCTGTAAAATTAACTTTCCTGGGAAAATCAAAAGCGATATTCAAAGATATCGAAAATATTTGAAGATTTTTTTCCATGATTTTGATTCTCCTTTCATTTTTTTAACCATGCTGTACATACTGAAAATTTCCATTATTTACCCTAAAATCCCTATTAGTCTAACGATGCAACATTCAATTATACTACACGTATATTTAACGAAGCTCTGCTTGGTTTAATTAACCGAACCGTTAACTCGAGTCTGTAATTTTGTACGAATCGTGGAGTTTGATGCATTACTGCATTCGTGCAACTTATGTAACGAATAACGTGTGTATTTTGTGATAGGGCAAAGCGCACGTTGTTGGGGGTGTTATTAGGGCTTATATTGGCTCCGACGAGGGTAAAAGATCAACCGCTGCAAAGCGGATACTTGCAAGTGACATATTGTTTAGGAAGTTTCCTTCAAACTGGACAAGTTGTTTCATACATGACTGTGGTCTGCTGGCCTGGAAATTTAAAATAGATTTCTAGAAAGGGTGTATATACATAGGTGTCTCTTTCCTCCCCTAGAGTATGAGGGGATTACCTATTTTTGCAGGAGTTAATTTTATAAAAAAAGTCGTGAATTTATTGTTTTTTGGGGATGAGAAATAAATATCTAAATGATTGAAATGCTTTTGAAACTACAGGGTGTTCTAGAAAACTCTTCAATTTCGTCGTAGCCAGCGGCCACATTTTTTGAGCACCGAAATAAAAATACATTCATTTTATATCCAACAACAACCAACTGCATGATGTTTAACAATAACGATTTGGAAACACGCAAATACCAAAGAAAAATAATACAATACAATAGTATCAGAAAACATCTAAATTTCCCACAAGAAAATATATTAAGAACAAGTCAATAACGAATAAGTTCTTTAAAATAATTACAAATTTTGTAAAACCAGTCACGTTTCGTCTTCGTACGAGACATTTTCAGGGTTATAACCGTTAATCGAGAATAAGAGGTAAATTGGAAGCCAACACATTCTATTGTTAAATTAAAATATCCTACGTGATCCCATTAACGTGTACAAACGAGCCACCGTTAAATAAATAACGAGTTGGGTTTTAATTATTAAAGCTAGAAAGAGAATGAGGGGTATTGTAAAAACAAAGGGAAATGATATAACGAATGAGTTTCGAATAATGTTGCTATTATTTCTGTTAAGTAATTTCCATTATTTGTATATTACGCAATTTAAAAGTACAAGAAAACTGGAATATATAAAAAGGATCAATAAAAGAAATATTAGGTACCGTTGGTCAATCATTTTTATGAATATCTAATATAGCTAAAAGCATGAATTTTTTTTAAAAGACCCAAGGTTGATAAAATAAAGTATGAAGTTATTTTCCTAAACAATGTGTTGTGTCAGAAATTAATATTTTGTTATTTATTAGAACGTTGTAAATTAAAGACGAGCTTGTAGGACAGTTGACTCTGAAGTAGGACAGTTGGGATTAAATTAATACTGACAGGATTTTAAATTAGGCAAGCGCTAAAATAAATTTTTGTAGTGTACAATCAAAATACTAAAATATAAAATAAATTTCAAAACGGGCAACTTACATACTGAGAATTGGATAATTGATATAATAGTGGACATTTGATATAAAAAAATAATTTTTTGTCTTAATTTCCTTCAACTAGTTTCCGCTCTGTTTTCAACTGTATTTCAGAAAGTTAAGAATACTTTCTATAATTTTTACAAAACTGCCATAGTAGGACAGTTGACTCTCAAGTAGGACAGTTAAGAAAATTAATACTGACAGGATTTAAAATTGGGCAAGCGGTAAAATAAATTTTGTGTAGTCCACAATCAAAATACTAAAATATAAAATAAATTTCAAAACGGACAACTTACATACTGAGGTTTGGATAATTGATATACTATTGGACATTTGATATACAAAAGTAATTTTTTGTCTTAATTTCCTTCAACTATTTTCCACTTTGTTTTCAACTATATTTCAGAAAGATAAGAATACTTTCTATAATTTATACAAAACTCCCATAGTAGGACAGTTGGACAGAAGGCAACTGACCTAACGTAGATAAAATTATAAGAACGGAATTTTATAATAGAAGGTGCAACTAACCTAACGTAAATGCAACGTTTACATAGACGACAGTTATATTACCGGTTAAGAAACGTAACTTCTGAAAGAATTTCAGCGTCCCTGAAAGGGGCAGGAAGAAATTTCTTATAGGACACTTCAACGATATGCAAGTATCTTAACGAACTTTAAAATGAAAATCCTAAAAAGTAAACACTGAAAGAATGTAACGTAGCTTTATCTGAAAAAACAGGAAGAAATTTCAGAAACCTTCATAGTAGGAAAGTTAAATGATGGGTAACTGACTTACGTTAAAGTTATTTAAAAAAAAATTATTATAATTATTGTACTTTCTACTTCAGTGGCATAGTTGAATATTACGCAAGAAAATGAGTAGTAGGACAGTTGACCTACTGAACAAATGATCTGAACCCTTGTAAAAAGGATAATTGAATAAAAAATTAAAGTAACCTGATGAGGATCAAATCAAGATGCTGAAAAGTTGTGGGTTAGTTGACGTTTCGTATTAAGTGAGATATTTTCAGGGTGAATTTTTTGCAAGTGTGAATGAAACTTTCAGAGCAAAGTATAGTGTAGAATGTAAAAAATATAAAAAAAATAGTCCCCCACAGAGTTTATTAAGAATTTATAAAAGTTTTTTCTTTGGCGTATATATTTATGGTTCTTGACTTCCTCTGACGGAAATAGGTCAAAAATGCCTCACTCAAAGAAATTCACGTGTGTCAGTCGTACTTTTGGTTCAATAAACTTAAAAAAAATCGCAAAATCTAACGAGCGAATCCGACAGCACGCGAAGTTCATCGGAACGGAACAGAAGCGGCGGCTTATCAGAAACATTTCAGTAGAACGCGCGGCGTCGTTTGGAAAGTTACGTTTTGCAGAGACGCCGGTGCGCGTCGACGTCGTATTTTTCTGAAACTTATCTCGACGAAACGGAAAAACTTTTATGGTTTAGTTACGGACGCGTTATAATCCCTAATTGAGCTATATTTTACCCTTTCATAATAAGCCTCCGATAGTTGGAAAACTTTTAACAAACAGTTTTTTATTTTTAATTTCTTAACTTTTTCCCTGAAACTTTTAATGTGGTTGTGTTTTTCGTGATAGTTTTTAATCTAAAAACGTATTGTTCTAAGTTTTGTTATGTTTAAAAAATAAGGGGGAGAGGACGCGGTCTATCCAACCCCTAAAAATGTAATTCTGTTGTGAACTAAAAGTTATTTAAAAGTTACACCAACTTTTGCGTGCTCGTGATGAAAAAATTCTTACTTTGATTACTTTGAACGTTTTTCTAAATAACTGATTTTTAAAATGGCTAGAAGATTGGAAATTGGAATTTTACTTATCTTCCAAACTTTACAAGGTAAGATTTTTTGTACGTCCATTCAGGATTAAATTATTAATGGTATTTGGGTGGGGAATTAGTTTTGATAATTAATGGTTCGATTAAAGGGACATTAGCTTTTGTAATCGATAGATTAGATCTTTTACTTGTTGGCCCGCTTCAAGCCCTTTTATTCTCTAATTGGGGATGGTTTAAGTGCACGTCACGTTCTTCGATCTTAAAAGAAATAAATGATCCGGACATTATCCTATTAGGTTTCTGAATAGATTCCAAAACAAGGACGATTTAACAAAAATCATTTTCGAAATTTATTTAAATTTTTTTTAAGAAGACTGGACAACTAGTCTTGGGTTCTATTCGCATAGGCGTACAGTCAAATGACTTTCGAGTCTCAAGGTTCACTCAGATTTAGACAACACTATTAGTCCTTTGCTATCTCAACAGGGCCTACTATTTTTCCAACAGGAAACAGTTAATACTATTTTCCATAAGCTATTTAAATTTTTTTAAACTGACATACGCGGTACATAACTCATCTGTTAAAGTTAAATTTATTATAAGGTCAACGTACTATTCAGTATTTTTTTTGTAGAGAAACTGCTTTTTTTGCCTGATATAGCGAATAATAAAAATATAATTTTATTAGAGAGAGAAATTAAAGGGAATGTAATAAAGTGGAAGGTTAAGGTCAAAAGTGATTATGGTGGTCATTAATTTTGATTTATCCTGCTGCATACAATTACAGGAACTATAGGTTTGTACAAATGTAGGTCAAACTTCAGGAGATTTCTAAATTTTTTTAGCCTTAAAATTCAGCTGTTTTCAAAAAAAATATTTAAATCGTTTTTTTTTTACATTTCTATAATACTTGGGGTGGTAATTCAAAAATTCTGATTAAGTTGAATATATTTTCATGTCACTGCCAATTTGATCAGTTTTTTTAACGCCCACTTCGTTATAGTAAATATAAGTTGATGGCTGCCTCGCCCTCTTGATGTTATTTCATAAGACGTATTAAAAAATGGTAGGGAGATGTTATCTTTGTTTGGTTAGAAAATAAAGTTGGCTGTTTAATATTTTTTGTAAATACGAGTTACGAGATTATTTTTCTAATTTACAATTTTTTCCTCCACTGTTTATAATATTTCTGGCTAAGGTTGATCACGGATCCCAATGGGCTGATTAATCTCCCCCCACTTCTTTAATATAAACCTTCCCCTAATAACGGTTTTATAGTAGTTTTTATCCAGTTTACCCCTGTTTCTGCTTCTACCAGACTGTTTACAGCAGCAATACTCCCCCCATTCGTGCTTAGAGGTCCGGAGACAGAGTGGGTTAGACAAGGATATGTCAGTGTCAGTCAGAGATAGGTTAGAGTCGGATATGGTGGAGTGGGTTAGACAAGGATAGTCAACAGTGGGTTAGATGTGGTTACACACTTGGTCAGGTGAATGTCGTAGATCTAAGCTACGATATTCTCCCACCACTGTAATTACTTCTAGAGCTTTTAATCTAGTCAGCTACCCCTATTCTATTTTTATGATTGTTGTCATTGCTGCTATTCTGTATTACCCCTATACCCCCCCCCCACTATCTAAGATAACCCTTATCCCCACTACTGTCTGTACCAGTGTCTTCCATCCCTACCATTTTACCCCCACCATGCGTTCTACCTTTAAGACTATCTCAGCTCTTCTCCCACTGTTGCTGGTATTTATTACTTTTTTTTATTCATCAGATCGTACCTTTAAAAATTACCTTAATTTCAGAATTATCTTTATCGATATTAATTCTTCAGTATAAAAGTTTCATAACACAAAAGTAACTTTAATATAAAACTTTATTTTCATTTAGCTGCAAAAGAGTTTTAAAACTTTATTTCTAGTTTTATATTAGTTCTGATTTTAAGGTTTCTTATTGTGTCGTACCGTTTAAGCATTAAATTAATTATTCCTAAAGCAATAAAGTTAGGGTAGGTTTTTAAAAATTAAATTACGACTTGGTAAGTAATCAAAAAATCACTACTTCCTCGTAATTACTAAACAAAACTTGGGTGCAACTTACAAAATCTCTTTGTACCTTTTACTTTGTTACAAAAGGCAACGTTTGCATAAGTAATAAAGTGAAGCTTAATTAAGACGTACGTTGCTATTAATTACTACTTAAACATTGTGTTACGAAAGCTATTCAGACTTAATTCGATGAGATGCGTTAACAAAATTTAGGTTAAACCCCGTTCTAATGTTTACTGAAGCGAGTCCCCACCTATAAAGCTGAAAAGTGTTGAAAAATTTTCCACTCCCCCGGATGCAGTGCAGATCTTTAAGCAGCCATTAACGAGCTATTAAGACTGTTATAAAATCCAGCAAAGGGGTGGCGAAATGACGGCCGTTTCATCATACAAAGTAATTGTATAATTAACATCGTTAAATCAAGTTATGGTGATTTCCTTTTAGAAAAAATTCAAAAGCCTGTGGAGTTTATTTTGTTAATTATACTAACCCAATTTTTTTTTCGTTTTTTGGTTAAGTAATTATCTTGTAGTTAATTTAATTTTAAAGTTATCTTCGGATTATGCGTAGTAATAAATTTTATTACATTGTAAGTTGAATTGATTATTATGGCTTTTCCCCACTGTAAATGGCTTTTCGCCAGTATGTTAAACGGAAGTAATTTTACGACGGTTCCTAATAAAATACCTTGTAATCTTCCCTTCAGTAGTTATTTTATACGATCTGTAAGGTGCAGGAACATCGTTGTGTTGATAACCAATGTAAGAAATAATTTTGATTCAAGTCGAGTCTTTGTAAAAATGAGTTCACAAACATAACATCACGCCTCTTTCAGTAATAATTATTTTTAAGGTCATATTATTACTATATATCCTGCTAGGGGGAAATAAAGTAACATAGTAGGTGATGGAATGGAGATTGTGAATAATAAATGGTTAGGGAATGGAGTGACTTGACGTCCAAGGTCATATCGCTGAAATAACCTTGGGTAATTAATTTTGAAGGTCATAAAATAAATTTATGTTTGATACTGAATTCTTCTAAAAATCTAAACGCTTTGGGATGTCTAAACGAGTTCAAGTGCAAGCGTTCAGCAGAAATCTCTAGAACAAAGAGATCTAAACTTAGACACGGTCGTCAAAATAAAATCAAGCATCAAGATTGCTTAGCAAAAGTCTTCTCGGCTGACCCCCGCATAGTTTTAATATTCTCGAGAGTTATTTATACACACCCCGAACATTGACTGGCACGTAAAAATAACTTTACGTGAGGCTCATTGAAATATTCTCTTCATTTTATTCAAACATTTAGTGAAATCATCACACGTACCAAGCAAACGACAGACAATGAACTTGGCAAGCAGGAGGCGAGCTCTTTAATTTAATTGTTGGATAATAATGTGCCCAATGACAAATTTCGCAGATGAATCATGTAAATTGCATTCCGATTTAATGAATCAACAGTTTTTGGGGTTAATCATCCTGTATAAGAATGGGTTATACGTTTTTAGTTAAAAAGTGAAAATTGCTCTTGTGTGTTGGATTCGCGCTATTTCCTGCAGATTGTTTGTAATGTACATTATTTATCATGGGCGTCCGGGCATTTTTACGAGGGGAATACTAATTCTTTTCCTAGAAAGCGGTTTCAATTACCTTTGGTTAGTGCTTCTGCGCGTTTTTCGTTATCTGGAAATTAAAACTTAATGTTCCGAAGCCATTTAAGGGTTAATGTTTTTCTACAAATTGTTTTGCCAAAAACAGGAACTATTTTAGACTTCCTCATGCTTCAAAGTACATGTTCTCATGTCTTCTTATAGAAACTCGCCTAATCGGTCGCAAGTATCCTCCGCAAATCTGTTTATTTATCAAAAAGGAAGACGGTATTCTAAAAATCGTTCGGTTTCTCAGGGTAATTTAATTGTAAGATAATTGAAACGACCCCAAAGTTTTTTCTATTTCCTATGTTGTTTTGGAATTCTCTTACAGAATTCTCTTTTCGTTTCGCGCCACGTAGGTAACCCCGAAACTGGAATGGGTGACAGTTTGGAACCGGGTTGAATTTTTCTTAGGGACATGATCCTCTAGGAAGCGACTGTGGAACCTTTTGCTGGGTAGCAGAAGGGACGACAGTTGGAACCGAGACTGGACTTTTCTTAGGAACATGACCCTCCAGGAGGTGACTGTTAAATCTTTTGCTATGTGGCAGAAGCCCCAAAACTGGAAGGGGCGACAGTTGGAACCGGGACTGGAATTTTCTTAGGGACATGACCCCCCAGGAAGCGACTGGGATACCTTTTGCTATGTCGCAGAAGATTCGTAATTCAAAAACCAAAAGGAGCGACAGGTGGAACCTCGACTGGATTTTTCTTAGGGACACGAGCCTCCAGAAGGCGACTGTAGAATCTTTTGGTATGTGGTAGAAGCCCCAAAACTGGAAGGGGCAACAGTTGGAACCGGGACTGGAATTTTCTTAGGGACATGACCCTCAAGGAAGCGACTGGGGTACTTTTTGCTATATCGCAGAAGATTCGTAATTCAAAAAGCGAAAGAGGCGACAGTTGGAACCGAGACTGGACTTTTCTTAGGGACACGAGCCTCCAGAAGGCGACTGTAGAATCTTTTGGTATGTGGTAGAAGCCCCAAAACTGAAAGGGGCGACAGTTGGAACCGGGACTGGAATTTTCTTAGGGACATGACCCCCCAGGAAGCGACCGGGATACCTTTTGCTATGTCGCAGAAGATTCGTAATTCAAAAACCGAAAGGGGCGACAGTTGGAACCTCGACTGGATTTTTCTTAGGGACACGAGCCTCCAGGAGGTGACTGTTAAATCTTTTGCTATGTGGCAGAAGCCCCAAAACTGGAAGGGGCGACAGTTGGAACCGGGACTGGAATTTTCTTAGGGACATGACCCCCCAGGAAGCGACTGGGATACCTTTTGCTATGTCGCAGAAGATTCGTAATTCAAAAACCAAAAGGAGCGACAGGTGGAACCTCGACTGGATTTTTCTTAGGGACACGAGCCTCCAGAAGGCGACTGTAGAATCTTTTGGTATGTGGTAGAAGCCCCAAAACTGGAAGGGGCAACAGTTGGAACCGGGACTGGAATTTTCTTAGGGACATGACCCTCAAGGAAGCGACTGGGGTACTTTTTGCTATATCGCAGAAGATTCGTAATTCAAAAAGCGAAAGAGGCGACAGTTGGAACCGAGACTGGACTTTTCTTAGGGACACGAGCCTCCAGAAGGCGACTGTAGAATCTTTTGGTATGTGGTAGAAGCCCCAAAACTGGAAGGGGCGACAGTTGGAACCGGGACTGGAATTTTCTTAGGGACATGACCCCCCAGGAAGCGACTGGGATACCTTTTGCTATGTCGCAGAAGATTCGTAATTCAAAAACCAAAAGGAGCGACAGGTGGAACCTCGACTGGATTTTTCTTAGGGACACGAGCCTCCAGAAGGCGACTGTAGAATCTTTTGGTATGTGGTAGAAGCCCCAAAACTGGAAGGGGCAACAGTTGGAACCGGGACTGGAATTTTCTTAGGGACATGACCCTCAAGGAAGCGACTGGGGTACTTTTTGCTATATCGCAGAAGATTCGTAATTCAAAAAGCGAAAGAGGCGACAGTTGGAACCGAGACTGGACTTTTCTTAGGGACACGAGCCTCCAGAAGGCGACTGTAGAATCTTTTGGTATGTGGTAGAAGCCCCAAAACTGAAAGGGGCGACAGTTGGAACCGGGACTGGAATTTTCTTAGGGACATGACCCCCCAGGAAGCGACCGGGATACCTTTTGCTATGTCGCAGAAGATTCGTAATTCAAAAACCGAAAGGGGCGACAGTTGGAACCTCGACTGGATTTTTCTTAGGGACACGAGCCTCCAGGAGGTGACTGTTAAATCTTTTGCTATGTGGCAGAAGCCCCAAAACTGGAAGGGGCGACAGTTGGAACCGGGACTGGAATTTTCTTAGGGACATGACCCCCCAGGAAGCGACTGGGATACCTTTTGCTATGTCGCAGAAGATTCGTAATTCAAAAACCAAAAGGAGCGACAGGTGGAACCTCGACTGGATTTTTCTTAGGGACACGAGCCTCCAGAAGGCGACTGTAGAATCTTTTGGTATGTGGTAGAAGCCCCAAAACTGGAAGGGGCAACAGTTGGAACCGGGACTGGAATTTTCTTAGGGACATGACCCTCAAGGAAGCGACTGGGGTACTTTTTGCTATATCGCAGAAGATTCGTAATTCAAAAAGCGAAAGAGGCGACAGTTGGAACCGAGACTGGACTTTTCTTAGGGACACGAGCCTCCAGAAGGCGACTGTAGAATCTTTTGGTATGTGGTAGAAGCCCCAAAACTGAAAGGGGCGACAGTTGGAACCGGGACTGGAATTTTCTTAGGGACATGACCCCCCAGGAAGCGACCGGGATACCTTTTGCTATGTCGCAGAAGATTCGTAATTCAAAAACCGAAAGGGGCGACAGTTGGAACCTCGACTGGATTTTTCTTAGGGACACGAGCCTCCAGAAGGCGACTGTAGAATCTTTTGGTATGTGGTAGAAGCCCCAAAACTGGAAGGGGCAACAGTTGGAACCGGGACTGGAATTTTCTTAGGGACATGACCTTCAAGGAAGCGACTGGGGTACCTTTTGCTATGTCGCAGAAGATTCGTAATTCAATAACCGAAAGAGGCTACAGTTGGAACCGAGACTGGACTTTTCTTAGGGACACGAGCCTCCAGGAGGCGACTGTTGAATCTTTTGCTACGTGGCAGAAGCCCCCGTAACTAAATTAAATTAAAAAAAGTTTTAAGAAATTATTATAAGTTTGTTTGTTGCATGACTTTTTTACATTCCGTTATATTAATGTAATAGAAGAAAAAGTTTCCTTAATAAAATTTCATAAAAGTTGTTTCTTGCATAAGTTTAAAAAAAATTCGTCTATTCATACACACCGAGAGTAGGCTTGGTGTTAAGTTTATCTCTAAAGGCTCCTCGGTGTCATCTAAACAGTAAACTCTCCCTTTCGATTCGAGGGGTGCTTGAATGCAAGAAAACCGCAATAAAACAGAGTGCGAAAGGGAATTGATCGAACCAGAGTAAAATAAAGGAGATGGAGAGGGGAATCCTCCAATATATCCACATAAATAAACCGCTTCAGTGGAATTTAGAAACCTCGTTGTTATTACAGTTAAACGGTTCGTGGTTTGTCTACCGAACGGCTTTATTACAATGGGGCATGGGCGAGGGAGTTATATGTTTAATTTCTTGCGTGACTTTGAACCAGAACCAAGGGCGTGTGTCACTTCCGCTTCATGCATGCTGCATGACTTAAAAACACATGTCTTAACGGCGAAGACTATTTTTAGGTGCAGCTTGTACACATTCTGGTAGACATGCTCAACTTTACAAAAAAAATTATAATAACACTGTATGACAAAGACTTTATAAATTTTTTTAGCAAAAACAGAAAGAGAAGTTAAAGTTTGCTAAGAAAAGGAGATTCTTGCTAATCCTGAATTTTAGTTTATGGGGGGGGGGGGGACTAACCTAAGCAGTTTTTCAAAGCGAATTTATGTCATCAGAATATAATAAATTAGAATGTAAAAAATAATTAGGGACAAGGAAAAACGACAGAAAAGGATAAACTGAGGGTGCCCTTTTTTTCTTTACGCTTCTCTATTTACTCTCTTTGGTTTCTCTAAGAAAATAATAGTGTAATGGTGGGTACCTTTTTAATTATTTAATTGATAAAGGGAAGAGATGAAAGAAAGACTCTTGCTAAACCTCCCTTAACTGTCTTTACCCCCCAATTTTGATGTCTAAATATTTGATTCTCGAGATTGTTGTATAACTATCTACTACGAAATAAAATTGAACTTTTCGTCGGTCAGTCTAGCAGAAATTTTACATAAAAATTATGTTAATAACATATGATTAATTCATATGTAACAACATCATGAACAGAAAGCAGTACAAAACAAATCCGTAGATTTTTCCTTAATTTATTTGGGCGATTGTGGTGGGACTTCGAAACCGTGAAACTTACTGTAGCATACATCCTATATCAGTCAGATACGGTAGTCGGAAAAATATTTAAGCGAAATGTATCTTTATATACCTTACATTAACGTATACACATAGAAATACATAATACTTGGCCGTAAAACGCGAATCACTATCCAACCTGTGCCTCTGGTTTTATTTGTTGTTTACTACCGTTCAAAATTAGTATTACAATTAGAGAGAAGTTTATTAGAGTTCATTAGGAAGGAGGTAATTTCATAAAAGGGTTGGCTTATCATAAGCACCCTTTAAAGTTTAATTGTGCAAATGTAAATATTTTTATTTGTAGTATTAATTATAAAATAAACCAAATAGATTTATAACTAAAATGTTTTAATCATAAAATCCGATAAAATGTAAACGAATTTGCTTTTAATTAGAGGGACCGTTTAAATTTTGCTTGCGTGTTATTAATTCCATCGCATTTGTAAATAACCACCCGATTTATGCGTCAAATGGATCATAAAACTATTACTAAAATGTTTTCAGGGGAAATTTTATTTATTTTTCGATTATATCTCCCTTCTATGTTGCATTGTAGTAAAATTCAAACGGTGCACGGAAACGCCGCAATAAATCCAATTAGTTATAATAAAAAAAAAAAAACTTTGCTTGGGATATAATGTAATGAAATTTGTTATTGCGTTATTGCTTTTAGGTAATGATTCGAGTTTTTATGAATACCTACCCTGATGGGAATAAACACAAAGCAGGATAAACAAAACTCTAAATTTGTTCGTCATGATTATTTTATCAAAAAGTCTGAAAATATTAAACCGAATCTACATATGTGCTGGATTTGGTTTTTACATCATTAACTGGTCCCTTTATAAATACAACACCCCATGTGTTTCCTTGTCATATCTAATTCCAGCTCGGAGCGGAAACGGATCTCCATTTTAAAAGCTTTGCATACTCTCAAAACCGATACTAATTTTAAAGACATCCGCTTGTCCTAAATTACATGCGTAACATCCCTGAAATCGAAAATGCGAAGTAAAAATATTTCTCATTAGTTGTCTTTCCGAAATTTCATTGTTTGCTACTTCCTTTCGATAACAAACGAATTAATGAACCACGAATAATGTTTCGTGTAAGGTCGTTAACTTAATTGTGTTGGACACCAAGCTCTCCGTATTTAAACCATGCCATAGGTGAGGAAAGGAAAATGAGGTAATCAGTCAAGCCTTTTGGCCAGAAGGGTCTCCGGATGTCTATGTCTATTTTAATCTTTCAGATTCTCTTATTATCAGGTGGGCTGAGAAAACAAGAAAAATAAAGTCAAAATTTTTTTCTATTTCTAGCACGAGAGGAATTTTCATTTTTCCCCCTTCCCTTAATACTTTTACCTCTTTTCTGGAATAAGAGAGATCGATATATAAATTGAAAAGGAACGAAAAAAAAAAGAAATAAAAGAAAATGTATTTCCTTTCCCAAGGGTTCTTAAACCCTTCTTCCCTTTGATGTGTATTCTCTACACCTTTAATTAATTTAGTATTAAATGTTTTCTAGAAGATTTGATTTGTTCAACCCTTTGGACTTTCCCTTTTAACCCTAATCACCAAAGGGGACTTGTAGCGATTACTTTATCCTTAATCCAATCGGCAACCTTCGACGATCAAATTAATAAGGGGAGGAAATCTCCTCCACCCAAGAACTCATCAATTTTTTATTAACCATCACTAAAAGATCTAATAACACTTCTTAAGATCAGAAAGTGAGTAGAAGCGGGAATTCCTGGAATTAATTCCCGATTGAAATTCACTTAAAACGTTCGGTCAACGTTAATTAACATCAGAATGCATTCCAGTTTAGCGCCAGGCGGTAGGTTTGCTGACAAATAATTAGTGCTCGTTCTGTTAACTCGAGTTGTAAACTATGCACCTCGGTCAGTAACAAAGTATCCCCCTGTAATATCGAATATTCAGAGAGGAACTGCAGAGGATACAGTGCAGTTCGAACGTGGACCCTAGGTCCTCTAATTAAGGTCGGAAATTGCCGCACGTTTGACCTGGCCAGTGTAGAAAATTTGAATTGGATCGTGCCTATAGCGGGACTCGGTGTAGAGATAACTAAGACACTTACGCGTATTTGTACATTTGAAAGTAGGCGAGGGCTAAACGAAGGGTTTTATTTGAAAGGCTTTTCGGGTACACCGGTCAACCCGGAAATTCCTAAGCTTTTGTAGTAATTTTCTTCCGGACCGTTGTATATGTGTAGACTTTAGTCCTTTATCAAATAATCTAGAGGGTTGTAATACATAAATTGGAAGATATTTAGCGTTACAGAAGCATCGTGTGTAATAATGATGATTGTGCTTGGATATTTAAGATAAAAATCGCTGGTACTAAACTTTCTTTGCTATTATATAACTTTTTCTCTTATCAAAGATTTTCTGATACGGTAATCGTTGGTTTATTGAAATTTTATGTCATTTCCAATTTTACTCACGCAGGGTGAAAATTTTTTCTATTTAACACTTTACTACTCTAGCTTTTGATTGAATGTAGCCTAAACCCGCCCCTGGATTTCATAGTCCCTGTACTACCAAAGTAGTAATTATTTTAATCCAAATCTAAATTAAAATATTAAATTTTAACCCTCACAAGGAATACGATATACACCTCCCCCTTGTTTTGTTTTCGTAAACGCCGACTTTAAGAATTTGGAAATTTTAAATTGAAACCTCCTTCTCGGAGTAAAAGTATTGTACTCGCTCACTGAATTTTTGAAGGAATAGAATTTGATCCTTGTATGTACAGGGCCGGTTTTAGGAGTTAAGAAATTTTTTTTTAGGTTATTATGTTTTTCAGAAAAGAACAGGATTTGATTCTTTTAGGATCGGGGATGGGCGGATATGAGTTTAGAAAATGGGTAACAGGTAGAAAAAGTATCGTACATGACTTGATCCGGATCAGAACCGGGTTCAGTGAGAATCAAAAGGGAGAAATAATTGCTGAAATTATAAATAAGATTAGGTACTTATTTTTTTTCTTAATTTTAGCGGAAGACCGATCCTTGTATGATCAGAGTCGGCTTTAGAACAACTGTAAATAAAAAAAAATAATGACTCACACTTCTAAAATTTTAAATTCAAGCCTTCTTCGAAATAATCCCCTTAAAGGAGCACGCGCACTTGTTCGGTTCGGTTCCGTTCGGTTCGGAACCGTCCGATCGACAAAAATCAAAATACATGGAAATGAACGGCACATGAATTAATCCTTGCATGATCAGGACCGGCTTTAGCATAATTATAAATAAAAAATATAATAATTTTGAAACTCTGATTTCTAAAATTTTAAATTCAAGTTTTGTTCGGACTAATCCCCTAACCTTGCATGTTCTGTAAGGCACATGAGTTAATCCTTGCAGCATCAGGACCGGTTTCAGCACTATTATGTAAAAAAAATTAGAACGATGACTGGCGCCTAAATTTTTAATCCAAACCTCTCTCGGGCGAAGTTTATAAAAATTTCCTTGTCCTGGGTTTTCAAGAAGATTAATCCTTGCTTGGTCAGGGTTCGGTTTCAGCGTAATTATACGCAAAAAAAATTAATTGTCATTCTTTCAAGCCTCTACGTTATAGAACTGTTGCCATATAAAAACTTTTATAGGTTAGCCGCGGTTGCTTACCATAGTTCCGGCAATTATTTCACTCTACTTGTTGAAAATATTGTAAGCAATCGATTGTGAGAAACATGTCTCAGTTCAAAGGACTTCGATGAAGCTTTCTTTTTGTATAAAAGCCTGGATGCGTCATTTTTTTCCGTTTCAAAAGGTCTCATTTGGTGCAATTCTGTTTTTGATAAAAATTTCAAAGACATCACAACGTTACAATAAAAATGAGAATAATAGAACTTCTAGAGTTACGTATCGTTTTAAGATTTCAAGGGTATAACAATTCACGGTACGAGTAAAATAAACGTAAAAGAATATTCCTGATCTTTATTAACAAGATTTTTGATCAAACATTTTTTTTTGTGAAGATAACGGGAGATGGGGTCATGTACAAAGGGAAGGTGCTATAATTGCATGAATGCGGTTACGTTTAGAGAAACTGTTGTAATAATATTTTTATTTATTTTTCTTCTACTTTTTGTAATGTTGTATAAAGATATTCTTAACATTCTTGAATAATTCGTCAGCACTGATAATTCGAGGGTACAGAAATGGATGTGGAAGTTAAAATTTTGGCTAGACATGTGAAAATTTCTCTGCTTTTCATTTTAATGTGTTAACTAATATTTAAAATATTCAAGGCGTCAAATAATGGTGGAAAATATTTTCATTCAAGTGTTGAGCCTGAAGGCATTGTATTTTTCAGGAAAATTTAATATCAGAGATATCAGAGTAATAAGTAGAGGGTGAAAAAAGGGCAGAGGCGTATATGAATATTCTGTTAAAACCATAAAATCTCCCAAGTATTCCAACACATAAACCTGAATATTCTGGAAATTTGGTTCTAAATAGCTGCTCTCATTTCGTGCTGTGTACTGCAGGGATACATAAAATTTTATTACAAACACAATCTCATAAGTATAAGGGTAGAAGAATGAATAAATCGAAATTTACGATAGACACGCCGAACATGCAACATAAATTTTTAAAGTCGGCGGCCTGTTTTGTTGTTGTGCGTTTATTTGGTATTATTTTAATTTGATCCCTTTAACGTTCGGGGATTTTACTCGAGGGCGGCGGGGCAAACGGAAAACCACGAAAACTCGGAGCTTTATAATCTGAGCCGTGAGCAAAGCCGCAAAAACTTTAAACCGAAAATAATCCTTTTATCAAATACACATAAACTAACTTTTTACTGGAAAAACCTGCAGGGCTGTCATTTTACCGTTCTCGCACAAACTGACGCGCGAAGATTTAAGGATTTGTTTTTTAGAACGTCGTCGGGAGAATTCATGGATGTGTCATTCTATCATCCACCTACGTTTAAAGCCGATAAATGGACGTGCTATTCTGAAAAATAGCCAAATCACGTTAACTTTTGTCTTTGATATTTCCACAGGCTGGACACAGGTGGAAATCAGATTATCAGAAGCGGATAAATGTTGTTACCCGATTGAATATTCAGCGAACCCCGATTAGCCTCTGCATTTTCCCTTCGATATGTTCCCAATTTTATTCTGTAATGCATTCGCGAATATTAAACAGATTGCTTCTCTTCCATTTCGAATTTGCAGTAAAGTTTTAGTGCCCTTAATCTTTTCGATAAATAATTACTGACATTTCCACTTCAACTGTATCGATTCTTGTAATCACAAGTTTTGCGAATAACCTACAGAAAATTATGAGAAAGTATAGGTAATAAATTCAAAAAATATGAACCATACGTTAATGCCCCCAAAAAAATTTTTTTTCAAAGGAAAAAAGAATGATCTTGAAATTAATTTTCAAGGTTATATGAATTTCAGGTTGACACTTGAATGACCTTGAAAGTAATGTTTTAAAGGTTATTTCATTGTCGAGAATAAATTAGGTTCCATCAGTGTAATTTTAATTAGGCGGCCGTATGACCTTGAAGAAGTTTTCGTAAATATTCTCAAGGTTATTTTATGTTTCAAAGAAACTTTTTGACGTTGATTTATTATTTCGGTTTAAAATGTAAGTGTGTTAAATTTTCAATAAAGACAATATTGATAAAGAAGTCTTGGGGGTTGAATTTTCCACATCGGTTATGCATTCGACGAGGGCATGAAACAGATTTCCTCGGCTGATTAAATTCATTGTAGCATAAATTTAATTACATTGCAGCATAAATAATTTGGAAAGTGACTGCTCGACATTAAAAAAGTAATTAACAAGACAAACACGGCCGCGTTTAATTAATACATTTTCGACGACGGGACTACGCCCTTTATAAATTTTTGCAAAGTAACAGGACTTGATAGGAAGATAACACGTCCAGGGAATGTAGCACGAAATCTGCTGGTCGAATAATTTCTAATTAGAGCACACACCCTGACGGCTAGAGTTAATGCGATTAAAATGTAAGGGTGCTCGAGATAATAATGTACATACAACAGGTGTATTATGATTGGAGGGTGCAGATAAGAGGAGAGTGAGCATGTAACCGTGAAACGTTAAAGCAAAAATTTCAACATTGTTACAGCTTTAATACCGCAATCGCTTAATCGAAGCTTTCGATCGTTTTAGGGCTTAATTTTAATAAAGAAGATTAAACAAGATTTCTCCAGCACCCATTAGACTCTTTATTATCCCATTATGAAAATTGCAAGACTACTCTGTTCAACATTTCCGTGCAGATTTCTAATGGAAACCGTATTCTTTTGTGATCCTCACATTTTTTTTGTTAACTCGAGCGATGTAATTGTTACTATTCTGTAGATTCGTGACGAGATTAAGAACGTTTCAATGGAAACAATGTTTTTCGTTTAGTAGACATATTACGATTTTTATCATTTTAAATAAAACACAGAATTAAACATCAAAATTAATTATAACGCGCAACTCAACAATATAGGAACCAGGAACAACAAACACAAAAAGCTTTCCTACTTAGCAATTGATTCTAAAGTCAGCTATAGCTTGTCCAGGCGAGATTTCATCCGGTGGCCACGCAGGTCATCAGACTTAAACCCTCCTTCTTTACTCCTCCAATCATGTCTAAGGAATACTTCCATCTCCAGTCAGTTTTCTTCAAATACCCAAACGCTTGATAAGTCGTTAGGATTTCCATCTGTTTCCAGTACTTTCCTTATCAGCCACCTGGTGGCCGCGTCCTCTAGGAGTGTGGTCTCCTGAGGGTACATTACAACTTTGCGATGTTAAATCATCTCTACGATAATGTCACGTGGCGTTACTGTAGCCTTCTTGGTCTCCAGACTTGACTGTGTGTCTTGAGGTGCCCTTGGAATCTTGAAAACGTTGATAGTTCCTGTGGGGGCGATTTGTCCTACCATGATGGCGTATTGAGACAATTGGCGCGAGACATGCGGGTGTCGTAATCCATGAATGATTACAGAGAAAATATTCATCGATTGGCCGTGTTGATCCCCGAACCTAACGCACTTATGTGTTTATAGAAAGTTCTTTCTGTTATGGTATAATAATTTTGAATATTATTTTTGGTTAAGTAGTGCTGGTTCGCTGATTGTCAAAAAATTACTCTTTGACCTCTTTGGTGTCCTGATTTATGTAAATAGAAGTAAATAAGTCAATAAAGCATTAAATATTTTTAAATATCGTGGGTGAATGCAGGAAGTAAAAGAAACGTTCCACAGATTTTCCTTAAAAATATTTTTAAAGCACACAAAGCCATTGTAAAAGTTTTTTCTGTTGGGGTTTCCTTTCGTTATTGAATTTAAAAGAAGAAGCCTTATTATTATTATCGAAGTAGAAAAAAGTATCTACCAAACCAGATACTTAAAAAGATATTTCAGGCTGTCATTATCAGTCCCTTAACGACTTCAGCAGTTCCTCCAGTCCCAGAGGTCCAACAAACAACGGTGCAGCTACATGTAAAGTATACAGTTTTCGCCCCCAAAATAAAGCTTTAGAAATTCTATGTCTGCGCACACAAGAGATTTCTTTTTTTTTATATATGTTTCTTAACATAAAAAATGTTTTTCTCACGAGCAACTTGGGTATTACCTTGATTCTTTTGTCGCTGACTTATCCCACTTCAAAGGTACAGAAATGTCTGTATTTATGATACTTGGTTTATCTCCATGGGGAATAAAAGCTTTCTTTGATACATTCCAGAATATACAAGTTATACAAAAATAAATTCTAGAAAATTGTAATAATACAAAAACAATATTGTCTAGTTCTGTCCTTCTGAAACCTCTTGTATTTTTTTTTTACAATTTTGAAAGTGTTTAATGGAATCGCACTTCCCTTTTTTGACACGGCCTTTATTTTCCGAAACACTAAGTAGAAGTAGAAAGGTAGAATAATGAGCAGCAATAAAATAAAAAAAATAGGTTGACCTTTTCGTCAAAAGTTACACGTTTGATTTTTTTTTTGTCTAACGACGCAACGGTTAGACTCATGTAATAAAATATTGACCAAAAATATTGTTATTGCGATTTAATTAAAAAAACTTTCAGCTGAATTTTCTGATTTAAATTTTTTTTTGTACGGTTACTCAAACTTCAATATTTTTGGGGCAATCTGTAGAGTTTTGATTCTTGTTTGAGAAGTAATCAATAAAAGATGTAAAGTAAAAGTTTATTGGGGACATTTGGGGTTGTTGCACGACTACACCCGCATTCGATGTTTACAAATGATTTAGAAGTGTCTGTTATCCGAGGCTTTTCCCTAAAACTCGATACCTTTTCGCTCGAATAACGAACTACTTTTTACAAGTCTGAAACTGCTCGGAAAATATATTCTGAAAAACACCTCGAGACCGTTATTTGAAATTCCAACGAGATTTAAAGTAAATATATAAGTACATACATAAACAACGTTCGGTTTACAGGATTAGAACTTTGGAAGTTCGAAGGCAGAATAAGAATTCGGGCTCAACAAAGCTTCTTCTTTCTCCACCGACGCGTCGGAGAGAGGAGAGCCTTTTTGTTCTGCTCTTTTGTCCTACGTTCTCTCTTGAATTTATTAACGTTCTCTATTATCTTCAGGTGTTTTCTATTGTCTTAGCTGTTTTTAACGCACTCCGTAAATCCTTTAACTAATTCTCCGCATTTTTGTTTTGTGCTCTGCGCGCTACAATGCTAGGATCGACAAAAGCTGCAGCTTCCGACAACGGAAACTCGACGAGGATATAAATCCGTGTAGAAGTATTTAATGTTGAAACTCTTAACTTTGCTAAGTCTATTTGGATAACGACGAAAAGTAAAGAGGAAAGATTCTTGTGGAATATTTAAACAGAGGAACCACTAAACCGTGTGAAAAGTAAGAGTTAAAAGGTTTTTACTTTTCTGTTTAATTGTAGAAAATTTTTTAACGTCTGTCTGATTTCAGGCTTCCCAAAAAGCTTCCGTCTTGATTTACATCTAAGGCTCCTTATTAATTTTAATTTTTTATTTATTCTGTAAAGTTCTTAGGAAAGTTAAAATATACCTGCTGTATGAGGAGTGAAACATAATGGAGGATTATATAAAAGAGCTGCTACTTAGGAAAGTGCGTTCTGTAACTCTTCATGTTAGTAATTGTCTTAACTAATGGTCACGTAAAGTAATGTTCAAGGTGTGTTCCAAGAGCATTAACATTTTAAAACAGTTTCCTGTTTACACATAATTAGAATAGAAATATTTCTGTATGTGTATCATCAACACGCGTAGTGGTAATAAGTTGTTGATTATCTTCCTAAAACTTCCTGCTATCAAACAAAACTAATAACGTAAGCGAAATACTTGCGTCGTAACCCAAATTTCGTGGAAAATTTAGGATCTCCTACATTTCACTTCGTTACAAGGCTCATCCCTTTATTTGCAAACAGAATAATGAAACCCTTAACCCCAGCAACAATTTCAGTTGCCATTCGGCCGAAATGAATCTATGCATTACCAAGCAATTTCAAGCCGTCTCTGGAGATTTTACTCATCGGATGCCTTTTCCACTGTACGAAACAAAAATTCAACAAAACATAACTTCATTTTCTCTTAATTAAACCTACCCAATTCCAGGGTAAAAAAAACAAGTCAATTTCCATTAGTGCCCAAACACAAAGGGCGAACTCTCTAATCTATTTGAAGATAGCACTTTTAGTTTTAGTTGGGTCGGTAGCTGAAGAGCTCGCGAGGGACGCAACCCTGTTAAGTATTTCATTAGCTAGGTAAACAGAATGACCCCTACACGAGTCCAATCATACTTACCCCAGGCGTACTAGGGTGAACTTTTTATTTAATTATTTATCGTGGATCAACAAATATCTTCGAATTTGATCTCGATTTGTCTTAAAATATTCATTTTTAATTTTAGGTATTACACTTTTTTTTTGGATGCTCGAGTTTTAATTTAAAAAAAATCAGTTTTGATGCTTCAACACGAGTAGGATTTTATATTTAAAAACGTAAAAGAATTAAAAAGGAAAACTTTCTAAGCGGTTTACTTTGCACAATATATTTCCTGAACATTTTATTTTTATATTTTTTGTCACTGCTAGAATTCTTTTAAGGGATGTTATTCAAATTGTGGTAACCAAGGAATTTTTCAGAAATAGATGCTGTACTAGTAACCTGCGGCCTTCTGCATAATTTAAACACCTTCGTCCACAACCCCCATCAATCCTTTTTTTACGTTTCTTGTATACGTTTGCGTTGAAGGGGAGAGAGAGAAAATAATATTTTCCCCTTGAATAAACTAAATGAGATATTTTGATAAAATAAAAATTCTTCTCATTAGAAAAATTTAAATATAAAAAGGACATAATCATGCAAGATGATAAAAGTCTTAATTTAAACTCAAAAAGTCACATTTCACCTTTTTATGAGTAAAGTTAAGGAAAAGAACGTGCGAATTACTTCTTCTCGTCTTATGCAGATTTCTGGCGTAAACTTTAATTATTTTTGGATTGGATGTTGGCGGCGGTGGTAAAATATTCCATCTCTCTTTCCTCCTTCTCGTAAAAGGAGCGCGAAATAGTCACGTAATGAAATTTAGGGAGGAAAAGAAAAAGAATCCACAATTAGCCTACTCATTTGGACTGCGTAAAAAAGTCGTCTAGAGATTTACGGGCGTAAAAAGTAACTGCTGCTAATGTCTCAGTGAAACGGAACTTAAAGAGCAAAAGTTATTTATTTTTATTATTTATGTGTGCCAGAAAAATTTACAACACGCCTAAGATGTTGCGAGAGTTTTCTCTTTAATTTTCACTTCTAGAGCACGCATACGTAGAAACGGGAAAAGTTGCAATAAAATATAAAACTTGTTAAAATTTAAAACATAATTTAAGAAAGAGATCGAGGTGACTTTTTTTCGTGAGATTTGTCGTAAAAAAATTTAATGTTGGACCGTGATGAAAATATGCTAATTATATTTTTAAAAAATATTACCCTATAAAATTACACGCTTTATTTTTATATGCTATGAAAATTTTAAAAACGCCTAAGGGTA
Organism: Hemicrepidius hirtus; assembly: GCA_963082805.1. NCBI lineage: Eukaryota > Metazoa > Arthropoda > Insecta > Coleoptera > Elateridae > Hemicrepidius > Hemicrepidius hirtus. The sequence continues at coordinate 31,515,219 of OY720162.1, forward strand.
ACTAAAAAAAATCTGCGTTTGGGACTTGCTATTTTAAAGTAAAAAAAAACTTTAATAAACATTAAAAGATAAATTCGTAAAAAACAGAAAATAGATCAGAATACTAATTTATAGCCTCCAGGATTCCTTATACAGGGTGTTTGGAAACAATGGTACGCTACATTTTTAAGAAAAGTACGACTTTAAAATTTTATGAAGGTGGAGTATTTTCAAAATAACTATCGCAGACAGTTTTCCGGAAGTCCATTTTTTTTTATAAAATTGTTTGAGTTTTTATTTCTAAAGTCAAGAATTTAAAAAAAAATACAAAAAACGTACATTTTTATCAGACGCCCTACCCGTTACGCACGCCTCTGATCTTTTCTTTTTCTTTTTTATCATCAGCAAATGATTTCCCTTGCCAAATTTACCCTGTGTACCAAAGTTTACCTATCTAGTGTTACTAGTGATTAAATAATCAAAAAAAGAACACATTTTAGCTCCCCCCCCCCCCATTCAAAAGACCGTAGCTCCCTTACAAAGCATTTTCGTACCCCAGGTCATAGGAACTTTTCTTCATATTTTTTTATGTAGAATCACCGGACACCGTATAGATTAAGAGCTAAGAACTTTCTTGTCATAAGTAGTGCGAAAGCGGTCACTATACAATTTTAACCTAGTACACAGTTCTTCCTCTGATATTAAAAATTCCTTTACTCAACAATTGTGGTGGAAATCCCAAAAAAAATCATAGGACGTGTTGCAGGTTTGCAGCCCCTGATCGGTAACGCATGAAGCTTAACAAAATTGATTGGAATTTTTTACATTCATGTTAAATCCTAAATTCCAATTTGACCGACAACTGTTAATTGTAACCTTCACACGTTGTATCCAATTAAATTCTCTTTACTAATTGATTTATTTAAAAGTGCATTTGAAAATTTTACATTTTGCGAGCACGGATTTTACAAGTGCCGTTACATCGATCAGCACTTGACGAGTTTATATAACAAGAAATCAAACATGCAAAATTTCGCGAGTTAATGGATTTCAGGAAATTGCTCGCACAAATGTGTTTTTGCAATAGGTTTATTAATTAACTTTCGGGTCCACTGTAATGGAAACACACAGCGCAACAGCTTTGTTTGTTTGGTCTTCTGATTACGTTTGTGGTATTCGAAATAGAGCGGTTTATTATTTTAATACTGGTTATCCCGGCTCTAGTTGTTAGGTATCCGGTATCAAAATGTGGTATGTGATTATGGGATTATACAAGTGTCTAACATAGCATCCGGCCCCTAAATTGAAGGGTGCGTTGACCAGTGGCGGCTCGTGAGGTAAATTATTGGGTAGGCCAGCAGCGTGGTACGGAAAAGAGCATTTTTTGAAAGTCATAAATATACATCAAATAAAAACCATTAAGAGTGTTACGTTATATATTATAATTATATCGCAACAATCATTTACACTAGTAGAGGAAGAAGTTGTACAATCAACAAGGGTACTCATTTTTGTGCAGCAAGCAACGCACCAACTCGAGAAAATTCAACTGCCGGATAGAGATCAGGCACGGGCCTACCACCCGCGTAAGATCGGAGTAGTCTAGTGAGTCATAGGATTAGTACAGTGCTCGGTACAGTGTATTTATGCAAGCAAGGTCGGCCGGTGCCTATGCTGGAGAAATTTTTTTAATAAAATTCACGACACGCTAAATTTCTGTTGCTGTATTGTAATTTTAATGAAAACAGACTCAAAAATAACAAAATAAATAATAATTGTGTATAATTATAAATAAATAGATTACAAAAATATTTTAAAAATACAACAAATAATTTTAGGGTAGGCCGGGCCTAACCTGCCTGTTCTTGAAAACCGCCACTGGCGTTGACTGTTTTGCGGCCGAACATGTGTACCCTGCGTTATCCTTGTCCACTGTAGTTTCTCGGACAATTCTCAACTACCCCGGGTTGGTTGGAATTTTTATACCCAAGAGTTTTCAGGGGCGTACTCAATTATTAAACCTTTTTATCAAAGCGATTAAGTTTGACTCCTAAGGGGCCGGGGGTTGGTAGGAAAATATATGGTGGGATGTGGGAATGAAAGCTTAGTTGTATAAAAAATTGCAATTTTTGGAAAAGATATTTTTGTAAAGAATTAATAAAATTATAATTTATAAAAAAAGTGTTTAAGTTTGTAATATTCTAATAACCCGTTGCTGCTGGTAGCATTACATTCTGTATCGAGTTAACAATCGAAATCGTACAATTTGGAATGTATATTGTATGGAATGCAATTAGTACCAGTTGATAACATAATTATCTTTCCAATAACTACAAATAACGATCCTGAAAAGATTCCAGTATTTATAAAATCCTTACGGAAAAATCTTTTCGGAATTATTTAAATGTATACAACAGTTAAAGCCTTTAATTTATTTCCCCTGCTGTATAAATTAACTGTCGACTTTTTTCCCTATCAAAAGCATTTAGCACGTCACTGGCGCTTTGCGTGTAGGAGTGCGAAATAAGATACAGGGCAACAGGGCATTTAGCACTCGGTTCTCTAACGGCTCTTGGGGTGTTTGCGGTGCAAATAGAAATGGGCGATGTTAGAGGGCGGGACTGAACCGAGGGACATTGGGGAATTGGTGAAATTGGAAATGTTCACAGGGAGTTTGACGTCTGGGAATATCTTGTAAGACAGTGCTTAGCGGCTTATCTGTGATTTTCCTTCTCAAAAGGCCGCCAGCCTAGTTCTAATAACGCCAAATCCTTCTTCAAGTACGTCAACTTTTCCTATCATATCCGAAAAAATTTGATTGACGGTTTGATAACTTTCTTAAAAGATGAAAGTTAAAAGACAAACTCATGCATCTATAATTTCCAGCTTAGGTCCATCCATCACGACTCATTACTGTACTGTATAATAGAATCTCAAGAGATATCATTGTACAAATGTAGACGAGGTGAAAAGGGCGCTGAAAAGTCATTACCAGGAAAAATGAGTTAAAATTTATGACACTTGTTTATGACTTTGTTACGTTTATAATGATTAACAATCAAGTGGGCTGAGTCAAGCACTGAAAAGTCATTATTAGGAGGAGTGAATCATAATTTATGATTATGATTCAGATGGGAACGCAGTAAAGTGATTAAGATTTCATGAGCGCCTAATACGAGTCACTGTTTGGGAATGAAACTTTATTACATTGCAATAATTATGATTCATGAGTCATTATTGTATTATATTGTGACTTGCTGAGTCACCTCTAACAAAACAGGGCTATAATTTATGTTAAGAGGTGAGATTTTTTACAGTGATTTTGTATCAGTGATGGAATTTAAATTTTCCATTCGAATCCTGAACGTGCTGGTATAATAAAACACTTGCGTAGGAATATTTCAAATTAGTGAGATTAATGGGGTTCGTTTAGGGTCTTTACAATGAATCACTACTACACAGATATTATCAAAGCAGCAAAACTCTAGTTTTATATGCATTACACGTTTCTAGCAATTTACGAACATGACAAATTTAGGTAATTTGTCAACACTACATTCGTATGCTCCCGTAGGGAATAATAAGTCGCCTCGGTAGCGTGAAATAATACAGGAAGTTTGAAATGAATGCATGCAATTTTTGCATAATAGTGTTGGTGTAATTTAAATCACAGCATTAAATTGCTGGACGTGTATATATTTCCCTTGTCACCACCCCACCACTCTTCGGATTAGCTGGATGAACACGACGCTGCTCTTAAAATTGAAATTTTCAATCAGTTTCCTTTTCATGTCTCTTTGATATCAATGTCAAAGCTAACTGGCACCTGAAAATCCTGACCGCGACGCTTTACACCCTACGATTTCCTCTCTTTTTTTTCAATAAAAGAATTCGTATAGATTGAAACGAAAAAGTGATTTGGGTTAGATTAAACTTTGTTTATTTAATTTTTAAAGCCCGTGTTTAATTCTGTATAACTGGTTTTATGTCGTATTAGTGCCTCATCACGTTGAACATCGGTTGTCCCTCAAGAATACGAGTTAGGGCCCATATTATTTATTATGCTGACAAACCTTGTATTATACTCAAGTTTGTTGTTTAATAACTTAATGTTATAATAGTTTTAATCACACTAAATTGTGTTAGTTATAAGAGAAGATTAGAAGATGCAAATAGTGACTCTTGATGAGTGACCATTACGGTCTGGTCTTCAGAATCAGAAAAAATTGATATGAGTCGGTTGAGTGACTAAATTGATATCAGCGTCGGCACGGTTCTAAATTCGTAAAATTTAAATTTTTGTGATAGTGTCAAATATTTCTGATTAAAATGTTGTTTTTTGTTACAGGTTGGTACCCATATTTGAGCGTCATGAGTAAGTCTTGATGGGGTGCTTATCAAGGTGTAATAGTCTACAGTCGCGTATTTATTTTAGCGTGAGTTGATACGTTCTATTGAGTCATGTAGGTCTTCTTATGAGAAGAAACAAATAGTTCATCAAATATTGTAGGTATTATAAATTCCAGTGGCGGCTGGTGCCAAGGGGCACAGAAGGGCATGTGCTCGCAACAAAAAAATGGAAATATATCGCTTGGTTTGCTTTGGTTAATTTTTTTCAGTTTTTTTAATTTCATTCCAAACCTTACCAGATGCTCTTAAATCGCATCTAATAAGTCACGCCCACTCCGAAAATTATTTTTGTTCTCTTTTTCCTTATCTGTTATCGTGCCCCCCAAACATTTTGTTCACGGGCTGTCACTGATAAATTCATAAACTTTTTGGTTAGCACTTTTGGTGTGTTATTCGTGCAAGATTTCTTAAATTTCTACCCTTTTGATCAGAAAATAATTTACCAGTAAGCTGAAGGCAGGTTAAGCCTTATTTTAATTTAATTCATCCGAAACCTCATATTTCACAAATATTCCTAATTTTATGGAGGGTTGAACCAAGACGTAATTTCAAATTTCAAATCCACAACCTGACTCTTAAAAAAACGAACTTCATTCTTTTCGTTTAATTCAACAAAACAACAATAGGTTTGGTCCAATTATAAAAAAGTTTCCTCGTCATTGTTATTTAAAATAAGTACCCTACATCATGTTTCAAGAGAGTATATAGTTCATCCAAAATATTTCATCCTAGTTGAATATTTGAAAAGAGAAATCGCAAAGGAACAAAAATAACTTAAACAAGACATCTTGTCCCTAGCGGCCAGTTGTGAACTAACTTATATTAAGCGGAATACATTTCCCCTTCAAGTATATCCCGGGGCCGTGTTGCATTGGAGCGGCACATAAATTTTCCGGGACATAAAGGTCCTTGCGGAGGACCAACATCCATCTTAATTGGTAGCCGCTTCGCTCGCGGCACTCAACATAATTATGAATTAGAGTGACACTTTTTGAGACGATGAGCTTTAACTTGGACGTTTATGAATATTCAGGATCTACTCGAAAAATATATAACTTTTTTAAAGTGAGCTTAAATGAGGGAAATTCCGATGTTAATAGCGAGATGGAAATACGCACAACAATAATGCGGGCTTTTTATTTGAAAAGCTTTTTGTTGTGTCATCGCTTAAACACGTCGTCGAGGCATTTCGGGTCATTAGATTTTTTGAGGTCTCAAGATGAGATGGAACATTTTAAAGGGTTCTTAACTTCCAATACAAGAACATGACATTGGTGGTGAATGCATTGCTGAGATGTAAGGAAAATGGAAATTTAAAATACTTACGTGAACGAAGGAATGAATAAAACATGACGCAAATGTTATTTGTATGACCGAACTAGGTTAGTGGGGGGTTCATGTTATTGTACTTGAAACTAAATATATCGTTGGAAAATATTCACAGGAAGATTTGGGTTCAAGTGCAGAAATAAAAAGAAATGTTTGTATATTGTTAGCTTTGCGGTGTGCTCTACTCATTTCGGAATTTTGAAATCTTCCAAAACATCTCAAAATCAAACGAAAAAAAAACTTGATGACATTAACATCAAGAAAAAACCCTCAATAATAAACATAATTACTCTAGTAAATAATTTTAATAGAAATAATTAAAAAAATAATTTTTTTACGAAAATATTTTCAAGTTTGTGTCTTAACCCAACGTTGAAGTCTCCCCGTTTGACCTTCATTTTTCCTGATTTGAATTGCAAATTTTACAAAATTTTAATTAGCACTCAATTTAATATTGTAATATTTACGTGTTTTAATTCATCTTTAATTATACAGGGTGTTTTAATCAAATGTATAGCTAATTTGTGGACACCCTGTAACTCCTGAACTAATTCAGATTATAAACGTACGGTCTGTGGTAATGCAATTGTACTTACGTAAATACCCAATGATTTATTGTTCATAAAATATATGGCATTGGATTATATACAGGGTGTTACGTTAAGACTCATTACATTTATTTAAAAAAAAAAATAAAACAATGATGCAAGCGACAAGATATTAAAACTGTCAGGATATAATTTTTAATTTAATATATACAGAGTGGGTGTATTTTATGTGCCGTTTTAATGTAAACTATTACCCATATTTTTGTGCAATATTTTAACTAGTTAGGCCCGGTATTTCCATCTCCTAATAAAGGTCCTCATAAGCTATTAGACAAATAATTTTTTTTCGACTTATCATTGACGCTGGTTTTAAAAGACGAGCATGAGTTATTGGTTGGGAAAGGCTATAGGTACATTGCCACATAAATTGTTACAAATACTGTTAACTATTTAAAACAAAGCATAGTAATTTACTAGCATGCTATTATTCACTAGGGAATAATAGCCATCATTAGTACATGCTTCTTGAATAATCTACAATTATTATTTTCCGTCAGTCATTAGCTCTCTGCTTTCTTGTCACCCACCCCCTTTCTTATACGTACTTATCATTTATTACCGAGGATGTGTCTTCAAAAGAAACATTTACTATACACAGGGTGTTTGCATAAGACGAAGAAATGCTAAAATAATGAGGTAGGGACTAAGATATTTATATATAAGTTCTTATTTATTATATACAGTATGTTTATAATTGATTCCCCGTGTTGTTTACGTGCCGCTCTCGTGATTAATGATCTAAACTACTAACAAACCGATTTTTTTTAATTTTCCCAACACTGTAAAAATTTATTATTTCCCTTCAGCTTGATTTACTTAAATGTCTTTAATATTACATATTTTTGTTGTGATTTGAGTCGATATTTTTATTTATTATATAGGGTGTTCTTGATTGATGATGCTGATCGATTTTCTAATTGCAAATATGGCTCGATTTTTCCCTTTTTTGAACTTTTAAAGGAAATATTATAAATATGATAAATATCCAAGTGTGTTTGGCAATTATAGTTATTATACAAAACAGAAAAAATAATATCAAAGTCAACAACATATAAATAAACAATATGTTCTGATTTCCTAAAACTTCCCTCGGCCAGACAAAAGGAAATAACTCAAAGCTGTTTTTTTATTAGGCAATTTTAGATAATTTAGAAAATGACTTGGATTTATCAAAGCTCATTATTTTTGTTGCATGAATTGAACCGTAATGTCCTTATAATAATACCATCAGAACTGCTCTTTATTTTAGCTTTAGCCCTTACCTTATTATTTTATCAGAAAAATTAGATTCGTTTCCCCTTACTTCATACCGCAAAGACAGCGCTTCCTTTAATCATTTTATAGCTCGTTAGGGGAAAAGTGAAAACATGATCAGAATATTTTATGATAATATTAAATTAAATAAAGAATATTTTTTTAATACCATACGTGGTCCTACCAATTTATGTAAAATAAATAGTGGGGATAATAATTACAAAAACAAGTAAGGATCGATTTTATTGAAAAACTTGTTATTCTACTGAAAGTTTGATGAAGTTTGTAAGTTATTAAAGTTACCTAATCCTGTATAATGAATATTCAAAGGTTAACAGTTTCAGCAAGTTTTGTAATTTGAAATTTCATATTTGTTACACAAATTCATGCTGATTTGACATGAAAACGATATACATCCCGATAGATTTATCCTGATAAGCACTACAACCTATATAATACCTATTTCATCTGTAGTAAGCATTTTCTAGATCTGGGGGGATTATATTTGATTGCAGTTGGCAGACCCTCTTGAATCTGACGAGTTAGTTAATTCGAGTGCAAACTCGAAATTTAATGAACTTTCCTAAATAGTTTTTCATGTAAACTTTTCATTACAACCCCAACGGTTTGAATTTTATAAATTTTATATAAAAGTGTGTCAACGGAAAATTCGAAAGAAATTTATAAAAATAAAAAAATTCTATTAGTGTTAAGAAAAACGCCGTAGGTTAAGTTGCTGACAACACACAGTCAGTTTGGGGTGGCAGAATGAAAAAGTTTAATTCCGGAAAAGTCCGGCTTGGATACTTTTCAATATGGCGCGTTTTCATGCTCAAACAAACTCTGATGTTTTTGCTCCAACGTCTGGGAACTCGTCCTTTTGTTGGGTAATTAGGACAACATTTACCGGTCTAGTGGTTTCTGCCCCTCTGTAAACCCGGAAAACCTTACACGTTAAAGCAAATGGAAAAACTAACGCGGGTCTTGGTTAAATAACATTCTGTTCCTGAACGAAAGTTTCACGACGAATTTTTAGCGGGAATGTAAAGCTCTCTTAAAAGGTTGAAAGCACTGAAATATCGAGTAAGGTTGATTGCTGCAAATTGCAGCCCGTTTTCTGTTCCATATTCCATAATTCCTCCACTCACCCTTTCTACTTAACTCTTGAACACAATGACGCTCGTTACTTTAATGTAATTGTCAGCAAAAAAATGTTCGTAACCGTTTATCGTGTATATCACCCTTCTTTGCCAATTTCTACTTGAAAGACTTACAAGGGCCTGAATATTTGTTTCTTATGTTTCTTTATGGAAATTAAAAATCTTTTAAATCGGTTTACGGAAGTGGTGGGGGGAGACCCGTGCCTCTGGACAGACTTACAGGTTGCTAGTAAAAAATACAGGGAATAAATAATTATTATATCACAAAAACACTCAATGTTCTCGTGTCAACAAAAGAAAAAAGTTCAACGACTTCTCTAAGGAATATATTTCTTTTTTTTAGGTTGGTTATTTACGTTCCTCGCGGGTTGATGTATTTTTGGCTTTTTTGTCAACTGTTTCAGAATACATGTTTAAAAAACACAAAACAAACATCTTTTAACAACTGTATGGGGTTTTCCGAAAGTTCAGTTGCGAACTAGATTTCTAAAAATATTGTGCTCCTACATTTATTGTTTCCTTGAGTAAAATCTATATGTGCCTCGGAATTGATGAAAGTCTCTTTTAAAGGCTTTGAGCACAAAATCAGGTACTCCGTTGTAGTAAGCTTATTGCGAGAAGAATATAAGAACAAAATCAAAATCAATTCGGTCTGAAGAATGCCAGTAATTTAATTTCCTTTCCAACATAAGCCGCTGCCTGCTTATCAATATGCAATAACGCGTCCTTCCGAATCCTAACATTTACAGCATTCCCGAAAATCGATAAATTTACAATACACAAGCCTAAATAATCCCATAAAATCGAAGGCAAGAAGAGGACTTGGGGATAGATACACATAAAACCGCTGAATCGTTCATATTAAACTGGGATAAAAACGAGCGAACAAAGCATTTACACAAAAAGCATCAAGTTTGTACGTACGTAAGCAAGTTTTTGCATAATTTATTTCCAATCGAAATTTATGCATGCAAATGCGCAAACTTTCAAGTAATTGTTTCTGTTCAGGAAGCAATGTCGCGTGTTCCCTTCAGGAAGTCGACTGCGAATTGATACTCCTCCGATGCGCGGATAATTTACGAGGAAGGAAAACGGAAAATAAATAACTCCGTTTGGTAATTCAGAGCATTGCCAACTCGATTACCAGGGCCAATCTCAAACTTATTGAACAGGAAATAAAAGTAGTATGTCTCAAGAAATATCTGCACTTTCATGACTTGCAATATTCCATTTTGACGTTGCCAATTTTATGGAATGACCATTTCAACTTACGAGGGTTACAGCAAAGATAATGTTACAGAAAATACAAAAATCACGGATTACACAAATTGTGGGGATAAGCGACTTAACTCCCAATAAATCGTAGAAAGAGAGCGGGGCAGAGGATAGGTTCCAAAATTTTTATATAACTGCGAATTGAAGGTAGGTACAAGGATAGTGCAAAAAGACCCCTCTTCAAAATGCATTAAATTTTTTAGGAAACTTTTTTTAGCTAGATAATGAGAGATCCACAATTAATTTTTATTTAGCTGAGAGTTCAAGATACGAGGGGCAGATCAAAAATAATCTTACAAAAAAATCCGGATAATCTGGGGAAGTGTAGCTGATCTCTGAAAAGTATAGAGGAAGTTTGGGGAAGTTCTGGTGATCTCTGGGAAGTTAAAGTAGACCCGAGGAAGGTTGAGAAAATCTGAGTAGTTTAGGGGATGTCTGAGAAGTCTGGGGAAATTCGGGTAACTTCGAGGAAATATAGGGGGCGTCTAGGAAGTCTAGAGGAAATCTGAGTTGTTCCGATGAAGTCTAGTAGCTTCAGAGAAGTCTAGGGGGTGTCTGAGAAATCTTGGGACAGTCTGAGAAAATCCTTGTTGTCCCGGGGAAATGGTTGTTTATTCGCCTGAATGTACGAGGGCCAGATCAAAAATAATCTTACAAAAAATCCGAGTAGTCTGGGGAAATCTAAGAGCGTCTGAGAAGATAAGGTAATTTCAGAGAAGTCTCGGAGCAACTGAGGGGTGGTCTCGGAAAGGTATGGAGGATGTCTGGGGAATTTCTGGTAAAGTCTGAGGAAGTTGGGGTAATCTCGAGGAAATATAGGGTGTGTCTGGGAAGCCTAGAGGAAATCTGCGATGTCCCGATGAAGTCTAGTAGCTTCAGAGAAGTTTAGGGGGTGTCTGAGAAATCTTGGGGCAGTCTGAGGAAATCTTGGTTGTCCCGGGGAAGCGGTTCACTCTTCGGCTGAATGTATAGGGGCAGATCAAAAAATCCGTGTAGTCTGTGGATATTTTATATGCAGCCACCCCTAAATACAACGCCACAAAAATTTATTCATTTATCGAATAGTTTCAGATATGGACAATTTAATGAGAAACGGAGATACGTAAATAATTGTAAAAACACAGTATCAAAAATTTCTGTACAAAAACATAAATTCCATTCCTGTCACGAATAATCCCTAATCGTAATGCAATTAAAAATACTTTCTGCATTCGTATGCAATTAAAATATTAATTTTTGCAATAACTGCGCTAATGAAACGTATACACCAGTTTAATTAAAAATTTACGCTTTGATTCAGCCGGTTTTCATTTTTGCGATAGAGGTCAGCGGATTTTCACACCACACTGCACAATTGCCTAATCACATTACATGTCATGTCAATGCTTGCCAATACCGGAATCACTGAACAGACGCACACAAAACTATTCGCGAATTCGTGTAAATTTCGTTTATCAAACAAACATTGTTACATCATGGTCTGTGAATCCATTCACCAAGTGACTACATCTGTGTCGGCTGATAATAACTTGTTAATCAGTAAATGTAATGAGAATTGATTGCTTTTCCATCCCCTAATTCTTTATATCCATCCAGTTGATGATTTTCACAAAATTAATTAATTTAAATTTTTTTTAAATTTTCAAACGTTCAAAGAAAAACTTTTTTAAATATTAATTACCGTAAACCATAACCTACTAACTCTTTATTATGATCTTAGGTAAGATTTCATTGCGTTTGCATTAAAATAATTTCCATGTACGCATCTACCAGACAATAAAGGAGCCACCCCCCATTCCCCAACCTATTTATTCATTGTCACACGCAGCTTTCATTTTTATTTCGAATTTTTCAGGATAAAAGCATTTTAAAGCAACTCCACCCTAGGCATGTGTCGATTGTAATGAACTGCCTAATGGATTTATATAAAAGTGGGTCATGAAAGATGATATAGAAAAAGAAAGTCCCTTTTTTTATTATTGTTATAGCATAATTCTAACTCTGCAAATTTTCATTTTCCTCTATTGATTATTATTTCTGTTCCTACAAGAGTGTTTAATGTGGCACGGGGGAAACGTTTTCTGGGATTTCCGGAAACTTCTCTTAAATACGTAAATAGTGCGTTGCTGGTTATTCTAAAAGCAAGAAGAGCTTAATGTTGTTGTCTTTTGGGACAAGTACGGATATACTCCCCACAAATCTCAACGGGATTGATAATTAACTTGAAATTTATCCTCAAACGAATAACTAGTTACTGTAGTAGTTAGCATTTGTAATGGACTGCCTAACAGGGAATTGAAGGAAACTAATTTTAAATGTCTCAGAATTTCGAGAAGAGCAAGACACTTTCACCTTAACTAAGCGAATGACTTGAAACGAAATGGAATGATAAGACAGAATAAAGGATTGAACAATTTAATGTACAAAAAATTCAAATGTCTATGAAATGGAAGTACAATCCCCCAAAGAAGTTGCCACTGTGCGGCCGCGACTTGATCTCCGTAGTTATATTGAGTAACTGTTTTATTAACGCGATGGTGAGTGACATAACTTTAAAGCATTCTGGCTACGTGTTTTCCGCAGACGTGTAGATATACAAAACAGAGAGACATACAGACAAATTATGTTTTCAGGCTACGTGGAAATGGTTGAATTTGAAACAAAAATTGTTTCGGAAGTAATAACGCAATCATAATTTACCAAAGGTAATTTGGTGTACGAATGAAGTTTTTATTGACGTAATCTAAGTTTTCTCGTTTAACACAACGTCAAGGCCTTTTTAGACGATCTAATAACTCACGCTTAATTTATTAGAGAAGTTAATTCCCACTGCAATAACATTTTTATGGGTCTGACTTAATATTTGATCAGTGAGTTTTATCTAATGGTCAGTTGAAACGATAAACGTTTTATTCTATAAGGAAGCATATTTTTTCTTTAAGGAAGTTTTAAAAGTAATCTTAAAGTTTGTACTTTGTATGGTTACACGTTCAATCCTTAACAAAATTAACCTTTTATTCATTTTTGCGGTCCTGGAAGGTTTCCCGAGACGATAAAACTGATCCACGTTACAAAGCATTGATATACGATACCTCTAAACCACTTCGTTGCTAACTTCTTGAAAGCACGTTTTACCCTCCTGAAATACTACCAAAAGGCAGAAAGGATTCTCCATTAGAAAAGGATAAAGTAGAGGCCGTGACGGTCGTATTAAACTTTAAACAATGATTGAGTAACCTCATGGGTTTTCGAACACCTAAATGCTGTTTACTATTGCAGAACGTCCGGAATTTTTATTTTACCTTCCCATGTTGGACATCGATTTCAGATTTACCGAACGTGATGATCTGTAGGGAAGAACTGCAGGTTTTGATGAATAATTAATACAGAAACGGTGCTTCTGCATTTCCAGGAAATATTCGATTGGGTATTGATTGGTTTTGTAATGAAACCCAAGGCTGTTTTTAACAAAGGATTTCGGTCTAATAAAACTTTATTACTCTGTAAAATTACAGAGCGATTGTAACTATACTTTGATGAGCTTTTTCTGTTAATTAAAGCGCTTATAAAAAAATACACGCTCGCAAGCTGAAGGATTTCAACATACCCCCTCAACCCTACAGCGAAACTTACGTAAATATACTGTGTGGTAGTTACCTTATGACCTACCCCGTTTAAAATGTAATTAATTATTTACTTGATTTTAATTTTCTTGGGTCAAGCATCCGTTAAAGGGTGGGTTTAAGTCAGGGTTTGGTGTATGCGACCTATGCGAGGGATTGCACCCCGGAAATAGCAGCGAATTGGTGAAACTTTCGACCCCTATTATGTAATGTGTTGTTGTTTGTTGAAATCTTGTTTCTAGGAAGGGTGGACGCTAAAGTTTGCTGTATTTGCATCCTCTCAAGGCTTGTAACTCAGAAATAAAAGCTAGTTGTTGAAATGGTAGACACAAAATTATTTAACTTCGCTGTTATGGCTATGTCACGGAACATCTCCTTTATAATGGAATTAATTACCCCCTACAGGAAATTGGTAGAGCTCCCGGTTATAAAGCAATGATTTTCCCTAATTTATTTGAAACCTTGCTGCTGGCAAGGCTTAATCCCAAGGTTTGGTGTACTCGCGCCCTAGGAAACCCCGTAACTCTAAAATAAAAGTGAGTTGGCCCCTTCAGATGGTTATACCTCGGAAATAAAAGTGAGTTGGTACTTCCAGAGGGTTGTGGCTTGGAAAAAAATGAGTTGATCCCTTTAGATGGTTGCAACTATGAAATAAAACCAAGTTGGTGCCTCAGATTGCTGTAGCTCTGGAATAAAAGGAACTCCATAGATCTGGAGGGTTGTAGATCTGAAATAAGAGGGTGTTGGTATTTCCAGATGGTTGTAGCTCTTAGCGAGTTGGTTTGTATGCTCTCCTTGGGAAGATGAGGGAAAGATGTCTTAATTAGGGATAGTGATAAATATTTGTTGTGTATGCGAGGAAGGTCCTTGTTGTCCGTTTTGGTTAAATGTAGTTTGATTATTTATTCCTAATCTTCAATTTAGGTTAGTTAACGTATTATCCGAAAATCCCCAACGAAATATACGCGAGTGATTTTCAATATAACCCTATCGTATTCCCATTACGTTACAAAACTAATTCGCTTGGAGATTTTCCACGTCCATTAGTAGTATATCAAAGACATTGTTATTTTCAGTTTTGGATCCTGTTCGAGTCACTGACGACAGCGGCGACGTAATTAATCGGATTATAATTCCCTTTATAATCTAAGATAATGAAACTGATGGCCATTCTGATTAGCTCGCATAAGCCATCTCCTCCTCGCCAATGCGCCACCTCCCCAAAATCGATTCAAGGCCTTCTTTCTATTGAGTGAAATTACCAAAAGCCAGATTTGCATCGTGTTACAACAACGAGATCCTCATATCGCATATAATACCAGTTATTTGCATATAGGTGGATTTGCTTATTTGGTTCGACGTTAGATTTTGAGGTTTACCCGTGAATAATTTACTAAGTTTGGATTTCAGCCCTGTCAAATTATGCGCATATATTTGCAGCAATCTGCGGCTCGACTTACAAACCATTTATTTTAAACCGAATTGATTTCAATATCTTCTACTAGGTACCTACCCAGGAGCGTGTTTAGATTAAACGAATCCGTTTTCGTGCTAAACTCAATGCTCATTTTATTACGAAAATACCTTAAAAGGCCCATCAAAGTCTCGGGACCTTGGTTCCTTCCCCTTTAACTTTCCTTCTCTTCATTGTAGTTCAAATAATAATTCCACTTCTGAAAATTTAAACTTTGAAGATACCTTCAAGGCTAATCCCACTCCTGATTTTGATATTTTATAATTTCTAGGGGAATTTAAACTTTGATCTTAATTCAAATATAATCCCACTCTTGACTTTAGGCTTTGTTTAAGATTTATAACGCTTAATTTCCACCTTGGCCCGTGAAAAAGATCAAATGGAGTATTAAACGTAAGCGAGGCGACGAACTTTTTAACCCCGGACATTTGTCACAAGGTTGTGCCCCGTTGTTAATTATAAACATGTCCGAGGAGTGTGTGTTCTTTATTAAATCAAGTGGAAATTTATTATCCCTAGTGGAATTTAATAGGGGATGTGTATTTTACGTTTAATAATTAATTTTTAATATTTAAGGGTTTATTTTTAATTATTGGAAGCGGTACTTAAATGATTTTTCCTTGAATTTTTTTGCCTATAATTGTGAGAAGCGATTTTATTTAATTTCGTGTTGTGAGGTGGAGCATGGTTGTGTTTAGATTGCAAACGAAGAGTGTAGAAGAATTGGGCCAAAAATAATCTCACCTGAGATGAATTAAAAAAAATCTTTTAGGGGTTGTGGGTGACCTATTAGTATGTGGATGAAATTTTATTATTTGCACAGACTGAGCGAGTGTTGTGAATAAATTTCGGTGTAATCTTAAAAACTCTTAAACATACAAATTAAAATTTTTAAATTCTCATTATAATCTTAAATTTAAACCCCCATTTAACCTTTCGGTTTTTTAAAACCGACGACCTTATGATAAACATGCAAATTTAAACTTTCTGATATGAACCGTAAAATGAACGCAATGGAAAAAGTGCTATGGTAATTAACTTTAAAAACGAAACGTTTAATTATAAAACATTTTAACGTGAAATGATTTTATTTTCTTTGAGTCGCTTCAAAACATATGTATAGTATGTAAAAAAATTTATTTCATTTCCTCAACATGAATAAATGTAATCTATCAATCACAACCTGAAAGAAAACTTTTCCCCGAATTGAGTTTTGTTCGAAAATAGAGTCCTAATATTTGCATACAAATAATTTGAGTTGGATTCCTTCAACATAAAAGTTGAAATTGGACACCCGATATAGGCTTAAATATAAACCTTAACCCTGCAACAATACACATCCAAGAAAAAGATGTCAGAAACTTTTGATGAAATTATGTATATTTATACATACAGTCGTCGGTCCTGTAACGTAAAAACAAGGGCCCTTGGGCAAAAGTTTCTTTTATTATTGATTTAGTTATAAAACTGGCATTTCCTTTAACCGTTACGTGCTCTATCTGACATCCTTTCGCTGACACGAGAACAATACTTGTAAAATATTCGCGGGATGATAAATACAAAGGTATTACAGTGGTATAATAAAATGCTCATTAAAACCTTCCTTTATTTTAAAGAGCTCTGTATCAAGCGCGAACACAATGAAAGGATAATGTAGTTGTAAAAGAACAAAAAGTGCTTTCATCTCCTATCCAAGACGAGCTTTGTTGGGGGCAAAAAAGAATTTCTTCTGATAATTTATAGTTTACTTTTAGGTGGGGTAATTCTTTTGTTTACCTTAATGATTGTGATAAATGTTTCCAACAATTAAGCTCGCTTTACATAAAATTTATTTTTAAACAACGCACTTGAATTTACAAAAAAATGTCTGCCTGTGGGTGGGTGTGTGGCTGTGGGCGCTCGAAATGTTTGAAAAATTATTACAATAAAACTGGCTACACGATTTTGTTTAAATTTTCTACACTTATGCAGCTTGGTGTTAGGTACATTTTCGTTTTTTGATTAATGCTAGAATTTCACTGTGGCGCCCTCTACGAGGTTTTGAAAATCGAAAGTTGATGCTCCTATAGCTCCTTTATTAGTCAAAATATGAAAACAGTTTAAATATAAAACTTGTTCAGTATATAGCCCTGCATTGTCCTAAATTTATATCACGTATACAGGGTGTTTACTTTTAAAAGTACAATAAGCAACTTTGTTATTTTAAATGAAACACCCTGTATATTATTATATAATTGAATGCAAAATTGAATTGTCTATCACATAGTATAAGGTAGTCATATAGCTAAAATGTACGGTTGATGAGAAAATCGCGAACTTCCGCCGCGTTAGTAAATTAGATGCCTGTCTCTCTTCTGTACGTATCGAACCCGTATAGTCTGGTGTTTTTTGCTACGCATTCAAGTGATTTCCAATGCTGCCTCGCGAACTACTGTTGAATACCAAAAACGAAATGTTTATTTTTAGTATGGGAAAGTCCAGGGGAGTTGCGCCCCTCACAATTTTTTACATCTGAGATTTGGAGTGTAAAATTGAAATTGTCACATTTTGCTTGGCCAATCTCATTTTAATACGAGTTCTAATAAATAGTAGGGTATAGGGTATCCAATATACGATCGACAAGGGATACTTTACTTAAACAAACAATTTTCTCTTTTGCTTCCAAAAACGAAGCTGCAGTATTTAAATGATTAAATGAAGTACTTCTAGTAGTTAACAAGGGAGAAACTAATTATCCTGGAGATTAGTAGTAAATTAATAAAAATAGCTATAGGTATAATCCGGGGGTTTACCGTAGACATTAGTTAAATTGAAGAGCTTAGCCTGTGACGTCCAGTACAGCATCTCCGTTAAAATATGCTAATTCCCAGGGCAATCAATTATCACTGTTAGTTTACATAATTGTGCAAGGTATTGTAGTTATAACCTGTAGTATAATAGGCCGGATACCGCAATATTATTGTTGTGTCCGGGTCACCAGCTGCACAATAATTACTGTTACAGGGGGTGTTTGTACAGGATAATAATGTGTTGAACAACAACACCATTTACCTCTTCATTATCGCTTCCAGATTTTAGTTTGTATTAAATTAATTCAATAATTAATCGCTGCGTGTCGTGAAAGGAAAAAAAAGCGACGTGCGTGCGAAACGCGTCTCTTTAATGTCGCGTATACGTGCCCTAATTCATACTAAACAGTATTAATACAACCTAGTTAAGGATATTATAGCATATTAGGGAATGTTTTGTTCAATCACGTTTCCCTTGTGCTCCACTTACTTGTGTAGGCGACGAGGCAATTCGTTGAATAAACAATCAGATTATGGACTGGAAATCCTGTATTATTTTAATGTTCTTTTGTCTTGGGATAAACTGGCTGTGATTTAAATTTTAAGTGGCAGTAGAGCTTTCTCCAATTATTCATGAATGGAGTCTGTTTTGTGGACATGTAATAATTTAAAATGGACATATAGCCGATTCGTGAATAATTCGGGGCTAAAAAATCCATTACAGACAGCCACATTGCCACTAAAACCCCCGGCTGATCCTTGAATAAGTAAGTTCCCGGGTTTTTACTGCCAAGAGATTACGATGACTTGGATTATATTAGGATTATATAAAGTGGAAATGAAAATTAAACAAATACATACCCAAAACTAAAGCTAGACAACTTCAATGAAAAGTTAATAAGAGATCACCCCGTTAGGACAAGAATTATTTTCCAAGTTTTTTTAGAATCCCCAGATATCAATTTTAATAATCCCTGACTCTAACTTAGTTCGTGGCTCTGAGTAATATGGTATGGTTCAATCCCAAACGTAGAGTAAAAGATCTCGCTTGTGGTTGAACTTTAAACTCTAGCAAACATTTCTGGACTATATTTAGATTAATGTAGATGTGTAAGCACTAAACATAATTTAGGGATTACTAAGGGTTAGGAAACCTAACCCTTTATCTAGACTATTATAATACACAAACAAGATAAACCCTAGGAGAAATTTAATCAGGAAATATTAAACGCTTTCTTCAAATCCTAAAATAAAAAATCCTACTTTTATCAGGTTGTAAAATAATTTTTGAGTAGGTAATAAAAAAATGGTATCCTAAAAAATTTTTCAATTGAATGAAGGAGAAAATAATGTAAGAATGGGTTACGAAAGGTTATTGATTTTATGTGTAAGTTGTAAATATTTAATAAAAAATGAGACAAATTGCCGGTAAAGCAAGCGTTTCAGGATCCTGTATTTATGAGTAAGCCTTAAATTTTTGTGACAAGAATGATGGTTAACGGTCAGGAAAATGGATACTGTAAAGAGATACGCTTTAACGAAAAATAGTAAAAGGAAGTGACGGAATTGGGATTTTCTAAATTTAATTTTTTTCAGTTACTATTTATTCCAAAACAGATACGCCCACATGGAAATTTCATTAAAATTAATTCAATACGAAATCATGAAAACAGTGTCGGGAAAAATCAATACCAACCGTACTTTTCCAACATTTTTCTTAATGAATGTTCCCTTCACCATAAACATAAAAAATTCATTAACCACGATCTTTTAATGGCCAACCCTCATTAAGTCACCCTCTTTTCCTTAACAAATCATACTCACGTAATTAAATTTTCTTCTCCTATTAAATCGTTACGAGTACTGTCCGGATTTCTCTATCACAATTCGATTTGAAAATAAATCGAGTCGTTCTATCACGCGATGAAGTTGTCTTGAAAGTATAATAGAAAAAAATACGTGGGTGATACATAAAACACGGGAAAAAGTTCCGTCTGATACAGACAACTCCTCCACAAAATATTAAAACAGGCGGTAAGCAAATCACTCTGAAAAATAAACTTTACAACTTGGAACTTTCTACAGTTAACCAGAAAACTTTTGAAAACACGTGATAGATTACACCGCGTAAAAGGCGAAAAACATTCGCATCCCTTCACATTTCTCACGCCAGATTTTAAACTTGCGCAACAAAGATA
The DNA here is from genome assembly GCA_963082805.1 of Hemicrepidius hirtus. NCBI lineage: Eukaryota > Metazoa > Arthropoda > Insecta > Coleoptera > Elateridae > Hemicrepidius > Hemicrepidius hirtus. The sequence continues at coordinate 31,535,318 of OY720162.1, forward strand.
GCGGGGAATGGTGGCGATATTTTTTCGCTTAAATTCTAGAAAAAAGAAACGTTCAACCAGCCAAGAAGAAGTTCTGGGGAATTTTTACGAATCATTACTCAAGTTGAATTAATACCGGAGCTAGGTTCTTTGAAATTTCTCCCCTTTTCAGCTGTTTCGCATGATTTCTAAAGGGTCGGAAAAGAGACGAGGGCGGTGTACGTTCCGACAATTTTTTCTCGAACAAACTAAGTACCGGTATTCGATACTGGTTTGATTCTCAATTCAGCCCAAAATGTTACACTAACATGTGTTACCTTTGCTTGGTTTTTTGCCCACGTTTTCCACATTCGCCGCCGCGATCTTTCTAACGGCCTCTTCGAACGTTTTGTCTTCTTTCGAAGGGCTTCGAGGCAAGTTGAATTGAAGGTGCAGGAAATAAATTGCTCTTTGTAAAAAATGTAGCCATTTATGTAACGATCACGAGCTTTTCACTTTTTGAGGGTTTGAACCTGATTGAACGGCTCATGAAGGCTCTATTGGCTTGTCGTATTTACCTTTTCAAGCCAATTTATTAAGTGTCACTTCCATTCTGTCCTAATGAAAGCAATTCTTTAAAACAGGGTTTAATTTCGATTTTCCCTGTTGCTCGGACGTAGATAGGTGTGGTTTATTGAAAAAAAAAATGTAGCACACATTCATTACTTAAGGGCGAGGGCTACTTTTACAATAAATTATTAAACTACCTGTTACTAAATTTTGAATAGGAACTACTTTTATCTTTTTTTTTTCAAATATTTGTTCAATACGTCTAAATTTTTTTCCTAGCAGATAATATGCGATAGACTGATATAGACTGGGAAAGTTACGGGACACCTCTTCAACAGTTTTTATTTTTTAAATTGTCTTTTTAAATTTAAATTTGTTTTACGACCTTAAATTTTGTTGACTTCATCCTTGAAGCTGTTTCCACCGACGCACGTAGGAACCTACCTTAAAAAACTGCGTTCTCCTCTTCTGAAGCACACATATCCAGTTCCATTTCCGCGTTCGAACCCCTATGAGTTTACATTTCTCGCACTCACTACACTTTAGTTCAGTCTACACTACACTTTAATACAACTACACTACACTTCGATATACTGATCCAGTCGCCTTCCTCAGTGTTCTGCAAAAAAGGTTCAACGTTAGATTTTTTCAAAGAATGCCCCATACGGAAAGCATAAAAAAAAAGTATCTATGCGAAAAATACTAAATAATAGGAAATGTTTATACCTGGGGAGGAAATAAATTTTAAACACCAAATGAATTGTTAACAACCTCCTATATTGTTTATAAAAATTATAACTCTATTTCTGTATCAGAAATCGAAAACAATAATGCAGAAGGTGCCTGCAAACGTGCGATAAGAGATAACGTTTTCTGTTGAGTAACGATTCCTTTTCTTTTGGTATGATTCAAATGTTTCTTTGTCTACTACGAAATTTAAATTACGTTCACATTCTTTTAGAAGAATATACAAAGGATATTATTATAAATCGGATGTGTAATATTTAATAAAAATAATATCCAGAAAAAATATTTGTTTGGCACTGGGGGCCCTGGGGCCAACGAATTTTTTTTTTCTGTTAGTAAACGTATGGCTGATTATTTTTCGATTGTACAAAGTGATTCATTTTAGTAGGCAGTGCCAAATGTAACATTTTTTTATACTTCCTTTTCGGATAATACCTTTTTCAAGGTATTTAATGATAGTTTTATAGAAGAAAAAAAATCCACCCACTTAGACCCTTGTATATGCATTTAATTACGTTTGGGTTACAAAGTGTTTAACATGTAACATGCGTTACTGTAATTTAGAATTTAGATTACTTGCTTGGGAAGTAATTTTCTTAATTATTGATGTAATAATGGCGGTTTCAGAAACCACGAATACCAGGATAAAAATAACACAGGAAATTATCAGGAAATTTTGTATAATAACCTGGAAGTTGAGCATTTTGCGTAACAATTTACTCAGACATGATATGTTCGCGAGATTACTTCCTCTTTGTTAATAATATACAGGGTCATCTAAATTATAAACAAATATTTTTGCTTTGATTTCCGAAATCCGTTAAATCAATTTCCAGAACGATTATTATCCATCTTGGTACCAAATTTTATAATATTTTTTGGCTTGTCCAAATATGTTTGTGCATTTGATTGTCTACTTCAAACTCTCTTTTTAAACTTGATATTGATTTCCATAAGAGTTAAAATACAGCATTGTTGGTATATGGTGACGAGTGTGTAATTAGAAGTTTTGGTATCAAACTGGAAGCTTTTACTTTAACAGGAAATTTAATTTGTACACTAAACAATGTAGAGAGAAATTGAGAGCTTTCAGCAATGATGCATTACAGTTGCGTATCAGGAATGCGAAAGCTTTTAGTTAAACAGGTTTTGAAAACTTTACTCAGAACATGAACTGATTATAAAAAGAGTTTTTTTATTTTTTTGGAGTTTAATTAAGAGTTGATGATTCAAACAGAGCACAAGGCGACGCCCTATACCCTAAAAACCATAAGTCACACTTAAAGCTTCATACAAGTCCATTTCGTTACTGGTGTACTTTAATTTCATTAATGGATTAAGAGCTTTTGCTAATCTAATCCGTTGGTTAGCTTTTAATTTCACAATCCATTTTTACTTTCCCATACCACTACTGGTAGTATATGGGAAGTAGGTACTATTGATATGAAAATTTTCGAAAATGAGATTTTTGCGGAAATACGTGTTTTGGACCTCCAGGAATCCAAAAAAGTGGTTTAGAAAAAATGTCTGTCTGTCTTTATTTAGTAAATCCAAAAACGGTCGCAACGGCGCTCTTCAACAAAATTTTTGAAAAATTATTACCAAAAAACTGGCCGCACGATTTTTTTTAAATTTTTTACACTTATGCAGCTTGGTGCTAGATACATTTTCGTTTTTTGATTAATGCTAGAATTTCACTGTGGCGCCCTCTACGAGGTTTTGAAAATCAGAAATTGATGCTCGTATAGCTCCTTAATTAATCAAAATATGAAAGAAGTTTAAATATAAAACTTATTCAGTACATAACTCTGCAATCTCCTAAATTTATATAACGTATACAGGGTGTTTGCTTTTCACAGTACAATAAGCAACTTTGTTATTTTAAATGAAACACCCTGTATATTATTATATAATTGAATGCAAAATTGAATTGTCTATCACATAGTATAAGGTAGTCATATAGCTAAAATGTACGGTTGATGAGAAAATCGCGAACTTCCGCTGCGTTAGTAAATTAGATGCCTGTCTCTCTTCTGTACGTATCGAACCTGTATAGTCTGGTGTTTCTCGCTACGCATTCAAGTGATTTCCTATGCTGCCTCGCGAACTACTGTTGAATACCAAAAACGAAATGTTTATTTTTAGTATGGGAAAGTCTGGGGGTGGTGTGCACCTCCACTTTTATTCTCTTACTAGTTTTTTGTCGCGACTTCAACTGCAATGTATTTCAAGCAAAGCCGTTGCTGTAGTAAATTTTCGAGTAGTGTAAGAGAGTGTGGATTGTGGTTTCAGGTATAGCTCGCACATAAATACGTCTAGTAGGATTACGAGCGCACTTTTGCCAGCTCTGTGTTATATTTACGGTAGCTTAGCATTTGCAAGAAGAGAGTACAACGAACACAATTAAACTGGCGATGCTTGTTCACTTAACTAGTCTCGGGTTTAATAAATTTTCTCTTCTAAGAACATGTCGTATACATTTTCGTTTTATGTACTTCGTGAGCCATTATTTTTACTCTGAATAGCAATCTTAATTTTTCCGTAAGACCATTGAAAGTCGTAAAATTATATTTTGAAATGGAAGATGACTTAAATGGAATCGTTATGATTTTAAGAATGGCATATTGATCTCATTGATATCCGATCCTCATTTTGTAATTGAAAATTATTTTGTGCAATATCATTATCCAATCCTTCATTGGTTGCTTGTGGTAAGTAACCAAAAGGTCAAACTCGTAAATTGTAATAACAACAGGGGGATGTTTGGTAGAAATTTAGACAATTAGCAGAGACTTGGGTCAAGTAATTTCTAAACTTCATACCGCGCCGCTGTAAGTTATAAGCCATAAATCACAAATTCGCGCCCTAAACTGACGCCCCCTAATTGGCCGCGAGCCTGCTGCCAAGTTCTGATGCTTTGATTGCCAGGATCAAGTGCTGCTGTGCACGTTATTTGATGCCTTCACGTCGGATCCACTAAAATATAACAAGAGTCACGCCTGAGATACAAGAAATAAGTGAATTCCACTGTACGCAACGGCTTTTATTAAATTTTGCTTCTTCCTCTCGACACAGGGAGGGTTCATAACTCAACAATTATTTTTAGACTAAAGGGAAACGTTATTGGTTTATTGTATGATCTAAATTAAATAAAAACCAATTTTTTATTCTCAAACCGAGCATTTTCTCTGGTTTATTTTATTTCAGTCTTTTCCTATCTGCGACCTCGTTCGTTTCAGGATATTTATGAAGCTTTTCAGCTGATCACAAGATATTACTATAATCACATATCCAAAGTTTATTTCATGGCAAAAATACGACCTTGAGATTTATATTTCAAACTCAAATAAGACTAAATATTAATAAAATATGCCAAACAAATCTAGTGTTCCCGTTTAGATTTGATTTCCGGCAATCTACTGAATATAAAGTCAATGGTTGGAATATGACCTAAAAACTTAATGAGAAGGACAATTCCAATCAATTAAGAATGTTAAGAACATTTATATTAAATTAGAATTTTTCTTGAATGTTTTAGGATGAGGGTACGTCAGATAATTTGTAGGAATGTGAGTTATTTCATAAAGTTTAATTAAATTTTCATGTAATTAGTAGGTCCTGTAAGTTTAATAAAATTTTATTCTTGTTTGAAATATTCATTACAGGGACAAGACGATAATTTAAGTTTTGTGATATTTTAGAAGCAATTATATCGAATAGGTATAGTTAGGATTTATTTTTTGCAATTAGAACATACACGTCGACGCAATTATCAAAACGGTGATTACCCGTCAAGGGAAATAAAACAAATCACTCTGGAGGCAACTAATTACACAAATTTACGTGCTGCAATATGGGATACCGTCTGCTGTATAAATGTAATTAGGCAATTATTCTAAGTCCTAATACGAAGTCCCGAAGCCAATATTCTGCAGATGATGTTATAGCAGTAATAAACTGTGTGCAGGTCCGGATCTAAACACGTACTGGCGCGCTGACAGGCCGATAATTCAATCCAAGAACTAATTACCAAGTATCTGTATGTTCGCTGCCGCCCCCTCTTCCACCCACGACACCCTTAAACTATATGTCTTGTGGCTGAAGTCTATTAGTTAACTGTTGCTGCTGCATTAATATTTGTTCTGGAAAGTTTGGAACGCTGTGGTGTTATAGAGAAATTATTTCCGGGATGCTCTTCTCCTCGTTGACCCCGTAATGCATTTCAAACCGACAACATTTAAATTTTCTCGTCGAATGGATTCGTAAGTTTCTGGCAAAATTTGATTCTATTCTTGCAACTTGAATTATTTTGTATGTTCATTCGGGGGATAATTATTCTTAATTACTGTGTCAAAATTTAACTTATTTTCCGGAATAGACTTGGATATATTGTTAACGGTAAGTAATAAGCTCATTAGGAGAAGCTACGTACTTTATAACTAGGCCACCATTTACAAAACTTTATACGTACTCGGTGAGCCTCTTTGTAGCTTTCAACTCCACAGTAATAATTTAGTAGTAAAGGAGATCCAAATGTGTTTTGTAATAATGAAAGTTATTACTTTATATTTTGGATCGCAAACAAGTCCATTATTAACAAATCTATACCCTTCCTCCCATACCTACGCATTTATTTGCAAATAAAGGTTAGAATCGCACTTTTAACATTTAGGATCTAAACAACAAACACACAAATCAATAAATAAACGAACGAGGAATGTTTTATACGACGAAAATATACCTAGGATTGACTGACAGACTGACGAACACTTGACAGAAAGATTGACGGTTGCGCAGGTATCCCGATTAATTGATCAACAAAGGAATTAGCGAACAGGTAGAAGACAAATGAAAGAAAGAACTTTCAACAACCTAATACAAGGATAAACAAGGAGGTAGATATGTTAACCGAAAGGTGAATTGGAGAATAGAGAAAGATATCGCCGGAATAAGTAGAAAGACAATAAGTGGACAGATGGGTATGCGTCCATGAATGGATAGAAAAATGGACATACGGATTAACGGGGAGATAGAAGAACAAACGAATGTACTTTCAATAGGTGGATGGATGTAGGCAGACAGAAGAGTGGATTGTCAAAGAGCGGTTAGGTGTAAAGATCGTAGGAACCGCGACAGGATAGACAAAACATTTAGTGAAAAATGGTTGATTTAATGGACAGGAAGGGTAATCGATCCACTCGATAAGAGGATGAAAAATGAATGAAACTGAAGTACGATTCAATAGAGGGACAGACAAACGGAAGAATGATGGATGAACGGAATGAATTAATATCTGCTTAGCAAGAGTGAATAGGTGGATGGATATGAAGAATCTAATAGGTGGACAGATTAATGGACGAAGGAACTAATCTTTGGATAGGTTTGTAAATAGAACAGATGAAGGAAGGACAATCGGAATAAAGGACTATTCGAGATTAAACAATGGACAAGTGAATGATGGACAGACTAAGTAATGACTGACGGACTTAATGCTGCGTCCTATAGGCAGGCTAATTGTTAATGAGCAAAGACACTGCAGGGCGTGCAAATTAACGGAAGTATATTCGAAAGACAGATGGACCGAAAAGTGATTGGAAAGTTAAGTGGACAGGTTAAAAGAATTAAATGGTTGAAAGTATTTAGGCTCACACTAATCAACGGGACAACTAAGATATAGAAACGACGTTTGACATGCGAATGCAAGAGTGGATGGGTAGATGGACGAAATGGTGGACGGATAAACCCACTAACGCATTAAAAAAATACTTAATGAGTCGATGAACTTTTAAAGACGCATGTAAGGACTACTTGATGGACGAACCGTTCGATAAGGGATTACATGATGAAATGAAAGTTTGTTGAAATATGATTTTCAGTGGAATTCATCTTGAAATTAAAAAAGTTAACGTAATAGTTTGACTAGATTTCAGAAAAGTATAGTTTAGTTATTACAGAAACTTCTTCAGCGTATTTTATTTTAATATAACTAATAGAACCAGCAAAGTATGAAGTACGATTGAGATAGATCTTGCAGTATTTTTCGGTTTCTCAATTTACTGTGATTTTATTCAACACTTTAGAAGCTTATTTTGATATTCATGGGAATTCAAGCGCAAGCATCCCTTTTTCAACAATTCCTTCCTTGAAATTTACGAACTTGTTTAAAATACATTAACATCTTAACTTTAATAGGATTAATATGAAGTTTGAGGTTTGAATGCGAAAGCTTTTCTTAAAAGAAAATGTTTACATTTTTTTCTTCTGCGAATTTAAAGAATTGGTCTGAAAGTAATATTTTTAGGGTTTAGAGAACTGTTTGTAGAGGGTACAAATTGGCATTAAAGTAAACAATTCGACCCGTACGCTTCATTAGTTTTAGGAATTTTTCATGCGTAACCCGTTTTGTTTTCGGTGCTGCTTAAGTATAAGCACCTAATGTTAAGAGTTGCCTTCTCATTCATTGTTTAATCTTGATAATTAAAATTTTACAGTTCACTAAAACACTTCATTATTTCAACGCAAGCCATAACAATGCTAGTTAAATTCCGGCCGTTCAAACAAACTGCCTTACAGCAGTGTTAATGGCAAAATTAACTAAATTACTGTAATTACAACACTTTGCAGGAGAGTTTTGTACAAACACTTAAACTCGAATGGGTTGTGACACACACACAGTGTTGAGGACACTTGCAGTACTTTGTGCCATGTATATTAGTGGTGGTTCACTGGATGCGAGAGGACTCGTTCTCTCTACAACTCTGTGAAATACAACACTTGCCACGTAATTTATCTGTTTACATTTACGTTTGTACTCCATTATGCATACGAAAGGAAATGTTGCTCACCTCCAGTCTTCATGTCTTATGCTTCGGGTCTTCCAACCCAAATACATCTAATAATAAAGTGGCGCAATCAGTTCTCAAGCGGACAACACTGATTTTCTGGAAATTCTCCAAAATACAAGACTGGATTCTTACATTATGACAAAGTTTCATTTATGGCTAATAAACGTCGCTAAACACAAGTTAAATTCTTTTTTGTCACGATCCAAGTTATCCTTTGGAGCTCACAAGTTCTATTTTTTCTATGTGTGTAGTTTTAATTTCAATTGCTACCCTTTGTCCTTTCCTGTAGAGAAAATTTGTTGAAAAGGAAAGACAAAAGTATAAATGACCATATTTGCATTTGTTTGAAGTTACGTTTTCAGAGAACAAAGGAGTATTGTAACGAAATAAAATACTCATCTAACCTTGGGTTTATTTTGATGAATTTTCTTTACACCAAAGGAACAACGTGAAACGTATAATTTAAATTTTTATTGTATGCTTGTATTTTTTTTTTGACGACTCTATACCTTACTTATAGTTCTCACTCTTCCCCTTATCCAGTTTCTTATTCCCCTTTCCCAAAATTTTCTATTACCATCCAAGGGTGCGCCATTTACTCTTGTTTGTTGGTTCTGGCCATTACGTTCGTCCTAATCTGTTACTCTCAACTTTCGTACTTATCTTGGAAATTATCGCAATTTTATTCTTCCCCCCCCCCCCCCCCTACATTTGAAAAAGCATCCAACCATTGCTCTTTCCTTAACTATTCTTCCATTTGCAACCTACTACATCTTTCTCTATTTTCCCCCATATCTGCTGCTGAGGTCAATACTACACTCCATCTCTCTTCTCCTTCATATCATACGGTTCTAGATTCGAACCCTATAGTTTTCAGTATTACAAGTTCTTGGACAACTGCTTGAATTTATGCATCGCATTTTGACTATTACATCCTTTTTGGGGCGTCTATTTAGAATATTGTGATCCTTAGTGTTATGTCTTTACAGAGAAGTTAGGGAATTATTGTTCGTGGAAGTATTATTTTGTATCCAAAAGTCAAAGAAGTAAAAGCAACGCTTAACAATCCGACAGACATTTTATGAAACGAATATTTTTAATTGTAACTTGGTGGAGTTGTAAGCCGCTTTCGAAATTTTCAGAGCGCATTTCACGTTACCGCAAAATTATAAAGGGTAAAATCTCGCGCAAGTTTTAATAACGTCGGGAACAGCAAGCAAGAGCAGCAGGAGAATTTTGTGTAAATTTCTTCCTTTTGATCCATTTGGCTCGCATCATTAATTTAGAGGCGGAGGCAACATTCTGTATAGTGGGATTAAACGAGACCACGGCTTTGAGAAAACATGAATAACATTTACGTGGGTTTAGGCCCGGGCTGAGGTTTCTAATGGGTTTGTTTGCTGAATTATTTCGCGCAATGTATCATAAAACATTGCGAAAGCGAGTTGCACGGCCCCAAAAACACTTCAAATAATTAATCCTCTGTTAAAAGGAGGCCAACTTCTGTGGCTTCACTCAAAAGCACTTAAGTTGTCTAATTACTAGGCCAAGAATCTCGAAACAAACTTTTGCCTTTTTGATTTCCCACAATCACTAATATTTAATGGTATTTATATTTTTTATTTATAGTGGTTGATTTTTAAACGTTTCCGTAATCAATGTACATTTTCTTTAAAGTACAGAAAACTGTTTTCAATTTAATGGAAAAATATTTAGAAAACCTTCCTCAAAGATAATAAGTTGCTACATAATGTATATCGGATGAGTCAGATTTTTTGCCAATATTCCAAGGAGACACCGATTTTTACACATTCTTGCTAATTTGATCTAGCTGCCTTTTTTTGCTGTTACCATGGAACCCTCCCCACTCTCATTCTATTTTGCACTCGTAACACTTTAGATTTTTTAATTTCTAGAACCACACCATCCCACTCGCGTTTTCCTAAAACTTCTCAAACTCTCCTTGAGGAACCAAGGGAAGCCTTTTCACTCTGCCACCCTGGAGTCGCCCATATCCAGTACAGTACCATTTATTCCGATACCTCTACATTCTCCCACTCTCACTTCTATGACAGTTTCTACCCCAATACGTCGCATAACTATCTCCCCTATTTCTTGCCTCCGCACTAGCTCACCCCTTCACCTCACCTCACCACCACAATAGTTCCTATTAATATTTTTTTCCTGGAAAATAATATACCCTCTGATTATATTTTTCGATTTTTGGAGTACGTTTTCCTGTGGGAGGTTAGCGGCCTCTCCCTATACTAGTGCAATAATTATTATAGGGGACCTACAGTTTAATTTTGATCTCGAATCACGTGTAACGTCTTTTTACCTTGAAACATTTTGTTGATTTTTTTAAAGAATAAGGTGAATTTTTTGTTGTCATTTATAAAAGACAATAATATAGGAGGTGTAAAGTGAATTTTCCGACGCAATAGCGGCAATGAAAAAGCTTTCCGTTTTGTGTCTTGTTTGTTTGACACGGCCCGGCTGGTTGCTACCAAACTAAATATGATAGCGTCGATGTTTCCGTACAAGTAAAAATGATCCAATTTATCGCGTCGTGTAATCTCAACCAGAGGCAAGATGTATGGGCCGTATTATTGTTCATTCTGCCGCCTGATGTAAAGTAAATCCACACCTAAACAAATCCGAGCTCGACTTGCACCAGAAAAATGTTCAGGATTAGGGACTTTACCGCTTCAGCCAACTCGAATTAGATTACAGGTGGGTAATTTATTGAGTGTACTTAAACGTAATACAATTCTACGACGTACACCCTGAATATTGGTGTGTAATTTAACGAAAATATGCGCAAAATAAATTGAAATATATACGAGTCAGCAGCAAGACAAATATTTGCAGTGTTATGCACGGTTTACCAGTTTTACGGACCATAACAGTCTTCTTTTGAATGTTTTTCCTCTTCTCTTTTTTTTTATATTCACTAGTAAATAAAATGTACGGAAACTGGGACAGTTTACGGTATGAGTATTTGCATTTTATGATGTTTATGTTGATTATTTAAAACGTAACAAAGTGTTAAAACATTTTTCATAGCAATGCAGGTAAGTATGACTGAGCAGGATAACAATCAATTCTCTATACACCACTGACATTACTAACGAGTAAATAATTCAAACTTAACGGCCTTTATAAGTATTCTCTTTAACGGAAATAAAAATTAACTTTGAGTTTAGCAACCTGTGAACCGTGAATTAATTTAATGCCTTCAAGTTAAGGGTATACTGTGGTTCGAACACTGACAAAGTTGAAGAATTCACTCCCACCTTTTCTACATCAATCCCCCACCCACCTTACAGTTTTCAGATTAGATCATATTATAGAAAATCTTTCTAGCTGAAAAGAGTGAGGAGGAGCAAGAGAGAAGGAATCTCAAGTGGAGGGGAGGGCTAACTATTGATTCATTATCAATTGTTTCTTTAGAAACAGCGCAAGAGAAATTAAACATCAACAGCTGATCGTTAATAAAAAAAATACACGGGCGATCGAGCGTGATCGAACCGATTAATATATTATAATTGTCACAATTTCAATTCTGTTCGACTAACATTAATTTATTCCATTCTACTAGGTTTACTTTTTCCTTTGAATTAATTGGAAGCCACTATAATTTAGGTTAATACATTATACAAGTCAAGAGAAGCGAACTTAATCAATAATTGACTTACCAACAAATTCTTAATGTAGTAGAAGGGGAAGTTCTATTCAATAACCAGACCCCATTGTCTATTTTCTTTTGGCTTGGATGTGCAAAGTTTCAATCCCGAGGGTGTAACATCTTGAAGACTGTAATAAAAAATAATAATAACATAAACAAACGTATCTAATTAAATTTATTGACTTTATTATAAAATCGGGCTATAATACTAAAAGTTAGAATTCAGGAAAATAACAAAGGATGTTTTCGGAGAATTTTTTATTTCTGCAGGAAGCTAAACAAACCCTCATAAATGGATTTTCCCGTTGGTTGTCTGAAAGTCTGCTTATTTACATGCGGGAATTCATAACAATAAGAGGATATTTCCCACGAGTTTTTACAACTTTCGTGTGGAACTTGCAGAAAATTCGAATATTTTTAATGTATCTAATCGATCAAACTGTCATTTCTATTATTACAACCAAAGGAAAATTTATATCTTTTCGGATATTTATTTGTTTTCTATATCTTTCCACCTAAACCAAAATACAGGGTCAGGGTCATTCAAAAGTGAATTTTTTTTCACCTCTTCGTATTCCCAAAAAGAAACGGCATCCAGTTTAGAGCATGTTTCTTTCATAAAAAATTCGTTATCGAGATACAGGGTGTTGAAATTGTTTTTCATATATTTCGAAATTATTATTATTATTTTACAAATAATGTTCAAAATGACCGCCATTAGCTTCAAGACAAGCGTTTATTCTTCGAACAAAATTTTGAGGCTAAAGGCGGTCATTCTTCCAAAAACGGATTTGCAGAGTTATTTTTTTATTCGCATTTTTCATCTTTGAAGTGTGATTTACACGAAAACGGTTAATGGTAGGAAAAAATCTCAAGAGATTGTTTCAACCGTAAATTAGTTGCGAAATTTGAAAATTGCGTCAAAAATAAAAAAAACAGTGGCGTACCATTTTTTCCTCCAGAAATATCCACCTACCCACCTGTAGATACGCCACTGGAGATAGAAAAAACTGACTAATATGGTCCACTTATAGCAAATGTACATACATACGTATTGCTTACTTTTTAAAATTTAATTCTTAGTCATTTCCGAATAAATGAAAAAAGATCGATATTTCTTACTAACTTTCAACACCCTGTATCTCGATAACGAACCATTTGCGGACCCATGTTAATATGAACTTTTCCTCTTATTTTCATGAAACGAACATGCCCTTAACTGGATGCCTTTTCTTTTTGGAATACCCTGTAGATAATATTCTCAATATTTTTTATGGCTGAACAATAATTTTCGAAACAAGGTAGGTATTAAAATTTTACAAAATTATTTAGAATGTAGTTTCGTGAGAAAAGTTGGCTTTTATGCTTTTGTTTTAACTGCATGCGCTATAAATATTAAACATTTTACGATTATTAAAAGCTAAATGTGCCTTTTAAGGTTTATATTTTAAGTTGGTGTATGAGAGCCGCCATCAGAGCAGGTCCTTAATACAATGTGACGCTCAAATTGAATTTGAAACACCTGAACTTATTTATGGCATCGTCGAGGGGGCAAACTTGAATCATTTAATAACTAAACGTTGATGGTTTGTGCGGTGGTTAGGATAATGCAGTTAGGAAAGTTGTAAGGGGGCCTCAAAACGGCGAGTTGTTATCTTTAAGTGTTCTTATATGAGGTAGTAATAAAGGTTTAATGTAACTGGTTTTATTCAGGTTCTCCTCAAGACTTTTAAACTACCCTAATGGCCCTAATATAAAATGAGAATTCTGTGTTCCTACTCCTTATCCTTTTATATTCAGATTCGTTGAGCAAACCCCACTGATAACTCTCCTTAACTCCTATTTTATCGATAATTTAACTGGAAAATTTTAATAAGTGGCTTTTAAAAGTTCAAACCACAAATAACGATTATCTCAATTACCCCAGCCTGTAAACTTACTCAGATATATTATTCCTTAGGCATCCAGGCAGGTTATGACTCATCCTCATAAGATATTCTAATTTAATCATGACTTAGATATCAAAATCTATATTCTTAGACACGGGAACGGAAACAATACAGTATGGATTACCCCTAAACTTTACCAGCGGGTATACAGGGTGTCCAAGATAAGGAGCGCATGGATGGGAATCTCGTAAACGGTGAGAGATGGAGAAAAATGGAGTAATGGAGAGTATTTTTAAAACATCCAAATTTAACAATACAGGATGTTCAATCAATAATAAATAAACGAGATCCATAAAATGTATTCGTTTTAATTTTTTCAATGCATTAAAACAGTTAGAGAAGTTAATTCTGTTTGCCGAGCACATTTTAACCGAACATTTCAATCACTTTTAATAGGAAGATGGATCACGCAATGTAAAATATGGGAAGCAGAGGATAAAAGAATAATAAAAATTTAATGGCAAAAATAAAATAAAAAAAACAATGTGTCTCTCCCTCAAGGATTATGATAAATGACTGTCACTTAGCTGTCGTTCGTTTTCACCCAACTTTTGCATAAAAATTTGCACTCAGGTGGCTCCTAAATTTATTACCTATAAACGAACCTGCAGAGCTCGTAACTTTGCACTAGGTTCAATAAAATTTATGTATCTATCACCTCGCATCGCAGAGAAGGCGAATATGTCACATCGCATAAGCGTGAAAGAAAATTCGAAGGATAAGTAGAATAAATGATTTGGATTTCAGAGAGAACGTGTCGTATGCGAGAGATAATGGAGTTTACATTGAAATCTTACTGTAGCATTATCCTTGACAGACAAGGACGATGTATTATCCTTAGGCAGCAACCACCTCTCACTCACTCGAGGCGCCCACCTGCCATGGAAGACATTGTTCTTGAATATTTCAACCCAGTGGGGAAAACTTAACTACATGCGTGAATGTTTTGTTATGTCAGGTTTTCTTGAGATTTACGCCAACATGTCTTTTATGTGGAAAAATTTGAAATTTATCCCAAGAGACTTATATTTTATTGCATAAAACTACAATTATTTCAAATGTTTCTTAGAAACTAATTTTTTTATTTGTTTCAGGTATGTTCTAGTTTAGGTGGGGGAAAAATTCCGAAGGTATAAAAGGTAGCAATTGCCCATTAACCGTAATGGTAAGTACTTTACGCCTAAACAGCTCCCAAACCTTTAGTTAATTCACCTACAAATAGTTTCAAATTTATTATAATTTTGAAAGCAAAAAGCAAAGTTAGACCTAATCAATATACAGGGCGTACTAAAATAATTGTGACCCAAATTCTCCTTGTCTGCTTAAATTCCTGATTGAAGGGATGACGAACCCGTATCATCCTTCTATCTTACCATTCTTGAGTTTCTTTGCAAATTGTACACTTTTCTGGTATTTATTTACATATTTCCATTCTGTTTACAACAAGAATTGAAAGACATGCTTTTGGGTATATAACGGTTTTCAAATCTTAGTAATTCTGAAATTATCTTAAGCAGTTTTTGGGAAACAGCCAGCAAAGCTCTTTGATTCTTTTACAGCAAATCCTGTTTCCTGTTTTAACACCGGCCAATCCATTCATTTCTGATACAAATGTAAAATACATTAAAAACAAAACCCTCAATGAAATAATTAAACGATTAAATTTTAAATTAACAAATTTAATTGAATCACAAGGTATTTTAACAAATTAAATGGTCATATCACATTTAAACCTGTTGAGTTTAAATTTAATGGAAAATTTAGCAGAGATTATTTAATTTGCCGGTCTATAATGAAATTTTGTTAACATACTGTAGTCCTATACTCTAGTTCAACTCTAGATAGTGTATTTATTCTGATATTTATGTAAAGAAGGTTACCTGGTGTCAATTCGCCAAGAAGGGTTAAAGAAAGGAAGATTGAAATCGATTTAGTAGGTCGTATTGATTGAACCTTTTAGCATTTACCTGCAGTAAATTTTAAAACACTTTCTCTTTCACATTAGAGAATAAAATACGAGAACTTTTTCATTTACCTAATGGTTTTGGCTCCCTTACAATAATTAAAGGATATAATTTGAAGTTCGTGGTTGGATAAGAAAAAAAGTAATTCCGCGATGTCTTTCATGTGGGATGCGTTGAACGTTACTTGTCTTGGTGAGATTCTTTCTAAATCTTCATTTTGCTTTGTCCTTCTAAACCTTTCCCTTTTAGAAAGTTCACTTTGTCTTCCTGTTAGTAAATCTATTTATTAGCGCGGCTCCTTCGTCCGCGTCCTTATTCAACCCATTTTTAAAGCAATATTTCTTGTTTCCGTGAATTCCTACGTGTCCTAAATTGCAAAATAGCGGACGAGGTTAAGAGAATCCATCACAATGACGTATGTTATACCTGTATACGGACGCTATCTCTGTCTTGGTTAAGCGTCATGTATCATCCTGTCTTCTTCGCCGAAGAACATTTGTCTTCGTGCTGACTGACATGGTACAGTCGTTCCAGAAAAGGATTTCTTTGTTGCTTGTCTTATATTGCTGAGGTGCAGTCCTGCGATTTCCGAGATTGTAGTTCCTTTTTTGAACGTTACTCCTAATTGACTTGATCTTTTTTATGAGCCTTCGGTGCCTCGTGGGGGTACAAAACAAAACTAATAACGACGGTGTGGTTGCGAGTCCTTCAGTTAATAAAATTGTTTGCCTCTTGCCTTCTCTTTTATTTATTTCCATAATTATAACAACCTCCTTTGTCATCCAGATACAACCCAGACTCATTTTGCATAATAATCACAACCATTTCACCTTTTTTTTTAATCAAATTTAATTTCACTGTCAACTACAAGAGCCAACACGCTTTCATCGTTTTTTGTTTGTTTATAAATCAAACCTTTACAGCATTAAAATATGAAATCGAAGATATTTTTCCCTGCTACATAGATATGATCAAAGGAAATGTTGAAAATAACAAAGGAACTTGAAAATATGTATTTTAAAAGTAGTTTCTTTGAAATGTATTCTATTATTAGTTTCATAAAGATACCGTTTTAAAATTTAATGTTTTTCAGGAAAATACCTCATTATTTTATGTTTCAGTTTCAGTGATTTTATAATACTTGAATAAATTTTCCTGAAATTCAGGCGTCTACTTGTTATAAATGATTGTAACCAAAGAACTGAACACCCTGTATTATCACGCACTCTCCTAATTACAGTCTTAAGATTTATGTATTAATGTTAAATATCTTATTCTGTCGAAACCTAAAATTATTATCCGAATGTGGGGGTTAAATCGAAGAATCGTTTATTTAGTTCTCTATTACGCACGCTAGTGATAGATTTTCTACAGATATTTGGAATAGTTTCATGTTATTAATAATTTAAACCGTTTTATTAAAAATAGCAGTTTCAGGAAAGTTGTGATCGTTTAAATTGAATCAGCCGGGTGTAGTTTTCGTTCCGGGTATAAATAATTAAATAAATGGAGTTTAGGTCACACGTTACTAAAAGGATTTAGTGCTGTTGTATAAAAAGGGAAAGTATTTTGAAGATTTC
The DNA here is from genome assembly GCA_963082805.1 of Hemicrepidius hirtus. Taxonomy (NCBI): domain Eukaryota; kingdom Metazoa; phylum Arthropoda; class Insecta; order Coleoptera; family Elateridae; genus Hemicrepidius; species Hemicrepidius hirtus. The sequence continues at coordinate 31,552,619 of OY720162.1, forward strand.
CTAAAGCGTTAGATAGATTATAAAATATTATTATTTCTAAACCGGACATTAGATGGAGGTAATATTTTAGATATGAATAAACATCCTAAGAGACGTGTTAAATATGCAAAAATATTCAGGGCATTCCATTTAAAAAAAATTACCTTAAGAGTGCCACATTTATTGTAACATCCTGTACATATGAAAATAGTTTCTATGTATGCGCATTTACCTACAATTTCAATCTGCATTAGAAAAATTCTTTGTATCTGTTACGGTGTAGGAGCTATCGAACTTTCACGAATTTATTGTCCCACCCTGTATAATAAAGTAAAGTAAATAATAAACCAAACTAAATATTGAAGAAATATTTTAAAATTTTAACGCATGAGATGATTTACAAATTGGCTTTTGAGTGAAGATAATAAATTGAAAAAAATATTCTGGCTTGTAGGTATTACCTATTTTATATAAACATAAATTTAGGTAAAAAAAAAAGTGCTTTTAAATTGAATTAAATGTTTCCCTTGCTTGGATTTTACTTTCCGGGTGATTTATTGGAGGCTTCTTCTAACACTATAAAAATTTGCGACCTAGAAAAACTAAAGTAATTCTAGCCTCATAAATTAAAGAAAAAATAGTAAATTTCCATTAGGGAACCCTCGCTAACTCTTATTATTTTATTTGCCACGTAACATGTCAGGGTGGAGAAACTAACAACGAAATAGGGAACAAAACAAGATCTAAAAGCCCTGTTCTTCGGCCAAACAACAATAAAACCTCAACTATTTTTCAAATTACAACTAGGGTTGGAGCATAGACCACGAAGCCACAGGGGCGCTATATTAATCAATTCATAGCTTATATGCGACATGATAGTTTTAGACGGGATGCTCATTAATTACCGGGTCTATGTCGCCATCTGTTCTCGTGTCAAGTACGTGTTACCATTTAATATCTCCTCTATTGTTCCTCATGTTCCGCCATTCTGCTTTATGCACCTATTAATTCATTTACCTCCGAGTAGTAATACGCCGTTCATAGTTCTGGATGTCGCACCAGCAGCAGTAACTTCGCTCTAGTAACCAGATGAGATTACAAAGAAAACTAGATTTTGTTCTTGGTGTTTAGAGTTAAGTTTATATCATGCCTTTCAACGTATTTCATTTTTGCTGTCAGAATTTAATTTAGGATTCTAGAATTTGAATATTGAGACAATGGAAAAGGAAACTGTCCTTTTAGAGACCAACAGAATAAAACAATATAAAATAAATGAATGAGAAATTCTTTCATTTTAGATATAGGGTGTACCAGAAATAAATATAGTGGAGGTGCGCACCTCCCCTGGACTTTCCCATACTAAAAATAAACATTTCGTTTTTGGTATTCAACATTAGTTCGCGAGGCAGTATTGGAAATGACTTGAATGCGTAGCGAGAAACACCAGACTATACGGGTTCGATACGTACAGAAGAGAGACAGGCATCTAATTTACTAACGCAGCGGGAGTTCGCGAATTTCTCATCAACCGTACATTTTAGCTATATGACTACCTTATACTATGTGATAGACAATTCAATTTTGCATTCAATTATATAATAATATACAGGGTGTTTCATTTAAAATAACAAAGTTGCTTATTGTACTGTGAAAACCAAACACCCTGTATACGTGATATAAATTTAGGAGAATGCAGAGTTATATACTGAATAAGTTTTATATGTAAACTTCTTTCATATTTTGATTAATAAAGGAGCTATAGGAGTATCCGATTTTCAAAATCTCGTAGAGGGCGCCACAGTGAAATTCTAGCATTAATCAAAAAACGAAAATGTACCTAACACCAAGCTCTATAAATGTAGAAAATTTAAACAAAATAGTGTGACCAGTTTTTTTGTAATTATTTTTCAAAAATTTTACAATTTTTGGAAGACCGCTTTTGCGACCATTTTTGGATGTACCAAATAAATTGCAAAACACGTATTTCCGCGAAAATCTCAATTTCCAAAAATTTAGAAAAAAAAGTATGGGAAAGTAAAAATCTCTTTTGAGTAGGCGGGGTCGTTTCGTAAAACAGTTCAAATTTAATATTATTCTTCATATGACATAATAATTTGTTAGCACACAGATTATCAGTGGTTGATAATTATTTTTTAATGGTTCTACTTAATAATGTTTGCTCCATTATGACTGCTTCCTACCAACATAACTATTTATTGGGTCATTATAAAGCATATATCTGTGTGCTTACATAATAATCGTGCGTGTAACCGAAGAATAACTTTCTAATAGTTTATTCTCTTTCTTTCTGAATAACAAGATCGTTAAAATTTGGTTAATTTCTTTTTTATCTGTTTGTTTTGTAGGGTCTGTTGAATTTTATTAAAAATTACCTCGGTTTGGCCAATATTTTCATGGAAAAAGCAGACCTCAAGACCTCAAGGCAAACATTAAATAAATTTTCTCCGGTTGCGAATAAGGGCTGCAATTACTCGACAAGGCTGTATAAAAATTAATAAAGCAAGTTAAATCTTAAAACAAATACCCAACACGGGGGCTCGCTTCCTTGAAACCTCCACGTATATTTATATAATCTGCACAAGAAATTTACTCGTTATTAACAAGAAGAAGAAGAAGAAGACATTAATTTAGGAAACGACTTTTGAGGTGGGTAAGAAATTTACATCGCCTTACAGGGAGGGAAATGTTTTTTCCGGAAATAGCATCTGCTTCATATTAATATATTCCTGCACCTTATTTTAATGAAATTTCAATACGGGTTTTTATTAATTTTGCATAGTCAGGGTATATAGTGCTTTGGAAAAAGGGTTTCGAGAAAAGTTCAATCCACGTAGCCACTCACTTCTTTACGGGGGTTGAAAATTCCCTTGTCGGTTTGTGTTTCCCGTGAGTGGAATTTTAATCAAAAATTTCAGCGCTCACTCATGATGTAGCATGTACTTTATGTTAATCAGGTTATATTAAAATGTCTAGGTATATATTAGAATTTGCACTGTACTGGGTGCTCTCGGAAATATTTGCGAAAATGTTACCCCGGAATTTATGTTGCGGGGACGCGGCGACCCTTGTCATTTACTCTTAACTGCTCTGTTAGGAGGGTCTAAATGTCATAATAATGGACCACACTTTTCTCGAATGGATGCGTAAAATTTGATGTACTAAGTTCAACATGACTAGAAATATTAAATTATTACAGAAAAATAGATTTTTAAGACCTTGCTCAGGGAGCGAACAAATAAAATCATCACCAGCAGAGTATGATCTAGTAATTTTATTATATTTATAAATTATTAATTTTTTACTCAAAACGGTGGTGGTATTGTAACGAGGTTTTCCGGACTATGGTTTATTTTATTTATCCGCAGATATATCGAAAGACTATTTTTAGAGATCGCCACCATTCGAATTGGTCCTCTCCATGTTTTATCGTACTTGTGGTTTACTGATCACGAGAAGGGTTGAAACCACCTTGAATTATAAAGAAAATCCTTGTTTAAAATTTGTTTGAAACAGGGAAATGAACGTTTGGGGAAGGGGGTTGATATAATGGACAGTACGTTCCTCGTTATTAAACACTGGTAGGAAAAATTTGTTTTTATTTATTCAAAGGATATATTTTTTCAAAATGTAATTATTTTCAAATAATTATTTCTACCTTTTGATGTATACAGAAAACATTTGTTTTCATTTTATTTCCATTCAGATCGAATCGAATACTGTAGGTACATAAAACCCTCCAAAAAAGTGTCACTCTCTTTGGCGACATTGATTAATTACAAATGATATATCAACTGTCCTTAATCCATAATTTTTTTGTGATCTACCAAAAGTACAAATTCGTTGTTAAATATTGAAGAAGGACGATTAGGACAACCCTTAATTGGACCTTAAAAAATCTGATTCGTATAGTGGTCAGTTAAATCTTCGTTAATAATAAATAGACCTGTTACAAGCTGACACGAGTCTTCAGTCCCTAATTGGGAACGATAGAGTGCAAAACGAAATCGGAATTGTAAATGAGGGTTACTACCTACCGATATCGAAATATAATTAAAAAGTCTGTCGACTCGAGAACGCTCGACTTAAAATCCCGGAAAATAACGTCAAGCTAAATTGGAGACCCCTTCAGAAACTACTTTTGCATGTTATTCTAAACATGACTCGCTTCTATCCTCTTCGTCGAGGGCTTTTGATTTTAATATTTTCCAGGTTCTGTATTCAACAGACGGGAAGTATTTTTTGACGACTTGCTTGAGGTCAGGTTCTTTTGCTCTAGTTTCTATAGCGTATACAAACTAGATAACCATCGTGAAATTAAAATTTATTGAAATAATTATTTTTGTCGCTGCTACTGTTCTTACTGGTAACTTTGAAAAATAAATTTATAGAACTAGAGGAGTTTTATTTCGGATTGAATTAAATTTACACTAAAAATAGAGTAAAATATCTAATGACTCTTGTCATATGTAATACGAGTGCTGAGTTTTTACGACTGCTGTGATGAAAAAATTACGAACGGTACGCAAGTAATTTTTTCCAAAAATAGCAGCAACGAGTAATGAATGAATGACAAATATTGAAGAAAAACTCAGAGTAAGAGTTGTATACCTACGGATAACAATTCAATGAAACCAGAATATTTAATATAATAATAATAATAATTTTTTTGACATTAGTTTAACGTTTATCTGACATAAACATTGTCACTGGAAGACTCTACTGCTTTTCAGTTGTCATAAAAATATTGTCAGTAAAATAGCCTTCTGATTAAATATTTTAAAAAGGACGCTCCTGATTGGCTGACAGAGTATAAATTGAATTGTCATCGCAAAACACATAAATTAAATGGAATCAAGTAGTTGCTATTACTTTTGTAACTTGAATATCGTATAGCATTGGTACAGTCCTGCACACTCTCCGGATTGAATTTTTACATCCTAACATTTCCATCTAAGGATTTTCCTTGTTTTTATTATTTTAATAATAGATATGACAAAACGGTTTGTTTGTTAGAACTTGACAAAAACATTTAAAGGTTATAATCATTAAAAAGGGAAAAGCAAAAACAGGAAGTGTTGAGTTACAAATTAAATAAGTAACGAGCTTGTAACAATAGACTTGTCATTAACAAAAAAAAATTAATTAAAAAATGTTGAAGCATTTTTTAAATAAAACAAAGGAATTATTTTAATATTTTGATTTTAGATCGGATTAATGAAAATAATAATAATAATATTTCCCTTGTTTTATCTCTTTCTTAAAAAATATAATATTTTGTACAAACAGCTAATTAAACAAGAAAACCTGGAAATTGAATATTTTAGGGAGAAAATTTAATTAACTCTGGTATTTATCTACATGAATAATCAAACAGGCGATGCTTCATTATTAATACTACATGTAGTTAAAAACTCAATAAATATTAGCAATCAGAGATAAACTTGATGGAAAGCAATAAATCGAAAACGGACTCGGTATGCCAAACAAATTTTATTATTCATCATAAAATTGCTGCTGTACATTACTGCACTCTTTGGCAGCAATATATAACATGTGCAATTCTGAATTTATGAGACGACGAGATAAGTGTTTTTTTGTGTATTTCCGCCTGCTTCTACATTTTATGCCGCATATTTTTTATTGCGGTTACTGTATTTTATTAGCTTTTTATATTTTCTATTATTGGTTCGAGTCGTTAACAGTTAACATTTTGCTGCCTTTATTGGTTTATATTTTGTTAGACCCATCCGGTACATCTTTATCAACCCCCGTTTGCCCTATATACACTTCTTTATAGTTCAGACAGAGACTATATTATAATAAACAAACCTTCTTTTTTTTAAGGACGGAAATAAAGATTGCTGCTACCTTAGTTTACAAAATAAATTATGTATAAAAAAAACAAGTCTATATTTTATCAGAATTTCAACGAAACTGGCGCATTGTGTGTCCCTTTAATAAATAACTAGCCTGTCTATCATAAACGAGCTTGCCCAGCTTTTTTCTGAGCTGGCCACGAAGTTTTCCATCAAACTCTGAACAAAGCTTTTTACGTGTAAATATCTGCAGACTTTGTTAATGACAGAAATTCGATCAGCAAGAAAATTCTGGACTTTCCTTCACTCTTTGTTTTCTGAGACCCCTTTTGAACACTAATTAATCGCGATGATGTTCGGATGAAGTTTATTGGTTTTTTGTCACGTCATCGGGCCAATTATCATGGGATTTTTATTTTAAATAACGAGAGAACTTTCAGTGTTGCTTGATGAAGTCCGGGAAGTATTTTGTTCTGAAGGCTCTTTGATGTTTACAGCTAGGGCGAAGCAATGGCAAGAATTTTGAAAAGTCTAGCTTTGGAGGCTTCGGAATGTCTAGCGAGCTGTCAGAGGCCGTAATGAAGCAGCCTTTAAGTCACCACAAGACAACCAGTGATACATTGCTGTGGCTGCCGCTCGGTAATTAGAACACGTCCTTTACTACCAGGAATGCGGTGTTATTGGGAAAAACCTATTGGAAAATTACCGAGATTTAACACTTTTTTTCCTAACAACTAAACTATAATAAATTAATCGGGGATTAAAAATACGCATAGGCATCCGCGCAGCACGTTTTCTAGAAAACTCCCTAACAATTATTATGAAGCTTACTTGCGACTGAATACAGAAAGGGGTTGATTTGTTCAAATTAATTATTACGAAGGGGTTTGTAGCCTGTATTACAAAACTCAATTAAAAATCGCTAAATATAAAATTGATGAAGTCTACCTGTCTACCTATACATTCAAGAGAAAGCAAGCGAAAACAAATCGTTGACAGTCTCATCCCCAACGAATTTGAATTCATTATTTAAAATTGGGGGGGATAAGCTCTTATTAATAATTAATAATTGCTCTTGTTGGTGTATTTTTTTGTTATCTATTTTGGGGTTTTCCGCTCGACAGAAGGAAATTATGGACAACCCTTCAACCAACCACTACATAAAGACTTCTAGAAGCTCCGTTAGCCTGAAGCTCTTACCAATTTAAATGTAGTTATGGTAGAAACTTTAACAACGCTTTTATGAAAATGTATTCTTTGGAGTACGTAAATGTAATTACATCATTTTAAATGTTAGTAAACTTTTTCCAAAGAAGGTCTTACATGAGAAAATTGTTGTTTGAAGATGCTTTTAGCTTTCAAAAGTTTATTGTGTAAGACACATTTCTTTGGGTATTTGTCTTGTTCGTAACAACATCCAAGTGGAGAAAACAAAGTCACTTTGAAGTGAAAAAGGTGAAGGAAAAGTAATCACATCTGAGCGGATACAAAGTTTTGTAAGAAGACCAAAAGATCTAATTGAGCTGTCAATTTAATCAAACATTTTGAGATGATCAGGATATAACGTTTCGAATTATTATAGCAAACATTTTCAGGCTTTTCAGTAATTTACATTTCAATGTAATCATGTCTTTAGTGTTGGTGAAAATTCCAAGAAAAAGGAATAAAGGTAAAAGAGAAGAGGGAAAAAAATGAGTTCCTTAACGTGGCGTCTGCAGAAAATTTAGGAGATCGTAACCTTCACATTTTAGTTGTATAGAGTAGCAGCAGCCGCAGAACAAAACGTCAATTTCTACACGGTGTGTATATACGTATATATCTTATCTGTTTGGCAAGTCGTAACTTTTTAGATCCAAAATTCATCCCTAAAATTGCGCAGATTTACGATCAGCCGTAACCATCTCGAATTCTCTCGGTTGCTTCATCTAAACGCAATATTCCTTTTGCATCGTAACGTACGCGCGTGGATAAGGAAGGTAATGAGGAACGGCGGGGGCGACTGATCCAGAGGAGATCCGAAGCACCGGAATCCACCCCAAGACAAGCGTATAACGTGATAAATTCAACAAGATTGAGAAATTATGGTCTTAGTGGCGCGCTCACACTGCAAGAAAAACGCTTTAGTAGTTCCGAACAATTTATATTAAACCAAAAATCGGTGGTGTAGAACACGTTGTGTCTTTACTTTCTTGAATAGGTGTGCCTTGCGCTCCTCTTAAAGAAAGATTTATCGCCCTGTATTTGAGCGACTCACTTAGAGAAGTACTTTATGTGGGGGTTTATTTTATTTTGTAGTGAGACATATTTCAGTTTTTTTTATTTCAAGGTCTGTAAGGGTAAATTATTACTACTTCCCAAGTCTCTCATTTTTTTTCTTGAACGCTTCTAGATATGGCTTCCAAAAAATACATATTTTCTGAAGCACCGAACTCATATGAATCCATATTTGGAAAAAGAATACCTAAACCTTGTAATACTCCTTGAAAAATTATCATCAGCAAGATGATATTTTTTTAGTGGTCTTTCAGTTTTGGAACCGATTTTGATTTTGCTACCAAAAACCAATAAAAGTTTTGGAAGGGACAAAAATACGACTCCCATAGGTGGTTGATTTCAGGCCTGAAGGCTTGTGAATAGCGAGTTGGCCATGATCAACATCAACTAACGAGTCGTTGGTCGATCTTTTTTTTTCTTGTCCTTCCCCATAAGGAACGCGTGATCCTAGCGTAACTTCTTATACGTACCTATGGGGGGCAATGTATATTGAACATAATGTTTTTAAGGATCGTGTTGTCTTACCCTTGCCAATAGGAAACTATTTACCCAGTTAGGGCGTCTGTTAAGTTTTCTCACCTGAAATCATACTCATGGAAATGTAGTGAGCATTATGCCTTCGACAGTCGTTAAAGGACTAAAGGAGATCATTAAACTGGAATATAGTACATTCGCGTCGTAACGTCCTGGGGCCGTGCCAAACCGTCCCAGCGCGCAATTGTCAAAGTGGCAACACATCCTCCTGCAGCGTAGAATCGACCGATATGGGGGTTTCACTTTTTTACGCAGGTTATTCATTTTTTAGATGACTAGATAGGGCTGTAGGGCTAGTTGTCATTCCTGGAATTGTATTCTGGCCGGGATTTCAGATTTTTTCGGGTAGCAAAGCTTTCAACAACCTCCTATAAGGAGATTGTTACCCTATTGTTAGATGATTGTATGTGTCAACCTCCAAGCTTCCACTTCCGAGTGTGAACTCGATCGGTTTTTCTTCTTTGCCTTACCCAATTTTTAAACAACTAAGGAAGCCCTAAGTTAATTCGGGAATAAACCTAGGGCCCTTTAACACCGCAGCTGAATATCCTAACCACGTTAGTTAATCTCAGTATTGTCCCTACATACAGGATTTTAAATCTAAAATAAAATCTCCCATATCTGAATTAAAATCCTTATCAACGAATTTTTTTAATTAAAAGCACGAAACAAAAATAATAATCTTGTCCACTTTATACACATGGATAATTAAAAGTTAAATCCTTCAAAAAATAACTTTTTTAAACTGCCCTTCAATAAATCCAAACTTCCCTCTATATTCGCGTCAATAAACTTCACGCGAACCTGAACTTCCTGAAAAAGCTTAAATTTTCCTCTGAACTGCTTATCAAAAATCTGAGTGTATTACCAGAAGCATCGGTTTCCGATTAAGGCAAGTCTTCGGAAGAGTCCGGTCGAGAGTTGCGGATTAGTAGCCCCGAGCATTGTTCGAACATGTTCCGGAATTGAAGGGATGAAAACCCTTGTATATATACATCATCCGGATACCGCGACAGGTCCACATACTTTACAGTATTGATCATTTCGTGTCTGGACCTAATTAATTAAAACAACGTGGAGTTCGCGTAGACAGCCGCAATAAAATGAGTTATGGTCATTTAATCTACGATTATGGACGATAAAAAGGGGACGAATTAAGTGGACAGTGTAATTGGTTAAGCAAATAAATCCGATTGTGAATATTTAATACGCACCCCAATTCTTATTGGGAAATTAAAATTGAGGGAATGAATAATGGAATCGTTGTAGGCGGACAAGTACATATATATAATCTGGTTATGAAATTTTAATGTCTATTTGTTTTTCCCATTTCTGTGGAAAAAATTCATTATTGAAACTGTTTTCTCGGTCGTTTGGAATATATTGATTCCTGAAGGGAAGTGGTGACGGATTGCTGTAATTATGTCACATGAACAAATTTATTTTATGTTTTCTAAAAAATATTCTTTATCATATCATTATTATATTTCCTAAACGCATTAGGTCTTGGAGGTGAAGTATTATTTAGGATCCAACCTTAGGAACTGTGTTCTGGTTGTGTCTTCGATTAGATTTAATCAGAACGTCCATTCATAAAAGGATGCCCGAATTATTTAAACCCTTTAACCCCCACTTAATGGCCCCAGCATTCGGTATCATTTTTATTCCACAGAAGCCACCTTGAAATAATACCACGGCAAATACTAAGACATTATCAGAAGAAGGCGTTTGCGGAACGCTCAAAAGTTAAAATTTTAGGGAAGAAACAAACTTTCTCCTTTTAAGATTATTTCCTGTAGTTCTGGCTTTGCTTCAACTCTGAGATTTATTCCCCTTTTTTTGTGGTGATTACAAGTAAAAGTAAAAAGCGTCCAACTGAAATTTTCTCTATTAGGCACTAAATTCTAACACATTAGCATTAGTAACATTTCATTGCATAGCGTTGGCTTAAAAGCAAATTTTTTTGTGTAGAAACAAAACGACAAAAGCCGCGTAGGGTTGGGATAACAGGAAACATTAGGCCATCTCCGTCAAAGCACAACGGCAGCGGTAAAAACTATTTTATTCTGTTTTATCCGTCATTATGGGGGTCATTAGGTACAGCAGCAACCCCTGACCACTGAGAAATAGCGGCTGCTTTCGCGATTCGTTACTCTTACAGACCAGAATCGCTTCCGGATATACTTCAGATTTGAAACAGTTTTAAATTCCTATTAATCTCGGTTTTACAGGGTAAAACGGACTTTATTGGTAATTACAGCTTGTTTAATGTTTTTCCACGATCATAAAACTGAAAACGCGAATCTTCTTATTCTACATCGTGACTAATTAGTTTCTATTTTAAGATCGCTCTATTAACACTGAAAAGAAAATACCTACTACTTTGTACTATAAAGGGTAAAAATTTCTTTTAATAAAAATTAATTTCTAATGAAGTTGGTTTAATCGAAAAATAATTCATTAGATAAAAGGGGTGTATTTAAGTTTATTGGAGTTTAGGGCCGGGAATCGATAAATTCACGAACTTCTAAAAGTAAACTTAATTGCGGAAGTTGTTTTATTATTTATATCGAGTTTCCATTTGGATTGTCAGTAAATCTTTTCAATAATTAAATCCTCCTTTTCGAAGCGGAAAAGTACACGAATTCTAAATCCCAAAACTTGTAGGTATCATTTTATATTCATTATTCATACGTTTAAGATACGAATTTTCCAAGGTAGTATTTCCAGGTATCCAATAAAAATTGACAGGAAGACAAACGAGGAATGGAATTAATTACACTTTTCTTATTGGCTTTATTTTAGAACTATTACCTAGGGACAATTATATCGCTGTCTAACATCGTTGTTCCCAAATTTTACCATTATCTAATATTTGCACATTTACGGAAGCGCATTAAAAATCCATCACCTATGATAATATTAATACGAATCAGGGTAAAAAAATGCTAACGGCATGTAAATATTAAAAAACAAATTAAAAATGCGTGCAGAATTAAAATCTGTGCCAACTGGAAGTATGAAGAAAGACTAAGAAAAACAAAAAATTAAATTTAGATTACCTCCCGAGAATAAAATTAAAATCCGTTTAAATTAAAACACGAGCGTCTTATTTTGTCGATCGATGTTTTTTAATTTACGTTAGTACTGCTTTTTAAGGGATTGCCTTTTTAATTTCATTTCCCAATTGTAGTGTTTTCCGAATTTATTTCCGGACTATGTTTTTATTCGGCTGCCGAAAACAAAACAAAGAACCGGCATAAAAGCGTTATTCTACGCCACTGCATTCATCGTTCATTCTCTAAAAGTATATTAATATGTACCTACGTATATAAAGTATTTATGCAGCTACCCCTCTTCTAACAACTTAAAATTAATTAAAAGTTTTCGAAACTCAAATACCTTGGCTTTTATTGCTGCGCTCTCTGAGGCTTGCTTACCAGATTTATAACTACGAAAACTAAACGGTAATAAAAAATTTATTACGTTACGGCTATTATAATTAAAAACAAGCGAGTGCTATCCTTAAACAGCGAAAATTTTCTCTGCACAGGGTTTAAACAACATTAATTATTTATAAGTCAATAATAAAGTTTCTTTAAAAAATGTTTGAAAAGGGGACATTTATCTTCCGGGATTTTTCATACTTTAGGGGTAATTTACAGTCACTTGTTTATAACTTAAGATTCAAATTTAACGCAGTTTTTTACAGTGACCTTTCAGATACTGCAAACTCAAGTGCGGTGTAATTCTGCGGCTGGGCCGAACCACTGCGCTAGAACTACCTTCCTAGGTTAGAGAGAGCGCAAAATTCGTTTATGGTTACCTAGGAAACGAAAACAAATAGTCTCTTGTACACGCAAAATTAAAGGAAACTGTAATTTATTATAGGAATTATTTGGTGATACAATTGAGAAAAAATTTGATGGAGTATTGCCAAAATCTTGTAGATTGTCAGTTACGAGGGGGAATCGAACCCATTTCAGACACATAATGAAGTTTTCAATTTTAAAGTAGTAAAATAATAAAATTCTTCTACCGTTCTAGATGTTGTTTTGCGATAAGTAAAATATTTCTAGTTATTCCCAAAAGTGGAGCGTGTGAGATGTGAAAATTCTGTTTTCAATTTTTCTGCAGGTATTTATGACTAAAAGGGGGTAAAAAGTGCTTCAATATTTCAAAAGAAGCGGAAGAACCGTTGAAAACAATTTCAGTTTAGAGATAAAAGCAATACGAAAAACAATATTACCCTACCCGACTATAAATCATCGAACGACATTTCCCTATATCCCCTACACATACACATAATTTCATTATATCATTTCTCGATTTGCCAGTGTACGCCAGACTGGGGTAATTTTTTATGCCGGGTGGCGGCGCTGATGTATTATATCCGCCACTCTTTTTGTGTTCATGTTTATTTTTACGTGTTTTCGCATTATGATAACTTTCAACACATTGCGACTAAAGGAAAAACAAATACCCATTATGCCATCAATCAACTGCACTAGCTGCGAGCTTTAACAAAAACCAAAGAAAAACCCCCCAAACAACAAGGGGAAAATTAGAGCCGGCGTACACAAGAAAACCAATTGCAAAAGAATAGTTCTATGACGAGCAGAAAAAACACAATTCCAGGCGTCAGATAAAAACAAAGCGACCTATCTGGTGTTTTGACAGATCAAAAATGAGTTTTCCGGGGGAAAACATCAAAGAACTACTACTGGAAATGCATTAGAAGGATCCCAGGGTGCAGACAAAAATATTATTTCCACCCTTCGATCTAGAAGCTTTTCGTATCGGAGCTTTTAGCCTCGTTTTCCTCGCTATGCTAATTAACATAAATTTTCTTATTAATTATACTTTGTACCGAGGAGAAATAACGAGCGGGAATAAGAGCCCGTTATTATTTCCCCAAATCCAACTTAAGAATAATAAAACTTGAAATGTGGAAATGAGTTAAACAGAGAAACTTTTTAAAGTCTTACTTTCAAGTGTTCCTTCCATCCCCTGTTGTAAGTATAAAGTTGCGGTCATCATCGTTTTCAACCCCCCGCAAAGTGCATTAAAGACACCCAGAATCGAGATAACCTCGTTTCTTCAAGACGCCAACTTTTATCGGGAGAAACGGAAGCTCTAAAGCTGAACGGAATAGCATTTGAAAATCAATATTTGATGATCTGATTTAGACATCACTCGTAATGATTTCAACAATTTCTTTACTTAGGATTGATCTAGAATTCTAATAATTTTGTTTCACACGGAAATTAAAAAATACAAATGTTTAACTCATCTTTCTCACAAAACAGTATAAGAAACATATGAAAGCAAAAGAAGGGAAAGTACCAGAGCGAGTTGAATTAAAGGAAGGTACAAGGGATGAGGGAAGGTGTTCGGAAAACACTGAAAACAACGATCATAGAAAAAAGAAAGAACCAAAAGAACGATACGTAGAAGAGATAGAACGAGATATAGGAAGAAGATGGAAAATCAACAAAAAGAAAAATCGCGCCTGTATGCATGGGCCTTTAGGCGTTAAAAGTGAGATACACTAAGCAGCGGAAGGGGAAGTAGGAGAGTAATCGATTGGAAGGGTGGGGGGCAGTTAGAAAATGACGACATAGACTTTAGGTACCTACATTTTTTGTCTGTTCATTTAAATTTTTAAGAGAAAAATTTTGCACTGTTCCTGGAGAAACGAAAACAGAAATATTAATCAAATGTAAACATTTAACTGTCCCCTTTGTTAGTTAATTATTTTAAGCAGAAATAATTGTAATACATTGAAACAAAAAGAAGACTCCAGCATTTTTACGTCTACTTTCTGTACTGTAAACCTAGAAAATTTTCTATTTAATGAACAAACTTTACATTTATCAACATTAATCTAATTGTGTTGTGGAGTTGTAATTTCGCGGTTACACATCCTAGCGAAAAATTAATTTACATTTGCCTGCTGCTTACATTTACATATTTATAAACCATGAAAGTTTAATTTAAAAACAAGTCTAGAACAGGTATCGCAATTAAAAGAATTACACTTTGTTTGAGCTGTTCCTCCTTTCTAGTTTTAATTGAAACCGTCATGGAACAAAAATGACTCTTGGAAGAAAAACGAATTTAAAGAAATTAAATTGGTCGCTGTATTTGAGAACAATTTTGTTATATAAGAGTGTCATGTTTCATACCGCCCGGAATTCATTTCGGGAAGAGCACAAAATTGGATATCAGTTAGGCACGCGCTGTTTCAAATATTTAGAATTTCATTTTGATATTGCGCAAGCGATTTATTGCTATTATTATTATCTGGGAAGATAGACGTAGACATACGACTTCAATAATACTGCTATATGACATCCTGCTGAGGGAAATTCTCCCATTGTATACATATATATCTCTGCGGTTGGCTCTCTGTCGGGAATTTTACACGTCTGTCCAATTCGTATTACATTTCAGGACTGAAAGCCAGATAACCGTTCGGCGTTCTTTGATAATAACACCCTCTGGTACTTCCGTTTTGATCGGTAACGGTGCCTCTCAAGATATTTATTTGATCTCGTTCTGAATTATCGAACTATTATCTTCCCAGATGTCGTTATATTTTTTGGATGTCTTTTTGACTGATAGCCTCGGGCTTTAAATTGCTCTGGGATTCGCTTAATTTTGTTTATGAAAAACTGGGGTAATTTGGCACTCCTCGTATATCGTTTTGTACGCCCCCATTTTTAAAATTATTTTGGAGCCGCTTTTTCGCTCGCTTTGACACTGTTCGTATATTTAACAACCGCAACGTGAATTTGGTGTCAGGAGAATAATCTCGTTTTCCACTGGAATGTTGATTTAGATTCGTTAATATTGGACGTTTTATAATTACGTTTCATACAAGTAGCAATTGCCATTTCCCTTCGCTGTTTTCTTATTTTATATCTTCCTTGTTCTGAACTTCATTATATCAACAAGAATTTATAGATCCTTTAGCCAGGACTTCTAGATTTATCATAGAAGGTAAAGATGCAGTTCATTAGAAATTCGTGGTCAATGGTGCCAGGGGCCAAAGAGGGGAAAAATCAGAAAATATGTAATAAGGAAAGAGGTGCCGGGGACAATGAAGAGGAAATATGGAGAGCACACTGTAGTCTGGAAAGGGTATTTGTGAGACAGTGGAAGTTATGAGAGAACAGGGGGGTAAAACATGACTTCTGATTTGGATCAAGGAAAGCTCGTTTAATGTACAGCACTGATTGAGCAGTTTTGCGCAGCTATTCTAAATTATTTTGTATTTAAAATAAAATGTATTCGTTCTGGCGGTAGATATTTGGTAAACATTCCACTTCCACATACAATTTATTCTCCAACGCGTTTAATCTTTTCTAGGAATATTTCTAACGTAAAGTAAAATAAGTCCATGTTTAGTTCAAAACCTTGTAACGATTCGATATATAAAAAAAAATAAATTGGCTGTTCACTTTGGAAAACTCTAGAATTTTCCACTCGAATTGGAATTTCAACGGATGCACCTGCCTGAAACGTTCATTTTGAAACTCTGTCGGTGGTGCGAACTGACAAGTGTACCGAGAATTTTTTAGTAGGTATTTCCGACACATTCTGAGCACGTTTTGGTATTTTTGTCTGGTTCACTCGTAGACAGGAAAAATTGGTGTAGAAAAGAAAATCCACCTTTATTGCGACGAACGGTGTAAAACGAATTCGCTAAAATGCCAACACTGCATATAAGTACAACCCCTTATTATTATACCCCATGATGTGCTACTGTCATAAAAATATCCACAAGACTTTGTAGCATTCAGGTACTTCATTTTATGAGCACGTTTATATCCAAAAAAAAAGCTCGGCTTTTAAAACATTGAAGTTTTCGGTACTTTATGTCTTTATTGTCATAAAACGTGAGTTACTGTCTTTGTTATCTGTTCCAACATATACAGGAGAAGTCAAAGAATTTTATTATTGGAAAATTTAATTCTTCCATTTTCTCAGAACAAAATTGTGTCGTACTTAGGACAAAAAGTTAAGCTAAATTTCCGTGTTTCTTTGTGGAACCTTTAGGGACTCCCAAAAGTCAAAAGGAAGTCCACCTATTCTTGTTTACTAAAACCACAAATCCTTCAGGAACTTTTCGTTAGCGCTCAAGATTTATTTGAAAACTTTTCTTTTCATGTATCACCTACATTTTAAAAGCATTCAGGAAATTACACATTATTTCTTTTTAACATCTTAATATTACTTTGCCTAAGTTTTTCAATTAAAAAATTCTTTTTGTTTATTTTCCAGCAATAAGACGGGAGCTTTAAGAGAAAATTAATACTGCACAGACTGCAAATCTACTTAGAATATTAAAAGCTCCTCAAAGCTTTAATCGCTACCTTCAGTAAGTGCTTTGAGGGGATTTATTTAGTTTAAGATGTTGCAGCAGGAATTGTTAAATGCAACCCCTTAACCCATTTTATTCCTGCCATCTTTCATATTGGACGGAATTCTTGGCACAGCAACAATTTGTAGATTACAAAGCCTGTCTTGATTTTAGATTCGCGTAGAAGATTAATCTTCGTAGCAATCAAGGTGGACTTAATTATACCCAATGTCATTATTATTATTATTTATATTAAAATGAAGAGAATTGAAATTTCTGATATTGCGAGCTTTATAATTAGACAAAAGGCGCGTTTTGCTCCGTTTCCACCCCGTTTCAACTTTATATTTACATATTTATTTCCCCTATGTTCTGCCTGTTCAGTCGTATACAAAAGAAAGAAAATGTACACGAAAAGATAAGTAGAAAAATAACTGAAATGCCTCTCCTATTCAACCAAGACAGACAGTGCAATTTTTTCTTCTTTTCGTCTGTTGCCTGTCGTTGCTTATCTTTTGTGTACATCTTTATGCATACAACTCCCTTGCTAATATTTATCCGCACGCTTTTATATTCCAACTCGAAAAGAAAAGAAAACGCATTATTTTTACAAGCCCTCCGCTCTCTGAATGGAATAATGCAATGCTATAATCTGCTGCGTGATTTCTCCCGAAACACTCGCATAACAGATCTGCTATCAACAGTGGCGTTCATATAATTTCTTTTTTTTATTTTCCTTACAGGTATGTAACACAGTACCGGATTAACCCTAAATTTCATACATTATTTTATTATAAACAAATAGAAACTGCCTGTTCTTGATCATAGTTTATTATAAAATAATGTTACTTCACTGATCAAACTTTCACTCGAATGCCAATTTCACTCCAGGGAGGTAGTACTACAGAAAATTAGAAATGCGAGGAATGAAGAGGGTAGGGGAGACAAGAAAAAAGGGTAGGCTATGAGGTGTAAAAAGGAGGAGCAAGGTATCCAAGAGTGGAAACGTGTCACAGGAGTACCTATAGAGAACACACTATTGGAGAAATAGAAAGTCCGAGAGAGAACAAAGGAACAGTTGATAAGAAAGCAGGGGACAGTATATATGTTACGTATTGTGGTGGGGGGTAGGGAGAGACCAGTAGCGGGGATGTATGATTGGCATAAAAAGTGGGAGGGGATGAGGTTGGATATATGAGTAGCGTAGGAAGGGGTAGAGGATGCAAGGGGATTGTAGGAGAGGCATAAAAAATATTTGAAAGTCCCGCCCACTGGACCATAATTTTTTATGGTCTTTTATTAATATTGCGTATCCTGAGATATTGATTTTGATATCCAGTCTTGTTGCCATGAAATTTAGGTCAGGAAAAGCTGATTGTGTTAATATAATTACGAACAGGAAACTAATGTCGAATATAAAAGAAATTTTCTGAAATTAATTCGTAAACAAAATACATTTACAAAATGATTTTTAATGTTAAAATTTTCCGTATCAATTGTTTCGAAAACAATAAATAATATTCGGGAGTGAATTGAACCGGTGATGATGGATTTTGTGTGTCGAATGACTTCCTGAATCAATACCGTATCTCTGTTTGAGCGCAATCAGTTGAAAATAATAAAATAAACAAGGAATAAATGAGGTATGCACAATATAGTACAGTTCCTGCCTGCAGACACATAAATAAACCAAGTCAAAACAACAGTCGAAAACGAGCAAATCGATAAGTTCCCCCGCAAAGAAAATTGTTTTCTATTTTCATTACATTAAGAATCGTATTGGTTCTTTTATTTCTTTTCGGACGATCTATTTGCATTTTGGATAAGTTGCTTTTCTTCTTCGAACCTACATTGTCTGTGAATTATGGTTATATGTATGGTTGCAAGAAGAACAATTCTATACATCCACTATAAGCCGGAAAAATAGTTACAAATCAATGAGCTTTATCTTGAATAGAAAATAAAACAATTATGGGTAAAACGAAACGGAAAAGTTACTCTGGAAAAAAAGAAGTGCACCCCTGATTCTCTTTCTTGACTGCTGCTGGTTGCAGATAATATGATCCTTCAGATATTGGGTTTATAACGCACTTTTTGAATTTATGGTTAGTATTTCGTTTGAAATGAAAAGGCAATCGAGAAATGAGACTAAAAGCACATACACTCGGTTGGTTTTTGATTTTAATTAATGGTAACAGAAAAATCCTTTTAAACCGAGTCAAGCTTTGAAAGGAAATAATAACATGGAATAAAAGGTGGAAGTTGAACCACATCAGATATAATAATATTAGTGTTTATTAATGCACGAAAATTAACTGCCGTTTGTAAACGAGGAACAGTCGCGTGTGTGTGCTTTAGATTCGGATGAAAACACGGACTGCAAATAGGGATGAACTGCTAAAAGCTCGAGCGTCCCGTTCGAATCCCCCCGGCACTCTAATGCACGCTTCAAAGGGATTCATCCTCTCTCACTGCTACCAACTGCACGCATTTATTCAACCAATATAGATATTTCTGTTTTCAACGAATTCTGAATGCCTTGATGAATTTGCAAATATTGGAAAATGCAAACCGAATCACGATGCGCTTCGTTTGGATCTTCTTTTTTTTGTTATTATGGTGTCGGCTTGAATTACGTAGACACGACCAGAGGAAAATCATATTAGGTTTTTTAAAGAAGGAACATTTTAGGGCAACTGATAGCGTCCAGTTGGTGTTACAAAAATTTTAAATCTTTGAAATCTACGGTAGGGTTCACGTGGGGTCATATTCTTTCATAAAATTCTGTCGTAACTAAAAATAAAACTTAATAGAACCTATTTTCTTTCAATTTCTCATCAGAATACTGTTTGAAGTCTCTATTTTCTAGGAAAATAAATTACACGAACATGCTTT
Organism: Hemicrepidius hirtus; assembly: GCA_963082805.1. Lineage (NCBI taxonomy): Eukaryota > Metazoa > Arthropoda > Insecta > Coleoptera > Elateridae > Hemicrepidius > Hemicrepidius hirtus. The sequence continues at coordinate 31,572,506 of OY720162.1, forward strand.
CTAATTAGGCAGGTCTTGTTTATTAACGCAGAATTACATTGTGGCAAGGTAAACGCTCTAACAATCCCTTCAGGCTTTACCGTAGAAACCCTCATTCCAGATTATTTTGAAACCATTCGATCGTGAAAATTATGTTTTAATCAAATTTTGATACCCTAGACGATATTTTACTTCAATTACCTACGCTTTATGTAATATCAGTTTTATTTTATTCTGGTTCTGTTTGATTTGGTTAGTTTCGGAGTTTGAACCTGAAGTATGCAATATTTTTCTTCAATTTTGATTTGTGTCGCAAAAACTAGATTTGTCATCAGGAACGATACAAAGGGAAAGAGTAGGAGAAGGCGGAATCTATAGCAGTGTAAAGAGTGGTAAAAGTGGAAGGTTGATCTAAGGTGGTAGAAAGGGTAGGGAAAGAATGAAGACAGACATTTTGGGTTGAACCTCAACCATGAAACATTTTTCTTCTGTTTGTTTTTCTTTTGTAAAACAAGATACTGACTGTGGGAAAAGTTATTGTTCCTGTGTATTTACACACAATTCCACACCCTCTGTTTTAGGCGAGAAAAAGTGAAATAAATAAATGGTAAAGGAAGTGCATTTTAAAATGTATAGTACACCCTTTGAAATAGTGGGCCAATAAAGACGGAAGCGGTAATGGTTCGGCTAACGTATGATAATATTTTCCGGTTAGAAGTACAGAAGCCAAAAGGAAATAGCAAATTCCCTGTTTATGAAAAGTGCTGGCAGATTTCCGCGTTTCAGTGGATAAACACGTCGAGTCTATGTATTTTAAAATTTTATTACTTAAGCTAAGATGTTTACTTTGCTTTTCGTTCTGCGAAATAGAAAACCGAAACGACCTCACATACAACCCAAATTTTATATTGCGGCTATAATTTTGTTGTTTATTGTCGGTATAAAAAGTAAATTGGATTTCTTCAACCGACACAACCAGATAATTGCCTGAATAAAACCATAGAGGTGTGGAAGGGGATTCCCTTGCAAAACTAGCTTTGTTTAAATTATTTCCTTTCTAAACATAAAAAATTAATAAACAATATTTGACGCTGACGAGCGAAGGAATCCGAATTTTTCTCCCTTCTGCGTGTCACTTTGGAGTTAACCTACACCCTCTAGTAACTTTCCTGTTTTTCTTTTATACCTCATTTTGTTTGCTTCCTATTTTCGATGCAAATTACATCATTATCCTTTAAGAATAGGTTTTGGGATATTAAGGATCATAAAAATTCCATGTAGCTCCACTGCCTCAAGTGTACGGTTTACATCTTATTATTTGTCATATAAAATCTAATTGGGTCCTAGATTGGCACTCCCAAGTAATTTAAAGGAAGAACCTGGCACTGAATTTTATTTAGACAGCAATGGTACATTGAGAATTTATTTTCCGTATAAAATACAGAGATTTTAATTTTGATATATTTAATTTTGATGCTGCCTCATATTTTCCAAATTTAATGGCAAAGTTCGATTTTAAAAGCATTTTAAACCGTAATACGTCCACAACCGATCACAATACTCAAATAGACATTGTATTTAGTAACGACGAATCATTGATAGCAGGTGTTTACGACAGCTACTTTTCATATCATAAGCCCATATACGCGTTGCTCCCAATAATATCTTCTAGGCAGCCGGCTGCAAATTTTTTTAACAATTCGTCGGTAATAACAGTTTCGGATGAAGACGTTAATAATCGTGCCCTTTCTAGCAAAAATAAAAACGAGTACATAGGATTTATAAACAGGGATGGCGTTTCTTGTTACGCAAACAGTGTAATTCAATGCCTAATAGCTTTAGAACATTTTAAACAGGATTTAGTTAATAATACACCAGAACATCGTGTCAGTAGTAGTATCGTAGACATAATTAATCTAGTAAATTTCGGGAGTGATTGTATTTCAACTTGTCATGTTAGAGCTATTTTAGATCAAAAAACCGACGTAAATTTCAATGCTACCCTACAGCAAGATGCCCACGAATTTTTAATGAAATTGCTGCAATGTTTAGAAGAAGAAAACCCTGCGTTATCTGCAAAATTTTATTATTCAAGAACAATTATACTAAAGTGTTTTAATTGTGATTATTCCCGGGAACGATCAGAATTAGATTCCTGCTATTTTCTTCGTTTCGAAGATGATATGCCTTTGGATTTTTCTAAATTTATTTGTTGGGATGACACTAATATAAAGTGTTCCAATTGCCGCGTATCAAATTTTTCAGAAAAACATATTATATCGTACGTTAACCAGTACGTAGTACTAGTTCTTGCCAGATTCCGTGCTGACACAAAATTGATGAATTCGGTAGTAAATTTTAATGAGGCAGAAGTTTGTATAAACGATACGCATTTTGACGTACGCGCGGCCATCCTGCACCACGGAGATTCGCTAAACCACGGTCATTACACGTGCATCATAAATGTCAATAGTAGTTGGATCGCGTACAATGATTTACAGACGGCAAAAACTAGGTTCCCTGCAAATTTAGAAGACGTGTATTTATTAATACTAGAGAAAAGGGGTCAATGAATGTCTACGCTGTACATATAGTTCGTTATGTTGATTCAAAATTTAAAATTTGTTTATTCTCAATTATTTTGTATCATTATTCATTTTATATACGTAATTGTATTTAACGTTTGCAATTTTATCTAAATCCCCAAACACCCGCGGACGGAGCTGTCTGGATGCCGCCGTCGTGCAGCCCGGGCAAGCGCGCAGTCGGATATCGGCAGTCTTCGTTCCATTAATAATAATAATAATAATAATAATAATAATAATAATAATAAGTCATTTTATTTAACTTTCGATAATTTTAATTTGATCTGTTTAGAATTCATCAACTTAAAATCCTACAACTAAATCCCCAAACACCCGCGGACGGAGCTGTCTGGATGCCGCCGTCGTGCAGCCCGGGCAAGCGCGCAGTCGGATATCGGCAGTCTTCGTTCCATTAATAATAATAATAAGTCATTTTATTTAACTTTCGATAATTTTAATTTGATCTGTTTAGAATTCATCAACTTAAAATCCTACAACTAAATCCCCAAACACCCGCGGACGGAGCTGTCTGGATGCCGCCGTCGTGCAGCCCGGGCAAGCGCGCAGTCGGATATCGGCAGTCTTCGTTCCATTAATAATAATAATAAGTCATTTTATTTAACTTTCGATAATTTTAATTTGATCTGTTTAGAATTCATCAACTTAAAATCCTACAACTAAATCCCCAAACACCCGCGGACGGAGCTGTCTGGATGCCGCCGTCGTGCAGCCCGGGCAAGCGCGCAGTCGGATATCGGCAGTCTTCGTTCCATTAATAATAATAATAACAATAATAAGTCATTTTATTTAACTTTTGATAATTTCAATTTTATCTGTTTAGAATTTATTATCTTAAAATCCCTGCACAAATATACAATGTGGCAACTAAAGTTTCGGATTGCGGGTTATCCGAAACAGAAACTCGCGGGTTATTAATTAATTTAACGTTTGTCTAGGAACAGTTTATTCGTACGTCCGCACATTCATGTTATTTAAATTTTCAAAGCAGGTGGTAGCACGGCATAGAAGCGGGTGTTGTTATTTGGAATTTGTGTTATAATATGTAATCGGATTTTTTTTGGTATAGAATAAATGTCGTTAGCAAATAGTTGCAATCATTCATCCGGTTCTGCGTCTGAAAAGTTAGTCCGCGACTTTAGATTTAAACAAATAACGTAAATTGAATGTATGTGGCAATTATCAAATTGTAGGTATAGGTAGGGTATAGTATAGGTTCATGGGTTATATATAGGGCTCCTGGCGAAAACTTCCCATGTAAAACAAAAAGTTTAACGCGTCTGTCATGGTACCTCATGTTAGTTTACTTACTGTAAACACTAACTAAGGTGATGTGGAAAGCTATGGATTAATAATTAATACTTTTCGTAAAAGATTTAGGCTGGACTCTAACAGAAACGGATCATCGGTCGGTAGCGATCGTCCGGCTTCGCCAGCTGTAATTTCAAGCCGGTTACTACAGATAGATGCGTGTCTTTCTTCTGTACATATCGAACCCGCATAATCTTGTTTTTCTCGCTACGCATTCAAGTGATTACGCTGCCTCGCGAACTACTGTTGTATATAAAAAATAAAATGTTTATTTTTAGTATGGGAAAGTCCAGGGGAGGTTTGCACCTCCACTTTTTTCTTTTAGATTTTTAGTACAACTTCTTATAAAACTGAGGCGCACATTACAATTGATTTTAATTTTTTACTCGAAAACTATTAGTCCCACGGTAAAAATAAAAGAAACAAATAATTTTCTAAATGAATTAGGCTTTCGCATGCGTATTTTTTAAATTAAAAATACCGATGCATTAAAAAGTTATAAAAAAAATCAACAGGGGTTGTAAGTTTCATCCCCTTCTAACAATACAGGTGGATAAAGAAAATATCCATAAAGACCCTTCCTGTTAGTAGAACACGTCCACTTATTTGTATTTTTCTACCTTTGTTCAAATTTGAGATAAAAATTAAAAACCAAATTTTTACTCAATTTTTGAAGAGGCGTAACTCTTCAGGGAAGCATATTAGGATCCAAGTTTATAGGAAAAAGTGGCCTTAATTTTCGCCCAGGAATCAACTCCTGCATTTTCTACACGTACTTAGGAAACACTCTGTATGTCGAGATAGAAAGAGAGAGGAAGGGAAAAAAGAAACTCTAATATCAACTTAAAAGGAGTTTTGCGATCAGCAAACTTGATCTTTGTATTAAAAGTAACATGAGTCCTGAGTCGACTCTGAGTTAAATAACGCCAGTTCGATTCCTAAACTCTTGATAATTCATTCGCCTTATGTAATTGGCGATGTCTAGTAGGATCCTTAAGTACTCGGGCTGTCGAATTTCGCAATTCTGAACTATTCACGAGCTTCCTAGATTCTTTCTCCAAAATTGTCTGTCTGCAACCCTTATGCAATGCTTGATTCCTAATGCCTGTGGGTTCCTAATTAATATTCTACTGCACCTAAATCCTAAGCCTGGATTTTAAATTTTGTGCCTGTTACTAATTTTCGCGCCTAGTTACTCTTAAGCTCTTAAATATTAATCGGGCCCCTTAAATTTACTTGAGATTGCTAAATGCTGTCATTCTTCCCTGGATTAAGTGCGCAGGTTCAATATTCTGGGTTTAACGCCTAAATTATGCGTCTGAGCATAAATTTTGTGTTTAGCTTCAAAATTCTGTGGTTCTTAGCGCGCCTGAGTCTGGTTCAATTTCCATAATTCTGTGTTCCCAACCCTAAAGCCTGTATTTCACTCAGAAATTTACTGTATGAAGAAAAAAGGGATTGTTTACTGATCCACGTTCTTAAAATTCTTTATATAATACTTAGGTATCAATTATTTAAACTTTACGAATCTCTTCTTGGGGAGTCTGGTATCAAAGATCTAACGGATGTTGACTGCTTCAAGAAATTAAGTTTCCCAAGCTGGCGGTAAGATTAGCTCTTATCAGCACACGCTAATATTATTACAGTAAATTTGGTAGAGCTTAAATTCAAAATTCGTAGTCATCTTAAACTATATTTTGCAGGCGGGAAGCAGCAGGCACTCTTATGTACCCGACGCGGCGCTAGATGTATTTTCTACATTAGCATAGCATTTTATACAAAGTGCTTCGTGGTTTGAATATTAATATATATTCACGGTACACTCACAGTATAAATCATCTTAAGATATATGTGCCGGCCTCCCTAGTTCGCGGCTTGTTAATGTTTGCTCTAGCCTGGCTTAGTTTCTTGCCCTGGTAAGGGGAGAATTTGAAAACTAGCGGGGAAAATTTCACCTGAGCGAGTCGAAAAGGAAACTAATTTGAAGCGATGTTTATTTTATTTGAACGTCTATATCTAAACTAACCAGTTTTGTTGATTTTATTTTAGAAGCACTTCAAAAATTCAGGCTCTCACGAAGTACTTCTAAAATAAACATTGCGGGGGCCCTTAATGTAATAGGATATAGAGAAAAGAACACAAACGCAGGAGTTCGCGTGTCTTCCACACATTCCATGTTTAAGTTCCATAATTTATTTGCATTATGTATTATAAATCAGGCATTTTCCTCTCGAAATTCAGACAAATATTTGCGTGCGAACGCGGAAAGATGGAATTGTAAATTGTTAATAATAACCTAAGCTTCGGCAATTTTCTGAAAATTGAAACAGAATTGAATATCACTGGCGTGTTAACTTTTCATATTAAAAGCCGCTGTTTCGTGTAGGCAAATTAACTTCCGGTAATCGACTATTTTTAAAAACATTATTTTAATATAGACCTGCTTTGTAAACCTGCCAACCACGAACTTACAATTTTTATTTAGTCCTGAAACGCCTGAAAAAGATTAAGTATGACCTATATGTTACACGTCAGATTGGGGTTTTTAAAATACCGAAGGGAACCAGCAGTTCTCGATTATAATCTTAAATATGTAACACCCTTCTAATATTTAAAGGTGATAGGTAGGAAATTAACAATTATTCATGTAGAATATTTTTAGGCTAAACGTTTTATTAAATGCATTCTTGCATGTTCTTATGATGGATGAAATAAATTCTAAACGACAGGTAAATTGCATTTCCGTTGAAAATATTAAATAAATAAATGTCCATTACTATTCAACTACTTCGTCATGCAAACGATGATATATTAAATTATTTTCCTTCATTAAGTGAACTTTAAAAATAATTGAGTGCAGTAAAGTTAATGTTAATGCATTTAGGGCCGATCAATCCGTAGTTAACTCCTTGTTAAGGTAACCAAGGGTCAACTGTCATGGATACGATTCTTATAACAATTCATATTCATGACGTTACCGTAGTCCATCTCTACAGGACTATAAGGAGAAGTATGGCGCTCCACCATATGTCACGAATCGAAACCGTGTCCTATGTTTCGAGCTCTCCTGAATCTAATGACTAATCTGAGACTCAAACTCAGTAAAGTAATCTATTTTTAGTTCTTAAAGCGTAACGTACTCCGCCTCGAAAAGTATTTTTCTTCTTTGAGCTTGTAATAAACAACACTGACGTAGAAATATGTGACAAAGTTCCCAGATAACTTTTTTATCCGTAACATTATTGCCTAGATAATCTTAATTTATATCAGGAAGCAAAGATAGATTCGAACAGTGCCAAAACGTCACCGCCGCTCGTATTAATCGTCACCGTTCAGCACTTTTCAGATGGACGTGATCCAATTAATTTTTTTCTAGCATTCCTCTTCGTTAGAGTTTCCAGACAGGAAATTCGGAAATTATTCCAGCTGTGTGCTGCATCCTCGTTAGTTATTTTTTTGCCAATAACTCATAAAGATGCAGTCCCATGGTGAGTAACGGAGTTAACCCCTGGAGCAGCACACAGGCTTCAGTTTCGCTCGTAAAATCAAGATAGACGCAGCAATTTGTAAGGCTATACGCAAGGCTGTGTAAAAAGCCTTGATACTAAATTAACTTGCTCAGGTAAATTAGATGAAGTTATCTCTAATCTAGTTCATTTATATAGCAGAACATTAATTACCGCTTGTTATCAGACATTTCTCCACAATTTGTCTATTTTATCGGGGCTAGACCCCTTGAGATTTAACAACCGTGTACCGACTGCTGCGGGCAGTTATCGGACTGTACACCTACAATTAAAACGCTCCCTAATAACCTGTTATAAGTACGTAATCGGGGCTTTAAATAATTTCTATTTTATGCATCACATAGTCGACTTGACTACTTAATGTTGCTATTTATTTCAACGGCGATAAGAATGGAAGATTGATGGTTGCCGGGGAAATTCTACATAGAAAAGGGTTCAAAGTACAAAAGCGTTAAACTACAAACAAATTGGGTCTGCGGGGATTTAAAACATTTAAAGCCGGACCTGTTACACACAGTATTTTATTATTTTAAACACCCCGTATATTTCCCTAGGGGACTGTTTGATGATTAGCAAAAGAACGTTTGATGTTCGTTGTATAGGTTTATATATTTTTTCAATTATTTTTGTAACTCTTCGGGGTCTAAATGTTAAAAGGGTGAAATATACGTAGGTATATTGTGGGTAAAGTGTTAAGAGAAATATTTTATTTATAATTTGTGTTATACCGCTTTATCCTAAACCTTTTATATAATTTTTCGATTTGAGTTGGCATTCAATTTCCCACACGTCAATCAGTTGCAAAAATTTTCCGCATCCTTGCAAAATGAAAAATGTTAAAAGCTGGTTTGTTAATTTCGCAGATGTCAAAAGGGAGTTTCAAAAGGAAGATCCGGGCGTAGATATGGTCTGGCATTGATATTTATATTTCAGGAGAACACGTACGGAAACAAACGGTTTTGACCCTTTTGGAGGACTTATGTGGCATTTTTGGGGTTATGGTATTGTAAGCTAAAACTGCATTTACATAATTTTCGCCTTTGTTGCAGGGGCGCTACTCGTTCAGCGGTTTGAGCAGCAGCCCGCCTACACGGAAGTAAATCCGGGTCAAAATGCGCTGCTGGCGTGCAAAGTGCTCAACAAAAAAGGATTCTGTTCCTGGCAAAAGGATAATAAGGTACGTCTTTAAAAGTATTTCTCACTCTCTTAATTACGAAACTCCGGAAGGTGTTGCATCTACAAGTTAACTTTTAAAACAAAGAAATATTTATGAAATTAATTTTAATTTCGAACTCCGTTCGAGTTTTAGATTTTCAAGTTTTGTTTTTGTTTAAACGTTAAATTTTAAAGGTGTTCAAGAAGACATGTATTTTATTGGTTTTTCTGCATGATATCAATTTTAAAATTTTTGGGGCAAATCCACCCAGGATCAAAAATAATAAATGGGGTAAAACCGCACAGTAGTCAATGTTCACTATTATGTCAAACTTTACGCAAAACTTTTCTATGAAAGTAAAGGGGTAAGAATCCCCCATTATCCTGCATAGAATCTATCCATAACCAAAAGTAGTATAATTGGGATATTGGGGTAAACATGACGCCTCAGATCTTCATTCAGGAATCTCATTAGACCAACTCTTGGTCCCAGTATTTTGGGGTAAAACTGTCACTTGTAAGAAAGCTTTACTAAAAAAGTGTAAAAAGTTTAATTTATTATTTTCATTATTAATTGGGGTAAATCCGCCTCCTATCAATTTTTTCCAACGATTTACGTTTCTAAAATTTATTTTAATAGCATCACCGTGGATGAAATAGCTCATACTCAATACCTTATGAATAATTTATTTTTTTTAATACACAAAAAATTTTATATATAAATTATTCTTGGCAGCCCGCTTGTCAAGTGGAATAAATTTGTTCAGTTGTAAAGTGTTTTTTTTTTTTTTTGGAAGCTAATTTTAAATTGGAAAGGCAATTCATTAACCTCAAGCTTGGGAATGATTATTCATTAACTGGGGAATAATTACCAATTTTCAAATTATTTTATTTTTTACCAACTTTTGTTATTATTGCTTCAATTTGTGTATTACTGTCCATGCTTTAATATATAATAATTTCTAATTTTGTGCAGGTAATCCAGAATACGTAAAATATTATACCTAACGCATATTTACATTATAAAATTAAACTAGAATGTTTGAGAGAATATATCAAACGGTATATGGAAAATTCACCCCCCACATTTAAATATATGGGGCCTTTTTAGGATTTAATGTGTTTGAGTTGGCATTTTTTCCGCGTATAATGTCATGTTTGAAGTAAATATGAGTTCACCTCGTTCCCATTATTTGTCTTACGAAGAACCTGTCTGAATAAATAATTCAGCTTCGAGCTTTGAGAAATTTTTATTTTATAGCTATCTTTCAGGATAATTAAGCGATGATTTTTATTTAATTTTATATTTGGTAACAAAAATCGCTTCCAACCTTTCCCTAGTCAATTTTTAACAATCAGTGAACCTTCTCCTTTGAAGCACATAACTCTACTAACGGTTGAGTGAAGTTCAAGCAAATTTCAGCCACAAACGTAAAGGATTTAACCCTACGAAACTACGACTTTCCTAGTTTAGGGAACAAAATTTATTTCACCTTGATTCCTAATTCCGATGTTTATAAAAGAAATGATTGATAAAGTTACAAAATGCTTTTAAAAGCAGAAAATTGGTTTTGGTCAAAACCCAATCATAAAACGTACGAAAAGACAAACCGACGAAAATACCCCAACTTGTTTTATTTCCCTGTAGCTTATAAACATTTTTGTAGAACGGTAAAAAATGAATGACAAGCAGATCCAAAGTTTAAGCGACGTTCCCTCGGGATAAATCTCGGCGTGTCGATTGACTCTTCAGTACTGATGATCCCCGGAGGTTGCAACTTACGGTGATTGTTTACAGCATTGAGTATTCCGTGTGCGGCTGTGCCCCATCGCTCAGCCATGCATTAGTATTCCTTGACAGGGACGGTGAATCCTCGCGGGGAACCGACCTCCCGATGATTCCTCGAGATGTTTTCCCTTTTTTGAGTCTTCCTGGCGCCTCCGCCATTAGTGTCAGGCTTAATTTTAATGTTTATTTGCATGAAAAAAGAAAACGGCTAACAGGCGTCGCCTACCTAATGCCCTTTGCGCCCTCGTCACATACGTGAAAGTGGAATGTAAAAGCACCGATTAAACCTGAATGGGTAGAGGCATCCCTCGAGCTCAAATTTACTGAGTGACAGTTCCTGAATGTTGTAATATTTAAGGAAAGGTGACATTCTAACATTTGTTATATACGTTTTTTTTTATCCTCACCCACGATCTTTTTATTTGAAAAAATATATGGAACTGTAGATTTCAGACTTAGATCGAAAATTATATTATTATTCATCTGGCCTGTAGAATCGAACAACAAATGAAGGACTATCTTCAATCACAGAAGCAAAATAAAAATAGACAACCCAAATAACAAATTAAATGGTTGCCTAGTGATAAACAATTTATGGACATTATTCTATAACACAAAATGGAATGAGCTCGAGAGTAAACTATTAAAATTATTTCCGACTGATAATAATTAATCAAATTATGATCGCGTCGGCTTTTTAATTTGTTGTTTGGGTTGCCTATTCTACTATTTTAGCTGGATGATTCCTAGTAGTTGTAGGTATACGGGGGTCAACTAATGTAAATAGCGAAGCAGACAAGCACAACGTTGAATTCGTTACAAACTAATTAACAGCAGGAATACGTAAAGGTTCTAATTAATTAGTCTATAGGGTGGTCTATGTGAGTTTTATTTGAAATGGGGTTTGTTTGTACTAATAATAACTTCTGTTGGCGCCAAATGCAAATTACAACTTTAAAAAAACTATCATGCCTGCTTGAGCTTTCCCAGCTTGGATTTTCATACCAAAAATCCTTTTACGAAAACTCTCTCGTCGTTTAAGATATACACTCGCAGTTTGAACTATCCTTGATTGAACTATACGTTACTTGAATCTCGTTGTTCAAGCTTTTATTATAGGAAGTTTATTTGTTCGACACTTATTGTCTGATCTCTTTTTGGTTGAATCATTTTACATTAAAAAAACACAGTCAAAGTGAAAATTAGTTGTACGAAATCATGAAGTGCGAGTAAGGATCAATAACATCCCTGCTCGTGCTGTATTTATCTTTCGCACCTATGTCTTTGATTATTATAAAGTTTGACAGGTCTTCGGTTCAAAACCTATTACACAAATGATAGAAAGGACCTTGGTAAGGACGAACACCTTTAGGGTATCTGAAAGTACCCCTTAAATGGGTCTGCTGCATACCTTTAACTCAACACAAGCCTTTTATCGAAATACTGTCGTGAATGTGATCTTATCTTGTTCGTATTACGTGATCCTGTGTAGGTCGAATGTTATTTGATTTAGCAAGCACTCTTATGAACATCTATGTTGAATTATCAATCCGGGATCGATGACAAGTGAGTATCAGAAGAAACCAAGAGGTTTCTGATTACCAATTGGGGTTGTGTTTTATCTGATTTTACAAGAAAAGCTTCGAGATTAAGGAAAAAAATAGATCTGTAGTAATCTTGCACTCTAATTTCCGAATTTTTAATGTTTATAACGTTGATGGGGGTGGGTCAGTCTGAAACAAGGTTTGTCTAAAGTAAAGTGACTTTTGGTAAACTATAAACTTAATCAGATGTGTGAGAAGCGCAAGGAAAGGTAGTTTGGCCAAGCTTGACCAATTAGTTGTCTGTAGACCCAAAAGGAAATTAAATTAGAATTGTAGATGGGTTCTAAATCAATATTTATGGTAGTAGGTCAGGGTTGGAGTTTAAGACGAAAAATATTTTATGAGTAAACTGATAATTAATGGAAATATAAAGTTTGTTGAGAAGACAGGTATAATCTTTTAATTTTGAAGAAGAAAAGGTGTTATGCTGAGACAGAGTTTACACGTTAAAAGCGGCCATAAATTATCCAGGAGATTTGGAAGGAAACTACATTTTGCACGTCATCAATCAAGCATCAGAATATTATGCAAAACCAAATAATATATTAAAAATTCATAAATCACGATACAGAATCATATTTCATACAATAAATTTGCCTTCACCTATACAAACCGTTATTTTTCATACACTTGAATCGAATCCGGAAAAATGTCTGATCTGACGCATCAAACAAGGTTTTACTGCGGACTTCCCCTCAGTATTTTTCGCCTACGTCGTACACAAAGAATGAATACAATTTTTCTTACTGATATGATATTTGAAAGGATCCACGAGGTCAGCAACGGAGGCGCGTATATGAAATGCAATTTGTTCGGAAAATAATACTTTTCGTCCTAGATCGTCATTCCCTCTGACCAAGATTTATTCAGGCACATGTCTCAGCTCCTACTGTGTGAAATATTAGAAATCCTCAGTAAACCCTTCAAAATACATTCGCATTTTAACCCTACTCACTTCGCCGGTCTTTAGAAAGCATTACGATCCCCGCGCCGTCAGTTTTAGCGGAACGAATAAATTTGAAATATTATTTTGATGGACCCTTTTATCCGCTTGCGTTTTAGGAAGATTAATTTGATTCAATATTTGGTATTCGTCAGTGAATACTTTCGACACGGGATTTTTTTTCTATCGGAGAGAAATTTGCCCCGATTTCCTATAATTAAGCCGATCTGAAAACGTTTTCGGAGAAGACCATGATTAACTTTTGGATATTTCTCAAATCGTTCCTCGATTCGTAGGACTTTTCTTTCGGTAAGTGACCTTAAGAGAAAATTTCATTTATTTTCTACGCTTGAGTTGATGTCGCAATTTTGTTACTACGAGTTGTTTGTGACAGTTTTTATTTTAATGCAAGCTAAATAGAATTAAATATGTCACCGGAATAATAATGTAAAGTATAATATTTCTATTTTGAGATACTTTTTATTAAATAACTGGAATTTCGTTCGATATTTGGAATTTGGATAGACCACGAAAATGGACCCATTTAGAGCGAGAGTATTGGTAGCTGACAAGTAAAGTATAGCTAGAGCTCTAACATTTTAAGCTGTAAACCCCTAAAGGACGAAGAAAGATTAAACTGTGTCACAGTTTTTCCTTTTTTCAGTTTCGTTACAATTGTTTAACATTTTTACGGTCCAGATCTCGGTGTGCAGATCCCTGGTACCTGTTTACACTCACGGAAGTTGATCTTGAAATAATTCTTCTTGAAATCATGTACAGGTTCAAACCTGCTGTTCTTAATGTTATTTGTCAATTTATTTTAAATTTTGAATTAAGCGCTTAAGATTAAAATTATTTCTGTGATTTTTTATGATATTTCTATAAAAAAAATATTAAAGTAAAGGCCATAGGTTTAACTATTTAACAACTGCGTGTGTCATGTCTTTGATGAAACCTTTAAAAGCAGACATCGACAAAATTCCTAAATTCGCCAATAAAATTTATCAACGTCCATTCGTCTTTGTCCGGCTTTCCATTTATGGCCGGACCATCGAAGAAGAATTTTCGCGTTAAAAGCTTCACGGACTTTTATGTTTTCCGTTAACGCAGAAATCAAACAGTAAGCTCGCTCCTGTTTATTATGTCTAAACAATAAAATACGAGCACGACAATGAGGACATAAATAAAAGTTACCTCTTCGGCAAGAGATTAACGCGAAAGCAGAGAGAAGGAAGGCACAGGTGCTGAAAGCGCCTGAATTTCGGAAAGTAAAAGGATGACACGAACTTAGATCGTTGAAATTTCGTGGTTTTTCAGGTTTATGTTCATTTCTAGCTGTAAATTATGAAGACATGCAGAAAGACAGTGGGAATTTTTTTTTGTAATCAGTGAAGGTTTTAAAAATTATTTGGGGGACGTACTTTCCGGAATTTTTAAGTTTACAAGACTAGAATAAAAATTTGATTGAGCAGTAAAGGTAAATGATTTACGTAACAAGTGACGAAAGTGTTTATTAATTAAGTTTCGTATCCATGGTACAACCTTAAAACTTAAATAATCTGTATTTCGGTATTTTCGTTCAACAAAACAGCGCATAAGCGGCACGAAAATGGCATTTTCGAAAAGTTTATCAAACATAACGTATTCAACAATTAATCCTTTGCGTCAAGTTTTCCAAGGTTTGTAAAGGCTCTTGAAATAATACCTGCTTGAAAAAATGTTCTCTGTTTTATAGAAAAAAATATCAATGCCTGAACTCTTGCTTCTACTAATAAGGATTACGGAAATAATTTTCGCCAGGTACGTTATGGATGGTACTTGTAATATCGAAACAATAAGGGAAACTTTCAGGATTATTGAAACACTGCTGAATTCACCCTTAAGTCATTTACACAACATAATAGTTTGTCGATTACAACTAACAGTTTTGTGTTACAAACTATCTAACAGAATTTAACGATAACTGTCGGTATTTCCACGTACGTGGTTTATATTCCACATAATCGCCGAATAATAGAATAAAATCACGCTTCTAAATATAACTCGAACAAAGAGAAATTTTGTTTACTTTTCATCAAGATATTTTATTTAATTAAATGGACCACCAGTTGGGTGTTTTGGTTTAACGAAAAAAAAAACAAAGATCACCTCCTGGTGTTACTTCTAAAATGTTTTTTCCTTTTCGAGCTTCTTGGCGCCTCCACCATTAGCATCAGACAGAATTTAACATTTATTTCCATAAAACCTACAGAACGTGAATGGGAAACAAATTTAACAATTATGTTAGAAGAACTTTTTATTTTTATTCGATTTTGTTTTTATTGTGATTGTAATTTTGTGGTTTAAACAAATTTTCAGGAACATAAGCTATAAAATATGTCGGTTTGAAATTTATTTTATTTTGCTTTAGTTACTTTCGTATCCAAAACTACAAACATTTGTAAAACTTTTCTGAAACCTAAAAAAACCAAATGTGTGGGTCCGTCAAACGATGAAATATTATGTTTCTACCCTATTTCATGAATTTACTCAACACATTCTATTGGGTTTAGAAAATTTATTTGTTTGGAAATTGATCGCGTCCCGAAGAAATCAAATTTTGAACAGCAAAATCCATGTTTGCTGAAAAAGTTGCGCTTACAACGGAAATGATATCCTCGAGCGCATTAATGAGTTTTATCTGTTGTTAACCTCCACTCGAACAAGAACTCCAAGCGAAGGTTTTTTGCAGCTGAAAAACTAAATATAGGTACATACAGGAATTTAAACAAAACCCTGAGCTAAACGCACCTAAATCATGAGATTTGTAATTTAAATATAGGTAGGTATATTTTCCCAACATGGGTGCACGGATTTGCTTTTGTAATGGAAAATTTGAATTTCATCTATCTCCCGAAATAGGAAGGATTTTTACGTTTGGGTATGTGTGTGGTTATAAAATTTCTTTTTTTAGTCTTTGAATGGCAGATCCGAGACGTTTTTTTTGTTTATATAACAATATTTGGTAAAAGAAAATCGTCAGTGGTAAAATACAAAGGAATATTTAGAAATATTTTAAATCAGTCAGGAGTTAAAAATAAATTGAACTGGTTGAGAAGCGAATTCTTTATTGAAAATTCACAAAACCAAATGTCACGAGCAGGAAATAAGTAGGAGTAAATACTTGGAAATGTATAGGAAATGAATATAAAAAACTGTGAAATTGATAAAAAAAAAACAGCGACCTTTTATTGAATAAAATTATAACACGGACGGTTCTCAGGCCCAAATTATTACGCTTTCTAGGAGTTTCTTATAGGAAATTTTATTTTCTACAAGTTTAGTTCTATAGTATTTTTTCCTATCTGGCCCGGCTTTCCCTGCATTTCAATTTAAACCATAATCGCTGGTTTATTCTAACTTCAAATGATTCTCAGGCACAAACTATTAAAGTTAGATAAATGTTTTCCTGAAGTTTTTTGTATAGAATTTTATTCTCTACAACATTAGTTCTATGGTATTTTTCTCTATCTAGCGCGGTTTTCCCTGCATTTCAATTTAAACCATAATCGTAGGTTTATGCTAACTTCAAACGATTCTCAGGTCTAAACTGTGAAAGTTAGGTAAATGCATTCCTAAAGTTTCTTGTAGAAAATTTTATTCTCTACAAATTTAGTTCTATACAATTTTTCCTGATCTAGCGCGGCTGTCGCTGAATTTCAATTTTAACTCAGAATCGCTGTTTTATGCTAACATCAAACGGTTCTCAGGCCCAAATTCGTAAAGTTAGACTATGCTTTCACATAGTTTCTTGTAGGAAATTTTATTTTCTACAACTTTGGTGCTGTAGTATTTTACTCTATTCAGTTCAATCAAGTTCAATTACCGTCTCGCCTAAACTATTTTTAATTTTTAATTTTTTTTTATTGTTATAAAAAATATTAATATTACTTTTCTATTAATTTTTTGTAAAAATATTATCAATATGTTAATAAAATAATAAATAGTTTAAATAAAAAAAAAAGTTTAACCGAGCCGGGAATTGAACTGGGGTTCCTTGAATATAAGCTTGGGCTTCAAATAAACGTGTTTGCCAAAAATTACATACGATTCCCTATGTTCACTAATAAAAGCCCATTCGGTAAATTTTTTTTATTTCCACCCCTTATGCAAACTGATTGACCAACTTCATTTCTTTGAAGTTCCAATCAGATCTTTTCAAATTTATTTGGGGTGACTAAGAAAATAGAGTTTTCGTTACAAACATTTCACGTTTTTGATATTATATCAACATCGTGCGTTTTGTTGGAAAACTTCTTAAAGCAAGTAATTGTAATCAACAAAGTTGTATATTTTATGCAAATTAGTTAAGAGAGCTGAAACGCACTAACGCACGTGTGTTTGTAGTTTCCATTTCTCATGTAGCTAAAGTTTGCCCATATCATTATGGAACATCCATGCTTTATTTTAATGCGTTATTTTAACATATCCGCGAGCTAAGCAGGAACGCACACTTGTGATAATCGTGTGTGAAAATTCACCCCCCAGTAATAACAATGGGAGTTACGCGCACATCTAATTCCTTGTAATTAAAAATAATTTACGGTGGTTTAATTTGAAACTTAAGTGTTATTAGTTAGCGGGAATGTTAAGCAAAATTTTAATACCTATCCTAAAGTTTTCATACTGAATTTATTTAGTACGTATTTATCTTATCATACTTTCTTCACATTCAATCGAAATTATGAATATTTAAGATTTAATTCGGTTTGTTAATTAAAGCGTTTGGGAAAATCTAAACAAATCACGAAAATGTCTTTATCGGACTTGGAGGCTTCAAGAAACTTTTCATGAAGTTATTCCCTGTTTTTTTTTCTGAAAGTTTAAAAACGTACGGTAACTGCAAACTATAAGTTTTTCGGAAGTTGTGACACACGATCGAGCTTTTTACGAGCGGGGTTTCGTAGACTATCAGCGAAATTGACGGGAAAAATGTACACTCGTCACAAACTACCACCAAATATGTTACCAGCGGTCCGGTCTCATATCCAGATATTGCAGCACCCTTACTTCTCCGCCACTTATTTCATATGCCGGGCATTCAGTGGCTATTGGAGGAAAGCGTTGAGGAAGGTAACGTCATTTGTAAGTCTAGAGACTTTTATCCGTAATCGGGAAACGAAATAACGTCCCGGGAATAATAAGTTTGACACCACTATTTGTCGTTTACATCAAAACAATTGGGGACAATGTTATTCCTTCGTTTCCGGAAAACTCATTTTCCCTAATAAATTATAAAAAACGTCCAAAAAGGAAAACGAAGCTCGAATAATAAATTATTTTCAACAGTAAATACATTTAACTGTCACTGTCACTTAAGAAAAAAAAATAAACGAAGAGAATTAGCTAACTCTACAAAAGTATTAATTACTGTGGGACGACTAGACGCATTTTTTTAACGTTCGTCGACCTAAAAGTATTTAAACTAAAGTCTGACATTTTTAATATTTCTTATCTCCTTTTGTCCTTCTTTTTACATTCGTGCCGAGTAAGTAAAAACTGTGCGGAAATTTATTTCTCCAGTAATGAGTTTAATTTTTAATCTTGCTAAAGACTGTTTTTTTCTCTAAATTCGATTAAGCGAAATATCGACAGAGACAGGGGAGGCAGGTTTCCTTCCTTAGAAGGAAATTTATTAATAAATACTATAAACGTTCTTCCAAGACTAAAAAATATTTTATAAGAAGCTAAATTTTCAATAAAACGGGAAATTTAGAAACGTTCGGAAACGTTTGATTATTTAAGACTTGAGAGTCAATTTAAAGAAAAGTAAAAGAGATTTTAGTTCAACTTTTGAAAGAAAGCATCTCATAAAACAATAAAATATATTTCAATTTCTTATTTTCATGTAATTTTAGGAAAAAATTCTGATATTATAAATAAAAATGCTGTTTACCTAAAAATTTAAAATAACGACGTTATGACTTGAGGCTTTTTTAGCGTTTTTTAGGTAACAGCCTGTATAAACGTGTATAAAGCCATTATGAAAAGAACTCGAGCGAAATTATTATTGTCCTTTCTTAAGTTTTTTTAGGGAAAAAATACTAAATCGGGGACGTTCTATTCGATTTGTATTTGCTTTACAGAAAGAAAAAATTACAAAAATTTAGCGTTGGATTTTGAAAATCCCGCGCTTTATTTCAACTGATTTCTGTTTGATGATGTTTGATGAATTAAAGAATGTAATGTACTTAATGATATTAAAAGAATCTATTACTATTAACGTAAAGAATACAAAACCACCGAGGTGGAACCTACCTTGAAAGCATCGTTTCTTTCTTCCAAGGACACCATTTTCTTGCCAAAACCCTTGCTTGTCCAAAGAAAAATCAGTTCACTGCACTTTTACACTAACTTCACTGATTCCTATTCATTCAAGCAATCCGAAATCATTCTAATTTCATTCCCATCGTGTCAAAACGTGCAAAATTTGGGTACGCTGGGTAAGATAAGACGCCGGCCGCCGGCACACGTGTCCAGCGCCTACCTTTGTATCAAATAAAATGCATTTAGATGTAAACAACAGATTATTTGACTTTTGGGAATTTCTTAAATGGGAATTTGCGTTGCCCCATCTTGTGGTCAAAGTTTCTAAGTTGACAAAATAATTAATTATTATTTATTTAAACTTTAAAGTGTTTGTTTCTCTTCTCTTTTATGTTAAAATCAGTGTAACTACATAAAACAGCTTCCCTGAGATTTTGCATTACCAAATATGTAAGTACTTTTACGTTTTCTTCTCAAATTTAGTTTAATACAGTAAGATGCAGTGCGTATAATGTTCATATAACCTAAAACTGTATTTGCATTTAAAAATTACCTATTCTTTCCTTTGTAATGAAGTTTCTCTCAATTTATATTGTTTTGTGTGAAAAAAATGGTTATAAAACGTCCAATTTATTATTATCCAATTCCAATCAAATGACATTTTTTTTAAATCATGTTTTCGCGCCAAACATTTGAACATTTGAAAATTCATTTTTACCCAAACTTTACTAGAAAAGTTAAATTGGTAGACGTTTTAATATTATATGACAAACATGTTGTAGAAAGCGAAAAAAATATGAAAATTCCTTTTAAAAAATTCAAATAGTGCCACTTTATTACTATTTTTAATTTTTTTTAACACTTTTATGTGCTCTTTAGGTAATAAACGATTTGGTAATTGTCCTATTCCTCGCTGAACACGCTGTAGTATAGGAGAAATTTTAGTACTAACCTAAGAAAAAAATATTATTGTTATCCTCTGCCAGTCCCTTTATTATCATCGACTGTGTTTATACAGTGTGCTTCAAAATTATAAAACGAATGCGGGACACCACAGGGTACAGCTTCAAAATAATTACGTTAGACAGCGATTTTATGGACCTTACCGGAAGTGTACCTATATATTCTGATTATATTAATATAAAGGGTTCTATGAAGGTGCTCCAATAGCAGCCCTTAGGATATTATCCTACCATGTCTAAAGCCCTTGGAGGTTCCTTTTTCAAGAGTTCTTGGCAGATTCTTGTATATCAAGTCACATGATCTCTTGAGCCTTTGGTCTAAATGCCTTAAAATATTTACTGGGGGATATTTTTTTCCAGAGTACCCACTGCTGAAGATGCAGCATTTATTGTCAGAAGTGTTGACGTGTTATAAAATAATAATTGAGAGGTGTGTAAATTAGGATGGGTATCGATAATAATTTGAAAGTATTTTATTTATAAATGTAATTTTTCCTTGTCACATAAAATGCTTTTACGTAATTACAATTTTTCACAAGTGCTCGTTATAACCATAAATTTTGACATTTTAATCATGTAGCGTTTTATCATAAACAACATTATCCATCCAATATCAGCTTTAATAATCGCAACGAGCTTATTTATCTCTCTTCCAACCCTAATAAACATAACGACCAAGCTCGGCTTTAATAAAAATTAAATGAACTATAGATTAACTGGCAGTTGTCACCGCTAAGATCTGTTTGAGGGCTTTTCATTTACCCTTCCTTTCGAGTTTTCGAACCCTCGTTCTCCTCTTTGTTTCGTTCTCTTTTTTTTCCTGTCGGGAATATTTCAGGTCACTTTGTTTCTTTTCCACGGCTGTAATTTATTATAAATCTATCTTTGTCGGCGGGGTGGTGTTGGCGGTATTGTGAGTTTTTGTCTAAACTAGGTACTCCAGTTGATCAACTGGCACCCTCCGACTTTTAGACAATAGATAGATGAATCTGCGAAACGCTGTGAAATGAAAAAGTGCGAAGGTTTGGATGCCCCGGCTGTTGTAATTTGACGAATGACTCGCTTTGTTTTACAAGCAATTTGAGATGTTCTTGCTTTAAGTGGCTCGTAGTCGAATGCCGTATTTTTTTATTGTTATTTATTTAAACCCTCGACGAAAAAAAATCTAATAGAATATTAATAGTTCGACGAACTCTCTATTGCTAAAGCTATAAAATTCAACTGTGTGTGTTGTTTTTTGGGGAAGGAACAAACCCTTTTAAGTTTCAATAAAAACAAATCCATCAATTTCCTAAAGGACCGTTCGGGCTTCCCACATTACATAAATCTCATCCATATTCATCATAAACCATCTCATACATCGTATAAAAATAATAAAATGTGGCATTATGATGCATCATTTATTTTTATTTGCCACTGCGTTTGAAGTAACAAACCCTTCTCTCTTTCTTTAAATTGAAGTACTAATCCATTAGCCGCATTCTGTACACAGATAAGATTTTACCCTGTTTCAGCTGCTCGTCCTAAGAAAAACTCATAAAACAAGATTATTTTAAGAGATCTAAAGAAAATTAAACTCAATAAAACAGATGGGGCAGGGTTGGTTGGTATTCGTAAGTTATACAAATTTAAAACTTTATTGATTTAGGTTGGAAACGAGATGATCTTTACGTAAGCTAATTAACCTTTCTTCAGGAAATGTTTGTAAATTGAAACCCTTTACAAACTGTTTAAGACAAGAGAGGGGGAACTTTCAGCTCGATTATTTTCATTCCATAATTTAATTTGAACCGATCAACATGAAAGTCTTTCATATTTATACAAAAGTAACTAATTAGTTATTATTTCTCAATCTTAGGTTAATCTTCTTTAATCTGTTAAGGTAATCGATCCAAATGCTAATGTATCCCTTTACCAGATTTTGGGAAGAACTTTCAACAGAAACTGCTAACGATTTTTAAATAAATGTCATGAAAATTTTCGAAATTGAGATTTTCGCGGAAATTCGTGTTTTAGACTTCCAGGAACCCAAAAAAGTGATTTAGGAAAAATGTCTGTTTTTTATTTATTTAGTAAATCCAAAAACGATCGCAACGGCGCCAATGTAAATAAAAATTATTTTTTTACAAAACTCTCTCCTTGGAAGAAATTAGAAATCAGCCCATTTAGCCCAATGGATAAAGAGGCACTGAACGGCGCTCTTCCAAAAATTTTGAAATTTTTGAAAAATTATTACAAAAAAACTGGCTAAACACGATTTTGTTTAAATTTTGTACACTTATGCAGATTGGTATTAGGTAGATACATTTTCTTTTTTTGATGAATGCTAGAATTCCACTGTGGCGCCCTCTACGAGGTTTTGAAATTCGAAAGTTGATGCTCCTATAGCTCCTTTATTAATCAAAATATGAAAAAAGTTTAAATATAAAACTTATTCAGTATATAGCTCTGCATCCTCCTAAATTTATATCACGTATACAGGGTGTTTGGTTTTCACAGTACAATAAGCAACTTTGTTATTTTAAATGAAACACCCTGTATATTATTATGTAATTGAATGCAAAATTGAATTGTCTATCACATAGTATAAGGTAGTCATATAGCTAAAATGTACGGTTGATGAGAAAATCGCGAACTTCCGCTGCGTTAGTAAATTAGATGCCTGTCTCTCTTCTGTACGTATCGAACCCGTATAGTTTGGTGTTTCTCGCTACGCTTTCAAGTGATTTCCAATGCTGCCTCGCGAACTACTGTTGAATACCAACCTCCACCTTTTTTTTATCAAGATATTTGCAAAAAGACCTGACCATAATTGGTAATAAAAATACCAATGTTAAATCACTAGGTCCCTTAAGTAATTTCCACAATCTTATCCAAGTTCTCGGATTACATTCGACTTTTTTATTCCGCGGAAGTTTGAAATTAAGTTACAAATTTAGTGTTGAGAGAGAAGAGGGAGATTTATTGTATTCACCAGTAACGACTCGTTCTTAATTCCTTGTTAGTAATGATTTTCCAAGCTTCTAGTTTATTTTAAACTTCATGGATAAATTCAATGTCTAACCCTTTCGATAAAAAGAAATCGTGTTGTAAACAATTACGATTTAAAATTCTGTTTTTATTCGGTGCACGTGTCGGAAGCATTCATACGGAACAAATCAATCACTCCCTGGGTACTGAAAGAAACTGAAACGAGAGAGCGTTGCAAGAAGTTATGTCGACTCATCACTTCTTGCACTATTGCAAGCACGAACCTAGTATTGCCCCTTCATTCCTTCAATTTCAGGTATTAAGGAAAAACCGACGGTCTGCATAAAGAAAGGTTCAGATAAACCGTGAAAACGGACGATCAAGCAGATGTTGCGTTCATTCCGATCCCAATTTCACCCTTTTTCGTTTGATAGATCTCCCGAAAATTTGATTTTCGTTATTCGACCCTAAAACGAAAACGTTTTTCGTTAATTTTTAATCCGGCATTGACAGGACACAAATAGAAAGCAAACAATGCAGAAACACGGGGTGCTTATTACCTTAGCTACGCGTTTCCCCTTTTCACCCCATATTGACGTTTCATTTTTTAAAAATTCATGAGTCTAGGGTGGAAGCAAACAAACACAGGTTTAAACACGTTATCGGGGCACCCTCCGTTTTTTTCTTCCTTCCACGGCTCTTAATATCCTTCCAAAGAGAACTCGATCCAACTTATTTTGTTCGGTTTGACAGAATTAATCAGTCCGGATATATCTCCCCGTTTTATGTAGAAATATAACGTTGATTTAGCAAACTCCCTGATTGGTGTAATGTGATTTGTCCGCGCTCCGGACTAGTCCGGGAATCGAACCGGAACATGTCCAAGGGGTGTATCGGATTAATCTGTTCTCGGCCGGAGCTTTTAACCTAATGTATCCCTTAAAGAATAAGAAAGTTCGAGACTTGCTTTTCTGGCTTTTCCCTTGTTTTTTTTACGAGGGATTTGTCCAACCCCGCCGTTGCAAATTAATGGATTGCACAAACCCTCGCAGCTGAATTGTCTTATTTGTTGATATTGTTGCAAGTTTCAAAAGGGATTTTTTTGGAATTCGAACCGAAAGAAATATTTACTGGTGTGGCTTTAAAACGCAGGAAAAGTCGTCATTTCGGATTTTATGACGAACCCAAATTCGCAACGCATTGTGCACAAAAAATTGTTCCAGAGGAACAAGTAGATTCTTACAGTTGGGGAAAAATACGTAAAAGTCCGGATACTTTCGACTTTACTGCTGGCCATAATACAGTACATTTAGTAAAGGGCGGCATTATTAATACCGGTATCCAATATGTGGAGTGGAGATATTGGGGCTGGATCGCAAAAACCAGAATGGTTTAGCCGATATAAGAAACGGATTTTACAGCACGTTCCATATGTAGTTTGCAGACACTGTTGTAGATTGTAGGAGCCACAATTGAATTTTATTTACCGATTTCAGAAAAGATTTTTGATTTTCAATTTTATTATTACCTCAGGGTTGTAATTTAACGGGACGTAAATTAAAATTTATTAAAATTGTAACAATTCGAAGGGGGTGGATGGTAAACCAGAAATCATGTATTTCTAGATTGTACAGAAATATTTCTTAAAGCCGACCTTGATTGAGCGATATTTTAAGTTTTTTCCAATAAATCGTACGGAGGTAAATTTTTAAGTGTCCCACAAATAGGAACCTTCCCTTAAGGTACATTATCGTCCAAAGGTAGCCCTGATAGAAATGTAATTTGAATGTTCCCTTAAGGACAGTGGAATATAGACCGTAGGAGAGAAATCTTAAGTGCACCGCGTACCTGATTCGCTTTAAATTTGAATGATACTGTAAAGCTGTAGATTTTAAAGAAGTTAATTTTTTTCTTTAGTTTAGGGTTTGGGCAAGCTGGCCCTGAGTGGACCGGAGTTTTCTCTTAAAATTGCCCCTATCGTAATTTATTGAAAATAGTGATTGCTCTTAACATCGATACTATAAGTGTTATCTTTGCAGCATTAATTCCTCTGAAAATGTTTCTTGTAGGAGTTGGTAGTATAGGTACCAATAAAAAAAATTGTTTGATATGGGCTATTAATTATTGTATCCTAAATGTTTTAAAATTTAGTACACCATACATTATGGGTATATAATTGAAAGAGAAATTTTAAAATATCCTGTTGGTAAATTCGTGAATGCGTATCACGAACCTAATTATAAATCGGTGTTTAGCTGGAAGGCAAAACAGATTTTTGAAATTTCTCTCCCCTCGTTGTTCGGAAAATCCCATTGCGTTACTTTCTGTTATGCTCGAAAAACACGATTAACCGTGCTTGTTTTATTTATGTAACCCAAATTCATTAATTGAGTTGTGGAGGTTACGTGGAATTAATGTTTTTCGATCGACAATGCATTTGAAAGCTTAACGTAGGAGCGCCCTTTTTTCCACTCGGCATTAAAATTTCCTACATGAATCAGACGAAATCGGGAAAATCAAATGTAGCCTGAAAATTCAGTTGACCCTAAAATAACAGCAGATCTCGACGAATTCAATCTCTTATCTGTTATTTTTTCATCTGGATACGGCGCCCTGTTATCACGACCCCTATTATTTTGATTCAAATCCCGATGGCCGTCTTCTTTTCAGAATCGCCTCCTATTTAATAATAAATTCCTTTTGCTTTCCCCTATATTGGATGACGCTAATGTTCAACATTTTGCTACGTAATATGTATCTATAATATGCATAACTACTAACGGTCATAAATTTCCGTGTCAGTCATTTATTCGTAATTAATCGCAGTCCGCAGCTTGTAATTAACAGAACTGGTGCATGTACTGTATTTAATTGCTGGCAAAAGCAAATTATTTTAAATGGCGGTGACATAAACCTAGCGTTTCGTGTGAAATTTCGCGTTGGTGTTAAAAGAGCTCGAGTTTTCCACGTAGAAAAATATCTTAAAGGTCGTCCGATATTTCTGTTTTTGTGAATCGAAGCGTGAAACGCGTCCAGTATTGGCCATTCTTGCCACGAAAGGGCCAAAGAAGCATCCCGACATGGCGGAAGTATTTTGATAGAAGGGTAGAACAAAGAGTTCGCTGAAATGGACAACTTCTCGTGCTTGAGTTGTTTGCCATCAGTTCTGCAGATTGACCTTAATGTTTATTCTGCCGTGGCTTTTTGCTCTCGGTCTTTCTCATGCATTGTCTACATTTTAAATGAGGACTTAGTTATCCTGGACTGTCGAGAAAATCCTTTCTCGAAAACTCTTCTTCATTGCCCGAATAAACACATAACAATGTTTGTTTTGTTTGTATTTTATTAGAAATTCAACAAAAACTTCTTCTCGTGTTTTTCTTAGAAAGCCTCACTGTCTATAGTAATTGGAAATTTAAGTTTCAGGGTAGTTTATTGAAGCCACCGTTCCTAGCCAACGTTTTCCCTTCTATTCGTATTCATTGAAACACATCCTGAGTTTCTTAAGATTTATGGTTCTAAAACGTGTTCATCCATTATATTTGCAATAGTACATGATGTTATAGTGAAGACTAACTAACGACTCAGTTTACAAGTGGGTGAACAAATTCACAGCTAACAGAGATTCGGGCTAACATGAAGCTCTAGCAATTTCAGATGCTAGACCCTGGAAACGACGACCAAAAGAGTAGAAATATGACTCGTTGCAAAGACAGGTAGATCCGTCAATCTCATCCAAGCCACACTAATTTAATTCTGAAAAGAAACCCCCAAGGCAGCCTAGAAACCCTTCTGGAAACACCACAGGTTGCTTTTCAAGGCAAGTTTTTTCTGCAAGAATATGGGCCTCTACATTGCCCTGTCCATCATAATGGATGAATCATGGGGTTGCCCTATTTAATCCTGAAAAGAACCTCCATACAAATGGCCTTGGAAGACAAAAATCAGAAATTTCGACGAAGTTTGACAAATCCCAAACTACCTGGCGCAACAATCTGAACCAAAAAAAAAAAACACGAAGGTGGCGTAGGTCTCGTTAGGTCGACTTACCGCTTATACCTCTGGGTGTTAAACAATCGCCGTTGCTAGCTCCACGGCTGACGTGGATATAATTCTGACACTAAATCCACGGCATACGTCATTGTCAAGGGGTGACAAGTCTCCAGACATGCGCCGAGTCGGCCGATAAATGTCACTTCATGTTAATGACGTAATGCCGTGGATTTAGTGTCAGAATTATATCCCCGTCAGCCCTATCTTACTGTATCTTCCGTTTCACTGTCTCACGTTTTTTCTTTGTCTCTGTGACACATTATACGCAAGCGAAGAAAAAAAGAAGCTAACTCGCTAGGGTTAAATAATTTCGTGCAAAAATTAAAAATAATTTTACAGGAAATTCCCGAATAAAAACCATGAAAGAATTATCTCGCAATTTAATGCAGGTATGTTCTTGAAGAAACCCATTATTATCCGCGAAATAGCACGTTTACTGGTCCATCCTGTTGTTTGCTTTGTAATTTTTTCTGTTCGCTCGGAGAATATTTTCATAATTCGTTTTGGTTTTCTACAGTTTTATCCTTGCAGTGTGCTATAATATTAATTTATTTTCAGGCTTATCTTGTTATATTCTGGAAACTGAGATAGGAAAGGAATTTAATATATTTATAATTTTGGTTGTTTTACTTGGAAATTTTAGCTCGGGGAAATATTCTTATAATTTAATGGTGTAACCTGGTGTGGGAAGGATGTTTTCCGTTTGAACGAGAAAACAGATTTGGATTCCCGACGGTTTCAGGGTTTGAATTTCATGACTAGTGCAGCTACTTGACACGTTTTAGTGAACCAAGTAAATTGACGAAGCGACAATGCTCTTGCAAGTTTAGAAAAGTTTGAAATGGATAAGATTTATTGCCTGCCGATAAATTTTACGCAAAAATGTTCCAAATAAAAGTTTCGGTAATTGAATTCACAACTTCTGTTTGCAGTTTGTTAGTGAAATGTTTGAGAGAGCACGTATCTATTTAACCACCAACTTGGATTTTAGTTCGGATTTCGTTATGAATTATTGATGGGACTTTTTTCTCTTCTACCTCCCACAGAAAAAGAAATTCCATGGTAAAACAGCTAAATAATCATGATAAGAGTAATGGAGAGTCAAGGGTTCGTTTCGTGTGACGGATATTATTCGAGGACCTGTCCCCGTAAACGCTATTGAGAGTTATCTTGCCGACCCTTCGATAAATCAAGATGTCCCCGTGATGGTTAGCTATAACTGTCACGTAATATTGGAAGACATAATTAGGTCGATCGGTTTTGACACTGCCCGACAATATCGACTTTATAACAATTCTGATAGTCCTTTCCGCGGTGACGTTGAAGGAAATTATCGAAGCCACTTTACAGGTTTGCTATTTTTTTAATCAAAGAAAATATTGGGACAACGGAAAACTTGGAAAATTCGTTGATTCGTCAAGCTACGCTTCTAAAATAATTCCATGTGTTTGTATTCCTTTTCCTGATGCCTAACAGTTCTTCATGGGTCTCTCCTCACTTCTAGGAATTTTACCGAATCAGTTGTTATTATGTGGTTGGGGAATAAGGGATGGGAAATGAAAATGCAGAAAGTAACCAATAGGAACTGGGGAAAAGCCTTCGTAATAAAAGAATTACGTTCACTTCGTCCACTTGGCAAACATTTGATTAAGAATTCTAAGGGAAAAAGAAATTCGTGTGAGGGTCCCTCTTCCTTATTAAAACTACCTTCTTATTTTTAACAAGTTTTCGTCTACAATATCATAATCAAATAAAGACTGAATAAAAATTAAAAGAAAAAACAAAAAAAGGAGATCGTTTTCGCCTCAAGAGCACTTCAGCGTTCTCTTAAAAGCCCGAATTCCTGCTGCTTTTTATTAAAGTACCCCGATGAGCGTGCAAACTTCTTCTTTCCGTTTTCTACATAATCATCTCCTTTGTTTTCAATTACAGAAAAGCTCTTGAACTTTTGAATGCATATAAACTTGCATCAAGCGCCTTGAATTCTCAGTTTTGCGCCCGATTCAATACCCACCTTTTACCTTTTTTACTTCCGTTAACAAGACCTGCATTCCACTTCTAAAATGCATTATTTTTCAGGTCATAGTTCTTGTAAATAGCGTTTTCTATGCTTGGCAGAACTCGAATACTTGAGTAGTTTGAAAATTTTCATCTCGTGAAATTTTAAATCTACTTTGTAGTTTTAAAATTTAAAACTTTAAAAAGATGATTTTATTAAAAGTTAATAAAGTCCTAAAGAGAAGTAGTATACAAGAAAATAAACACTATTAAGTGTTTGTTAGGTAATAAAAGTAGCTTATAACGGTAATGAGATATACTCACGAGAGTTAAAAAGAGCGCTGTTGCCCATTTATGAAAATTAGCTTTGGAATAAGAGAGGAAAAATAAAGTGGCGTTAGTGGTTTGAAATTGAAAAGAGTTATGGGGGCATTAAAGGAAATTTCAATATGTACGCGAGAAATATCGCTTTTCATGCCGAGCCGCGTTTACAGTGTATAAAATATAGGGGAGAATAAATTACGGCGAGGAATCGGATAAGTTAAACTGCCAATAAATAATAGCTTTTAAAAAATTACAGCGCTGAAACCTATCCGGATGAATTATTTATAAGACGCTTGAGATACCTGCAGCAGGTCACAGGTCAAAAAGGGTGTCAAGCGCCCCGCTACAATTTACTCTCTACTGTGAAAATGGAAACTTAAAAAGCTCAAAGAGAAAATAAAAATACGTTGCAGTTTTTTATTAACGCCGCGAATAACGCAACCAAAAAAAACTGGAACATGCTACCCGCGGTGGATTGTCACGGATCCTAGTCGTAAGTTCATTAATTTTTACAAGAAGGGTTACGATGTCAAAAGTATGTGAAATACTACCATCCCATATATTTGTCTTCCGATTTGTTATGTGAAATGTTTATGGATTTGGTTTCACATAAACAACACTGGAATAATTTTGAATTTATTTCCTTTGGAATTTGTGATATAAAGGGATGATAATAAATAAATAAAACCCTTTCCCTTGCTTGATTAACAATTCCGGGTTTCGGGTTGGAATTTTCGTATGGGTATAGTTTAATGTCTTTTACATTAGTTTCTCTCGTTTCTTACGAAGATACCCGAATGAGTTTGATTTTTCACCGACATTTGCCTGTGGTTTTATTCAAACGAATTTTCCTCAATTTTTATTATTTCTTATTTAAGTTTTGATGGAAATGAACTCTTTCCAATAATTTAATTCTAAATAAAAATATTTGTTAGTTCAAACACGAAATTGAAAATATTTTTATTATGAATATTACGTGGGATGATATAAATACTCTTTGACATGGAAATATATACTAAAGTTATTAGAGTATATTTTATAGTAAAAACTCGTTTAAATTTAGTCACGAAATATCAGTATACGTTAAACGAAGTTTCAAATGCCACTGGGGTAAAAAAAAGCTCCAATAAGTTTTATTTTCAATTTTAACATGCGAGTCAGAAATGTTAAAAATTTAATGCCTAGGCTCGATGGTTTTGGATTAATAATGTAGTTTTATTTAAGGGTAGAGTCGCTAGGAATCGAATCAAGTTTTTAAATTCGATCTCTGACTGCTAAAAAAAATTATAATATTACAAATTTTTTTTCAAGTTAAAATAGTGAACTAAATGTAAAAGATGTTAAATACAAATAAAACCGTAAAGGAATGTCTAAGAAAAAAGTGTGAAACAAAGATATATTACCACTAAAACCGATAAATATAGTAAAGTACCCATAAATCATTTGGAACCAAACATCACAACGTAGGTCCAGTATATTTGGTGGAAAGTGCTGACAGAACAATTTCCTTTTGTTACAAAATACCTTATAAATATTTATATCGGTTTCGTAAGCTTGATGTAGGTATAGCTAGGAAAATGATACATCGCCTTTGAACCTATCACAAGAAAAAAATGTCACTTAATCTAAAACGATGTCTTTATAGGAAAAATTAAGATAAATACAAGGAATTTTCAGGATCGTCTGAATATTTAACAATGTAAACAACAAACCCACATAAAGCCGGTTATTTACATAACTTAACAACGTTTGCTTTATAATCGAATGTAAATTAAGCAAAAAAGTAAATTGCCTGTCCGATAAAGGTTTTCAAATTCAAAATTCCATTCGTAGCCCCCAAATTAGCCCCGTGTCGCATGTTAAAACAACTTTTAAATGCGTCACAGTAAATTATCGCACGCCACGCCGCCACAAAGTTAGAAAACCAATAACCAATCGGTAAAAAAAATAGAAAAGCTGACGGAGACGCTTGTAATCCCCCGGAAAATATTGAACGCATTGCGTTTGAGGCATCATATGGAAAGAGAACAATAGGCTTTGTACTCTCGGCACGTTTTCAAATTTCTTCAAGGATATTATTACCGATTAAATTTCCGAATCAATAAGCTACAATCGAGAAGAATACAAGCGAAATAAATATACGAGTGTTTGGATTCTTTAAGGAACGATTCGCTAGGGGAAAAAAGTATTTTTTCAATTTAATCTTTTACTGATGCCTTTTCGGTGAAAACACAAGAAAAGTTAAACGGGCCTATAATATACCACGGTGTAATTGACAAGAAAAATTCGAGTAAATTATCTTAGTTTAATCGAAATTGCTTTCAGGGAGTTACCATCAATATAAAAGTTAAACGTAGAAGTTTGTACGGACACCCGTCCGGTGCCAATTGAATTTTTACGGTCCACAGACCCGAACGTATTAAAAGCTTTCTTTTGCAGTTTTTGCACTTTTTTAAACTCAACAAATGATTGGCTATACAATATTACCAAAAAATTTCAATAAAAAATGAAGTTTTGAGCGTTTAGCTATCTTGAAGGTTCGGAGTTCGAATCCATGTATGCAGTTATAATTTGAAAAACCATGGGAACATTATTACTATTGGAAATGGTACATCCTTGTTCGCAGAACTACATTTTGAAGGTGCTTGGTTTACATTTTTTTTACATAAGAGTGGGTAGGTTCGAATCCCACTATTCCTCACATTTCGCTTTATTTTATGTTCTTTCAGCCCTTCTATTAATTTTATTTATTATTTTTCTTCCCTTGGATCTCCAACTTAAACTCTTTCAATTTTTTTTATCTTCATCTATTTTTTTTGAAGCCCCCCCCCCCACCATCTTCTCTGACGTTCTGTAGGGTTTCTACAATCTTTTCTCGTGTATTTGTGCTGAGCTAAAGCGTTTAAACGATTCCAGTGAAATTAAATCAATTACCATAATTGGTTAACATGTTTTTACGGATCCCTCCAATGGTCCGGGGAACCCCCAGAGGCCCGGAAACCCCAGATTAAAACCGCTGCGGCCTTTTCGTAAAGAAAACCTTTGGATATTCCAGCTTTTGTAATTTACCGAATTTAACCGAACTAGGTAAAGCGATTGGCATTTAAAACTAATTATGCTGTAAAAAGTTTATTATTCTTGGAGCGGATTGTAACCATTTTTATTTTCTTAAAAATAAATTTAAGGTGGGTTTTGTAAGGCTGTTTAGCGCAAAAAATTACACAGTTCGATTTAACCCAAGGTAGAGGTTATCGGGGCCCGAACTCAGTATTTTTGTTGAAGTAGAAAGCTACCACCCTCAGCGGTGTCCGGAAAAAATTGAGATTGATCATTTCGAATTATGAGAAATGGGCCTTCAAAATATTAAGGCACAAAAGAAATAAATTCCAATTCGTGGTGTTTGTTATTGTCTCCTCAAATCGTATCATCTTTGGTTTAAACCTTTTATTTTAAAATCTGGTTATCCTTGCGCCCCAAGATGATACTACCTAGCGTTTAATGTTCCAACTGACTGGGTTCAGTTATCTGCATATTTATAATTCCCAAAGTGCACTTTAAACTGCACGAATGCTAACAAACACATGCACATTCTGGGATTTTTAAATAAAATCCGGGTTATTACCCAGATTTATTTTCATAATTATTTACAGCTCGCTCATATACGAAGATGTAAGGGGATGCTGTTATACATAACGGTTCATTATGGTTCTTGGTTGTTTTAACGTAAAGGCGTATTGTAAGTTGTGGAAATTTCCCCAATATTGTAAGTTAACCACGAGATTAGGTACAAATACCTGTAAAATAAGACCAATCCTTGCGGCTTCCGTTGCGACGGCTCTTTCTACATGAAGATATCTTTTGTAAAACGGAAGCAGGGTAGAGCGAGACGTGCGAATATAGGCGCTGAACCAAGAGAGAGACTTAATTTTAATTAACACGAAAATAGCTCGCAATTAAAGTTATAAGACAGTACTGTGCAAATACAAAACTGTTACGACAGCCGATTTAGGAACAAACTTTTGCTAATGGAGGAAACTCCCAGCCTACGTTCTCAACACACTTTTAAGAAATCTAAGTGGTTTTAATGATTTTGTAAACAAAGAAGGTGGTAACGTTTTAAATGAATATTAATGGACACATTTTGACCTTCATTAAATTATTTTAAAGTGATATTAATGATTTTTTTTTCGTAATTTAATCTCAGTCTGCATAAGACTTGTGACACTTTAAGGTATTTTTAGACACAGAAAAAGGGTAACATTGATTATAACATTTTTTTAAATACAATTTTTTTTATAGTTCAAGGTAAATTAGGATCTTGTAATCCTTGGAATATCCTAAGTCTTTTCCTTAACAAGACCAGGGGTGGTAGTCGTTGAGGGCGTTGCCTTCGATTCCTTATATCCTCTCATTCTGGGATCTACAATTCTGTGCCAAATGATTTTACAATCGTCTGAATATTCTAACAGTACAGACTTGGGGTTATTCTTTTACAAGACCAAGCGCGGGCGGTAACTTTGATACTGAGTTCGGTTCCTCATAATAATCCTTTGAATATTCGAAAAAACACACCTGCGCCTTTTTTTACATAAGTTATACAAGTTCGATTATTTATAAATTGTTATGTATTTTTTTTGATAATATTCTGTGTATACCTAACCAGTTTGTAACAAAAAACACCCATTACCGTAATTTCCTGAAGCATTTAAAACTTTAAATCCGGTCCTGTGTAGGTGTACGTAGGTAATTATTATGCAATTACAACCCGTTTGTTTTTTTATTACAGCCAGTGGGAATGTATCAGAACAAATATGAGTGGGCTGGATCCCAAGAGATGGGAGATTGCTCCATAAGGATCCGAGAAGGTCAGTTGGAATTCGATGATGGCACCTGGGAATGTCAAGTCACAGCCAGCGATTTTCACACCCAGGATGCACTTACAAGCTTACCTATTCGACTTGTGGTTAGAGGTAAGAAAATTGCTTATTTTATTGGATTGGATACGAAACGTGATATTTAAATTTTAAAACACCCTGTATATATAGGATTGGTATTTCGCTTATATCTTTGTTATGCTAAATATTAGATAAAAAGTTTTCAAATAAAAGTGATTCATTATTAAATTTTATATGAAATTCCAATAGAATATTTTATACAGGGTGTTTGATATAAAATGCATTATAGAATTTAAAAGTGTGACGTCTATAATTATTACAAATTTAATTCTTAATTTTAATACAAAGCGTCAAAAATTTTTTTAATTGCGTTAATAATAAATTTAGTAAGTACGCTGACTGTCATGTTCTTATATAAAAAAATTAAGTTTAAATTTGTAAAAGAAATTGCGCTATTCAATTAAAGCATTCCATCGTTTTAAATTTAGCCTCAAGGCGTTTAACGAGAAGTAGCAGAACTTCATCGCTCCTGTTCTGGAACTTTAATTGATAATTAAGGTTTTTTTTCTCTAGGACATTGTGGAAAACGTTTCAATTAATTCATGCCTACATTTGGTATGCAGAAAACTTAAGACCCATAAACTTCAATTTAGGAAACTAATTTTCTTCAATTAAACCTTTATTATTAAAAATTTGTCTTATCACAGAACTTATTATTTACATAATTACATATTTTTAATTTAATTTCTTCCAAATACTTGCTCTTCAAGGGTATAACCAAGTTCTTTTAATTCTTTTTTAACTGTGTCGTTATTTTTTATATATTCGACCCATTCGCCGTAACTGTAATCGGGATGAACTCCTCCGTATCGTTTTGGTAAATATTTTGGATCCACATGTTCATGTAATGAAGATAAGTTTTTATGAAAGAAAAGTCTTTTTTTAATCTCTTTGTTTAGAAATGGTTTTATAACGGAATGTACCGCTTTAAACACTGGGGATTGGTTTATCACGTGAACTGCATGGGTTCGCATAGGATAACTCCACTGAAACAAAAATAAAAAAAAATTATAGATGAATAGAAAAATTTGTATCCCCTTCCTCTTCCAGAATGTTGAAATTTTTATTGCTATATTTTTAACAAACCAGTTAAACTTTTAAAATAAGAAAGAAGTCTTTGTCAAATTATATTCAAGTGGTGAAAGTAACTTTCTGATAACTTTAGGAAGACATAACAATTATATAATTTAAAATACTTACAGCCATAATGTCAATAATTTGCGTAACAATTTTAGGCGAAAGGTGACGTGCATGATTAACTTTAATACCACCAAGATCAAAAATGCAAACACCACCTAAAATTTGCGCCCTTGGTTCCAAAACACCTAATTCTAGGGTCAAAAGCGTAGCTTGGAATAACTCCTGTACTGAAACTTGTTCTGGATCCCACAGCCCTGAAAAAAATTGTTAATGTGAAATAATTTTAAGAATCGTTTACCCCAATTCTGATTTACTATTTATTATACAGGGTGATCTAAAACTACATTTTAAGAGTTGAGATTTTTTTTAATGTAAAATTGTGATCAAAAAACAATTATTTATCCCCCTATCCTCTGGGATAAATAATAAATAACAAACCTAGTCTATAATAGAGAATCCTTCTTCCTGATTGGTCACAAAAAGGTTGTGTCATCATAAGATTAGCATCCCCTATGATCGTCAAACGATTATAATAGACATTTTGGTAAAATTCCGGGTTATTTTCTTTGAACTCATAATAGTTGACTAACTAAAATTTATGAGAGAAGAGAAAAATTAGGGCAGCTATGTTTCTATCAACTATTGGGACTTACAAGTCGGTGAGCGTGTCTGACAACGAAATTTCGAGCCCTTAGGAATCGCAGCAGGAAGTCATCGTCTAGTCTGTGCGGAGAGCATTCGCCTCGTTCTGAAATACATAGGAAATAGTATTAAAAGCCGACGTGTGCCAGAATATGTCAAAGGTTGAACATGGAACATGGTATTGCTTTTCGTGTTAGATGTGTCCCGAAAAGACTGACGTGGTCTATATAAAATGAAACGTTAGACAGGTATTGCATTTGTAAATTTCTAACGTTATCCTTTTTCTATTTTACCGCATTGTAATTATTACAAATTTATCTAGCAACCCATGAAAGTTTCAAGTAATTCTAAAAATTCTATTTCCTATTGCATTAATAAATTTAAATACGCTCTTAATTTATTCAAACTATACAAGGTTACAAAGTTAAAGGTTTGTTTTATTACTTTTTTTTAATTTTTACTAATTACTTTATTTATTTAATCCACGTGTCGTTTATTAATTGGTAGTCCAACATTTATTCTTACTAATTAAGATTACTGGAAGCAAGGGTTCGAACTTAAGTATAGGGGAATTTTTTAATAAAAACATAGGGCCTGTGTGATGGGAACGGACCATAATTTAAGTCCTGACCTGTGGGATTTGTATAAACATATATTAGCAGGTTCATTATGTTTATATAAAATATTATTTCAAGGGTCTAATATAAACTGCACTCAGAAACGCATAGTGCTCTTCACAACAATGTAAATAGGAATTATTGGTACCTATAGTCAAATCAATCGATAGTGCATTCTATAATAAGCTTAATACTGAATAGCTGTGTTAAAGAGATAATGGAGTTGTAATAAATACAGTAGGTATTGAATCACTGAAGTATGCACTTCCGACAATTTATTGTAAATTTCCTATAATTATTTTTTTTTTGCGTTTTACACAGTGGATTTAAAATTTATACTTTGATGTAAATGTATACAAAGTGTTTATCAAGTCTCTACAAAATTGTTTTTTAATTAGAATTTCGAACTCATACATGACTTTATTTAACCTTGAACGCTTTGTGATTTCTTCCTATTGGTAATGACAACAAGAGAATAAAATAACAACACATATCGTTAGCGCTGGTTTGTTATTATCTCCAATTAAAGAAAAAAAAAGTAAACTACGTTATAATAAGTTACTAAGAAATGAACTCTAAAGAACTTTTATCTAAAAATTAAGACAGTTTTCAAGGTTTAAACAAAAATAGACAATAATGTTATCAAATAAGAAGATAACAAGTCGTTTTTGGATATGACCTAGCAACTTGTTTAAATGTTTTTATTTTTTTACCTGTTTATTAGAAAACAAGCATTGAAGGAGCAAAAAGAAAAAAAATAGTAACTGAGTTTAGGCTTCCAGGAGGGTGGTGCTACCAAATGCACTTTTCCAGGACATATGGCAATGCTATCTGATCTGGCCCTTTAGATCGCCCGATCTTAGTACTTTGGTTTTATATTTACCTTAAAAGATAAAACTTTCAAGTCTTTAATAGATTGCGCTTTATTTCTAAATGAAAAGGTTTTATTAATAAATTGCCTGCAATTGACATTTTAAAAAAATTATTCATCGCTTCAAGGAATCATAACAAAGTTTATTCTTCCTAATTTAACACCCGAGTGGTTCTTAATAAACTGTGAAGTCACAGTAATAAAATTTCACTTTCCAACTAATATCTCTATTTATCCACCCGCACAGAATAAAAAGAAAAGTAGGTCACAGTTTGTTTGTATATTATTTTTATTTTATAAAAAAAAATTTAAGGGTTAGTGGTTTTTTTTTAATTTTCAAAAATTCGTCCTTACCAAAAATTAGATCCCGAAACTCAGACAAAACTTCCAACTTGGTATCAGGATCTTCATTCAGATGTTCTTTTGCATAACTTAACATTTCTTCATCAGGACCATTAATGTCCATCTCAAATTTAATTAAATCACTATTCATTTTAAAAAAAATTAAACTTTTATAGGAAGGTTTGTCTAACTTATGTAATATACATGCGAATATCGCGAGTTGACTGTCAGTGTGTGGAACTTGCTGTAGAACCGTGTTCGCTTTTAACCTTGGCTTAGGTAAATGACTTCTCTACAGATAGTTGTGTATTATAGTACATAGAAACCTCCTGCAATGGGGCCTGGTAAGCTCTATTATTCGTCATCCTGTTGTTTTGAAACTCCCTCTTTGTCATGGTGGAACCACAAATTACTAGAAAATTAGGTCAATCTATTGTTTACTTTGTTAATGTATATTTTGTCAAAAGTTTCAGTTTACTCGTTACACCGTTTCTTAATTTCCGTTACTATCACAACAAAGTTTGTAAATAATGAAATTTTTTTTTTTCTAAATTAATTTACCCTGAAGATGGTGTTCATACTAAAGAAAAAAATCAACGCGTTGTGGAAGAACGCAAACGTATAATTTACATTTTCGTCATTTGCTTAACACGTCAATGTAAATTTCCTTTAACTACTAATTAATGAAAACTACCAAAAAAAAAAAAACAGAAAACTCGAAGAGTTTGATAATAAACATTGTTTAAGCAAATATTTAACACCACAAACTGTTATTAAATTTCTCAGTAAATAGACACAACGTGTAAATGAATATTTACTTAAAAATCCTTAGGCTTTTCCTCTTATTTACTTAGAAATATGTCATAGAAATTTATATCAAGGCTTGTTTAACCAATTAATAATAATAATAATAATTTTTTGTCGATCAAAACTCGTTTGATATCAATTTATAGGTATCTAATTAATATATTACCTAGTATAGTAAAATAAATTCAGCATGAGAAAGTGGATTAGGTTTTTTATTCGAATATTTATTTTCTGTTTATGGTAAAAACAATGCAAATATTTTGCAATAGGGAAAGTCGCTTTAGTTCACAGCTAATCAGTTGCATTGATCTGTTTAGACGACCCTAACTCACTGGTTACTTGTCTACGTTTATTGTTTGAGTAAAATAAAATTATGTTGGATAACCATAAAGAAAGAGCAATGAAAAAATTAATACAGCAACAAGTTGCTAATTGTGTAACGAGGCCTTAAGCCACAGGTTGCTAGTTTCAATTTTCAACTATTCGATAAGTATGGTATTCAGATAAAAAATCACGGCCAGTTTATGGTTATAGGAATATCGCAAGTAAAAACATAAATCACTCAGGGAATCTGTTTTCCTCTTCCTCAAAAGGGTATAATCCCCCCTTTGGCGGCCTTAAGCCGCAGGTTACTAGTTTTCATTTTTATTTAACATTTATTAATCAAAATAGTACTTAAATAAATTTTTTTGTAGCGGTTGGTGACAAGATTAACAAAAAATATGAGAAACAAGTAACATATAGGGAAGCTGAACTCATCTCCCTTCAGAGGTCGTAAATAAGCTCCCCCTTTCGGTGGGTTTAATCCACTGCTAGTTACGATTTTTTTTACTTACAAAAAATCACCAACATAGCTTATGATTGAAAAATTATAGTGGGCGATAGCAAGCACGATTGTTCAACTCCTTCCTTCAAAAGGTTGTATACCAGCCTAATCCTCAATCCACAGGTGCTAGTTTATCATCTTTTAAACGTTTATTTACTCAATTTTATATTTAAAAAATCAGAGAAAGCTTATGATTGGAATAATAATAGTGGAGGAAAATCCTGCCCCTCGAGAGGCCGTAAGCTACCTCCCTTGGGTGGCCTTCAGCAACAGGTTGCTAGTTATAAATATGTTTACAATGTTTTACATTATTATTATTATTATTACCGTACAGTATTTATATAAGAACGTAGGGTTAGGTTAGAGTAATACTGAAAGATCAAATCATAAGCAAGGAAGCCGAACTCTTCTTCCTCTAGAGGGTGTAAGGCCCTTAAGTTGCGTTTAGCCGTAGGTTACTAATTTCGATTTTTTAGGGTTTTTTGTATTTACATGAAAAAACGTACGGAAAACTTATATCTGGGATAAACGTTAATGATAATAAAGGAAAGAAGCAAGGAAATAAAATTCTTGTCGCGGTCTCCCTTGAGAGACCTGTCTTTGTTGGTCCTTGGTCTTTACCTGCAGGTTGCTAATTGCGATTTTTTTCAACATTTTCTCAGTTAATACGTCTTGTTTAAAAAAGCACTGATAGGATATGGATATAAAATCGATCGATGCTTATAGAGAACAAAGCAAACAAAGAAGAATTATTCTTCCCCCTGAACACGCTGTAAACTACAATTTACTAGATTGCATTTTAATAGCGATTCGTCGATATTTATGTGCAGTCTACTTATTATATGGAAATATTTAATGCATAGGTATTCATTAAATTCCGTAATTTTCATTCATTAATCAAACCTATAAATAGGAAATAATTAAATTTGCAATATATTTTATAGATAATTATATTTTTCCTACAATTAATTAAGGTATGATAATTGTTATTACAAACCAATGTAATTTTTATTGGAAAACATTGCAAATGTTGCTTATAGACAATTAGCTACGAGTTTCAGACCGCTTTACAAAATTCAAATCATTGGGGAAGGGGAAGTAATTATGAAATCTGAAAATGTTTCAATTTTCTATTATAATAAAATAAAATAAAATTTTTCAGAGGAAATTAAAATAAAACATTCAGATTAATATTATGACAGATCAACGCAGACGACTAATATTATTCGAGTAAGTTACTAATCAGTAGGCTGTTAAAAATAAGTCGAGAAAATAAGTCGGCGTTTAATAAAATTACCTACATTTCTCACTTAAACTTGTATAATAATTAATTGGCTTTCACTTGCTGTCTAATTTATCAAGGAGTTTCCCTTTAACATTTCTATTTAAAACGTTAGAGTTATTGACACGAACCCTTCTTAATGTATAGTAATTCGCATTTATATCGCTCTAAACCCGAAGGTGTTTAAATTATGAGGCCACTTTTCATGTTTAATAAAACAGAAGAAGTGTTTTTAACAGGAAAATGGTCGCATTAAATAAATGAAACCCAATAAAAAAGAAATATGTGTACGTATCCATACCCTGCGTATTATACTTAGCTGTTATATTCAGATCTACCATTTTCGTATATCTAATGCAGTCAATTTCAATTCAAACTCCTAGAATGGGGATAAGAGGCCACTCGAATAAGAAATAAAAATTTTCAATATAAATGTGAACGAATAAAATTTTTTTTGAATCCCATTAAAAATTCCTCTTTTTTAAATCTAATTTCTGAATAACAATTTTTATTAACGTTTTAGAAAAAAAACTCTGAATACAATTTTCAATATTGACGTCCAAAATTGAAACAAATATTTTGAAATCAATTTTCATGACGTGCTGTTGAAAATAACCTCGGGATATGAGGCATAAAGTTACGTGAAATACCGAGGATAACCCTTCATTATTCTGCGGTGCACAGGATATCGCGTGAAGACAATGCAACTTCACCGCTTTGTTTATGGAGAGCTAAACATACATTTTAGTTTAAATTAAGGAGGTACGAGCTCATCATCTTGTTTCATGTGCACTTCTATCGCTTTACGTAAGAAATACGGTTTATAAAGAGTTTAAACTTGTTAGTCTTTTCTAGCTTGAAATAAAAATTCATTTTGTTTCTTTGAAGAAATGTTTACACGTAGAAAATTTAAAATAAAAAAAAGATACAAGATATACAAGTTTATAAGTAATTCCAGTTGAAATTGGTTCAAAGAACACTGACAAGGACAGACAATTAATAGGAACTGGTATTTTCTGCGTATGCGCCCGGCTTACAGCTGTTTGCTTTTACGCATGCCCACCATGTGTTTAGTTCCTGTTATCTGTTTATCCTTGTTGCACTTTCTAACAACTATATTGTCGTTTCTGTTAATCTTCTTTGAACCATTGGTTGTGCATTGCAGCATAGGGGTATGCTCTTCCCAGTCAAGGAGCAGTGTATGTACGAAGGTAATTTGATAGGAATCCAGATTTCTTCTTAAATACACTTTGGGGGGGGGGAGCCAACTGCTAAGGACGAACACTCATGCCGAGACTAATAATCAAACCCGCGACTTCTTGGTTGTTAAGTGGAATATCGATCAATTTTCCATTGGATTTAGAGCTGATTACCTTCATTTTTTGGGGTTCTTCTAATATCGACCCATATTGTTCTTTGGTTTGCTCTTCTTCAGATTAAATCTTGAACTTGTTGTATGAGTTAAAATTGTCATACTGATCGGTTCTGTAATTCGGTTACCAAGTATGTAGATAAAATTTTAACGCAACAAACACATCCGATAACCGCAATTTTCGTGTAACTCTCTATCTATGTCGTTACCAACACAATTTCTTGGGGTAGTAGTAGAAAAATCGTTTGGTAATTTCCATAAACCTTCCAAGAATTCAATCGATTGGGGGCAACTAAACAGAATTTACTACTTAATTTAGTCGAACGCGTGGATGCCAGCCGAAAGATAGATAGTTTCCGTATTTTGTGTTAGAGAAATATTTTCCGAGCTATAAAATTTTCAACAAAGCCATTTTCCTTAATATAGTCTTATCGCCACTTGAAGTAGTCAGATGCAGATAGCAGTTTATTTATTTCTTTTTCTAAAGACCGCCTGGGTTTCCTTCACTTCTTCTACCTAAACGGTACAAAACAATAAAAATCTTTTCGGTTTTGTCGCGTGATTTACTTGAATTCCGATTACAAACTAATTTATTTATTCAGTGCATGCGTCTTTGACGGATTTAATACTCTCTTGTAAAGCATTTACACACGAAATAATTTATATAAATGGATGTAAGTGACTCCGTTGGGGGGAAGAACGTGATGGTGTATGTGGTAATTTATCTGAAATTCGAACGCGAAGCTTACTTTGCTGCTATAGATTGGGGGGCTGTTCTAAACAGTACAATAATGAAACGGAACATTACGGAAAGGTAATACGGTCCGTTTATACCGCACGGACACATTCGTTTGTTTCTATGTGTAATGAAGTTGGAGAAGTTTCTTTGTCTTTTCCGATACTGCTACATCTCTTTACATTAGTGTTAGGTTTGTTCATTTCAGCACATTTCCTGAATAAATGTTTTCAGCTTATAATGAAAATAGATAGAAACAAAACATTCGTTTCCTTGTTCTTAATATCTTC
Source organism: Hemicrepidius hirtus (assembly GCA_963082805.1). Lineage (NCBI taxonomy): Eukaryota > Metazoa > Arthropoda > Insecta > Coleoptera > Elateridae > Hemicrepidius > Hemicrepidius hirtus. The sequence continues at coordinate 31,615,910 of OY720162.1, forward strand.
TCACAGAAAAGTTTGCATTGTACTAGTAGGGAAAACTGGGGTGGAAGACGGAAATGGTACTTTTGCTACGTAGCTGTTTAAATTACGTTGGGACGTTTTAGTGTACCAACTGGAAAACCTTTTCGGTTTCCTGAAAATCCACCAACATATTTGGAAACAAAATACCGGTCCAAGTCAAAGGGATTCCTATTTTCAGGGAATGTTGCGAACTGTCCGTACCAAGAGAATTTTTGGAAATGACAAGCCTGGAAACGATTGAGGGTTTCGGGACGTTGATTATCATATTTAATAAAATTCTAAAGTAATGTGTTGCGTGTTAAATAGAATTTTAGTAAAGAAATGATTTCTATCTCAATGTCATTGTTTATTTATTTATCATGCACATCGAGAGAAGAAAGTTTAATATTATAAGTAGAGAGAAAAAATCTCGAGAAAGTTACTTAGGTACAGTTAATAAAATATAATAAGGGAAAATATTAATGATACAGAATTGTTTCTCTTGAATTATTCCGGGAAAAATATTTTTCCAAAGGTTAATAATTCAACTCGCCGCCATCCCCTAGCGATTTTCCGATTTAAGTTTTCAGTGGAGCGCAAATTTAAATTCGTATTAAATCATCAGGCGGCAGTAAATTGCGAGATAATGCCGATACAAAACAAATTTGCAACAAGCATAACAACAATGAACTGGATTGATCCAGGGAGGGCGCAATACGGATCCGGAAGTTCTGATTTATGTGACGCGAGGATATATGACGTCACGGGAAGTTCCTGTGGTCGACACTAACGGCACTTGGTGAAATAATGCAAAAACAGAAATGCGCGCCAAATCGCCAAGAGATTGCTATGATACGACCATCTCAAAACAAACGACGATTTATACGTCTGCGGCTAACGGCGTTCGAATCGCGTTGAAAATTGCGTTCGGGTGTCGGTTTGTTTTCAAAAAACAAGTTCTAAAGGTTATGTTTTTCTTGTAATTTTTCAGCGTGACGGATGGATAGAAAAAATGTTGGTCGGGAAACTGATACATTTCCGACTTCTGCCCCTGTTTTGTTACCCTAAGCGACGACTTGGGAATTTATTTCTTTACAAACTACCATCATATTATATGGGGTATCCTGAAAAACTAATATTGATATAGGGTAAAATTCTAAAGGCCTACCCGAAATATTTAACAGAAATTCTTATCAAAACATGACTAACATTATAATCATTTACTATTTCCAACAAAACAAGATAAAATTCTATTTATAACCGAAAGACATAACAAAACCCAACAAAACAATTCAAACATTATTTCGTAAACAAACCAACCAAGATAAATAATAATTCAAAACACCTTACGTTAATTATTTATCATCCCGTCCACTCCTAGGTTACTTTAGAAAGCACCGAAGCGTATTGCAATCTGGATTTGCTTAGTTCATGTACTTTATGTAGGTCAAGAAAAACCTACTGAAGTAAAAATGCACCAAACACAAGTGCACCATGAAAGGAGAACATGTCGCTTCAACTCAGTGTAATTATCCATTTAATTTAAGTACAGTCTGAGGGATAACAAATAAAAAGCTGTACAAAGATACAAGATCTTTAGCTTAAATTCCCTTTTGATATGAAAGGAAGGATGAAACACTCTTGAATGAATTTACAAGCTGAAATAGTAATTAGGGAGAAATGTTTTAGTGACAACTATTCACGAATGTTGAATGCAAAGTAAATTCCTTGGCACCGAAAGATTATATCAAAGTAAAAAGTTAATTTAGTAAGAATGATTACCATATCAACTGGCCCAATCACCCAAAATTACACGTTTTTTAATTAGTAGGAAATTTATAAAATTAATTCTTTGATGATGGAAAATAATTATTAAGAATAATTCGTGATTTTTATAGTTTTTTTAATTATTTCAGACTGTAATTAATTAATTACTGATAGTTAATTACAGGAAATTTAAAGGTATAAATAATTATTCATTAATGTAAGTTAGCGTATGTACTGGAAATTATAGTTTTTTATTAATTATTATCGACGATCACATGGGCAATTAATAATCTACCAATTATGGTATAATTAAGTGTAGGAAAATTAGTTATCGATAATTACAGGCGTAATTATTTTTCTGTAAAATTAGAGGCGCAGTTTTAATTAATTATTCGTTAATTAGATGCGCGATTAATTAATGAAAATTATAGGCTTAATTAATCAGAGAAGATTTAAGTCTTAAGGAAAGTTTCGTTTATTTCAGAAATGTGTAATTAACGAGAGACTATTCGAGGTTTACCTCGTATCCATAGTAACACATAAACAACTCCTTATAAGGAGTTGTTTATGCGTTACTATGGAGACGAGGCAAACCTCGAATAGTCTCTAAATTAATTACACATTTCGTACTGCAAAACGGCATTTATTTTCCTGAAATAAATATTTTTAAGTTAATAAACTGAAGCTTATAAGGACCTTCAAAATTTAACTGTCAGTTTTACTTGTAAATATTTGTCATATAAACGGAATAAAATTCCTATTTATAGAAAATAAAGGGACGAAATCATCAAAATGCAATCTTTGAACTGGAGGTAAGACACGAGGGAAATAAAATGGGTTACAAGATGTCAAGCAAAAAGAATTCCCATTTCCAATATTGGCAAAAATGTACTACATTCAACTACCCCTCAATTTTTCTAAACTTTTCGCCTAGACGAGCACGAGAAAAATTCGACCAAAAAATATGCTAACCTGTCTGGTCTGGTCTTTCAAATTCGATAGGTATTAATGTTGAGTTAACCTAGTTGTGCTCGAGTTTTCGCATCGAACCGCTTTCTCCCGATTTCTTTCTCTCACCCCATGAGGGTGCTTAGAGTTAATAAACGAAAGTAACCGCGTACTTCGCTCGTTCAGATTCGTTAAACGAATCCTTTATAATTGTAAGTTATATAACGTTAGAGGAAAGTCCCCGTCTAGGAACTTTATAATACGCGTCGTGTCGCGGAATTTTTTTTAATTCGCTTTCCTCTTTTTTCCTCGGGACAGGGGATGAGATAAAGGGTCGCTCTTTTTATATAGATGTAATAATGGTGAGTCCAAATAATAAACCTCACGATACTCCATATTAGCCAATTAAGGATAGAAATATGGTGTAATAAAAATGAACGGAGCCTAAAGAAATACTTTCGTTCGGTTATGCCGTGCGTATCCGGAGTCTAGATTTGTAAGAAAGGGGATGAATGCGGGACATTTAGGGCGAGGAACTGGAGGAATGTTCCCATGAATCACGCGGTCGCCCGGGGAGCATCCATCTCCGCCGACCGTGCAGAGTTCTTTAGTTTACAGACCAGTGGGGACTCCCATATTTAGAACGAGTATATTGAGGTGCTTATTTTATTCTATTGGCTCCTGATTTTCTAGTTTTCTACGTGACTTCTTTTACCTACAAAAAAATATCATGAACAGGACCGACTTAGGAATTTTTTACAGGATTTACTAATAGATAATTAAAATACGTTAGTACAACCGATTGTGCTTCGACTGGCACGTAAAGACAGTCTTACGGTTCGCTCTTTTAGTGATTAGAGTTCTCCATTTGACATTAGTGGTAAGCCTTAGCAGAAGAAAAATTCAATCATTTTCTCATTAAGCGAAGAAGGCATTTTCTTTAAAAGGAGGGAGCTAATATTTTTTAAACGGTTGCTCCTGTTTATTTGAAAAGCTCATATCTCTTCACTCGATTTTCCACATCCCGGAAGCACCCGAAAGGATATAATGCGTAAATATATTATGGATTGTCGTTCAGAAAGTCTATAAAGTGGAAAAAATTGGTTCTTAGTGAAAAAAAGATGTTTGATTTTATTTTTAAATCTCTTAACATACAATGTAAGAGCAATCTCGTGTTCCTGCAAGGAAAATGAGTAACAAGGTTAGAAACTATCCTTGGGGTAATAATTTTTCCTTGTCAATAGATAGATATATTTTAGGTAATGGGAAAGTAGGTTGACGGAATTTTTAATCGTTTTACAAGTTAAGAGAAGTTGAGTCGACGCCACTGTTTTTCTCATTGTGGTTTATTTTATCCAATATCATAACTTTTTATTTTAGAAATAAAGGTATCGAGATATCTATTGTTGAGATTAGATCTCATATGAAGTTTACAACTTGAGTTTTCTCAATTTCTTAAATCGCGCATACAAAACGATAAATTCCATTGATGTTCCCCGAAACTACCGGTCACATTCTCCCTGTCGTCTTATTTTCCTCTTCTGTTATTTAGGAATTTCCACTCGAGTTGCTGGCGGATTGAAATAAGTTTCAAGTTGAAAACTTTTCCTCTTCTGTCATGGCGCCTCGCCAAAATATGCTACGTGGTTTTATGTACTAGGCCCTTTGTCATTTCTTCCGGCCTCTTGACTTAAGAATTTTTTTATGACGGCTCTCCATTTCCTTTCGAGACCTTCTTATATAATAAAAAGTAGTTTAAAAAATTACGCGACTTTAAAAGAAAAAAATTCAAACATTCAAGCGACGCGGCAGTTAAAAGAAGGGTCACCGGCACAATTTTGCTTGCTATAAAGAAAAGCTTAACCATTAATCTGTCTTGGGTACAACACAAACCTAATATATTCCCGAAGGGATTTTCAGACACAATAAAAAATGGACAAACCAAAATTTGTGTTCGACACACAAAGGCGAGTTGAGCGTAAACACAATAAAATACGTGGGCTATCAATTTGTAGGTCTTAAACTATTTAGTAATGGAGACTGGGAGCTAGAAAGCCTCCAAACAAAGTGTCTTGGATCTCTTTGAGTATCTTAGTATGTTTACAGGGCGACTCTTTTGTGGCGGAGAATCGGAAATTTTGTTTACTCATGATTACTTCTGAAGAAAACTCTGATTTAAGAAGGGAACGCCCAAGCGCCCCAAGCTTCTCATAAAATAATTGTCCCTTAAGGCTTTTCAGGATGTATCTTTTCTTTGATGATGGCAGTAACATTCTTGCTGTGTGTATTATGTATTCGGCAGCAACTTAATTATCAATATGAGCTTAGTTCGGTTTCTAAGATGTTTCGTCCTCATTAATGATGCAAAATATAGGGGAAGTCGATGCGATATATAAGCTAACAGGAAGAACGGATTCGGAATAATTACCCACCTCTAGACTTCGTATTGGGTATGGAAGAAGTATCAGAATGGGTAGATTCCGATACTGGCTATTCGAGGTGGGGTATGAGTATTTGAGGGAGAAATAAAACAGTGGGGGTGCGTAGCTCCCCTGGACTTTCCCATACTAAAAATAAACATTTCGTTTTTGGTATTCAACAGTAGTTCGCAAGGCAGCATTGGAAATCACTTGAATGCGTAGCGCAACAAACGAGACTATACGGGTTCGGTACGTACAGAAGAGAGACGTGCATCCGTAGTAATACTAAATCTTCAAAATTTACAAAACGCAGGTAAACTTCGCGAAATTCTCATCCACCGTACATTTTAGCTATATGAACACCTTATACAATGTGATAGACAATTAAATTTTGCATTCAATTGTATAATAATATACAGGGTGTTTCATTTAAAATAACAAAGTTGCTTATTGTACTGTGGAAACCAAACACCCTGTATACGTGATATTAATTTAGGAGAATGCAGAGCTATATACTGAATAAGTTTTGTATTTAAACTTCTTTCATATTTTGATTAATAAAGGAGCTATAGGAGCATCAATTTCCGATTTTCAAATTTTCATGATTTACCGGTGGTGGTATGGGAAAGTAAAAAGCGACATTTTCTGGTTGGACAAACTTGCAGCATTTTTCGTATTAAGACACCCTGTATATAATACGTATTCCGTACACATTCTATAAATATAAAATTGAGCTTAAATTATATTTCTCCCCAAAAGATTCTAGTTTAAGCGGAATAAATCGATAAGTCTTTAAAGAACAATTTTGTAGAAATTTTGCATATATAGCTTCGATTACCACAACAATGTGTACGCTTTTAGCGAGCAATTTCCTCACTGGTTTGAATTACAACCTTAAGAGGAAATATAAAAGCTCTGCCAGTAAGAACAGTTGTGGTTCAAGTTTAAATTCAAAATTCGAAGCCATTTCTTGTTACAAATAATCGTCCAATGAGAACACTATGTGTATGAGTAATTTACAAGATTACTTGCTCGTCACGGATTGATTTTGTAAGAGGTAATATGGAAATTAGAAAATGTTCTCGTGAGCAAGAAAAACATGCAAAGTTTAGGTTTCACCGTCAGGTATATTGCAACAAAGTGACACACTTCATTAAAATGTGCAAGGCCTTGTACGCTATAGACAGCGACGGTCTCGAATATCAAAGGAGATGATAAAATTTCAGAAAAATCTATCATCGAAGACTCGTTTCTAATTAAATAGAGTCTCGCAAACAGGAATTTGATTACCACAAAGGCAAATCGTGGTGCAATATGGTACAAAGTGCAAACCAAGCCCGACCGACGCTCCAAATAAAGGAGTCAGACAAATCTAATTGTGCATCTCTAGTACAAAGACATACGACAAATTTAATTGTTCCGGTGGCAAGAGAGCCGGAAATTGTAGTACGACCTTGCCACAAAGCCCTTGTTTTATTGCACGTCCTTATATGTTGCTGATACTCTCCTTCTAAATGAACTTTGAACCACCACTAAATTTCCATTATAATTATACCCCTATCTTATTTGTCCAGGATTAGAAAAATTACTGTTATGGCATAGTTTTAACTTACATGAAACCATAGCCAACTAAATCTGGTGATCATAATTAATAGGAAAATAAAAACGACGCGAAGTCTAAGATTCAGATTTCCTAACAATCAACTCGTTGGTATCCCACAAACTCGGATTTTATTTTTATTTATGGTTAAGTTAGACTAAGGTTATTTCTATTAACGTCCTTCTTTATTAGTTAACGACCTTTGGTTGCACCGATCCTGGAATCTGTACGCCAGAGATCTAAAACCGTGGAATATCCAAATAAGTTCAAATAATTCAAAACCCCTTAGATAATTATTGATCAAGCAACCTTTTCTGTAAGAAAAAACTAAATTTATTTTGTTCTATCAAACCTTCCTTGTACTTTTATAAAGAATTTTTGTTGAAGTTGTATGATTTCAATTCCCTCAAAAGATCTTACAAAGTCGCAAGTAACTCACGTACTACTGTATGTGCAGAAAACTCTTTTCCCTTGGGCTTTTTCAGACATGTTTGTCGCAACCTTCTGAATTTCTTTAGCAAGTTGTAATTTTAGTAGGAAAACTTGTTTATAGTTCTAAAAAAAATTCCTTACAAACACAATACTTTGTTTGGATATTGTTACATGTTTAAGAATAAATTGCTAAAGAAATTAAACAAGAGTCGGTGTAAATAAATATTTTTAAAAGGAAACTTGTGCTAAATAAACACAATTTTTTGAACAAAAGTAAATCAATATTTAGTTACATAGATGAAACATTTCAAGCAATATTTGTTCGAAGAATTATTACAGAGAAAACTACGAGGTTGTTTACTTTACACAATAAAGACGAAAAAAGGGATAAAGGTCATGTTTTTCTAACTAGAATTTTTACAATATTTTATTATTATTTCCACCTGCCAAGTTGATATTGATTTTTGGTATTAATAATAAAACAATTATTTGTTATAATGTGTTTGTAATTATTGGCCCTGGAGAACCTACCACTGATCGTACCTAAAATTATTTAGAATATAAATTTTTGTAGAACGTTGATTTTCAAATAAAACAGTGTTACATTAAAAATGTTTGAGACCTTCTAGCTAACCTAACCTAAGAAAGAGTGGTGGGGTTAAATTCGTAGAATAGGAATATGAAGTTATTTTTGTTTCAAAAGTTCCAAAAGTTCCATACGACTTTTTTGATGGTTTTGAGGTATTTTTTTCTAAAATACCTGAAACAATATTGCAACTTTCCTATTTTATGTTTAAAGCCGTTTGGAACGTTTAGGATATTGATTTTTTTATTTTTAAATAAAAAACTAGTCTTATTTGAATTTGTCAAAGAATACGTAGGGTTTTCTGCGTATCCGAAAGAAAACGTTTTCGTAACAACAATTCCTTATCCTGTATTATTTACGTACTTGCAAGGAGGACAACAAAAACTGAATCCTTATATATATCGCCTTCCTTTTATTCTGTTTAGAAACTCAATTTGCGTATCTGTAGTCCTCGAGCTGATGGATTCCTGATGATCTCTTTCTTAGCTGCACTCGGATGGCTGCAAACATTGGGGATTTATTGGGGGATCACTATAAATTCTAATTTACACGTCGCTCCGGCTGTAAGTCGCTACGCCAGCGGGTGGGTCGTGATGCTTTTGCCTGTACTAGTGCGAGGTAATTTGTAATTTGGTTTGGATTGGATCGGCGGAATGGCGGTTTATTTAATTACACGGATAATGTGGTGTAATATAACCTTAGGGCGATGGTTTACACCGACATGCAGACTAGTTATGTGATGAGCAAGTAATTGTGTTCCAAAGTACTAGTCTATAATATTTTATGAGCCCGCAAAATATTTTCTCTTGTTGGAAATTTTAGTGTTTTTTTTTAAGTTTTGTCTAAACAATTGTTAATTAGCGAAGTTAGGGTACGTTAGACGCGGGGTCGTTATAGGTAAACCAAACTGCTGTTGTCTGAGAAGTTTTGGAACAAACTATAGATAATAACTTCATAAACACGCAAACAGAGGTTTGTTTGAATACAAATCAGTAGTTATTATGCTTGTAACCATAGTTTAATAGAAGTTATACCAGTCCGGTTACTAATTAAATTTCTATTCTTAATCGCTTATGAATATTTATGGAAGTTATTGTTTTCGGTAATATCTACCATACTCTCTTGTACCGGAACAAAAGCCGAATAAAGAGTGTTTGAATTGAAATGCAATCCCAAGCGGCTTAGTCTTTAGACGCAGCAACAATTCCTAATTTAATTTCTCGACTTCATTATCCAATTACGTTAATTTTCATGAATAATCTCTGCTGTTAATTTGTTCTTAGTTTCCTAACTCAATTACAAACGCGAAAAATCCGAAGCCAATGAAATGCAAATTTGTAGGTACTGATTGAAATAATTAATTCCTTTTAAGACAGTTTTGATAGATTTATTCAGTTGACACTTTTCCTTTTTCCTCTCTTCGTGAAAAACTTATCTTTTAAGTTGTTTTTATTTCCTTAGTTTTAGTTTAGTAGAGTCTTAAAGTTAAATTGTTTCGTTTTAAATGATGGAACTGCCATTTTATTGTTTAAACAGTTTCTTATTTATATCAAGGATATTTTAAGAGTGTACAGGGTGTTTCCTCAGTACGTGTAGAAAATGCAGGAGGTGATTCCTGGGAGAAAATTAAGGCTACTTTTTCGTATAAACGTGTATCCTAATATGCTTCCCTGAAGAGTTACGCCTCTTCAAAAATGGAGTAAAAATTTGGTTTTTAATTTTTATCTCAAATTTGGACAAAGATAGAAAAATACAAATAAGTGGACGTGTTCTACTAACACGAAGGCTCTTTATGGATAGTTTCTTTATCCACCTGTATTGTTAGAAGGGGTGGAAACTTACAACCCCTGTTGATTTTTTTTATAACTTTTTAATGCACTGGAATTTTAAATTTAAAAAATACGCATGAGAAAGCCTAATTCATTTAGAAAATTATTTGTCTCTTTTATTTTTACCGTGAGACTAATAGTTTTCGAGTAAAAAATTAAAATCAATTGTACTGTGCGGCTCAGTTTTGCGAGAAATTTCTAAAAGAAAAAAGTCTAGGTAGTAGGCGTTTGTGTATCTTTCCATGATCAATAATGTATGCCAACTTACTAACAATTATTATTATTATCAAAAACAGCAAAACACAAAAAATGAAATCCGCCTACCAAGACTTTTTTCTTTTAGAAATTTAGTACAACTTCTCACAAAACGGAGACGCACATTACAAGTGATTTTAATTTTTTACTCGGAAACTATTAGTCCCACGGTAAAAATAAAAGAGTCAAATAATTTTCTAAATGAATTAGGCTTTCTCATGCGTATTTTTTAAATTAAAAATTCCGGTGCATTAAAAAGTTATAAAAAAAATCAACAGGGGTTGTAAATTTCATCCCCTTCTAACAATACAGGGAGATAAAGAAAATATCCATAAAGAGCCTTCCTATTAGTAGAACACGTCCACTTATTTGTATTTTTCTACCTTTGTCCAAATTTGAGATAAAAATTAAAAACCAAATTTTTACTCCATTTTTGAAGAGGCGTAACTCTTCAGGAAAGCATATTAGGATACAAGTTTATACGAAACAGTAGCCTTTATTTTCTCCCAGGAATTATATCTGCATTTTCTACACGTACTTAGGAAACACCGTGTATTGCACTTGTGTAAAATTTGGTTTCCCAGTTACATTAGTTTTTCAAGGCAATAGCAGTGGCGGTAGATAATTGAAATATGAAAAAGGCTTTTAATGTTTTAAATTTCTCATAAAATATCCTCGGTTGTTATGTTGAATATTTTCGTGCATTGTTTGCTGTTCTTGGAGAGCTTTCAAGCGACCCCGAAAAGCTTTCAAACATTCGTTTGTTCGCATGAAAACGGGTACTATTCTAGGTTTTCAGAGACACGACACAAAACTCGAGCAAATTAAATTTATAAATCGCATTATGTTATTCAATTTTACGTCACTACGTCAGTGTTGGTAGGAAAAGCAGTTTATTTGACCGAAGCGGCGTAGCGTGCAGTGTATAATAGGCTGGATCCAATTGCATTTTCCAGGTTGTATATTTTATTTTATAAAGCGTCCTCTCTGGCACTATATCATTGCTGTTCATATTATTGTATTCAGGAGTGATATATCGCAGTCAGTGAGCCTTTGGGCTGGATCGGCGAAAACCACGAGCCGACCTCTCTCCTCATTTTCCTCTCTTGCATGTTAGTAATTGAGATCTATTTGCATACTGCATGCGGAAGTTGGAGAAATAACCCACCATTATCAAGATTGTGGAGCCCTGGTGTGTAATAGAAATGTGTTGAATGAATATTTGCAACGTTATCACTGCCGCATGTTTTATAATCAAACTTTCAGGATCTCCCGTTTTATAATTTATAAGAAAATCATTTCCAGTAAAGTTCCAATTCGAATAAGTGTCAGGTTAACGAAATCAGCATACATCGTTCAGATAGAAATTTTCCTTTTTGTTTCCAAAGTTTTCTTGTTGGCTGGTCACATAATATTCTTCTCTATTCACTCAATTTAACAACCACATTTTCAAACATCCAAAGTCTATTCAAGATATTTCATGAATATATTATGGAATATTAAACCAACGTTGGCTGCATTCACACGCAACTTTGGTAGTTATCCAAACTTATTCTCTTGGTTTTTTTTCTTGTGTGAAAGTAGTCCTTATAGAAAACTCGACACAATAAGGGTGCTACAAAGTTTTCGGGTCGGCTCTATGGGATTTCGATTGTATTTTCTCCGAGGTATTTCGCTGTTTACTTGTATGATTTATATTTGTGATGCTTTGTGTGCTACTTTAACAAGTTTTAAGATGGACAAAAGTCCTTTTGTGTGACAAGATGATGTTGCGAGCATTATTATTAAAGTCTTAGTTTAATTATTTATGGGGCTTAAATTGCATCACGTACTTGATATATTAATATAAAGTACTACTTTGTAACTGAAAACTTTAGTAATATTATTATATGTACACTAACAGTACTTGTTGTACTCGAGGATATGCAAATTTAATATCCCACGCGAAAAGCTTTCCTTGAGTTTAATTTGTTTTCAGTAAAAATCTTTTTATTAGTTTTTAATTAATTAAGGGTATATACAAATTACAACTCAAAAGCTTTTTGATAAAATAAATGTCGTGTTTTAAAAAGCTTTTAGGATTTTTAAACATAGTCTATGTAGACTTTTGATATCATCTATGTAGTTTGAAAGTCATCCACAAGTGTACACTTCACTTCCACCAAGCCATGTCACTTCCTGCTTTTCGAGATTAAAAGCTAAAGTTACGAGTTGGAAATTCAGTAGCGACTCGTAGCACCTGAAAATATTTCAGGAGTCGCTTTTGCCGAAGCTAAAGTTTAATAAATAGAAGAGAAGGGTTGAGAAATGCAAACGTTTACTAGGTACAGTGTTTTTGGTCGCTTCTGGTTAATAATGTAATCTAGGTCTTTTAAATTTTTTAGTTGGTTCGTATACAAGCATATCTTAAGGGAAGGTAGTTTATTATTCAATGTTTTCATTGCAAGATGTACTGAGACGTATGTTCTAGCGTTCTGGAATGTCGAGCTGTTAGGGGGAAAATCGCGTGGTGGATCAAAAGTGCACATTCTCTCAAAAAATCAACAATAATTGTTGTCTGATTCTTCCATAGATAATATTTTGTATATTTTCGTAATAATGTCTCGGAAAATTAATTTTTTGTATATCTATTACCTACGTATGCCGTTATTTTCCTAAGTGGTTCCAATTACATTCAAGGGTAGCTATATGTGCAGAGGAAGGCGTTATAATAATTTCCTAAGATTGTTTTCAATTACGTACGCCCCTGAATTTCTATACACAGGGGGTGAAAAGTTGAATGGATAGAAAGATCGCAAGGAGCAACGCGGGACCTTTGTATCTTAACACCCTATTTACCTCACAAGGGGGCGATTAGATTGCGGTTATTGGATCAAGCACGTTAAGTTGGGTCAGGCTGCTAAATGTTTCCGAGTTTCCCTATACCTTGTCCTTTTAAATTTTTTATTTTTATTGACTTATTTTCTTTAAACTTTTCCACCATTGCGAAGTGTTACACGAAATGAGGCAATTTTTAGGTGGAATCGAAAACTGACTTCGCTAAAAGACTCTCAGTCGATAAAGGAAGGGCTACGGGAAATTCGCTATTAATATCGGTATGCTCTTGACAGATATTAATCGAAGCGTTTCTACCTTTCTTAATAAGATTTGTTTTCCCTCCGATGTTAATTCGCTTATTACAAAGGAACTGAGTGAGCGTTGAAGCTGAAAGTTCAGGTACGATTCTGAATTTTAATTTTATTTTAGAACCATTTTAAAGCTAATCCTTGTTTCACCCTTACATTAAAGTGGATATTTTCTTTGTGTTTAAGCTAAGATATTAAAGGAGACAAAATAAACTTAATCACTGAAAGATGCTTGTTTAGAAAATCAATTGTGATCACTGCAAGGATGTTCAAATTCAAATTCAAGGCGCATTTTAAGAAGCGAAATCAGGCAACCACAAAATGTGCTTTAACTCGGTTATTTGTAATTATTTTGAAAGGGTCACATAAGACTTTTAGATAGAGAACAATTGGATACATCCAATCATAAAAATGTATACAGGGCGTTACGGAAAAAACAAAAAGGCAAGGGGTCAAAGGGCTGTAACTCCGCAACCAGATGATTTTGCAAATTTCTTTTGCGTCATTCATTCGGAAATTAAAAAAATACTACAAGTTTACTCTTATTAATTAGTTTAGAGAACAATTGGAAACATCCAAGCATCAATAATTTTCTCTCTGAAATACTGTGCATGTTTCAAAAATAAATATTTTCAACTCAGCTACGTAGATTTATTACATTTCATGAAACGAAAGGTTATCATTCTACAATAAAATGGAACATTGTGAATCGTATTGGATAATATTTTGCTTGATCTGCTTTCTCGAATTTCCCGGAAATTATTATTCGAAATTTAATAAATGAAGGCTGAACTTCGAATATGAAAGGATAAAGGTAGCAGAATAAATAATCCAGGGATCACGCTGCTTAGCAAAGAAATATGAGGGTTATTTTGATGGGATCTGCTTTGTAATCGGCCAAAAATCGTACATAAAAATTTTACGTTGTTCTTGGCAGAGTTTTCAGAGGTTCAAATTGAAATATAAAATATTTCTTACTCTATAAACTTTTTAAAATTTAATTAAAGAGGTTCGTCGTAAAATAAGGGATATTAGTAACGTGCGGATCTCGGCCACTAGAATTTTTTTAAATTTTATTCTTTTCGTCTTATTTTTTTTTACTCTAGCATAAAAAGTTTTTCTTTATGTATTCTGTAAATGTATCAGAGGTTGCGTAAAGGGGGGTAATTACACAAAATATTATTTTAGAAGTAAGTAGCCATTCGCCGTGTACTTTTTTGCATTTGAATAATAATTGTCTTGTCTTTTCCTTCCGTTTGTAGATTATCACCTTATAATCCACCTTAAAGCATTTTGCTCTTGTATATTTGATAAAAGTTGAGAAAAGAGGGGGAAAAAAAAGGGAAACTCAATGTTAGCAACCTGTAGCTATCAGCTACTTGTTTTCATCTTGTGTCTACAACATAAGGGAACAATAACAACCCACAAAGTCACAGATGTTTTAATTTCAGTTAGTTTTAGTTTCTTTTTCGTTTATTTGTTATGGCTGATTAGAAAATGTCTCTTGGAGTAACAGAATTACGCTGTGGAAATTTAATTTTGTGAAATTATTTTATCTTGGAAGCGTTTTTCACATTCAAATCAGGAAAATCCATTACAACCACTTTGTATCTATCTTTATTATTTATTCTTAGCTCATAGCGGGTAGAAATGTACGTTTTTCGCGAGCAGACAAGTCCCCCTTAAAATTTAAATTACTAGTGAAATATGTAAATTAAGGGTTGTAAAAATATAGAATTCAAAGCAACGGAAATTACTCAACTCGGCAGAAAATTGTAAAAAGATGTCAGACGTCTTTTGGAGATTTTCTCGCTCGCTTCGTGCTGAATTTTTCTACGTTATTAACATAAATGCACAAGTATTTAACTTTTAGTGCTAATTTCACGCAGACAGTCTTCATAATTCTAACTAAAAGGATCCGTTAATAAATCAAGAGGAAACGGGATTTTTTTTCTGCTTCGTTTACAGAAAAGAAAACACATAATTTTTACTGTAGGTATTACTAGCTAGAATCAGGCTGAACGCAGCGTTTAATAAAAGACCTTCCCATTCCTGTAAATCCAATCCATCATTGTAAGTAATTAAGTGGCATTAGATTAATTAATATTGAAGCGTGATTAATTGATTCTTCTAATTTATGGCGGCAAACTGCTGATGCAACTTTGAACGTAAATCTAAAACTGGGAAAGATTTTATTAAGTGACAACTAACTTTTCAAATTTACGGAAAACTTCTTGCTCGTTGCAACTTAATTACTGCAACGACACTCCTGAATACCTAATGTTCTAAATGAACTAAATTTCTTCGAACAAAAAATAATAGAACAGGAGTGGGGTTAATAATAATAATATAAATTCTTGGGCAATGACGAATTTTTTCATTCTTTGAAAAGGTGCATCTAAAATGGTAATTTAATTAAATATTTCAGTAGTGGGATTCGAAAGTAAAGACAAAAATAATTTAGATATATTTTTTTGAAAGGTTTTTTACAGGAAAATACTAAACTTGGTGGAGGTTAAATTAAATGTTTCAGGAATGGGATTAATAATCAATCAAAAAGGTAACGGATGTTCCCGTTTAAATGGTTAAATAAGCTTTAGGGAGAGAAATTTTCTGAACCATTGCCTCGATTAAGTAAAAGGGAGAAAATTTCTAATTGCTTCAAGTTTCGTGTGCTATAAACGTCATATTTGATAAATAAAACTACAAAACACGAAAGACGCATCCATCAATTTCTGAGATGAAAGTCATCCTTATTGATCGTAGGAAAAAAAAGAATTTTTTACTACCCTTTTAATGGCCAATTTTCGTCCATTTCTTACTCCGGAAACAAAAACAAGGTAAAAAACAATCGAGGGCCCAAGCACGTAGTGTGCTATGACTTCCTGCTATAGGCTACTTGATCCATTAGGCAAGTCCATTCTCATCACGCCCTTGTTTTTGCAGGTCGCCCCATTATCCTTTTTAATCTGTTTTCGCTACTTCCTCACGTAATTTTTTCCTTCCCGGTTCTTCTCAATCGTGTGTTGGGCGATTCAGTGGCGTTACGTAAGGGCGCTTTGATGTCATTTAGTAGCTAATGGGCAAAAATTGAAAAGGGCGCCGGTGTTCACGTCTCGCTCCTGCTTGCGGTAATTCGGGATAATTAAGAAGGGACAGTGTTGGCTTTCGCCATGAATCGTGTTTACATCGTTGTTCCTGGGGCTTTTGAGTTTTAATTAAGGGTGGGCCGGAGGTTGTGAGAAGGGTTAAAGGCCCTGATTGCAAAATCAATTGTGGACATCACTTTACGTATGCCACTTCATCGTGTTTGATGTTTTTGTCACCACCACATTATGAGGGTTTTCGCTAGGGGCATTATAACGACTTAATAGGTAACAAAAATTGACAGATTATCAACATCAAGAACAATTTATTCACCTGTAAACGTTTCCCTGCTCAATAGGAATTTTATGAAACCAAAATATGAATTCTTACACGAAAACCTATTATACTGAGATTATAACAACTTTCTTCGTCTCAACTACAAGCATCCCCGACATCACTAAGAAAGATATTATTTTAGGGCTTATTACGTTTAATTCTGAAACTTCTTGTTAGCTTAAAATTACTTAAGACAGTTTTTGGCTTATTCTGACTGCTAACAGCCGAAAATCTTTGAAAATTAATTTTGCTTAAGGTGTGCTGTATTTTTTGCGATTATTTTTTCTGAGTGGTTTCAGATGGATGCGTGGTTTCTGATACAAACTATATGTTTATCTCTGTCTCGATCTAACCTAATAATTTTCTTGTCTACCTACCTCACCATCAACTGAATCTCAAGGGTATATACTAGTTGCGTCCGGCGATTATTTTATAATCTGGGTTCGAAATGACTTGTGCGAAGGGTAGGTATAGGTAAGTTACGTCCACCTTCTCGTGCGCGATTGCTGTTCGCCGGTCGCGATTGCGGTTCGCCGGCCGAGATTGCTGCTGACCGAGAAACCCTAAAGTCGACCTAACCTAACCTAGCCTAACCTAATTTTTAAGTTTTAAATGGACAATGTTACCAACGCTGGTAGAGTTCCTGGAAAGGATCAGACTGAGGACTAAACAGAACTAACTGACGACCATATCTGACCCGGACGCAACTAAACCCTGGAATATAAGGGTGTATCAACCTTGTCCGCTCGTATGCACCGAATCTCAAGCAGCCCTTATGGTCACCCCTAATCCCCACTACTGTTTTCAGCATCTCTTTCATCTTACGTTGAACATTTTCTTTTGACTTTCTCGAATTATCTCTTTCTCAGTTGTTATCAAGCTTAGCTTCTCATGTCAACTATATTCCAGTTTGCATTTTCTTTTTAAAAACATTTTTTGTAACTCGAGCGAATTCTAGTAGCGTGGAAGCCGTAGGCTACAAGTTACTGCTTGAAAATAGAAAAACATAGGAAGGACCGATTTATAAATTATAAGACGGTAAAATATTTTGTACTGAATTATTTTCCTGAAAGTAAAGAAATTGAAAAAACGAAACAATTAATTTACGTTAAAAATAAGGGTCATATAAAACTTTCGTTTAAAAATTTCCAACCGATTGTTTCTCATCGTTTCTGGCGTAATATTCAGTGATAATTTATTACATAAACTTTCTATAAGGCGTATAAAGTCATAAAGATCTATGAATAATGGGCAAAAGGATGCTAAAATTGCGTTTGTTTCGGAAAGTTGCGGTAAAAAGGCGAGCAAGGGGAAATATAATGTCGAGTTTACATTTTGTAGTCTCAAGGTGCAATTTTGCGTTAACTTATCGACGGTAGTAGATAAAGTAATAAAAATCTGGTAAAGTTGCATTAAAACTTGAAAACTATCGATTTTATTATATCGGGAACAAAATTCTCCACTAAAATGCATTGGATTTCCATGATCGGGATAAAGAATTGGAAATCTGTGCGAACCGAACACCTGAAGGCTCATATTTCGGTTTTACCGCAACAATTTTATTGCTGAGATAAAGTTATTAGATTTTATTGGTTTGCTGGGGTTGTAATTCAGGGCACGAAGCGAAATATAATTTAATTATCAGTAAGAATGTTCTGATTACATTACAAGTGCGTGTTCAAGCAACTTTCCTAATTAATCTTTCTTTGTTTCTAGGAATTGTCCTTTAATAACTACCAAATTGTGACAAATCTTCGCGGTTTCTCGACAATCGTAATAATAAATTCCAAAATTATTAAAATAAACAGGGAACAACTGGTGAGAGTTTCGCTTTGCAAACCTCATTTTCATGATTACACAGGGCGAGGGAGTTCGGCCTCTTCTTTTCAACTGTACGGGAACATTTATACAATTTTCATCGAAATTAATCATTTTGTATGTGAAATAGTGGAATTAACTCCCAACAGAGTCATATTTAATATGAATTTAAACAAACCCTTCCGCATTCACGCTTATCGCACAATTGTTCGTGTTCATTTTGCATTTCAATATTAAAATGGTGCAATTTTCTCTTAACATACTCACTAAATGGAAAAATTTAGTGCAAAGAGAAGTCAAAAAAATACCTTGGGGTATAATTTAGACTGTTGCTTTCCCAGGCTGTGTGATAACTTCGTGCTACGGTTTTAAGTTTCCATTTTTCATAACGAGGTGGCTGGCTTATTTCTATACCAATTTACGAAGTTGAATTTATAAGACATTATTACATAAATAACAAAGGAAAAACAGAAGTAATGTACGAAGTTTGGACAACTCAAAGTAATTGTTTTTAAATTTTATTAATGAATCCGCCGACAAAAAGATTTCAGTTTCTAAAATAAATTGTGCTCCTAGTAGAATGGAATTATAATTTTTTTTAAACATTACACCCTTTCAAAATGTAATAACAATGGCAAAAACACCAAATCGTATCAGCGATTATGTTAGACTCTTGGAAATGTAAAAGAGAAACTCACGTGTGTACCAATCCCTTTGCTACTGTCCTATAGGCTCTTGTCTGTTGCCTGTAGCTTCTTTTCTTACTGTGTTTATTTCTTTCACCCCTTCAGATCTCGTCAGGATTTTCTCAGAATATTATTTGGAGGGTGTACACTTGGAAATTATGAGACAAACTTCCCCCACCCCCTCCCGATGCTCCCTGCCTGGTCTGGAAACGTTTAGGAATGGACTCATTCTGAAAGCTTTCTAAATTTTTTCTGAATAAATGGGAGGGGTTGAGGGATGTTTGGCACATATTTTCCAAGTCTCTAGCCTCCACATTACATTCTGGGAATTTTAGAAGGAAATCGGAGGGGGTGAAAAAATGACCAAAAAAAAGGAAAGACTGTCTTTCCTCATTTTTGGAAATTTTTTTGACCCCTTCAGATCTCGTCAGAATTTTCCCAGAATGTTATTTGGAGGGTATACACTTGGAAATTATGGGACAAACTTCCCTCACCCATTCCCTTTTGGCTTGTCGTCACTGAGCTGTACTTGCTACTATGATATGTGGCCAGGAATCGGCTATCAATGGCCTGTGGCCTATTGCTTAGGTTTCTAGCCGTTGGCTTATGGACAGTCATGTGTGGCCATTGTCGCGCAGTGTGTGGCCTTTAGCCTGTATTCTGTATTCTTTTATTTATAGCCTGAAGCTATTGGGTATGTGATACTGTTGGTTAATACACGGAACGGAGTAGGCTGTGCATAAAACTCCGCTTTTCCGTTTCAATTTGCATATAAAACTGCATCATGACTGAAATGTCAGAAAGGTAAAAGTTGAAGTGATAAAAGCAAAACTTAGAACACGATTATATTTTACGAATACTACTACGAATAACATTTTTAGTTTTCTATTTCTTCGGCAAGTTCGGCAACAAAATTACCATCAACATCAAAGTAGAGTAACGCTTGGAAAATTCTACTTGAAGTATTTTCAGACGTTTACTAATAAATGTAGTAAACGTTAATCTAGGTTTTAGTTTCATTTTTGTTTGTTGAATGCAGGAATGTTGGTGTTGTGTTTCTTCGTCTCCTGTTGCAATTGTGTCGCATAACTCATTCCCAAGTTCCGTCTTAATTGTTATATCATTAAATTTATACAAAAGCATTGTATAAGTGATTCTCGCTGATATCATAATTAGTTGTGTTAGTCAAATTTAATATTACTTACTAAATTGAAAATTTCTTGTGAATGCGCGCATTTTTACATTTCATACAAGTTTTCTATTTTATTATACCCCGACTATCTTAAATGTAGGTGTAAATGCGAAGTTTGTGTATTTCCTTCTCGCTTTAAATGCCAAGTTGGTATGTGATATGCATTTAGGTGTAAATAAACAAGACAAGTAACTTGGAATGGCATACAAGTAAGCAAATGTTATTTAGATAGCGTATCAACAAGCAACAGCAAACTGGCGTCAAGTAGTTCGATGTGCTTGCTATACAAGTATGAAACTGCAAAATAGTTTATATCAATGTATCCACTTGACTTGTCAGAGCATAGAAATGAGGAAATTGACAAAGTTTTGACTGAGTTTAGTTCTTGGGCTTCGACCTGAATAACCGCGAACTATACCCAAGGCCTAGAACTTTATTCAATCCTACCTATCCGATTTGTATTTGCAAATTTTTCCAAGAAACTTTCGTATATAAAATAAATTTTCTTGTTTGTTTCAGTGTCACCGCAAAGGCCAAGAATCGAGTATAACGCTTCGCAAGTGTTACCCGGCCACAACCTGACTGCCCTCCATGGGGAAGTTGCGGCTATTAAATGCGTGTCCCATTATGGTAATCCGCCTCCTGTTCTTAAGTGGTTCCTAGGTAAGTAATTAACTCATTATATTTGACTATTTTGAAACGAAAATTGGATCCTGAATATTAATTAACTTCGTTTAAGATTTTATTAGATTTTAGATGACTTCAAGGGTTACATAATATAAACCTTTGTTTATAAAAAATTTCACTTTAGAATAAAAAAATTTATTCATACTAAAAGCCAATAAGATATTTTATTTACCAGCAAAATTAATTTCATAAGAAAAATGTTTACTAACCCTTCAAACAAGTAAAATCTTATTAACTTTTCTGCTTTGATTTTCAATTACAATCAATTTCTTGTTTTACAGACCAAAACGAAATAACCCCATCAAGAAGGCAAACCAATTCAACGGAGTTGGATAATCCAAGAACGTGGATGGCAATTTCAGTATTGGAATTGACGATATCTAAAGAAAACCACGGCCGTACCCTGAGGTGCGTCGCCGTCCACGAGTCCTACTCGACAAAATCCAGCAGCATCGAAGTTCGACTCGATGTCATGTGTAAGTACTTAAAGAAAAAAAAATCTCTTCATTTTCTACCAATAATAGGCGTCGATCTCCTCATTTTCTTCAATTGCACCCGTTTTAAAACGAAACGTTCCTGATTAACTGTAAGGGTGGCTCTTTTTATCAGGTGCAGAAATGAGGATCTCCAAAACGAAAGAGATTGCATGAAAATGCTGCTTGAATGTTTCCATTAAGGCGATTGTTACAGCTCTTTGATGTTTAAAATCGATTTGCGATTGAATTACCACTGAACCTGCTTGTTTTTCCCACTTCCTACGAATATATTTTCGTTCAGAATTGAAAAGAGGTTAAACGAGGTTACTAAATTTTTTCACATTTATAAATTTTCTCTTCACTTAATTACACTCCCGTTACTTTTTGATCCCATCTTTTACTGCGATTACCATAATTTCCAGCGAGCGAAGTCGGTCTGGAGAGTTAACGTGACAGGGAGATGCATTTTTCAGAGTTTAATAAAACCAAAAACGCCTTTGGGCCTCGTTCTGAGACTAATTAACGTCCTTATGCGCACCATTTTCGCTCTTTTATTTGTCTTTGCCATTAATTAAACCCCGGTTTTTGCACTCCGATACCGTTAAAGTCCCCTTTAGATACATTCGGAACTTTTGAAAACAATGGCGTGGTACAGAACATAAATGGCCTGAGGTGAGGTGAAGTTCTTCCCATACACGTTGTATTCAGCCCAAATGTAGCTAAACTAATGTAAAAAAAATTTAATGTAGCTGACTGAAGTCGATAATGGATATAAAGTTGGTACAATAGACTTCATCTCGTAACGTCGACTCCACACCGCATTGATACTCCACTACACAACCCTCAAACATTCTGCAAACTGTTTTTACACCGATACTGTTGATAGAATTCCTATCAGTTGCAAAATGGCGCGTGGAGGTTGAGCGAGCGGAAAGAAATCTTGAAATTTCCACTTTTTCCTTTATTTTCTCATATTTTCTTAAATCTTCGGGTCCTCCTTTTATATTAAAGTACATCTCGTGTGTATAAAGGAAAAGTTAAACAATATATTCCAAGAGAAAATCGAAAAATAAACTTATATATTATGAGATATTTCGATTTAGAAACAATTCTTGAAAAGTTCTTCAGGACAAAAACAATCCGTTGGGACAAAACTCGGCCCAAATCCCCTTAAGTAGAAGCACAGAAGACTTCAGAAAAGTGCAATGCGTTAGACAAAGCTTTCCTAAAGACCATCGAATAAGTTAATAATTATCAAAAGAAATCTAGAAGGGAAGAAAAGTCACTAAACGTCACGGGTACAGGGGAGAGGCAGAAGGGATTTGGACTAATAGCTGGACACCATTGAAAGGACAGGGGAGTAGACGAATGGGCAGTGAAGCTACTCGATTGCTAGATAGAAAGAGAAATTGTCTGGAGGACAAAGAGGTGGATAAATAGACAGTTACATGCGTGCATAAGAGAGAGCAGACAGACAAACAGAAGAAAAGGATGGAAGGGCGCGCAATTGAAAACCTGGTAGCAGAACGACGCGTCGCGACGGACAGACAGACCGGTACACATTCTTATCTCTTTTCGTAATTTGTAGACATCTTCTGAAAAAGTTCAATTTGTAATTGGAAAGATCGCCCCCCCTCCCCCCACTTCAGAAAATAGACAATATTCAATCAAGGTAACGCATGCCGTAACTGAGCGAAGAGCGGGAACCTGCGTAGTGCACGTATGTCGCTCTCGTTTTTGCCTGATCTACACCTGAATAAACTTTTATAATGTTTTAACTCATTGTATAATGGAATCATGTTCCCATAGTTCCAAAATTCCAATTTTGTACGTACCCAAATAAATCTGTTAGATTTTGATTTGACAGCGGTTTGTTTTATGTTAGCGATTCTTATAGACAGTGCTTTCGGTATTCTTGTTTTCTTACTTGACTTCTTTACACAAATCAAATGAAACTCGGTGATGTGAAGAGGTGAAAGTTACACGAAACCATGTCAGTCTCATATGTCAAACAATCTGGCGTTATCGGTGTTACAGTTCATAGAAGCAGGAACAAAACCGAGTAGTAGAGCGGATCAGAAATCTGGAGGGCAACTTTTCATCTTAAGCTGTCGGGATTGTGTTACCAATCCCAACAGACAAAGAGGAGGACGGGAAAACAATTCTAAACATCACCACCAGCTGTCAGTTGATATCTCGGTCATTGTTATCTATCGCAGGAGTCGCTCGATACCTCAGTCTTCTCGAACTCGACAAATAATGGAAGTGCGAGCAAAGCGAGCAAACCAGGATATCATCAACATTTCCGCGAAAAGTTTCCCAGTCTAACACTCTCTCCCTTCTCTACGTAGATAACGCGAATCGGTGCGGAAAGTGGAATCCGCAAAAGCCCTTATACGGGTTCTACTATAACCGAAACTCATCAGGGTTTGCGCTTCAATCATTTTTGTGAGGAACAATCATGTTTTCAAGTATGAAAAAGTTTATTGTGAAAGTGGAAAGAAAATTGAATGATAAGTTTCATCAACTTGACCTAAATATCAACTTCATTAATCCCTTTTTTTCTCTTTAAGCTTCTTATGAACTCGGATTATGTTATACAGTTTGCCGCACTGCTCTAAATACGATATAAAATTATTGTTTCTTAAAATCGAGTTGTTTGGGGGTTTAAATAAAATTTCCGTTAAGTAAAACTTTTCTCCAATGCAAGTGCTTTAAAATAAAAAGCTTTTCAGGATAAAGTTTTAATATTTTTCTCATATCCAGATTCCTAGAAAATTACTAATATGGGAGCGAACAATAACTAGGAAAATTTTCATCTATAGAAAAGCTTCAACTAGAATATGTGTTTGCATTTGGATTACATTGCGAACGATTTTGATCTATTCCAACGGTAATATTTTTATGCATGACCTGTTACGTGTCGGTTTTTTGTGTTTATTCTCGATTATTTATACGTGCCTTTTATTTGCTTTGCAAATCCATCCGGAAGAGCTGCAAACAACTTTTTATTGCAAATGCGATTGGGGTTTGCTTTTGTATTCTGTCCTGTCGAATTTTCAAATATATCGGAAATACCTCAATAGGTTGATCAATAAAATATTTTATTGGGTTTTAAAATAATTCATCTGGAAAGTTATTGCTTTTCCGTGGCAAACTGACGTAGAAATTATTTTATTTTTATGTTCCTAAGTAATGTCTTTATAACTTCTTTAAAAAAGTATTCTACTATTGTTTTAAAAAAATATAGTAGACACAACAGCAACAAAGACACCTGGACTGGTTGACTGGATTAGAAATAAGTTCAGGTATCGACTCTCCTGTCCATTCTTGTATACAATTTATCAGTGTTTGTCCTGATCTGAGCTATTTTTGGGTAATATCTTAAATATAAATAAATAATCCCCATATTTTTCATCATGGTCTCAACTTTTCTGTCAATTCTTGTTAGGGGAAGATTATCTACATGATTCCATTAAGGTGTGTCAGAATAGGGGATGGGAAACAAATTACTTCGATATGGGAAACGACACCTAGAAAATAATAAAAAGCGTCGTGACATAAATCTGCATTCGTGCAAATATAAATAACAGAGTGAAATATGCAAATGCAGTGGTATTCTAAAGCAAACAAAGCACACATTTCTCCGGACATTGATAAATATCCTAAGGATTATTTACCACTCTTTGCCGTATTATCCCGTTCTTTTCCTAATAAACGCGGAGAGAATAAGCTGAAAAATGGCGTCGTCTCCCTGCACGATTAAAAGGTCAGACATGAATTACAGACAATAGAGAGAAGAGTGGGCTAACTCTGACGCTTCTTTTTCCTACTTTAGGATTTATGAATTGCGTTCCTCCTTATTTTCAGGTATCTTAAGGAGAAAAATGTTATTTTATTAAACTTCGCTCCGGGAGAACAGACGACGAGAAGCAATCAGGCCCATTCTTTACGAAGAACGAAATTACCGGATTAAAGTTTAAAAAGAAAATTGCAAATTAGCTGTAATAACACTCCCGGTATAATTTCACGAATGGTACTGCATTTACCGGTTTGAATACATTTTAATTTATCAATTAGTGAGCTTTCGGAATGAAATTACAATTTAAAAGAATGGAGGATTTTATTATAAACCCACTTAAGGTTCTCCCTCTCCGCTTCTTTTAAAGACGAGAAAGATTTTTATAATTAAGTAAGGCGATCCCAGGTGGGCTTATAAATTCCCTCCTTAAATTTAAAGCCGCAGCTCATTACGATCTTCCTTTGCACGTTGATTATGCGGGTTAACATTTACTTAAGACAACAACCGCATCTTCAAGAACTCTCTCCTAAATTATCATCATTAATTTTATTTTAATTTTATTATTCCCTTCTTATATTTAATACTATTAATGACTTTAATGGGTTCGATTCCCTCACCACCCATTACTGAAAGATTATTTAACACAGTACATTACAAAATCTTAGCCAAAGAAAAATAAAGGAATTAAATATCAGTGCTGAAGGTATGGGGTTGATATAATAATTATTATGTTAGTCATGTTTCCTTTATGTCACTCTTAATGTGCCTATCATATTGTATAGGGATGTATTTAAAACTTCAAACGAAGAGAAACAATTTCTTGAATTACGTCACGAAGTCGTGGCTGTAACTTTCGTCTAATTTACCCCAAGTTCGGGTTGAGAATGGTGATGGGGAAGTTGTTTTGTTTTAATCGCATCATCTGATAATTTTACTGCATGCGGAAGCTTCGTATAGCAACGTCGAAAACATAACTAGCGCAAACTTTACTCACTGACAGAGTAATTTCAACAATAACTAGTAAACTAACATCAAACTATTGAATTTTTTTTGTTCCAGATGTTCCTGAAACTAGGTTAGTCGGGATTCCAACAGCAGATGTGGAAGAACTGAAAGACTCGGTGGCTGTTCAATGCAGGGTGAATGGTAACCCTCGGGCTTCTGTTACGTGGAGAAGAGAAGGACAAAGCGTGGCCGCGAGCTTTCAGGAGTTGTTACAGTTTAGTCCTGTCGTACGGCAACATGCGGGACTTTATACCTGCCATGCTAGGAATAAAGCGGGGGAGTCACAACCCTTGAGGTTTCACTTAGATGTCAAATGTAAGTCTTTACCTTTTTTATTTCTTTTTTTATTCTCTGTAAACGTCTTATACGGGGATTTGGAAAAATAAAAGACTGAACTTGATGTAAACATGCGGAAAATTAGATTTTTTTAGTGAAGAGATTAAGGAGGAAAATAAAACACAATAAACGCAAGTTAGGAAAAATCTTAAACAATAAAAAATAGAACCGAGCTTGGTCGGTACATGATTGCCATTTAGTGGTCGCTTTCGGAAAAAACTTTAATTGTGAGTAATAAACTTGGAGGACCCTGTGTATATTTGTTGGTACTTAAACTTATGTCAACTTTTATCTTTAAATTTTTAGCATTTTTTTCTTACATAATTTGTATTTGAAGCACAATTTAAAGTTTTAACGAGGGAAGTGAAGCAGAAAAAAGTTATAAAAACGAGATTTTAATTTGAATCTGTGTTAAAATTTTTAGAGCTCGAGTATTTTACTGTAATTTTCTAAAGTTCTTCAAGCATACTTTGTTATAAAAATATTTTCCTCGTCGTTTATTTAATATCCACTCCCTAAAAAAAACGGTAGTAAAAATTAACTCGGCCCTTTAATAAACCCACTAAACGCATAAAAGTCAATTTACGTAAACATTGTTCGAAAACCGCCACTTTAATTTCCTATTACAAATTGTGCCGCCATTCCCCGCATAATTTGTACACACAATTGCTATCTGCATCACCAACTATTAAAGCTGTAATTTTCCCCGTTGAAAATTATTAAAACTGGAAATCGACATTTTGTCGAGCGAAAAAAGGGTAAAACCCCTTTTGATTTAAGAAATAACCTTTCATGATATTTATAACGAAGACCTGTGTTAAGAAAAATTTTATATGAGGAATAGTAATCGAATCGTGAGGTTCAAAAAATAAGAAAAGCACAGGACGTGCACAGGTGGCATAGCGAGTACGATATGATATGTCGCCCGCCCGAGGTTACAGGGGATCTGATAAATGTGCTCCGGGGTCTTCATTCTGGATTAAATAAATGTATATTTCAGACCGTGAAAGGTGCATTATGAAACGAACCTTTATGCTTGCATTCCTATTTCAACTTTGTTTAAATTTAGCGGTTTATCAGGATTTAATGTTTTCACAGACACTGATGTTTTAGATTGCTCGGTCTAACGGCGTATTTGAAATGAGAATAGAGATTCAGATTCAGAATATAAGATTTTTATTTAAATGAGATTTATATTATAGTTCGTTTTAAATTTAAAATTATTTTTTTATAAAACTGAAATAGTAATGAAACGCACGCCGAACTAGGCGAACTTCGTAGTAGGGTTACCATCAAGTTTATACCTCGGTTTATACAGACTGTTCCAAGTTAAGTCTGCGGTATTGCTAACTTCGTTATTATAGGAGTTACGATGTCGGTTAAATGGGAAAACTAGTAGAATTTTTCATGCTGATTATAATAGTGAAATAAAAAAAACAATTGAGCATCGCATTTCCGAGATATTTACTAAAAGATCTTTTTTTTAACGGAACACCCTGTATGTTTTTACATAAATGAATAGAAAATTAAATTCTAAACAAAAATACTCATATAACTTTTTCTGATGACATTCAAAATAACCGAGTTATTTGGATATTACTGTTTTAAACCTTAAAATCAAGTAGCCATGAAACAAAAAACATTCATTGTTATAAATTATCCTACTGTCTGAAAATACCTAATACTAACCACAATAATTATTATTTTGACTTTTTAAAACAGAATAATCGACAACAATGAATGTTTTTTGTATCAAGGCTACTTGATTTTAAGGTTTAAAAGTTATATCCAAATAACTCGGCTATTTTGAATGTTATCAGAAAAAGTTATATGGGCATTTATGTTCAGAATTTAATTTTATATCCATTTATGTAAAATCATATAGGATGTTTCATAAAAATTTTCCAACAGTTCAATTCTTCTTTGACTGTACTAGTACAATTTTATCCACGACGATTCAGCTGTGATCTTGTAAAATTATAAAAAAAGATCATTAGTGTATATTTAACATATTTTGATAGGGATTGCCCACGAACCGCAAAACTCATATTATTTGGGTTCATTATTTGAGTTAGGTAGGTACACTGTTACCTTACTCTGGATGTTTAATTGCGCTGTGAATACAATACAGTCAAGGTATAAATATATATTATGTAACTTACGTTGACTTAGGTTTGAGAATAGCATTAGAGGAAGATGAAAGATACACAGTTGTTGTTGTGATAAACGCAGAATTTTCTTAGGAAAATTAAATATTAAACAGAACAGTAACATTTGGTTTTCTCATTTTTATTTTAAAGGTAAATTAGTAACATTACATTTTTATTACCTATGAAACAGGACATTACTTCCGTACCGTTGGACGATAATCATACTCATGATAGTTCAGGGTGTTCAGAAAATTCGAAAGTTGTGTATAGCCCAAAACTAATAATCAAACACACTAAATTAATTCACCTCGTAACATTTGGTGGAGGTGCCTTATTGTATCTCACTTCGTATTTAGCAACTGGAGCTTGCACCCACAAAAATTTGACATCCCCTCAAAGTAGAAAATTATATTTAAACAGACGCACTGTATATAACACAAAATGAATCCTAAGACCAATGGATACCTCTCATTACCTTTGGTGGAGGCGCCTGAGTGGTAGCAAGAAACAAATTCGGGATCGAATTTTTGTATGAGAAACAACCCTCTATTTTAATATTTAATGTTAATTTTTGAAAGTACCAAGATGCAGACAGTTTGAAAAAAAAGCATGTCATCTTTAGAATACAAACTGCGACATCAGAGATGTAATATTTGCAACTCATACATACGTGTTTTAAAATGCATGAAGAAGAATAATAAAAGATTCCTTGAACATCTAAATTGTACCAGACACTTTATTACATTGTTCATTCAAGTGGTGTACGTTATGCAATTTGCATATCTCTATGGCAGAACCCAGAACTATTTTAATGTTCTGCTGTATCGCGTAG
This sequence comes from Hemicrepidius hirtus, assembly GCA_963082805.1. Taxonomy (NCBI): domain Eukaryota; kingdom Metazoa; phylum Arthropoda; class Insecta; order Coleoptera; family Elateridae; genus Hemicrepidius; species Hemicrepidius hirtus. The sequence goes on from OY720162.1 coordinate 31,645,276, forward strand.
ACTGGATGTAGTTTTATTATCTAGACTGCATTGTTCCACGTAAAGTTATAAAAAAGGCCGACTTAATAAACTCTTTGGATTTCAGCAGCCAGTAATTTTGAAGTTATTGTGTGGGTTTTCTTAATTATTTACAGGGACAGGGTAATGTTGTAAAGCTAGAAAGGCAGACAGTAATTTTCAAATTTATGCAAACACAAGATTACTGTCATTTTATTGTTTGCTTGTGGCTCTTAAATTCGGATTACCAACATTGAGCAATAAACCTAGAATAAGCAGTAAAGGAAAACGTAATATAAACGGAATGAAAATTGTTTAAAAGGAAATTACAAATAACAAGAAAATAATGAGGTCAAATTTTTTTTATTTTAAACTACGCATTCAACCCTTATAGTCTGGTGTTTCTCGCTACGTATTCAAGTGATTTCCAATGCTGCCTCGCGAACTACTGTTACCAAAAACAAAATGTTTATGTTTAGTATGGGAAAGTCCAGGGGAGGTGCGCAACTCCACTTTTTTAAAATTAATTTGCCATAATGCAGGTTTATTTTATCATTAACCAACACGTATTTGTAACTTCATTACGCGACAAAGCGTACATCATGAAACATTCAACTGCGCACAGTACACCACTAAAACTAACAATTTAGCAATTATAATTATTATTGAACACGCTCTCATCTATTTGCATTGTTTAATTGTAAACACACCGAGCATACATGGAAAATATGCATATATATATTCTATTATACACTGTTGTTCTATACTATATGCACAGCCCTCGAGACTACTCTCGTTAATATTTAGCACAAATTTTCCCAACGATTTTCTATGTCTGGAGAACCAAGCTTGGGGGGTAATTAAAGACACATGTTTAGAGGGAAGATCTTCCAGATGGCTCCTGTACAGGTGACGACATCTGCATTCTACACCTCGGGCGTTTCTAATTTTCTAAATGGACACAGTCTGGATTTCATTAACTAATTCTTCTTGGATTTTCCGACATTTCCTTTACTTAATATGTAAATTATAACTCTTAAAAAAATACCTCGGTCATAAACAGGTGATTGTAAATTAAATTCAAGGTAACATTTTAATGTATTACGTGGCCGTTAGTGATATTGATTGAATATGTAATGACTTTCTGTTATGAAAGGGAAGAAATTTAATCATAACTTTGTAAGAAAGTTTATTTTTTTTTATATAAGGTAATATTTAATCATAAACAAATCAGAGGTTGATAACTTCATGCATTTTTAAATTAGTTTTGACAGAAAAAAAGATTGGTAATCATTGTACTTTTTTTTGCTGACAATTCAATTCATATTCCTTCAGCCAATCAGAAGCGCCCTTTTTTAAAAATTGTACCAATCAGAAGGCTATGTCACTCCCAATTTTGTTATGACAATGAAAAGCAGTATAGAGTTTTCCAGCAACAATATTTATGTCAGATAAACGTCAAACAAACGTCAAAAAATTTATTATTATTTTGAAAATTCTTGTTTCATTAAATTGTCATCCGAATACAACTCTTTAAAGTTTTTTTTAAATATAAAAAATTAAAGGGGAATCAATCCTTTGTTAAGCTGCCATGGATACGTTTCTCGTAACAATTCGTATCCATGACAACTGACCGTTGGTTAACTTAACAGGGAGTTGATAAACCGCCCCTAGAGTACCTATGTGAATTATTAGCGGACCAACCTCGGATTTATTCTCATGTTGATGCTGAGCCAAAAAAATTAGCAAAATTAAAATTCAACTTCTCCATAAATAAATGTCTTCTGCCTCTAGCGTGATCATGGTCGGGTGGGGGGTTGCAGAAAATTATGATGAATAAAAAACTGAACATATAAAAGAAAGTTATAAAACAGTCTTGTGAAGCTTAATCAAATTTCGAAAAATGTGTAGTAAAACAATCTCGTGCCTTTAAGAAAGTTTGGAGCATCTTAATACGAAACCTGTCAGAAAGTTTTTGATTCGGTTTCACGTGAATAACACTGCAAGAGGCATCATGCACCTGTTTTCCCTTGAAAGTTCCATTTCCTCGTTAACTTTGCTCTAGGTTAAATATGTATCTAGCATGTTATACAATTACAAAGTGCCTGTTTGTGTGCTTCGTGCACTTACTTTAAGTCAAACCAAGTTTAGGGGAAGTTCCGTGATCGATACGGCAAAGTATAATGTATTTATAGCCGTAATAGTTTTCAAGTAATTTAACTTCAGGTATAATTTGGAGCATCCGTGCCTCCTTATTATTAGGTATTTGTATGCAAATTCGCCATTTGCAATTGTCATTAGGCTCGTTGGTGTGTACGGCAGCAGGTATTTTACCCTGATTACGCTAGTTTGTAAAACACCAGACGTGAGTCTTTTTACCCATCTTTCTTGCACGTGTTGGGGAGGAAAATTGCTTGCTGATCGTACCGGAAATATTCCTCCTCTCTTATATTTACTACCGCTTCGACCTGTTTTAGCGAACATTTTCTTCATAAACTTCCTGGTCGGTAATTAAGTTTCATTAAAATTTTACGAAGTTAATATTAGCTGCTTAATAATTATTATTCAATTTTTATTTATAAAATACTAGGAAAAAAAAGGTTTAGCAATCAATTTAAAGGAAAATTTTGGTAATAGTTCCTTATAGACGCGCTGGGTGCGTTCAACAACGCACCTCTGTATTGCTTAAAATAAAATTTTCATTATGTTTCAGCATCAGTGATAAGCCTGAAGAATGATTATCTCAGTAGTGTGAAGAATTTTTGGGTTCCTATATTTACAATTATAATTATTACCCCTTAGAATCGGTGATAAACCTTGTAGGAGATAAAAAATATCTTATCAGCTGGAGCCATTTTAATGGCTAACTTCGAGCTGTTATCGTAGTTCGTATATTTTTTGATTTTATTGAGTCTATTAAATATAGTAGAAGATTATATTAGGTTTCTGGAGATATTGCAATTTTACTGTCTTGTTTTATCTCACCAAATTATATTCTTAATAGGCGTACAATGGAAACAGAATTTCTTCAAGAAAAATTATTACAAAACAACTGGCAACACGATTTTATTTAAGTTTTCTACACTTATGCAGATCGGTGTTAGGTACATTTTCGTTTTTTGATTAATGCTAGAATTTCACTGTGGCGCCCTCTACGAGGTTTTGAAGATCGGAAACGGATGCTACTATAGCTCCTTTATTATTCAAAATATGAAAAAAGTTTAAATATAAAACTTATTCAGTATACAGCTCTGCATTCTCCTAAATTTATATCACGTATACAGGGTGTTTGGTTTTCACAGTACAATAAGCAACTTTGTTATTTTAAATGAAACACCCTGTATATTATTATATAATTGAATGCAAAATTGAATTGTCTATCACATAGTATAAGGTAGTCATATAGCTAAAATGTACGGTTGATGAGAAAATCGCGAACTTCCGCTGCGTTAGTAAATTAGATGCCTGTCTCTCTTCTGTACGTATCGAACCCGTATAGTCTGGTGTTTCTCGCTACGCATTCAAGTGATTTCCAATGCTGCCTCGCGAACTACTGTTCACATAGTATAAGGTATTCATTTAGCTAAAATGTACGGTTGATGAGAATTACGCGAAGTTCAGCTGCGTTTTGTAAATTTCGAAGATTTAGTATTGCTAACGATGCGCGTCTCTCTTCTATACGTACCGAACCCGTATGGTCTCGTTTGTCGCGCTACGCATTCAAGTGATTTCCAGAGACTGCCTCGAAGTCGAGAACTATTACTGTTCCATACCGAAAACGAAATGTTTATTTTTAGTATGGGAGAGGGCAGGGGAGGTGCGCACCTCCACTTTTTTTGATATGAGAACCTGATCTCAAGACCAGTAATTAATCACCAACCCCATTGGGTAAAAGTCGTACTAATGAAAGAGGGTTCCGTTAAAAAACAGATTGATGTAGTTTTAAATTTGTTCCTCTGAGAGAGTGTATAGAAACAGCACACGACAATGTTTACTGAGATAATGCAAACAGTTGAATAATCACCCCGTTTTCTCGCTCTTATACCAACACTTACTTCAAAGAATCTATCGTATATCCGCAATGACATTCCAAACCAAGGTTCGTTGTAGTCGTAGCAGGACGTCAATAATGAGAAATTCCTTTGGTTCGAACTTCTCCCAGTTAAACCGCAGGATGTGTAACATGCATAATCTTATATCAATTACACCGCCATCCGGTAAAGTTTCAGGATTAGTAAATCTCTAGTTCGGATGTAATTTGTTCGTTAATTAGGGGGGCTAATTTGATAACTGGACGCGCCATGTTGGTTTAGGTCTAGCTGCAATCTCAACTTATAATCGGTCCAGCAGGATCTTCACTTCGCTTTGCTCCACAGCACTTTCCACTCCTGTTGGTTGTGTTTGCATAGGCACTACTAAAGATGGGGAAGTTCGCACACAATGTGCTTTTCTAATGGCTCCGGAGAAGCGTAGAGAGATTCAGATAAGGATCTAGTAAGCTGTTATTGTGGGAAATGCGCGTGCAGATAAAGGGAAAGGAGTAGATACTTGATTAGAAGATTAGAATGCCGCATTCTAAAACCCCTCTTCGATTATTATTACTGCGCAATCCGAATACACCCTCCTTATCTCTCGCACAACATTCAACCACCGGAATTATGTTACAAACTTAAACTGCTTAATTGAAAACAAAAAATTAAGGACCATCCCTTAACTTTCGCAATTATCAAACTTGTCAAAGCTTATCTCTTCCCTATTTGAACAGAAAAAATAATCCTCGTCCTTTAAGCCAAACACTAAACACAGTCCTTTCCGATCACTTGTGATTAACTTTCTTTTTTTCTTTCAGATCCTCCAAAAATCTTAAGTGTAGGGCCTGATCGATTAACGACGGCCCCTTTATTTACCTCCGCCACTTTCGAGTGTATTGCTGAAGGAAACCCTCAGCCCACATATCAGTGGTTGCAGAGATATCCAACACCCTCGGATTTCATTCTGGAACGAGGAAGGGAATCGAAACTCCACATTCCTAACGTGACATATGATTATCAGGGCGAATATGTTTGTAAGGTCACTAATATCATCGGAGGGAGCGAAAGGATTGTCCAGAGCGAAGCTATTGCCCTTCAAGTTGTTGGTAAGTGCTTTGTTATTAATTAATTAATTTTTCAAAGTCAAAGAACGATTTTACTAACACAATACGTAATAGTAAACATATTTTTAAGGGTTGGTGTACAAGACAAAAATGTTGATAAAATATTTCACCTGGTAGAACTTTTTTTGTAAATTTCTTCTGTACATTGATTTATTCCAAGTTTTGCAGTACAAAAATGATTAATGGGTACTCGACTTGACTTTCCGGTCCGAAGCAAAAATATATATAAGCTTTCTTGTAACATTAATATCATTGAAAGTTTTAAAAGAAGTCCGAGAAGAAACCTATACGAGACGCTTACAAATTATTCCTAATATTTTTAGATTGATGTTACTGGAAATAAGTTTAGAGTTATATTGAAGGACTAATCATCTTGTCTTAGTAATATTACCTTTATTTTTTTTTTATTGAACTTGAATGCAATTTCGAAAGTGGCAGAAATGCAATCAGGGACACAGGCAGAGGACAAGCAAATAGTTATAGGTTGATATACAACGAGACATTATTTAGGTAGGGAAGTAGGAAAGTAGGAAGTCAAAGAGGCAGAAGGGCATCCAGGCACATTTCAGCCTGATAATCTGACAAGCAGAAAGTTTAAAGACAGACAGACAGACCAATATATAGAGATCCTCTTTTTTTTACGGAACAAACATTTTTGTGACCTGGCAGTAAAATAAAACCTCCATAATTTTTTCTTTAATAATTTAGTTTAGAAAGTGACATAAAAGTCATTTAAAAGTAAAATAATAAAGGAATAAATCCAGAATAAAATATTTTTAATATAGGTAATGTTTTCATTTAATTCTCTCCCTGGGGAAAGAGGAAAGTGAAGAAAATCTCGCAATTCTTCACTGATTGCGGCTTTGTTCCTAAGCTCTAATACTAAAAGAACCTGCACAAGGCTCAATCAAAATTCGTTCTAAAACGCCTCACGGCCTTACTCAACCTCTAGGTTTGGAATAATCCTAATCTCGGTACCGCGTGAAAACTCTTCACGTCGACCGATAGTAAATTTCAAAATCAGAACGACGAGGATAAATTATCCTGGAGGTCGTGCAGCGCTTTCGTTTCGAATAGAGATAATCTAGTTAAAATCGATTCGGAGATTTAAAACAGCTTCTGTGCGCTTTAGTTTACCGCGGGAATTACTTTATTGGGTTGGCAACATTCGTCCTGTTTTGTAATTATGTTTAATTTGTTTCGTTTTGTACATCCTGTCCTGCGGCAAGTTCGTTTCCTGCTTCTCTCCGAGCTTCGGGCTCGAGCAAGATGGGCAGGAGAAGGACGACGTGGATCAATCTAGCTCCTTTTGTTACCAATCTGTTAGGGTTTTCATGAACAATGAAGATATGTTTGGATTGGATGCAAATGTGTGAAGTTGCTTTTTAGTGCACGAATGCACGAAATGTTATCAGGATTTAGCTTTGTCTATTATTCGATACTGTTTACTTTAACGCGGAATTGCTCAATTAACCGTTTCGGTTTGAGTATCGATGGAGTTCTGCTACGGTTCCAATTTCATGACGGGATATTTGTTCGTAATTTGGTATTTTATGGCGCGCCTGTAATTTAGATTAGTTTGTAGAATTTGGCTGCCACATAAACGTGTAATATTAATCAGATATAGGTAATCTAAAATTAAAACCTTGCAATATCTAAATTGCTTATGGATTCAGATAACGCAATCGAGTGCGTGACTCCGGTTCAATTCCGGATTTTAATTTAATCCAAAATATGCTTTGACCAAGACGTTTTTCTGAAATGGTGGGACTTTTATTAATCGAGTACGTAACGGAAAGGGTTTATTTCAGGAGTCAAATTATCTTAAATCAGACTCGCGACCCAAAGCGCTGTCCCAAGCAGCCGGAGGAATTTTTATTCTTTTATCTTCAAAATTTTTTTCATAATTTTACAAAAGTTTTCTGTTTTTTGTGTTGGGAGTTACAATGATTTTTATGAAAGGGCGAGCGAGAGAAAAAGTTTACTGCACTTCATTCGTTGATTAGGCGATAATTTTGGTTTGTTCCTGGAATCTCAAAGCCTCACTCTAATCGAGGCAACGCTTTGGTCAAGTTTTTCTGAAAACAACAAAACTTACTCCGGTCAGCTTCTGCAAAGAATTTTTGCTGAAAACAACAGAAATAGAGCTTCCTTGAGCCAGAAAATATTTTATCGAGTGAGCAGCGACTTAAATTTGTTTTAAAATAATACAGACATGCTATGCTGTAATTAAGAACTTTTTAAGAGGTGTACAACAAACTTATTCGAGTAAATGACGACGACACAGCTCGTTTATAACATAAAGAATGATTCAACTACCAGTTCTATATCAAGTACAATCTTTTAATTTCCTGCGGCAGTTTTGCTACATATTTATAAGCGTACAGTGCACACAGAATGCAACGACAAATAATCTCGCAAATTTTAACGACAGTCATAACTCCCGAAGCAGTAACGTTGCACAAATTGTGAGCAAACATGTAAATAGTGTTCAGATAAATTCGTTAAATAACTTGCGGGTGCTCGTGTGTGTACCGTCTGGGAACTTCGTAACAATTTTAGTTTCTGTTTATTTGATTAAGAATAAGTAGGTAATAGAATACCGAATAATTTGTATCTGTTATCCCCGGGCGGCAGCAGGTATGCTTACAAACGTGCAGTGCAGTCTACACTTTCATACATATTAGAACAGTTCTGACATGCCATAATTTGATCCAACCGCAAATATGCTCCGGGGTTTGTAATGCATGCAAACTGTATAAACGCAAACTGATTTAACTATCATAATTATTTTCAAATTTCTCACGAAAACATAAACTTTAACTCGGCGTAAATTAAAACTTTCCTATAATCAATCTCTATCCATAAATATTTTTTTCCCATCCTGATAAAAAATTTAATTTTAGCAAGTTCGAATGGTAACATAAGAAAAATGTGATGATTTGAGTATAAAATATAACCGACACTGTATATTTTTTGCAGGAGCTCCCCAAGTGCTGAGACATTCGATAAAGCCAGAAATTAGGGTGGAAAAAGGTGAAAACGCAGACTTAAGGGTGGTCGTTTGTGCTGACCCCAGGCCGAGAGTCATGGCATGGGAATGGGGCTCAGTCCGGATGGAGGCGGGCTCTGTTAAAGGTAAAACTTTTTTCTTATTCAAACGCACATATTGCCAAGAAAATACATGAAAAATTTGAAAGGTCGTTAAAGAAGCAGAATTTTTCTCGAAAATCAAATTCTATGTGAATTTTCCACTTGTTTCAATGATCTTTCAATTCAGGTTTAACTCCCTGTTAAGCTAACCCAGGAGTTAATTGTCATGGAAACAAATGTTTTAACAATGGTATCCATGACAACTGACCGTTAGTTAATTTAACTGCAATTTAATTCCGAATTAAAAGTCCGGTCCTTAGTGGTTATCCTCTGCAGCCCACTTACCCACATATATGGAACCTACGTATTCCTTCCATCGTTCTTTTGTTTAATAATATTACAACTTTTGATTCATTTTTCTGAAACCATCTGAAAATAGAAAGCTTTACCGTATCACTTGTTATTGACTCGAAAAATATCTTCTTTCCGAAGACTAATCAACCATAAAATTAATTTGTTAATCCGAAAGGGCAGTCGGTGTGAAATTAGTAAAAGAAAAACAAAAATCCAATGAACTAACGGTACTAAACTAAACTAGTTCGCGGGAAACTTTACGACCTGATGTCATTTTAAGCCACGCGAACGTGACAACTACATTTACATAACCCTTTTAATTAAAGTCCTACAAGGTCTTAGTTTATTCGCTTTTCAACATTTATTATACGTTTGTAGTAGCCACAAGAATATACTTGAACCCCTCTGTTTATTGCAAAAAAATTCGAAAAGTTTTCCCTAAGCTTCTGAAAACTTCCTTAAGCGTCTGTTTATTTTTAACGATGTTTGTTTAATCTAGTCCCTTTAAATTAAAAGGACCTTAAAGGTGCTTTTATGCGTCTTCAAAGTTGCTAAGCCGGGCAAATTAGAGCGATCCTGAGAATGTTTACGATCTCCCACACCTTTATTTCACGTGTTTAACGTAAACAAGCCCCCAATAATCTCCGTGTTTACCTTCTTGGAAGTTGGGGAAATCTCGAACTAGAATCGGATAAAGGAGAGAGCGTATAAGGACTCGTCCTGTATAAATATGGCGTCGCTTCCAAGTTTGTGGCCACTTTACTGGCGAAGTTATAAAAGCATGTGTCGGATTACAGTGTATTTCCCACTTCTGAAGAACTAAACTGCCCCGTATAACTTTATCTAAAACCCCTATGGTTATCTCTAGGTCGGCTATTGCAAGTTTGCCCCCTAACGGACTCTATATATTTTTTCAGGGAGATACAAAGTCGATGACGTCACCGAAGAGGAAAGAGAAGATTGCTATTCGGCGGCTTTGCATATTTCGGACGCCGATTCCGTCGATTCAAGAGCTTATTATTTGGCTGTTGAGAACGACAAAGGAAAAGATAAGCACGCTGTACTGCTTTATGTAAATGGTACGTATTTGTTAGTGCTGTAAGCCGGATCAGGATCTTAATTTTAAGCCGGTTTCCCTCTCAATATAACAATAGCATTTACCCACAACATTTCGAATCTAACAGATTTAGTTCTTACAGATCCCAAATTGGCACAGATTTAGATTTTCTTTAACAGAAAACGTAGATCTACTAACTTAATCCTAATTCAATCCGACTGAAATTTTAATTCGATCCTGATCCCGTCTCAACCCTCACCCAATCTATCCATCAGTTTTGATGCTAAATCCAAAACTAAATATTTCAATCCTGAAATTGGATTCAATTAATCGGATTTATTGATATAGATTGGATTGACTTAATCCTAAAGAAAAAATTGTGTATTGTTTTCTAGAATTAAATCTTTCAGCTTAAAATTTTTCACCATTTCATTAGACATGTAAAATTTAAAGTCGATATTATAATTCAGTAGGCTTTGGATTATTAAGGTTTTCCTTTCAGCAGCTGCTAAAAAGTGAAATATAAATTCGGTACAAGAAGCATGAATTATGAATTTTATATAAAGTTTTCCTTTATTCGTTTCGATACGTTCTAAAATTTAAATTTCAAATTGAAACGTAGAGCTGCGTTTGAAAGTTCCAATTTTTTACCATTTTTAGCCATGAATAAAATCATACACGTGTTCATTGATTCGCTCTGTTTTTATATTTTTTCTTTTTCAGAACCTATGCAACTTAGTACGTTAGTGAGTCTAGCAGGAGGAGCCTTAGCTGTTTTTTTACTTCTTATCTGCGCTTGCGTTTACGCCATAAGAACTGAAAAATGCTGCTTTTCACGTAAGTTTATTTTTTTTATATCTAGACGTGAACTTGTAGGTCCCCCTCACCTAATCGGGTATTCAGGTAAAATACTTGGTTTTAAATTTTAATTTTAAGCATTTTTGGAGCATCCTGTGGAGATTCGTATAGAGAAAATATATATAGCGTAACAGGAATTTTATTTTTCCCGTGGGAACACGGATCGTATTTGACAGAGGTGTTCAAAACATTGCAGATAAAAACCAATATAGATAATGGGTGTATAAGCCCTTCAAGACGTTTTTATGTTGGAGCTTGAAATATATATTTTCAGTCCGAAAAATATCAACGCATTTCTCTTTTATTTCCTGAAAAATAACATATAATTGTAAAAATTAAAGCAAAACACACACGTATTAATTTTTTTTCCTGTTGTATTTATTTAACCAACTTAAAGGTAATTTGCGACTCAAACCTTGGTTCTTCCCAAGCTTATGGATTTTTCCTAGTTTAAATATTAAAAAGTTTCGAACAAGAGTTACCCTTTGAAGTGAAAATTCGAATATTAATACTTACCTTGTACCTTTTATGTAACATGCATGATCTCATAAACAATAATTATGCGCGTTTTCAACATTAGAATTTTACACCTGCAAGGTAAAATTATAAATACTTGATTTACATACATAAATAAACCCGAGGCTATTTTCCTAATGAAAAATTTATTAGGTACACACACCAACTTAATCGATATTTCGGTCGTGTTTAATTATTAACATAATATGCAGAAAGGGAAATAATAAACATGCCTAATATTAATATTTTTCAAGAATACATGATTAATATTGATTAGTTTTATACTTTTATCAAAATAAATTAGGAAATTAGTTTCAGATATAACATGAGAATTTAACTAACTCCCATTTTTTCGGTTATTGTTTAAAACAGTTTAGGTTTCCCAAAAGCTCTAGACTCTTTAAGGACTTAATAGGAAGACCAATTTAGAATTAATTTCCACTATTTTGACCTTTAATCTAAAAAAATAGGTCAGGTGGATTTAAGTCCGGAGGCTTTGGAGACGCTGTTAGGTTTACCCGTTTACCCCCCCTGCAACTAATGTTGGAGCATGAGGCCACGACAGCAGCCTCTGGATTCAGTCAAAACAAAACCGGAGATATTCTCTGAAGCAGGGGTTTTCACACAGAAATCTTCCGTCTAATGAAAAAAAAACTGCACAATAGGTTAATTCTGGCCGCGCCAAGGAAAAAAAAAAGTCCGGAGATTGTGTTGGGGATAAATTGCTTGTATGCAAAAAAATGTGTCTTGTAGTAATTCAAACCAAACATGGGGCTATTTTTGTTTAAATTTAACGTAGTTGCGAATTAGTTAAGAAATTATGGGTTTAAATCCGGAGATCGAGCTGTCTAACGACAGCGTGTTTCTGAAAAAAAATATGCTTCGTATTAATTTCCCTCTGCTGCTTCTTGTAGTGTTGCAGACTGATTCTGAATCTTGACCATTCAAAATTATTCAAAGAAAAATCACAAAGATTTCTTGGTACTGGTACCATTATAATTTTCCAATCTCCCCCCTCCTCTTTTTATTAGGTTAGGTGTAAATTACTTTCTAGTTATCTTGTCCTGTCATTTAATATTTTCTAGGCAGATTCTCGACTCTTGATTATTTTTAAAGAATTAGGACCCTGTCCTACTACTGTTCGAACTCCCTTTTTTGCTACCAAATTCTTGAAATGAGACTGAATTTTTCTTTGATAACTTCCATAATTTTTTTGTTCCGAAATCTAAGCCGTAACAACCAAATACATGAAGAAGATCCATGATACATGTCTCTGATGGTTGTCCTTCCGATAACTTTGCAAACAGTATCTGGTAGCTAACTTGACACGTGAACAATGCCAATGTTTGTAAGTGAAACTTTTTTGGAAATTTCCAACATTCCATGTCCTGTACCAAATATTCTCAATCATGTTTAGAATAATTTAATTTATTTACTCAAACATCTACAGACCTTTCTTTAATAAAAAAATGTATATAAATTTGTTTTTCGTTACATGTTGTGTATGGTTGAGAATAAATACAGTCGTCAGTTTAAACATAAAATCAATATTTTCACCTTGAACTTTTTACTTTCCTGAGTTTGCAATCAAAGAAGTATTGCATCGAATACAAACCCTTAAGTAAACTTCTGATTGTTTTACGCGTTCATGTTCGACTGAAACGTCATTTGCAGGACGGTAGGAGAACAGTAGGATTCGATCCGTGATTCATTTGGTTGCCAAATGCAGATGCTATCTCGAATAACCGCTACTTTATGCATTAGATGATTGAAACAGCAAAACAGCTACACACAATATAATAAACCGTTCATTTTGGCATACGTAGAAAGCTGTAAATTGAAGTTGAACTTTATTACAGTGTTGGACTACTCGGACACTCCAGAAGTTTATTATAGCTCGTAAAATTTACCTATTTTAGTTCGCAACGTGATGCACTTACAAAGGTTTTGCCAGTAAGACTAATAAATTGTGGATTCTGTGAAGTTTACAGCTCGTGTTTATTGCTCTACAACGATTATAATCGTAGATCTTCGTTAATTATTAATTAATTAATGGTTTTGGAATCTGAATCAGACTCGGTTAGGTTGTTTTGTGTTATTTAAGCCAACTGCTTGTTATAAAACAAAATCAGAAAAGAGGATTTAGGTACCACTCGCGAACGCGGTCATTTTATGACGAACTCATAAAAAAGACATAATTTTAGGCCTAGTCCTAAACAGTTGCTAGATCAGAATGTCATAAAGTTTGTTATAGATTCAGGAAACGTTTTTTGATAAAAAAAATCTCATAAATTACATCCCTCAACTTTAGGGTTTAGAATTTTTTGAAAGTGGTTGCTCATAAATTTAGTCATAAATTTCTTGTAAGTTGAACGTCATATGTTAATGTCATAAATAAAACTTGTTACGTTTCTAAAGTTTTGTAATCAAAAATGACTTTGTATGAACACGTACGTATTCTACTCTTGGTGACTTCCTAGATACGTGTCCGTATATTAAAGCGAAAACGGGGTCAAAACCGTTTGTACCAAACACGAGACACGGCTTGATCCACCAGGATGTTGTTGCTATGATCCACGTCTCTAACCATTGTTGCATGGGCCTAACTAGTGGGGGGGAGTTATGACCGGGCGCAAGTTTCTGACCAATGAGAAAATTGGACGAAGTTTGACAACTGCCAAACTACCCCACGCAACAATCTGAACCACAAAAACGCGAAGGTGGCGCAGGTCTCGTTAGGTCGACAAAGGAGCACGCGCACTTGTTCGGTTCGAATCCGTTCGGTTCGGAACGGAACCGTCTCGTTCGGTTTGAATCGGTCCAAACATCCGCGCACTACATCAGTCTCCTTCAATTCTCGAGGTTGGTTTCAAAAGCAAGATATATTACCTGTCAATATCAAGGCACCCTACGTTTACCTATAGACTGATTGGACTTTCGGAATTTTTTGCCATCTATAGTATACTTGGACTGAACCGAACGGGACGAAAAGGATGGTCCCGTACCGAACCGACGTAATGCGCAGGCTGCTATTCATTTTCCATGTTTTTTTATTTTTGCTGATCGGACGGTTCCGAACCGAACGGAACCGAACCGAACAAGTGCGTGTGCTCCTTTAACGCTTATGCCTCCTTGATGAATCCGGCTGTAAGGCTTTTGGAGCACCCGTTAGTTTAGGAATATTTTGGGGTGGTCGATTTAAATTTTTATCCATTTATTTTTGGGTTTGAAACTTTTCGAAAGTATTAATGGGTTAATTGAGCTAAAACACTTTTTCTTAAATGGAAAAGTTTACGTCGTTAATTTTTGGTCTAGTTTACGACACTGTAAATTAATTGACTTTGAATGTACCTGAAAATCAATACTTTAGGGAGTATTATTATCGACATATTATTGCTAATAGGTTTTTGCTGTAACAATATTGTTATTCATAGCAAAACTCGAATCGGTTTGACACGCACACACCCACAATTTACATTTTTCTTTTATTATTCCAGGTAAAGGGGACTTCAAGCCTTCCGATTTAGATAGGTAAGTTTGTATGCCTGTAATTTGGTGAATTAGCGGCCGAGTTCACACCAATCAATACATGATTGCTAGCAATTAGTGGCTGATATTGCGATGATTTACTAATTACTTCCTGCGACTGCCAATATTTATAGCTTCCTGACATGCAAGTGCGCTATCAAATAGGCCATCCTTTCCGATTGCCGCTGTATAATTTGTGTCTTTATCAAGGAAATTTTTCATCCCTGCGCCCATCTTTTACCTTGACTTGCGGTTTGTTTGTTAAAAAGATAATTTACGACGTGATATCCCCGTCAAAACTCCTCCGTATTCGTCTTGTACTTGACCTGCTGTTTTGGCTTGATAACGCTCTTATATCACTTTGTAACACGCACAATTACAACCGGTTTCTTTGCGAGAAATGATAAGGTTGAAAGTTTAATTGGTAACATTTTTCACTACAAAAAACTCGAGTAACAGAAAATTGCAACTTTATTTTCTAGGTTTGTTCGTTATCGGAATTGTAATGAGGACTTGTATTGAAATACCCCTTTGGCAATGAATGCAAAGCTTTCGTACTTATTCTGATCACGGTTTGGTGTTTACTCGCAGTGTAAAAGTGTACACCACGTTTTCATTTGTGGAATTTGTTCGCAACATGTCTACAAAAAGCTTCACGTTTTTTAACCTCTTTCCGGAGATGAATTTTACGTCATTGCAGTGTTGTTTAATACAGCAGCGATGAACGGAAATTGATTTTCAATTTTCTTTGATGTTAAAGCAACTGTTACAATCAATAAAATTATTAATTATTAATTCACGGCTATTTAGTTACGTTTGTGGACTTATTTTAGTTTATAATATTTTATTATTTTCCAAGAATATAAATCAATATTACAGAATATTCCATACGCAAGGGATAGGAAAAAATAGGTCAATTAAACCCTTAAGTTCTAAGAGATATAATATTCTATACACCCTTCTCAATCCTAAAGACGAAACTAATGATTTGCTAAAATCGGGTGTTTATAAATTAAATTGTTCAGTTTATAATTCAGTCTATACAGGGTGCCCAAGAGGTAAGAGATTCGGTTAAATGATCACCATTGAAATTCTATAAATTTTGCGCAGTTTTCAGTACAGGCTGAAAAATTTTCAGGTTTGATTATTATAGCGGAAAATGGTTTTGACACATCTTGAACACCCTGTACAGAACAAACCCATAAAAAAATGTACCGCGCAAATGAATGAAGAAATTGAGTTCATAGAAGCTGATCAAGTAGGTGCTACGTAAATTGTTATTCAATTTATGTTAGGTATAATATGCTTTTGAGAATGACACGTCGATGTGAAAATTATTTACAACTGAAATTGTTAAAATAAATAGGGCGCCTTTTAACAAGAATAGAATCACTTTCGTAATACTCGTACTGGTTTAGTTATGAAATTGTCGTAAGAAAAAAAAATTATGAAGTAAACAAAAATTCCCTGAATGTCATTTAGATTAAATTCTGAATAATATTTTGTTTAATAAAAACAAGATCTCCATAAAGCAAGTCATACGAAACGCAATTTGAACTTGTCGTATAATTTTTATACGAATACCTAATTTATGTTAATCCAAACCCATCTAAAAGTATTTTTCTTTACTTTTATTGCAAATATTCGTTTCGTATTCATTTGGGCAATCGTAAAAGCTATAACGTTAACAGAAAATGCCGGCCGTAATTTCAGAAAGCTCCCAGTACAGTGGATGCATGTCGTGGTTAACTAGAAGGTCCTACTTTACGACCCAATCTGTTAAAACGTTTGTCTTTATTTTGTTTTTACGCGATTTCCTGCTGAATACCTAATTTATACTTTTTTCTTGTCTATATATACGAAACTTCATTTTCCTTAAACTCATTTAATCAATTTAGCGCCTTTCAAATTAATTTTGGTCCTTATAAGCTATAACTTATGATTAGGAAATAAATATTTCCTTTTTCTGTCTTGTTTTCCTTCTTAATGCTTATTTTATCCAATAAACTGTGATCAAAATGTTTCTCAGCGGTAAAATAACGTGAAAAAAGGAGGCACTCTTATAGAAACAAGACAATCAGAGAGCTCCTCACATATTATTTGGGCGCGGGGATGTCACATATTTATATCCCCGAAAGAACATAAAAGCTCGCGGCATGTTTATATTGGCAGAGCTGCCTTATCATAGCTATTTTGATAAGGAAGCAGAGGAAGTATTCCGCCGCCAAGTAAATCAACTTTTAAACAATTCTCGACCTTAGGGTTTATCATTTTAAGGGTGTTTCAGCGACCCACACAGCAAGCCTGTAAGTGTTGCTCTTTTATTCATTTTCTTCTAAGATATGCCGAAATAAAGTGTGATTTCTGAAACTTGTTTCGCGCAAAATGTCAACTAAATTTTCGCTTCCAATTTTATTTCTTCCTTGTAAGGTACACGCACTATGTAAAACCATAAAACCCTTGAAGAGAAAAAACCTCTAGTTTGAAACAAACTTTAAAAAAATGATTTGTTTTGCAAACGATATTTTTCAGTGAAAAACTCGATATAGAAAAGAATTCGACGGGTCCTGGGGGGATCCCCGCCGATGCGATTTACACGACGACCCCTCGAGGCGGACGTGGTCATAACAGCCCGGAAGCCATGAAGGTACGTCTCGCCGCCATGGTGCTGCAACCCCCAACTAGAGTGTAGCACTGCACCTTCCGGCCGGAGCGCGGTCGACCCGCCACGGTCATCGAATATGAGTGTTAACTGTTTTGAAATTAGCCAAAGACTATTATATTATATAATATCGAAATGTTGACGATTATACATTACCTAAATTGACGAGTATTAGAGAAAAAAAAAAAAATAAGAATGAAACTGTAGTAGACGTGAATAGTGTTAATCACTACGCTCGTTGTTATCTGTGGTACCACCCTTATTTGTTCGGATTTTTCGAAAGTTGTGGAACTGACTGTAGTTATTTCGTGTAAATTGATTGGTTGATTAGATGGTTTCGAAAGCGTCGCTGCTGCCACCAATTTTTGTGTCTTGATCTCACTCTCTTTCTTTACAATTTACAAAACATTTAATCATGAAAGAAATTTTAATGTATGTACGTTTTACATTACAGTGTAAACTTATTATTATATTTAGTTATACGCTATCCAGAATACACTGCCGTGAATTATCATTATTCACTAGTGAATCATGAAGAGCCTACGCTATAAACGGCCCCCATAAATGTAGTTCTGATACCAATTTTAATTCGTTATACGAAAAATGTTTGCAGTTACCTCTTTAAAGCATAAACGGATCAAGTTGCGTGAGCTGGTACTTATACTTGCTCTTATGTGGAATCAGGATTCTTCGCAACTGCCGTCTATTTCATCGAAAAGCACAACAGATCAACAATAACAACAATGCTATAATAATTTTTTTAAATTCTAAAACCTGAAGTTTTCACATTCATCTCTAGATTTACAATCATCCTGCACCGTTCAATTCGCACGTATAGTAGAACCTACACGTTTATTTGTGTCTTCGTTTCCAGCACCAAAAATTTATTTTAGTAGTATGTAATGAATATTTTTTATACTTTTTTCTTTTCAATGGTTGTGTTTTTGCCAAACTGTAAATTTTGTACATTTTTGAAATTACTATTCATCCCCCTATTTTTAAATTCGGGGTGGTTTCTTGAAGTAAGTTTTCCCATTCATCTCTACAAGCCTATTCCAGTTGGTAGGAGAACCAATACCTTTCTTTATTTGCCTTTTAATTTGATCCCAGACGTGTTTAATTAGATTAAAGTCCGGGGAATTTGAGGGCCAATCTCTTATATGTTTTTGTACTTCTTGAAGCACTTGCCGTACATCAAAATAAAATTGTTTCCAATTTTTCAAATCTTACTTTTTTATCCTATGCCGTCCTAATCACACTGACGTAACCTACTCTTTATTGTGTCTAAATTTTTTTTTGAATTATTCCACTACCTATAATTCAATTATCAAAAGCGTAACCCAGTTTTTATTATTTTAAGAACGACTTTTCTGTTAGGGGTCATGTTGGGTCGGAAAGGTCGGTTTAACTATTAAACAATCCTTCGAATAATTGTTTGTGTTTAAATATTCCATTGAGCCTCATCACCACAGAGTTGACAAATGTCAATCAACAATTTTTAAAATAAACTACTGATTATTTTACTTTTGGTTTTTTGTCGCCATGTTCCCTTTGTGCGGACGTGATCACGTGATATATCGATTTTGACACTTCTACCCTGCCTTACCTTGGTATTAATTGTTAAAACCTAAAGGTCTGCTATGTCGATGACGGACTGTCTGGCAGGAGTTGTCTGTAGTCACCTACATCTTCTCTTGCCAAACACTATACCCTTCTTACGATACGCACCGTGTTTATTTATTCTTACAGTCTTCCAGTACTTCCTTTCATTTTGTGCCATCAGGATTGCTTCGTTCTGGCTTAACGCCGAACGTTAATAATGGAAACCAAATCCTACGGCCAGTATATGCTTTTCATTAGACTTCCGACTTTTATCCTGCGCCGTCCTAAACACACGCATATGGAACCTACATGATTTATACATCTTTACTTCTTCGCACCTCCTTCCATATTTTTAATCTTTTAAGAATCGTTTCGAGGAGTTTTCTATTCAAGCTCGTGGTAGGTTAAAATAATTTGATAATCGACGAATACCAATTAGAGTTTGATTGAAAGAATCTAAAAGAAAATGGTTGCCGATTGGAACAAAAAAGTGACAGTAAATCAGCTTTTTCTTTACATCGCTGAATATATTTTCAAAAGTCGGTGAATGTAAAATGGAACGCACTGTACATATTTTTTGTTATTTCTGTTATTTTTTTTTTAAATTTGAAGATTCTTTAGAGAAATATTTTTTGATTAAAATCGAAAACATTTTAAAATAGTATATTTCTATAACAGTTTATTGGATAATAATTTTGTTTAGTACTAACTGAAAAATAAAAGAGAGATCAAAAAAGAAAACCGGTATTTTTACAAACTGTTGCGCATTTTGGTGGCAGCGTCGCGTTGCTTTATGTACCTTTATTTAATTTTCAAAACAGCTTTCACGTATATCACTGCCATTTGTACGATGTTTGACCACAAATCTGCACTGAAAGCTTAATCCTGGAACTGAATTTTTGTTTTTGTGTGTTAGTTTAAACGTTTTTTGCTTATTAACCAGGTTTTAGATTATGTTAGGTGTTGTGCTTTATCTCGACCAATTGGTTTGAGAGAAATATTTTAGTGAAAGAATTTTTAGATTTGCACCATGTTTTCTGTTTTTATTTTCTCAATGTGTGTTTATGTTTTTTTCTTATTTTATCAAAGCAGTTTTTTCCTTTACAATAGTAGAAAAAATAGAGGAATTTTAGTTTAAAGCTGCTTTTTTTTAGAATTATTTTTAAATGTTATTAAAGGATGACAATAATAATGATAAAGTAGTTTATAAACTACCATTGCATGATGTATAAAGAATTTAATCTCTATTTTTTCTATTAGTTCATTATCTCATTCCGATTTAACATAACGATTAAGTATTTTTGTGAAATTTAAAAAAAAACTGTAAAAGTTTGAATCATGAACACACTAATAATCGCACCTTTCTTGCACCTTGTTGCAAATGATCGCACTAGCACTTCTAACACTTGCTTGATGATGAATATTAGAATAGAAAAGGGGGTGGTTATTCCACTTTAGATTTAATAAAAAAAAGGGGGAATCACCACAACCTAGATAAACACTTCTCACCAATTTTGTTTTTGCACACTTTTATTTTAATTCTACACAAAAATTAAAATCGAGCAGGTGATCATTCAAAAAAAAAAGCTGCTCTGTTTTAGATCACACTGTACATATCACTGACACTAGTATTTCTACACAGACTCCCGTCCTGAGCACATTTTCAAACCACCTCACTTGATTCTAATCCTGTGGTGTGGCCTGTCGTCGTCGAGGATCGTCGCATTTTTTTAAAAACTCATTCATCCATTCATTATTATTGTAAAATTAAATTTATTAATTTTTTATGTGAGAATATACGAAAAATGATTTTTTAGGAAATTTAATGCGAGAGTATAAGTAAAATTTCTTTTGTATATTCTCACATATATGAACATACTAACACGGTCTAACATGATGCTGTAAATATAGCCTACAACACACACATTCAAAGGTAGAAGTAGTTTAGAAGATCATCAGAAGGAAGAAAATATCTACTCAGGCCTTAATTCGACTGTCCGGCAAAATAGGTCCCATACCGTACCCTACGAATCAGATGAAATAGAAAATGGTTTAAAATTGCGACATGGTGATGGAAAATATCATAGTTATCATAAATACCATTCGATTAGAAAACCGACCGATGTCGATGACGGTGAAAACTTTTCCAGTTTTAATACAATCGCAGCTAGATCGCATAGAGCCTCGTTACCGGCTGATAGTAAATACGATCGTCGATCGTCTTTGCAAAATAGTAAAAAATATCATAAAAATAAAGATGGTAATAAAGCCAGACCAAAACCATTGCAGGTTGGCGAGCACGAACAGTACTACAACCATATTTTTCCTGTTAACCCGCATCATAATAAAAATACACGTACTGATATGTATTTTCAACCCAGTACTCTAGATCGTGCTGAACTGTAAATATTTTTCATTAGCGACTTTTGTTAGTTGTACATTATAATTATGATGTGTATATAATTATATAAGACGTAAATTATAATAGCAGTCGGTTCAACATTCAAACTCAAAGCCGAAAAAAAAACTTCTTCTTAAACGAAGAATTTATACAAGGGTGGATTGTAATTTTTTTCAACAACCACCTTTGTGTAAAATTTATAATAGAATTATATAAAAACTAATACTTCTAAGTAGAATATAGACAGAATATTTATTGGTCTATGTATTTATATTTATTTTGCTAATTTTCTTCTCTTTTATTTTTTCTAACTAACCATTGCACTAACCACTAACTTGGTTCACCAATTTTTTTTATAATAATCATACGTAACCTTATAATTTTAAGTAATTTAGTGATCTCGTATTATATTTAAAGAAAAACACTGGTAAGTGAAGCAAAAATTCTAAACTTTTACAATTCTGTTCCCTCTTTTTCCAGTGTCCAAGTTTAATTTAAAATTTCCACGAATAAGGGCAAATTGTGGGTATTTTAATTATTTCCCCTTTAATGGAAAACCTCAAAAATTACATGAAACACCCTGTATATACAAATATAACCGTGTTTATCTGGAATCCGCACCCTCAAAATAATAAAACTTTCTACTTTAATCATTGATTTTATATTAAACAAATTGATTGGATAATCCTACTTCGAATAGCTTTATGCAATAAATATTTTGAAATAATTTCAAAAATATTGCGTAAAAGTAAAAAATGATTCACATTACCCCCACGTACTGATATGGTCAACTGTTTTCTATCTTCGACGCAACGATTTTATTTATTATTTTATGTTATCTAAAACTAATATAAACTCAATGATTCTTTGTTATTTCGCTTTTAAGTTTTCATCTCAGTCGCAGTCTGCTAGATTTTTTTTATTTAAAATCATTTTGTTTTTTTAATGATGTGCTTGTACTTAATTCTCAGTGGCGGAGTCATTAGGCATTAGGAATTTGTTGTACTTATACTGAATATTGGGTGTAAGTGGCAAGCAACTCTAATAGTTTTTATACCAAAGACGAGCACTGTCCCGATGTCGCCGCCACTGTTTTATACCAAAAAGATACTAGTTAAATAATAGTTTAGGAAAAATAAAATCGATTCTAGTATAAATCTATTAGAACTACCAATTAAATTATTTATAATTGAATGTGATGTTACAATAATAAGAAAATAAAAAATCAAATGTACGTTAAAACTTCATTACGTGCTTTAAATGTAAAAAGGACATTTTTATGTATGTTATTCAAAATATGTTTATTATTATTG
Organism: Hemicrepidius hirtus; assembly: GCA_963082805.1. Classification (NCBI taxonomy): domain Eukaryota; kingdom Metazoa; phylum Arthropoda; class Insecta; order Coleoptera; family Elateridae; genus Hemicrepidius; species Hemicrepidius hirtus. The sequence continues at coordinate 31,667,812 of OY720162.1, forward strand.
TTCTTTTTAATAAAAATATTTAAATATTTGTGACGATGAGATGAATTATCAAACCAAGATTATATTATTATGAATGCTAATGTTTGTTTCTATTGATATCTTTAGAAATTGTAGACATTATTTTCAATGTGAACATTATGTGTTCTTAATTAAATATTATTACAAAAATTAGTTGTTTTTGAACTAACCCAGAAGAAAGCAACCCTACAGCTTTATGCAAGTTAGACTTCGTTTAAATAATGGCGGGAATTAAATAAAAATTCAAATTTAAATTGGCGGGGATTTATAGTAGCGCATCTGTATGGGAGTAGTTCAATTAGCAAATTCAAAAATTCAATATTAGCGCTACCTAACGTAGAGCAATAGAACTACCATCTCCATCCCCACTCTTTCCATGTTGCAAACCTTTCAGTGTTTCAGTAACTGTCAGTAACCATCTTAAACGTCACTTTTACCACTTATTTGCAAGTTTTTTATTTTTATTAATAGTTGATTACTCGCAAATGATTAATAAGTGTCTGTTATTTCGTCAGAATGTTTTATAATCAAGCTTAACTTAAAAGGTAAGTAAATAATTATAGTTTCCATAAAGACGTAAATTTTATTGGCCTTAGTTCAAGTCTAATTTTTGACCCTATGTCAAATGAATCATTATGCAAGGTTAATTTGTTGACAATATCAAAGTTCTAGTTATAAATTTGCTTGGATATCATCAAATAAATGCAATAATACATTTTGCTTCAGATAGTTTAAGGGGAATAACAACAAATTGGTTTTTCTATCAATTTGCAACAAGATAGTAAGTTTGGTCATTTCCTGTTGATAGGAAGAATATTTTAATAGTTATCACCCAAAATGTTAATTCCTCATCCTGTTTTTCTATCCCATTGTCCAACTCTTCTTCATTATATTAACACAATGTATTCGTGTTTTAGTGGTTCCGACATGGGATCAGTTTGGAAAAGACTGCAACGAGTGAATAAATTAGCAGTTAAGTTTCAATTTACTGTCTCATATCATCAATTATCCTTTGAATTTTCTCCAAAATGGTAAGTCTTTATAAAAAGCATTTTAAAAAGATTGTTAATGAATTAAATTTTCAGGGAGCCTCACAAATTATCAATAGTTTGGTCGAGGAGATCTCGACGTGTGATATCAACCCCAATGCAATGGGAGCCAACGCTCCAAAATGCTTACAAAGGCCTCGTTGTTTGGCCTTTGCCCGAAAATCATCAAGTTTCTGTTACACTTTTTAAAGACCCTCGAACTAATGAGCTTGAAGATAAAGATTGGAGTTTTATTATTGAAGATGTAAGTAGTTTTCCTTTTAAATATTTGCTTTCCATATCATATTGATTAATAGCTTGTGATAAGCTGAAGCAAAAATAGACCATGTCAATGATGATGTCCTTGATACTACCAAATGAATATTTTAATGATTTTTTTACTTGAATAATCCTTACTTATCTAGTTTAAGTCTGAGACAATTAAGATATTATATAATCTTTTACCGTATTAAGTAATGAATAGATAAAGATATGGTTTGTTTACTTTCAGGTTGCTCCTACGGGTAAGAGACGGCAATTAGCAATAGCGCATGTGAATATGCGAAAATATGCAAGCGTGGAATCAACACAGCATCAGTTGCAGTTGTCCTTTAAACCAACTAGCAAAAAAATAACTACAGCTAAGTTGGAATGCACTTTATCATGTGTATTTCTCAGAGAAGGCAAGGCCACGTAAGTTAATTAGATTTTTTTTAACATTTATACAATTTTTTTATTTGTTATTTTATTTTCAGTGATGAAGACATGCAATCAATGGCTTCCCTTATGTCGGTGAACAACAATAGTGATATAGCACCGCTTGAAGATTTTGAAGATGAAGATTTCTCATTAAGTGATAACTCAATGAAAAATAGCATAAACGAAGTTACCCAACAAATCCACCAAATGACAAATAGCTTATCAGGGTCTGATTTTGCAAGTACCCCTATTAGTGGTAAGTTTGAACCCAATTGAAACAACCCCTGATTATTTAAATATTCCCTCATTTTTGCAGTAAATAGCATTCAATCATTAACAAGAGATGATAAGACACCAACAGCTGAAACTTTTTCTCCCCTTTCGGAAAAACCAAAGATGCCGCCGTCATACCACATCCCTCTACCAAAGCAAAGTGATTTTAATCTAACAGATACCGATCCATACTCAGATTTGTGTTCAGAACAATTGGAAAAATTAGATAGTTTAGAGGAAGAATGTGAGAATGATTGTGCAAGCCCTCCAAGACCTAAAAATGTAAATCTTAAATTACAACCATTGGATCTTAAAATCAACGAACCTAAAGAACTTATTAAACCACAACAGAAACTTACAACACCTGGTAAGGAATTAAAAAAATTTTTAAGGGGTATTTTATTTAAAAAAAAAATTTAAGGTCAAGATTTATTAGAATGGTGCAAGGAAATGACAAAAAATTATGCTGGAGTTAAAGTAACAAACTTAACAACTAGTTGGAGGAATGGAATGGCTTTTTGTGGTCTTATACATCATTTTAAACCCGAATTGATGTAAGTTTCATTAACACGAAATTAAATTTTGGATTGAGTTTTTGAATTATAGAGACTTCAATTCTCTTTCGCCACATGATGTAAGGGGTAATTGTAAGAAAGCTTTCGATGCCGGTGATACATTAGGAATTCCAAGAGTTATTGAACCTTCTGATATGGATATGTTAGCAGGTAAATTGTTTTTTTGTAAAGCATTCATTTTTGATATTCCAATATCGTATTTTTATTTTCAGTTCCTGATAAGTTAGCTGTGATGACTTATTTATATCAGTTGCGTGCACATTTTACCGGTCATGAGTTAGAAGTACAGCAGATCGGAAAAACCTCAGATGAGAGCAGTTACATGATAGGAAGGTTTAACACTGATAACGATACGGATGTCACCATGCAATTGTTTGGACAGGAAATTATTAATCTTAGAAAGGCTAAACAACAACAACAGGTTTGTTTTTTTTTTTCCTTTAAAGTGTATAAATCTTAAAAATTTAATTTTTCCGATAATAGGCAACCAGAATCTCTGAAAAAGACACAAAAAGAGAAACACCAGAACGAGACAAAGAAAAATTATCAAACAAAGAAAATCAAGCGAATCAAAATCAAAATTCAGATCAAAAAACTCCAGTGGAAAAATTACGCTTACCATTAACTATAACAAATGATCCAGCAGAAAATTTCAAAGAACCAAAGGAAAAATCTCCAACTTCTGTTAAAGATGTCAAGGAAATTATTTTGGCAAGTTCGAAAAATATTTTAGGAAAAGTCTTGTCTCCATCCAAAGATAAATTAGGGCAAAATGTTAATAAAAAAACTGAAGTTAAAAAACCAATTCTGATGACCAGACGTGAATTATGTGATCCTTTTGGTTCTGATGATGAAGATGAAAGCATGCAGGTACCATCAAGCGATAAACCCAACAATCACACTGGGGAAGTTAATGGAATCGGGGAAGAAATCAAAGGAGGGGATGGTAAAGAAGGAAGTTTAGAAAACAAAGGAACAGAATTACCAATGCCACCTTCGGTAAGTGTAGAAAAAGTTTGAGAAAGTTTTGGTTTTTAGTTTGAGAAAGTAGAAATTTTCTTTTTATTAACAGACAATCCTTTTTGGGCATTAATAATTTTTTTTGGCATATTATAATTTTTTAATTTTGTGTGAAGGTTTGGTTGCGTATTAAAACGTTTTTTACCCGTATTGCGCAGCAGTTATTATCAAGGCACACTGAGCAAATAGAGAGAGCGCGACAGCTTCTTGAGCAGGTTAAACGAGATGGGCCCACTTCTCCCACAAAGGTAGGTAGCACCTTTCCTTTGCGTTTTTGTGTTGCATGTCCAACCCATACTAGTATCCAAAATTTTTGTTGTTAATTTATTTGTTATGTGTACGAAATGTAATAATTTGTCATATTTATGGTAATGACAAATTGTTTCAAGATTTAACATTGTATAAAAAATTATAATATATTTTTTGTTGCATCAAGGCATTGTCAGATGAGGAAAGACAAGCTCAGTTACGCGAACGCGCCAGAAGACTCATAGCTGAAGCTCGGAAAGGTTCAACTCCTACCACTGAAATTATTCGTGCATCTAGTCCTGAAACATTGAGAAGCATGGGAGATACTGAAGACAGATTATTCAGAATGTCTGAAGAGATTAATCGGCTTGAAAGACAAAGTAGTATAGGTAAACATCTTTATTTTATTTTTTAACCAAATGTTCAAACTTGGGGCGGTTCAAACCCTGGAACTGGATAATTATTTTTTTTATTTTTTTAAAGAAATAATTTTTAAATTAATTTTTTGAAAGTCTTTTATAGATGTATAGTCAAATTAATTTTTATTCTTAATGTTATTAATTTTTTTGTTACAGAATCTGAGAAGAATGGTAATATTCTAAGTTCAAGGTCTCCTACTCGTAGTCTGGGGGAAAACTCTGGAAAATCTAGTCCTAGCAATAAAGAAAAATCTCCTGAGAAGTTACCAGAAGAGTTGGGGTTGACAGGGGTGAGTATTTAAATTAAAATAGTTGTAGGAAGAAAAAGGCAAAAAACCCAGAGGGCGTAAAAGATTTTTTTTATATGTGTTACTAAACTTTTATGACAAAATCCTATTTCTTATTCCAGATGGCAATTGATGTACAGTCATGGATAGACCAAGAACTGGAAGACTTAGAAAGAGAACAAAGTGCCATCGATACACAAGCAGCCACTTTAGAAAAGCAATTAAGATCTGTCATGGAAGCTCCACATAGCAACAGTGAAGAGGAGGATGGCCTCATGACCCAATGGTTCACGCTTGTTAATAAGAAAAATGCGTTACTGCGCCGACAAATGCAACTTAACATCTTGTAAGTTTTTTTACTCCACCCCTAAACCTTAATCTCACTCCTTTCATTGTTCATTCTCCTTCTTTTTACCCTCCACCTCGCTCTCTGTTTTTTCTCTCTTCCACTCCCTCTCCCATGCTTCACCTCTGCAGCTCTCTAGTCTCTGCCATTCATCCTTGTACTTCTCTCTCTCTTTCTTTTCTCTCTCTTTTTATCTCTCTCTTTTTTTTGCTCTCTCTCTTTTTTCTCTCTCTCTCTTTTTTCTCTCTCTCTTTTTCTCTTTCTCTCTCTCTTTTTCTCTTTCTCTCTCTCTTTTTCTCTTTCTCTCTCTCTTTCTCTCTCTTTCTCTCTCTTTCTCTCTCTCTCTCTTTCTCTCTCTTTCTCTCTCTTTCTCTCTCTTTCTCTCTCTTTCTCTCTCTTTCTCTCCCTTTCTCTCTCTTTCTCTCTCTTTCTCTCTCTCTCTCTCTCTCTCTCTCTTTCTCTCTTTCTCTCTCTCTCTACCTCTCTCTCTCTCTTTCTCTCTCTCTCTTTCTCTCTCGTTCCTTTAAATTGTGTATTTCTTTCTCTTTTCACCTCAATAGTCCTCTCATTACTGCACTTTTTACCCAAGTCCTTCCAGTTCTTTAATCCTGGATTCTGCTTCCTTGCACCCATTTACTCTTTTATTCCCCCCCCATCTCTTTTGTTTGTTTTTTGTTTTATTTGTTATTTAATCCATATTGTATTAATTACAGAGAAAAGGAGAGTGACTTGGAAAGAAGGTACACAATGTTGAATCATGAGCTTCGAATGAGTCTTTCAATTGAGGACTGGAGAAAAACAGATGAACAACGAGCAAGGGAGGCATGTCTGCTTGAGGAACTTGTGCAAATTGTGAATAAACGAGATGAACTGGTCCATCATCTTGATAGCCAAGAAAAAGCGTAAGTTTTTCCCCTATTTACACTTTCATTTTTTTTTAATCTAAACATATACAGGATCGAAGATGACGATCTAATTGAACACGATTTATCTCAAATGGAATTACAGCGAAAAGAAAAATGTGTCATACAATAAATAAAATTGGTTGTGCTTACTAGTACGACCTTTTATTAAACAAATTCTAATCTACTTGGGGTAGACCTGTGATGCATGAGCTATATTGCATTGATTCGAAAAAAAAAAGTGTTTAATTGTACTAACACAAATTTGGAAAAACGTTTCTGTATTAAAAAGAGTACAGAGTTTTTTGTAACAATAAAAAAAATTGTAGCTCAACTTAATTAATATTTTAAGCGGCTCTAAAAATTAAAAAAGAAGTTGGGCTTAAAAAATAATTTACCAAAATTTTAATTTAAAAAAAGACATAGCTTTAATGTATCTCACTTAGTTGTTTAGTTTAATTTATTAATAATGAAGGACAGTGAGGAATATTTATTTATTTTTCTTCTATCGTTAATGGTTTTTCTTTTCACCACTAAAGGCGGATCCGGAATTAGAGCGTCGCGCGGCATGTGGCTCGCGGTAAACCCCATCTAACCAATCAGAGATTAGTAATACTAGCATCTAACCAATCAGAGACTAGTAATACTAGCCTGTGATTGGTTAGATGCGGCGTATCACGTTCTGCATGCCGCTTGCCGCGTCGATTGTAGACCCACCTTTACACTGTTCTTTTTTTTCCTCTAAACTGGGTAGTGAGATAAAATAATTTTCACTTTTTCTTCTTCTGGTTAAAATTATCGAGAAATGTTTTTGTTCTTCTTTTTTTTTTGGGCAGAAATTGCCTAAACTTTTTTTATAAAAACAGACTCCCTCCAGATTTTAAATATTGGTTGTTTAGTTTCTTCTTAAATGTGATTTTGATGGAATTAAAATTTTTTTGTGTAATAATAGGGAACTCGAATACTCGAAGATTTCACTTTTTGGGCAAAACATTTGTAGGCCTTTTCTGTGAGCTTTAACTAGTGCAATATTTACCCCCATAATGGTGTTACTACTTCAACTTTTTCTTTTGTAACCAGTTGTGAGGAAGCTTTTGCGTGTGGTATCCAAACTGAATTAATTTTTTCTTGGGTTATTCGGGTAGGTGCTAAATTGGGATCAATTTGTAATCGCCATTTTCAAAAATTATAAATTGATCTTCCAAGCTTTTTTTTTCCCCAATAGATTTGCTGCATGGATCGTTTAAGTACAATATTTTATGTGATAAACATTTAAGTTTTAGTGTGTAGTCATGCATATCTTTTATGTTAAGTCTGTTTAGTTTGGATTCCTAACGCAAATTGCATTATACGAAGGGTTGTAAAATAGTTAATGTGCTTCTTGTTACAATTCTTTGCCACTGTCACTGTTATATGTGAACTTAGCTGCGAGTTATACATATAAAGGAATTATCATTCGTTATATTTCATTACTCGTTGCGATAATGACTGTAGTATTTATTGTGTAACATGATTATTGTTAGCTAGCTTCATGGTTGTAATATAAACTTTTTTATGTGCATATTTGTATTAATGGGTAACTAATTAAGACTTAACTTCAGTTCGTGTACATAATTTGTGTATTAAAGTTCTTTATCAAAGACTTTATTTTTATTTTTAATACAAATTAGGGGTGTTTTTATTTTTACCAAAGGTTCCTTCTACAAACATTATCATCCCAAATAAGTTTTTGGGTAAGTAATAAATAACACAATTTTTTTGCTTTTCTTAAATACACTCTGTATACATTGGCATAATCTTCTCTCCTTTTCTATTGCTTTGTGTAGGTGTGTAGGCGTTTTTTTTTTAACTTTTATTTTATCATTTTTCTAGTTAATATTTTTCTAGTACAGTTCTTCTGGATAAACAAATTTTGTTACTGAAAAATGCTACCACAAATCATGAATTATTCATTATTTATGAATTTAAATATACAGGGATGCAACACTGTGCCCCTTAAGGTGGATCCGCACTTCATGCGGCACGCGGAAAACCGCATCTAACCAATCACAGACTAGTAATGCCATCTGTGGTTGGTTAGATGCGGCTTACCGTGTGCCGCAGATCCACCTTTACGCGGCATATGGTAAGCCACATCTAACTAATCACAGATGGCACTAGTAGTCTGTGGATCCGCAATTTTCGCGGCATGTGGCACACAGTAGCTGCATCTACCCAATCACAGATGGCACTACTAGTTTGTGGATTCGCGATTGGCGCGGCATGCGGCACACGATAAGCCGCATCTAACCAATCACAGATGGCACTACTAGTTTGTGGATTCGCGATTGGCGCGGCATGCGGCACACGATAAGCCGTATCTAACCAATCACAGATGGCATTACTAGTCTGTGATTGGTTAGATACGACTTACCGCATGACGCGCCAATTGTGGATCTACAATGCTTCGTAATTCATATTTTTCTATAAATAGAATACTCTGTATTTTATTACATAACATTACACTTGCCGTGCTTATTTTTTAAAATGTAACTTTATAGAGCTCTCTTGTAAAATTTTGAAATTCCGTTGCGGCGTTGCCAAGTCTTTCAAAACTTTTTGAAAAACTTCAATTTTACAAAGCTCCCCTGTAAAATTTACAGGGTCTGCATTTCTTCAGGTCAAACAGTTTATTTCTAAAAAATGTTAGCAGTCAGAACTAGGAATCTTGTAAATGTTTTAAATATACAGGGTGATTGTTACAACCAGTGACAAGTAAGTCGTTAGTCGTAGTTCTTCAAATTAAACAATTTTTCAAGTAAATTTTATTTACAAGCATGTAACTACTATCCTCCAGATAGGTGGTCTTGAGTGTACAGGGTGTTTGCTATAGCGCGTAATCCAAAGATTTTTTATTCTATTACGTCACGATGTAATTTTTCCTGTTACATCACTCGAATAATTGATTCGCAAGTAAATAAAAAAAGTTTTTTATAACTGATGCAAAATCCATTTTATTTATAAAAAAATAAAGGTACATTTAATTAAAAATATAATACTTTTCATATACTACGCTAGACACAATTATAAATATGGCATTTTAAATAAATATTTGTCCACGTAATTCAAACTTTTTAATTCAAAAACTTGTCCAAAAGACAAATAATTAAATTAAAATGTTCGAACCTGGTGCTCATTAAAATCCAGACTCATTGTCATTATGCGATCATGTTTCATCACGTAGCAAAATATTATTAAAGCTATTTACATACAGTTCCCTTAAAATTACGAACTGTACACGTTATTTATGCCTTTAATGTTATTTTGGTACTGGGAAAAACTAAATCTAATAGAAGAAAAAACTTTGAGATCTTAAAGCGGAAGAATTTAACGGTTAAATAGGAAAAGAATTGTTGTACCAATAACAAAAAAGGCATGAGTTCAATTAGGCTTAAGGTAAACAAGTAGGACCTAAAGTTAGTATTGGTATCCGCCGTTTCCTCCACTTTGGTATCCACCACCTCCTGAATAACCACCAGCGCCTCCTGAATAACCACCAGCACCACCAGAGTGACCACCAGCTCCTCCAGAATATCCTCCATAACCCCCTTTACCACCGAATCCAGCATTAGCAGTTCCTTCATAAGATATTTTGGGTTTGTAACCACTTTGGTCGGCAACGTATTCAACAACTTGACGTCTTCCGTCAGGAAGAAGCACGAAATATTTGCCTTGGGCTACATCTCCTTGGCGAGTTTCTTGGTGACCAAAATCGGTACCATATTGACCATCTTGGACGTGGTATTCAAAGTTGTAGTTAGCAGGTTCCTAAAAAAAAATAATATTTAAAGGAATAAATATGGAAGAACATAATACAGGGTGATTTGGCAAAATTAGAATTTTTTTTAATACGTGAATCGGTTTAATATCAAAAAAGGGCGAAGCCTTGCACAGTGAATTATATTTAATATACATACAGGGTGTTTTATAATTTTTAATAAGGGTGGGTTAAAATTATTTTCGTAGACTTTATTTTTAAGCGCCCTGTACAACTTTAAATATAAATAAATCCTTGAATCTTTTAAAATAGTTTCCAAACATGTGTTGAATAATAATCGCTCTACAATGTTGTCACGCGATAAGGTAACAAAAACTTGTACTGATAAGCCTGAATCATGAATGAACATGGTCAAGGTATTTGTGTTTGATTTGCTTTAGTCAGTGAAGAGAAAACGTTTGAATTAATTCGGGTTAAGTTTTCCAAAATTTAGTGCCTTTTGTTTGTTTTATAGACAGTGATGACTTTGAGGTGTGTGTGCTGTTGGTGAATGGAGAAAAGCTGAAGAAGAAAACTACGAGAAAGGAGAGAGAAAAAGATTCCCCAAAGGTGAGTAATGTTTTTAATTCATTGGTTTTGGGTTGTTTTAAGTTTGGAAGAAGTCTCCCTCAACGAAGTGAAAAGACTAATTTGTAAATTTATCTTTTATGGTCCTGAACTCATTTTTCTTTAAAGGATTTGGATTACGTCATCGGTTTTTTAAAAATATCTGTTCCGGATAACTTTCTTTTACCAATTCCGTTTAAAATCAGCTTCCTTGTCATAATAATTTTGTTATTTAAAAAAAATCCTTTCAAATCTTTTTGAAACTTCCGATAATTATGCATAAATTGAAAAAGGACACCTGTTGTTAAAAAATATTCTTTAAAAAAAATTGTTATCGCCTAATCATAATAATAAATCAAAACCATTAGGAACAATTCCGCAATTTCATCTTCCAACATTCAAATTATGTAAGGCACCAAAAGTCATAATAAATAATTAATAATGAAAGTGTTCCACATACAAACTCAAGATGCGTCTTTGAGATCGTGGTACCTACCTAAGCCGGCTTTGATTCGATAATTGAGCGTGCAATGCACGTACTAAACGTATGTTTAATTTTTTTTTAATTTGTTGCATAATCATACTCCTTGGAATTTATAAAAATAATAAAATTAAAACAATTCAGATTTATGAGATTTTAATGCAAATTAGGTTTTATTCATATTTTAAGTCGAACTTCTTTATTTTTGGCTCGTGTGGTTGTTTAAAAAAAATAAATAAAAATTAGATAGTAGTATTACAACTAGGGAAAGTTTAAGTTGATTCAGGAGGACGTTGTACTGCCTACTAGTAATTAATTTACATGTAAAAACTTTTTCTGTATTGAAATGGGAGCATCAAAAAACTGGGCGAATTTCTTTTTTTTCTTACACTACCACTTTCTTCAATTTTTACTCATGATTACTTTCCGATCGATCAATGACTTTCTCGATAATCAAATTTATTTATTATTTAATAGCAAAGTTTGAATTTATAGCAGCCTTATTTGGTTAGACTTGACGTAAACAATTTTTTTTATGTTTACACGAATTAGTTTGGAAGTGTAAAATATAAACAAACAGAAGGCCCCAGTATTTAAACCTTTTCCATCTTTTAAAAAATTGGGAAATTCGGAAATACAAAAGTTAGAAATTGTTTGATATTTTTTGATCACACTGTATAATACAGTTGGAATGAATTTATCCAAGCGTATCTTTAAAAAAAATCGCAAATCAATAAAATTTTTCTTAAAATAAAATCGTACATTAGAGATGTCAGAAATTTTATGATCACCCTGTATAATATAATTTTTAAGTTTGGATAATAATTTCTACTCAAAAATATTTTTAAACCGTTCATGAATTAATTTTAGTTTAAGAAATTTCATAGACTTAAGAAACAGCACATTAGAGGTTTTTTGATCACCCTGTATAAGATAAATTTTACGTGAAGAAACGATTGCAAATATGAGTTATATTTTTCCCAAAGAAAAAATTTATAAAAGGTTAATAAGTTACGAAACCACCCTGTATAATAAAATCTCCCTTTCTGAACGACTCCATCCCTTAACAATTTTGATCGAAAAACGAGAAAAAGAAACTTACAGAAGGGCCATCATCGTGTCCACCGTTGTAACCACCACCACCACCATTGTATCCACCGCCGCCGTTGTAACCGCCTCCTGGAGCTCCATATTGCGAGCTAGGGGCTCCGTATTGCGAACTGGGGCTTGGAGCTCCGTATTGAATATTGGGTTTCAGGATAGCTGCGGTTTGACCAAAGCTTGGTGATCCGTAAAGACTTGATGGTCGGGCTGGGGTTCCATAGCTGCTAGATGGGGGCAGGTAGCTTACTGGGGGTTCGGCTAACGCTGCTGCGGCTAGGGTTGCGATTACGAATAAAGTTACCTGAAAAGGAATAAGAGTTACAAAGTAATAGTGTAGGTTAGATTTTCGAAAATTATAGTTAAGAATGGCGAATCAAATTTTTGGTCACGGGTTAAAAAATAAAAATTAATGGGAGTTGATCACCCTGTATAACAGGAAACTGGATGTTTAAATTTGGAGAAAAATTCTGCTCAATGTCGTTTTTGAATCTTTTTGCCAGTCAATTTTGATTTGAGAAAAGAAATTACTTGGTAAGGCTGTACCACATTTTTTGATCCCCTGTATAATATAAATTTGTAATGTTTAATCTTGGGAAATAATTTTTATCCTAAAGTAATTTTTAAGATGGTCATGGGTTCATTTTAGTCATGAAATTTCAAAAAAAGGTTTGAACTGGAACATATTTTTTGATCACTCTGTATAATATAAATTTATCTCTTTATCTCCGTTTTTTTAAAATAATAAACAATTGACAAAGTAACGCTAAAATTTAAAGTAGATCAAAATAATGTGATTCGAAAATACAGGGTGTTCAAAAAAATTGGTCAAGTTAAAGTAAAGCACAGCCAACTAAATCTCCCACTTAATAATTATTTTTTTTAATATTTTCAAGTTGCAATTTATTCAAAAATTTGTATAAAAAATTAAGCCGTTTGGAATGTTTTTGAAAATTTTAATTTTGAATTTATTTCTAAATTTTGAAATATTTATATCCTGATTTATTAATTACATTTCCTTTAAATAATTAATTACAAAACAAAATTAACAAATGGCCATAATTAAAAGTAATTTCCATAATCAGAAAATTACATAAACCGAAAAGAACGGAACCGAATCTTTAATTAAGAAGATTATCTAATCGAATATGTGTCAAAGTCAAAACCGTTACGAAGAACGGAAGTTCTTCAAAATGCAATTTATTATAATCTCACGCAAATATTAATATTTTTTTCTCTTTTGCATACATTAAAATATATTAACAAACAAAAGAACAGTTCATCGAGCACAATCACTTTTATCAAAATGAGAATAATTTTCCCCATATTTCCTACCTTCATATTGGCACTAAATTTAAAAACAACTAATCGCACTTTTATAAGGTGGGTACCACAATAAGGTAACTAGACGGTTCGTGTGTTCAAACAAATCTGCCAGAAGGAAACTCCTCCGAAGCTTATATACTCTTAAAAAGTGCCATAGTGGGTGGAATCTTCACCAAATCGTTTACTTTCATCCCGAAACCTTGCTACAGTACCATCAATGGAAGAAATTCCCCCTTGGGTTCCAAAACCACCACCATCTGTCTCTTTTCAACCGCAAATATTCATGCGAGTGCGGACAGTGATGCAATTTTACGTGTTTACACGATTTAATTTGAATCTTAATAAGTAATCTCATCTTCATTATTACAGAGCAGTTAACTATTTTAGGGTGGGGTAAAGTAGGTCGTATCTTAGATCCAACTAAGTACGCTTTTCGTCTGCGAATTTGTTTATTTTGTTACTGTTTTTTTTTAATGGGGCGTTTGATGATAGTTAGATGGTGAGGAGGGAGTTAATGTAATGTTAGTAACGTGGTGATTATTTTATTGCAAAATTTATTCGGATTTGGTTCGAAATGTTTTAGTAATCCAGTATCGATCTAGATTGCTTTGGTTTGATTTAAGTTTTACTTTGTTGAGTTGTTCTGGTTCAAGTGTCGGAAAATTGGGTGAAGTTTTTAATCGAAATTTTGTTTCTTTTGAATTTAAAATTTGCGGAAATTGTAAAAACTTTTTTCAGTTTTTGTTTGGTTTCGTTTTTCTTTCTTTTTTTGTTAAGTATAGATCTCTATTTTCCGTAAACGTCATATGATTTTCTATAGGCTAGACCAGACCTAAAAATTGTAAAGTTTCAGTAATTTTTAGGAGATATTTTTTTAAAATAAATTTCAACAAACTGTTTATGATTTGGATACAAAGATTTTTTGGAAATTCTTTGAGATTTTTATTAAAAAGTTTCAGTACTTTCAGGTAGATTTTTTTTAACGGAACTAAATTTTCAGGACAAAATTTTAGTGATTAAGAAAAATAATTCACTGAGAAAAAAATAAGAATATTTATTCAGGCCCTTGAAGGTGGGTGTTTGAACAAACTGAAAATTTCACATTTTAGAAACATATTTCGCTGAAAAGAAGTATGAAAATTAATTTATGGTTTGCCTGAAAACTACTGAAAGAAAAGTAAAAAATAATTAATTTTGTATTGATCTATTTTTGACATCGATGTCTAACAAAATTTTCCAAAGTTTACAAATAATCTTTCGAGTTTTTCTGTGTTTCCGTGATCGTCATTTGTTTTTTCTTCATATGCGTTCATAACACAAAACGGTTGTTAGGAGATTTTCTAAATAATTTTATAAAAGGTAGTTATCGGGGTTTTCTTTAAGGGGTGCTAACCAACTTTCTCTAACTTTTTTACTTTCGAAATTTGAAAATCATTGAAACCATGCTGACCATTTAATCGAACTGTTGAAGTCCTCTGTCAAATTTTTTTTTTAAATACAAATCTGAGAAAGGTTTAGGAATATTTCGGGGTCTCTTCTTAAGGGATGTAAATAAAATTGTTTTAACTTTCCTACTGGCGGAGTTATGGAAATCGGAATCAGAAAAAATGCTGAAACATGGATTTAACTTTTGAATTTTTCCACTAATCTTTAAAATAAAAGGAACATGTTTGAACTAGATATCAGGGTTTTCTTTTAAGCGCTGCAAGCATAATTCTTTTAGCTTCTGTATTTCTTACTGAAAATTGAACTTTTGCTGAAAAGAAGAAACCTGAAACTGTGGATTCTAAAATCGTATATAGTCAGATTTCCAAACGTAATTCTTCTGATGTAATATTGTCGGGATCTTCTCCTTTAATTAAGGGTTGAAAACAAACGTCTTCCAACTTTATTATTTCTGAAGATTCTGTAATTTACTCGAAAAATTACCTAAGATTAGTCTAACATTTGAACATCTAACTCTTATTTAATTTTTTGAGGCTTTTGATAGAGAATTGGAGTTTGGTATTTTCGTCCCTGAGGATGGTTTATGCTAACCGTAACTGTTTTTTTGGTTTTAAAATGGACATGACACTTCAATTACCTCATTGTTAAATAATTTGTCAAGCTATTAATAATTAATGGCTTGTTATCGGATTATTTTATTACAAGTTACAAGTAACTATGAGAAACATTCCTAGTATGTATGTAGGTATCTAAAATTTAACATCTGCTTGTATAAATTACAAGCTTCAAAAGTTCTTCCTATGCACGACAAGCAAATTAATTACTGTTAGTAAAAAGGAACGATACGTTAATTAGCATAGAACGGAAACCTGTCTCTATGCAGTGTCTTATAATTTCAAAATGAGTCACTTAAGTGCAGTGTCCTTTTTAATTCGTATACTTATTATTTATTAGTTAACGAATAAATTAAAATAGCAACATTTCAACGAACGCCAACACTTTGTAAATAAACATTGATATATACCACCACGTTACACTCGGAACAATAATGTTTTAAACATTACATCACACCGTTTATGTCGTTACTATATATAATTACTACTGAATGTATAAATAATCATTGTCTGCATAATTCTGCATACCACCATGGATGTAAGACCATTGAGTGTGTAACCCGTTGAAGAAATTAATTTTCACTTTCATCATAATCTTCGAATTTTATTCATATTGGGTTAGTTTGATTTTTATGGACGTACCTTCAATTCTAATTAGTCTGATGTAAAGAGAATGTTTACATTTATTTATGAACTTGACTTTACTTTTGAATTATTTATGACCTTAAACGTGAACTTTTCTTTTATTTTAAACTTGCAAAATTATCTAAAAAAGGAATCTGGCACGGACAAGGTTTGTGACCTTATCTACCGTTGATGTCACCAGAAATATTCAATAAAAGGCGATATAACAAGGGATTTTTTTTGGTATAAAATCGGTTTGTTTATTTAATCGAGAGCAACAAAATTTATTCGTATTCAGGAGCAGTTTAAACAATGATGTACTTTTCAGTTCATTTCAGGATTAATTATCATCCTACTGTCTCTAGCCGTTGCTCTCTTCCTTTTTCTTCTGAAACATTAATCCTTACCAGAGCGGAAAAAACGCAAGGGAAGGAATATGGAGAAGCTGAATTAGAGAAGGATTTTTTTTTGTATTCTCTCCACATTTTCGAAATAGTACGTTTTACTCCTTTTCTTGTATATGTTCAGGGTGTCCCAAAAAGAAAAGGCTTGCCCCTTTCATGAAAATAAGAGCAAAAGTTCCTATTAACATGGGTCTGAAAATGCTTCGTGTCCGAGATACAGGGTGTTGAAAGTTGTAAAAAATATCGATCTTTTTTTCATTTATTCGGAAATGACTAGGAATTAAATTTAAAAAGTAAGCAATACGTATGTATGTACATTTGCTATAAGTGGACCATATTAGTCAGTTTTTTCCTTCTCCAGTGGCGTACCTACAGGTTGGTATGTTGATATTTCTGGAGGAAAAAATAGTACGCCACTGTTTTTTTTATTTTTGACACAATTTTAAAATTTCTCAACTAATTTACGATTGAAACAGTCTCTTGAGATTTTTTCCTACCATTAACCATTTTCGTGTAAATCACACTTCAAAGATGAAAAATGCGAATAAAAAAATAACTCTGCAAATCCGTTTTTTGAATAATGACCGCCTTTAGCCTCAAAATTTTGTTCGAAGAATAGAAGAATGTCTTGAAGCTAATGGCGGTCATTTTGAACATTATTTGTAAAATAATAATAATAATCATTTCGGAATATATGAAAAAATATTTCAACACCCTAATATCTCGGTAACGAAGCATTTGCGAACCCATGCTATTAGGAACTTTTCCCCTCCCTTTTCTCTCTTGTTTTCCTTTACAGTTATCTGTGGTTTCTCCCTTTCTCAATAGTTCGGACAAATCAAAGCAGAAAGGCATATATTTTTTTTACTTTCGCCTTTATACATCTTCTATCAAATACTTCTATCCATTCTGTTTTCTGGACTTTTCAGCTTGTTGCTTCTCGTCCATCCAGTTTTTATGTTCCTTCTGACTTCTTCCTTCAGAATACATTCCTGAGCGCTAATACAGCTAACAGTAACATTTGGGCTAATCCTCTTTGTGTAATTGTTCCCATCCTTGAATTGTTTCTCGGAAATGTCCACTTGTTGCAATGGAAATCACAATAGCGACATTTTTTTCCTTTAAAGTAGTATACAAATTTTTTTAACTATCACCAACGTAAATGTAATTAGAACTATTACAACAGAAAACCTAACACATTGGAAGTAGCAAATTCCAATATTTCTCGTCAGAAATTACACAATTTCCTTCAGACTAAAGTCTTCAGCAATTAAGAGCTTGTAAGCAATTTCCTGAAACATTAATCTAGTATATCCCACAATAATTAATCAGAATTTTTTATTTTAACGATGAGAATCTATTCGATTTATTTTCTGAATGTACTTGGAATAATAATAATCCTTACTTGGTAATAAAAAAAGTTCAGATTATTATCACCAATAATGGAAGTAATAATGGGCTATTATAGGAAAAATCGGAAATGGAATTATTATATTATACGATAGGACTGGGTTGATTTGTAATGCCGTGCTGAATTATTTAAACATCACTTTTGCATCATGTTCTGATTCAACTTGCAGATTGGAATTCCGTTATGTATTTATTCAGACGGATTATTGAGGGAATTACCATTACCGAATGGGATTAATCACTGGTTATCGGATTTTCCGATTATTATGGCTTATAAAATAAATTTTATCTTTTAAACTACTTTTAAAAATAAAATTAAACGTTTTAACTGAAATATTACCGAAATATCACACGACTTTAAATTCTGAAACGGAGCTTAATGTTCCTGAAAAAAATTCAAAGGCTCCAGAAGCATATTTTTATCTTCAGCAGGAATGAAAAGGTGTGATATTTCTAAAATGAACGTAGTATTAAACCTAAGTGAAAATAAGAGATTAAGAACAGTTAGCGGTAAAAGAGCAAGGTTGTTCTAAACACTAAAATTGTGAATGTAACCGAAACTTCGTTGAACCTTTCTTTGGAAACACCCTATATAAGTAAACATTTAGCTATAATCAGATAAATTACTTCATAATTTCAGAATCTGATACACTTTAAAAAAATCTAAATATTACTGGAATAAAAGGAAAATAAAACGCAATTTCTTAAGTAAAATTTACAGAACAACTGCTTCTCATAATAAATCTTCTCGATATGCATCAGATAAACTTTTATGACAAATTTGGTTTCTGTGTCATGATTTCTTAACCAGCAGCATTCCTCATTAGTTTTTTTTAAATTACTTGCACTTTCCATGGAATGGCAATTTCTTTACACCACTCTTGGTGCTCTCATCGCACATTATGCAAACGTGTGTGAATTATACGATTTGCAATTCAAAATATTGTTGTAATTAAGATGTTCTGCATTCATGAATTTTTTTGATGAGTTTCAAAGGTAAAACCAGAATTTGTAACACAACTTGCAATATTTCGGCTGACATTTAATGTTAAACCGCATGGGGAAAAGTGACAATCTAAAGAGTCATTTCCGTTAATTCAAAGAAACAACAACCGTGAAAGAAGTCAACCTTGCAATGCTCTAAATTACCGAATCGGGATGTACCTTCCCAAAGCAATTTTTTTATTTATTATTAGAGGCTACTGTAATGACCGAATTTATTATTTTTCAAGAGATTTATATTTCCTCTTGGAAAAAAAACCTTGACGAGACCTTTATGGATGTTCTTTATAACAACAAATAAATGTTGAAACAAATTAGTTTTTATAAACAAATCAAGTTAGTAGGTGGTAGCATCTCTTATTGTTATGCGAAAGAATTTAGAACAGATCCTTGGAACGCCCGTCATGTTTATTCGAATTTTGAATGTATGAAAGTCCTTGTTTTATATTTTCTTTGTTTGTTTATCCGGATTATTTTTTTAATAAATAAATTTTTCGTGATATAAAATTATGAGTCCTCGCATGTGTAAGGATGGTGATGAAAATAAAATTAGTTCGTGCTTGGGGCCATTATTGTGGAATGTGTTGTATCTTTAATTTTAATTCGTTGCTTGAAATTTAAACAAACATACGTGAGAAGTTTTTTTTTTTTGATGTACCTAGTTATAGTTGCTGTAAGCGGAAATATGAGTTTTGTAATTTAACTCCTATAAACTTTACGCTCAAGGGAGTATGTAGCTGGTCTTGGTCACAGTAGAGGGGATTATTAGGGGTTACATTATTGTGGTTACAATGGTGGACACAATACAGGGAACAATAATTATTATAGAATTAACACAGTTCTCCACTATATACTCTTTAGTCTTTGGTACAAGAGCTTTTGAGCTTGATTGGTTGGGTAGCGGCTGAAACTTACAGAAAGTATTTGTCCCATATCAACGAGAAAAAATTTTTGTACAGTAAATCGCCCATGAGAAAACCATTAAAAAAATTCAGACGCACGTTCCTGCTGGGGATGATACAATCGTGACAACTTTTAGTGGAAACTCCCACCTTTCTGCAATGTTCTTGAAAATTTCAAGTAGGAAGGTGCGTCCATTTTATTATAATCGTAAAAGGGTTAGATAAACAGAGAGAATAAAAAAAACCGGAGGTCTCTAGCATGACTAGAAACGGAGTTATGAACGAAAATGTGTTAATATAATTTTTTTCCAAGATAGGAATCATGGCATGCTTGATTTAATTTTAATTTTCTTTTATTTGGGTAACTAGGAGGTTTAGCGAAGTTGTTTAAACTCTTCTAGCTCGCAATTATAAATTATTTTTATTATATAGATTAGCGGATTCAGTTTCGGCTCTAGATTTCTTTGCGGCATTTTTAATAATAAAATAATAATATATTTTAAGTTACAATTTATTAGATCAAGGTGCTTATATATATCTTTACAATATACATAGAATTAAAACTAATCCCCATTATTCTAAAAATCTTACTTTGCTAAATATTTATTCTTAAATAAAATTTCCAAAACAAAAACGACAAAAGCTAGTAAACAGCCAACCCCTAAAATCACAAAAGCTCCTTGTAAATGATCAATTGTAAGCTGAAAAGCTCCTTCTACATCATCCACTAAAGGTTGTTTAAAATATTCAAGTTCAATATCAGAAATCCATTTCCCAAAAAATCCACACTCAAGTGCCCTTTGTATAATCTCATTCAAACGATCCAATAAAATTTGATCCTGTTTCAGATATAACGTACTGTAAAAAAAGTAAACTTCAAGGGCATTAAATGATTTTTTTAAATGTGGGTTTACGAAAATTTCTCCACCTGTTGTTATGGTTATATGATCTTTACGGAGAACCGCATTATATAAACCTTCATTTAAGGATAAATTTGAAGGGATAAATCGTTCAAAAACTTGTTGGTTTTTAGAGCCCATAAATAAAAAAAGAATTGACATACCTTGACCAAATATTAAAGGAAAACCTGAATTTAAAATATCATCAAGGGTGTTAATACCTTTCTCGAAACCAGGGTTGCATAGGAACAAAAATAATTTACCTTGATAATAAGTATCTATTACAATACTTAAACCACTGAAAATACTGAAAAACATGCGGAAAGTTAAGGTCTTTGGAAATAAATTATCACTTTCTCCTAAATTAACCCTAAATGCAAGAATAGCACATCGGATGGTAGATCGAAACGTTGGACGCTCGTCTTGTAGCTGGCTCATGCCCCGAAACATAATTGTTGCGAAAAATAACATCACACAAAGCCCAATCCATGTTAAAAAAGTAAACGGGGTTATAATACTTTTCCAAAAAGGATTTTTAGATGGTTTTGGTAAAATCCAATAAAGACGTTCGTAAAGTGCTGGAAAAGTACAATCGTATAATTTAACACATTTCCTATAATCAAAACCTAATAAAGAGACACATATATCTGCAAGATTATTATTTAGATCCTCGGCAATAACGGCGTAATCATCTGAATTATCGACTTCTTGGGCATATCTAGAAGGGTTATCAATAAAAATTATATTCGAGTTACTTTTTTCCCCAAACAATTTTATGAACGATATAAAAACTCCTGGATTTTTCTTTAACTTACAATCAATTGCATAAGGACGTGCTGGGACCCATATGGTTCTTAAAGAATTATTACATAAATTGTTTCTAATTTTTTGTTCGTATAATTCTGTTGCACCCATAATTTTTCCATTACGACATGTGTTAAATTTTTGGGCTGTAATTTTATTCCCACATTGGGATTTTACAAAATCGTAACTAAATATATCTGTATCGGGGTTGTTAAACCCAATTACTAAAGAATTGTAAATATTATACTCCCATAAAAGTTTCAAAACGTTTTCGGCTTGTTCCAAACTAATTGGATTCTTTGTTGCTACCAAATATCTTCCTCTTGAGTTCCAAGACAAGGTTTGGCTTCGCAGTTCCGCTAAAGTTTCATTTAATTGATCTAAATTGTTATTATAATTTAAAATATAATTGTTTGTTTTTTCTTTAATATGGTACAAAGTGTTGAAATTATAAAAATCAAACACGATTTTTGGATATTTGAATTTCTTTACACTAATAGTCGTTTCCAAATCAACGATTACGGTTGTTCTATTTGCTAGGTATTTACTTGCAACACGGTCAAAGCATTTTTGATAATTTTTCAAAGGATCTTCGAGGTTTAAACATAAAGTTGAATTTGTTAATAATAATAGTGAAATTATTCTTGTTAGCATTTTTGTTGGGTTAGCTTCAAATATGGTAAAACAGTATGTGGTATTAGAATCAGATTACGAAGGGGTTTTATATTAGTTTAGAGAGGTAACTTTGATCATTACAATGCTTTTAGCAAAGAGATTTATTTGAAGTGAAGTGTAAGTGAAGAAATAAACATTACTACCATCTAGTAAATTGGTTAATATATGGATTTTTGATTTGAAAATAAAATATAAATTGAGTATGAAAACTTTCTAATTTAGTTAAATAAATTAATGCTTGCTTTAAAAAAAAGTGGAGGTGTAAACCTCCCCTGAACTTTCCCATACTAAGAATAAACATTTCGTTTTTGGTATTCAACAGTAGTTCGCAAGGCAGATTTGGAAATCACTTGAATGCGTAGCGAGAAACACCAGACTATACGGGTTCGATACGTACAGAAGAGAGACAGGCATCTAATTTACTAACGCAGCGGAAGTTCGCGATTTTCTCATCAACCGTACATTTTAGCTATATGACTACCTTATACTATGTGATAGACAATTCAATTTTGCATTCAATTATATAATAATATACAGGGTGTTTCATTTAAAATAACAAAGTTGCTTATTGTACTGTGAAAACCAAACACCCTGTATACGTGATATAAATTTAGGAGAATGCAGAGCTATATACTGAATAAGTTTTGTAGTTAAACTTTTTTCATATTTTGATTAATAAAGGAGCTATAGGAGCATCCATTTTCGATTTTCAAAACCTCGTAGAGGGCGCCACAATGAAAGTCAAAATTTTGAAAAATTCATAGCGACCCCCATTTTGAAGTTAGAGATTCCGGTAAAAAACTGCTTCCCTTGAATTAAGGTCTTCTTTCATATCCGCTACTCAGATTTTCAAAATTCTGCTTCTGAAAAAAATGCTGCCAAAAAACATGTCTAACTACCACTTCCGGTTTTGGATTTTTTTGAAAAGCTTATTTTGTCGATGAATTTTCGATATACCCCTTCATTTCAAATTTCATCAAAATCAGTTCACGAGTTTTTGCGTTAGAGGCGTTACATACTCACACCCACAGACAGACATTTTTTTCTAAACCATTTTTTGTGTTCCTGGAGGTCCAAAACACGTATTTCCGCGAAAATTTCAATTTCGAAAATTAAAAAGGTTAGTAGGTAGCATTTAGCGGATTTGACAAAAAATTTAGAATTGATTAAAGGGGAGTTATGAAGAGGTTGTTCCAAGGTTCAAATTAATATTCCTTCTCTAATCACAAAATTGCTTGGATTGACCAAACATACAATTTTAGATAATCGGTAAACTCTATTTACTTTATAATTTAGATCTCGACTGTGTAACCTCCAAGCTTTGAACTTTCAAGCCTGTTATAACAATAGCTCGTTTCCTCCCCTTTCAGTACCTAAAAGCTACAATCAATCAATTTGTAGAAAACCACATCAATTCATTCCTCTTTCCTAATAACAGAAACTCCATAAATAACCCAATTTTTCAAATTCCTCTACGACCACCGTGACACTCGCATCAACTTGATGGGAATTTCGTGATCCACTTCATTTTGTCATTTGTAGAATTCATTCAACACGTGCCCTTGTAACTCTCTCAAAGTAATATGTAATCGTAATAACAAGAAACGTAATGAGGATTTCTTAATCAAGTTCAATTAAAGGAGCATCACTGTCAGTTAACATTACCTTGATATTTAAGAGATTGAGTGATACGATTGTTTAATCTAATATTAACTGTAACTCAATCATAACAACGATTTAAAAATATTAGTTTTACCTTGTACATCTCGGAAATATGCGTTCATTCCCTGAAGCAACATAAAATATATCTTAAGACAAGAAGAGGCTATTTAAGAGCCACTTCATGGTGACAAAGAGTCGTAAGTTCGAACCTCCTAAGGGGATAAAAAAATTTTCCTAAAGAAATTTAAATTTTTCACTTGTCAATGATACTGTAAATATTCTTCAAGGATATTGACGTTAGGAAATGGTGTTAAAACAACACTCACCTTTCTTTTCTTTTTTTTTTTATTAAAAAATATTGTTCAACGCGTATTAAACGAACCTTGCATGGAATATACGCAAGGCTATGCGGGCTTTACTTAAAATTTGATGCCTTGCAAGGTAAACCTATTATTATTTGGCCAATTTGCATTGATAAAGATTACCTTTAATAAGCAAGTCCTCACCTAAATACGATTGAATGTCAAATTCCCGCAGTTTTGCTAAAGAATTATTGGTTCTGATTTATTAACCGCTCGTGAATTAAACGATGGGTCCTGATATTTAAACTTTTACCATAACTATTTTAGGAAATTTTCTTTGCAATATTCTTGGGTGGAAAAGAATTCCTTATTATTTATGGTTAACATATTAAATATTTCAAAATAGAACCTTCTTTTGAAGGACCGAAATTATTAACTCATAGCCCGCATGTTTTAAATTCGTCCTTGATTGTGGGTGGTTTTCAAACTGATCATGTTCCATTAATTCCTGACACAACATACGACATACATTTCCGTTTTAAATCTTATAAGATTAAAAAATGAATATAAATTTAATGTCGATACGTGTTTTAAAAAAAATTACATGTCGACCTTATTATCTTGTTTCTAAGTGTTATGTTAGTTATGTTTAAGCCTTGATCTAATTATGAGAAGTTCTTTGTGATGTGCAAGAAGTTGTATACAAATTATAGTTAATTTTAGGTGTTGATTACATTTACGTCTAGCCTTGAATAGAGAAGAGCAAAATGAGAGTAGTATTTGGACTTTTACGTACCTATTATGCAAATTATTACAACAGCATGTTATGTTCGCTTTTGTGCTCGTACAATTTTAAAATTAGATATTAGAAAAAATATTTGGACGTCCAAGATAAGGAGCGCATGCATGGGGATTTTGTAAACGGTAAGAGATAGAGAGTAGGTAGGTTAAACGAGAAGAAATGTTGAGCACGTTGAGGACTACCATTCAAATTTTGATGAAATTTTAAATGAAGGGGTATGTCGAAAATTCATGGACATAATAGGCTTTTCAAAAAAATCCGAAAGCGGAGGCGGAATTAGACAAGTTTTTTTTGGTAGCATTTTTTTCAGAAGCATTTTGAAAAATTGATGCACCTCTAGCGCCTTTATTAATCAAAATATAAAAAAAGTTTTAATATAAAAGTTGTTCAGTATATACCTCTGCATTTTTCTAAGTTTATATCACGTCTACAGAGTGTTTGATTTTCACGGTACAATAAGCAACTTTGTTATTTTAAATGAAACACCCTGTATATTATTATATAATTGAATGCAAAATTGAATTGTCTATCACATAGTATAAGGTAGTCATTTAGCTAAAATGTACGGTTGATGAGAAAATCGCGAACTTCCGCTGCGTTAGTAAATTAGATGCCTGTCTCTCTTCTGTACGTATCGAACCCGTATAGTCCTGGTGTTTCTCGCTACGCATTCAAGTGCTTTCCAATGCTGCCTCGCGAACTACTGTTGAATACCAAAAACGAAATATTTATTTTTAGAATGGGAAAGTCCAGGGGAGGGTGCGCACCTCCACTTTTTTTATTAGACCTCTATTCCTTATTGAAATTTCAGAGAACGTTTTAATAAACGTCAGCTTTCCGCACAATTATTATTACCTAATATATTACTTCCTTGTTAACTCGCTCAAATTAAATGAACAATTAAATGTCAAAACAACAATTAAATTCAAACTTTTTACATACCTCACACTGTTATAATTTTTTTCACCTTGGACGCAATAAAAATTCCCCAGAATTCCCTTGAACACATCTAATAATAGCGAAAAAAATCCAAAGAATGCATACACAACCAGGAAATTAATATTTATAGTGAATACAGGTGTATGGCATGAAATTATCTAAATTGTGGTAATTTGGAATGAATATGAAGTGAAAATACTGTAATTTCAACTCATAAAATCCGAAAGGAGTGTGAACGTGCTTGCTTCAACTTAAATGCATTCGATTTACAGAACTTTATGTAATATAATTTTTCAAAAATTCCTTTAAATCCAAATTTAATTTAAAAACTGATTAATTCAGTTAAAAGTGAGAACAAGAAGGATAATTAAACAAAAATGTTGTCGCTTTTAAAAACCTGTTACTTTCCCATTAATTATGCAACCTATTTTTAATTGAAGATAATTGCCCATTCTGTGAAATTAAAGAAGCCATGCGAAAAAATTTATTGTTAGCTAATTAGATGTATAAACATATGTAGGTTAGGTTTAAACAAGTTTTAATCATGTCCTACATTAAATTGTGCAACTCAGTCTTGGAATGAATTTTCTCACATACTCTAATTAAAGGCAAAGAATCTACGTTTTGTGTAAATCATTGTTATGTATTATTATTTAATTCACAATTGCTGTCTTCCGCTTTACAAATTTCGATGTTATGCAAAAAGAAGGTGTCTTGTGAGAATTACTTTCTTTTATAACGTATATGCAAATCCGCTCCGTTTTAAAATAACCATCCAATCGTAAAGTAATTAATTCGCAATAAAAGCACGGATAAATGTTGTCTAGGGTCATGTATGTAATGCGTAAATTTACGCTAATTTACACCTACAACCTGTAATTATTATGAGACGTTTAATGCTCTTATGAAAAGTGGTTAGGCTGGTGCATAAGAGTAACACATCAGTTTCCTTATTGCTTTTATTATCTGGAAATGGGTAAATGTTTGAATAAAATGTTTAAAATTTAATTTCCTTATGTAAACATTCGGAAATTTATGGGGATTTAAAAATTATTAAAATTTTAAGGATGAGAAAGTCCCTATAAAGAGTAAAATATTCTAAAAAAAATCAATTGGTAGCGACTTTCTGTCTGAATTTGATTAAAGATAAGTATGCAGAGTATCTTCGTTGCAATTTGAGCAATCAATCAAGAGTTAGTTACATCACGAAGAAATATCGCCCTTGGGCTTCTGTTACAATTCTTAATTCAATCATGCAAAAAGATTGCATTATCTCTTGTTGGAACACTGATGACTGTCATTTCTAGGATTTAGAAGGCTTTTCCCCAGTTGGTTTTGCACATTTAACATATTTTCTGTTTTAAACCTCTTCTTGGAATTATTAATAAACCTTTTTTAACTTTGTTTAAGTTTCAAACAAATTTTTATTTAAAAGGCTTCTCACCAGTTGAAATATTTTAAAAATGATTTTAACTTTCTAGAACAGTGTGTTTCCCTTTTCCCCAGTTGGTTTGCACATTTAAGAAATTTTCTGTCCTAAACTTAACTTTGTTTAAGTTTCAAACAAACACATTTTTATTTAAAAGGCTTCTCACCAGTTGAAATATTTTTAATTTTGTTTTAACTTTCTAGAACAGTGTGTTTTCCTTTATTCACCTGTTACTATTTACCATTTTTGTTAAGATCTTACATCAGAGGCATTTACTCGTCGATTGGCCTCATTGTTACACATTACACCAATGTGTAACATCTTACGGCTAAACTGAAATGGATTTGCAAGTGAAAGTACTTTACCTTTTTTGTCCAATGCAACATGCATGAAGAGTATTATCGACAACCCATTTATCTATTCTTTAATTAATAGGTATAACCCATAATTTAATAAAATGTTTGCATAATGAGAATCCTTAACATTTTCAGGTGCAATGATTCATGCTCATTGTTATAATTTTTGTATAACTGTTTATGCAATTTTTTTTATATAACTTTTTATGGATATATATTTGTATTAATGGATTCTTTTTCTTAAAGTCAATTTAATTTTATGAAGAAGTCATCTCGTAAAACTGTTACCTAATTCTTATATTAAGAACCTGTTGAGGTTGTTCCGTTTCCATATTTGCAAACATTATTACGTTAATGACATCTTGGAAGTTCGACTTTCTGTAATAAAAACGGTTTAATTGGTTTACAAACAAAGAATATCAAGTCATAAAGAAGGTGCTCGAAATGCAACTTTTACTGAGTGGAAATTTTTTGATTTTATGAAACCAGTTCGGTTCTAGTCCTTAAAAATTGCATAACTTTAAATATATGGCAATATTTGGACGAATTTAGAACAATCGTGCTCTGGCGAAAAAAGGTACCTAATAGAGGGAAAGGAAAATAGGAAAAAGGGGCAGGGGGGAAGAGAACCAGGAGAACCAAGGGACGGAGGCAAAGGAAGTGTGAAAGGTATAGATTGAAAGAGATAGGATTAAAAAGAAGACAATGGGAAAGTGGGAGAAATAGGCAGAAAGAGAAGGGAAAGGTCGGTAGTTTAAAGGAGCAGAGTTAGGAAGAGGAAAAATGTGGGAGGGAGGGAAATAGCAAAAAAGAAGAGCAGAAAAAGAGTGGGAATTTAGTAGTGGTGGGGGAATTGAGTAAATATAGTGGACGCCCAACTAGCATTGAAGGATAATTCCGTTCATCTAAATATTTAGAATTAAAAATGTTTTCAATTTACTTTAGTGGGGTATTTCCAGTTAGTTTTTTAAGTGGGAAATCTTCGAAGAGGTAAATACGGCCACTACATCAAGAGAAGATCAGGACGGTAGGGGTAATTCCACCCAAGTTTTTTTTTCTAATTTGTTGAAACTTTTAATTGTTGTTTTCGACTGTTTTAAAATTCCAAACAATAATCTTTTATGGGGTAATTTTGTCCACTAGCAAATTTTCCCACCGTTACAACTGCTGCGTCCTGTTTTAAAATACATAAAAAAATGCTTTCATTTTATATTTCTTTCCTTGAACGTTCCATAAATTTCCTTTTATTTAGAACACATCTCCATTTCAGAAGCAATTTATTTCAAATGCCGGAAATATAACCAAATGGAAATAAATTCACAACTTAAGAATTTCACAATTATCCTTGCATTTCCTTCTTCACAATAAGGTTTAAAAAATTGTCTCACTGGTTATAAATTAAATAAATTTATAGAAATATTCGTTAGAAGGGAACTAACTGACCTTTGAAACTTTGTGAAATTACGTTCGTTTTCATATGCATATCATTTCCAGCATCCTGCCCTATTATCCAATAAATTAATTGTGGTGTTAACCCTCATCTACATGCCTCCTTTCCCTGAATACTCTTATAATTGTTTTCATGATTTAAAATTCAAAAAAAATTCAAATAGTTCATATTCTTCCTGCTGAATAAACAAGACCCGGAGATCCTTATCAAGTTTACAATCACAAAGAGAATCTAAAGAGCTTTGAAATATAAATCAAAATATTATCGATAAAAGAACGGATTTAAATCTTGTTTAACAATAATACAGAAACGGAATTTACGACTCCTGTTAACGAACTGTCAAGTAATAATTCTTAAATCTGGACAGCAGTTTCTGCTTTGGTACACGCCTTCGGGGTACTGGTAATTACAATAACAATCAATAACAAAACGTATTAGAGAGAAATATGAATGGCTTAAATTTCTTTATAATTGATGCAAAAAATTATTACATTAATCAAAAGTAATTACTCTTCGTAATCAATTACGTGTACTACTCTTAAGTAGTTGTCTTAAATTACTGGAAAAACATCGATGGTGAAAATTCGTTGAATTTTTACGTTTCTTGGGTAATTATACCCTCCTTAGGCAAGATGGGGGTAACTACACCCACTTGCAGACTAATTCTGGACATTAATTACCCCCCTCTCGGGAAAAGTTAGCAAGATTGGGGTAATTAGATCCACATTACTAAAATTCATATGGTGTTAAAATAATGATATTCACTAAGCACGTTAATAATTATGAAAAGTATGAAAATTTGACAGGGTAATTGGACCCTCCGTGAAAATAAAGCTAAAGATGTTTTCTATAATGAGTCTGCTACTGTAAATTAAACTTGTAAGTAATTGTAGGGTAGAGCATATTAAAAAAATCGGGGTAATTACATCCACCTTGAGAAGAAATACGTGGGGTAATTCCACCCACCCTAATTTTTTTTTTAAATATGTAAGACAATATCAAAAATTCCTTTATTAAAGGGCATATTAAAAAAACGGGGCAATTATATAATTAATAGGTGGGGTAATTCCACCCACCCTAACTTTTTTTTTTAAATATGTAGGACAATATAAAAAATTCTTTTATTAAGGGGCATATTCAAAAATCGGGGTAATTACATCCACCTTGAGAAGAAAAAGGTGGGGTAATTCCACCCACCCGAATTTTTTTTTAATTAAAGGACAACACAAAAAATTCCTTTAATAACGAATGTATCCACCTATCAATTTCAAAACTTGTAAATTATTTTAAATATTTTAATGTTTCATCAAAGTAATAAAAATAAATAATAAAAGCCTACGTAAAATATTCGATTTTATCTAAACGGATAGGCGTAAATTATCTTAAAATAATTGCAAATAAACGCAATGAAAGTTATTCTAAATATAGTTGTAAGTAATTCCCGCGTGTCGACCACCTCTAGTGCAGTGTAAATTACATGGAACATTAATTTCGATGAGTTTCTTACAGAGCGAGGTCGTTGATGGCGTAATCGTTATACGTTGCAGGTCGATTGGGCCCATATTTTGACAGAATTTTCTTTTATGTCGATTTGGAACATCTTGTGGGAAATTTTTGCGGGTCACTAGAGCATGAAATTGAACAATTTATTTCTTTACTGGGTGTTCGTGTAATTATTGATCGTTTTAATTAATTTTTTGTTACACATAGAATGGCGTTAAGATCTTCAGTAATCTCTTTTAATTTGAATATTCTTCTTGAGCTCGATCTAAGTTACAGTTACTGGTGAATTTTTAATTTGTTGCACCTCCAAGCTATAATTTTTACTTATGAAACATGCAATTATTGTGAAGTTAACATTTTAAAATAACGTTGTAATGTTTATCATAATTTCTGTTGTAACAAGTTGTTCAATGAAATTATAACATATTTTATTAACAGGCGTAAAGAGTAAATTTTACTGATGGATTAATAACACTAATCTTAAGACTGAGAGCTTGATTTTTGGTTTAGATTGTAAGTTCCTGATGCAATTTTGTAGTTTATGCTTTGCTTGTCCGTGTATGGCACAATTTTCTTAACTGTTATTTATTGAAGTACAAAAGAAAGGTGAAAATTGTTATTTTGTAATTTAAACGTGGGTTCTACTGTTCTTAATAATCTCCAGTACGGTTAATCATTTGCAGAAAAATCATGTATTAGAAAAATCTGAAAAATTTCCACGTAAAACGGAGGGAACTAACTTCAGGAAAGTTCGGAAACTCCGGGACCCAAATCTCAAGTTTAGTATTTTGGCATAATTTTTATTGATCGTG
Organism: Hemicrepidius hirtus; assembly: GCA_963082805.1. Classification (NCBI taxonomy): domain Eukaryota; kingdom Metazoa; phylum Arthropoda; class Insecta; order Coleoptera; family Elateridae; genus Hemicrepidius; species Hemicrepidius hirtus. Next base: position 31,698,934 of record OY720162.1, read on the forward strand.
CTCAACATTTTTTCAAATCATATTACGATATTGGAAGTCCCGAGTTGTAGTTGAAAGTGGGTTGGAAAAAAATGACGAGGGGCCAGCCAAGGTGCTACAATCCCTTCTAAATTATTCAGACTGCTATCATACTCTCTAACTCTTTGTTTTGTACATCAATTTGAGGAGATTTAGAACCGAGCATTTCCAAGGATTTAAACCAAATTAAAAAATAAAAATTTAAAAATCTAATTCCATTAAATGTTAAATCCTTATTAACCAAATTTTTTGAAGGAGCTTCCGATAATTTTTAATTAAAAAACCTGCCACCTATTCATTCAAAAATCCTTAATTAATCACATATCGCATATATACAAACTTTACTCTTCTTCATCAACACGTGGCGTAATTTGATATACAACCATAAAAGGTATTGAAGTCAAGGCACTTCTTTTTGCACTCATTTTATTTAGTATAAGTTACAGATCATTTATTTATTGATTGACAGCAAAGCAATTTAATAATTACACTCTTCATGTGTGTGAGAGTAAAAACTGCGGGTATTAATTGACCGATCAAGTTGGCCAAATATTTTGAAAGGTCAAATCCTGCGTTTTTCTTCACGGATGCTCGATTTACTTTTTTTTTCGCATCGATTGTCGTAATGAGTTCGTGATCAACGCAGAATCAGATCGTGGTTTAAAAATCATAACTTGTTATTATTAGAAAATTAGGGTTTTGATTCCAATTTGTTAGATAATAAATTTGTAATTAGGGTCGCCGAATTTTCTCGAAATCAATTTCGTTGTAAAGACAAGGAAGAAGTTTTATACGTGTTTAACGAGTGCTAACGTTTTCGCTATTAAAGTTAACTTTAAAATTCAAACAGAACTATGTATTTATTTATTATTATATAGTTTTGTGTTTAAACTTCGTTTATAACTCAATTTTAAATAATTACTTAATAACGAGCCCGAGTTATAAAAGCAAACACGAAATTAACTATTAAATCGGTAACTTACAACATCTACAATGGCTACGTAGAGTTTGTTATATAAGAAAGTTAAAAAGACATAAGAATAATCAAAACCAAGACGATAGATCACGATTCACGATGCTCTAGTTAATAAAATTATTTTTTTTCACGTTTATGATCGGTGCTTCCTATATTTTAATGAGAAATAAATAAGAAGTTCGTTTAGCTTAAGGCGAACGTGAAGACACGCTTTGAATAATAAAATTTTATTTTTTAAGATAAAACAGACTACTCTTTTGTTCTACAGAATGTCTTTTACTTTTATTCTTACGAAGAGTACGAATGTAAGTTCGTCTCCTCTATTACGGACACCCTGTATAGTATAGCAACTAAATAATAAATTACCTACACTTAGGTTTGTCCCTTTTTACGGAAAAATATGAAATTGTGTTTGGTTCCCCACTAATAAATAATTAATTATTATTCACTAGTGAATAATGATGTAGTTGTGTTTATAGAACATTTTTTTCGGCTAATTAAGTTACAAAAGTAAATCGTTGCAATTTAAAACCTTGTTCCGCATGCCTAAAAGAAAACATTTGATGTTAACTAGAAATGTGGGCGATTACTAGATTTATGGAGCAGTTAACGATCTGTTAAGCTTGTAATTTAATACGTAACGCTTCTGGGGACAACTGACCGTCACTTACTACCTGTTTGTTATTTAAAAATAATTAATCAGACGTAACAATAATATTTTTTTTTATTTTATGAATTTTTGGGTTTTTATTTGAAGAATAAGAGAGTTCGAAATGGGTGTTCTCATGAAAATAAATAATAAATACGCAATATAAGTTGTTGCATAATTTCTTTATAAATGTGGAGCAAGTTAAGAAGAGGAGCCCGAACTATCACTTGTATTACTTTCGTATAACATTGTTTTGGGTTCACGTCACTGATTAACTTTGCGGGCATACATTAGAGAAAATTATAGGTTTCCAACTATGCATATACAAATAACCTGGTTATTTAAATGATTTTAAATCATTGTATTCACTAATAACGCCTTCAGGACATCCAACAAACATATATGGTAACGCTTATGTAGTTCTTGAACATTACAACTGAACAAACTTAATTGTTACAAGAAGTCTTGTAAGATTATTTGAAGGTTCTTTAACAGAGCTTTAGAAATATTTTAAACAAAACACTGTAATTCGCTTGGAATTAGGGAGAGTTGGATAAATTTTTTCTTTACCTAATCTCATTAAAAAAAAAGTGGAGGTGCGCACCTCCCCTGGATTTTCCCATACTAAAAATAAACATTTCGTTTTTGGTATTCAACAGTAGTTCGCGAGGCAGCATTGAAAATCACTTAAATGCGTAGCGAGAAACACCAGACTATACGGGTTCGATACGTACAGAAGAGAGACAGGCATCTAATTTACTAACGCAGCGGAAGTTCGCGATTTTCTCATCAACCGTACATTTTAGCTATATGACTACCTTATACTATGTGATAGACAATTCAATTTTGCATTCAATTATATAATAATATACAGGGTGTTTCATTTAAAATAACAAAGTTGCGTATTATTCTGTGAAAATAAAACACCCTGTATACGTGATATAAATTTCGGAGAATGGAGAACTAAATACTGAACAACTTTTATATTTAAACTTCTTTCATATTTTGGCTAATAAATGAGGTATAGGAGGATCAATTTCCGATTTTCAAAATCTCGTAGGGGGCGCCACAGTGAAATTTTAGCATTAATCAAAAAAACGAAAATGTACCTAACACCAAGCTGCATAAGTGTAGAAAATTTAAATAAAATCGTGTGGCCATTTTTTTTGTAATAATTTTCCAAAAATTTCAAAATTTTTGGAAGAGCGCCTTTGCGACCGTTTTTGGATTTACTAAATAAATTTTTCTTCATGGTATAGTATCGCCAAAGGACTTTCAAACAAGTTGTTGCTGACCCTAATCAGATAACTGGTTTTTGAGTTGTGGGTCGTTAAAGTCAAAATTTTGAAAAATTCATTGCGGCCGCCATTTTGAAGTTAGAGAGAGTCCGATAAAAAATTGTTTCCCTTGAATTATGGTCTTCTTTCATATCCGCTACTCAGATTTTCAAAATCTGCTTCTGAAAAAAATGCTACCAAAAAAACATGTCAAACTTCCGCTTCCGGTTTCGGATTTCTGTGAAAAGCTTTTTTCGATATACCCCTTCATTACAAATTTCATCAAAATAGGTTCACTAGTTTTTGCGTTAGAGGCGTTACATACACACACACACCCACAGAACAAGACAACTCCACGATCCCATCCCTGGACCAGTACACAAAGCTCCTGGCTAGCAGGAGGGATCGAACTCATGTCGCCCTATCCCCATTACAACACAACAATGCAGCTGAGAATATTAAAAAAAGTTTAAACATTTCTCAATTCTGAAAGACAGCAGAGTTTAATGAAAATTCCCTCTTCGACGATCAATCAAAGAAGAAAGAAACAATTACGCCAAGGTTTAGTAAGAAATCTTGAAAGAATAGTTAAATGCAGATTTTATTGTTGCTCCGTTATTACACTTTACACCAATTATGGTCAAAAACAATTACATTTGTTCGCAAGGCGTGCATCGCTTTGTTGGTTTTGAGTAACTCGAGCTGTGGTGTAACCAAAGTCTTTTTGCAATCATTGTTGAAATTCCTTCAGTCAAAAGTATGAAAATCGTGATGCGCCCATACGTAGCAGTGCAAATAATTATTCCAAGTTTTCTGTAAATCTTTTTCGTTCTTAATACACATTCCATGTTTATTATCTATCATTTCCATTTACGACGGCTGTAACTTTAATGTTCCATTGCAAACTTATGATATATGGAAGCGTCCAAGATGTGTGGGTTACAACATCGCCTTGGAGGAATTTAAATGGGAACCTCTAACAGAAGAGGATTTGACCCTACGATCTAGGTTAATTATTAGCACTTTTATGAAAAATCAAGCCGCCATTTTAATTTGTCCCAAGGATTTTTCAGTTGAAATTATATTAAAAGAACAACCTTGCTATTGGAAGAATAATAATTTCCTTTAAGCTCGATGACATCATTCTGATACATTTAAGGAAGTGTTGCGAAAGATCTAAAAAAATGATGAACGAGGATTTTTATGAAAAATTAAAAATTATTCGTTATTTCCGTGAGTAATTAACTAAACATAAATTTGTTCAAATAAAATGGTTTAACTTTTATGGTTAAAAGATGTTGCAAGGTATCTCTGATGTCATCTGCAAGGATCCGGGAGTTATAATTTATTAACGTTCAAAATTGGGTTATAAAAGAACCTTTGTAATTGTTAATGTCTAATACACGATTTTAAAATCGACTTAATCTATATTATTATCTGTTTAATGTACTCTTCAAACACTCCCTATTTTTTTTTGCTGAAAGCTAAATTTCTCCAAAAGAAATGGAATTTATTTTTATTCGTCTTGCTTGGATGATTTCTTTGTTGTTGTTGGTATAATAGTCATTATGTTTTTATTGGAACTTGATCGATTGTTTTAAGCTTTGTATGTGATGTGAACTCGGAAGTTTGCTTTCGTAATTA